>CM058042.1:3114888-4372388 GCA_030169165.1 Centaurea solstitialis | reverse complement strand
ACACGATCCGTTCGACTTTAACTAAAAATGCGTAACATATGGTTTCAAATTTTTAATACAATCTCTCCTTTTTCTTTTAACATTTCGAATATAAAAGAAAAAGGTGAAAGAAATGCAAATAAGAAGAAAACAAAGGATGAAAAGTGTAAAACTTAAGAGAAGCGGATAAGCCGAGGAGATAGATAGAAAAAGCCCTTCCTTCATCTTCTTCATCCATCAACCACCAAACCCTAGAGAGAGAGAGGTTAGAAGAAATGGAGAAGTACTTTGGGAATGCATACAAAGGAGATCCAGGGGTCCCACACTGCAGCAAAGACAATTTCGTCAGCATCTGGATTGGTTCAGTCGCCTTCTCCGTCCACACTTGGTTCCGTCCCCATATTTGGCAGACCGCTAATACTTTCAAGTATCTCTTCCATCCTCCAATTAATTACTTTTTTTTTTCAATTCATTTCAATTCTGTGTTTGTTTTTGTTAGCTTAATTGATCATAGAAACGTAATCAATCGGATTGCTGTTAACTATTTTCGGAATTTAGGGTAATTTTGTTCTTTCTAGTGTGGTTTTAGTTCTAGGGTTTAGGTTATTATACTCAATGCCATCAATTTGTTTATCTGATTATGATTTATAAAAATTGAGTATTTTTTAAGTTGAAATTTGTGAGAAATGTTGCAGTTTTCATTTCACATCCCCAAAGGTATCATCATGACCATGGACCATGGTAACATAGTTTAACTGGTATTGGAACTTTGTTTTTTGGTACTTCACCCTTGTCCATTTTGTAAGTGTATTGCATTCGTAGGCGTGAGTTATTTAGTGTATCTATGGTGATTGGGATATTAATTCAACAATTCTGACTATCTTAGTTGATTAAAAAGATATACGACATATAACGATAATGTCTAAGCACACCTTACCTGAAATCCTCGTCATTCTACCTCTACATAGGCAAATGGGCCACTATGTTCAATGTTCATTGTAATTTTGTGTGATCGGAAAGCACTTTACACCTCGGCTTTGAAGTTATGGATATCCCTCATTGACAACTTAGTTATGGATTAGGTGAAAATGGTATGGTATGACATCGCTTTCTAGAGCATGTACCGTCTGAATTCTGATGGCCATCATGGGAGGTAAATCGTGTGTCCTAGGTACAGGTGGGTGGTGCCTGGATTGTACCCAAGACCCCTCGCTCATTTTGCTAGAATTTTTAAATCCATAGCTTTAGAAACTTGGGGATTGTTTGGTTCGTTAAATTTGAAGGAATTGGAATAGGAACCGTTAGTTCCTGTGACCAAATTTCTTTGATGTTTTTGTTTGCGAGTTGAATTGATCGGATTCTGCCGAATTCCTCCATCGCCAAGCCAAATTGAATTGATTGGAAATTTGGAATTAAGTGATGCACATTCTTGGATAATGATGGTATAGGGGTAGAAATCTCTTTTCTTTTGATGTCACAAATTGAATTCTATACTCGGGTGTTTTTGTACCAATATTAGATTTTAACATTGTTTGTGTTGATGTTTTAATGTTTAGTTGGCATGATCATCAGATGCTATTTGAGCAATATCATTTGAAGAGGGCACTGAAAAAGAAACAAAAATACGAATATTCGGTATGTTGAACACTTGAATATTTATAAGTATGTAGGTATAATATAATGTAATATGTGAAAATAAGATTAAATTTTTGTTTGGTTGCAGTGGAACAAGAACTGGAGCCGAGAGGCACGTGATTCATACTACTACAACTGGCCTGTTTACTTCCCTTAAGGTTTTAATAACCTTAACCTGAAGAAGAAGAAGTTGAAAACATTTTAGTAATATTATGGATATGCTACTTTGGATTGGTTTCTATTCAAATTTCTAAGCCATGTGAAACTGCTCCTTTGCTTTGCAATTCACTTTTGAATTCACATTAGCTTTTCTTATTTTCAGTATTCTCTTATCTCTCATCTATATGTGTGTGCGTGCGCGCGCGCGGTGCGCACTATATAATCAAATGATAACTGCAAAAAGAAAAAAAGAACAGTTATTTGTGTTCTTTCATACTTTGATACACAAAAAATAAAATGTTGGTTTACAATGTGTATCTTTTGTTTCATGACGTGAAGTAATGTTGTGAAAACAAACTATACGTTGATCTATTTGTGATTTTCATATGGTTATAGGTTTAATCGTACGAGGACTTCATGTATTGTGATAAGTGTGAAAACTATTATCGTGAGGTATTGTTTTCATGATTTTTTTCATCTAAGGTTAGAAACATATATTTATTGTGCAATGTGTTTGTTTTATAAGTATTGGATTCATGATGTGAAACTTATGAATTGTATTTTTTGTTTTACAGACACATAAAAATGTATACCTTGCAAAATAAAGATATGTACACTAAATCCAAGTTGTAAAAGATCATGTGAAATAGCATATGAGTAGGCATCATCCTCAAGGTTATAATAATTTCATGAGTTCTCAAATGAAATTCTTTTACATACATGTGTGGTTGTCATGCAATACATGAAATGATGTTTTGGCAATCTTTTAGAGGGAAAACAATTGGTTTTACTTTTTACAGAAATAGACCTAGGTCTGTAAATTGTTTAGACTTTGGTAGAAAATGTAATCTTTTTTGTGGACCCATGTAAGAAATGTAAATTCTCTTTGCGGACCTGGGTAGGAAATGTAATTTTTTTTACACAACACACACGGAAAAGGGTATACGGGGTCACCACCCCCACCGCCCCCGACCTCGCCCCCGCCGAATAAGGACCAGGTTGAGAATCATGGGTTTCATCCCCAAGAAGTATCGTTGACATTTCCACATACCTTACCACCGTTTTATTTCGCATCCGTTAATGTTTTACAACATCACTTAGGGGCTGTTTGTTTTTTAAGAGGTCTGAAATCTGAAATCTTAATTTAAATCTGAATAACAATAGGTGGTAATGAAGTCTGATATCTCAATGAACAAGACTGTTTGTTTTATAAATATCTTAAATCTGAACTCTGAAATTTAAATTAAAAATATAACTAAAAAATTAAAGAAATGCAATTTGTACGTCTGACATTGGAATTAATAAAGGAAAAGACATTTATGAGTAAAAAGTAGAGAGAGAAAGAGAAACCACCATTTCTCTAGACCCAAAAAAAACCACCTTCTGAAAACCATTTCTTCTTCCGTCATATCTCCTCCGCCGCCGGGTATGTCTCCCTCCTCCCTCCCCCGCCGCCGTTCGACGCCGCTGCGCCTCCTTCCTCCGCCGTGATTCGCCGCTGCTGCGTCCCCCTTTTCCCCATCGTTCGACGACGCTGCGTGTCCCTCCTCCGCCACCGCCGCCAACTGCGTGTCCCACCTCCCCGCCGTCGACGCCGCTGCGTCTCCCTCCTCTGCCGTCGTTCGCCGCCGCTGCATGTCCCTCCTTCCCGCCGTTCGCCGCCGCCGCTGCCCAGACGTTGGATTCGTAACTTCAGAGGATTTCAGCGTTCTTATTTCCACTTAATTTTTCCGAGCAACTTCAGAGCTTTTCAGCTCTTATTTAGAAAAAAAATCAAACAGTCTGAAATCATGAATGTCTGACCGAATCAGACTTCAGAGGATTTCAGACGTTTTTTGCAAAAAACAAACAGCCCCTTACTACCTCCACTCGCGGAGCCACCACCACCACAAGCTTATCATCACTTACTACCTCCACAGGCGGCACCGTTACTACCACCACAGTTACATCCCCTGGTGGTAACAACATCAACACCACCACCACCCTCTCCATTGGCGGCACCACTACCACCACCACAATTACATCCCTTGGCGGCATCAGTAGCAGTAGCACCAACACCACCACCACCACCACCCCATTATCTTCCGACAACAATTGTATCTCTTACGCATGTAACTTTAATGTTTTTTATTGAATAAAATAATGTTTCTCTCTCTTTTAAAAACTTTTAGAGATTTTTAACATCTCTCTATCTCTTTTCTATTTTAGCATGCAACATAGCATGCTAGAGTAAAAAATTACTCGATAGTGCTACCGGGTTGAAGAGGCTTATCAACAATCAAGTTTTATAAAGCGAGGGTAACGTCCTTGCCGGTAAGCGCTTACCCGAGAAGCGTTTGGTAAATGCCCTTAACCTAAGCAAGTAACCATGGAAGAAGTGAGCATATAAAATAATAATAAGAAAGCTAGCAAGAGAACAAACGGACCCATTAAATGATAAGATTGAATGAATATTGTGCTAGATTAGTTAATTTCCTAAATTTTGCTAGCAAGTTCTGGAAAATCGTTGAACTAGAGGGACCATTCCTGCTTCTTTGATGATCGTCTTCTGATGAATCTTATCCATAGAAGAAAGATACCATTTTTTATTCAGAGCAACAATGGCGGTTCTACTTCAACTTCATCCTCCCTTCCGATTTCGAAATACTTCTACTAATGTAGTTGCTACCAGATCATCATCATCATCATCATCATCATCTGTATCTTCGAATCAATCTCTTCCGATCCCCAAATCATCAGATTTCGGTCGATTGGTTTCTAAATTTAAATCAAATTCTCTGAATTTTGCGCTCTCTGGAACCCTAGCTCTCGCAGTAGCTCTTTCTGGTATGCATTCATCTTCACTCTGCCTTTTCCTTTGTAATCCATTGAGCCCTAGCAGTTTTGTCTCAATATGAAACTTTCATTTAAAATTCAATCATAAGGCTGTGTTTGGTAAAATAGCTGATAGGCTTAGCTTATGAATAAGTTATGTTTGGCAAATACTAGCTCATGAGTATGTATTATCACCAAAATAAGGTATTTTGGAGTATAAGAATTAATATTTATAATGGTATAATTGGTAAAAGCTAAAAAAAGCTTCTAAAACGCTGCTCCAGCTAGCGTTTCAATAAGCTAGCTTATGGTCCATCCAAACATGTACTAGCTTGTTGGCTAGCTTATTTTTGTCAAACACAACCAAAGAGTGGATAGAAACAAATGCATTTTCAGGTCATTTGATGTGTTTCTCTTGATTTCTCTAAGACTATCAGTTTGCATAGAACAAAATTTACTGGATATTTGAATGGAACAAGCATTTAGCAAAGTTTGTTGATGCACAGTGGAAAGTATATTGATCTTCACTTAAAAAGCCTGCTGGATTGTATATTTATATTTATATTTCTTTTGAATCAATAGTTTTTTAGTATTATGAGCTTGTTAGGACTTGCCTTTTGTTTTCTGTTTCTTGAATCAGAGTGCAGAGCATAAAAGAACAAAAATCTAAAACTATGTAGGAGTTGGATCTGCTGAGGCAAAAGTTGGAGTTAATAAGCCAGAATTACTTCCCAAAGAATTCACAACAGTTATCGATGTGGCCGGGTTCCTCTCAGATGGTCAGGTATTATTCTTTGTTGTACCAGATCCTTTGCAAACCTAGAGATATACCGCCATTTTTTTGGTATCAAATGTGTGAATTTCTAGTTTAGAAGTTGACACATCACATATTCGTTTGAGAATTTTAAGCTTCGTTACTGGTGTGATGGTGTCCCTTCTCATCAATATGGTCTCAGTTTTTCAAAATGTGAGTCTTTTAAGGTCTTGATTGCTGGTTAAGGATGCAAACTTTTATCGCATGTCTGGCCTTGTAAGTTGTAAGTTATGTGATTCTTGAACTCCCTTCATGTGGAGATAAAGATATATTAAGGGTATTTATGGAGAATTGATAGTTTCTTTTTGGAAATGTAGTGATCCCAGCCTTTGCCCAGACTAGTCCCATGGCAAGTTGTGGCTGTGGGCTTCGCCCTCACCCCTGAGGTAAATCTCCTAGTGGCCATAAGGGTATATGTAGATAGATGGCAGGATTTGAACTCAAGTTGATTTTATCATCACGTTATCTTTATCCACCACGCTACCACCTTTATGGTTGAGAAGTATCATTTGATTGCTCTTAGCTTAGCCTGACAGTCAACAATCTGAATAAGTTAAAAGGTTTTAAAATCGACTTGATATATTGGAAGAGACGGAGTTCTGATCAACCTTGGATCCCGAAAATGACTCTTTTGGTTGAATAGGCCAGCATCATCTTAATTTGAAATGGAATGAATAACAAAACCTTCGATAGTTACTGGATTACCAAGGTGTATATTGGGATTTTAAGAAACCATGCCTCGATAGTTAAATCCATTTCTTATATTATGTGATCCGTGAAGGAGTAGTAAATTACCAAATGGCCCACATCAAGTTTTCCTCCTATTTCTTTAATATTCATCTGGAATTGTGAATATAAAGTTTCTTGCATTGTCTAATCTTTGAACATCAATCTAAATTAAAAAAAATATAATAATTTCAGGAGAAAAGACTTGCACAGGAGATTGATTCTATCGAAAAAGATACAGGATTTAAATTGCGGGTTCTAGCTCAAAACTATCCCGATACACCTGGTGAGCTAATTGTCTTGAATGCATTAGTATTTTCCGATCATGTTAACTTAATCATGCAAATATATCGAAACTTCTGCAGGGTTAGCAATCAAAGATTTCTGGCAAGTGGATGATAGAACTATCGTCTTTGTTGCCGACCCTACCTTTGGTAAGGATTTCGTTTCAGTCCACCATATCTTCCACCCATTGCTTCTTCTAAATGAGTAATGCATTATTTCCATACCAAGCAGGGAACATCTTGAACTTCAATGTGGGTGAGTCCGTGGATTTAGATATACCACGTAGCTTTTGGAGTCGGTTGGCAGGGAAAATATGGAAATATGTTTTACTGGAAAGAAAAGGTATGAAATAGATGTATTGGCTAGTTTTTCGTTACCAAAATATGAGCAATAAGTTTTATAGTAAATGGAATTGGAACAGGGAGAGGATGCATCTGTTGAAGCTGCAGTTATGGCAATATCTAATTGCTTAAGAGAACCAGTGGGAGCAAAAATTGTGCAGAGGTCAAATAAAATGGCAGGTCACTTCAATTCATACCATCAACCCAATTTACTGTAAAGATTGTATATCTTCAGTAACAAAAGCTAAAGCTAGCTAGCAAGAGTTGTTCATTTTCTATATATGTATATTTGAGCAAAGTCGCTCCATCCCTTTGCTAACTAAGCTACAGGCCGATGGCATTTTCTATAAATATGTTTGTAAACATAGTAATTGCAAAATCGGACTTCTAAGTTTCTTGATGATGATTCCTTTCTCCTAAGATGTAGTTGCTTCCTTTTGGTAATTCTTTCTAAACCTACGTCTGTTGATTGTCTTTTGTGGCAACTGAATGTGTGGCCTGCTTGCGTGCATCTTGATTAATTTTATGGGGTCCTGAGTCTTGACTCCTGAAGATAACAATTAGGAAAATCCTTAAATGTTCTTAAGGGACTTAAACTAGCGACCTATATTGTGTTCTTAAGATATTGTTTCGCCAATTGGTCTGGCTATTTCTTTAAAACCCTTAAAAATGTTTACTTTTTCAATTTTCTAGCCATAGATTGTCTAGTTTTCAATTGGGATTGTAGGAATCAACTATCTTTGTGTTCCTTGATGCAATTCATGGAAGTTATTTTATGTACTCGAATTGTTATACATGTTTATCGTATACTATTCCTTCATAGGGACTGACCTTTTAAAATAACCATGTACGGGAATGTAGATACAAAATTTCTCTACTTTGGCTTACGGATTTATATACTAAAGAACTTGTACATTAGTCCATGTATTTGCTTTGTAACACGACCAACGTGTCAGTTTATGATTAACACTTGGTTGCAACTCGTAATACGTAGACACAAGGTTGGTTTGGACTCAAATTTTAAACCGAGTTTAATTGTTTAATGCAAATTTGATGTACTTCTGAATCTCCTAGAAGCAAATATTGAACTCAATACCACGCATCTATTATACATGTTTTAATTAATCTGAATACCATAATTTCGTTTTATTTGGATTAATAGATGGTATCATATTATAGTAAAAGACTTGCTTAAAAGAAAGACTCAACATCTTAATTTATAAACTTTACATGGTATGAAAGTTATTTTCTCTAACTCCAAGAGATGCATTTCTTTAACAACATTTTAACGGTAGCTGGTATTTTTAATGGGTTTAAAGCTGGGTTTTTCATGAATTTGAAAACCTAGTAAGGAATTTCAGTTTTATTAAGTTTAATTCAAACCCATGAAAAACACCGGCTACCGGATGAAGACGTTATTTGGTGGTTTTAAAAACTCTGTTAACTAAATGGTAGATTTTTAAGTTTGGAACAAACAATAGCAAAATACGACACAATCACGTCTAGCTAAGTTGGTCGGTCTTTCTAAGGGTGGTAACATTCTGGGAGGGGTTGTGGATGGTATCCCAGTCTATCCGGGTTCAATCTCAAGGGAAGACAAATTGAGGGCACGAGGAGTACTACAAGGGAAGTCATAGACTGGTAGTCGTTCGTTAGTTCGATGCCGCTATGCCTTCCAAAAAGGGCCTCCAAAAAAATAGCAAAATACGACAACTTGGATACGTCTCCGGGAATCGAAATAAAGAAAAAGAAGAGAGTTGGAAGAATTGTTCCCTTTCCCTCCACAAAAATCGAATCGAAATCTGTAGACGAGTGAGTGAAAATGGCAGCAGAAAGAGTCACCACCATGATAATACTCCTCAAATCATCATCCCAGATTCGTTGGAACCATCTACACACATTACGCAATCAGATTCAAATTGGAAGAAGACGATTCCCCCAATTTCAATTTCAATCTCAATCTCAATTTCAATTTCCATTTCCATTTCGTCCCCTAATAATACCACCTGCTCACTTTCATCTTCCAATTCGCCATCCTCATCCTCTTAATATGTCTTCTTTAGCTTCCCCTAATAATCCTCCACCCGATTCATCAACACCCATCAAAACCGTAAGTCCAATTCCTCCATCATTTCTGATAGTAGATGAAAATCCCATGATGATAAGTGATAACACAGCTTGATTGATTACATTTACAGGTGAGGGTGATGATTAAGGGTAAGGTTCAGGGGGTGTTTTACCGGAACTGGACGGTGGAGAATGCGCAGGAGTTGGGTCTCAAAGGCTGGGTTAGGAACCGAAGGGATGGTTCCGTAGAGGCTTTGTTTTCGGGGAGTCCCGATAAGGTTGGAGAGATGCAGGAGCGGTGTCGCAGGGGGCCACCGTCTGCGGTGGTTACGGGGCTCGATGTGAGTCCTTCCACCGAGGATCCGGGGACAGGGTTCGAACGCCTATCAACTGTTTGATGAAATGCCTAAACGACTCTTAAAGGCAAGAAAATGTTATAATCATAAAGATTTTTTTTCTATCCTGTTATTGCATTGTATTAGGTATAAAATTGTATGATTGCATCTATGAAACTGGTTATTTTGTATAATGTGGGTTTGGTCCCTTTTTCTTCAAAGTGAAATATTTTGACTTACAAGATCAACTTTCATATAATTAGGTGAATTTGGATTGATGAATGTAGTTTGAGGAGGAACTTGATTTAGTACCAGACCTGGTGTAGCTGCAATTGATGAGGGTAGAGTGTTATAATTGATGAAAAATAATGTAGCTGTTGTAAAGGTTTTAGTCTTGCAAATAAATTGCAAATGATTCTTTAGGTTTTAAAATGTGGAGATCCTAGTGCTGTAGTGCAAGTGAGCCAACAACAACATAAGTGGGCTTATCTAGGGTGTGACAAATTAGGTAATGGCTATCCAAGCATAATAAACAAACCACAAGCTAAGTCCAGTATAACCATGAACAAGCTAATGTAGTTAAGCAAGTAAACAAGACACAACCTATGCTCACAACTTGTTTTTAAATACTTACAGAATATAACACATCAGAAATTGTGTTTTAGTTTCTCCATCCCTCTTCTTGTTTCATGTATCATCTCAGAGAATTCAATCTGATGGTCTTGTAAAAAGAGTTTGCACCATTTAGTTGTAGTAGGGTAACTAACACCATATGTTTGCCAATAAAGCCTGCTCTGTGTTGCTACATACTCCCTGTATAACTTGTGAATTATGCTTGACATTCGATCCCTGTAAACCCAAAGTTTATCTGGGACCTGGGTAGATCTGTAGCAACTACTAGGTTATTACTTATTAGGTGATGTCACTCTATCTCTATGAACCCCTTTTGAGTTGCTAAATCCCGAATCACGTGCCGAGTTTACAGGGTTGAACAACCCACAAGCATTCGCCTAAGAATGAGTACTATATGATTATACCTCCTCTCTTAACTACATCATTTAGATTCTTATATAACTATGCCTCAAATAGAATCCTATATTTTGGTGAGTGAAAACACACTCTCAATTTACTTATATTTTTCCCTTGAAGTTAATTTTTAATGCAATAATGCCTTTGGTTCGTTATTTATTTTGTAGTTTGTTGTTCAGTTTCCCAGGAGGTCACGGGTTCAAACTTCATCATCTTGGAGAATAATCTGTTAGCATTTATTAGTGTTGCTTTATAAGATGATTTATTTTGCATTAATACTGTCTATCTGCAGTTCGGCTTCATTCAGCCTTAATATTAGTATCTTGATCTTTTGACCATATGATATACTGATATTTGCACAAGAATTGTGGGCTTGGCTCTTCAGTTATCTTGAAACTGGGTGATTGTGTGGTCACATTTCTTGATTTTGTGCCGACCCGGGTCGAACTAAAAAGTCAAATTTGTTTTAGGTTCTTGAAGTACTCCGTTCTATTTCGGGTTAGTTATATGTTAAAAGAAAGTTAGGCTGAAATGTGTGAAACAAATTGGCTTTGATCCCCTTGGACTGGTGTTTGATGGTATGGGAGGGTTTTTTTTATCCCTTTTTTGTTGTGTTTTGCATTCTGCAGGTGTTTGAAAGATGTTATGAGATGCCATTAATCCTGTTGCTTTGAAAGATCCTTGAGATTGTTCATTTTCTAGTCATTTTAATTTCAGATTCTTGCATGTGTTTGGACTTTGGACTACTAGAATTTGACTGCCTTTGCTAAAACATTTGTATACATCATAGAGCATTTTAAATAGATTCTTCAAAAGGAAAGAATTGAGTTTGGGTAGGGGTTTTTTTGTTTGTTACAACTCAAATTCTTCAAAATGTTGAAAGTAGGATAAGCACATAAATTCTCTCCAAATCTAGAGAACTTTGATTATCATAAGGAAAATAACGTTTTATTATATTCTCACCAATGAAAAACCTTGAAATTAAATGTTTATGGGAGAAAAATTAAAATTTTATAAATGTATGGAGTATTTTAATAATATATTAATTTTGTAATTCTAAAATAAAAACGCACCAGAGTTGAATTTTATTAATCCTGGAAATTGATTTTGAAGGAACTTTTTTATTAATCCTGGAAAATTTTGAATTTTGAAGGAACTGTTAGAGATGCTTTCATATCCTTGGATTTTACATCTAGCGTTGAGGCATTGATGAGTAACATGGTGTGGCAACAAAATCAAACCTAGTCGTAAAAGTTGCAAAAGAATCAACGACATTTTTTCAACTGAGGCTTAAGATGGCAATATGGTATATCATAATTTGAACAATTTGGATTTATATAAAGAAAGTAAATATTCATATAATGATATCATATATACAAGGAGTTGATAAAAGAAAAAAGTATATCAAGAAATCATAACATTGTATAAAGTAATAATTTATGCACTTTTAAGATGTCATTTGAACAAAGAAAATTTAGTTTAATTATTATGTTATTTGATACATGATTCACTTTTACAACATGGAAGTAAGGTTGTACTTCTATTTTATGCTAGCATGTTATTTAAACATGATTTACTTTTACATTTTTCTAATTGTGTGTAGTTCATAGTGTAGATTGAGACCAATCCAATTCTAAACGGGGACCAAAATGGTTTGTATATGTGTGGTTTTAGTTCCATCATGAATAAAAAGCTTAACTAATGGTGAAATATTTAAAATTCAGATATAATGGAGTATAGCATGGACCATGACCCATGAATGAAGATCCGAGTTTTAAACTTCAAAATCAATGATGAAATGTTTAAGATCCAGATAAATGGAGTATAGCATGAAACATGACTCATGAACAAAGATTCAAGTTTTCAGCTTCGAAATCAGAGTGGATCTGCGAATATAGTTTTAGTAAATTGAAATGTGCAAAATGGTAGTGTATTAATACAATTTCTAATATTGAAACTAAATTATATGAAGCACCAAGCGGGTCCATGCACCCTTCAACTTCCTGTTTGCATGTAGAATTTTTTTTTCTTAAGATATGAAAGGCGTATTGGTAAATCTTTTGTGATGTGTTTTTGGAATCAACCAAAAGATTGAAAAAGAACTCCAAAAATATTACTTAAAATCAACCTAAAGATTGAAAATTTCTTGAAATTAATCGAAAAACAAAAAAGTCTTTTGAAATCAATCACAAAAACTTCAATTTTTTTATGAAATCAACAGAATATTTTTCAAAAATTCAAAATCATGGAATTCTTGTAGAAAAACATCAAACGACTTTACAAACTTTTAATCCACCTTAAAAGTACGTTCATTTAACAAAGATATTGGGTTTGCGGTCGGATTTTGGGAAACTAGTACAATCGTTAGAAGGTCGATTCATTAAAAACCTATAAAATGAAATTTTAATGAAAACCAATAAGAAAAGTTATTAATTGATGTTCAATATGGTGTTCTAACTAAAACCATCATCATGATCATGATGGTATCATGTTATGTAAGATGATGGTAGATTTTATGGGCATGCATGTAATGTTAGATCCATATATGGTGGGATGCATATAAGAAAATGACAATTTTAGCATAGTATAAAGTCAAATGGTCATAGTCAGAGCTGAGTCAGACCAATTGCAATTGTCATCAATCTAATTTGGTTAAGTGTCCATTGTACAGAGGTTGACATGTACCATCATCATCGCGAATGTTGAAATTATTTTATTTCAGTAAACTACAATTATGGCCCCTTGTAATTTATAAGAATTTTTAGAAGTGGTTTCTAAACTTTAATAACTATAATGAACATGCTTACTATTTACGTTTTTACTTTGTTTAAAAAATTTATAGAAATTTTTGTCTTTCTATGCCTTTTCTTTTTATCGTTTCCTTGTTTAAAAACTAAAACTAAAGTTAAATTAAGTTATTTATATTTTTATTAAATATAATTTTAGTTGTTTTCTCTCGCCAATAGTTCCCCCATCATCTCCGAGTTTTTTGTAAAAATAGGGTGGTTTTGAGATTCCTTTGTAAAAATAGGGTAGTTTTAAAATGCTTTGTAGAAATAGGGTTGTTTTAAGTGGTGTCCACCATTTTTCATATAAAGCGTATTATTTTATTTTGTATTTACATATTGCACCTATTGAATGTTACAAGTATAACCCTCTAACTAATATCACATTTTTACTTTACATTTCTTTATTTAAAAAATACTACTTTTAACCCTTATTGTATATTATATATAAATTGATTTTATTCATAAAAATGCAATTAAAACTCATGCATTATATTTGAAAAAGTATACCATTAAATAAATTGTTTCTATACTTTCAAATAGATACCATTGTTGAATATATTACAATGCTAAGAAATATATTCCTCCATGCAATGACTTCTATAAAAAGCTTTTTTTTTGTTAATAAGTAATATTTTTTTTACATTTACACACATAATTTATAGAAAGATGAATATGTTTTATAATTTGATTTTTTGTAGATATTCGGTATTGATATATTGTAACCGTATAGAAGAGAGTTTATATATATATATATATATACACTCAATATTAGGTTCTTTTTAATCGTCTCAACGAGAGCTTTCTAATAATGTATTTTGTTATAGAAAATTTTAACATTATTTCAAATATTTGATTAATAAGTTTAATTTTTATATTGAATGAGGGGGTTAGTTGAAAATTTAAAGGGTCAAAGTGAAGTTTTTTTAAATGAATAACTGCATTTTAGAAAAATTATTGATAAATCATTTCTAATGCAAGAAAGCTTTCCGGTAACCTTTCAATTGATGTTGTAATTTAGCGTTCAATTTGTATCTTAAGTTAGCATCGTAATTGTTATTGTAATGTCTTATGCACTTGATCTTGTAATTTCATAAAATTTTAATATATTTGTGTTGTAATTTCGTAGCATTATAATATATTCAATATTGGTATCTTTTTTAAGGTGTCAAAGAGATTTACTTAATGGTATAAATTTTGAAAAATAATGCATGAGCTTTAATTACATTTTATTGATAAAATCAATTTATATATAATATACAATAAGGGTTAAAAGTAATATTTTATAAACAAATAAATATAAAGTATAAAATTGATGTTAGTTAAAGGATTATATTTGTAATATTCATAGGGTGTAATATGTAAATAAAAAATAAAATAATACTATTAATATGAAAAATGGTGGATCCCACATGAAACAACCCTATTTTTACAAAGGATTTTCAAACTACCCTATTTTTACAAAGGAATTCTAAAACCACCTTATTTTTACAAAAAACTCCATCATCTCCCCTCCATTTAGCACCCTTTACTTTGGTGGTCTTCTTCGGCCGAACCTTTCTTCCCCAACCCAACTTGTAGACTTGCAACATACATACACACAATGCAAACGTACATACGCACATACAACATACACAATACACACATGCATATATATATACACACACACACACATATATATGTACACATTGTATGCAGACAGAGACCAAACCACATTGATTTTTCGACCGGCGACCTTCACCCTTAATCCTGTTGTTTTTCGGATCGTCTTTGGCTTCTAGATTTGGCAAACTATAACTAT
The DNA here is from genome assembly GCA_030169165.1 of Centaurea solstitialis. Classification (NCBI taxonomy): domain Eukaryota; kingdom Viridiplantae; phylum Streptophyta; class Magnoliopsida; order Asterales; family Asteraceae; genus Centaurea; species Centaurea solstitialis. The sequence goes on along the minus strand of CM058042.1, from coordinate 4,357,617 downwards.
GGCCATCTTCCTCCCTACCAACATGAAATTGAGTCACCACCGACTCCATCTTCCTCATGAAACTCCACAAAACCACCATCACCTCCAATTCTAAGTTGAAGAGTTTTGTGTGTCGTGGAGGGAGATAATAAGATGGTGGTGTTGCAGGGGTAGCCAAAGAGAGCATGGATTGGGAAGGAGGTGTGAGTCATTGCAAGTGAGGTAATCGGAGATGGTGACTGGAGCAGGTGAGGTCGTCAAAAATAGTGATGTAGTTACCGGAGATATGCATATGTGTGTATTAATGATATTAACTTAATATTAATATAAGTTAAGAGTAAGTTACATTTTGGTCCCTCTGGTTAAAACAAAATTATACAAATTGTCCTTGTAAAAAATGACAAAAACACCTCTAATTTAATGGAAAATTTTAAGAGAGTTATCCAGGAGAACAATTTTCAAAGCAAAATGCATTAAATGTGTACGAACACGTAATTAGTTTATAACTTTATATGATCGTAAAAATGTTAATTATGATTGATTATAACTTCATAAAAATAAATAATTATTTATCTATTTTAGCAATAATATCTTTTTTAAATTCAAGAAAAAAAAAAACTATATTTAAACTCAATACCTCCAAATTTAGCCAAGAAAAACCTAACAACTTGAATAAACAAAAACAAAAACTAAACTAAATTTTATTATCCTGAAAATTGTATACATCTTTAAAGTTAGGTTGATCTCCTTTTCTTCCTTCCTTTTTATATATTGTTCCCAAGTATTTAAAATGGACTTCAATGACCTAATATCCACTAGATTAATTAATTTATATTAGTGGACATACTTCAAGCAATTTTATGGTTTATAAAAAACTCTATTCTTTATGCATGTGATTACAAGCTTTGTTCGTTGGTTTATTGGAGTTTAGATTAATTCGTTTAATTTATCGACATGTACCACACGTTAAAGATCCTTTTCTTACCTAATTTATTGTTCTAAATCATGTTCAATTTAGCTGTTAATTAAATAATGTGTAAGACATGTTTTAGTGAAACGGTTGCGATAAAAAAATGCAAAAAGCAAGAATTTGTGTTCGTTATATGTAACATCAAGTATTCAGTATCCACTATCGTCAGTAGAAATGATATATCTTAATACATCTCTTGTTTGTTCTTCAATATGCATGTTTAATGCATCACCAATCGGTCAATTGTTAGCATAAATATATAGATTTTTTGTTCTTGGATGCTCAAATAATTACGTTTTATAATATAATCAAACTCCTAAAGATAAAATCTATCAAATTAATAGTTTATTACGTCGATAATGCGCAAACAAAAATCCAACTCGGATTTTTGTCAAAAAGAAAAGGTTGTAATCGATAAATGTTTTAAAATAATAGGTATTAAATGTCCTTTGATATATTTGTTGAGTTTTTATGATTGTTTAATTATATATCATAAAAACTATGCATTAGTGTGTAATAATGTTTTTAGATGGGGTCAAGAATAATAATAATTGAAAATATAATTGAATGAAAACAATGAGCTACTAAAATGCTTTTCATCGTCAAATCCAATTACTTCACTAAACCTTCTAGAGTAGAGATAGGGAATTAGATTATAATAATTAAAGTATGATGACAAAATTTGGATGTTATATATACTTTTCCAAGAATAAGCATATAATTAAATAACAAAAATTAAAATAATTATGTTATAGTTAGATCAAGTGATTCCAATGGTCAAATTTTAGTTTTGATGCAAAGTACAAACATATCAAATTTGAGTTTTGTTTTGTGATCAGTAGATAGAATCATTTTTGGTTAAGTATGATTAACTTATGCATTGTTAGTTTTGATGAAGGTTGAAATGGGACATATTTTGTGTTCTTGATGATTAATTCATTTGAAATAAATAATTGTTGATGGATTTTAGGTTCATGACAAAATTAGCAGAAAATGACGAACCGGGAGAGGGACAGTGACGGGCGATACATGTCGTAGAAGAAGATAAAGGGTAGAGAGTGATTAGGTAATTCCAAACAACGTTTACAAATGTGTTATAGTTAGATCACCACTTAGTAAAATAAATTTAATAACTTCCAACTAAAACTTTTCTTAGGTTGATATCAAATGAGAGCTTACAATAGGGTTGTCCAAAAACCCCACCAACTCGTATCAATTCGACAGTAACCTTGATTTAGGTATCGTTTGTTTTTTAGGAGATATAAAGTCTGATGTTACATCTAAAAAGGGTGGATGATGCAACTCTTAAAATTTCAGATGATGATAAAAGTTTTCAAATTTTTTTTCTTAAAAATAAAACAAATATTTTTAAGTCTACAAACCTCTTAATTTTCGAACTTAAGAGGTTTTAAGAGATATTGTAAAAGAACACATCCCCTTAATTTATCTTATAAGCATATCAACCTGTAAACTCAAAATTAGTTGGGTTAGAATTGGATTACTCGTAGCTAAACCCTAACTTGTCGGTAATACATATAATGTCCAAACTCCCTCCATTATCCCAAGAGGCCCCAAAAGAGCTCATACCCCAACCTGCTTTAACTGGAAAATCCCCGAATTGACCTAGGATGGATACGAGGACGAAAAATTCCCCAACGGAAAACAGGAGTTGGTAATACCCCTTATACCCGAACCAACAGATTATTTTTACATATATATATATAGGGTCGAGTTCAAAGGAAAACCTCAAACAACGAAAAATCGAGGATCACCCTCATTGCCCTCCATCTAAAGCGCATATACATGTGCATATTACAAATTACGTCTTATGCACAAATGCAAACGATCCAGATGGAGGACTAGCTACGAAGATGTTCCTCGATGTTCCATTTTTTAAGGTTTTCTCTCGAACCTCCCCCCACCCCTCTCCTCTCTCTCTCTCTCTCTCTCTCTCTCTCTCGTATCTAATAAAAACCGGATGATTCTTACAAACTATGGGGACCAATCTACACCATCCATTTTTGAATCTACGGTCATGATTAAATGAGCGGTTAATTAAGCATCCAGGGTGTAACCTCTCCGTAACCGCTCCTTTAATCATGGCCGTAGATTGAAAAAATAGATGGTTTAGATTCGGTTTTCATGGTTTGTAAGAAATGATTGGTTTGCACTTGATACTTTCCCTATATATATATCAAAAAATCTCTACCCTCCCATGAATCACGTCAATCCCCCGTGATCGTGTTCGCGTCCACCGTAACCGGTCAAAGCCAACTTTATTGACCGGATGAGTGGTGGAGATCACTTCTCTACTTTGTATTTTTTTAGCACTTCTCATTTGAACCTTTCTCTCTATATACATAAGGAAGTGATAATTGATTTGTAAAAGAAAATCATTTTGAGGCATGTGAAAAAGAACTTTGAACATATAATGATTTATTGGATAGTATCTTCTCTATAATTGTAGTACTTGTATAAAAAATTATTAAAATGTGTTGTACATTTGATACATTGTCATATCTACTTATATATTTATAATATTTTTTCAAAAATACAAAAAAGGAAAAAAACTAAAAAAATTCATCATCAGAGTAGATGGGTAAAGATCCCCGATTCCCCTATGCGAATGGGGATGAGAATGAAACCATATTCCCCAATCCCCGATAAGGGATTCGAATTAGGATAACCCGTACCTCTAATTTATTTATCATATCTATCCAATTTGAACTCTTTGAGTGACACATTTCCTTGAGCACAAGTACCAACAATTCGTCATGGAAATTCTAGGATTTCACATCCTACCCATCTCTCAAACCAAACACAGGATTGGAATGGATTTGAAATCCAAATCCTTCCGATTGCATTCCTGCAAACCAAACAGGCCTTTAGAATTTCATAATCCTATGTTCAAGGAAGTTCATAGAATCTTAGGTTTTCAAATTCAGACTATCCTGCAAACCAAACATGGGACTGGAATCCTCCCAAATCCATATCACTTCTACAAAACAAACAGGTCATTAATCTTTGAAAGAGTTTTCTTTGTTTTAAACTAATTTCTTGTTTATATGTGTCAATCATGAAATATTAATCCGTCAATCAAACCTACCCTGCAAGGGTTTGGTTAAGTTGAGTTATCCTTTATAAAGCGTTTAGGTTGGGTTAAGATTTTTCTAAACTGTCGTGATTGAGTTAAGTAGTTCGAATATTGCAACTTGCCTAACTCAACTCATATGCACCTCTAAATCACAATAACAAAGATGAAAAGAAATGATAAACCGTAAAAATTATGTTGTAATGTACAATATCAAATGTTAGGTAGTGGTCTCAACTTAAAAAGACATCATGTTATGTGTCTTTCTCAAATTCTCGTAATTATATTCATTTTACGTTGATACTTATACTACATTTAGAGGTTGTATAAGCAGCCTTTTAAATGTTAGTTTTTGCTTAAAGGGTTAGCAAAATGTTATGTGACACATTTTTCTTAAGTTAGAGATGCAACGTCGTCTTTTGGGTGCATTTACCATTAAAATGGAGATTCTAAAAGTTGACTAACATAACTTTTCAAAATAGGAATAACTCAAACTTGGTTCATTTGTAATGCAATTTTCTCTAAAAACAATTGATAAAATGAGTAAATAAAATTTTATGATAAAACCAGAAAAATGGTAAATGCACCCGAAAGATGTTTACCTAATAGGGTCTTTCCAATGTAATTAATTAGGAAGGCCTTATTAGAAATAAAATAGCAATCTGATGGAACATTAAAATTGTAATTAATTCAAATAAAAAAGATTTAGGAGTTGTATGTTTATCTTTTAGTAGTTTTATTAAGAGGCAACCTCTAAATCGCTAATAGGTAAATTTTGTTTGGCAAAAAAAAAAAAACGTCTTTTAGTGGTTCCAAAACCCACTTAATGATTTTGCATGTTGGGTATCCGTTAAACCATTCAAAGCCCATATTTCATTAATTCATTTTCAATAATTACCCGACAACCATATTTCATTTACTATATCAAAAAAGTCTCTTAATCATTCTGACCACTTAGGCATTGTTTGGTAAAAATAAGGTGACTTATAAGTTAGCTTATAAGTCAGGTACATGTTTAGATGACCATAAGTTAGCTTATAAGTTAACTTATAAGCTAGTTTTTTGAAAAGCTACTCTCACTAACCTTTTGGTGACTTATGAGACTTTTTAAATTTTTATTCCAAATATACCCTTGCTAAGTTTTACACCATTAATTTTCAAACATGTATTTTTTTGTCCTTTTACAGTCATAAGCTATTTTATCATCTAGTTTTTGTCAAATGTAACTTTCATCAGTTACCTTATCAATCAGTCATCAGCTACCTTATCAGTCATTAGCTACCGTATCAGTCACTAGCTACCGTATCAGTCATAAGCTATCTTATCAGTCATAAGTTAACTTATCAGCTAGTTTGCCAAACATAGCCTTAACCATCCGGCACCAAACCATTCAACAGCTGTCAAACAACCCCATAATAATGAATGATAATCACATAAACTAAAAATATAATTTACTCATAAATTTATAAAACTTCAAGTAAAATACATTTATACATATCATGGTCGCTTTCTTTTTTTATTTTGTCACTTAAATACACTAAATACACCAATTATCCTTATTTTTTGTTTTATAAATTTACGTGTTGAAGTTTAAAACGTGTAATTGACTCCTATATATCGTAGTTTTAGAAACGTGATTCACATAGTTACATGTGTAACACAAAAATATGTAATTAACACAAGGACTATTAGTTTATTTAGAACATTTTCAATTAAATATTAAAAATATAAAAATAGTGATGTTTTCATTTCAAACATAACCATAAAACAATAAAAAAGAATAAAAATAATATATATATATATATAAAAGTAAAATGTACTATAAAAATGTTTATTAGTATTTTATTATAATATAAAAGATCTTTTTAATGTGTGGTTGGAGTTAGGTTTTTTCTAATGTTTAAGGGATCTACGATTTATGTTTTAGTGTAGTTTCTTTAATAGTTGGGTTAAGGATGTCCTTAATCGTTACAGAAACCAAATTCAGAAAATGTAAGACCATATAGAATATAAATATCATTCACTCTTATATTGATGCATCAATAGTTCTAATTAACATAAAAAATAGACTATGAAATGTTGTAAACATAAATAAAATTTTAATTTGGATTTTTTCTTTTGTGTTCATAAGGTTTATTGTACTTTTAAATAAATAATACAGTAAATTACACTTTTTCTTCACGTGCTTTTCTGAAAAATGGTTTTCTTGTATCTTTCAAAAAAATTATTTTCACCTTTATTATTTATAATTTATTGTTTTTCAATCTTATGATTTATTTAGAGTTCTTTTTCTGTTTTTCTTTGTCATACTTAAAAATAGGATTTAATTTATGGTCAAAGTTAACATTGCAGGACAAACCATGAAGATAAAAATGGTAACATATTACAAATTATATGGAAGAAAATCGAAAATTTGAGACTAGGTGGATCAAAGATATAAATTGTAAGAAACCACAAAGACGAAAAACATCATTTATTCTAGATAATAAAAAGAAATAATAATTTTTGTACGATATAAAAAAGATGAATAATTTAACATCATGTCAATTTGAAGAAAATATTGTGACCCCGTCTAGGACAAATTTTATCCCAATCGGATGCTTTTGACTAGTTTTCACATTGTAAAATTTCAAATCAATACATTATTAATTTTTTACAATATGGTTGAGTGATTATTTGATTTGTTTGTTTATCAAATAAATAGGAAGATGTTTAAAAAAGTTTAATGAGCTTTTTTATTTTAAAAATAATTAACTCTCTGAATTCTTTTAATAAAAAGTTATTGGATTTGTTTTGAATGATTAAGCTTCTTGAACATTTATTTTTAAATGAATACATTATTAAACATTTAAAAATAGTTTAGCTATATCATTTTAACTCCAAAAAGTTATCTCTAACCGATTAGAAAGGTTTTAAAGCATAGATAATGTAAATCAATGTTGCCGTTAGCTATAGCCATTATACTCTAACAATATATGTTTAATTAATGAGTTATTTTTAAAGAAAATCGTCAAATCGATAAATTATTTTTGCCAAAATTGTGCCTTAAAGTCAAAAATAATTTTTTAATATGGTCCTCCAAAGATTATATTTTCGTTGAAATTACTAGTACGTTGTACTAGTCTAAAAATATTTATTGCATTTTATGTTTATCTCCACGAATAAAACCCGCTATACCTTTGGGTCCCGTTTTTTATTCAGTCTCGTGCATACTAATTAAAGATGTTTAAAATGACATGATGGAAATATAATGATTTTGTAAAGTAAGACGACAAAATGGGATGTACGATGATCACGTGAACATGATGCAACTTTAGGGTCGAACACACTATTTCTTTTTTATTAAAAAATGAAATAAATGTTTTAGTCAAGAAATTATTCAAAATATTTATTTCAATTCTTTTGATAAAGATCAAACTTTTTGATCATCAACTATTTGTAATTATAGTTACAGATGAACATACAATTTAACTTTGAAAACTTTTAGAAGACTGTTTACTTTTTCTATTTAAAACATGATTGTGTTCTTTGGGTCTAATTTAAGCTTTCCTCCCTTTTAAAGGTTCTAAGTTCTATATCCCTATATTGAGATCTCGAGCCTAATCACATGGATTTTTTATGCCATTTCATTGTCGTTGGGTTGCTTAGTTGTAGAAATTTTGAGCTAATTATTTGTCATGTCGTTTTTATTCTAAAAGGTGTTTTACTCTACCAGTGGTTCATTCTCTTTGGCCAATTCGTTATAAGGGTATGTAGAACATCTTTTAATTTCCAAATGATCAAAATCAAATATCTAATTGAAGAAAATCTTTCAATTTCCAAACATTGAAGATGATGTTTGTTGGATGATAGTCCAAAGTCCAACACAATTAAACCAGTCAAATTCGTTGACCTTCTTTTAAGAACTTGCTAATTTATACCACAAAAACTGATATATTGAAAGACTTTCCTTTTTCTTCTCTCCCGTGTCCCGTCCCATTTCATCCCTTGTAACATACATGCACATAGACATACACCCACAAAATTAAATAGATACACAAGGTGAAAACATTGTTAATGTTCTCTTAGAAATATTATTATAAGTTGTGAACCCATTTTGCATTTACAAGCTTTTGTATAACTTAATTGTGAACTCGAACTAAACTAATGAAATTTAACATAAATCTATCACATGTAAACACCTCAGTACAAAAATCTCTTAAGGTTGTATATATTTTTTTCCCAATTTGTTTACCTTGTGTGTATATCCAATTAAAGGTGTGTTTGCAAGCATATCCTATGGAGATGAGAGAGTGAGATAAGATCTACTTGTGAAATTTGACTTTCCTAAAATAAAATATTTAATAGTAGCTTATAAACAACTTTAATTATACCAAACTAGTAGTTAAAGATAGATTTACATATCTCATAATTTTTAAAATTCTTAAATGGTGAAGGATATTTATATAAGGTTGGATTTTTGTGAGAAGTTGAGGGTAACGACTGAAAAGTGGTTATCAACTGTTAGATGAGAAATAGATGCATATTAGTATAAGATACATCGAGATGCACCGGATCAATTCTTTTATAAAACACAATTCACGAAGAGCATGATATTAAAGGTGATCAACGATTCAGATCCACTTCTTACGCTTCGCACATTAAACTCAACTTTTCACACTATCCTTCATATTACATATGTGTGTGTTATATGATACTTGTATTGGGTTAAGAGAGTTGTCTTCGTTTTCATTCCTAGGATTAATCACTTCACTCTATGGTACAACTCTTATTAGAATCTATTTCTATATAATTATATTGGAGTTGTAAGGATCTCTGTCTATAATCTCATACATTTTACAACTTGACCATTTTGAAAAAAAAAATTGGATACAAAAAATTACCCGACACGATATCCAGTAAATTAAACTAGTTCAACTTAATGGTAAGTTGGACTCTCGTACTTGATTCAATTTCATCAATCAATTATCGTAAAACCGTCTGATATACTTTTAGCCTAATTTTACTGTTTTAAGATATTTTTAAGTTTGATCAGTTGATTTAAGATAATTTCTAAGTTTTTTATGATGATTTTGTGAGAGCTTTTATGGGTTTTTGTTTGCTTTCGAGAGCTTCTAGTTGATTGGGAGGTACCATTTTTGACGATGGGTCTCTTACAAAATACCAATTAGAGAAACTACCATAAAAAAAATTAAAAAAAGTTTTTAACCTAAAAAATTGCTATTTTAACGTTTTGTTTGGCCATCGGGCACGAATAGGATACACTTTATGTAAATTCCATAGTTAAAAATGTCACAATCGATAAAAAAAATAGTTAAAATCAAGGACTTCAACGAACAGGGAAATTACTTTGAACATGATTTATGACGTAAGCAATTACATATTTTAATCAACATGATGTAAGTATGTGAAAATGTAATCTCTCACTTCAACAAATTGTTAAAGGAAAAAGAGAACAGAACAATAACAAAGAATAGAGAGAATGAAGTCTGGTATTTCTCATTAATCATAAGCCCTTTAAATAGGGAGGAGTTTACATAGAAAATGAAACCTTCATTATGGTAATCTCTAATATATAGAAAATATTCTCTCAATCACTTCCTTTTGATGAGAGCACATAATCCTACAACACTCCCCCTTGTGCCGAGTCAAAGGAGTGGTGGTGTACATTCGTTGCCTCGTTAAAACCTTACGCCAAAATAAAAACCCAGTGGGAAAAAATAAAAATATGACGAAGGAAAGAGTACAACGCACCGATTTTCTTTGCAGTATAGACTTTTCCTTTAGTCTAATGTATTATATGATTTGTACATTAATCATGAGAATTAAGAAAACAAGATGGTATATGCAGTGTTGCCTCACTAAAACCTTACCCCAAGGAACAAAACCCAGTGGGAAAAATAAAACCCTGGTGAAGGAAAGAGCACAACATACCAATATCAAACGTACAGTAGACTCCCCCTTTTGTCTACTACTCCCCCTGTTTTGTGCATTAATCAACGGATTTCCAAATATGATTTTAGGTAATGATTTGGTAAATATGTCACATTCTTTTGACATCTTAATTGATTTACTTAAATCTAGCAAAGAGTTTCGTTATTGCTAATTTTATAACTTAAGCAAGTTTTGTGTTACTACCCTTGATGTATCTTAATTTTATTTATCTGATACATGATGCATTATTTCCATATATGCATGTAGGGTATTGGTAAAATCCAAAATACTAACTCCTTTAATGTGTGTAATGATAGTTCTTAACCATGTACACCCTTAAACAATCTCATATAGAATAATGTTGTCGGAGTAGTTTGAATGGGTAGTTACATAAGATTCGCTTAGTTTACTTACAAGCAATTGGTGTCTTCCCGATGGTAATTCCTTGTCCAATTTGGGAATAACCTTTATATAGTCAGATAGATACCTCATATCAGCAAATACAATACATTGAGTTTGCGTGTTTCTATAAGGGTCGGTACATTTGCCGTTTACATTCTAAATAAGTATTGACGTTCCATTATCAACCTCAACCCTCTTTCTTTAGGGAAATTTTAAGCCCATGTCAATGGTTCCAAAATATTAATTTGATATCATTTCCAATGACGTTGTGTTGGCGCTAAACTAATTCTGGTTAACAAGTTCACTAAGAGATACGATACATAGTCAAGTGTATTATCTGAAGTACAATAATGCGCCTATTGTACTTAGGTATGGAATTCCAGCTCCAAACACCTCTTCGTCATCATCCTTTAGACGGAATAGATATTTCCTTATATCTAACACTTTGACCGATCATGGGAGTGCTAGCCATATACGCTTTGTCCATATTAAATAGCCTGATCATTTGGGGACATATGCGTATTGATGGATTAATATTCCATAAACTCGGGATCTTAGCTTAAAACCCAAGTTTTCCCAAGATCTTTCATCTCAAATTCAGTTTTCAAGTAGCTTGTGATTTCTCTTATTTCATCAAGAGTGCTATTATGCTCATTACATCGACATATAAAGCTACATTGAAAATCTGGAACTTGTTTTTCTAAACAAATACGCAAGGGCATAGTTCATCGTTCTAAAAATGTTTTAGCTTTAATAAAACGCACTTTGTGGTCAATGTAACTCCATCAATTACTTTTATATATCTCTTAATCTAGATCCCCATAGATATATATTAACCACATTAATAAGCTGCATTTTCCAGTTCTTCGGAAACTATTATGCTAAATAATTAGCAGAATGTTTCAACGTTCATTACATGAGAGTAATTCTTGTTGTAAATCCAGGGCGTTGTGAGAAACCTTGCGCCAAAGGAAAGTCTTATACGTTATGACTTAATTATTCTCATTACGCTTCTAGAACAAATGATTTATCTATGTCCTACAGGCTTTACACTTGGTGGGTTAGCACTACCAAACAAAATACCTGTTCATTTGTCAAATATTATAATTATCCTGGATTGCTTATTTAGGCCAATTTTCTCTTGTTGATATTTTTCAACTGAGCATGGTTCGATATCATCGTGCTTTATCATTTCATAAGCAACGATATATGTAGATATATCATCATTGGATATGATCTATCCAGCGATTCATATTCATTCGAGATTTTCTTGATCTTTGGAATCAATATTAACTTCGGAGCGTCCTCCAGTAATGATTCATGGACATAGTTTATGATCAGAAATAATCTCATAAAAAGGTTGATGATAAATATTGGTTGTGCCTTACTCTTCTCTTCCATTAGATGAGTATCTATCGAACCAAGTAGCTTCCCCCATTTCCTTTTGGGAGCTACGGCCTCAACCACACGTCCACCATGTGTGATTGCAACGCTCTTTCCAACGGCGTTTGCCCTTGTTTAGGGACTTTCTGACTTTACGGGTATATTTGCAGCTTGTATATATTATATTGTCACTTCTTGTATAACATTAAACGTATCAGGTATCGAGTCTGATTCGTTTGACTTCAACTTTACTTTATGAAGTTTGGGGATCAAAATGAAATATAATGGAAATGTTTCATGACAGTTCTCGTCGTTCCTTTGGAAAATACTTTTTCCTATCTCCCCCTAACGACGAGAAGACTGTCATCAAAGTGACAATTCGCAGATCATGCGGTATAAGAATCACCCGTTAAAGATTCTAATTAGCGGATAATTGTTGGAGATTTATAACCAACATATATACTTCATAGTTTTAATGACCCATTTTGGTGCGCTGGTGGGGCGCAAGTTGGCACATATACTGCACAACCAAACACGCAAAAATGTAAACGATCAGGCTTATATCCAGTTACCAACTGGTATGTATGATATTGGTTGGCTAGTAGTGGGTCTAAAAATACATTAATAAAGTTGCATGTAATATTGCATCCCCTATGTATGTAAATTGGTGCGCATAACCAATACTCGAGTTATCATCTATATTTAGGCATGGGAATGGGGCGGGTTTGGGGCGGGGACCTCGATCCCCATCCCCGTCCCCGAGCCTTCATCGCCATCCCCATCCCCACCGGGGAATTTTATCATATCCCCATCCCTGTACCCAACGGGGAACAGGGATCCCCAACGGGGAAACGGGGATTTTATATCCGTTTATATAATCTATTTTAAATTAAATGTTTTGAGATACGATACGTGTTTAAATCTCACATATGTCCAATAAAAACTAAGAATGTATAGTTTAATAATTTATAGACGTAATCGTATAATAATTTATAAACGTAATACCAAAACAAATTAAACTTAATCCTAAAATTATTTTTAATGACACACGTTCCAAAACGTATCAACTAATAGTTAAAACCACATCAATTAATATTCATAATTTATCGCAATATGAACAACCATATAAGGATATAATAGAAAAACAATATATAACTTAAATAAATACTTAATATATATACGGGTACGGGTATGAGGCGGGGCGGGGAGTGCTAAACCCGTCCCCGTCCCCATCCCCGGTTTGAGAGAACGGGGATCCCCGTCCCCGTCCCCAATACCCGGTTTACTGGGGAATCCCCGTCCCCGACCGGGGAGGGTGGACCGGGTTCCCCGATGGGTCGGGGACAATTCCCATGCCTATCTATATTCTTTTGATGAAAACTTCTAATGCTCTACGAGACCATTTTATAACTACAGATGGGGTATAGGAGACTTTACATTAATCTCAATATAAATATATATATATATATATATATATGCAATAACCATCAAATCCTTATGATGTAAATTCTCTAGCATTTTAAGTCATGTAGACTTATGAGACAATCAGGGTGGTGAGCCTTGAGACATATAGTCAGTGCTAGAGTGCAACATTTCATGTGGACAATAATACGACATTCGTTCATTGTGTCAAAACCAGAACCATAAAGTACTTTAATGGTCCGCATTCTGGCTGTTTATGTCCAAAAATATAACCTTGTATTTGTTGTAAGAATGGAATAGTTTGTATTATGTCGTTAGCTTTAGGATGGTCTCATTTATGTCTTAGCTAATGGTTAGGGTATATAAAACTTCTAGATATTCGATGAGGCTTATTATGATGGTGATGTTGCTTCTTGTGCTTTAGAAGTCAACAATTAATCATAAGCCCTTTAAATAGGGAGGAGTTTACATAGAAAAGGAAACCTTCATTATGGTAATCTCTAATATATAGAAAATATTCTCTCAATCACTTCCTTTTGATGAGAGCACATAATCCTACAACATAAATAACTTTTTTGACATATTTAGATAATAAAAACATCCCTTATAATTTTTCTATAATAATACATCAAAACTTAACATTTCAAAAACAAATTATTCATCTCCAACAAGTATTTTATTTTAACAATCCAAATATTTACTATATCAATAAAATATTCATCACATTTAATAAAATATTGTTTCTCTTTCTTATACATTCATTTTCAAATAAAGAATGTAAATGAGCCGAACTACCCAAGTTCTGATTGTTAAAAACTCAAAACAAGTTGAGCCTTAACAAGCTCGAGCCTAAAATAGAGCTCGTTTACTAAACAAGCCAAGCTCGAGCCTCAAAATCAGGGATCGTTTAAGCTCGCGGGCTTAAACGAGCTTCACATATAATATTATGTATTCTATATATTTTTATTATTATTATTATTATTATGTATTTAACATAAATAAAAAATCGATATTTAAAACACATGCTCAAAATCAAGGCTCGTTTATTTAAGGCCCGTTTAGGCTCATGAAACAACAGACCATTAGCGACCCGAGCTCGAGCCTCAAAACAGATGCTCAAACAAGCTCGAGCTCGGGCATGAGTTTCTACAATTTCAAATGAGTCTGGCTCGATTAGCTTAAAGCTCGGCTCGGCTCGACTCGTTTACATCCCTATTTCCAAACACTTTTATTGGTGAAAAAATAATAAAATATTGTTTCTTCTTTTCTATAGAGTTTTAGATATTTCTTTGAATTTACTCGTTGCTAAAATTGTTTTTTTAGCATAGTTATTAGTGTTGAAGATGCTCTAATATAACCAATTATTAGATTTATAAGACGATCAATAAAACTTTTGGAACATAATAATCTTATAAATGAGTCATTTGCACCTTCATAATGTTAAAATCAAGTTAATTTGTGTATCAAAAATATAAAAATTAGAGTAAAATACATTTTTGGTCCCTGTGGTTTGACAAAATTCTCACTTTTGGTCCCTACAGTTTAAAAAGTACACATTAGCCACTACAATATGCGATTTCGTCCAATTTTGGTCCCTCTGACTAACAGCCGTTAAATGAAACCGTTAGTTTGGGGTTAATTTGATTTTTTTTTTCATATTTTCTTGTTTTTAATTTAAGAATAACCACAAGGACCAAAAGTGTAATTTACTCTATATATGATATACACACACAAACATCCTTCATCTTCATCTTCTTCACCATCCACCACCACACACCCACCACCCACCACCAACAGTTCAACACCACCATCCACCACCACCACCACACACCCACTACTGCTGTCGCTGCCTACTCCACACCACACACCGCCGCCTCCGTCGACCACAACCACCTCCACCATCCGCCGCTGCAACCCTAACCCTAACACCTCCACCATCCGTGAACGCACGGTGCTCCACCTGCGGGGAGAGCTGGTTGCACCACCGCAGCCGGCACGACTTGCCGGACCTGCCGGGAATAGATTTTCCAATCAGCGACCAGTTTCTAGGGTCGTGTTTTATCGACTAGCTGTGTAAGCATCTCGTCTTCTTCTGGACTCCATGGACCTTTGATTCGATCCATAGATGATGACGACGATGATGATGATTTCTTTGGATTACTGCAAGCCATAAACATTATGATGAATTTATCAGAGAATTTATGACGAATTTATCAGAGAATTAGATGGATGAAATTTGGGGAAATTTGGGGAAGAAATGATGGAAGTTATGGAATGGGTGAATGTTGGGTTTTATATGAGAGAGAGAGAGAGAGAGAGAGGATAGGGATAACCGGTTGAACCGATGGTGGTTGGTAGTAGGTGGTGGGTGGTGGGCGGTGGTGGATGGTGAAGAAGATGCAGATGAAGGATGTTTGTGTGTGCATATCATTGATAGAGTAAATGACACTTTTGGTCCTTGTGGTTATTCTTAAATTAAAAACAAGAAAAAATGAAAAAAAATCAAATTAACCCCAAACCAACGGTTTCATTTAACGGCTGTTAGTCAGAGGGACCAAAATTGGACCAAATCGCATATTGTAGTGGCTAATGTGTACTTTTTAAACTGTAGGGACCAAAAGTGAGACTTTTGTCAAACTACAGGGACCAAAAATGTATTTTGCTCTAAAAATTAGGATTTAATATTGATATTTAAAAAGAAAAGCACTTGTAAAAATGAAATTAGCCTCCCTCTTATCTTCTTAGATTGTTAATGGATATTTTGGCAGATTAAATGGTATGTTTCTTTTATCTTCTTATATGTAGTTATAATTATTAATTAGGCATTAATTATTGATGTTAATTATATATTCTCTAGAATTTGTTTGTTTCTCAAACTTAGTATTTTTAAATAATTATCCAATAAATATATCCAAATCATGTATTAAAGAATTAAATAATAATAATACATCCATTAAAACACATAAAATCGTTAATAAATAAGTAATAATAATATTAATAAGTGTGTATTAAAACCAAGGCTTTTGTTCAAGTATGCAAATGTGACTAGACAAGAAGATTTACTCCAGATACAGTAAAGATTTTTATAAAAATTAAAAACTCCAACCAAAACATAAAAAAAAAAAAGAACACTTATTATATATGCTCTTATGATTATTTAGAGGTCAAATAATCAGTTTTTAATTGGTTTGATACTAGTAAAGTTGCAACAAAACTTATCATAGAAGTGGTGTAAAATTACCCATATAACTTTACTTTATCTACTATTTCTATCATCCACTTTCTATATAATCAAATTTGTTAAATATTTAAGGGAGAATTGCATCTATATCCTTAGAAACTTAGGTAATTACACCTATATCCTTGTAAACTTCTAAACTACATCTATATCCTTGTAAAACTTAAATAATTACACCTATATCCTTATACCTATTTTATTATTTTTAAACTATTTTAAAATCATTAATAAAAATCTTTAATATAATTTAAATGTTAAATCCCTAATCTACCCTTACCCTAATAGAAATCCCTTATCTTCCTCTTCTTCTCTTCAAATTCCCAACCCTAATCTCCCCATCTCCAAGCAAGCCAACCCACCACCACCACCCACCAAGGCCAGTCTTTCTGGTAATAATAATGATGTAGGTGATCATTCTCAGTTTCATTTCCCATATAAGAAATGATTGCACAATGACATTTAACCTTCAACAATTACATATATTTCTTATATATAAGCTTATCATCTAAAAAATATTGTGCCGAGGGAACTCAAGGCAAAGCGAAAAGAAAAAGGGAAGTTTATTTTCCAAAAAAAGGCTCCACAAATAACATGAATGATGCGGATTTCAATCTAGTTAAATGAATGAATAGTGAACCAAGTTTAATTTTTGAAGGTTTTCATACCATTTTATTTTTTGTGCATTAACTCTTTTGAAAGTATCAAACAGAGAACCAAAGTTCTTGAACATAATATATGACCCCAATTTTTCTATTTCCAGATTCATCGCAACCTCTTTTATTTGTTCAAGCTATAGAAGTAAAAACCTTATATTGATTTTTGTTTTAATTATATTTTATTTTACTACAAGATGTTGTGGTGGTGGTGGGGAATTGGCATGTCTAGAGATGGGAGATTAGGGTTGGGAATTGAAGAGAAAAAGATAAGGATAAGAGATTTTGATTTAGAAGAGTAAGGGTAAATTGGGGATTTAACATTTAAATTATATTAAAGATTGTTATTAATGAATTTTAAATAGTTTGAAAATTAATAAAATATGTATAAGGATATATGTGTAATTACTTAAGTTTTACAAGGATATAGATGTAGTTTAGAAGTTTACAAGGATATAGGTGTAATTACTTAAAGTTTGTAAGGATATAGATGCAATTCTCCCAATATTTAACACCATCAAGGGTGGCTATTACAAGTTTAAGCAACAAGAGACTTCCACATGAACCATGTTTTATGATAGTTGATTATTTGATTCTAAATATTCAAGAACACATAATCACTATTAAAACATGTAAAAAATGATTTCTATCGTGACGTCTTCTTCACCACCGCCCGCTTTACTAGATGTTTCGTCAATGTTGGATGCCTCCATCATAAGCATACATTTTCCGACACTACAACCTACACCATTACCTCCAATATCACAATCACTGTCTTCCCGTACACGTAACTACTTACTATCCCACTCTTTTAACCTCAAATCAACCTAAACTCCTTATGAGAAATGTCATTTGGCCAACTTGAAAAAGATAGATCAGTCTTTGCTTTTTCCTTGTAATGTCAAATTCAACAATTGTTTGTCGACCAAATTACTAAAAACAGTTGTTAAAGAACCGATAAGCATACTTAGTTAAACAATCCAAACATGGGCACGTTTTATGGCTAAACGATTGTATAAACGACCCCAAACATGGGTTTTTAGAACAACAATAAGTTGTCCTATTTGTATTGCATTAATATCATTTTAAATATCATATAAGCAACCACCTTTTAATTATATAAATAAATAGAATAACTTTGTTTGATAAATGTGGATAGAGATTAGAGATTGGAGATTAGATTGAAGATTGGAGATTGGTGTGTTCTTAATGCTTGTCCAACTGGTCCCTTTTGTCATTTTCCATGGCATGATTGTTTCACAATACAATGCAACTATTTTACTTTTACAATCAAATACTATGTTCTAATTAATATCTTGTAATCTAGTTTCTTCAAATTTATTAATATATATATATATATATATATCAAAAAAGTTTAAAGTGCTAGTGAATATTTTATTTTTATTTTAAAATTAAAACAATATATAAAAGATTATTTCAATTTTCAAAAGGAGGGTCTTTAAGAATTCTGTTATTAACTTATATAATTTTGTATTTTAGTATGAAATTTATAATTGATGATAAGCATTCAATTATTTAAGAGAGATGAATTCCAAATAATCAATCAGTGGAATAAACCAAAACGTTATCGCTTCTTCGTGAAGTAATTTTGTTACGAATTCACACTAAGATGGATGCATAAACTATTTCAGAAGGATTTTGATGGTAATAACGTGATGCTTTTGGGTATACTATAAAAGGAAATTTCCTTTTGGTTGGAATACTTATATCTTGGTGGAACACTAAAGGAGGGAATAAATTTAGTAAATGTTGTTAAAAAATAGCTATCGTATTTTAAAAATTAAATAAAACAGGTACTTATAATAGTTGAACAATATTTTTATTATAATTAATATTAAGTTGTTTATAATAGTTTTAACATATACTAGTAAATACAAAGAAAGAAGCATGATGTTTGCGGCTTTTAAATCATGTTCGTTCACATTGCTTTCCATTTTTTATTTTGGTAGCAAATATGTGGTATCGGTTTTTTATTTGTCTAAAAAAATGATGTTTGATTTGGATTTTAGTTTAAAACATCCTTAATTAATAATTAGGTATTCAAAATGTTAATTTTTTACAAGGAATTTTTGATAAACTTATTTAACTATCATAATAGAAGATGTATATTAGACACACGAAGTGGCGAAGAATTTTAGATTGATTGGTTAAAGGTCTAATTTAAGTATTAGGGTTCAATTAGTCAGTTTAGTTCAAGATTACAATCTGGTATAGAAAATGATCGACCTAAAAAGGATTAGTTGAGAATTAAATATGAGTACTTGTAAGAAATGATTCAAAGAGAAGATGGACTGATCCTTGAACATCTCTAATAAAAAATCAAGCTGATTACTTATCACGTAACAGTTACCAACAAGTATTTATATGAGAATGACCACTATATAATTTTGAAAAAAGTATTATACGATTGATAATTGTCAAACGACGTATAATCATTAAGTAATACTCTTTAAAGAAAATCGTTAATCATTCTTTTTCTTTTTCACTATCTTATTTTGTATTTAACACAATTCTAATAATTATTTTATAATTCTATTGGTTTTACTAAAGATGCACATAAAAATCTTATCTCGAAAGCCCAACTATAGCAATTTGGACTCAAGTCATACTAAAAACTCGTTCATACCAAGTTTAGTTTTCAAGCCTCGATTAAGTTACGACCTAAAAAAAGCTCGTTCAGACCCATTTCACACCCAACAGTCAGGCTGTAAGCTTGATATTTGGTCTTACATAAGCGGGTTTTGAAGTCTCAAACCTTGTCCATCTCTACTTTTAATGTCAATTTTTTTGTATTATACATTTATCATAATTATGTTATTGATACAATAATAAAATATATAGAGTTGTTAGGTGCTTTAAAAAGAACAAATTTTCAATAAAAAAAAAACTGACAAATAGATGCATATATCACCAAGTTTTCACATTTTCTCAGTGACATAATATTTCATTGTAGACGTATTGTCAATTAGCATGTTAGACATTCTCATTTGTAACTTCAAAAATCTATGATTAATATGAATAATTTACAATTAATATCATACTCATTTGCATGCTATCTGCATGACATGCTTATTTTCACTTAATATAATGGTACAAATCATTGATCACATTTAAATCACATGATTGAACATGCATTAGGATTCTCGGCATTTAACATGTCCATTTCTGAAGCACGAGGATCGTGAAGATACATGGGCGAAGGAGGAGTCGGAGCTCGATGCGGGTATTCCACGACATACCCAACGTAACCTTCGTTTGCATAACCGCGACCAGGATAAACAGAAACACCGTAATCTTGATTATGATAATTCTGATTATACACGGGCATTGTGTATATATATGGATTATATCTTTGATATTCAAATTTGTTTATTAAATCAACACTTTTGCTCCCATCTCCACCACCACCATTGCCACTGCCACTGTCGCCACTGCCTTCTCCACCACTACGTGTTGGTTTTACCTCGCCTTCTGACTTATTCTTTTCATCACCACCACTTGTTGCTTCAACCTTATCGTTTTTCTTTTGTCCACCACCTTCACTACTATCCGTCACTTTTTCAACTCCATTTTTATTCTTTTCACCTCCTTCGTTACTCTTTGGCGCTTTTCCGATATCAATTTTCTTCTTATCATCACCATCTTTGCTGCCATCTTTCTCTTTTTTCTCGCCCGCTCCTTCAACCTTCTTCTCATTATTTTTCTCTTCGACCTTCTTTTCATCCTTTTTCTCTTCAACCTTGTTGTCTTCCTTTTTAGGAGGGACAATATCGACATTTCTCTTTAATTTTTCTTTTAAATATGGTACAAGTTCGTTCATATTCATTGTCCCTTTCACCGTGACCAAACTTTTGTTGCCATCCGCTGTTACCGATTCTACCCCTGTTAATAAACCAACAAAATACAACATTACTTTATATTATATTTGATCACTAATGCATACAACTTCTAACTATAAAATTCTTAAATAAACCAAAACTATGTTTTTAAATAAATTTATAATTAATAATAATCTAATTTTGGAATTGGCTCACCATCAATCTTTAATATGATTCGCTTAATTTTTTGTATACATCCATCACAATGTAACGAAATCTTCAACACCATAGTGGTCGCTTGAGGCTAAATAACCAAAAAAAAATTAAATTAAATTAAAACAAAATCAATAAATTATTAGTTAAAATCCAAAACCCGTTAATAAATTTGTTCTTTTTACCTCTTTAGGTTTTTGGTCGTTGGGTTTTTCTTCTGTTGGTTTCTCATCAACTTTCTTTTCACCTCCTTCATCCTTTTTGGGTTTGGGGGAAATAATTTCCACCTTCTTCTTGGTTTTGTGCTCAACTCGCTCTTTAATACGCATCGGATCCACTTTTCCGATTACCGTCAGCTTGTTGTTCGCAGAATCAACTTTTACGGTTTCCACACCTACATACAGAGAAGTCATCCATAGTTGTACACCAACAACAACAAAAAGACGTGCATGACAACTCACTTTTATCCGTTTTTCATACCTTCGAAATAGCGTATGGATTTTTTGATCTTTTTAGCACAACCTTCACAATGTAAGTGGAGTTTTAGAACAACGGTGATTGGACCGTCATCAACCTTGGCCGTACCACCGGCATCAACTACCTTATTTTCGTTACCTTCTTTCTTCATATTATCTTTCTGTATTATAATTCAAACATGTAAAATTAGCTTTTGAAGAAAAGAAAAAGAAAATGAAGGTATAAGATTCTTGAAACTAACCTCACCCATTTGAGTTAAAGATGGAATTTTTGAGGATAGAGAGAGTTGGAATTACAAATTTTGGGAATTGAAGGCAAAAGTGGTATTTATAGGGGGTTGGCCCTTGGTGAAAGTCCTATCTATAGCATATATACATAATATAATATAATATACATATATCTATTAAATAAATATATCTGATGTGCAAATAATCCAAAATACATTCTTATATTATAATTTTATTTTATAAAAAATGGTTGATGGCACAAAACATGCATTTTTATTGAATGAAAATTACCATGTGGTTTTATTCAGGGGTGTTCAGAGGGCGTGACGGAGCGTGGGTATTCTGAAAACTATATGTATGGGGCGGGACGGGGCATGAAAATTCTGAAAACCATATCTATGGAGCGAATACCTACTGTTCAGTTCACGATTACCTGTATTTTATCGAGTGTTTTGATGTACACAATATCTATATATACACACTAGAAAATGATGTTATTTTGTGACAAATTAAAAAAACTAACACTAAAAATAGTATAAAATGAAAATAAAAGTATAGAGGATTGTTATCGATACGGGTATGCAAAAACAATCTAGACCGATTCTGACCGACAAACCAATGGCAGAGGGGGTGAACGAAGAAAAACGACATGTAATGGAGATTTTCTTAAGATTATTAATTTTTTATTATGAAGTATTAATAGTTATATATATTTTTTAATAAACTAAATACATACCAGACGGGGAGGGTATCCATAGGTAGTAAATTTAGAGCACCGAATCTGACCAACAACTCGAAGGGTACCCTTTTTTTCGGGGTTTTTAGGTTACGACCTCATGGGTTGCTCAGGTATCAATTTTCTCGGTTTCGAATAGATTTTCTGTTTTTTTTATTTTTATTTTTAACACAACTAGTTTTATTGTACTATAAATGAAAATTTTAAGGTTTGATTTTACATATAAAACATTATTATCTAGAATCATGATACCTATAAAAGAGAGTGTATATTTCAAATTGTGATTATGTAATTAAATGTAATGTACAGTATAGGTTTGAGGTTATATAGCATGATGATGGAATGCCAATGTATATTTGTATGTATGATGATGGTTGGATGATATGTATGATGCTTTATGATGTTTTATATGCATCATGGTTGGTGGGAGATGAGACTGGCACGTGTGGATGTTTCAATTAATTTTTTTTCCCGCACGTACTGGCCGACAACGAGAGACTCCATCGGCTTTATTGTAAATTTTAGACATGGCAAAAAGTGGCACGACATGCTAATTTGATATAAACTCGACATAAAATAAACGGGTTTGGGTTAACAAATTTCAACTTGTTTAAGTAAACGGGTTGACACGAAACGAAAATTAAACGGACTAACCCGAAAATGACTAGACTAACTCGTTTATACATATGTGTGTTTGTGTGTATATATATAAAGTTATCTTTTTACCTTTTTACTAATTTACAGTTTATTTAGATTTTTAATGTAATAATGTTAATAGATTTGATTTCTATAACAGGCGCAAACGTCCTATATAGAGACACGGTTATCCATATTGGTGGCCTCGTTTCACATCTTTAGTTGGCAAAACAAACGATCCCCCATCTCCTTCCCCTCTAGAAGCAAGAAACACGTTCTCGCTTTCCGCAAGAAACCTCTTTTTTTACCCTCGTTAGCAACTTCAGAGGTCAATGCCATGGCCGAACCACTAGATAGCAAACGCTTTTGTAAGCTTAACAACGAGTTTTCCGCTTTCCTTATTTGTCTAGCAAGCTCGACTTAATCCGACCTCGGATCTGATGTCCGCTCGTTCCAAACAGGCGAGTGAATATACGTATGGGGAAGCGTTAAGTAAACGACTTATAGGGTAAGATTCAAGTCCTAAGATAAATAAACCCGATAAACAGTTATTAGGCAAGCGTCAAGTAAACGTCTCCTTAAATTTACGTATACAAACTAAATTACTCATATTTACATGTAGGTTTTAAAACAGATTTCTCCAGCTAATTAATATTTATTAAATTTGTGAAAAGCTAAAAACCAAGGTTCTAAATAGCGTGAGGCGCGATGTGACGGCGAGGCCAAGCCTCAAGACTTAAAAGCCATGGCGAAGCCATAGCGTTTTCAAGGTGTGATATATGGCGTCAAATTTCTAATTCGGATAAAATATTATATATGAGATCATATGTTTTGTATTGTTATTCAATGAGTCAATAGTAATAAGCAAGTTATATATTAAAAACTGTAGGGGATAACAATAACGAACGAAATCTCTGAAAGGCGTGTGAACACTTTCAGATCGAATCAATTCGGTGGTTCTTCCGAATTATTCAATCGGATACAATCCAGAGATTTAGAATGTTTTGTATGTTGTGTTTTAGAGAATTTCTAACCAGAGATATTGTAAAAACGATGACAAAAAACGTATATACCATGTAACTGCCAAAACGGCAGTTTTATGGTTAGAAACTGCCAACGGGTCGGGTTTCCAACGGGTCAAATTCAATCACCAAAATCTGAAAAATAATTTTCTGAGTGATTTTTTATATAACAACTTAGTGGAAATAAAAAATTTCCAAGCTGACCTCGACCCCAGCCAGGGGCGCTGCCCCTTGGACCCCGCCAGGGGCTGCTGCCCCTTGGACCCCGCCAGGGCTGCTGCCCCCAGACCCCCGTTCCTTAGGGGCTTCGCCCCTAAAATCATAATAAATTCAAGTAGGTGTGCACTCCGCACCTCCAAGCCTAAATGATGTCTTATTATGATGAAATTGGTCAAACAAGTTAATCCAATTACACTAAAATATCCAACAAAAACTAGCAAATAAAACATCAAATACATAAAGAAAACTCAATTATCGCATTAGGAAAACTGCGCAGTAGGCCATGGCGTGCCACGGGCTTAACGTGGTGTGAGAAATACACCTTAAAGCCATGACGCGCCATAGCGGCTGCACGGCGAGTTTTTTAGAACAATGCTAAAAACTAAAAAACTAGTATAAGAGAAATGATCGCTGGGCCATGGCCCAATCTGCCAAATGCAACGTTAATTTTTCTTATTTTTTTTAAAATCATTTGATCTCTTCCGTTCGATCACCGTTACCAACACGTTAACGTCGTTAGTTTCTCTCGTGTGAAATTGAATAATCGATCAGAAACATCATGAAGATTGTTGTAATAATCGATCATCATCGATTAATAGCACGAAAAGACTAATTCTTGGAGCAATCGGTAAGCTTATTCATTTGTAATCTCTGTGTTTATTGCTTTTGATCATCTGATGTGAATTTATTTTATTATGTGTTCTGTTTAGACCCTTTTTAGTTCAGCCATTGTATGTTCACTTTTAGGCTATGTTTGCCAAGCTAGTAATAACCTAGCTGTTGACTGATAAGCTTGCTAGTAGCTGAAAAGCTGGCTTATGAACAATTATGTTTGGTAAAAAGTAGCTTATGAGTATGTAAATGACCAAAAATGGTATATTGGGGTATAATAATTAGTATTAATAAGGATATAATTGAAAAAAGCTACAAAAAGGTTATAAAAAAGCTACCTCCAAATAGCTTATCAAAAAGCTAGCTTTATAAGCTACTTTTTGTCCATCCAAACATGTACACAAAAAAAATAAGCTAGCTTATGTTTACTTAACAATGCCTTAATGTAATGGTATAATTTAGCTGATCTAGGTGAGGAAATACCAAAATTTCATTCTGAAAAAGGAGGCATCATATTCATATGTTTAATGTGTGAAGGGAAAATGATCAATGTGTTGGTTTGGTAATTGGTATTGGAAAATAAACCACATAAATGACAAGTAGTGGTGATTTTCTGGTCTATACATTTCAGTAGTGTTTGTTGATATCACTCAGTATGCCGGTAGCTAGTGAATGCTCAGAGATTGATATTGGTAGGAACCTTGGATGAGTGGCTTTTATGTTTACGTCAAAGTTGATGTTCGCGAAGGAACGACTATTATTGATTCTCAAATAGAAGAGGAATAGGTCAGCGTTTCTTTCCTTCCACATTGTATGTGAAGGCAATGTTGTCACCTAGCATTAATTTGTGTTCTGGCCAAGTACATTCTGATTGACAGATAAAAATTCAAAACTTATAACTTTTTAGTTTCTGGTCAGCTTTTAGTGAAAGCTTGTTATCATTTCATAGGAGTTGACAATTCAATACCCTTGAGATTCAGGAAACTCTCCGCCAAGTATGGTGCTTTTAGTTCAACTAGGCTCACGAGCCCATAACGTATTCCTATTTGTGTAGCAATCTTACAATATTGGAGTGTATCCTTCATTGTATGTGTCAGCAAGCAGTTTAAAAACCAAATACAGTCTATTGTCTTGGATGGGCAGTTCAAAATGAGCCGATCTCGAGCTCAAGCTCAAGCTTTATGAACTTAAACGAGCTGAGCTCGAGCTTGGTTAGGCTCAGGATTGGCTTGGCTCAGCTCGTTTATACCCTATGTCTGCTTGGCCCAAACAAATTGAAGATCTTTCTCTAAGTAGTGATGGACTGGTGCCAGATTTCGTAGAGGGTCAGCTCCCATAAGAAAGTATTGTATTCCCTTATCGAAGGGTATCTGAATTGCAGGAGAAAGTTGTTCATAACTTATAAATAGCAGCCCTTGGAGATTTCACTACTCTTGGAGTGATACCCGAGGTGTCCTCTGCCAAAACTAGTTCACACAAAATTGTCTCCTTCAAAAGTTGATGTGTAATCGTCTACATAATTTGGTTGCCATCTTTTTTCTGTTTAATCAATCATATTAGTAATAGCCCCCAGGGATTTCATTTCTTGATCCCTTAAGTCCTAAAGGTGAGGCTATGTGCAAACAGATGAAGCTCTTATGTATATCTTCATGCTTTTCTTTCTCTTTCATTTTGTCTTTTTTTCCTTTTTCTTTCCTTTATCGTTTTTTTAGGTGATCAGGGGGAGGGGAGGGGTGTTTCTTTTCTAGCGTCCCTTCCAAAAAGTTTTCATCACGATGCTCTATACCTAGGTACATCTTGCTTTTTCGGGTAAGTAATTAAGTATAAGCAAAAGCAGTTAATAATGCTGATTTGCGATTTAGCAATCATTGTATAGCATCTAGGAAACTACAATATGATATATTTATTCACCATAAGTCATGGTCTTGATGTGCGATAATTTAGAGCCTATTGCAGTATCAACTATCAAGTAACTTGCGTAGATAGCTAAGAACTTTATTCAGGAATACATGCTAAATATAAAACTAACTACATGACCAACTATAGTACTACTCTTCCATCCACTCTTCTTGTGCTCTTTTAAGCACCCTTAAACTTTCTGATGAACATAGACTCTAATATTATGCTAGATAGATGCAAATCTATAAAACGTAATCAACCAGTCTGCTGCTCTAGTTGGAGACGGATATACCTACATACCCACTCCAACAACAAAGAATGCACCTGATTGCAGTAGGAGATAAACAAACATATGATCCTTCCCAAAGAGCATGTCGTAGATAGCTGCATATAACAGGAACAATCCCATAATCAACTCCGAAAAGTGAAGCCTGTTTGTCATAACAAAGTATTAGAATTATGCATGTCGTAATTCAGCTAGACATTAGATATATCGATGCTAGTCAAATCATCATTTGTTGACTGAATAATTATCATTCAGACATGAACGAGATCTTTCGCTAGAAAATAATACCTTTCTCCAAAGCGTGATCGTGATTTCTTTATCGGCTTGATATTGCTTTTCTGCTTTGTTGCGTTCCCTAGCTTTTCAGTCACAACCCACTCGTTGACTCGGTTGGCTCCTAGGAGTCCGATAATTGTTGCCTTAGATCGATGAAAAGACATGACATTCTCAAACAGGATCCAGAAGACAAGTAGATGCAATGACCTGTGCCAAGCAAGATAGGATGTGATTTAGCCATTACTTTTTAAAAAAAATGCTGAAGACTATAGCTTGATAGGTCTTCTTTCTCTATCTTGAGATCCATTACCTTAGGGTGCATGACGAGTTCAGAAGGGTAATTGTTGCAGGAACGTATATCGCTATCGGTTTTGGAAGATGGACTTCAGGAACCATGATGCATATTGGGATAATTACACAGTAAAAGAAAAAGGTGACCCAGTGTGCTATTATCTTCCTTACAAAGAAGAATGCATAGATGACATGGAGTTTCTTCCAGATGGATACCCTCTGCGTAAGATAAGATGTACAAAGTCATTTGTAAAGGTCACATATGTCTAATACCGACACTTATTAAGGTAAAAAAGGTTTATGTTATGCCATTGTACCTCGCAAAAAATGATCTCCTTGGTCATTTTTCTGAGTAGATTAGCTGGACCACATGACCATCGATGCTGTTGATATCGATAAGCTTTGAAGGTGCTTGGGAGTTCGTTTTTTACCTATGTAAGATTTTAATCGTCTATTGCTTTAGAGTTATTCATTGGATTCAGAAAGTTACCACTGGATATAAAACTCACCTCTAAGTCCCCCACAAAGACAAATTTCCACCCCTTGAGGCTGGCCCTAACGGCAAGATCCATGTCCTCCACAGTGGTTCGATCTTTCCAGCCACCAGCATCTTCTATCGCTTTTATACGCCAAACACCAGCAGTCCCTAATGTCATAAAGTTCCATGAGAATTCTCTTAAAAGCTGTTTTCCTTTTAGTGTGAGGAGTTCTTTGAATTCTCGCTTACCGTTGAATCCAAAAAATTGACAAGTTGAAGATCCCACTTCTTGCTCAACGGTGAAATGATAGGCGAGTGACATT
This sequence comes from Centaurea solstitialis, assembly GCA_030169165.1. Taxonomy (NCBI): domain Eukaryota; kingdom Viridiplantae; phylum Streptophyta; class Magnoliopsida; order Asterales; family Asteraceae; genus Centaurea; species Centaurea solstitialis. Next base: position 4,329,011 of record CM058042.1, on the reverse strand, counting down.
TCTTGGAGCCGAGTCATGAGGCACTCATCCGCATTTACTACAGAGAACTTATGTTAGTTATTATATATCTGAAGCTGCAATTGAAGTTGAAATGAAACCTTAGTGGCCCAAAGCAGTTTCCTATAGTAGCTTAAAGGCTCGTACTATAATATGAGAATCTATGTTCTAATTAGGTACCAAATGTGGCAAAAATGAGGCATATAAGAGAAACGAATAAACCTTACCGAATTTCCAACGAGCCTGAACCAAAGCCAATTCTGGATTTTCAAGAAGATAAGGTACAGTCCGCCAAAGGAAGTCTTCCTCTGGTTGGAAATCTGCATCAAAGATGACGACAAATTCGCAATCGAACACATAATCCTTATCTAAACCTTCACGAAGAGCACCAGCCTTGTATCCATTCCTGTTGTTCCTGGTCTCATACTTGACATTTACTCCTCTCTGTATCCACTTTTTGCACTCCAACTCTACCAGTGCCTGCAAACAACTAGTTAGTTTGTTGATAAATAGCTACTTTATCTCGTGTTCTTGAACTTCTAAGTGCGATTGAAGGTTACCCTTAGGACTTCATTAGTGGAGTCATCAAGAACCTGCACAATGAGTCGGTCGGATGGCCATGTAAGTGAACACACAGCTCCAATGGAGAGCTTGTAGACCTGATAAAACCACGAGTTAGTACAGAACTGTAGACGGATTTTAAATATTTGAGGTTTTTATCATCCCTGCTGCTATAATGAGAAGAAACAAGTACTCAAAGAAAATTCTAGCATGGTGAAAAAAGTGGCCACTTACTAGTCTAGTGCTGTTCTTGATGATAACTAGTTTCCAACTACTAATTATACTATAGATAAGAACTGTTAAACTGAGCAAGATAACACGAATATTGATTCCCATATAGCGTTCAAGAGTAGAAAACATAGTCAATGCTCACAGTATTTGACACAATAAAATGGAAAAAGAAGCATGATGTTCACTTGTTATGGTTATATTTAGCTTCTCTTTTAAACAATAGCATCTTTGTGTGCTTCCGATATGGAGATTTTAAGCTGTTTCTAATAATGTTTAATGTTATATGGTAACTCCAAATATACAGTTGAGATGTATATATATTTGTGCTTCTATGATGGATTTAAGTTTCTATAATATGCATGTACACATAAATACTGAAAAGCTAAACCTGGATAAGTAAAGAATCAAGGCACAAATTAGCATCTTGGGGTGGATATTCATAGTAATTACTAAGATGAAAACACTTGTTTGTAGCTGAGATATATTATTTTTGGAATAAATTACTGATAAAGGACCTGAACTCTGAAATAATGCAATGTTTGTTGCTGTGCCATGGCAACCACATTTTTAACATTGAAAATGATAATGAGTGGGCATGCATAAATTTCTTGATTGATCCATTCTTTATAGACTAAAATAAATCATATTATGAAGTTTATGCACCAAAGCATATATAATATATATTCGTGTGATGTGTACCTCTTTTTCGTTGAACATAGGTATTTGAACCAACACCATGGGGTAACTTCTGTTCTGCTCTAGATCTTCTTTCAGTGCTTCCAACTTATACTGGGTGTACTTCTTCTTGCCCATGAACTTCACCAAAAGGACTACAACAGTCATGTAAACTCGTTCTATGAACATCATTAGTGACATCACGACACATATACAAAGTGCAACAGTCAGTGGTGGGATCACCATTGAAACCCGTATATGCTGCCAGACATCGTTGAAACTGCCTGCAAAGTCATAGGTTGCATTCACCTCGGGCTCTCTCCGAAACAGATTTCTCATGGTGAAATGTCGTTGTGAAACAGGAACTCTTTAGAGCCAGATAGAGAGGGAATGAGCTGGGTACTTGGGAATGTTGAAGCTATGCCTTAAATAGAAAAAGGCTCAAGCTTAAGCTGAAAATGGTGACACAACTCTGGCCTTATGTGGACGATTTTTATGCATTGAGTGAACCGTTAAAAATGAGGGTCTTGAGAGAGATAATACGCACGCAGGGGCTACGTGCAAGGAAATGTGCTATGAAGTATGAAAACGCTAGCTGGAACTCTGGCTTTTCCCGCCGACAATGATGTTGACAATATTCAAGTCACTTATTTCTTTTTAAGGTAATAATTTAGTATTATGTTTTGACCATATTTTCAATTGTTTCTTTTTACTGAAAATGCATGTTAAGTTAAGCCCATAAATCTATGAAATCGGAAGCTAAAGTAGATGAAGTAATGCATTTAAAATTTCCAACTTGTGCATCTCTTTGTGATTGTTAGGCACATATAGATGTTAATTAATGTTTTAGCACTTCAACGGCATGCTAATATCTCTTAGCTCTTATTTAATGAAGTGGAAAATTTAGAAGGGTAGTGATAAGGTGCTGAATCGGAAAGTGCATTTATAAATAGAAAATTTAAAATGACTTGCTGGATTTTTGTCGTGATAGACGACTTCATTGCTTTTATCGTAACGCTCACGTAGAGTCTCAGAAGAAGGCATCTATTTTTAGTCCACATTTACGTGTAAAACATGATGATTAGTGTGCATTCAAGTTCGATAACGCTATCAAAGGTTTAATGCTTCATCTCGTTTGCCAGCTGTCTCACCGATTAATTTGCTCATCAACATCTTGAACACGAAAGTGATTACGTAGCCTGGATGTATCTTAGTCAAACCATAGCTTTGTGAAGTTTATTCAGAGGGCAAATGTCTAATTCGGGTCAACTTCTAATTAAGAAATGCTTGATATCGGAAAAGAACCTTTTAAGAATATGTATGCAAGTATCTTAAGGTCATACACTCATACTGTCATATATAGGTCTCTACTTAGACAATTTTAAGGCAAAATTATATTTAGCATACATGGTATTTCCTTTTGTATAATTGATAGGTTATCAGCTCCTACTTTGAACCCGATTATTGACATTTGAGCTTTTGACTAGTGTTCTAAAGATGTGCAAAATAAACGGCTTTTATTTATTTTTTGTAGTAATCTGTTTTTGGTCTAGATTTCATTCCTTTGCCTTCCACGTGGTCAAGTAAGGTACAATGACTTGCACACGTACTCATCTCTAGCTTTACCAACCAGACAAATCCAATATATCCCACTCAAAGCAAGGTCGACCCGCAAGAGAGAGAGAAGGGGGGGGGGGGGGGGGGGTGTACACAGACACAATCGTTTCTATGAGAGACCCCCCCCCCCCCCCCCCCCCCCCCCTCCCTCTCTTTTCCCCTAGTAGTCTTGTGCATACGGGGTGAGAAAAAAGGGTAAGAACTAAGGGTATGTTTGGTTTATGCTAAGGAATGAAAATGAAATGACAGGGAATGGAAATAGGGATGGATTTTCAATCCCTGGGTTTAACTAGGAATGAGGTTTTGGGCTTCTAGGTGAAGTAGCCCGTTATATTATAGAAAACCAAACAGTTTCTTTTATTATCATCCCAATTGATTACTACATAATACTTCTAACCGAACATCCCCTAAGACTTATGCCCATTATTTTGTGAAACTAAGAAAAACTCATCTCCATCTTTTAATAAGCACGTTTACTCGTCTTGTTGCATCTACTCACTTTCTAGCCTTCTGCCCTGTGATCATAATTTATGTTAAGCTTCAATCTTGTTGGGTTCATTCGTATTTCTGGTTCCTTGAACCTTTTTCCTTTTTTCTTAATAACGGTTCAGTTCCCTTCAATCTTTTTACATAATCTTACAAAAATTATAACACGTTACTTCACATATATTCTAAAACAAGAAGTCTTTTCTGTAAAATTCCTTTCAACAATAATTTGTAAACCCAAATACAACAAACAGATGGGCTAACATACTAACATCAGGTAGAGAATGTGCCAAGAAAGAAACAATGTGATACAATCCATCAAGAATATAGTTGCATTTCTTGGGATATAAAGGGTAGAGTAAATCTATAACAACAAAATCACCACTTTTTCCTTCTTTGAGGAGAGGGTGATTATGAAGAAAGATAGCATTTGATTATTGCATCGTTAATCCTTAAAAAGCGATTGCATTGAGTTCAGTGGTAGCTTTGTGGTTGTGATAGATTTCCAACTTAAAAATCATTTTGGTAATTCATTTTGGGGCAAATTGAAAAAGGATCATGCAAATTGGCCCTCTTTCATGTTTACTTCTATATGAACTATTACCATTGCTGCAGCTTGTCCTTATGTTGTATCGTTCCAGAAATTTTATTTATCTTACTAAAGCCAATGGCACAAATTGGTTTTTCTGAAACATCATATGACTTTATTTCCAATAAACTCATTTATTGATTCAATTAGCATAATATAAGCATATTCTTTAGTCTTTCTTGGACACTCAAACTCTTATCTGTTGTAGTAGCTTTTTCTAATATAGCATTGCTCTACCAATTATTTTATTATCCAATAAATTGCTTCTTTTCCTCTTTTAAATTTTCATTATGGATTTACGATATTTTTAACTGTTCCAAGCATACTATCTGCTTCCAAATAATCATGTCCTAACCAACATTTCTAAGTTGCATAGTTGAGTCTCAACTTTTTGTAGCTCGTGTCCTTTCCCCATGTTCTACTTAATTCATTCATCATGAAACAAATGCCATTCATACGATTCTGAAAATTTATCTGGCTTGATTCCTGTATTCTTCAATGACATTTTTTTATACAAATTGCTCTGCTAACTTGAGTTTGAGGTCTGCAGGACCTTGGTAAAATTGATCATGCCTCTTTTCAGTGCAGACCGACCACAGGGAGGGTGTCTGAGTTTTAAATTCATTCGTCCATTGAAAGCTGCGGTAAGTTCCTACAAAGTTAATATAGAGTTGGTAACTTCAAATGGTCTCATGTGTTCTTTCAAGTGAAATGAACTCTCTTGACCCTTATGAAGATGTTTTACTTCCTTAAAAGTCAAACTCTGTTCTGCATTTCTATGATCATGTTTTGCTCAAAAGTTGGTTTTTCTAGTTTGAATGGTATGCATTTTCATCGTTCATGATATTCGTAATGAACATCTATCATGATAAATTGATAATCATAATAACTAATCAATGAATAGTTGGTTCTCATGGTTCTCAAAATATTTACACTTCTCAGATATATCTATGCCATTGCAAGCGTATGTGGCTTTATTGTCTAGTTGGGTCGAAACATTTAGGTGCACATACACTTGTCCGAAAATCATTTATCCCATTAGGTGCTAATCAATTTATTATGGCTATGTTGTGGATTTGGAAGGTTTGAAATTTGTTAGCTCATGTAAACAACAACTCGTTTTGCATGAATCTTATAAGCCGATTATAGCTAAAATGTTAGATATCACAATTATAAAAACAATATAATACGGGACATGGAGAAGGGGAAGGCATAGAAGGACGTAGAATGTGCAACCCCTTAGAGAGGTCGACGGTGGGACAGAGGGAAGGTTATAGACCTGACTGATAAGGTAACATGGTTCGGGAATAGATGGGGCGAAGTGTGATTTTCCAACTTTCTTATATGTTTCAATGTGTCTATATCTTTTGTTCTTGTTTTGATGCTCACTAGTTTCTTTCTTCCTTTTCGTTCACTTTGCCATAAGTTAAGTCTCAACGGAAATAGTAGACATGTCTACATACATTATAGAAGTGGACTTGTGTATGTCCGAGCAGGCTCTCATGCACCCACTCAACTTATTTTCACAGGTAGTATTATTTTTGAGCTATGAAAGGTGCACCCCTAAACTTTAAGGGATGTTTTGGAATATTAGAAAATTTGTAGTACATCAATGAAAAAACTGGTCCCTTAAAATCAACCAAAACTAAAAAAGAAAAAAAAATCCTTAAAGCAGTATGACAAAAATCTTGGGTCTGCCACTGTTTATGGACATTCCGTCCCTCAAATTATACTTTCAAGTGAGATATATTAAGTTTATTTTGTTTGGTTGTTTTTCTCCATAAATTTCTTTACATATTTCTCAATAAATTATGTTGTCTTTTGTTTAGCTACTATTTAGCCAAAATGTATGAAAGGATAAAAGGCTTTATAGCTTAATTGTAATCTATGAAAGTGTATATGTTGAAAAACATTTATTGATACCAAAGCGAGGCTACATTATTCTTTACTTGAAATACAAGTTGTCAAATTATCCTACAAAAAGAGATGCACTTTATCAAAGTTAGGATCATTGTTTATACTTTTTCTTTCCCAAGGGAAAAAATCCATACATATTTTGATAACATTTTATTTTAAATAAACATGTATTAAAATTGTTAATCCGTTACATGAAATCTTGATCACAACTGGTATAGAATGCTATGTCAAACAAATAAAAGATTGCTTGCAATGTTCACAGTTCTCGGCTTTCCCTAATTGGAGTATGTCCTTTGCTGATCGAGAGGCTACCAACAATATTGTCTGTATAATTGTTGCTTTTAAGTAGTTCAACAAGTCTGTATAAGTGTAATAGGTGGAAGTTATTACAGATATTGGTGGTCATGAGGTCGGGTCGATATCTACAATGGTACGATAGTAAAAATCTAATCAAAACATGCTTGATGACTTATTTTTAAAAGTGTATGTGCTTGAACATATGCAAATATGAATTTCCATTTATTGGTAGAAAAAGAGATTAAGAAAACTAGTTCTATATTTTCAATTGGTTTATAGGTGTTGAGCAATGTCCCACATTGGACACAAAGTGAACTTGTAATCTGCTTATAAGGGTCCTGGGCTACTCCACTCATAGCCAATTGGTTTTGAGTTGGAACCCCACAAACTTACATGGTATCAGAGCAAGGTTCACCCGTGGTTGGTCAAAAAGCCGCACGGACTCCACGTAACCCAAAGTATCCACGTGTTAGGCTGAAAAGAACGCCACACGTGAGGGGGCGTGTTGAGCAATGTCTTTGAGTGGAGTAGCCCAGGACCCTTATAAGCACATTACAAGTTCACACTCATAGCCAATTGGTTTTGAGTGGAGTAGCCCAAGACCCTTATAAGCACATTACAAGTTCACTTTGTGTCCAATGTGGGACATTGCTCAAGACGCCAATTTATCATGTAATTTGATAACAACTACTAAATGATTTTTTTAGTATCAAATGATACAGTTTTTTTAAGTATGGTAACTTTAAATTTGTCAACACTTATTTTTTGTCAATCTTGAAGGTCACATAAGCAAATTATATAGGATCACTTTCTACCCATCAGAAGAAAAACAAAGTTGAAGCAAAAGACCAAAATACCCAGAATGGACACCACATTATTATTAGAAACAAACAAAAACCATATACTAATTATTGTGAGATTATTAATTGAATAATTTTAGTTTTAGATTTGGTTGAAAAATAGAATGTTTTTCTGACTTGATATATTGATTTTCAAAAAATCTACAGTCAGTAATTTAATAACTATGGTATATTTATAGTATCTTGATAGGTAGATTTACTAATGTATAAATTTTGATGCAAATAGTGATTGAGGGATGGGTTTCGCTAAAAACGGAAGCTATGATGAGGAGAAGCGTAATAAAGGGTCTTCATCATTTGATCAATTATAATTAAAGATCAACACTAATAAAATGCTTTAAAATTAATCAGATCAATTCTTCTTAGAAGCTCAACTCATAGAATGAGAGTGAGATTAAAATTGAACAACGATCTAAATCCTTTCTTACACTTTTTATCTTAACTTTTTTTCTTATAGGATTTTAGTCTAGTTTACACATATAAACATATATAAAAGAAAACAATTGGATTATTATAAACAAAATATACTATTTCAATGTTCAAAATTTTATTTTAGAAAACCTATTAAAAATACCACTTTGTTGACACTGACACCTGTCACATTTACATATTAAAATAGCACATATGACTTCATGGTCACTCCAAAACAATAACAAATGTTTTGTTTTTTTGTCTTCTCTTGATATCTAACATTTTATTAATAGAAATTCCTTTCAACAAAATTAAATGCTTGATACAATTAAATAAATGAATTTTTTTATTTAACAAGATATATTTTGATCATGACTTGAACATGGTAGGAATCAAAATCAAAGAAACCAGGTGACATTTGATTTTAGATGAAATATACTTTATTAAATAAAATATTAGATTTATAAACTTATCTCTTTATGAGTTTACAAAAACATATAATTATATGATTTGGTTTTCAAATTTTAGCACTTAACTCTTATAGTCTTATCGACAAGAAAGTGACTAAAACATTTTAGTTTTGTAACTCATAAAAACAGATAACACCTTGATAGTTTTGCAACAATTGTTTATCTAAAATTTGTCACGTTTTTTATACAAATAGGTACTCGTTGTTAATCAGTTCAAGTCCAACATAGAAAATCTATAAAACAAGGTAGGAGATAGTTAGAGGGCTCAATGGTACGAAGTCCATGGGTATCGTGACAGATTTCCAAAGCTGATCATACTCGACCCTCTCTCTTCCCTCTTTTTTAAATATATATTAAAATAATAAAAACTCATAAGAGATATATAAAAAATAAGAGGGTATAAATTATAAAATATTAGTTATATACCCATGGTCCTATAGATAAAAGTCAAGATTTATGAAGCCAATAAAGGGGGTAAAATTAAATCAAATTAAGTTATAAAATAAAAAAAGAAAAAAAAAAAGAAACATATATACAAACCCTGGTTGGGATTTCCCTCCTTCCCCTTGAAACCTCCCACACACACTTCTGATCAACACCTTACACACACAAACCCACCATAAAAAACCCTGCAAATTTCACAACCCTTTTTCCCCTTTTCATCTTTTCTTCAAACAAACCCACTTCCATTTGCTACAAACCCTTCTTCACTTCTTCTTTCTTTCTTTCTTTCTTCCAAATTCAGATCTAATTCGGTTTATTTTCATCTGGGTACCTTTCCAATTTCACAAACTCTTGATGAATTTACGTGGGTGAAGACGATATGGGATCGAATGATAATAACAATAACAATAATCTTGAAAACCCGTTTTCAAGAGGACCCGGGTCGACCCGGTCATGGGGGACAACAACGGGTTCGGGTCAATCCGTTTCCACGAGCGGCAGTGTCGGGTCGCCGTCGACCCGGAGCGAGACGGCAATGGCGGCAACTCCCGCCAGTGAAAACACGTTCTTGAGGCTGAATCATATCGATATTCACAATGATGATGCTGGATCTCAAGGGGCTGCTGCTGGGTGAGAGAATTTTGTAATTTTTTTTTGGTCAACTCTAAATTTGTATTATAATTCAGTTATTAAAATTCAAGTTGACTTTGAAATTGGCATGAAATTGTGAAAATTGGGAGGGAATTTGGTGACCTAGTTCATGACAAGTAGACTAGTAGTGCAGGATGAGTGAATTTTGTGAAAAAGGAAAAAAAAATTGTTTGGATTTTGTTTTGGGAAGTAGTGGAATTGAAGAGCTAATTGCTAAGAATTTGGTGTTTTTTTTTTGTTTTGTTTTATGAATGGAGGAGTTGAAAGGAAGATGGTTTGACTTTGACCAAATGTGATTGTTATGGTTGGTAGGATTAGGAAGCATTGGGGGGGGGGGGGGGGGGGGGGGGGGGGTTGTTATGTTTGTAAATAACTGTCATGTGATACATAATGTTTATTTGGAACTGTGGTGAGGGATTGTTTCGGGGTTTAATGTTGTTTGGTGTTTCTGATTGAGGTACTTTTACGTTGAGTTTATGGCGTGTCCACCTAGCATTGTAGGATAGATGGATGTCCCACTTGACCTGGCTTTGAGCGTGCGTGTGATAACTCATGTACAACCAACACGAGATGTTTTGCTTCAGCAGCCGGATGGTTAGAAAGTCTTTTTTAAGTGGGATATATAGAGGGAGATTCAGGGAAAAGCCCCAAGAAAATGAAAAATTGAGGAACACCCTGATGACCTTTCATCAGGATGGTATACACATATGCTTACAAGTACTTAGAGTTGTTTTTTTTTTTTGGTTTTTATGCACATGTGCATGTTCACACACACATACATATATATATAGAGAGAGATTCAAGGGGAAAACCTCAAAAAATGGAAAACTGAGGAACACCCTCGTAGCCTTTCATCCGGATTGTATGCACTTGTTCATAGAAGAAGTAAACTAAGTTGTAACCATTTATCTGGACGGTCTGCACACGTGCATACGAATAACTTGTAACATGCAAACATACATAAAAACCAAAAAACAACTTCGATAGTATGCACATGTACATGTTTTTCAGATAAACGGTTACCGGGGTGTTCCTCAATTTTTCCTATTTTGAGGTTTTCCCTTAAACCTCTCTCTCTCTCTCTCTATATATATATATATAATATGTGTGTGTGTATACAAGGCCAATACTTAGCACACTCCTAGCCTTTGGTGAGGGTTGAACCCTCGACTTCGAGGGAGGCTGCTCTATCGGTAACCATGGCACCGCTAGGCCAATGACCCTTTGGTTGTCAGAAAGCCTTGTTTGCTAACCATTTATGCATTACCACAAGACATGGCCTACCTTTACGAAGATGCTAACTTTTATTCTAGCATTGTTCTAGTAGATGCTTTAGTCACTTCCTCATACTTCATCTTGGGCTTTAGGAATTAGGACCTACATATGACCCTTTTAAAGCGTAAATAGAGAAAAAAAGCATTTTTGGTTTGTTATTGTTGAATGAACTTGTTTTTGTTTGGTTGTTAATGGTGGAAAGAGGGATCAAAGGATACGTAAGTTTGTTTATTTTTTCTTAGTTAGTCAAATAAATTTCTTGTCCGATGATACTATTGCTTAGTGAAATAATAGCTCACTGATGAGTAGTTCTAAACAGAAATAAGAAGAAGAGACGAGGTCAACGTGCAACTGGAGGGGATAAGGGTGGTAGAGGACTCCGCCAGTTTAGCATGAAAGGTATGTACTTTGTCCTTTCCTTTTCTTTCTTCTTCCGGAAAGTGGTTATTTTGTAGTTTTGGAAGAGGGAAAAATGCATCAAAATGCAATAAAGTTTGGTTTAGTTCTTATTAAGTGTAATGATTTTTCTTTTCTTAATCGATGTAATGAAGTTTAAAAAAAATTCTATTTTCTTTCATCAATTTTGTTTGACCATTAACTTGTTGATCTTGTAACATTTGATGACGTTAATACTCGTTTAAGAAATTTTTACAAAAGGGTGACGGTGAAGTGGACGATAAACTTGACATACACGTCATCAAATGTTACGAATTCAAAAGGTTATTGGTCAAAATGGATGAAAATAGGAAAATTTGAAACTTTGCGACATTAAATAGGAAATTTTGGAACTCTGTTACACTGATTGAGAAAGAAAAAGAAATTCTTTGTTACACTACATAGGGATTAAGGCAAATTTTGATGCATTTTACCCTTTTACAATACTCGTGTTTCCACCCTCCTCATTCTTTCCTACGTGGATTTATGCTTTTTTTGGGTTTTGTCATGCCTAGTCTGCGAAAAGGTGGAAAGCAAGGGAAGAACCACTTATAATGAGGTCAGTGGATTCGGTTTAATCTTGTTCTTGAGTTCTTTAACATGTTTTATTTGTAAATTCTAGCTTTTATTTTTCATCTATCTCTTTAGTATAGATTTCTAGTTTGGTTCTTTGCTTTATCCATCTACACTTCTTTTCACATGACCAAAAAGGGAACGTTACCTTCATGTTCTCGAATCCGTCTGTACGTCAAGAAACTACTCTATAGTCTATAGTCATATGTTAATGTTGACAATATAAATGGATTGTTAGCATTGGAATTATTTGCCATACCCATAAGTAGCGGTGGGTACCCAAAAAGTAAGGGTAACGGGTGCCTTACCATTGGTATCTCTAATCATTAGGGCTATTTTTCTTGATGAGTAAATCTGAAGAAATAAAATGAACTTGTACTCTTTCACTATTGAATGCATTTTCTTCTTTCAAAATTGAATAACTAAAGCTGGGAAAGAGAGTTCGGCGTGTTTTAGGAATGTGTTTGGCAAATTCAATAGAAATATAAACCGGACGCGTTTGGTTCATTATTTATATTATCCCTAGAAAGAGAAAAATCAATTTTTTGCAATATTTTCTCAATTTCTTAGGAAAGGTGAACAATGTTTGGAAGAAAATGGCATCTTAGCAGCTTTAGTGTACAAAAACGAATGATGCAATCTAAGGAAACCTTAATATAGGAAGTTGATCACAATGGGTGAAGTTTCAGTGACGTATTTGCTACAAATAGAAGTCACCCGCACATTTTATCATATGGTTTAATTACTTGTAGTAGCTTTTTATGCATCATCAGTAGTTGCATCTAGAGGTATGTGGGCCGTTTGGCTTGTTAAAATGCTTGCCAATCTTGAGCCTTGATTTGGACCATTTTCCAAGCCAAGCTGGAGCCTAGTATGGCTTGGGCTCTTAACTCTATAGCTCGATGAGTCTACGTTGGTGTGTCATTAAGCCACTTAATTGTGATCCCTAAAGGAATATTTATTCATAGAAGTTCCTTAATATACAAAGACGAACCAAGGCTTGATCTTTTGGCCAGCCAAATTTGATCTCCACTCATGAGGTTCACAAACCATGAGCCAAGAAAGTTTGAGTAGCTTCGCTAGATTACACTCTTACAGGCCGTTTACCAAATGCTTATTGGGTCACTTACCTTACCACGTGAGCATCATATGGACCAAGAATCATACCGGGTAAGTGGCATCACAAGGTAACAGAGTGTGATGACTCTTGCAGATAAGCGCTTACCCAGTAAGCTTTTACCAAATTACCCCTTGGTTGCACATGAATGCAACCAGTAATCAAGTTTTAGTACACCTTTCTAATTGAAAGGTCATCTAACCAAAGGGCACGTTTTTTATAGCAAGAAGGTAAATAAACTTGCCTAGATATCACCCGTAAGCATTGATTTGCATATATCATCTGTTACTTCTCTACACTTGAACTATCATATTTCATCTCTCATTGAAAGAACCTTGGATAAAAAACTGAAATGGAAAACTCGGTTTCAGGTTGCGGATGAACTTGTAGCTGAATTTGCAGATCCCGGAAATACTGATCAAACTCCTGACCAGGTTTGTGTTACCTGCCAACTTTATTTTGCATATACCATATTCACCTTTGTCCCATGAAAAGTGCAACATTTGACTAAACATATAAATGTGTTTGGTTGTTTTGTTTATGACACCAATTTATTTGCAACGATGATGATGGGCAAATAGGTAATTTTTGTTGTAGATGTAGGGAAATTGTTCAATCACGTAAATACCTGTTTTTGGTTTATATTGTTTTTTGCAATTGTTATCGTGTCCGTGATTAACATAAACATTACTAATAGACCCATAACAAGTGTCTGCATTTTTATTATGGTTTGTAAGTGCCCCCTTTCAAAAGAAAATACCTACTTTCCAATTCTACCCTTCATTTTGATACAGAGAAATTCATTACTCTCTTATTATTAAGGGTAAAATTATCTTTTAGTTGACTAAAAGTGTAATAAATTACACACTTCTAAAACCGTGTCTTTTCCATTGTGGACATTTTTTTTATCTACATAATTTGTACCTAGTACTTAAATGACCTTCTTGTTCCATTCTCGTCACAGCAACAGTACGACGAGAAGAACATCCGTCGACGAGTATACGATGCATTAAACGTTCTCATGGCTATGGATATCATTTCTAAAGATAAGAAAGAAATACAGTGGCGAGGTTTGCCTCGAACTAGTTTGAACGATATCGAAGAGCTAAAGGTCCCTTTCTCCCTTTTTTATTTTCTTCCTGTGGTAACATTCTATAGTAACAAAATACATCTATGAATCAATCTTGGTTTAATCGGTTCCTTTTTTATTTAAATTTCACAGAGCGAGCGTCTTGCACTCAAGAACAGAATCGACAAGAAAGCCGCTTATTTACGAGAACTGGAAGATCAAGTGAGGATTAGTTTGTATAATTTGTGTTGGGAAATAATTTGTGATCCGTGTGTTTGCTTATGTGTTTGTTTTTTTCTTACGAAGCATGTAGGTCTTCAAAACCTCGTACGAAGGAATGAGCAGTTATATGGCTCCGGAAATGCTCCAACCGGCGGAGTCGCTTTGCCTTTTATATTGGTCCAGGTATGATTGCTTCGAAAGGGTATTATCGTCTTTCTTGGTACATAATGTGAAATCCTTATTTTCTGAGTTTATTAAAAAAATCCCCTTTGGTAAGCCATAAGTTGGGTTTTTGAAAAGCTACTTCAGATAGTTTATTGGTCTTTTTTCCAATTATGTTTCTTGTATTTACATAAATACCCCTAGAATACGGTATTAGATTGGGATAGGACGAGACTTTGTGATACAAAGAAGTCCACTAGAATAGTTGGACTAAAAAACGAGGGAGATGGGACAAGATTGAAAAATTACTAAACTACCCCTGTCAAATCAAAAGCGCCTCTGTAACAACTAGTTTATCAGCCAACAACTAGCTTGACACCACCAACAAAGCCTAATACTTACCCATTTTGGTGTTTCATAATTGTAGACTCGGCCTCATGCAACCGTGGAGGTGGAAATCTCCGAAGATATGCAGCTTGTTCATTTCGACTTCAACAGGTTAGCGTCGTTTCACGTCACTGCAATAACTGAATATTCGGTTTTTCTTTTCTTTTTTTTTGCTAACGGTTGAGCTAACTGCAGCACACCATTTGAGCTACACGATGACAATTACGTCCTGAAGGCCATGAAGTTTTGTGACGGATCGAACAACAATAATAACGTTTGTAGAGAAGGAGGTGGTGCGGGGTCCAGCATGTTTGAGGGTCGAGTCCCTTTGCCACCAGCGCAGCCACCAAGGGCCACCATGGCGCACGGCAGACCTCCGCCATCACCGCCACTTCCGGGGATACTAAAGGGACGTGTTAAGCATGAGCATTAGTCGATACAACCAACCAACCAACCAACCGGACTGTGCTATTGTTATATGTGTATATTGTGTAAGCATATTGTGGTTGAACGCATGGTAACTCCATATACTTTGCATACATCATAACTTTTTTCTATTTGATTTTATGGTAATTTATTTTTGATTCATTGGTTTTGCTTTAACTCGATATTGGAATGTTCAAGATTATTATATACATCGAGGGGCGTATAGATATCAAAGAAAGCTTGTGAAGCATCTTTTAACTTCAAGTTTTAGAAAAATATTGAATAATTGTAATCTTTGGTTTCAGAGAAAATGAAATAGAGGTCTATCATTTGTACAATAATTGTAATCGTTGGTGAAAAACTCAATTCTTTTGCTGTTTTTGATCAATAACAATAAGTAAGCAATAAAAGAAAGCGTGAGAGAAACAAAAAATGAACATGAATGTGAGATGATGAAACCGATGGTGAAACCCTGAAACCTAGAAGAATCGATTAAACCCTAAACCTAACCGATTTCAAAAAATCGATTAACAGTGACGGACCCAAGAATTTTTTTGAGCGGGTGCACCTTTAAGGTAGACCAAAAACCCGTAAAACAGTGAGTGTTATTAGAGGGAAAAATCGATGCGGTTTGACGTCAAAGAACGTTAATTATATCAATTTCATGAGTAATACACTTTTACAAATTGAATCGACCTTCACCGTTTGAGTAAACACAAGACTATGTCCTATACAATTATACCCAATGTGTTTTTAGCTAAGTTCACCACTACAAATTTATTTTATTTTGGTTGATTATAGAAAATATTCCAACTTTTAGTATTTGATCATTAAATCAATGGCTAAATTACAATCTAATAGTAACATAAAAGAAAGATAGTGAATAAGATAATATATGAAATTAATAAAAATCAAATTAGAATTAGGATCTAATAATAAGATAAAAAAAAGTTAACGATAAATAAGATAATATATGAAATTAAAAAAAAAAATTCAAATTAGAATTAGGATCTAATAATAAGATAAAAAAAAGTTAGCGATAAATAAGATAATATATGAAATTAAAAAAAATTCAAATTAGAATTACAATTTAACAACAAGATAAAAAAAACTTAGTGATAAAAGAAGTTATTGAATATGATATTTAAATTGAGATTTTGGAATTAAAAACCTAAAAAGTCATAAACAATAAGTGGGATTCGAATTTAACAATCTTCCGATTTGCCACTGCACCAACTAAATGCTTTCGTTTTAATTTTTGTTTTAAAATTATTTAGGGGTACTCTGAAAATTAAGCGGTTGCACCTTTAAGGCGTCTTTTGTTTTCCTCTTTACGGTAACTAACTGAGCGGGTGCACAGGACCCCCTCTCGTAAGGGTAGGTCCGCCCCTGTCGATTAAGCTATATATACATAAAACTAAAAAAGAAGAAATTGACATCAAAATATAAGCTACAATATTCAATTCGATTTAAAAATTCTATAGAAATCGATTAAAAAAATATAGATTTCAAAATCAATTAAGAAACTAAAACAGAGTAAGAAGACGGTACGTGAGCATTGATAACTTGTAAAGTTGAAATTTAAGTAATTATAGATTAAACAATAGTATATAATGCTTAAGAGCTTGTTTTTAAAAGTTTGGAATACAAATGTTCGATAAAATAGCATAGGTTATCTTGATAGTAATAAAAAGGTGTAATCTTTGTAATAAATATTGTTGCTTTGTCTGTAAAAAGAAAATTACTGTTAAAATGTTTGGTATTAATTACTCAATTAGTCGTGCAGAGAAGTTCAAATATGTGGCGACTTTGAGTGTGATCCCTCTCTTTAATTCAATGCCCTCCCATATGCCTAGTCATCCGCCATGGATCTAACGTGGCGCCTAGTCATTCGCCACGTGTCATGCTCTCGGTTGTCCTTACGTTCGCAACCAAAAAAATTGGTTCACATTTGAACCCACCCCTAGTCGTGTATATATATATATATATATATATAGGGGTGGGTTCAAATGTGAACCACTTTTTGGTTGTGAACGTAAGGACAACCGAGAGCGCGACACGTGGCGGATGACTAGGCGCTACGTCAAGTCCACGGCGGATGACTAGACGCGATTCATGGAAGGACATTGAATTAAAGAGGGGGACCAACTTAAAGCCGCCACGTGTCGCGCTCTTGGTTGTCATCACGTTCACAACCAAAAAGTGGTTCATCTCCTGTGTGTGTGTGTGTGTGTATATATATATATAGGAATTTTAGATTCTTGATATTTAAATTTCCAGTGAACGGTAGAGATAGGGAATCT
Organism: Centaurea solstitialis; assembly: GCA_030169165.1. Classification (NCBI taxonomy): domain Eukaryota; kingdom Viridiplantae; phylum Streptophyta; class Magnoliopsida; order Asterales; family Asteraceae; genus Centaurea; species Centaurea solstitialis. Next base: position 4,311,836 of record CM058042.1, on the reverse strand, counting down.
CTTGGCTGAAGAACCGGTGGTCGCGGCGGTGCCGGTGGCGGTGCTGGTGGTGGAGTACATAACACATCACACTGTAACTTCCAAAACTCAACAACTTGTAGAAAAAATTTCAATGCTTCTTTTCAACAAATGATTTCTCCCATGGCGACTCACTCTCACTCTCACTCCTTCTTCCCTTCTTACAACCTCTTCTTCTCCACCGCCGCTCCTGAACCTCGCCTCTGTCAATTCCGCTTCCTCCTTCACGGCCGTAGCCTCCTCCTCCCGGCAGTTTGTTCATCATCCTCCTCACTCGATGAAACCAGGTTTAATTTGCTGCTTCATTTTCATTTTCAATTTCAATCGCATGTGTGTGTGTGTGTGTGTGTCTGTGTAGGTGATTGTGTGTTTGTTGTTAGACTTTTTACTAATTCTAGATTCGATTGATTTGAAGTGTTAGGGTTGCTAGTAGGAAACAGGCGAGGAGGACCAATGCTGATCTCTGCAACGACTTGCGGGAGTTTATGTCAGAGGTTGGGCGTCCTGATGGACATGTGCCTTCCTTGAAGGAGCTTTTAGAGCATGGAAGGTTTAATTTCAATTTCACATATGATATATATGTCTCTGATTTTGGGTAGATTACTTACTTGTGTTGTATTGTGTTTGAGTACATGTCTCCAAGGATACTTAGATGATATCATTTTGTTTCAGTTGTATTGTGCAAAAACTTGTTTTTTGGTGAAGTGGAAATCTTAAGCTAATGGAAAAGAAAAGGTTTCTGCTTGTACAATTTTGTTTGAATTACTCCGTTATGTTCTTGCGTTATTGTATAGGCAAGACCTTGCAAACATTGTGAGACGGAGAGGGTATAAGCTTATCAGAGAGCTTCTTGCGGCCTCACGGGAGATCGAAGTTGCTGATTCTGTTGTAGAGGGGAGCCTGACCGATAATAAGGATGAGGCCAGTAGCGAAGAAGATGAATTGATAGGTGGTTTTTTTTTTAATTGTTTGTGACATTTATTTGTCTATTGCCCATACGATTTCAAATTTAAATCATAACTCTTCTTATTGAAACATTTATACTTAAAAGGTCTGGATGAGAATGGAAAAGAGTTGGCTGAATATGTGCTCTTGTCAAGTGAAAATACCATAATGGAAGAGACTTCCAAATCCACGACTTCTGATGATGATACAAAATCTGATGTAGAGAGTTGCTTTTTAGTTGATGGTACTTCAACCAAATTATCAATGCAGGAAAAGGTGGCAAAATTTATTCAGAGTGGAGAACTGGAAACAATTGAAGGCAAGTCATGCTAATATGTAGATATATGTTGTTCTTTGATCCACTTACGCGCATTTGAGATAACACTTGTTTTCTACCCATGATATTTTCAAAAAAGAGTTCATTGTATGATATTTTTTATTGCAAAATATTCGTCTCCTTGCAACTTTTTTCATCATATCTTTGAAGATAAATTCGCTCTTGTTGCTTCTGATGTTCAGATAATAACTTAGACGTTGTAAATGCGATGGAGAACAGTGGATATCAGCAATCAACAGAGGCAAGTGAAGGTCAAGTGCTTTGTGTGTCTGATTCTGCCAATTCAGCAAATGGAAGTATTTTGTCATCCGAGCTTGTACTTTCAACTTCTCAGTTGAGGTTTGCATTGTTACTTCTGCCACATTCTCATCTCTCTTTTGTCTTGCACCGTAGTTCTCACTATTGAAACACACTCAACTATGTTTCTATCCCAGCTGCATCAGGTGCTTGGCTAAATCGATCCTTTTCAACTTCTGAACTCTAGTTTGTCTGACTTAGATATTGAAGTTATGTGATTTCATACATTTATGAATGCTGATTGTTCCATCTTCCTTCTCATGAACAATTTCTTTCACTTGTAGTATCTTTTACTGTTTCTGTTTTACCCGTTTTCAACATCGACTATGATCGACTTTGAGAACCAATTTAGTAACAGCGTAACACCACAATTATGGTTCTTTGATTGTTTTGTCATTCCATTAGAGCATTGTTTTTAATCTCGAGTGTTTACTTTTTTATTATTTTTTACTGAGATACATTTGCATCCTTTGTAGGAATATTTCTTCCAATGATCAAGTAGCTACGGCTGAGTCCGCTAACACTGACAAGGATGTGGATATCGAGGTTGTTTAATCAATTCACTGCATATTTTAATATACAAATCTACTTGCTTCTCTTTCTCTTTCCTCCCTCCCTCTTTCTTGTTCTCGATCACTTGGTCACGTTATATTCTTCTTCTTCTGTAAGACAGATTAGAACAAAGGAGGACCAAGCTGAGATCAATCGCATCAAAGTTATGCTGGTATCATTTTAATCTCTGACAAGCATTCATCAGGATCTTGTTATTGGATCTTCATAGCATACACAAATCTTCTCATCTTTTTTATGTGCTTAGCATCACAAGGAGTCGGAATTGTCTCAGTTGAAGGAACAGATTGAAAAGAACAAGGTACGACTGGTCTTACATGAACAATTGATTTGTAAAAACATAATATATGTCCAATAATGTTTGCTTCTTTTGGATGCAATGCAACCATTATTTGAAAGATGCTTGTGGAAAATGCACTAAAGATTGTTGCTCTAGGCTTCTTGTGCATGGATCACTAAAATGATTAGTTGATGGCCATTTAGTGCTAGCACTTGGTATTTTACTTTTCAGAATTTCTGTTTATTCTTTGATTGGCTGTATTTGTTTATGTTGCATTATAAAAATTGTGACCACTGGAGCATGAAATTACACCATCAGAATACTAGAATAGAATAGTTATAAGAGTGAATGACGCCCTTGAAAACATGAACACTCCATGCATGTTTTGAAAACTACAACTGCCTCAAGAAGACAAGAACTAATAAACCTCAAGAAAAGCTGATTTTTTGAAATTTGGATATGAACTCTGGGAACCTCTTGTGGGTATCTGAAATTGTATCCTGAGAAAAGCTGGTTAACTAATGTAATGAACCATGGGAAGACCCTCTTGATCTGAATCTTGACCCTCATCTGAAACTTCCTGAATTTATACAGTTACTTGTCGTGACTAGTTTTTACTGGCAAAATATCATCTGGAAACTAGAAAGGAGGTAAAAGTAAAACCATGGACTTCTGAATCTTGAAGTGTCAAAAAGAGCCTAGGTTGTCCCTTGTTCAAAGCTCAGAGTGGCAATTGCAATAATGGTGGGGAAGTGAAGTTTAAAGGGACGAAACAACTAATACTTGATATTCTAACTTAAGACCTTATGAAATGTTGATGGCAATGCATGTGGTACGTGTTTTACATGTTGTACATTTCTCGTATTTCCTTTTAAACCCTCTGTTTAATAAGATCACTGATAGTCGGTTTTGAATTTTTTTTTGCTGCTCAGCAAGCCTTGTTGGAATTACAAGCTAAAGCTGAAACAGAGATAAGTAAAGCACAGAAACTTCTCTTGGATAAGATGCAGAGCTACATGCAGCTGAAGAAAGCCTTTCTGGCCTAAAACAGGTAACTTGTCATTTTTACTAGTAAAATTGCTAGATAGCGTATATTGAATATGAAGAAGGTATTTAGGCCTTCTTTTACTGTTATATGTTATTCTATGTTAATGAGCTCAAAGTTTGGAAAATACTGGTGGGTGTATCTACACACAGATCCAAGCTGCCATCTGTGGCTGTGGCACCCATAAATGAATGATAAGATGAATAATTCATAGTTTTAATTGATGAATGCTTTGCAGTTACCTTTCTATATAAATGGTAGAGTAGTTTTATTCCCTGTAGCTGTCATTGGTGACCTTTGCTGCTAATGGAAGCTTCCACTTTCCTAGGTTCAAGTGGAGTACTGGGGCGATGGTGAGACTGTAGAGGTGGCAGGTAGCTTCAATGGTTGGCATCATGGTGTAAAATTGGATCTGCAGCCTTCTTCAAATATCACAGACCCTGATGACCTGAGGTTTCCAACTCTCTTTCTTTTTTCGGAAGTCTTGTCTGACTATTAGTTGACCAAGTATCACTAAGTTCCTTTCTTGCTTTCATGGAAGATCACTGATCAAGGATAAGAAACTATTGTACTTGTCACCACTTAGATGTCATGGATAACTTTGGAACACCATACTAGACAGAAATTTAGGTCTGTCAAAGACCCATCAGGTGAAATTAGAGGTCATGTCCTCAGAAATGCGTAAACCCGCCATGTCTAACCTCAGTTACTCATCCTGAGTCCTCTTCTGCCTACCCCTCCTCCCCAGTCTCTCAATCCTCACAGGTTAAGTCAGGCCTCATATGCCCACAGTTTGTTCTCTAGCCACATTATGATTTTCTCATGTTCCCAATTTCTGGTGCCTTTAATTTTCTTCTGAGTTATATACATCAAATCCAAATATTCATAGCAGTAATGTGAGCATCTTATATGAGATTTGTTCTTAAATGATAGTCATGTAAAAATGCAAAACATGTCTTGCATATATGGACTTCCCTCAACCTTCACAAAGGCTATGAGCTCTGATACACCAATGTTGCCTGTTTTGCAAAGTCTCTCTATCTCTCTCTCTCTGCTTGCTTTCTTTCTGGTTCAAAAGCTTGCATTTCCTTCTCAGCATTTGTTTTTATGGCTGATACACATCTTACTTTTTGGTGCTAAGTTTGATACTCACTTCTGTTTTATGCTTCTATCAGGACGTCTAGGCTTTGGAGGTCCATGTTGTGGCTATATCCTGGGATCTATGAGGTATGAATAGCTATGGTTTGCTACCATGTGCTATTTTGATTTGCTTTCATGTGCTATTTTGATTTGCTTTTGCTTTGTATCTTATACGGAACTAAGAGCATCTCCATAAGTTTCTCCAAAATGGAGAAGCAAAAAAAAGTATCCCCCTAAAAAGATTCATTCAACTTAAACAGTTTCTCCAGTTGGAGATTCCAATGTTAATTATATTATTGAAATATTCAATAATATGAAAAGAGTTCTCTCGCTTCCTTCATTTAGTTTTTTTGGTAGGCATGGTTCTAGATAACTTGTTATGGCATGTCATGACGCTGAGTCTTGCTTTGCCATGTTAACCCTCTGTGGCTCCTACTAAGACTTGCTTTCCTTTGTAATGCATTATGGAATGTTATGGTGCGTTACAACGTGTTATCTTGTAAGGCATGGTTTTTCTTTTACCATTCTAAACAAATACTTGGGGATAAACGATAATTATGTACGGAACCTAAGACTCATTAACATTGAAAGGAAACATAAAAACTAAAATCCTTAAAAGGTAAATCCATACATTCATTCCCTTATAAGGAGAGTCAAACATGAGTTCTTCGAAGATTGAAAGTAGTGTGTAGTGACTCAAGAAATTTAATTCAGATTAGACCAACCTATGCATGCTTGTGTTTTCTGGTTGAAAAGAGTAAAAGTATTACTCTAGAATAATTCCTTTGTTGTTTCTGAGACTTGGACATGTCAATCGTGCAGATCAAATTCATTGTTGACGGCAAATGGATGATTGATCCCATGAAAGAGATTGTTACCAGGGGAACCATACATAATAATGTTCTCCGAGTTGATAGATGATGCACCTCTTCAAAGGATGACGTGTGTACATACCATTGAGGTATCACAGTTCTTTTTGTTTATCCTTTTTCTCATTTTTTAGGGCGAGGTGAGGCCTTCAAACACTTTTAGATTACTTATTTTTTGCTTCTTGGGTTTTCATTAGATAGGTGACAAATAATGGATGCTGTTGGACGATGTCGAACAGCAGATGGAGATCTTACATGACGATGCAGAGTTTAGATTCTTAATGCCATCTTGTTGTATATGCAAGCAGCAAAAAAACAGTTATGGTTCTTGAACTATACTAGTTTCTGACCATTTTAGGTACATAGATTAGAGAAGGTGTAACATTTTCAGCTATTTTCATTTTGATTCGTGATCTAAACGATGGCCGCCTTTCACTCGAATTGTTGGGACCTTCTAGCCCTGTATTGAACCAGCATGACCCTTGTATACATACAAAAACAATACAAGCATGGATGGATAACCCTTTTGTTATGTTTGATGAATTTTCTGAAGTATCTCCAAAAATGTAAGGGCTCTTCAATAAATTGCCTTATATTTTTGGAGATACTTCAGAAAATTCATCATTTTGAAGAAAATACAAGGCCAAAAAATTTCCAAATTTAAAGATACGATTAATAATATTTTATATTATTTCTATCAATTAAATGTTAAAAGTTTGTTGTGATAATAAATATATGAATAATTTATTTAACATAATCAATATTAAAATCTTTAAAGCCAAAAAAAGTGTAAAAAGGTAAAATATATATATATATATATATATATTGTATTTCAATAGTTTCATAGAAAACATAGCAAAACTGTTAATAGGAAAGCTACTTAGAGTAGTCGTTCAGAAGCTTTTTGTAGTTTTTTTCAATTATTATATCTCAATATACCTTTTTGGTCATTTTACATATTTGAATGCTAACCTTTATCAAACATAATTTATTCGTAAACTAGCTTTATCAGCTACCAGTTACTTTACGAGTCAACTGTCTGTTTATCAGCTGGTTTGCGAAACCGAACATAAAAGGAAAAAAAAAAAAAAAAAAGAGGGGGATAAAAAATGAAACGATAATAGAAGGGTGGAAAGAAAGAGCGTGTTGAGAACACGTTACCCAACATTCCAACAACCTTTTTTCTTTCTTTCTATCAATTCAAATAAAAAATCAAACGTGTCTCTCTCTTTGCCTTTGCCTTTTCCTTCTCTTTTCCCTTCCATTTTCACCCACCAAAACACACACACACACACACAGAGAGAATCGTTTGATATTATTTGAAAATGGCGATGTTGATGAATGCTTCATTTCACAGACTTACATCATCTCCATTCATTCCTCTTCTTCCCATTCCACTTGCACCTTCCTCTGCTTCACTCTCACCTACCACAACCAGAAGCAGCAATGGGAGGAGAAATCAGAGTTTTGTTACAGCTAATGCCTTCAAAACTCCAATTGAAGTGGAAATTATGGAAGAAGAAGAAGAAGAAGAAGATGTAGAAATGGTGAAGTATAGTGAAAGTGTGCTGTACTCAGTCTCACCTCTGCCTATTCTTATGCTTGCTGCCCTTCCTGGAGGTACCTACCTACCTAAATTTTATCTTTTCATCTTTCAATTGATCATTTATCAATCACAATCATCTTAATTATCTCATGAATATGCTCATTTATATGAATCGATTTGTTGTTTAACTCAAATAAGTTGATTGAATTCAAAGCATATTTATAATAATAATGTAGTAATTACAATGACTCTATCTGATTACGTACTTCAATTGCTACATGAAAAGCCCTATGTATTTATTTATTTTCTACAATGAATGTATCCAAATAGATAAAGAAAAAAAACGGAGCTATCTTCATACCTTTATTGATTTACGATATATTATCCTACTCTTTAACAATTACCTCATTTTCATAACCAAATTAAGTTGTCTCCATCGGTTAACATGTTGTTATTCGTTAAATTTTGTTCAAATTCATATGTTGATTGGTTCCAACATAAGAAAAGTATGTTATTTGTATAGAAATCTGAACACATTTTTATTTGAATATTTAGGGTGCATTTGGTTGTCAGAAAATATTTTAGTTTTTCAAGGAAAATGAAGATTTAGAAAACGAGCATGGTACATTCAGCTTTCAAAAGTTTTTTAAGAAAAATGAAAATTCTTTGTTTTCTATCTTCCATGTAAATTAGAAAACTGATTTTAGTTGTTTTCCAAAATTTTCTATAAGCGTTTTCCAATTTTCTAAAATGGAAAATGAAAACTCCACATTTCAACTAAACGTATGTTCTAAAATTTTCATAGAAAACTAAAAATGAAAAACTTAAATCCATTTTCTAAAAACATTTTCTAGAAAAATGAAAACAACTTTCCACGATCAAACGCCCCTTTAGTATTAAAAAAATATACAATCCGTATGCTATTGTATTTGAAACCTCAACTCTTGAAAATCAAATAATAGCAAGGTGAACCAATACTATCCACTAAGCTCCAAGTTCAATTTGGATTTGAAATGTTTGGCTTGAATGATTTCTTGGAATTTAAATCGGAAGATTCCATTGAAATATTACAAAATTTAGATTTTGAGATCCGTGGCATGATTGTAATTTGTGGAATTTGGTTGTGTATGTAATAATGTTTTAAAACATGTTAAAAACATTTGTTTTATAATAATTAATTGATAAAATAGTAATTTAATTATTTTTAAAGATATTCATAATTTGCTTTTATAATTGTTTTATAAAAGTATAAAATTCAAATCAATTCATGTATGTTGAATGTTGCCAATGCTTGCTTGATTTGATCAGCTGGAACCGTAAGATCGCTCTTTGGACCTGTCGTTGAGCTCGTGAAATCTTTTGGTCTCCCAGGATGGCTTGTCCATTGGGGCCACCCCGGCAACATGGTACGTTTTCGATATTTTTGAACGTACTTGAATTGATTTGATAAGGATCCGAAAGCATTTTACAAATCGTTCTTGTCATCTTGTAGGCAGTCGTGCTCTTTGCCATGGGCGGCTACGGGACTTATTTAGGTTTCCGCATTAAGTTCTCCGATGATGTGGTAAGAATCTTATCAAACCTACAAAGGTTGTGTTCATTTTGTATGTTACATGAAAAGGGATTAAGAAGAAAGCTCAAGGATTGAAAATGAACGAATATACAACGTAATTTAGTCCATTATCCGGTTTTATGAAGTATAATCATTGATTCATATCTAACGAATTCAGGAAGAGAAGGCAATGGCGAAAGACTTGCACCCTAAACTCCTCGCTGGAATGTTCTTTTTCTTTGCGCTCGGAGCCACCGGTGGAGTAATCTCTCTACTTACTTCCGATAAGCCGATTTTTGAAAGGTAACAACTGTAAGACATGCATAAAATGTTGTACATCAACAATAGTTGTATGATAACAAATAGCAAGACCATCCACTAAAGCAATCTCTAAACGCTTTCTAATGACTTTCTATTCTCCGGATAGAATTTCTAATTTAGAAATTGTGGTGCTTGTGAGTATGATTTTTTAATGTGAAATTGGTTTTCGGTAATTGCTAATGTCATATCAGTACGTTTTACTTTTTACTGATGTGACCATGAATAATATAAGAAATTGTAGGTACAATTTTGAAATAAGAAATTGTTTATGTTAGATATACTTTTTGATGTTGTGTGGAGTATGTTTATAAAAATTGTATAAATACTTTATGCCAAATCATGTTTCAGCTTATAGTATAGAATATTTAATAGTAGTTATGTTGTTATTTGATTAAAATAACAAGTAAAGATTTTATGATGAGATGGCACTTTAGAAATTGGTTAGAAATTATCGTAGTGGAGCATGATTTCTAGATAATTTCTAAAGCTAGCGTAGTAATTTATAAGTTGTGTTAGAATACAGTATTCACAACGTTACTTTCTTTCTCTTTCCACGTTTCAGTTGACTTTTAAAAATAAGTGTCTAATTTCTAATTTTACCTTTAATTATGGCGAGGAGAACTTCATTTCGCCTTTGTTTATTAAGAGTAAAATTGTCAACTAGTTAATTAAAAACTTATAATAATTACAATGTTTCTAGAAATACTGTGAACTTTTATTTTGAGACGAATGGAGTAAAATTCATGCGAGTAAGCATCTTATTTGGTTTCTTGTAGTCCTCATGCCGTGACGGGGTTGATCGGTCTAACCCTTTTGGCCGTACAAACAGCATTGCCCACATTATTCGAGGTAACCTCTATACTTCCATAATCATATCAATTCAACTGTCGATTCCAATCAAATTAACCAACACGAATGATGGATTTAAAACAAACATAAAAAGGGTGATTTACGTTTGGTAATGTGATTAAAATTCAGGGAAATCCAGGGCTACGAAATGTTCATGGGATCTTAGGGAGCGGGATTATGACATTGTTCGTGGTACATGCTGCACTTGGTCTTCAACTGGGTTTGAGCTTCTGATTTAAGAAGATCAGCAAATGCTGGTATGATTCCTTATATATTTCGTTGATCCGGTTGTGTATATCAATTCTTAGAACATCGAGTATGCTCATAAAATGGCAACAAGAGACGTTGGAATGTGACGTTTTCTTTAAGGGGTCAGAGTATTATGTTTATGCTTATAAAGCGTTTGATAGAATATCTTAAAGTAATAAGTAGTGATATGGTTTTCTTTGGAGGGAATGTGCATCAAGTGTTCCATGAAATGTCTGAAAGAGACACAATATGTGTTATAACATGATCATCATAAACGTCGTGATATATAAGAAAAGACGTTACCGATTCGTGTTTTGGAGTTGTGTTTGATTTTGTTAAGAATTGGAATGAAATCGAGTGTTGGGTCTAAGGAGATTGATTCTTCATTATCCAAGCATTAGCAATGTAGTGGAGTACCCGTTTTGCGTTCCATTCATCATCATTTTCGTTCATATTCTAATTTCCTTGAAATGAACAAAACAGCTCCTAGGCCGGCCTGACTAATCTTGCTACGAAGTCAATCTAAACTTAACTGATTGTTAGGGACCGTTTACCAAACATTGATTAGGGTAAAGAGTGCTTACCCGCAAAATTCAACACTATCATTTACTTATCGGGTAAGATTTTAGTCCACCAAAATGGCATCATATGCAACAATTTACTCGGTAAATGCTAACTGTGCTAAGAGTCGTCGCTCTCACTTATCGGGTAAGACTTTGGTCCTTGTCTTCGCTCTTGCCGGATAAGATTTTTGATCCTTATCATATGCATCCGGTAAGATAATATAAACTTGATAAGTGTTTATCTGGATAAAAGTTTGGTAAGCTGGCCTCTTCATCTCCCAATCATTATGTCTTAGCCACATATGCCATTTCAACAAGGGCTTTTATGTCTTTTTAGTTAACTAATGGAAACAACTGAAACCATTAATCAAATAATTAATCCTAAAACAAGTAAAGATGTTAAATTAAAAGCATACAAATACCTCGAAGACCTTAATAAAACCGCACATTTCGTTTGATATACTTGACAATACATCAAAACCAGGTTTTTTGAACCCATTTTTTCTTTCTTCCAAGATTACGAGAGTATGCATATTTGCCTAAAATTGCAGTACAATGTGATAATAGTTTTTCTTTTAAAATAATCATGATATCAATAATGTTTTCGCTACCAACAAAGTTTGCCTATCCCAGTGCTAGAGATAACATCATGGGGGGTCAGTGGATTGTATCCCTGACTATTCAGGTTTGAAACCCTATGGCAGCAAGTGGAGTTACCCAGGTTCCGGGCCGACGCGGATTAGTTGGGTGACCGAATGGATCCTGGAGCAAGGATCATTGTTTTTTCACTTGTTCCTCTTCAAGTGCCCTTTGGAGAAAAGTCAGGGCTTGGTGGGGCTTGAAGTCACCTCGTTTAAATTCGTTACGCACTTTTAAATGGCCGGGGCAACGGATGGGATACCAGCGCAGATTAGGAGCTGTTTTTTTGGTAGTTTGTGCGGTCACTCTTTGGCAGATCTAGAAATGGCGGAACGACATCCTCTATGCTGATGCATCCTCTAAGTTGATGCCGATTCGATAAGTAGAAAGAAACTCGAAGACCTCTTTCCTTCAATTCAGAATCTGTCTAAGCTTTGGATAGGTAGCATATGCAAAAAGAGATGCTTCAACATGGACAACTGGTCATCTGCGCCTTTTCTTCCCTAAGGTCGATTGCTCCTTTTTGGATTTTTTTGGGCTTCATTCGGTTTGTATTTAGCTATTGGATCTCCTTTCGTTCCATTTTGTTGTTGAACTCTTTTATTTATTTTTCTAGCTCCTTGCTAGATTGTTTCTAATAGAGTTTTGGCTCGCTTGACGGAGGTGATTGACATGCCAAACTCCTTACCTTGTAAGAACCTTTTGCTCTTTAAATAATAAATAATAAAAATAAATAAATAATGCTTTTGCTACCGCCTCTAAATCATAATTTGGTGTCAAAACTTTGGTTTTGGTCAATTTCCCTACTTTCAAACAGCAAATTACCAATTTAACAATCTTCTTTTCTTTCAGTTTATTTTGTTAGTTTTAACAAAAAATTGTTATTCCATCCTAAATCATATATGTTGAGGTACTTTTAGAATTTAAAAAAGATATAAGTAATTTCAATTTTGTTGTGAAAAGGTCCACTATAAAAGAATAAAGCTTTTTTCAATATTAGGGTTTGCTTTTCTTAGTCGATCCTCTAAACTCATATCATTGACCGACCCTTTTACATTGTTACAATTTGATGTAATGTTGGTTTGAAGTTTGTTGGCTTAAGAATTTTCAATTCATTTATCATAAATTTTATATGAAAAATAATGATTTTCTTCATCAAAATAAAAAGTGTATTTTAAATATGATATTGGGTATGTTCCATTAGGTTACTTATGTATTCTTATTATCAAAAGCTATATAACACATTTGAGGATAATACAAGTATTTTGTTAAGCTATGATAACAAATTAGTTTAAACTAATAGATTTTGGGTTGTAAAAGCTATTGGAAATTTGTTATAAAAGTTATTATATCAAAGCATTAGTAGCTTAGTGGTTTGTAACATTTTTAGGGTCCTGTCTACACGGATTCTATCCATGGGGTGAGCATGTGGCGATATCTTGACCATGGATTGGCTTTTGGGTTGGTCCATGGTCGCAGAGGATTAGTCGGGTGCCCGTATGGATCTCGGATACTTCGTCGACTTCATGTTGGGACGTGTGCGTGAATTATATCGTATGTCTCTCACGTTGCCCCCCTTCTCGCTAATTTACGAGATGAGATGGGGATCTAAAGAAATTGACAGTAGATGAAGAAATGCAAGGGGAGTGTCGGAAATAGGCAATAAATAATGAAATGTAAGAAGGGACTATGAATGAAAGATTGTAATTATCATATGAGAGTTTCCTTAAGAGCTCTATAGTTGGAAAGAGGTGACCTTGGCCAAATGACGGTAAAGATGTCATCGACTACTCAGTAACTGTAGTTTAATATGTTGAAAGCGGTGAGCATGCAGATTGAAGTGATATGAATAAGGAGATGAATTATGTAAGGTTTTTGTTAGGCTAGAGAATAGGTAAGGGGTCGAGCATGGCCGGAGTGTCAGGTAGGTGGAGGAAAAGGCGATTGATTGTGACAATCGATAGTGAGGATTAAGTAGAGTGTATTAATTTTTTAATATAAAATAGTAAATTGGTAGAAAGATCAAATGCCCTTGCTTGACCGACTTTTTTTAACGGTGTTCGTATTTAGGACATTTTCAAAATAAAATACATAGCAAGATGGCTATTTTTGGACTTCTAAGAACACACGAATCATTTTTGCCTTATTTGCAAAACAGAATGACCAAAAGAGTTCACTTTATTTATAGTTATTAAACAACCATCAGAGTAATACATATTAACAATTCTAATATTAGTTTATGTTTTATATTATATTTGGTAGATAACAATATCTTAAACTTATCCTCCATAAATGTGCCCATGCTTACAACCACTATATGCAAAGTTTCATTCCCTTTTCACAAGGTAAAATGAATAAACTTTAGGGTCCACTTGAAATATGATGATAGACATGGTATCAAACCATATAATTTTGAGGTACATTTTGGACATGACTCTCCATCGACATGGTCCACAACCATAAATTCCATTTACATCATTTACACCTTCATGAAATAATATGAATGGATGATTTGAAATCTTAACCACTCAAATCAAAATTCAATCCCCATTTCATTTACACCTTCATGAAATAATATATACCCATTAGTCCTTGAATCAATAACATAAAAAATAAAAAAATAAGAGATTTTATGACATGTAATAACTTTCACTAAGTCTGTTATACATATATTAGCAGAGTAGCAAAAGTAAAATAAATCAAGTATAATAACTTTCATCTCTATTTGTTGCAAAGGTTGATTCCGGCAACTTTCATCTCTATTACATTGACACATCAAGATTGTTTAAAAAAAATATGATTTGAACAATCTCTTCAAACTTCTTTTGACCAATACGTCCTTGTCCATGGTGTTAATGTGATGTGAGGAAGCTTTGGTTTAGTTTAAATAACTATGCTTGACCGTATGATACAATAGTACCCCACATTATCGATTTTATTTCAGAAAGTCGTATTCATCATTTGTTTTTATTACAACCACTTCAAAATAAAAGATGTAACATCCAAAAGAAAGGGCAAGGGAGATTTGGACTTGACCTTGCAATATCCATTTGTTTCAAGACATGCCAAGTACTTCCTTACACCTTCAAACAGTTCCATTGGCCCCATCTTTCTTATTTGTTTAGGGATGGTAGTAGGTTTAGCTCTCTCTTTTTTCTTCCTTTTCTTGAAATTTAGAACCATCTGTTTCCACAATCATACATATTATATCCTTGTGGTTGTTTAGTGTTTGTTTTTCCTTTCGTCCTTATCAATTTGATTGTTCAAAAAAAATCAAATTATTCAAAGAAAAATACAATAATGGTACTCTCGTGCATGTGTATATGTACAAAGAAAAGGAATTGAACGAGTATAGTAATGCATCCTATGATTAGATTCAAAGAAGGTTAATGAAAATTTGTAATAGATGTTGTATACCGCAGACTGTGAGATGGTAACAAGGTGAATGTCGGTTCGTGTGAGTTCTACCATATAAACATTAATTTGATGCGTATTTGAAAACTTTAATCCAAAATAATATCTATATTTAACTTTTATATTTTGCAAAAACACGTCTTTAACTTTATATTAGATTTTATTTAAAAGTTTTCTAGTATAAATTTGATTTAAATAGTATAATAATCATTTTATCTTTATTGTGACTTTTGTTTTCCATATTTATAATAAACACCGACATAAGAGAGTTATATAAAAAGTTTTATGGAATAATTTGGTAGTTCGTGGATCTATGTGTTTATGGGTGTTTGGAAATCGAGGTTAGATTTGAGCCAATGAGAACAAGCCTAGAGACAACATATACATGCATAAAGCTGCATAAAAATTTTATTATATTGGTAGATAATTTTCTAAATTACATGTTTAAATAAAAAATTAATATTAGTCACATATTTTGGTGTGGATTTAGAGCAAATCAAGAGTTTTTTGTTAAGACTATATTTGACAAAATAGATGATAAATTAAGCTATGTTTTATAAGCTGGTTGATAAGTAAAATGGTGGTTGATAAGCTAGCTGATGAAGAAACCACTTTGTATATTATATTTATTTAAACGGTATTTTTATAACTGATTTATGTTTTGTTTTATGTTATATGAATTATTTTATCACTTCATTCAAAAAAAATTCGGCCTTGCATATATTCGTATTGTTATGATTATTAGAGTATCTTTAACAGTTTTTCCAAAATGAAAAATATAAAATTTTTAGACCATTTTTTGTTCCAACAAATTATTCAAAACGGAAAAAATAGGAAATAAAGTGTAAAAATCTCAAAATTTGGATAACTCTCTAAAATTGATTACCATAAGAGAGCAATTATATTCCAACAATAATAATTTTCTAAATGGAACTTTTAGTAGAAAAATAATAATTTTGTTAGATATATTTAATATTTTAATAATATAGGTAATGTTGTTATCGTTAAAATAAAGAATTTGTTTAGTTAAGTGTATTTTTTTAAAGATTTTATACTATGATTCTCTATATTTTTTTTTAAACATTATTAATGCTCTTATATATGTTATAACTGTATTAATTATCTCTTTTTAACTCTTTTATTTATGTTATTCTTTCAAGTTAATCATCATTTATTAAAAATGAAACAAAAGAAACACATGATTATAACACATCTTGTCACTTCATTAAAAACGAATATAATTATCGGAAAACAAGTATATTTTTATTATATTGAAACACGATTCGGCAATAAAGATACATTTTATGCAATTTTTAAATCCCCATCTCTCCTTAAATCTTAAAAAAATACCACACAAAAATACACAACCAAAACCTCTTTGTTCTTCCAGAGGGCTTTGGATGCTGCTGAACCACCCTTTTGTGGGCCCATCTCAACACACCCTATAGAAAAAAGGGACCCTAAAAAAAGGTGCCCTTAACTTAAAGGGTACAAAAGTCCATGTGCCCTTAACTTGTATGGGGGGTAGAATGGTCCAATCCCTTATTTCCAGCATTCTGGTGTCAAAGAATGGTCCCTTTTCCTGTCCCAACAATAGTTATAAACCATGTAATGGCTTTGCACCCATTTCATGACCATATTCTGCCTCCTTGTAAGCCTGCCGGACCGCCCTGGGGAGGCGGTGACGGGGTGGCACCGCGGTGCCGAGTAGGCGGAGCAACCCGACGCCTTGAAATTAGTGAACCTCCCGACAAATGGTTGGTATCTGTAGTCGGCTTTGTATTTTCCGTCTTCAGTGGCCCAAGAAGAGGCGTCCCAAATGGATCCGTATAACCACATTGGCCTTAATGGAAACGTTGCAGCGCTTTTCCTTGGATACCTTCTGATCGGAATGTCATCAACAAAAAATCTAGAACAACGTTCAACTTACTTGTCAGAACTAAAACATCGGATAGTCATTCAGAGTTAAAAACTAATAGACCATGTTAGACAACCAAATGCTATTTTATTTTTTGAGCTTATTGAAAAATTCCTATTTAGTAAGCCATAAATTATAGTTTTGAAAAGCTGTTTCCAACACCCTTTTAATAATTTTTCTTTTTTCCCAATAATGCCCTTATGTTAGAACTGCAAAAAATTTCCATGAATCTTTTCAAGATATTTTGTCATATAGTTTTTTAGCTAGTTTTTATTAGAGATGGCTAGTTTATCTATTGGTTTGCTAAACATGGTCATGTTATAAGGTTTGATTTAACCTATACTTTAACAACAACAAAAAAAACCTTAAAATATAATTTGAATAGATAAAACTTACATTATATCAGAAGGGCTCCACAAGATTGCATAGTGATGAAAATTTTTAGTGGGGTCAAACCATAAATGGAATTTCATTTCTCTTCCAATAATCTTGCCATCTCCACTTCCTCTTATGTACACATTTGTTTGCAATGTGTATGGTTTCCCAAATGTTGTTCCAAGAAATTCTATGTCCACTTCATCATGGAACCCTGGGTGTGCCTCATTGTTTGAAAGCTGCATCATGTTTACTCTTAATTAAATATCTTAAATACTTTTTACTCAAAAAAATAAAAATAAAAATAAAAAAGACTGACAATATTGACATCCTGAAAATAAATGTGTCAATAGATTTTCTTTAGATTTATGGGTCCCTATCTCAAAAAATATAATAATTTCTTTATTAATAAATAAAAATCATATTCATAAGTATGAAACTAATTAACTTTGTATACTAATTAAGGCTTATGTTAAGGCTATGTTTGGTAAACTAGTTGATAAGCTAGCTTATGAACAAATTATGTTTGGCAAAAACTAGATTATGAGTATGTAAACTGACAAAAAATGGTATCTTTGAATTTAATAATTAATATTAATAAGAGTATAATTGGAAAAAACTACGAAAAGCTTCCAATAAGTTACTCAAAAGAGCATTTCAAAAAGTTAACTTATGGTACATGTTTTGATGTTTGAATGGTAGTCTATAAGCTAGCTTATTTTTATCAAACACAACTTAAAAGAAGAATAATACGAGTTTTTCTAGATAGTGTTTAATAAAGAATAAATATATCAATCGAAAAAAACAAGGAGAATCTATATATATGCTCCACGACAATGTATTTTATTTTGGGATTTTGTGCAATAATTCATAATCATAACATCGTTTGAATGATTGTTTCGATACATTAATTTGTAAAAGTATATAACATTATTATTCTATAACCAAATAGAATATGTTTATTTAAGCAAATGATTCCCAGGATTAAACAAAAAAGTGTCATTCTTTTATCCGAACACGCACGTACGTACGGATTCTACAAACCCTAATGATATGAACGATCAATTTTCTCAAACATGTATTTTGCTTTTTCGGACCATGCAATACGAGTGGTTGCACGTTTCATGTTTCGAACGACACATACTAGCTAACCGCGTCTTTTGACTCTTAGATTTAAAACAAAACAAGAAAACAAAAGAGTTCGTAAAAAGGAAAAAGTTAAGGATGTGACATATTGTCGATAAGTAGAAAATTATTAGTTATGGAACAAAGTGTTGTGCCATGAGCTTTAAAGTTTGTACTACTATAACATATGCAATCATTATATATAATAATAAAAATATATTATATATATATATATGTAATGGGTTGGTTGGGTTCACGTTAGATCAACTTGTTTGTGTGAGAACAAAATAACACGGAAAGTTCACACCAAAATATTGTAAAGAATATTCATTGAATCTTCACAACAAAAAGATCATGAAGTTTACCTTCACAGTGTTTTGTTGTGAAACTTTAGTGTTATTTATGCGATCTCACATGTTCAAAAAAATAGCTTCACCTCATGTGATACCAAGTCTATAGTTATATGTATGTAGACGAAGGTTTAAGGAAAAACCTCAAAAATAGCTTAACCTCATGTGATAACAAATGCATTATACATCTATGCATATGCACATGTGCATATTACAAAATGACCCGTATGCACAAGTGCATACGGTCCAGATGGATGGCTATGAGGGTACGTGCTCCTCAGTTTTCTTTTTATTTGAGGTTTTCCCTTGAACCTGACCCTACATATGCATGAATGTATTGCTCACATAGAATGCGGTAATGACTCCTGCGGTATAACCCGGTTGAAGTTTGATGGATGCTCCAAAGTAACCGGATCGGAAGGGTTTGACCGACTTGAACCCGCTTCCTGATGTGATCAAGAAAATGTTAAGCTAACAATTAAGATTGAAAACTTAATTAAATGATATAATCACTTAATGAAAATGTTAAGCTACCTGATGTACGGTCGAGCCAGATGGCTAGGGCATTGTTGTTAATGGTTTGGTGGTTAGGACCCCAAAGGTTTCTGAAGCCTTGGTTAAAGGTCATGGACCTAAACTTTGAGCTTGGGTAGAACCCAGGTGAAGGTGGCCACCACCCACCACCATTGATCACTGATGGTCCAGTAGTGAGTATCAAAACTAGTGAAAACAACACTAAGAACCCCATAAAATTAAATAAAAAATAGAATAAAGTAGGGAGTGGGAGAGATGTGGAAAGAGAAGAGAGTAATTAGAAAGAGTGATGTGAAGGTGTATAAATGGAGGGGAGGTGAGGGGTGGGGGTGGGGGTACATGGGGGATTGTGAAGGCTATTACACTATTGATGATGATTTTTTATATGTCTATAAAGAAAATGTATATATTTAACATGATGTAAGAAATGATATATATACTATGATTAGAGTGAAATTATTTGGATTTTGTGAGGTTAATTAATGATTTATATTTTTAAAATTCTTCTAGCCATGAAGCTTCACTTGCCATATAATTCTAGGTCATTCATAGGTGTGGAAGGATTAGTTAGTGGGTGTAAGTGAAACCAAAACCCATGATTACTTAAAGAAATCTAATTTTCTTTTTATTCATATAAGATAATAAGATGGGTGAGGAGACTTAAAGGAAAACTAAAAAAAACAAAAAGTTGAAGAACATCTTTTTGGACCATATGCACAAGTGTATGTATGTAATTTGAATTTTTTTTGGGTTATATACACAAGTGCATACCGTCTAGATGGAAGGTTATGATAATGTTCTTCGATTTTCCGTTTATTTGAGGTTTTTCCTTAATCCTGAGCCTAAGATGGATTGTACGAACTCCTCTTTAAATTCTAACATCATCCGGTTGATCTCATAATCTATTCATAGAAGGCGAGTTATTATAATTTATGTACAACATAGAAGCATAAATTAAAGCCCTGACAAAGTGATTTAGAATTTGGTATTCAAAAAAAAAAAAAAACCTTACCTTATAAGAGTAAATTACAATGTTAGTTCCCCGTGGTTTGTTAAAAGTTTGATTTTCATCCCTAGGGTTTAATAATTGTTTTTTTTTTTGTTCTTATGGTTTGCAATTTTTTGCTATTTTCGTCTCTAAGGACTAATTTTTATATTTAAGTACAAGAGATCAAAAAAGTAAAACAATAGAAATATCAAGGACCAAAACAACATCAAATTGTAATGTAAAGATGAAAGTAACAATGATTTATAAACTATAGTATGAAAACTTTAGTTTCTAAACTATAAAGACAAAAACTAAATTTTTTAATAAACCATAAGAATGAAATTTATAATTTACTCAATAAATTACTAGATTATCAAACACGTATTCTTTTTATATGGCTAATAATATTAAATATTTCTTTGTAGAAGCTACCCATTAAAATCAGAAAAATAATTCGATTAAAATATTAATATTCTAAACGCGTAAAAGAGTTATATTTTATTCAATAATAAATAAAAAGGGAAGTGTGTCCCACATAAAATATATATGTATTAAACCAATAGAGGGAAGAAAATATACGGTGGTGAATTTAGTGGGTGGGACCAAAAGGGTAAATGTATGTGTACGAATGTGAGATGAACATATTTCTGAGGTTGATTGATCATATATTATAAGTTGTCTTGATTTTTGCTAAATAATATTGGACAAACTAAACTTTTATATTATTAAGCTATCTGTATCGCTCACGGGTACTCAACGGGTTCGGCTTGTGGATATCTGCGAGCTCGCAAGGGTAGTGGTATTCATACCGCAGGTATAGGTTGTGGGTTCGGGGTGAGGGCTACTAAGCCCGTGCCTACCCGCCTCATTTTCTCTCTCTCTCTCTCTCTCCTCTCTCTCTCTCTCTATATATATATATATATGTATATATATACATATATATATTATATAAAGAAAAAATTAGGCATAGTGAGAGTAGCGATACTCCTGTTGAGGGTAAGGTAAGGGTATAACGGTAAAGTTGATGTGACGCTGATAATAGCGAAAGTGGTGAGAGTAGCGGTACTCATGGCCTTAAATACACTTCTATCTACCAATCTATGCCAACATATCAAGTTTAAAATTTTATATTTAGATTTATT
This sequence comes from Centaurea solstitialis, assembly GCA_030169165.1. NCBI lineage: Eukaryota > Viridiplantae > Streptophyta > Magnoliopsida > Asterales > Asteraceae > Centaurea > Centaurea solstitialis. Next base: position 4,290,770 of record CM058042.1, on the reverse strand, counting down.
TTTCTGAATATATTAGCAAAAACATATCAATAAACAAATACTAAATGTTTTATTTTTGAGATGTGGTTTAAGGGCTTTTGTGATAAATATTTTAGACACATCTTATCATACATGTTTTTTACTTTTTATATGGGTTATTATCTTTATGTAGGAAATTTTATTTTCTCCATGTTGAGTGGCTTTTATTACCATGTGAGGCCAATTCCACAATCATTAGTTTAGGTTCCAACCGTTGGGACTTATGATGACTCTTATGACAAATACATGAATCAAAATATACTTTTATTGTTTTTTACAATTATGTTTATTATATCTTGTTTGTTGATTCTTCCAAACATGATCTATTTGTTAGCGAATCTATTTAGAACATCTTTTAAGTACCATACAATCATGAAAGACTATGTATTGTGTATAAAAGAAAGGTTCAAATGAGAAACATAATTTTTTAAGAAAACGTGAAGACGAATCTCAGCCACTCATCCGATCAATAAAGACGGCTTTGACCCCCCCCCCCCCCCCCCTTATAATCACTACCCTCCCAATGAATCGCGTCAATCCTCCGTGGTCATGTCCACCGTAACCAAAGATGTGTAACTGAGATCCGTCCTCACATTTTCTTAAATTGATATGGTTCTCGTATCAACCCACCTTTTGTGTATAATATACCATATATATGTATAAAGAAGATTGACGGTTTAACCCTTGAAAAACATTGCATCTTTAGTGTAGATATGAGTGTGATTTTCTGACATATTTTTCCTTATAATGGCAAACATTTGGGTTGAGGTTATAATGTTTTGAAAAAGAAATTTTGGATTTTTGAAAAGAGAAGGGTAGATGGGTCAATTAAATGTGTCTCCTTGACTATATTAATGAGTAAGTGTGGGGGCATTTGGGTGATTGTACATATGGGCACAATGTAAAGTCCTTAAAGTCTACCTCAAGGAAAGCAACATTTTTTTTGTATAGCCTTCAAAGCAACAAAGATTTTGATTGCCCACAATCTTGTTTCCTTTTCTACCCTTCTATTTCAAGTTTCGCAAGAAGGGTGTATGTATCAAGTCCGATATTTGTCCACATATACATACAAAAAAATTGAGAATTTTTGTGTTTATAAGTGGAAATAGGTAGCAGTAATGTCTTGACTAAAAATATATGATGTTGTCAAATGTACCGTACGATAATACGACATGATAATGTGGTTCGGATAATAGATTTATTTTTTGTTTTGGTTAACTGATACATCGCTTGTTGTGTCATGTTAGTTTTTAACGAAAGAAATAACGATTTGACGAATTTAAAGATAAGAAGAGTACCAATTTCAAATCGGAAAGGTTATCCCAAATATTTCGTTCGTTATTTCATATCTTTAAATCAGTCAAATCATTATTTCTTTCATTAATAACTTGTATCCGGGGGTGAGCAACCAGGGGCCACTGAGTATTAATTCCAGGGGAGCATGCTTTAGCTCTCGGTAAAAATTACCAAGGATGTAGTCTAGCCAAACACAGGTGAACCTTATCAAAAAAAAAAAAAAAAAAAAAAAAAAAAAAAAAAAAACTTGTAATAGTTGCTAACAGGCAAACAATAATTTTGGTTTAAATTACCAAACAATAATTTTGGTTTAAGAGAACATTGGATTTTCTTGAAGTCTTAAATAACATGAGACGCAGTGTCCGGTGTGGTGGTAAGGTTAAGTCTTGAAAACCACGGTTAGGTCATGGTGTTTCTAACTCATAACTTATGACAACAGATCTCTATATCGCACATAATATTATATACATAAACATATGTTTCCGTTCTATTACACAATGTCAAATGATAATTAACAATTTAAATCAAGTTATATATTAAAAGCTAACAAATAAGACATAAAAACAAATTAAATCAAAGATCATGTTATAAAAACTGTGCATTACACCATAGCAAGGCTCAAATGTATATGGAATAACTTATAGAGTAAGTTTACTTTTGGTCCCTAACTTTTGTAATTTTCAACATATTTTGTCACTAAACTATCATAAACTAATATTTGGTCTTTCACTTTAACACTTTTCCATTTTACTTTGTTTTTAGTTTCTCCCACTAACGGTCGTTAAGTTTTTACATTAAAACCAATTAAATGACTAAATGAGAAGTATTATGGTCATTTTACCTGTCTTACTTATTTTTTTTACAAAAACCATCAAATATATTTATATGGATATCCATGAATCCTCAAGTGTTTGGTTGGTTCGGGTCGGATATCCGGCCCCCAAAATCCAGATTTTTTTGGTTGAGTTTTTATTTTCGAATTTGAAATTTTATCTATGGCTATGTTTGGCAAACTAGCTGATAAGCTAGCTGTTGATTGATAAGCTAGCTAGTAGCTGATAAACTACTTATGAACAAATTATGTTTGGCAAAAACTAGCTTATAATTATGTAAGATTACCAAAAAGGGTATATTTGAATTTAATAATTAATATTAATAAGGGTATAAATGGAAAAGACTACAAAAAGCTACTCAAAGTAGCGTTTCAAAAAGCTAGCTTATAATACATGTTTGGATGGACTAGCTTATAACCAAACACATCCTAATTCTGGTTTACTAAGTTAAGGCTTTAGAGGGATTTACCAAAATCACAGGTGGTGAGAGGCTGCATGGTGGTTGTTAGTGTATAGTGTATATAGCCCGTGGGCTTGTGGCCCATTCCTCTTTCTTTACATTGTATATATAGATTAGGGTTTCTATTTTCTTTCTTGTAACACACATTTTCTCTTTATCAATATACGGCTAATCTTTGATCTCTCGTGTGTTCATCTTTAATCGCTCACAGCTCACCGATTCTAACATGGTATCAGAGCATTAGGTTGCTCTCTATCGATTCCGTCGCTTCCGTATCGTCATCATCGCCGTCATATCGCCGCCGCCATCGTCACTTCCGTCGTATCGTACTCATCGTCGCTTCTTTCGTCGTCATCACAATCATCACCGCTGATTGTGTTGTTTCCGCCACCATCACCGTCGCTACCATCGATCGTGTTACCGCCGATCGCATCACCGCCACTTGCCGTCTTAGTTCTTTCTGCCATACTTGCTACGATACGAAACCCAAGTCGTTTCCCAAGTCGAAACCCAAGTCGTTTCCCAAGTCGAAACCCAAGTCGTTTTCCAAGTCGGTTTCCCAAGTCGAAACCCAAGTCGTTTCCCAAGTCGAAACCCAAGTCGTTTTCCAAGTCGGTTTCCAAGTCGAAACCCAAGTCGTTTCCCAAGTCGAAACCCAAGTCGTTTTCCAAGTCGTTTCCCAAGTCGAAACCCAAGTCGTTTTCCAAGTCTTTTTCCAAGTCGTTTTCCAAGTCGAAACCCAAGTTTATCTATCCCAAGTCGAGTTTCCCAAGTCCAAGTCTAGCTTCCCAAGTCCAAGTCTAGCTTACCAAGTCCAATTTCCCAAGTCCAAGTCCAGTTTCCTAAGTCCCAAGTCCAGTTTCTCAAGTCCGCCACTTTTGAAACCCAATAACCTACTAATCAATGGCACCCAATCTCACTCATGCTACCGGATCATCCACTTCAAATGGAGCAGCGTCACTAGATCCATTACGTAAAGTTGCACTGATGCAACTCCTGCGTCAAAATCAACATCTCATGCAACTTTTGTTGCATCGACAACTTATGCAACAACCAATGTCATGGACTATGGGCATGCATTCTACGCGATCGTCTACGTTGGGCAATTTCTGGATTTTTGACTCTGGCTGCTTTAACCATATGTCACCGTATCCTGCCGGTTTCATCACTAAGCAGCCATCTCAACATCCAACTGTTCGCACAGCGGACCTTACTCCCAAGCCTGTACTATTTAGTGGGAATTTCTCTACTGACACGATTCAGTTAGCCGATGTACTGCACGTACCAGGACTAGCGATAGGGCTAGTCTCACTCACCCAACTTCAGGAAATGGGTCTACTAATATCTTTTGATTTCTCTGGTTGTGTTATACAGGACCCAAAGACAAAGCAGATTCTTGGAAAAGGCCGTAGAGTTGGACGGACCCTTGAAGTTGTCTACCTTCGCTTACCTTTGTCTTCGTCATACACAAACCTTACTGCGTCAGTTTCCACAATTCCTTCTTTTGATCTCTGGCATGCTCGCCTAGGACACTTGTCATCAGCAAGAATAAAGTTATTAGCTAACTCTGGCCTTCTAGGTAACATCACTTCCAATGAAGTTTCCTGTTTGTCCTGTAAACTTGGCAAACACCATGCTCTACCTTTTGAAGTCAATGACTATACATCTATTTCTGCCTTTGATCTTATCCATTCCGACGTATGGGGACCAGCACCACATCCATCCATGGGTGGTTGTAGGTACTTTGTTATCTTCGTTGATGATCACACACGTTTCACATGGATTTATCTTATGAAACGTCGATCAGAACTACCTCAGATTTATATTACCTTTGCCCGCATGATACAAACTCAATTCTCAAAACCCATAAAGATTCTTCGAGCCGATAACGCTATGGAATATAAAGAATCTTCTCTCATCGCCTTCCTTCGATCTCAAGGTACTATCTCTCAGTACTCTTGTCCAGGTACTTCTCCCCAAAATGGTCGTGCTGAACACAAACATAGGCACATCCTTGACACTATTCGTACCCTGCTGATTTCTGCCAAATGTCCAGAACATTTTTGGGGTGAAGCTGCCTTCACTGCTGTCTACACTATTAATCGACATCCAACTCCCACTCTTCATAACAAGTCTCCTTATGAGGCTCTTCATGGCATCACCCCTGCATATGAACTCTTAAAAGTGTGGGGTTGTGCATGTTTTGTTCAGTTACAACCTCATGAGCATACCAAACTTCAACCTCGTTCCCGTCTTTGTTTTTTTCTTGGTTATGGGGTTGAGCACAAAGGATATCGTTGTTGGGATCCTATCTCCAAACGTCTGCGCATATCTCGCAATGTCACATTTTGGGAACATGTTCCCTTCTACACCATGCCAAAGTCTAACTCTGAAACACCTACCTCTACTGTTCCTTTCTTTACAGATTCATCTGTTTCCCTAGACCTACCATCTCCTGTTCCTACTCCAACTTCAAAAGCTCCAACACCTGTGGCTTCTCCTATCCCATCTACACATATACCTCCTCCATCTACAACTATTTCTCCTGATCATGTTCCTCCTACTCAACCATCCGTACCATCTCAACAGTCTTCCTCTGAGCCATCTGTGGAGTCTACGGATCCTGGACCATCATCATCAGAGAATGTACGACGTTCAAACCGGGTAAGGCAAGTACCTTCACACCTTCGTGATTATCATTGCTATGCCACTTTACTATCCAATCATGAACCAACTTCCTACAAGGAAGCCTCTTCGAGTTCTCATTGGCAGGCAGCTATGCAAGAGGAACTTCAAGCTCTTGCCAAGGCACAAACATGGGATTCTGTCCCTCTTCCTCATGGAAAAAGACCCATTGGCTCTAAATGGGTCTTCAAGATCAAGACAAAGTCAGATGGTTCAATTGATCGGTACAAAGCACGTCTTGTTGCAAAGGGCTTTAATCAGGAGTATGGCATTGATTATGAGGAGACTTTTGCTCCTGTCGCTCGTGTCACATCTGTTCGCAGTCTACTTGCCATTGCTGCCACGAAACATTGGCCTCTCTTTCAGATGGATGTCAAGAATGCATTCTTGAATGGCAAATTATCAGAAGAAGTCTATATGACTCCTCCTCCTGGTGTTTCTCTTCCTCCTGGACATGTCTGTCGACTTCGCAAAGCCCTCTATGGACTCAAACAAGCTCCTCGGGCTTGGTTTGAGAAATTCAGCAATACGGTCCTCTCCTTGGGCTTCTCTGCGAGTAACTATGATTCCGGTTTGTTTACTCGCACTATTGATTCTGGTACGATCCTACTTCTCCTCTATGTGGATGACATGATCATTACAGGGAGTGACACTACCGGCATCGCTCATCTCAAACAATCTCTCAGTTCTAGTTTTGAGATGAAAGATTTGGGTCTGTTACACTATTTTCTTGGGCTTGAAGTCTTATCAGATACTGCAGGCACTTATCTCTGTCAAGCCAAGTACACTTCAGATCTTCTCTCCAGAGCTGGCATTACCGACAACAAGGTGGCTTCTACACCCTTGGAACACAATCTTCATCTGGCACCGAATGCCGGTCCTCCGTTACGAGATCCTACATTGTATCGTCAATTGGTGGGGTCCCTTGTCTATCTCACAGTCACTCGGCCTGATATTGCTTATGCAGTTCACACGGTTAGCCAGTTTATGTCTGCTCCATGCTCTGATCATTATGCAGCTGTTCTACGCATCCTACGGTACCTGAAAGGCACTATGTTTCACGGCCTATTTTTCTCCTCCACATCCTCGTTAATTCTACGAGGATTCTCTGATGCCGACTGGGACAGTGATATCACTGATCGTCGTTCCACTACAGGGTATTGCTTCTTCCTTGGGGATTCTCTCATTTCTTGGCGCAGCAAGAAGCAATCTCTTACCTCTCGTTCCAGTACTGAAGCTGAGTATCGAGCCCTCGCTGACACTTCTCAAGAACTCATCTGGCTCCGCTGGCTACTTTCTGACATGGGCGCGCCTCAGCTGTCACCGACACCTCTTTGGTGTGACAACACCAGTGCCATTCAAATCGCTCACAATGATGTATTTCATGAGCGAACGAAACATATCGAGATAGACTGCCATTTTGTTCGACAACATGTGGTACTCAAGACCATTCAACTCCAACCTGTTTCTACTACTGATCAGCCGGCAGATATCTTCACCAAAGCTCACCTTCCAGGACGTTTTCGTGAACTTGTTTCCAAACTCAATCTGGGTCAATCTTCCCCCGATTGAGTTTGAGGGGGGGTGTTAGTGTATAGTGTATATAGCCCGTGGGCTTGTGGCCCATTCCTCTTTCTTTACATTGTATATATAGATTAGGGTTTCTATTTTCTTTCTTGTAACACACATTTTCTCTTTATCAATATACGGCTAATCTTTGATCTCTCGTGTGTTCATCTTTAATCGCTCACAGCTCACCGATTCTAACAGTGGTAGACGGCAATGAGGGGTTCAGCGACAAGATATCTAGAAGAAGGGATTGAAGAGAAATATAAGTGGTTAGGCTACCACTTTTTTTCCATATAGTTTTAAGTGATAAATGGGTCTGAAAATATTTAAAAAACAAAACAGTTCCAACTTAAAAACATTTGACCAAATAAGTGATATGTGGTGATTAAATGACTAAAAGCAAAAAAACAATTTTAATTTATAATATATTTTAATGTATACATATACATAATAGACTATTAAATGTAATTCACTATGGATGCCAAAGGCCACAATCTTGCCAACACTATCAACCACCGTCGAAGAAATGACGTTACTAAATATATCGAGATAAAAATAACAAATAATAATTCCAAAAATATTATTTCAAAACTCATTATTAACTTAATTTTTAGTTTTAAATCATTTAGGGTGCATATATAAATATAATGTTGTTGTCATGATACAAGTTATTCATAGTTTTTACATGTAATTAAGGTTGTATGAGTTACCTTGATCAGTTTAAATGCATTTGTATAACACAACAAAACCTAATTAGTGTGGTCCAACAAATCTCAGCCAGCTTTAAAACGTAGTTCAACCGAACGCATGTGGATTGGGCTAGCTCAAATGTCAACAACACTCGCCTTTGTGGATTATGCCCATATGTCAATGGTTTGAGTCCTACAAAAACCACAAGGTTTTTTTTTCCTGCTATGGTGCTCTCTTAAGGCTCTTGAGATTAATAGAGGTGTGTGTAAACTGGTCTAAAGACCCACCATTAACGCTCAAAAATGGACAACATTAACAAAATTTCTAGCTATAGATGAGTGTAGCATATAAAAAGAATATAAGATATAAGGAAGGTATCGGCTTGGAATGCATTTAAAAAAACCTAGCCAATTCAACCGAATATCTAGGATTGAAATTCTTATAGCTCGATTAAACATTAGATTACTTTAAGTTAATTTTTTCATAATCGAGTTGTGTCGATATTTGTACACCACCTCTGCATCTGGCTTCTTGTATATTTATGAACTTTAAGTCAGCACATATAATCACTAATTATTATTATAGAAATTTAACATGATTCAAAAATATCTTTCTATAATAAACTTAACTTTCTAATAATGTAAACAAATATGTTATTATTATTATTATTATCTTATCATTTTCATGTTATTATGCATAAGACATTGGTGATATATATATATATATATGGAAAGTATCCGTTGCAAACCATGTAGATTGTACAAACCATACAAACCTAATCTTAGTCATTGATTTTGTTTTCTTAACCATTGATTTTGTTTATCTTCTAACTTTTAGGTGATTTTGAAATGTAGTTGAGAGAAAATCTAAGAACTGAATTAATCCACACCATTGATCATGTACGGTGGAGATTGGTTTGTATAGTTTGTACAAACTATACGGTTTGTAACAGATACGACCCTATATATATATATAAAAAAAATTAGGTTCAAATGAGAAGTGTTAAAAAAATAAAAAAGTAGAGAAGTGATCTCCACCACTCATCCGGTCAATAAAAGCGATTTTGACCGGGTCACCTCCTTTAATAATCTCTACGACTCTACCCTCCCATGAATCGCGTCAATCCCCCGTGATCACGCCTACCGTAACCGGTTAAAGTCACATTTATTGACCGGATGAGTGGTGGAGATTACTTATTTACTTCGTATTTTTTAGCACATATCATTTGAACCTTCTCTCTCTATATATATATATTGAATAACATTAATTGCAACAACTTCTCTTTGATCTAATGATCCCACTACAATGAAGACCACACTATTCTTGATCTTCATCTCACATAGAGCATTGTAGCCTACTCTTCTTTGGTAAGTCATATAGCTCATGTGATATTTCAGATGATTTATTTTTATGAACTAAAACATATTTATTTTATAACACGATTAATTTTATGTATTTGTAAACAAAAAGTATAGTGAAAATTTTCATATTGTGAAACTAATGCATATAAAATTATGTTAATCAATATATTAAAATTGATGAAATCATGTCATACATAATACATAATACTTCTTATCATATATATATATATATATATATATATAGGGGGTCGTATCCGTTACAAACCGTATAGTTTGTACAAACTATACAAACCAATCTCCACCGTACATGATCAATGGTGTAGATTAATTCAGTTCCTATATTTTCTCTCAACTACATTTCAAAATCACCTAAAAGTTAGGAGATAAACAAAATCAATTGTTAAGAAAACAAAATCAATGGCTAAGATTAGGTTTGTATAGTTTGTACAATCTACATGGTTTGCAACGGATACTTCCCTTATATATATATATAGGGGGAAATTATTTTGTAAACCAGTTTTTGGTTGTAAACCCTGTAAACTCATGGTTGCACAGCTTAAATCAACGAAATTTCTTCATGGAGTTGTTTAATACGATGAAAATGTTTCATATACTAAAATTTTTGACGAAATTGTTTCACATTTCGGTGTATTTTACGTATAAATGAAAAAAGTTTCACATAAATAAGAAAAACGTTCGTGTGAATAAAAAACACCGAAATGTGAAACAATTTCGTAAAAAAAATTAGTATATGAAACATTTTCATCGTATTAAACAACTCCATGAAGAAATTTCGTTGATTTAAGCTGTGCAACCATCAGTTTACACGGTTTACAACCAAAAACTGGTTTACAAAATATCTTGACCCTATATATATAATATACTATATATGTGTGTGTGAGAAAGAATTTATGTCATAAATTCGTTAAATATCGTGTGTGTCTGTATATATAATTATATATACACCGTCCCTGTGATTCTGTGAATGTTGACAACAAGCCCCTGCAGCCCAATTGCTTTAACTCATCATCTGTATCCCACCAAATTTCATATTTAATATCGATATAAATAGTTATTAATAATTTCTCTTTTGCAGATATTTTTTTTGACAACATGTTGGTGTAACGGAGTATCATCGTATCACCATAGCACATTAGCACCAAGTCACGATGACCAGAGTTCGAAACCTCTCCAAAGAGAATAACCACCCTTAGCCTAGCCACCAAGTTTCCATTTAAAGGGCTTCAAGACATAAACTGGGATTCGAATCCGACATCCATTCAGGGAAGATCCCCCACAATGGACTTCGGTAGGAGTCGAAATCCTAATTAACCCTTCACTATATGGAAATTATAACCCATGCATCAGACCAACTAAGTTGACTATTTGCTTTTTTTTTTTTTTTGCAGATATATACCAATTAAGTAAACTTAATTTATAAAATAACCAAATTATACGCATCAAATATAAATTACACAAACCACATTTTAAAGTAAAACGGCAATTAAGAGAAAAGAAAATAATAATAATAATAATACATGCAATTTTATACAATAAGAATTGTATGCAATTGAAACATTTTTGGGACAATTTAAATTCAATAACACACCGAAATTCATAGCCAAAAGACAATGTTACGTCATCTTTTTTGTCTTCCAACGTCGGCAACGAAACTTTATGATTTTGTTTCTTAATAACATTAAAATTTACCAAAAGGTCAATAATCCAACGGCATCAAGATTATCGGTAGATCCGAGTTGTTAAAAGTCAAGAGTTTATATCTTATCATTAAAGGTGTAGAAGTAGAATCTATGATTGGGTTCACTTAATAAGTGGTTATTGATATTTAGATGGAAAATATATACACATTAGGATTAGATGCATTGATTTATACATAACTAGTTAATGACCCGTATATTATACGGGAATTTGAAACATGTTATTTTAATTTTTAATAAGAATAAACATTTACATGACAATTGTCATTACCATTTAAATGCTTATGTAAATTATATGTTATACGACAATTGTCATTATAATTGCTTATTACAATAGATATTTTAGTTATCTAATAGTTGTTAAAATTTTAAAAATTGATTAGAATAGAGTTGTAATAAAATCTAAACAAATTAATTTATATCTAATTTTAATAATGTAGTTAAATTAAAAAAATATTCAATATTAAACTCATTTTGAAGGTATTGTCGAGACGATTATAATGGTATAATTTATTAAAAACAAAAATCAAAAAATTTAATACATTTTAATTAATATATATATATATATATATATATTATCTTAAAATGATAAGGATGTAAAGTGAAAGATGAGAAACTAATAGATAAAAAGTAATTTAATCAAATAATTTTAAGGATAAATTATAAAGATAATTATGGTATTAAAATAATAAGAATAATTGATGACATCATCATTTAATGATTCTTTTTTAATTGACCAATCAAATGACTCAATTTCATAATCATGACATCAGCAAAAACATTTCTTTAATATATATATATATATATATAGATAGGATTAGATGTATCAAGTTAAAATGTAGTGTGATTTACCAGATCAATTCTTTTTATACACATTGAAAAAGATGAATGGTTCAGATCTACTTTTCACGTTTAACACCATTAACTTAACTTCTTACACGATCATTTGTCTTGTAATATATTTGTCATATATAGTATAAACGAATGATTGTGTGAAGAAAAGAGTTAAATTGAGAAGCATAAGAAAGATCTAAATCATTGATCACTTTTAATCTAATACCTATGACTTGGGGTTTAGAAGGAAATTGGTCAAATGCATCTCAATGTGTCTCATTATTGTCGATTTTCAGTTACAATTGATCCAAGGATGAAGATCTTTATTACCGTAACTTTCATTTTCATCAGAACCCAACTCATATAATATATATATATATATATATGTACTTCAAATATTTATTTTGACAATTACATTAATTCAAGAGAGGCACCAAGGAGACAACGAGAGACAAGACGAGAAGGTAACCCAGGCCCGGCCCTGGGGCCGTGCAGTCCGTGCGACCGCACAGAGCATCAAAGCCCAAGGGGCATCAAATTTTTATATAACGGTATTAGTATAGGTAATTTGTTTTAATAATTTATGAGTTGGGATCTCTAAATTCTCATGTATGGTATTATATTACACAATTTTGATTTAGTGGTATTCTTCATTATTTCATCTACGTTACTTGCTTTCGCATCAATTAAAGGATTTGAGAAGTTGACAGATTGCATATTTGCATCACAACATCCATAAAATTGTTGTGCAGCCTATGCTTAGGAATTTAATATAATTATTTACCATTTTAGTTAAAACTAATTATAGTTTTACTTGTTTTTATCCTTCTATGCATAGAGACATCATTTTATGTGACTTATATTTATAGTTTGTAATTTGGGGTTTTGGTTCTTATGCTCTATTTTGTATTCTTTGTTTAGTTAATAAAAATCGACATAGTGGTGAGTCACGTAGCTTGGCTAGGTTCCAAAACCCTTTAAAAAATCGTATCGTTCATCGTTTCATTTGCTCAAAAAATAGACATAGGGGCATAATTTTTGCATTTTCGCATAGGGCATCCGAAACTCTAAGAACGGCCTTGAGGAAACCTCGTGCGTTCAACGATAGCAAGAGACGACGCAGATGGAAGTCATGGAACCCTTAATGCTTTGAGGGTAAATGAGAAAGAAATGGTAGACATGAAAACCCTAAACAACAAGCACTAACCGGATAAGCTATTCTCTATTTAACTTCGTGATATCTTTTATATGAAAAAAGACGCTTAATATTCGATGAACGTTTATTTAACATTATATTTTATTTTTACGTGTTAATAAATCAATCATTAAAATAGAAATTAAATAAAAAGAATTAAAATTTAATTTTTTTTTTTGGACGTGGTATCCAAGGTGACGTAGGTCGAAGGAAGAAGGGGTGAACCATTTCATGTGTCGGCCATAGACATCAATTGACAACTCAATAAATCACTACCCACCCACTTGTACCTCTATGCTATTTGGGTTGTACCTATTTTCTAATAAAACAAATTAATAAAACAAACCAATAATAGAAAAAAGAGAAATTAATTATTTTACCCATTTGAAAAATATCAATTCATCTCCTACCCATTCTCTCCCAAAAATATACCAAATACCCACCGATCCGCTATCCGGCAGCCGCTATCGACCTCCGGCGACCGCTATCCGGCCAAAACACATCCTCCGGCGAGATTCTAAGTGTTGCCGCTATTGGACCCCACCGCCAATAGCGGCAGTAGTTACTTAGCGGCAACCCATGTATACTTAGCGGCAACTATGTTTTGCAGCAACACACATATATATACATATATCAACCCATATATCAACCCATATATATATTTGGCTATGTTCCTGCCGCTATTGGTGTATATATATATCAACCCATATATATGTGGCTGGAAATCAATCCACATATATGTTCCTGCCGCTATTGAACACACACACATATATATCAACCCATATATATATATATATAAATAGTGTTGGGTTTGTTTTGGCCTGAAAAACATGGAGCCGCTATTAGGGGTCTCCAATAGCGGATCGGTGGGTATTTCGGCTAATTTTGGGAGAGAGTGGGTATAAGATGAATTGATATTTTCCAAATGGGTAAAATAATTAATTTCTCTAGAAAAAAAGAAATTCATTCGTTTTCGAAATCTTTAATTTCGTGAATCTCTAATATCAAGAAATCGATCTTACTCACCGTAAAGTCCGAAAGTAATGATACCGATTCAAAAGGTGGCATATGGAACACGATGCTTGATCTGATTGATTTGTGTTCATTTATTAAGAAAAATATATGATAGGAACCATGAAAAGGTACATTTTACTGAGGACGAAAAACAAAGAGAAGAGTATCATTACATCGCGTTGAAACGTACCGATATGATATATGCATGAAATGATATGCAAAAAACATATGACCATAAGCTTATTGCATATCAATGAAGGATTATTACATCGAGCCAAAAACTGTCTCTATAAATGTATTGAGTAAATTACGGATTTGGTCCTTAAGGTATGACGAAAATTACGGATTTGGTCCTTTAACTTCAAAAATTACATCGATGGTCCTTCAGGTTTGCATTTTGTTACGGATTTGGTCCCTCCGGCAAACGTCCGTCAAATACCTCCGTTAAGTAAGGGGCATTTTTGTCCTTTTACCTTTTCTACCATTGTTAATTGATTTTCCTTTTTTTTCTTTCAATCTTCATCTTCTTCTCTTAAATCTTCATCTTCTTCTTCATGATTATCAAGAACAAATCCAATTTCAAGTGAGATCTTCAATCAACCATATTAAAATGAAAACTCTAAACCAAATAAAACTCTGAAATCCAATTCCAAAACAGATCATTTAGCATATTTCAAACCCAAATCCAAACGCAAACCAAAATACAAACCTATATTTCAAATCCTAAGAACATTTAACAAATTCCAATTCCAATTCCAATTCCAATCCCAAATACAAATCTATTTCAAATCCTAAATCTAAAATACACATCAAACATAAAATGCAAACAATTTCAATCTGGAAGTACATGGAAAAAAATTGAAATCGAAATCGATCAAAACCCTAAATTGATCTGGTGGTGGTGATGTTGGAATTGAACAGATCAAAACCCTAAAAAACATAGAGAATGAGGAGATGGAGAGACACAAATCAAAACCCTAAATATAAAGTGGGTATCGAACCAGAAGTAGATCTAGAGAGGGAGAGAGATGAAGAGAACCATGGTGGTGTCGGGAAGGTGGTGGTGTTTGTGTCGGAGACGTTGGTGGTTGTTGTGTCGGAGATGGTGGTTGACATGGAGGTAGTCGTGGCTGTGTTGGAGACGATAGTGGTGGAGGTTGCGTCGAGACGACGGCGGTGGAGGTTGCGCCGAGACGACGGCGGTGGAGGTTGCGCCGGAGACGACGGCGCTGGAGGTTGCGCCGGAGACGACGGCGCTGGAGGTTGCGCCGGAGACGACGGCGCTGGAGGTTGCGCCGGAGACGATGAGATCTGGGTCTGCTACTTCTGGGTCTGCTAATTTGGTTTTGTAGATGATGAACTTGAAATTTCAATTTTGGTCCTTGTGTTTAAAGAAAAATGACAAAATAAATATATTAATTAAAAAGACTAATTTACCCTTATACTTAACGGAGGTATTTGACGGACGTTTGCTGGAGGGACCAAATCCGTAACAAAATGCAAACCTGAAGGACCATCGATGTAATTTTTGAAGTTAAAGGACCAAATCCGTAATTTTCGTCATACCTTAAGGACCAAATCCGTAATTTACTCAAATGTATTTATGCTTGATCCTACTACAGTATCAAAGTAATTCATCAATACTGTGGGAGCCCACCAACAATCCATAATTTTATTGTTGATGATCTTGAGATGGCCAACAAGAAACCTTCTTTGAGATTTCTGACAAATCCAAAACACAGTGTCATTCCACTCTTTATTAGACTTGTAAGTTTTTGATGTTCACCGACGGTCCATACCCCTAACTAAAATATGTAGAAATAGTCTTTAATTCAAGGTATACTTTATACTATTTATCTTAGATTTTGTACTTTTTCAACTATTAACCTCAAATATTTGAAGTTACATGTTTAACATATTTGAACTTTTCTTTTTGAAGCAATATATATATTGTTATATGAGTGTAATAAAGCCAATCTATTTATTTTTGTGTGTTATTAATTGTATCAAAAATGACAATTTTCTTCAACCTTATAACTTTTATTTCTTTATTAAACAATTATTCTGAGTGTTATAATACCACATTATGAGTTGTGACATGATTCTTTTTGAAATACTAAAAATATATCTTGGTATTTATCATTTTTATAATTTCATAACCAACCATGACATATTGAGATAACAAATTGTTTGGGAGAAATATGATGTAATATAGGCGTATAATGTCAACATTGACGTTTATCGATTCACATTTAATCGGTTTCTATGGAATCAATCAAATCTGAATATCTATTGAAAAGAAGTAATTATTGTTTGGGATAAACCAGAGTTTATTTTAACGTTAAATCTTGATATCTGATCAAATCAAATTAATCAGGCACAATTGATTCAATCAACAATTATATTGGACAACGGATCAAATTTTTGGTTCGTATTATTATTGCTTGTTTATTGGATAAATCAAACCCTAAAATTGTATGTTTTTAATTTTAAACTAATTATCCAACAATTTCAACCAATTATCCATACAATTCATTTAAAAACACGGTATTCTTGAACATTTATTCTTATAAATTGAATGACTAACATATAATAAGCATAAATCTCAAGTGTATAAATAAAACAAGTCTTGGTACATCAAAATAACAAATACAAACATAATATAGAAAGGAAGTTAATTATTTTATCCATTTACAAAAGGGGAATCTTCACCAAAATGTATTCAACTTTACCCTTATTCCTATTGTATATACCCAACTTAAAAAAGTGCTATTGTATGTATTGTAGTTTTAAAAAACCTTATTGTGTGTAATGGTTTACCTGCTAAACCCTTAGCAGGTCACCCATTTTAAAAAAATCGTCTATGTGGATGCCACCTCATTGCCATGTGTGTTCCATGTCAGCGCCATGTTGGATTAGGAGGGCCCGACAAAGAAAATACTTATAATTAAGAAGACCCATCGTCTTCAACCTCTTTTCTAAACCGCCAAAACCAACTCTCTCAAAACCCCCAAAACAGAGACGCGAGAAACCCTTGATCAATCACCGAATCCATCATCAAACTTCAAAATTCGGTGTGTTAATGTGTCAAAAGGTACATATCCATCTATATCTACTGAAATTTTGAGTTTTTTTAGGGTTTTTTTTAGGGTTTTTTGAAAATTTTGGGTACATTGATTTTGATGTAAATCTTCAAAGTTAGGGTTTTTGCCATGTTATTTTGGTCATCTTATCATTTATTATTTGTTTTTTGGCAGGATGATACGTGCATTCACTTTGACAGTACACTATGATGGCTGTTTCATGTATCAACCTCTAAGGTATGATAATGGTAAGACTCTTGAGGTCACTGTTGAAAGGATAACTTATGAGGAAATGATTTCCTTTATTGAGTTTGACACCAAAACCACAATTACTGCCCTATATTACTGTATTCCTGGAAATGAGCTACATAAAGGGTTGATGAAAGTAGACAACAACTTTGATGTAGAGTGCTTATTTGATATTAGTGAGAATTATGGGCCTATAGAATTATATGTAGATCATTTTGGTGATGATTTAAGTTTCTATCTTGTTGAGAATGGTAATGAAGAAAAGGTGGAGGGTGAGGGCAACTTGATAGCAGAAATTGATAAGAATGCAGATGTTGAAAGTGACTTAGATGACTTAGATGGTTTAGATGGTTTAGATGATGTTGACATTGAGTATGAAGGTGAGGATGATGAAATGAGTGATGTGCATTCCATAGACCATCTTTCTGAAGGTGAGGATGAAGTCATGCAAGTAAGGAAGGGTAAGCAAGAAGGTCAATCATTGCCAAAGGAAAAACCAAAACTTGGTGTGAAAATAGACAGGGAGATGGATGATGCATTGAAAGTGGAACATGAACAATTTTTGGAAGATTTGTGTAAGGCTTTATAGAGTCAAGATAATGAATCTGAGAATGACCCTTTCAAGGTGGATGAAGAGCAAGAGGAAGAGAATTTTCCAATCCATGATGCTGATACACACTGGAAATTGAAGAGGCCATTGGTAATTATTCAATTATTTGATGTTTTAATTTGTTTTTTTGGAACTTTTATCTTAATTATTTTGTAAACATTCAATTGCAGGTTGGTGAAAGATATGAAAGTCCCAAGCAACTCAAAGAATGTATAACATGTTATGCCCTTGCTAATGGGTTCTCAATTTCGTATGAGAGGAGTTCTAGCACTAGTCTCATTGCAAGGTGTGGTAGTAGACCACCTAGGATTTCAGATCCAACTAAGGGAAAACAGAGGAAGGGTAAAAGATACCCATCTGTGGAAAAGGGGGGGAATCAACAGTGTCAATGGAGGTGTTATGCTAGGTGGATGAAGAAGGAACAATCTTTTCAGGTTATTTCAGTTAAGGATGAACACACTTGTAGCAGAAACTTTAAGTATGGGAGCTTAATCAACTACAAGTGGATTGGTTCAAAGTTTGGTCATAGAATAAGGTGTAATCCAGAGATCAAATTGGTTGAAATTGCAGAGTTGGTATTGAAAAAGTACAAATGCCAAGTTACACCTAGTATATGTAGTAGGGCTAGAAGTTGGGCATTAAATGAGTATGAGAAATCATTAGAAGAACACTATGGGTTGTTAAGGTCTTATGGAGATGAACTTCTTAGAAGTAACCCTGGTTCCACTGTGAAATTGGATGTCACAATTAATCCTGATGAGAAGACATACTTTGACAGGTTTTATGTGTGTCTGAATGGGTTAAAGGAAGGTTGGAAGAGGGGTTGCAGGAGGGTTATTGCATTGGATGGCTGTTTCTTGAAAGGTATGTGTGGTGGTGAGTTATTGACTGCTGTTGGAAGAGATGGAAATAACCATATATTCCCAGTTGCATGGGCTGTGGTAAATGTGGAGAACAAAGACAATTGGACATGGTTCATAACACTTGTTGGGGAGGATCTAGAAGTAGAAACTGGTGAAGGATTGACACTCATAAGTGATCAACACAAGGTACAAACTTTTCAATCCTGTGGTAAATTTGTTTAACTGTGATTAACTGCAAATTTGTATAACTTGTACTTTATTGTTCATTTAGGGATTGGTTCAAGCAGTTAAGGATGTCATGCCTAATGCAGAGCACAGACAATGTGCTAGGCACATATATGAAAACTTCAGAAAAGTGTTTAGTGGAGTGGAGTTTAGAAATCTGTTTTGGAGAGCAAGTAAGGCCTCATATCCTCAATTATTTGAGTCTGTAATGAATGACATTAGGTTAGCTAACCCAAGTGCTCACAAATATTTGATGGAAAGGGAACCTAAAACATGGTCAAGGGCATTTTTTGAGGTAAACAGAGGATGTGACTCTGTTGAAAATGGGTTCAGTGAGACTTTTAACTTTGTTTTGTTAAAAGTTAGGCATAAGCCTATTATAACAATGCTTGAAGCTATTAGAACTATATTGATGGAGAGGATGAATAACATGAGAAGGATCAGTGACAACTGGGTTGAAGACATATGTCCATCAATTCAAAAGAAATTGGACATAGCAAAACATCAACAAAGGTATATACTTTATACTTTTTTGTCAAAGAATTGTAACTGCATTTACCTGTACATGACTTGTAACTATGTTTAATGGCAGATTTTGGAGTGTTGTACCAGGAGGGTTATCTCTGTTTGAAGTTAGGCTGGGCAATGATGCTTTTATAGTGGATGAAGATAAGAAGACTTGTACATGTAGAATGTGGCAGCTTTCTGGATTGCCATGCCACCATGCTGTTGCTGCTCTGTTCTACATTAATAAGCATCCAGAAGACTATGTTCCAGGTTGGTTTAGGAAGGACATGTACAAGGTAGCATATAATCATCACTTACTACCTGTACAAGGCATGAATCAATGGAAAATAAATGAATTGAACAAGCCTTTGCCCCCAAAACCAAAGAAGATGCCTGGGAGACCAAAGAAGCTAAGGAAGAAAGGTATGCATGAACCATCCCCTCACCATGGAAAGGTTTCAAGACAGGGGAGTGTTATGACTTGTCAAAGATGCTTCCAAATTGGCCATAACAAAAGAGGATGCAAGCAAAATGCTACCCATGGACCACCTAAACCAAGTAAACCTCCTGGTAGACCAAGAAAGATGGCAGATAAGGGAAGTGTTGACAAAGAAAAGGGAGAGATGGCAGATAAGGGAACTGTTGACAAAGGCAAGGGAAAGATGGCAGATAAGGGAAAGATGGCAGATAAGGGAGGTGTAGAGAAAGGCAGTTCAGAGACTCCCATTGTTGGTGGCTTTATGAGGGATGCAAGAAAATCATTTCAACCACCACAGATGGCAGATCATGGAGGAAAAGGCAAAAGAGAGAAGGCACCTTTACCACCTCGGAGAAGGCCTAGTGAGAGGATTGCAAAGATGCCTAAACCACCAATCAAAGGTCCTGGTGAATCAAGTGGGAGGCCTATGGACATAGATTAGACTGTTTATGCCACATCTTTTGGTATTTTTGGTGTTCATGACACAACTTTTTGGTGAATAGTTATAACTTTTGGTACTTTTGGTGAATACTTATAACTTTTGTTTTTGGGTATATGTAATGGTACACAATGGAACAGATGATGGTACTTTTGTATGTAATGGCACACAATGGAATACACTGATGGTATGTAATGGCACACAATGGAATACAATGATGGTACTTTTGTCTTGTATGTTATTTGGAGTTGCATTTACAGTTTAATTGGACCTGTTTTTTGGACTTGTTTTGGACCTGTTTTGGCACTTGTTTTGGACCTGTTTTGGTCCTGTTTTGGCATCTATTTTGGACCTGTTTTGGCACTTGTTTTGGACCTGTTTTGGTACCTGTTTTGGCATCTATTTTGGACCTGTTTTGGCACTTGTTTTGGACCTGTTTTGGTCCTGTTTTGGTACCTGTTTTTTGACCTCTTATGGACCAATCTTGAAGGCAATATGGAGTTTCATTTACAGGTTAATTGCACCTGTTTTGGCATTGTTTTTGGACATCCATACACGTTCCATACACATTACATACACACATTGCACATTGCCTTAAACTTTCATCCATTTTCATTCAAATCATCAATTACATTGAGTTGCTACATTACATTCATCAAAGGAATTACAGTGCTAGCAATACTATTACAGTGCATAAGCAAACAACAACTAAAATTAAAACCATAATCAAACGATCATAAGCATGCAGTTTTGCCTTTGACACCTTCAATTCATCCATCAATTTCATCTTTTCTGTGTACAATCCTTCACCATGCTCCAATTGGTTGTCTCTTTCAACTTTCCTCAGTTGCATATGATTTTGGAACATCAAATCCTTATAATATTCATTGGGAAGCTCCACATCTAGAAATTTAAACTTCCTACATCTTCGATCAGAACCCTTCAATCAAAGAACAAACACTTCAAATTAGGGTTTTTTCAAGAACCCTAAAAATTAGGGCTTTTTTCAAGAACCCTAAAAATTAGGGCTTTTATCGGAAAACAAATTTCAAGGAAAATGTCAATACTTACGTAGTTAGGGCATGGCACAAATCTCCTTCCAGGGTTACAATTCGTCCATGAAGTGCGTACTTGCATCCTATCACCACAGAAGCAAATGAAATCATCGCTTAATCTTGTTCTTGAGTTGGGAGTTGATGATGAAGATGACATTTCTAGGGTTAGAAGACACTGGCAACACAACAATTCTATTCTCCTTCAAAATTCTTCTTCTGTGAACTGAGAAATCGTATTCTCTCCTTCTTTGAAATCGTTTTCTCCTTCAATCGTATTCTCTCCTCCTTCAATCGTATTCTCCTACATTTTTTTATTTAAAATCAATTTTTTTTTATTTTAAATCAATTGCCACATATGAAATAACCGGTTACAGGTCAGCACTAGTAGGTTAGAAGGTAAACAATTACACACAATAAGGTTTTTTAAAACTACAATACGTACAATAGCACTTTTTTAAGTTGGGTACATACAATAGGAATAAGGGTAAAGTTGAATACATTTTGGTGAAGATTGCCCATTTACAAAAATAGAATATTTGCTATTATTTTTCTCTCCAAACATCTTAAAATACCCCGAAGTCCTCTATTCGGTGGCCCCTATTAACGACCTAGGGTGGTTTACGACGAACCCCGCTACCGGGGAACACCCCTATTAGCAATTTTCGGCCAAAACATCCCCTTCAACATGCCAACACAGCCCGCTAACAAACCACACCGCTAATAGGGGTGTACACCCACAATCTAGTAATATACCAACACCGCTAATAGGGGTGTACTCCCACATAGATTACAACATCACAAAGTTTTTTCATATACATATATTTTAAGTCTCTTCTCCATCTCTATATATCTCACATGTATATATAGTTATAGTATTTTGTTCAAATTAGAAGTGCTAAAAAAATGAGAAGTAGAGAAGTGATCTCCACCACTCATCCGGTCAATAAAGACGGTTTTGACCGGGTCCCCTCCTTTAATAATCTCTACCCTCCCGTGTATCGCGTCAATCCCCTGTGATCGCGTCCACCGTAACCGGTCAAAGCCACCTTTATTGACCGGATGAGTGGTGAGATCACTTCTCTACTTCATATCTTTTTAGCACTTCTCATTTGAATCTTTCTCTATAGTTAGATATATAGAGGTGAGTTCAAATTTGAACCACTTTTTCATTGTGAACCGTGAAGACGAATCTCAATTCTCAGCCACACATCTTCAGTTACAGTGGACGTAATCACAGAGGATTGACGCGATTCATGAGAGGGTAGATATTATTAAAAGGGAGGGACCGTTCAAAGCCGCATTTATTGACCGGATGAGTGGCTGAGATTCGTCCTCATGTTCACAATGAAAAAGTGGTTCACATTTGAACTTTCTCTCTCTCCCCTCTCTCTCTCTCTCCTCTCTCTCTCTCTCTCTCTTCTATATATATATATATATATATATATATATATATAGGGTCTTGTTCAAATGTGAACTCATTTTTCATTCTGAACATGAGGACAACCGAGAGCGTGCCACGTGACATATTCAGTTTGAATAATACATAATATTCAAACTGAATATGCCAGGTGGCGCGATTTTAATGGTCCTTATGTTCACAACCAAAATTGAGTTCACATTTGAACTTTCCTCTCTCTTTCCCCCCCCCCCCCTCTCTCTCTCTCTCTATATATATATATATATATATAAATTAAAAAAAGTAGATAATTTGTTAATGTACAAATGTATTAACCCAGCCTGTATGGTTTGGGTTGCATTTTGGTTTGAGTTGGGTTGGGTTGAGATTTTTCAAATGTAAGCATTGGAATGGGCTATTCAAAATCACATGTGATTCACATGACTTTGCCCGCAACTTTAAGTCACGTCCAAAGTCGTTCGCTTTCCTTTTTTCATTAGGGGTAAAATCACATGTGACTTTGTACATGAACAAAGTTTACTGCATTCTTGTAAATAGTTAACGTTCTCGTATGAACCCACCTATACAACTGATAACACCACCGGCTAGCCCCTCCACCCACCATACGAGTGAAATAAAAAGAGGTTGGTGTAAAAATAAACAAGTATAAAAGGATAAAACATTTTCATGGACGACTTTGATAACTAAAAGGATTAATTTATTTGGCTAATAACGTTTTTTGAGCAACTCTTTAATAGAAAATTTTCTACAACACATGACATAAATCTTGTATACATGTAAACAGAAATATCTTATTCTCTTTATCTTTATGTGCATAAAAGAAAGAACCAATTTTATTCTTAAATTTTGCATTTGTTATCGTTTTAATGATCCAACATTGATGAGAATATGTTCATTAGAGAATGAAGATGACTCTAAATTTGAAATGTGATGAGTTTGATACTCTTACATTGTCCAAAAGATGAAATTTTTATGAACCATGTGAGTATATAGGAGATGATGCTTATTTTTGACAAATTTTAGTTGAAACGTTTTTTTGGAAGAAAAAAATCTTTAAATCCTTCATAACAACAATAATGATATGGTTGTGACTTGTGAGAAATATATTATTGATATATCTTAAGCTCTTCGTAACAACCAGGGCGAGCAAAGACGGGTACCTGGCCTAAAATTTTCGGAATTGGTCCCGGTTTCGAAACCCACGGTTCCTTAGCGGTTTCGGTTCCAAAGAGCTATGATGCTCAACCACATGATTATCAATATATGAAAATGAACCACTTATTGAATTATTGTTCATTTTAAATTATGTTTCATTATATTAACTTAAGAATCACATGGTAGGATAACTTGATCAAATATTTCCTTACGATATTTATCGCTATCGCATAATGCACGAGACCTATACTAGTTTATAAAAATAGGCCCCAACGCCTTCTTCCTTGGTTGACTACTTTTTCCTAAATGGCTACATGCTATTAGATTTTAGTTAATTATTATTTTAATTTACATCATGTCCTAAGGGATAATTTCTTTTCGGATCCATCGTTGGAATAGTCCGTTGGGTGGTAAAGAAAGCGTGTTAGAAGAAAATGTAAGGTGCATAAATAGGAATGTTTTTTATGAAGAGCAAAAGGAACACAAGGCAAGGAGCTTCGGCAAAGCCATCACCCCCGCCAAGTAGCCCAGGAACTTTATTAGAAACAAAGCTAGCAAGGCACTAGAAAAGAGAGTTTGAGATGGACGCATGGCTAGATTGCGTTGGATAAGGTATAGAGTCGACATGTAGATTTGTAGCATCGTATGATGGATCTATAGAGGGTATGCTTTGTAGGCTTTAGCTAGGTTTGTCATGTTATTGTGCTATGCCATCCCTCTTGGACACCATGCCTCTTCATTTTCTATTGTGTTCTTATGTCCACCCCTTAAAAAAATCGATGGTTAAAGTTTCTTAGCAATACTTACAAAATTTTCACGAAAATAAATAAAAAGGTAATAGTTACAATGGGGTGGGTTTAAATACAAACCACTTTTTGGTTGTGAACATGAGGACAACCGAGAGCGCCACGTGTCACTCTAAATTTTCGCGACTTAGTGTTATTCATACTGAATAACGCTTTATTCAGACTAAATAAAGCGTTATTCAGTATGAATAACACTAAGTCGCCGAAAATTCAGTGACACGCGCGACTTGTAACCAAAAAGCCCGCGACTTAGTGTTATTCAGTCTGAATAACACTATTATTCAGACTGAATAACACTAAGTCGCGGGAAAAGTCGCGCGTGTCAGAAATTTTGTTGCCACGTGTCGCGCTCTGGGTTGTCCTCACGTTGACAATCAAAAAGTGGTTTGTATTTGAACTTTCACCTAGTTACAATAGCATAAATAAATAGTTTGCAAAAACTAACTTTCTTAATAGAAAAACTAAGGGTCTTTCAAAAGCTCTTTCTATCTTTTGAGATAGAGAAAGATATACATCTTACCTTCACAAAACTTGCTTTCAAGCATAATACACTTTTTAGGTACTTTTATTGAGTTAGGGGTTGTTTGCTTTTTAAAAAGAACTCTTAATACCTCGTAAGTCTTAATCGGCCAAATACATTTAGACCGTTTGTTTTTTCTTTTCCAAATTTCAAACACTTTTAACTATTAAATACAATCTGAAATAAGAAGCAATAACCTATCTTCTTAAACGCCTCTTAATCTCCGCCCAAGTTCACACATCGTCTCCTTTCTCTCAAGATACAGGTTCCAAGTTCATACGACCTCCAAATCGAGATCAAATCTAGTCAATTATGAAAACATCTTAAAATCAATTCAGACCTTACAAAAGCAAATAGTCTTATTGATTCTGACTTCCAGCACCACTTCTTAGGCCATCAGTACCCGAGCCCTCTTAGCTCTCTACCACATCAGCGCCACATCAGTTTTTCCATAAACCCACAATAAGCCCGAACTCCCAATTCTCTGGCAAATACAGCCCTTTTCATCATGCCTTCGCATGTACCCGCAGCTCTCTATATTAGTACTCGAACCCTCCCAAATACCCAATACAACTAAAAAAAAGAAAAACAAAAGAGAATGTACGAAAGGGAGAAAGCGGATAGATTAGTGTGACCACGCCGCCCTAGCTGCAGCCCGCCAGCCCGCCGGAATTTGTACCAAAGCCCGCCCAACCCTGGCAGCCCGTCAGCACAGCCCACTGCAGCCCAAGAGACCACTACGCATGGTCTTATTAATAAAAATTGAAATAAAATTTCAAACTTCTTAAGAGACAAACCACAATTTACTTAACCTGTAACAAGTCACTTCTTTACCAAAAAAATGACAATTTCTTTACCAATTAAACTTGTTGAAAGATTACAATGATTCTGCAAAGAATATTCCTCAAGGAAATCCTTCCTTCCCATCAACCAAAAACAAACACAAAGAATTGTAACACAACATTTACTCAAAACAATAAAAAAAACTTGTAATACTTCCTACACATATATGTATGAATTCTCTTCCCACTGCAGCATTGCAATCAACCTTGCTTATTCCCCCAAAAGAATCCATCCATCACTTTAAGCTTTCGGCTTCAAAACCTTCACGGTCTCCCAGGTGAAATCAGGGTCTTCACGGCCAAAATGTCCATAAGCAGCGGTTTTCTGATACCTGTAGTTGCCACCCCTCTTCAGATCAAGATTGATCGCCATCATCCCTGGCCTGAAGTCGAAGTTTTCCTTGATCAGAACAAGGATATCCTTATCCGGGATCGTTCCAGTCTTGTACGTGTCCACAAACACGGATAGAGGTTCAGCCACACCAATAGCGTAAGAAACCTGAACAATGCACCTGCGTGCAAGTTTGGAAGCTACAATACTCTTGGCTGCTTGCCTAACGATGTAAGCACCGCTCCTGTCCACTTTGGTAGGGTCTTTCCCGGAGAAGGCACCTCCACCGTGAGCTCCCCATCCACCGTAAGTGTCGATGATGATCTTTCTGCCGGTCAAACCTGCGTCTCCATGGGGACCACCAATCACGAACCGGCCAGATGGGTTCAGGTGGAAGATGGTGTTCTCATCAAGATACTGAGCTGGAATAACTGGCTTAATCACATGCTCCATAAGATCAGCTGCAATCTGATCGTTGGTCACAGACTCGTCATGTTGGGTGGAGATGAGAACGGTGTGAACCCTAGTGGGGATCATGGCACCGTTGTCGTTGTGGTATTCGACGGTCACTTGTGTCTTGCCATCGGGTCTGAGCCATCCGCATGTCTTGTTCTTTCTGACTTCAGTGAGCTTAGCGCCAAGCTTGGTTGCAAGGACATGGGTAAGGGGCATAAGCTCTGGGGTTTCGTCGGTTGCATAGCCAAACATGTGGCCTTGATCACCTGCACCGATTTCCTCAGGCTTCTTGGTGAGGTGACCGTGAACACCCTGAGCAATGTCTGGGCTCTGTTGCTCAATATTGACTAGCACATTGCAGTTGTCAGCATCAAGCCCAACATCAGCTGATACGAACCCGATCTCTCTGCAAGTATCGCGAACAATCTTCTCGTAGTTTACAGTAGCCTTGGTGGTGATCTCACCGAAGACCATGACCATATTGGTCTTTGTGCATGTCTCACATGCAACTTTGCTCTCTGGATCTTGTTCGAGGCAAGCGTCAAGGATGGCATCGGAGATTTGGTCACAAAGCTTGTCTGGGTGTCCCTCGTTGACGGACTCAGATGTGAATAGGAAGGTCTCCATCTCTCAACTGGAACAAGTAAAAGGTCTTAAACTCTTAATACTACACTCACATTACATGCCCAGAAACAAATAAAACTAAACTAAACCAAACGAACCCAGTAATACACATCTAAAAGCTTATCATCGCAATCCAGTTAGCATCTTACTAGATCTAATGAGTTCCTAAATGGCTCAAAAAGTGCAACTAAATCAATTTTAATTTTGTATCATCAATGTAATAAGCCACATAAAAGGTCTTCTAGGGCAGTAATAAGATCACAATCCACAACCACATATGTGACAATGACAGCATCTGATCACTAATGCTGCAGATCTCACCTTACATGCAGAAAAAATCATCGAAAAACACTCATTTGACTGCTAAATAGGACTTATCAATTCAGATAAATGAGGATTGTCTACACAATCCTGTTGTAATCTAAACAGAACTTAATCACTTACCAATTTAGATGCTTCCCTATACCAATTGCACATTTCAATCTATGATTATAAGTTTCACAAAAACTACTACAAGAATGAGTGCATTAAAAAATTTATCCTTTAAACAGAGAGATATATATATATATGTTTTCTAGTATTCACATAGATCCATTTATAATCTCCACTGTCTACAAATCAATACATCACATATGAATACTACAGCAATCCTCTATGAACAATCCTAGTAAAATTACTTAATTAGGTCAAGGATTTTGAGGAGATCTAACTAAATTAAGACGAAATTCAACATTATTACACAAATCAAAAGAATAAGAGTAAGATCTAAACCTAGAATTGAATGAAAATAGTAAAATTGCAATTGTAATTGAAGGATTAAGGAGTAGAATGAATGAAATCGTACCTTGAGTTGATTGCAATTTAGGGATTTTAGGAGATTTAGGGGAAGAAAAGAAGGTGAGAGATGGGCGAGTAAAAGGGTAAGAAAGAAAGTGGTATTTATAGGTGCGGATGCCGACAAGATTAGTACAGCCCAGGGAGCCACTTGATGTGGACCCACCGCCAACCCCAACCCATTCCGGGGCCCCACTTTCCTTTCCACCGACGAAAAATAAACTTCACTTGTTGTTACTTTTTCTCTACGATTTTATTTTTTTTTATCATTCAATTTGCCATCAAATATAAATTTTATAAAATATTATACATACATGTATAGAAAAAAGTTTAAATATGAATTTACATTTTATTATACATGTAAAGACCAACAAAATCGTAGCATATTTGGCCTCTAAGCATTATTCAGACGAAAGAAAACTTTATTCATATTGTCACGTGGCATGATACTAGTGGTAATCACGTTCACAATAAAAGATGAGTTTACATATGAACCTGATCCTACATATACATAGGTAAATAAATGATCGTTTGACAAGTTTAGTTGACATGAGAAGTAGATTTGAACCCATAAAAGATGAAGTGTGGTTTTATTCTGAATCCGTCAAATCAAACATAGAAAGGTTATGGTTTCTTGCAAGTCCAAATTAGGAGGGTCGTTACTTCGATTAGTGGGATGTTCCTCTAAGAAATTTCCTTCGTCTTTCATGGCAACATATCTTTCCGGTTAAAGAATACTCAATTTGAAGAAAGTGTTTCATCTTAAAGGGGATTTTCTGTAATTTAGCATGTGAGGGGTTCTTTCTAGATCTAATTGAGTAATTTCTACATCATAAGTTTGAAAGGTTATGCCTACCGTGGGACTTGAACCAATAACTCTCACCATATAAAAGCAATATTGGGATCCCTTCAATTCCAAATCCCTCAACCATTTAATCTAACAAACTCTCCTAAAACTATTTCTATGGATATTTTCATAATTTCTTTAAAATAAGACTTTCAATTTTCGTATTCTTCATTTCAAAAAAAATGTTTTGAAGGCACTAAATCATTAACTAATATATTGTTCATAGGGGAATCTTGAGTTATAGTTAACAATACTTGAATAAAATTCTAGATTGTGAATAGAAATCAATTTCCAAATATTATATTTTGACACTCTTATGTTTTGATTTGCATGAAATACCAAATCATGTAATATGTATTTATATGATAAATCAACAGTTACAACCGATGTTAATGGTTAAGATCGAGGAAAGCTATAACCAAATCAGAGTTTCAAATCCAAAGTCTAAGTTTAACTCTGAACTATGACTCCGAAGAGTTAAGACTTGGCCAATTTCCTTAACTCTGGAAAGTCACAAGTCTGGACTCCAAATCCTAAACTCTGTTTCCACAATTCAAAGTTAATAACGTAGTCAAAATTCTACGTCTGGAAATACAAATTTGAACCTAAGATTCAGATCTCTGACCCTACCACCGCCAAGGGGCACTGCCTCAGGACTCCGCGAAGGGGTGCAACCCCTTTGACCTCCGCTTTATAGTGATCTAAGATGATAGGATTAGGAGTAATATATGTGAATGTGCACTTCACACTTCTTAACCTACGTATATTTACCTTATCACTATTATCGATCTCATATAAATAATAATTACACTAAAATGATTGATGAGACTGACTTTTTTATCATTAATTTATGTCAAAATCATACAAAAAGTTTTTCATCTTTACAAAATTTACATGACCGACAGAATTGAACCCCATGTTAAAAAATTGAAGTGAGTGATGTTTTAGTGAGAGCAAATGGAGTTTATGTCAAGTGGGTGGGAATCAGATCCACATGGGTGCTTTAAAAATCTTCTCAAGTTGCCGACCTTCTTGCATGTGACCTTTTTCAACCTTTAAGGTTCTTGACCTAGGTTTTTTTAATGATTAATACACACATTAATTTTTTTTAATGATTCGAATAAAAATACTAAATATCATACAGAAATAAAAATAAATGTTAAAAAAAAGTTTATATGTGAATTTTTTGATAAACAAATTATTTAAAGATGTAAATATGAACCCGTAAAGTTAGTTCACACAAATCATAAGGTTGTGGTGGTTGAGACCCTGTGGGATGTGGTGGAATGTTCCATCTGCTCAGGATTTGAACCCAAGCATATGTGAGCACTGAGTTATCATGGACTCATGTCTTCAAGTCATAAATTGGGGATTAGTCTAGGCATAGTTTAGAATACCCTTTCCAAACAAAGTTACTGGATCTTTCATTAACCTTCTCTTCTTGTTTTTTCATGATCTAGTTTTTTTATTTGAGGGTTGAGTTTGGAAAAGATGTGGAGTAAATAGTAATCATGAGAATGGCAAAAGGGGATCTTTACACTTGCATGCACATTAAGATGATATGTACATAGATCAATTCCCTAATCAAACATAATTAATGGGATCTCTCATAATCAAGCAATCAATAGTCCAAATCCTTTCTTACCCTTCTCATACAATCTTCTCCTCTTAGCGTTGATCGGTTTTAATCTTCTCCTCTTATGTGTTGGGTTTCGGTAAGGAGGCATTTGAACCCTGGATCAAACCTAATTGTAAATCAACACTAATGAAATGCCCTGAATCAATTTCCATGAGAAACGGAATTTATGGGTGGACCTAGGATTAAAATTGAAGGATTCAGATCTTTTCTTAAGCTTCTCAACATTAACTATTTTTCTCATGCAATCCTTCGTATCTCTCTCTATACATACATATACGTATATATATTATAAGTCTCAACCAGAAGTCGATCTAAAGACACCCTTAACCCTTAATTTAATATATATAAACAAACTTGATGCATCAAAAGCTAAACGTCCCTCGAGAAAGAGTTGGGGCAACACAAAAACTATAAAATATATCATATCCTGTCATTAATTTAAAATATAGAACCAAAAATTAAAATCTTATAGAAATAATTACGTTTAACTTCAACATCCATTTTACATGTTTCAATATTCATTATGTTATTAAAAAAAATTATTAATTCAGTCACAACCCCCTTTTTTTTTTAAATAAGCTTCAAAAAAAAAAATAACAATCATTCAAAATTGTTGGTGGAAACAATCAATAAAATAATCTCTCTTTGATGTTGAGTTTTTGAAATTTCTCCAACTTTAAATATGATAGTTTTTATTTTTATTTTTTATGTAGTCAACATTTATGCTGAAAACCCCAATGAAACAGCCTACCAATTAAGGCTTGATGTTGGAAAAAACCTACTCAAGTTCGAATCATGAAAAAACAAGAAGAGAAGGTTAATCCCAAGGGAGCATGCTTTAGCTCTTGGTAAAAATTACCAAGAATGTAGTCTAGACAAACCCATGTGAACCTTATAAAAAAAAAAATTTTAGCTGAAACAAAATAATCTCTAAAATCTCCAGGGATGTGATAATCATCGTCAGTTAAATTTACATTCAGATAAAGAAACACCAGTATCAACATCATAGCTGGTAAAACCATCATTCACCAAACACCTAAGAAGAGAAATCCAACAAGAGTAAGCAAGTATATAAGAACGAATCCATCGAAAATGGGACTGTTGGAGCTGATCTCGTATCTCAAAAAAAAGCACGGTGTCGTGGGTGTTGGATGGTCCTGTCAAAGTGCCACAAACTCCTGTCGATGTGCCTCAAACTCCTGTCGAAGTGCCTCAAACTCCTGTCGAAATGCCATTTGCTGTGCCTCAAACTCCTGTCGGAATGCCACAAACTCTTGTCGATGTGCCTCAAAATCCTTTCGATGTGCCTTAAACTCCTCTAGATGTGCCTCAAATTTACCTCTCCAACCATC
This sequence comes from Centaurea solstitialis, assembly GCA_030169165.1. Lineage (NCBI taxonomy): Eukaryota > Viridiplantae > Streptophyta > Magnoliopsida > Asterales > Asteraceae > Centaurea > Centaurea solstitialis. The sequence goes on along the minus strand of CM058042.1, from coordinate 4,258,765 downwards.
CTCCACTTTATATTTATCCTTGTATTGGACAAACAAATTGCACTTAGTTTTTTAAAAATTTAGGAGAACCTTATAACAGAATTCAGGTTATGGTCTTAAAGTCATAAGCACTGTGAGATTATATAAGCAAATGTAGAGGAATGATCTGTAAAGTTCAAAACTCACACAAACCCAAAACATAGCATATATATTTTTGTTTACCTTCTGCTCAAGATAAGAACATTTAGCTTCGAGTAATCGCACTCTCTGCAAATGCAAAATATGCTTTGAATCAGGAAAACGCAATATGGGAGTTTCTTCACGTTCTCTTAAGTATCAATTTTAATGACATTACCTTGTGCAACTCTTCATCAGCTACACAAAGCCGAGTTGCATAAAGCACTCTAACATCCTTCAATGTGCATACGTTGTTGCATTGAGGGCACTGAAAACAATTCAGAGAAATGTATGATGAGAGAATTGATAGAGAATAAAATATATATTGTATTTTTGGTTTATAGCCGACAATGGACAGACCTTCCCACAACTTCGACGTTGTTGAAGCCATTTCTTTATACAAGATGATCCATATATATGCCCACAAGGAAGACAACTGCAGTCATCACAAGAAACGAACAGACAGTCAAAACTTGAAAGGATAAACAGCCCAATGAATTCACTGGATATGAAGGTCTGCAATTATCAACAAAAAGAAATATGCAAGATATCCAGTTAAGAAAACTAGGTCAATAATAGATGGTATGGCCTCAAATACAATCATGATAAAGGTCAAGAGATATGCATTAACCAAGTAGAGTAGATGAAGATACTCAAAACCAAGAAACTCCCTATTGATAAGAAAGATTTCATTTTCAACCACTACTTAAAAGAAAAACATACAGTAGAAAATAATCTCATCTCTGAAACCAATGCTGCTGAAGTGCTGATCAATAGCATCATCCATTAATCCATCACAATTCACCGTATAGTGCCTCAAATTCCAGCTACCCCGGTCTTTTTGGGTCTAAAGAACCCAAGTCCACCAAACAATGTTATGAACCTTCGACTATAGAAAGCAGGGTAATTCATCAAACGAGGAGAAATAAACACACTCCATGCCTAGTTGCAAAACCAGAACTAGTGAGCAACCTCCGGAAGATGCAACTTGGTCCTCTAAAATTTGGAACATCAAGACACCCCATCCCCACCATCTCAAGCTAATGGTTAAGAAAACTTTTACCAACTAATCAAGTAACGACCATTCATGTGTTATAGACCCACATAAGAGGTGGGATTTTCTTGTCTAGAATATCTTCTTTATAGCTCTCTCTATTCTTTCTCACAACCATACATATGAGATGTGACCAATCTATGTCCTTCATCATGGTATCATCACTGTATAAAACCACTTCGAGTGCAATATAATTATATAAATACTGAAGAGGAAAACAAGAAATCCGATGCACGTTGAAACATGCATCAAGGATGACATTAACCATTATAGGAAAACCATCAAACTGCTCTCAGGCACATTCATTCCTACAAAACAGAAGCTAAAGGATCCCCATTCCTCTTTAAAATTCAGTGCTAAGCCAACATCTATGACTTTAGCCTCTGAATTCGAAGCCCTCATTTTCTATACAAAAGTGAGTTTGCTATAACATTGCTAAAAATTTACTTCCCAGCAGCACAAGTTTACTAAATTGACACATCAGAGTCCGAATAACCGCCTAAAATCATAAATTAAGAGGTAATACTAAATGGGCCTAATTCTCAAGCATCTTCCTATCAATTGCATAGTAATCAAACACTGAAATCATAAATATGTTGTAAATCATAACAATATGTATGTGTTGTTAGTTTCATCATACCAAATTTGATGGTCTCCACCGCTAGTCCATGCTTCAAGGCAAATTGGGCAAAACAAGCCATCAATCTCACCTCTATTCAACTCTTCCTTCCCTCCATCACCACCACCACCACCACCGTCCTCTCGGTTTCCTTCACACGATTCCGAACCATCCACCAATCCATCCCTGATCACCACCTCCTGTAACAAATCCCTACCATGTGAATTCAAAATCGAAATCGAACTCGAAACCCTAGGTGACATCATCTCCTCCACCGGAATCAACTCCTCCTCCACTTCCACTTCTTCTTCTTCCTCTTCGTAATACTCATCCTCCTCATCTTCATAATCTTCTTCTTCTTCTTCATCTTCTTCATCATCATCATCGTCTTCGTCTTCGTCTTCGTCTTCGTCTTCGTCATCGTGATCTTCTTCTTCTTCTTCGGAATCCGAAGCGGTTGTGGTTAAATTATGATTTCCAGGAGACATGATGACTCCTTGCCGAACTAATTCTTCATCTTCTTCGAATTGTTGTTCGATTTGAATGAATCGGTGGTGATCATCCTCCTCCTCCTCCGCCATTGTTGTTGTGATGAGGATTTCAACAAGCGAACAGAGGAAGAACAAGAAGAAGAGAGGGAAGAGATCAACCATTAAAATCTAGGGTTTTCGCCATTGATGAACAACTTCCAACCACATCTTTGTATGAATCATCAGTACGGTGTGAAAAGAGTGTTGAGAATAACCATATTTTAATTTCTTTACCATATTACTGTAACAAAATTAACTAACCAGATGCACATTTTAAGATTTCTATTTTTAGTATTTTTTTTTTTTTTAGTTTTTGTTTTAGGTATCTGATTTCTTTTTTGTTAAACTCATAATAATCCTCCAAAAACGTACATCAACGCATGTTTATAGCATCGATTACGAACATAATATATTTTTTTATATAAATTTAATGGTTTGTCACGTTTAATAATTTATAACGTGGTTTTTTATATACACATGTTTTGGACGTTTTTTTTGGTGTTCTTACAAACCTCCCATTATTATAAGTATATAGTTTAAGGTTTATATTTAGATACCAAGTTTACAAAATGCTAAAACCATAAAAAAAAATTCATTTTTTTTCGGAATCTCATTATCGTATTCGTTATAATAATTTATAGAATAATTATTAGTTTTTAACTTTATGTTAAAAAAAATCAAAGAAAAAAATAAAATTTATTGGTTATAGAAAGTCTCTGTTAAGGACCGGTTATAAACAACCGGTTAATTTCATCCTAAGGCCTGGCTCAACCCAAAACCAATCGCCAACAACACTATTCAGGCACGGTGACATGTTTGGCTATATCTAATATAAATTAGACATCAAATTTTATATGACAAAAAGACGTATATAATTATAACACATACTAATTTTACTTCAAAAAATGAAAATCAATGGTTCAAAATGAAACTAAATGAAATTATTATTTCTTTTCTAAGAAAATCGTTTTGAAAAAAAAGGGGGGGTGGTCCATTTTTTTCTTTTTCCGAATTTGGGAAGACAACATCAAGTGTAATACTCAAAGCCCAAAGCTGGTTGAATAACTTTGAGTCCAACTTAAAACCATAATGAAAGTTATTGGTAGCCCATGACTTAGGTGCTAACAACTTTTGTTTTCTATCTATGTTGGACGGGTTGTTACATCACAGGGTGTAATTAGCAACTAGTACAATAAACAGAGGTCCGTTAATGTAAATTAAAGAATCAGATTCTTTTCAACCGTACGTAATGCTCACCGCTACGATCAAAAAGTCGATCATCTTCCCAATTTCTCCGGTGCTACCACCACCATCAACAACAATGGCGAAAACCATATCTTACATCACTGGATCTGAGCTCTTATCTCTCAAAGAACGTGCTAATGTAGCCATAGTTGACGTCAGGTAACTTTGATTTTGTAATCAATCGATCAATCTATTGGTTAACAAACACCTATCGATTTGAACAAGTAGGTTAATGGATTCGATTAAATCTTATAGGGACGATGAAAGGAGCTACGATGGCCATATAGCTGGTTCGCTTCACTTTGCCAGCGATACTTTTCAGGATAGGATCCCTAATTTGGTTCAAGCTGCTAAGGGGAAAGATACCTTGGTCTTTCACTGTGCCCTAAGTCAGGCATGTCATATATATATATATATATATATATATATTATCTACTCTTTTAACTTTGTTCTCAAGCTTTGTTTGTTGTTGTTCTTTTGATTTAGTGGTTTGATTTAGGGTTTTCCTGCAAATTTTATAGTTATGATCATGTATAGAGGGGAATTGGTTGCAGACTTGCAGGTTGTTTTGTTAATTTGATATAGAATGTTGAATTTGTTATTGTTGGTTAATTGTACCGAGTGATTGTCTGATTGATGATATTGATCCCTAATTATAGAGTTTCTGTTCATTAGGAAATCCAGTTTTGCACAAAAGAACACTCTTGTATGTAGTTACAAACTAATCGAAGGCTATGTTTGGCAAACTAGCTGAGGACAGATAAGGTAGCTGATGACTGATAAGCTAGCTAATGAATAAGATGTGTTTGATAGAAGCTAGCTGATAAGGTAGCTTATGACTGTAAAATGGCAACAAAAAGAATGCATGTTTAAAAATTCGTAGTGTAAAACTTAGCAGGGGTGTATTTGGAATAAAAAATAAAAAGTCCCATAAGTCACCAAAACACTAGTGAGAGTAGCTTTCGAAAAGCTAGCTTATGGTCCATCCAAACATGTGCCTGACTTATACGGCTTATTTTTACCAAACAATGCCTAAGTAGATACTCAATTTCATACCTCATTGATGATGTAATTGTTTATGCTCCAGAAATCTCACTGTGTTTCAAGATCTCAAGCACTTGATTGATTGAAAGTCTCTCATCTCTTCATAATCTGCATTTAAGCATGACCCTGATTCTGTTGCGCTGTGTATGTAGAAATGAATTGGAATTGTATTCATTTCACTTCTTATTTTATCCGTGGTAGTTGGCACCTTTGGCCAACTAGTCGACGGGAAAATTTCAGGCTTTTTGGCCAACAGGTGCAACCCCTAAAAGAACTCATAAACACCTACCAAGAATCCAATCATAGACTTCATGCGGTATTGGATAACAAACTCCAAGGGTTTGGCTGTTGGGCCAAGCCCTTGGGAGTTTGCACTGTTCTGGTATTTTATTGGCCTAGCCTATAATTTTCATCTACATGCTGGTATTTGTCAAGACCCCTTTGTGCTACAATCTTTTTTCTTTGTAGTTTGCTAGAACCTCACTAGGTGAAAAAACAAAATAACGAATAAAAACCATAAAGCTTCAAGGAGAAGCACTTTAGCAGTCACCAAAAACAAGCCAAGTTTTTTTTTTCCATCATACCTCACCATCACATGTGCATGCAAACATATGTCCTATTCTCGTTCATCAGCTATGTGAAATTTTTGGAATGAATAGTCTTCCAAAAAAGTGAACAATATTCTTCTTTGTCCATGCTTGAAGAAATAGACTCTACTCTTTGGGACAGAGGTGAGGACGGCCTACATTTAACCCCCAGACTCTACGTGTCAGTGGGACATATAGCGTGTGTTCTATTTGGTTTGGTTTATTTTAGTTTGTCCTTGCAATGTGAGATTCCCTTTTTGGTAGTTGTTGTTGTGCTCTATATTACCCGGTTACTCTTATCCTGGTTTTCACTCAGCAAGAATGTTGAGAGACCAAAGCCTCGTCCCAAGATAATGATCATCCTTCATCAACTTAGAGCCCATCTTGGTGGTTTCTCTTATTGTGTTGTTTCCAAGAGTTGGTTTTGACTTCAATCATTGCTATTTCATCTTAGAATAGTCTGATTTCACTTGCTAAATTAGGATATAAAATACTTTCACCCAGTTATCTTGGGTCTTAGTTCAATCACTGGTGATTGTCTGCAAGCAGACTGTATGTCTGACCAAACCCAAGTAGAGCAGAAGAGGAAAAACTGGGCCTTTGTGTATCATACAGCATTTTGTTGGTTATTGCAGCATCTTTCAAGATTAACCAAAATATCAATAGTATATGATGTTTGCTGATACAGCAAACAACAAAGATTGGTTTTCTTTACCAACTTTTCATCAACCATCTTAAATCTTAATTACGTTTCAGGTTCGAGGGCCAAAATGTGCACGCAGATTTGCAGACTACCTTGCGGACGCGAAGGAGACTGCTGGAATTAAGAATATTATGGTGCTGGAACGTGGTTATAATGGCTGGGAAGCATCCGGTAAACCTGTTTGCCGCTGCAGTGGGAGTACCTGCAAAGGTGGATGCTGAATCCAGAGGCTTTTTGGTAAAGCTGGAAGGATGATATATCAGCTGCTGGCCTGCAATCACTCTGTGTGAGGTTAGTTACTTGATTGAACATTTGAACTAGATGCTTAATACTTCTGTATAATTCTACACTTTGAATATTTATAATCCATTTCATTGGAAACAAATAATGATGCATTGGAAGTTATCATATTCTCAGCTCTCAACCAACTGCTTTTTTTCTGTACATAATTGAGCTTTTTGTATTGTTGAGCTCTCCTGAAAACTGAAAAGTGAGCTTAGGAAAGTTTTATGCATATGAAGATTCTGTTAGGGGAGGAACATGATAATTTTAATAATCCAGGGGGTGAAAAGGATGCTATTAAAATTTAGGGGCACAAATTGACATTATGAAAACTCAAGGGCCAAAACTACACACAAAGCTTAGAAAAGGAAAAATATTGGCATCTAAAGTGATTCTAAAGTAACAAACAATTCAAATGGAGGATGATCAGATTCCAATTCAAATGGAATCTCTTACATTTGTTTTTGTACCTTTTTTTTTTTAATTTATCCTTCTAAAGTTACTTGACAGATTTTTACAAATATTTTTAAAATTGAATTCTAATAGCATATAAATGATGTCTGGGTTGTGTTTAGCAAATTAGTTGCTAAGCTAGTTGGTAAAGTAACTGTTGATTAATAAGTTAGCTAGTAGAATGACTAAAAATGGTATCTTGGGATATAATAATTAATATTAATAAAGGTATAATTGGAAGAAAAAATAACTCCTGAAACACTACTTCAACTAGCGTTACAATAAGCTAGCTTATGGTCTATTCAAACATATGTTAGCTTATAAATTAGCTTATTTTTATACCTAAATGCACATTATAACAATTTATTTTATGTCAAATTTCATTCCATGAATTGTACTTTCATAGTTCTATGTAACATAACAATACATTTAAGTCTTTCAATGCTGTGGTGATTTGGTTATCGCTCGGGGGGTTCATAGAGCCCTAACCGAGTTCGAGTCTTCTCGTGCGCATGCTTGGGGACATTTAAGTGGGGCCATGTTTAGCCTCCAAAATTGCCGGGGATTAGTCTGGCACTCGGGCTTTGGCCCGAACACCTTCCAAAAAAAAACAATACATTTCAGGCCGTTACAGAAAGAAAATTATTTCTTAAAATTATAAAAACATATCATCTAAAATTAATAAAAGATGGAGAATAGAATTTTGTTTAAACTTTAAAAGATGTTGTTTTGTTGTGTAGGATGGGTCCTACAAAATATTGTGTGATAGTTGGGCTGGGCCTACTAAGATTCGTGTTGGACTATTATTAGTTGTCATGAAAGTGATGTTTCGTGCTTATTTCTTTCTTTATCACTATTGTTTTGTTTGTTTCCAAATTCAATTCAATTTTTTTTTTATCTTTTTCTAGCCTTCCAAGTTTTACTAAAAAAAAGAGAGCCATTTAACTCCTTCTGCTAGGGTAGGGATGGTAACGGGACGGGGACCCCAAATCCCATCCCCCTTCTCGATCTCTCATCTTCGTCTCGTTCCTGTTGGAGAATATGATCATATCCCCATTTCCATTTGCAATGTGGAAACGAGGACTTTTTTCTCGGTTTATATTAGTTGTTTTAAGTCAAAAAATATTGAGATACCATACATGTTTAAAACTTTAAATATAACATATTACCATAAAAACTATTGAAACGTATTGTACAATAATTTATAAACGTAATTGTATGATAATTTATAAAAGTAATACCAAAAAGTTTAAATTTAACCCAAAACTTATTTTTAACGACTTATGTATCAAAATGTATAAAGGTATTGTCAAAACCACATTGAATAATATCCAAAATATATCAAAATAGAACAACCATATATCGATATAATAGAAAAAAATAATATATAATTAAATTAACTGTTTGATGTCTCCTACATCTATCTATATATAATAAAAGAGTAACTGGTTTGACACATGTCGCGCTCTGAGTAACTCATTGACACGTGTCGCGCTGTGGTGAGCCATTGTCACATCATATGCATATGTGTCATGTGTCATATGTTGACACATGGCACTGATTCAAAATTTAACATTATTAAAAATTAATCCAAAATTATCTATTAAATATAACAAATTTTATCTCTATCTATTGGTATGAAGTCATCTATATCCCTATCTCTCTCCCTAAATTGATATTTAAATACTAAGCAGATTCAACAAAAACCGTATAAACCTTACCTTTTTCATTTTAATTTTTCAAGTTCCTCCATTACTCTTTTTGCAAACGTCTTAGGTAAGTTCGTCAACCATTTTTTGGAAGAACATTCATGCATAATTTTTTTTATTATTTGTTTTTGCAATTATTTGAAAAATGGTAAGAAAATTTGTGTCATTGTTTTCTTATGATGAACTAAATCATATGGTTTGATTTTCTCCTGATTTATTTATTTTTTTAGTTTTTTGATCTACATCAGTAAAAGCATAACTAAGTTGTATTCTCCACATTAATAATTTATATTTGTATTCATGTAATTGATAAACGTCATCAAATAGAAAATAAATATTTCATTTTAAATATAATGAAGTTAATCATTGAGTTTTAATATAATAGTTAATTAATATTTTTATAACAAATTATTGTTAAACGTATCTATTATTATATTTCAATCCAAGTACACTTTTGTATGTATATCTTTCTCTTTATATGTGAAAGTATATTAACGTCATTTTAAAGTCAAAGAGAGTTTATAGTTTGATCTATAAAATGTCTTTGTTATATTTTCGTTGTTGATAATTTGATATCAATTGAATTAAATTAAAAAATAAATAAAGTTTGTATTTTTTTAATATAATTAATGTATTTGATAGAAAATAATATTGATGTTAAAAGATCAATAGCACAACAATTCATATTTGTAATATAAGGTTTTTGGCATGACTTAATTTTTTGAAATTATCCCGTGTATTACACGGGATTAAAACTAGTTTGATAATATATCGAAATAGATGTCTCTACATTTGATGTCTTATATAACGAACATGGGTAATATTTGTAAAAGAAATGTTTTGTAGTTGCATTTGACGGACCTGATGGCTATTTTGTAAACTTTACAAAAAAATGATTAGGGGATCAAATAAAATGATTCAAATCATTAGAAATAATGAATTTCCTTTCTATGTTAGCTTATACTAATTAAACTTAATTATAAAACATTAATTTTTAGTTTTTAATTATATATTATTATATAAAAAAATTTAATTATTATTTAATATTATACTTTAGTCATCAAAAAGTAAATATAACGATTTAAATCGAATTAATATTATACTTGTTTTTTTTTTTCATTTCATAATTAAAATAGGGGAATTATAAATGTACCCCTTTGCTAAGTCAATGGGTTATTTGTGTGAGTACACAGGTGGGACCCAGTACAAGGGGGTCTACATTTATGTGAGAGGAGGAAGGGTCAAAGGGGGTCTACTTAACAACACCCAGATATTTTAATAAAAATATTTAATTGAATTATTAATTATATTCTTTTAAAAAAATTAGTTACTTAAAATATATAAAGTTGATCAGTTTTATTTATATCTATATTATATGCAACGGTTATTAAAATCAAAGATGTTTTTCTTTTCTTTTTCAATAGGCTGTAGGCATTTAAAATCAAGGATTAATATAGATTTTTTTCTAAAATTTGTAGTGTGTGTATGTGAATAGGGGTAATTTATTTTAATTACAAATCACTCATAGATTACAAATAGTTGATTTCATTGATTATGTTAATGAATTTTTTATATAATTCTTTTGTTGATAAAATTGTTTCATGTATTTATGTTTTTATGTAACAATAAAAACTTTCATATGAAAAATATATGAAATAGTCTCATCAAAATGAAAACATACACAAACTAGTTTTATTTTAACATAAAAAAACATTAAATTATATAATAACCAATTTTAAATTCTTTCGGTTAACATGCTATATTATTTAATTTTTCTTTACTATCTTGTTTGTGTCAATTAACATATCATATTTACCAAAAAGAAATTAGGAATTTGTTTTCATTATATTATAAATGTTTTAATTAATTATTTATTCAAGATAGGTAATTTTACATGCTTACTTTTTTTCAAATATAATTCGTCCATCAGTCATAGTCATCGGCCAGTTTACTAAACATAGCTATAAATTATAGCTCCATGTTTGTATTTGATTATCCGTTAACGAATTGACTTGATGGTTCCTATTGCGTACGTCACGGTTTTCGTTTACTTGATTGATACATACAGAGAGAAAACATAAATTTATGATAGTGTAACATAAGTCATAAATAATAAATACCATGTATCCACATAAATAATACATAATGAATACAAAGTATTTGATTTTTTTAAGATTGAGAATAATATAATCAAATGGTTTGACGTCAAGAGATGATGTCAATGCGTAATTTAGTGGGGTGGTGTGGAAGGCAACGGCACCTCAAAGTAGTGGTGGCCTTGTCTCCATCTTTTCGTCCCTTTCTAGTTTTTCCACAAGTGCACACTAACCCACCCCCACCAAATAAACAACCACCGTCAACCACCGTAGTTGCCGTCATCACCACCGACGTAAAAAAAATCTATGGATGATGATGGTGGTGTTGACGATTTGTATCACCAACATTATTTAATTGTAATGTGATGAACTTTTTTGACAAATTTAATCTTGATAAACATTGAACAAAGGTGGTACGGAGTATATACTTGTTTGAGTTTATTTTGATTTATAGTAAACTGTTGTTTAGGGCGAACGACGAGGGTCCGGGGGCAGCACCCCTGGGGACGAGGTCCCAGGGGCAGTGCTCCTTGCTGGGTCGATAACCCGGTTTTTTGACCCTGTGTTTAAACCCGTATCCTAGTTGTTACGAGACGGTCTGGCAGATGTCTTTCAAACACAGAGGATATCATCTCGATTTTGGTCACTTTTTTGGGGTACAAAATATCCATAACAATATTCCATTCTAGGTTCTAGATATACTGAATTTTATCCGACTGAAGTTTCGAGTGTACCATGGAAGTAATTTAATTTGAAAGTGTATCGCGACTTTCAGTAATTTAAGCAATCGAAATCGAGACAGGTGGCAGACCTAGAAATTTTTTTAAGCGTTGACAATTTTAAGTTGAATCAAGGGTCCATAAAGTAGCGCTTTAAAAGACAGCATGGTTTGCCTCGAGGAAAAGTCACTTGTGTCGGTTGATTTGGGAATTAAAAATATATTTTCAAACGCAATCAACCTTAACCTTTGAATTAAGTATATGTTGGCCTGAATGTGAAATTAAATACACATTTCCATAAAGTAACGGTTTAACCTGGAAGAAAGACAACATGGTTTGACCCAAGAAAAAATCACTTGTGTGGGACTTGAAGTATAAAATACATTTTTCAAATGGAATCAATCTTAACCTTTGAAATAATTGTATATTGCCTTGAATATGAAACTAAATAACGATTGACTTTTAACTTTTAAGATGCATAGGCAATGAAAAAGAAAATAAATCATCAAGTAATAACATCAAAATTGAAGAAAATCTAAAAGTATAACAACTCGTTCCACATATAAAAAGATAGGATCTATGAGCTCTATATAAGTCTTACGTTGTGATCTACCAATAACTTACTCTATGATTTTAAGTTTGATTTAAAGTCATTGGGTTGAATATTACTAATGATACAACTACAAGGATCGACTTTGATGTGATATAAGAAGCCACCCATGGATCTGTTTATAATAATAACGTTTCTATGCAGTTGGGAGGTGAAATTCAAAAATACAGACTAAAATATTTGCTACATGTAAAAATCAAACTTGCAACCTATGGTATCTTGTGATCTAATTTAACATCTAAACCTCATGCTTATATTTGGTATAAATATGGCTATCTAACTTCCTTTCCTAAAAAAACAAGTGATGGGAGTCTCTTCTTGGCTCTTAATAGGTCCACCCTTGACGAAGACACTAGAAAATTGACCGAATCCCATAGGTGAGAATCCTAGGACATGGACTAAGGCAACAAGTTATAGGAACTCGGAATCCATGTTTGTACATTTATTAAAAGAGGGTAACACATTAAGCGAAAACATTAAAACGTAAAAAAAAAAATTACATTTATCAATATAGGACTCTCACCTGATCATAATCTCAATCAATAATCGAGACAAGCCCCCAATATAAATTTGTCTCTTAAGAATGATTTTCTCTTTTTAAAGAAACTTTTTTAAAGATGTTTATTAAAAGACAAAATTACCATGAAATATTATGAATTGATGTATAAATCAATCTTAAATTAATGTTCTAAAAACGCTGTCATCTGCTGAAAACCTAATATTACAATCATATATATATATATCTATTTTATTTTTGGTCATTGAATATGAGCAACTTGCACATGTCACATTTTGTAAGTTTTATCATAACCATCCGATGTTTATCACTTTCATACAATAAATAATAAATATATTATTTTATAACACAAGATATGTTAAATTAACAAACATATTTTTGGTACTTAAAAGTCAAAATACTAAATTGTGTATTTGTGTTTATGTCATTATTTTTTAATTACTCCCTATAAACTACATATACGTATATAAAATAGCCCCTAAATAGATATCATCCAACGATAGATTATAATTTTCTGTTTTATCATAATTGAATATTGTTATTTAATTAATCAGCAACTTGTAGATATTATATGTATATACCCAACTCAAGCTTATAATTTTTATTATTGTTCACCTTTTTTTTATCAAATATTCTATATAAATCAACAAAATATTATATATTATATCAAATACATAACATATTTTAAAATAATAAACAAAACAAATACTTTGCTTTTGATGTAATTCTAAATATATATATATATATATATATAATATGATCATTAAATATTTAGATTTTTATAATTGAACTCATGTCATCTTTTTATTTGTGTTAAAATACCTTTTTTCCTGTAAATATAATAAAGTAAAACAAAAGAAGGGACAAAGATAGGTGGTGGTTGGAGGTATCTATTTCCCATTGGACTATAACTCACACTTTGAATATTCTATTCATCCTCTTTTAATTTTTAAATCTATGCTAAACTCCAAGATTTATTCAGTTTTATAAATATGTATTACTAATTTAGTAATTTAGTAATTTAATCTACATTAAGTTTTTAGCTTTATATCTCTATGGGCATGTCATTATATCAAAATGATATATGTTTGAGGAAAGGAAACTATGATCTTGTTATTCATAATGAGTTATTCTCTAAAAATATTCTTTTTTCTTTCTATAATAGTTTACAATTTGTTTTTATTAGCATCTTGTTTAAATTTATTAAAAGGAGGACAATTTAATCATTTTATATGTATTCTTTCAAACAAACATATATATGTTATTAACTCTACAAACCAAACCTGGGTGTATCAAATCATTTGCGAACGTAGTTAAGAGTAGATTTAGGAACCTGTTTGCTCCATATGGTAATTGTACACATGGATTTTGTTTTTGAATGGTAAACACATTTATTATCAAACACCAAACCGAGAACACGTATTAGACGCCCTTACTACAAGGGACCGAACGAAGTACCAATAAGACTGCAACACAGCCAACCAAGTAAGACATGGATAAAAAATTATACACATGGATGCTTGAGATTAGTTTATAGAGTTTGTAAAGCTTTCATGATCGCTTTTCCTTTTTCTGATGAATAATGACCTTAACATATAATACTAACTCATTTTCTTTCCCCTTCTCTTGTCCATCACCACATCCTTCATCTTCCTCTCTAATCAGCATTGTCTTTCCAACCATCGTCATCTTTTTCCCAACTAATTAAAAACCTAATTAAACGCCAAGGGTTGGGTTTATATGAGAAGCGTGAGAAGTGGTTAGTAGTTGTTTGATAAAAAAAATGGATGCACAATAGGATGCAATGCATCAAGATAAGATGCCCGAAGATGCACTTGATCAATTCCTTTCTAAAACGCAATTTATGAAAGAACGTGATATTAAAAGAGATTAAGGGTTGAAATCCACTTCTCACATTTCTTACTGTTAAATTTTCATACAATTTTTTGTTTTAAACCAATTCATATATCAGAACCTAAGTAAACACAAACGTCTTCCAAATCAAATCAAAACAGTCCAACCCATACATCAATATATGAATTGTACCCGAACATAATGAGTTAACAATTATATGTTGGTGTTATAATTAAAATTTTCATTTATTTTATTATCAATAAATACAAGATATATGGATGTGTGATTTTGATTAATGCATATTCATCCTTTTTTATCATTAAATCTTGTATATACGAATTACTTTGACTTCACAGACATGGAAAGTTTAGTTTTGAAGATATTCTATATGCAGAATAAGTGTGTTTCATTATTCGCATGGATAAATTTAGAAAAAGTTTAGGTTTTCACGTAAAACTTTCTTCTAAAAATTTATCAAATAAACCACGTTATGTGTTATTACCAAACTCGTTAAGGTTGACCTGCTATCTTAGGCTATCGGCAGTGCAGCTCACAAAACCCACAATCCCACTCTCGCACACAAGCGGCACATCAGCTTTACCCACAAACCTACAATAAGCCCGAAATAGGAGTACCACTACCCATAAAACCGAATACCCAACATATATATGTTTTGATAAAGAGAGAGAGAGAGAGAGAGAGAGAGAGAGAGAGAGAGAGAGAGAGAGAGAGAGAGAGAGAGAGAGAGAGAGAGAGAGAGAGGGAAGGAATTTAGAGAGAGATAGAGAGAAAGAAGGAGATTGAGGGGATCGGTTTCCGAAAACCAACATTGGAAGCCCGCCCACTCTAATCCCGCACCTCCCTATATTGCAGCTCGCCGAGCCCGATTTGGAAGCCCATCGAGCTCCATTAAGGCGCTACCGATAGCCTTAACAACTATAAAATATGTTAACATTTTTTGCCCATTTGATTAAATTCAATTTTACTAAAATATGTATTAAATCGAATATTATGTTTTTAAAAAGAAATTAATAAAGTAGTTTTTTTTATTTATTTACTTTTTTTTATTTTTACCAAACTTTCTTGGAGATTCCGCTAGAAAGAGTATCCAGAAATAAAAGACACGTGATGACCAGCTGTAAAGTTTGTATCGTGGCCCACGATATGATATAATCAATTTCTCGTGATATTTTTACCCGGCAGCTTCCAACTCCCCGCACCGCACCGCCCCTCGTACGATGAGCAAAACCTTGTGATTTCGTATTTTCAATACTAACCCTATACTTTGTATGAACGACAGTTTTAACCCATATGTTTTGGGAAACTATAATGTGAACGTCTCTCAAACAAACCGTTAATTGCTAATAACAAAACCGTTATGCCATCGACGTTTTGAGTACCGTTCTAATAGTAATTCTAACGTCTCAAATGCATATCATGCCGATATTTACCAAAAAATAATTTGAGTTTTCAGAGGAAAAACATTTTATCGATCATTTATTAAAATTTAGTGAGTACATGTTATAAGTTTTATTTGAAAGAGTATAGTTGAAAGTAATTTTAGGTAGGTGAAATATATTACCAGCATATTTTTTTAATGTTGAATTTGGTGCTAAGTAATTTTGATCTAATAAAATTGTGTTTGATTGTTGATTGATTAAGAAGTCCATAAGTAGATTACTATAATTTACAACATTGCATCTTGTTGAATAACATACGGTAAGTGTAAAATAAACAATTCACAACGTGGTATGCAAAAAATATTATGCTACAAATGCACATTTTTACATAGATAAGAGGATTGATCTGTGACCCTGATCCATTTAGGATTAAAGAAGCATAAATCCCATAATTAACTCAAAGGACTAATCAACCCTTATTATTGAGTTCAAAGCGCTTAAATTAAAAGATCTAAAATTTTGTGAGCCTTTAAATGATTGTACATCTTTTCTTTATATTGGGATATAAAGAACCGGGCTCAAGAACCGTCTATATAACACCCCAAAACCCACCCCAAAACACCAAAGCAAAAAGGTTGACTCAACCAAATCCAACTTAAAACCATAGTATAAGAATGAATTGGCTTAATAGAAAAAGACCTTGTTCTTTGGAAGATTTCTCTCGTCTTTGGTACTGCACGGTTATTGATAACTTACAACTTGATGTTTATAAGAAGCTCTTAAAGCTCATTCTTTATTCACTTGGGATGAGTTGTTATAAACTCCCACATTTAAAACTTTTGACATCCTTAATATTCCTAACTAGTTGATGTGGGATTCACCTTAGATGTTACACACAGCCTCTCTCGAGGACTCATCGTACCCGGCCGATTAGGTTTGCCCCACCATACAAATGGTACAAGAATCGAATCTGATGTCATTTGTAATATCACAAAGCCCAGAGTAACATATTAAAACTATGGTGGGAGTTATTTGTAGCCCATAACTTACAAATCCTATTTTCTATGTATATGGGATTAATTTTAACAACTTAAGCCCTTGTGTTCATTAAGGAGATCTTATCAAAGACTCATTTGACCTTAAGTCGACAAACTTGGACTAATTTTAAGAAAATATATATGTAACAAGCATATTGTTGGCCGATCAGAATCCAAATGGCTTAATGGCATTGATATGTAACTTAGAGGTAGTAAACAAGAATAACAGAACAATAATATATTAAGGTGGTCCAACATAGAGAGCATTTAAATGGGACGATGAACAACTTGTCATTTTAAATTGTCATAAATGATCAGTTTATATGACATATAATTATATTTTTTGCAAGACATTGTTATTAAACAATTATTTAAACCAAAGCTAAAACTACAACCGTTAACAATATCAGTCGCTTTTCAATATCATAGTTTATAGGTATAATACAATCAAAAAGAAAATATTCATTTTCAATAATATAAATCAGGCTTCATACATCAATCATATTTTCTATAGTCATTCCGTTCATAAACATTATTTTTAAGATTATCTACGAAAGTAGCATCAAATGTTACCTTTTTATTATATTAAAATCTAAGTTAATATAAAATTCTTATATCAGTTAACTCTTGGTGTTGATGAACATTGTAAAACCAAATTTTTTGTTCTACTATTTATTCGCACCAATTTGGTGCCAAACCATTTTTATTATAAAATATTCCTTCCATATACATAGAGAGTTTTTATTGAGCAACCATATCGTAAAATCGATGCAAACCTATATAATTCTATAAAGTTTTAAAATTAAGATAATATGTAAGGATAAAATTGAAGTTGATCATAGGCTAACAATAACAACACAATCACAAGTCTACACCTTAGGCCATCCGCAGCTGTACAGGTGGTACAGGTCATACAGGTTGCCACCTCAGCACCACATCAGCTTTACCACCACCTTACCACTACCATACCATTTCATTCTTACCCGTACAACTCATACCATCTATTTTATTTAAATATTTAAATATTATGTTTATATATAGATTATATGTATATATATGTGTGTGTGAAGGAGTGTGAAAGAGGACGGTAAGGTAGCACCGTTCGGGTTTCATATCATAGCTGCAAGCTCTACTCATTATTTGATAATTATTGATGACAGTTAATTTTAATCTCAAAAGTTTTATAAACCAAATTTTATAAGAGGAATTGACTTAAGTAACTAAAATACATATTTAAATTAGTCTTATAATCATTCATCTTCTACTTTTACTAAATGTACTACAATCACAATTTCTATTTGGACTTGGCTAAAATATAAAAAATAAATAAAAGAATTTGATCAAGTTTTCTTAAAAAGATAAATTTTTTTACTCAGATTTGCAATTTGCGGTCTCATATAATTTTTTTTTAAAGAAAACAATTGATCAAACTGTTTTCTTTTGTGTTTTTAGGTAGGTTCATAAATTACAGATCTAAATATTGGCTATGTAGTAATACTTAGATAAAAATGAAAGATAATTAACTTGAAAACCAACTTTGTAATTGAGTCAATTTTCTAATTTGTAAACAACTAATAAACATGAATATATAATTATAGAGAGATTCAAGAAAAAACCGCAAAATAATAAAAAAAAAAAACTAACAACCTTGTAGCCACAAGATTAGTAAATCTTGTGGTTGTGATTTCAGTGGCAACTTTGGAATTTTTGGAAGAGAAAAAAAACATACACTAATCAAGAGCAGTTGAATGGATATGATTCGTCCATACAAAATCCCATCTACCGTCGACAACTCATCATCGAAAGTAGTGGCGAATCGCCTAAGGCAATCTCCGTTAAAGGTGCACAAAAAAACCAAATAACTAAAAAACCGAAACCGTTTTTAAAATAACCGGTTACAATTCTAACCGAACCGGTTATTTTTTTAACTGGTTTTTTAACGGGTTATAACTTTGGAGGATTACCGGTTTGGATACCGGTTTTTTAGCCGGTTTATAACCGGTTTTTTCTTATCTGATTTTTTAACCGGTTTATAACCGGTTATTTATATGTATTTCTATTTGAATTTACATTTATAGTGTTTCTATAGTAATTGTTGGTAATTGGTATAATGGTATTTATATAATTATATGTATTGTTTTTATTATATTTATAATTATATATTTGTATAATTATAAAAGTAAATAAACAAAACAACGAAACAAAATAAAAGGCCAAAAAAATTCAGTTTTTTAACTCAAGCCCAAAAAAAGCCCAATCAGACTGGTTTTTTGTCTTAACCGGTTATTCCTTTAACCCAACCGATTGCATGTAGTATTGTATTCGAGGTCCATAACCAGTTATATGTTTTCTCGATTTTTTTCCTATCCAATTTTAAAATAACTGATTAGGTTATTTAACCGGTCGTGTCCATGTCTAATCTCCATGGACTCTGATTTCGTTGTTATCTTTGTTGCTCTATTACGTGCTTTGGTTTGTATTTTTTTTTAAAAAAAAAAAAAAACCTCTCCTTATACCATTTGAGTTTATAAAAAACATGCAAATCTATACTATTATATAAAGAGAATATCTCATAAAGTTGGTTATTTTGTTCAACAAAACAGAATTTACACATTTACACATAATATCTTTGTAATTAATCATTTAGTTTACTTTTACCCCCTTATTTTTTTACTTTTCATTTAACACCCTTATTATATTAACATAAATAATGTAAATTACGTAAAATATATTAAAATTTTTATTTTTATTTTTAACAAAATATATCATTATAATCGTCTCGAAAATATCTTCAAAATGAGTCTAATATCGAATACTTTTTGATTTTAATCATATTATTAAATATTAAAAATACATATGAATTAATTTGTTCATGTATTTTTATATTAAAAGTTAAATTGTTTATAAATTTAGAAGTTATAGTTAATACCCTTATGATTAGTCGTTTAATTTACTATTAATCCTCTATTTTTTTCATGTTTCTTTTTAAATCTTTATCATATTAAGATAAATAATCACATATGAACAAAAATATGTTAAGAAAAATCTTAAATGTTATTTTTCGCATGGATGAAAAGACGATGATCAAGTATCCTCTTCATTATTGAATTTTAAATGTTTCGTGCAGCATCGCGCACGGGCAATTTCTAGTGGTTAAAAAAATGATATAAAAAATGGCGATAAAGAAATAAATAAAGGTTGGTGGGTAGGTGGTTGCACTCGAGAGTCAAACTCCGACAACGACTCCATTTTTTCAACTCTTCTCTTTTCTTTCTCGCGCCGATACTTTGAATCTTCATTCATTCCTTTTTTCCCTCTTTCTCTCTCACACACAAACACACAAAAACACACACAGTGGGTTGGGGTTGGACTTCACCAAAAACCTTAGTTGAGTTATCACAATCATTCATTACCCATTTAGATAGATAGATAGATGATATAGTAGTAGTACTAGTTACATACAATACACCCAATATTTTCAAACACAAAATCATCCACCAAAACACCACTATGGGAATTCTCCACGAAGACGTCGTCATAATTAACCAGACGGAGAACGAAGACGAAGCCACCGTCGTTACCATCAACTGTCCCGATAAAACCGGCCTCGGCTGCGATCTCTGCCGCATCATCCTCTTCTTCGGTCTCAGCATCGTCCGCGGCGGTATGCCTCCGTTTCGGTCCAATTATAACTAATTTTCAAATTCTAACCAGATTTTTTTTAAACGACGTTTTCCTGGGTATCCGGGATCCAAAGATACCCGACTAATCATTGTCTCACCGTGACCCAGCCCAATTAAGGGTATCATTATGTGGCAGGCCCATGATTATGGATATCGCTGCCACATGCTCTCTACGGGGTTCGAACCCGGGAGTCAGGGATACCTGACCCCCAGGATGTTAACCCAATTAAAGGGTACCACTGTCTGGCAGACTAATGATATGTATACCCCAATTAAGTCGGTTGTAGTTAGGAATACTGTCCATTGACCCCAGATGGATGTTACTTACTACTCGGCTAGACATGTTTTTTTTTTTTAATTCTAAACAAAAATTGATTTGGGGATTTTATTCATTCACCTGTTTAGTTTCTAAATTTCAACCTATTTGCTCAAATTTTGTGTTATGTAGATGTATCGACGGACGGAAAATGGTGTTATATCGTGTTTTGGGTGGTCGGAAAAGCGAGCACGCGATGGGGTTTGTTGAAGAAGAGGCTATTGGAGGCTTGTCCTTCTTGTTCTTCTGCTAACAGGCTCGTATACTATCCGGCTGAACCGCAGCAGCCGCCTAAGCCGCCAGATGTGTTCCTTTTGAAGTTCTGTGGCCGTGATCGCCCGGCCCTGTTACACGGTATGGTTTGTGGTTTATGGGGTTCGTGTTTTTTGTGATGTGATTTCGTGTTTTTTTGATGGTTTTTTGATTCGTGTTGGATTAGATGTGACGCAAGTACTTTGTGAGCTTGAGTTGATCATTCAGAGAGTGAAAGTTTCGACCACCCCCGATGGGATGGTGATGGACTTGTTCTTCGTCACCGATGCAAGGTTCATATATATACTCTTTGATGTCTTTTTACTTGATGAAATTCTTGTTTTTCATGTTCGGTAAATTAGCCGATAAACTAGTCATGTTTCACTTTTGAGAAAACCAATCTTGTTTGGTGAAAACTAGTTGTTGGCCGGTAAGCTGGTCATGTTTGATAAAATCTAGCTAATAATCTAGATGACAATGTAAAATGATCCAGAAGAACATGTTGAAAAAAATTAGAAAATAATAAGGGGTATAATTGGAAAAAAAGGAAAAAACCCCTAGAGCTTATTGAAACACCACTTAACTAGCTTATGGCTAAACAAATATAGTTTTTTCAATGAACTCAAAATAAGCTAGCTTATAGTTGCCAAACATAGCAAAAACAGGGTTTTTACGGAAACAACCTTTATACAGTACCCCTCTGTCGATCGCTTTGTTTATTTACTCGGGGACTCACGGTGCTTACGGAATGTGTTATCAGGGAACTTCTACATACAAATAAACGGAAGGAGGACACATATGGTCATTTGAAAGCGGTTGTAGGGGATGATATGATAAGTTGTGATATAGAAATGGTCGGTCCTGAGATCACTGCGTGTTCTCAAGGCCCACCATTTCTTATTCCTCCTGCGATCTCGGAAGACACGTTCAGCTTGGAGATGCCAGACGGGTGCCAAAACGGGCCTCTCCAATCCGACAGCGTTTCGGTGACGATGGATAACTCGCTCAGCCCCGTTCACACGCTGGTCCAAATTGTTTGCCGTGATCACAAAGGTCTACTCTATGATATAATGAGAACTTTGAAGGATTACAACATCCAGGTACTCATTAAGGGTAAAATTGTCATTTGATTGTTAGTTAAATGTTACAAATTCCCTTTTTGGAAATTCTTGATGATCTTTCGAAATGGTCAGAATTGTAAATTGGTAATTGTTGTGCAACAGATTTCATATGGGCGATTTATGACGAAAGGGAAAAAAGATTGCGAGATTGACTTGTTTATCGTACAAGCCGACGGGAAGAAGATCGTAGACCCGAGCAAACAAAATGCAATGTGTTCTCGGATTCGTATGGAGTTAATTCGCCCTCTTAAAATAGCTTTGGTCAATCGTGGTCCTGATACCGAGCTGCTTGTTGCAAACCCCGTGGAACTATGTGGGAAGGGCCGGCCCCTTGTGTTTTACGATATTACCCTTGCTCTCAAGATGCTCAATACCGACATATTCTCGGTACCCCCTTTTCACGACCCCGAATTTCATGCATTCATTAATGAATGCAGTTTTGGGTAACTTGGAAGAAATGTTTAATTTTTTTTTTTGCGATATGTTTATTGCAGGCGGAAATTAGTAGGCATATGATCGGGGGTCGGGAATGGGAAGTTTACAGAGTTTTACTCGATGAAGGGGATGGATCCTCGGTTCCGAGGAGGAAGATCAAGGAAGCTGTTTGGAGGCTGTTGATGGGATGGGAACGATGATGATGATGAAAAACGACTCTTTTTAACTTATTCACGGATTGCAACAGGTGCGTATGTGACGTTGGACATATATGCATCGTGAATATGGTTCGAAAAAGGCAATGGCATACAAGTAGGAGGGTAAAAATGTCAGATGTAGTTGTTCTTTTAGTGCTTAACGAAAAGCTTCTGTATATATCACGTTACAAGATAGAACGAAGTGGGAAGTCATGGTTCAAGATGCGTATGCGACTGTTGGTTAACGAGCCTCTCGGGATCGTGTGCTTGCGATCGATGATGTACAAGGTACATTTGATGATACAAGAAAGGAGTTTGTTAGGTGATGATGGTAGGGCTTATGGAATACTCTTTTGTTGTTTTTGGTCATGTTTGTTGTAATGATGCTTTTAGCTACTTGCTATGTATATATGTATGTGCCTTCTTTTAACCTTAAGGTAGGGGTAAAGTTTGTGTAAATTTTACCCTCTCAAACAAGAATAAATGTGAAATTTACTGATTTCGTTCTGTTTTCTTCGAGATTTCTCGGATCTTGTCATTCTTATTAAAGATTCATGGTCGATGAAAAAAAAAACGAAGGGATTTGATTCTTTTGTATAATTCTATCATAAAAGATATATGAGATGATAGGGTTGGGTTCCGGTTAGAAGTTACAGTTAATGTGAGAAGAGGGAAATCACTCGTTGAATGAGAAGTCGATGCACATTAGAATAAGATGCATCAGATCAATTTTTTTTGTAAAACGCAATTAATGAAAGGATATTAAATTCAAAGCAATCAATAGTTTAAATAAAATTTTCTTATTAACGCAACTTTTCACGCGATCTTTCACCTAGCATAATAATAATAATAATATTAGTTTAACAAGAGTGGAATAAGAAAAACTTGTACAAAGTTTGAAAGTGAAAACTTATAAAAAGTGATATTTGTTGGACACTAAATAAAAATGTTATGGATCCACTATATTTATCTACCAAACATTTATTGATAAAATTTAGCAACTTCATGTATCTTACTTATCAATTAACATTTCCATTAATCAAAATTGATTTTTGATAAGTTTTTTATCCGATAAATGCTTATTACATAGAAATCTTTTATCCTCACCGGATAAGATCTTAATCTTTTATACATCTCTTAGAGTAATACTACCAAGCATACTGAATACTGATCAAAATCGTGATCCTGATCGTACGATCGTACCATCACACTTTTGAAAAATGATCCAAAATCGTACTAGGATTGTAAATGCTACAGGATCGCGGTGGGATCATAGATTCGTTTACAATTGTACGAAAAGAGATGGAAATTTTGAAAAACATATTGAAATTGAATGTTTGGACCTTAAAAAGTTGAAGTTTAAAGTATCAATCTTTCATGAAATACTATATAATTTGTTTATGATAAAAAAAATTAGCACATGAGAAAAACATAAAAAAAATAGTGACTTATAGTAGAATCTTACGATCTCGATCTCGATCCTAATTTTGTGAAGACGAAAACGATCCTAAGTAATCAAAGGTTAAAATGATCCATTTAACAACACCCAAAAACAAACCACACCTCCCTTACAAGATAATTGGATACTATAATGGACTTATGTTGAGATGGATTTAGCTTAGAGTGTATTAACGAAGATGCCCCTGGATTCTTGATAGTAGTGTAATTAATGAGAATAATAATTGCCAATTTGATTCACAAAGAATCAAGATTAGGAATAAAGGGCATCTTTGACTTTGACCATAGATTTAATTAGTTTGGGATTTCCTTGCACCTTCACAATCATTAGAATAAATCACAACAAACGTCATGGAGTTTCAAAATGTATAATAAATAATCCACAAGATAACAAGTTAATGAAAATTTGTATTTTAATAGGTTTAAATTATGTAGCACATCATGATCATGTGTATTTTTCTTAAGAGTGTGTTTACCTAGATGGTATACACATGCATGGCAAGTGTTTACTATTTAAATTCAATATTATCATTTATTTATAGACGAGGTTTATTGACCCCGCGTTGCATGGGATAGGAAATGTTATAAAATATAACGAAATAAATCAACAAAAACAGGTTAAATTATAACATAAACCGACAGGACCACAATGGCGCAATCAGTGATTCATTATTAACCTAGAAAATAAAATCCCGTAAAAAAATATATAAATGAAATTGGGTGCATGTAGCTTTGGTTGTGATCAATGTCTCTTATTAACTATACCAATTAAAATTAGGATGATTATTTTTGAACTTTTAAAAGTCTACACCCAAAATATCCACATTTTCTATACTTCGAAATGTATTTGTATTACATCATTTAACTTATTTGAACACAATCAGTAATAAACAATAAGATCGACAACATCAAACATATTTGATTTAAAATTTTGTCAAACATGTAATTAACACTAGTTAACAATAATAAGCAAAACAAATGATTAATAATAAACATGTACTATTGAAATAAAGAAAAAACAAACAAACAAACAATGGCTTTATCATTGAATGAAAGAAAAAGTAAAAAAAAACCAAACAAACAAAAGCTTATGTGATATTGAAAGAAAGAAAAAGGAAAAAAAAAGAAAAACAAAACAAACACTATTGTAAATATTATAAAAAATTAGGTAGTATATATGATATATAAAATAAAATTTAAATCAAAAAAATATTCAATATTGCACTCATTTCGAAGGTATCGAAGAAACGATTATAATGGTATGACTTGTTAAAATTAAAATGTATTTTTTATCGTATTTTAGTCAATATACAATTATACGTATAAATATAATGAAAATGTAAAATGAAATATAGAAAACTAAAAGATATAAAATAAATATTTATATAACTATAGGGGTATAAAATGTAACTTACGTAATAATTAAAAGAAATAAAAAAAAACTTTTGTTGGCACTGTAGCTTATGAATAGTGCCAACAAAGTTGGTAAATGTTGGAGTTTTAAATTTTATCGTATTTTAGTCAATATACAATTATACGTATAAATATAATGAAAATGTAAAATGAAATATAGAAAACTAAAAGATATAAAATAAATATTTATATAACTATAGGGGTATAAAATGTAACTTACGTAATAATTAAAAGAAATAAAAAAAAACTTTTGTTGGCACTGTAGCTTATGAATAGTGCCAACAAAGTTGGTAAATGTTGGAGTTTTAAATTAGATGTTAGTTTATTAAAACAATATTAGGCCATGCGTACCATGGCTTGGATACCTAGATGGGTAGGGGAAATTTTAAGTGGATACCACAACTTGGTGGCACGCTCTTAACGGGTATCATCTGACAAGTATGGTGGCGGGTTTCCAAATCTGTCGTACTCATGTCTCTCTCTTTTCTCTTTCTCTTTTCTCTCTCTCATAAATACATATTAAAATGATAATAAAAAAAGTTAGAGAGTAAGAGAATATGAAAGTTGGTGCTACTTTGTTTAAGGGTTGAAAGTGTAGAATGATTAAATCTGATATGGCGTTGAGGTGACATGAAAGGTTGAAGGTATAAAAGGTTGGTGTTACGGATAACTTTATATATGTGATAACCCTCGTTTTCTTGTGTTATTTTCATTCTTTTAGCACCCTTTTTCTCATCTAACCCCTTTCGAAACATCCATTTGACACCAAAATAATCCTTTTTGCCTTACTTACCCATTAAGACAAGAAATAACTAAAAAGTCATGTTTTCAGGAATATTTTAAGTGGAACGTCATCACAGTGTCAGGTCTGTATGTGCAGTATCTTGAAGGAATTTTCAGAATATTTTAATTTGAAGAGTCAAATCCAGCATGGGAGGCATGGGAGACAAGAAAAAGTCAGCCACCAACAAGGAGAAAAAGTAGGAAATGGTGAAATGAATAAAAAAAGGAAAAAGCATAAAGGTCATTTGACCTTTGGGCAAAGACTCACCACTTCTCTACTATAAAAGGAGGCATGGAGCAAAGCATTTGAGAGCATCACAATTCATACAATTCAACACCCTACATTCTGATTTCCAGTATTCTCTCTTCAAGTTCTATCTTAGGATTTTAGTTTTTAACTTAGTGTAATTTAATTTACTGCAATTTACATTCTGTAATTTTTAGTACGTGTTCCGTAGCCACAGAGGCGACTGCTTAACATAGCCTTCTGTTTTTAAATCAAATGCAGTTTAATTTCAACATCTTTTATCTTCTGTTTTCTGGTATGGGCAGTAGCTAAACCCCATCCTTGGGTGTGGGTGCGAGCAAAGCCCGAGAGGCCTAAATGTGACATTTTGGGTGTTTTTATCCTTTAATATTTTCTCGTTTGGTCATTCTAAGTCGGGACGTTATCTCAACGCGGACAAGCTGATCACTTGTAAGTGTTCATGTTAGACCTAAGACCTCGAGAGGGGCGGGTTCGAAACACGGCTTGAGTGATGCAAAAAGAGTTTGAGAGAACCTTTAATGATCACGAAGAGATTCGGGTCGTTGCATAATTGAACCAAGGCAAAAAGTGTCCTCAAGCGGGTGTCACGAAGAGATTCGGGCATCTTCTTTTGTTGGACCGAGCTAGGATCTATAAGGTCCACTTGGTAAAGTTAACAAATTGGGAAATATTAATTGTAAGAACTTTATGATAAAACTAGTTTGTGAACCTTTATAATGGAGCTTCGAGAGGAGAAAGTTATTTAGGAGTTATTTACGAACCGGTCACGTTAACCAAATCTTGTCAAACGGTCTCTTGGGCAAAAGCTTGCACCCGTACCCATCTTTTACTTATTGTTAATTAAATCCTTTATTTGTCATTTATATATCTGTCTTTTTATACCTGTCATTTAAATATCTGCTCTTTATTTATCCGTCATTTACATTTTTGTCATTTAAATATCTTGTTATAATCCACCAAATCAAATCAAATCTTTATAAAACTTTGCACCGGATTAAAGTACGATTCTCTAAATCTCGGTACCGCCAATCCCTGTGGAACGATACGTGGGCTTACCACATTATTACTTGAGTTGGCGAACGCACGTCTAGTTTATACTTGGACTAGGCATGTGGTGCTTAGGCATTCATTACGCAAACAACAAGTTTTTGGCGCCGCTGCCGGGGATTGGCGCAATTTTCCGAGATATTGATTTTTGCTTGAATCCGAGTCGCGAGTTTTTTTAAGTACTCTTCCATGTTGTATCTTATGGGTGCAACATTTTTTTCACTCTAATGGAAGGTTTCAGTTGGGATGCCCATTATTATAATTCTTTCAAATATTATGGGGAACAACATCCTAACTTTTGTACAAGTTTGCAAGAGGATAACACCAGCACTTCATTTGCACCTCCCTACCAAGGTTGGAGTAACACGTATTTCACTACGTTTGACCAATCATGGGAAGAGCGTGTTGATCATTCATGTGATTTTCAAGGGACAAATCCTTACTATGGATATCCGTCCTTTGTTTCTGACTACCCACCACAAAATTATTTTGAACCCGAGTTGTCTCACTTTTCTGAATGTATTTCCCAATGTTTAAGCTCATTTGAAACTTTTACAACTTCCTTGGGAAATATTTCATCCTCTATAAATGCCATGAGCACTACGATGAGACAACTAAATGATGAGTTGAAAAATCAAAGTCAAGGCCCCTTACCAAGTGACAATGAAAATTTAATGTGTGTCGGTAAGGAAGAGGGTGATGTTGAAAAAGAGGTTGAGATTTTTGAGGTAAAATCTGAGCACATGAGCAAGCCTTCTTTACTTCATAATAGTGAAGAAGTGTTTCAAGATGCTAAAACTTTTGATGTAACTGTTTTTGCTCATGTTGATCATCCTCCTTTTGACCATAATGTTTCCACGATAGTCACACATTGGAACGTGGGAATAAATTATGTGATCAAAAGCTTGAGAGATTTTACCGGACCATGTTCTTTGGGTGGTGAAAGAGTCGTGAAAGTGAAAGTGTTTATTCTCTTCAAACCATCCCATTTTTGGAAGATGTATACGTGGGGTGGTGAATCACATCCTACCTAATATTGTTGCAAACATTTTTTTTTCTCAACTCCAATTTTGTGTCTTTTATTTTACTTTTTGTGTGTGTATGTGATGTTTGAGTCATTGTTAGTTATTTATTTTTGTTTTTTTGGTTATTTGGTAACAAGTAACAAGTTAATTGTTTTCTCATTTTGAGTATTATTTGCACTTTGTTAATGTATTTTTTTGTATGTGTGTTTTTTTTATGTTTTGTGTTTCCTTTTATTTTTTCATTTGGAGTTGATGAAAATGAAAGTCTGTGTTTTAAGTAGGAGTCATTTAACTTTCTGCAGTTTTTGTTTCAGGTTTGAAGATCGTCAAATTCGCCACAGTTGAGAGTGCAAGCAACATGTGCAGTGGTCAACAGCATTGTCTGATGGGTCGAGGTTGTAGTGTGAGGGACTGGTCCAAAAGTCAGTAGAAAATGCTGCAACAAATGTGGGTTGGTAAGATAAAGCAAAAGTGTTGGTGTCCCCAACTTTTAAGACAAAAACAAAAGAAAAAGCACATGGGACCCACATCATACACAAAGCAAACCTAACTCTTGTTTTTAAAAAAACACCAAAAGTCTTCCAAAGTCTTCCAAAGTACAAAAGTTGATGTCTCATGTACCATCTCCCTTATTTTATTATTTAAACCCTTACCTTTATGCCACTTGTCACCCTTAGGATTAGCCACATAACCTACCCCTTTTTCCCACTAAAAGCCAAACCTTAAATTTTAAACTTATTTTTTTTACCTCTTTCAATTTTAACTTTTTAACCAATAAACCCTTTTATTTTATTTTTAAACCTCTTTTATACCTTATCTTTTAGAAACCACCCTTTAAACTACCTGGTTACTTTTCAACTTTTTCAAACTTTTCTTGTTATTTTTTCCACTTAACCCTTTTATCTTCCCAACCTTACCCTCATTTTCAAAAAACAAACTCAAACTTACTTTTCATTTTTTTATCCCAAGAAAACCCTTTTGTTTTCCCCACCACCCACAACCGCCTTTTTTTTTCCATCTCCACCTCTAGCCATACCCTTAACCACCACCATGGGGATGCATACTTTTGACATAAACCGAAGTCCCAAGGAAGATTCCGATGTTGTTGCGTATTTCACAGACAACCCGCCCGACAAAGACGTTGCTCCAGACCATCGAAGTCGCGCCATGTCTCCGTAAATGACGATACGGTAGATATTTTGCCATGGCAACAGGTTTTGACGGATCATATGGCTACTCAAACAGCTCAGATGCAGACCCTCGTCGAGTCCATTGCACAACTCCAGGCTGGATTTCACGATTTCCGGAACCATATGTTCCGCCTCGAAGTGATACTCGGAGTGAACGTCGAACATGCTCCGCCACCGCCCGGTGACCCACTGGTCCCAGAAGACCCTCCGGAAGACCCAGCCGATGCCCCTGCTGTCGATGAAGACGATGCACCCCTTCCCGATCCGTGATCATAGTACTTGCACTGGACCAGCATGTGGTGGTATCCCACAGTGGTCACTGTCCGAAAACTGACTTTTTGGCTATTTCTCACTCTTTTGGGTTGATACTGTTTAATTATTGCCTGTCATGCCTAACATTTGGATGCTTTCTTTTGTAGCCTGTTCTTTGTACATTTGCACCCTTTATTTTGGTAAATCGTAAATGATGGCATGCTTTTATGTTTATTGCATATGTTGCGTTATTCTTTTCAGGTGCTCGTTTCAAGCTTCCCAACAGATTAATGGTTTTGGATAGGATGTGGGCCATCTTTTGAAAATTGGCCCAAACACTTTCCCATTTTTGTAGCCTAAACCGTAAGCCATATAAACCTCCAATTTTGTCGCAATGAGGACATCGCTATGTTCCAAGTTTGAGGAGGAGGAACCTACCTTGGCAATTTTATCCCTCGGTAACTATCTTATTTCAAATAAAAATATCTATATGATATTTTCAAAAAAAAAGAGATAGAGAAAAACCACAAAAACAAAAAAACAAAAATACAAAAATTAGAAAAGCCCAAAAAGATTTATATATAAATATATAAATACAAAGCCGGTTTAGCATTTCCAACATAGTTGGAAAAAGGGAAATGATTCAAATAATCATACATACACAAAGCCATATACACTCACCCGATCAAAGTCCCGCGGATCAAAACCATTCTTTTACGGAAAGCTTGACGCACGCACCGGGAAGTTGCAACAAAGTAAGTCATCCTTTTACTTTTACCAAAATTTTTGTTTCCTTTTCGTTTCTTCTCCACCTTCTCATTACTTGAGGACAAGCAATGGTTCTAAGTTTGAGGAGGTGATAACCCTCGTTTTCTTGTGTTATTTTCATTCTTTTAGCACCCTTTTTCTCATCTAACCCCTTTCGAAACATCCATTTGACACCAAAATAATCCTTTTTGCCTTACTTACCCATTAAGACAAGAAATAGCTAAAAAGTCATGTTTTCAGGAATATTTTAAGTGGAACGTCATCACAGTGTCAGGTCTGTATGTGCAGTATCTTGAAGGAATTTTCAGAATATTTTAATTTGAAGAGTCAAATCCAGCATGGGAGGCATGGGAGACAAGAAAAAGTCAGCCACCAACAAGGAGAAAAAGTAGGAAATGGTGAAATGAATAAAAAAAGGAAAAAGCATAAAGGTCATTTGACCTTTGGGCAAAGACTCACCACTTCTCTACTATAAAAGGAGGCATGGAGCAAAGCATTTGAGAGCATCACAATTCATACAATTCAACACCCTACATTCTGATTTCCAGTATTCTCTCTTCAAGTTCTATCTTAGGATTTTAGTTTTTAACTTAGTGTAATTTAATTTACTGCAATTTACATTCTGTAATTTTTAGTACGTGTTCCGTAGCCACAGAGGCGACTGCTTAACATAGCCTTCTGTTTTTAAATCAAATGCAGTTTAATTTCAACATCTTTTATCTTCTGTTTTCTGGTATGGGCAGTAGCTAAACCCCATCCTTGGGTGTGGGTGCGAGCAAAGCCCGAGAGGCCTAAATGTGACATTTTGGGTGTTTTTATCCTTTAATATTTTCTCGTTTGGTCATTCTAAGTCGGGACGTTATCTCAACGCGGACAAGCTGATCACTTGTAAGTGTTCATGTTAGACCTAAGACCTCGAGAGGGGCGGGTTCGAAACACGGCTTGAGTGATGCAAAAAGAGTTTGAGAGAACCTTTAATGATCACGAAGAGATTCGGGTCGTTGCATAATTGAACCAAGGCAAAAAGTGTCCTCAAGCGGGTGTCACGAAGAGATTCGGGCATCTTCTTTTGTTGGACCGAGCTAGGATCTATAAGGTCCACTTGGTAAAGTTAACAAATTGGGAAATATTAATTGTAAGAACTTTATGATAAAACTAGTTTGTGAACCTTTATAATGGAGCTTCGAGAGGAGAAAGTTATTTAGGAGTTATTTACGAACCGGTCACGTTAACCAAATCTTGTCAAACGGTCTCTTGGGCAAAAGCTTGCACCCGTACCCATCTTTTACTTATTGTTAATTAAATCCTTTATTTGTCATTTATATATCTGTCTTTTTATACCTGTCATTTAAATATCTGCTCTTTATTTATCCGTCATTTACATTTTTGTCATTTAAATATCTTGTTATAATCCACCAAATCAAATCAAATCTTTATAAAACTTTGCACCGGATTAAAGTACGATTCTCTAAATCTCGGTACCGCCAATCCCTGTGGAACGATACGTGGGCTTACCACATTATTACTTGAGTTGGCGAACGCACGTCTAGTTTATACTTGGACTAGGCCTGTGGTGCTTAGGCATTCATTACGCAAACAACAATATGCAAATAAAAATAAAATTGATCAACTTTGTATATCATAAATAATTAGTAATTTTAAAAGCACATATTTATAAATTAGATTAAATAATTTTTATTAACATATCTAGCATGTTTTAGTTATCCTTGAAAATTTTATAATTTTAGTTCTATTTAACTTACATAACATTTTAGAGATTGTTATATTTTATTTTGATAGCTAAATATATTAAATAATAATTGATATAATTGATATAATTAATAAAATTTGAAAATAATTAATAATTATAGTTAATATATAATGTATAAATAAATTTAATTTAATTGAGATTAATAATTTTTAATTAATAATTTAACTACTATAAATTGCTATTCATTAATAATAAATAATATTTGTTTTTAACTAATAATCGTTAATATTAACGAGGGGTATAATTGAAAAAAGTCACAAAAAGTTTTTCAATTACTACTTCAAATAACGTTTCAGTAATCTAGCTTATGTGCAATTAAAACATATAGGCTAGAAATAAGCTAGTTTGTTTTTATCAAACAGTGCCTGAAAGTCTGAAACCCTTTTTCTTCCCATTTTATGATAAAATCAATTATAAACTCCTCTCGTTCACATCACCTCGTGTACCCAGCTACCTTGCCTCATCTGATCCCACCGTTTGTTCACCCACTATCTTTGTCCTACACAACTAATCGAGACTTGTCCCTACCTTATCTTATTTCGATGATGCATTTTTATTGCAACGACTTCTTCACATATCCTCTAAAAATTAAGCATTCTCTTCTATAAGTCTATTAAGATAAAATATTATCATCTTTTAAAGCATCTTCAAGGGTCTTTCAAGATCACCTTGTAAATGACCTGGTAATGCTACATAATCAAAATGAATTTAAACCTTGATATTTTGAAATGGCTTACAAAACAATTGTGGCTTGTGGTTCTTATTTACTTTTTGTTTATTCATATTTATGTAAATAAACTTATTTCTTATATAAAATATTATATTTAATAAATTATTAACTTCAATTTATTTTAAAGTTAAGTTAATTATCCTTTTTAATAACAAAAAATACTACACAAAATGTAGTAAACAAAAAACAAGAAACAAATTTTTAGTTATGTTCTATGTTTTATGATTAATTTGTTATTATTATGTTATAGAAATCATATTAAGTATTTGTAATGCCCCGTTTTCAGTTTTGGAAACTTAACGGAGTTTTGGTTAGCAGCACTAACCGGATTAACTTGTGTTACAGGAGTTGAGGGGCTAGAGTGTCAATTGTGATAGTGCAAGGTAGGGTGTGGCTATTGTTAAGAAAGGGAAAACCCTTAACTCCCCTTTCAGTTTTATTCACGACTTGTGAAGCCAGGGAGAGAGGGAGAAAGCGATCAAGGAAGAGGGATGGAGCAAGGGACGAATTGGAGGTTCTCGAGAGGCAATTGGCATAGAATCGTCGTGTTTATTGCTTAAAGGTATGATTCCTATGTCCAATTTGTGTTTAATTGTAAGTTTTGGTAAGAAAAGTCATGGTTAGGGTTATGATGTTGAGAGGTGATCAAAGAATCATCAATTGGTATGTAATTGGTATGTTTTGGGGTCGAATTACTCACTTATAATCGTTAGTTATCGACCCTAGTTCATGTAGAAATCGTAATTTGGATGGTGTAGGTCGAAAATTGGGTTTGTGGTGTGAAATTCGAAGCAAAAGTCGCGTTTTTGGGCATCAGAAAAATCCCGCGATCTGGCTCGCGACCTGAGGTCACGGGGCCAGGTGGCGCAACTTTCTGTTGTGTTTTCAACTTTGTTCGTTTGCGCTTCTTTTCGGGATTTGGCTTTGGACTTATGTTAGGGACGTTATGAGAGGACTATGGGTAGATTTTGGGGACAATTGGACTAGTCTAGCTATGGCTAAGACTCGTGTTCGGTATTGAATGTTAAGTATCCCTTTTTGCATGTTTTGATAAGTGTATGTGTATGTGTTGCGGTTAGGTGGTACATGCTGAGTAATATACTTGCGAGCAAGCTTGTTTGTGATCATTTCCAGGTGAGTACTCTATCTATATTAATGTGGTTATGCCTATGTGATGGTTATGCATATGTGATTATGTGTTGCTATGGTTATGTTAATGCCTAGGTGGTACTCGTTACCCCTAGGGGAAGATGTGTTCCTTCGGGAAAATGGATCAAGTCACGGATTAAGTTATGGATTATGTTTATACTTAGTTGGTACTGGTTACCACTAGGGAAAATAGTTCCTCCGGGAACAAATGATCAAGTTACGGATTAAGCGGCCTGGTACCAGTGTCAAGGGATCAAGTTATGTGCATGTGATGGCTATGTATCTCGGTTATGTATGTGTGATTATATTGGTATAGATGTGTGCTCACTAAGCGAAAGCTTACCCGTTGTTTTTACCATTTTTAGTGGCAGGTACTTCTCGTAAGGGAGAGGTTGAGGTTTGAGGCTCCGGGATTCGCCAGTTCAGTCTCAATGGAAAAAGGTTGGAAAGGATGGTGTTATGATTTTAAGACAATCACTCAGTTATGGTTTAAGAAAGTTGTTTGATGTTGTTTAAACGGTTTACTCGTTTCTTTCCTAAACATGAATTGAATTTTGGTTAAATTCTTATGATGCTTTAAAATGGTTGTAAATGGATGTGTTTTTGAGATGAGCTTCTACTACTTGTACATTTTGTTAAATTGTTGGTTTTAGTACTATTTGTCAAGTTTTAAAAATAAGTTTTGGACGAGCTTCCGCTTTCAAACGAATATTGGTTACTTTCGTATTAAATCGGTGATTTCTGGTATATGGATGTTACAGTATTATTATGTTATTATAAATTATTAAAATATATAAATATAAACTATTAATTAGTTGGTGAGGGTCACTTAAAAAATAATAATATAAACTTGCCTTATGTGAGATTCATGGGTAGACTATTTGCACCATTTGACTTACCATCTACACCTCCAAAAGTGAATTGTTCTCTCACACCTATCAACATCATCCCCTTTTTACATTTCCAATGCATGCTTTTTTAGTTACCGATGCATCACACCCTTATTAAAAGGGTGCAAATAGCAACCCCCGAGATTTATTACGAAACTGATGTAACATTTTAAAAATGAGTATGTTTTCGCATTGATATGGATGGTCTTAATCCCTCATTTTAGATTTATATAAGCGATCAATGAAACTTTATAATAAGGTCCTCAGTAATAGCCCACTTATTGGTAACCGAGCCTTAACCGGACTTTAGGAGAACCAATTTTTTAATACTTAATTTTTGTAACATATAAGTTATAAGCCTAAATTCATTTTATAAATCTAAAGTCTATTAAATTATATTTATTTTATAAAACTAAATATAAACAAAAATATTTTAAACTTTAAAGCATTAAAACTAACTTATATAAAACAAATACATTAAAAAAAAATACTTTTAGTTTGATTTAATCGAGTTGGGCCTTAACAAGGCCTTGTACCAGGTCCTCCCTTTAACTAGTCCCGATTATAACCAGTCCCTCAAAACATCCAAAAACCATGACTGAGCCTTAACCGCCGGCCTTAACTAGGCCGGTCAGTCCTGGTTCCGGTTAACCGCAAGGCTTGGTCCCGGACCGAGCGAGCCTTTTGTAACGTGAAAATAGTGAAGGGACTGTTTATGTAATAAGTGTAAAATAATCCACTTTGCTCGGAAAGTATCTTCCTTTTGCTATCATGATTCGCTTTCATGGCCCCCAATCTCTCTCTCTCTCATTTCAAATTATCCCAACTTTTGTACACACACACACTCTCAAAATCATCTAAAATCTAATCTAATCCAATCTTTCTTTCTTTCTTTCTTTCATAGATATATACATATAATCCCTTAAATTCATCTCCACAATTCATCATCATCATCATCATCATCCACAAATTTCTCCATGGTCAACCATCTTTCATAAACCCTTCAAAAAAACGGTATAAAGATCCCTCTTTCCTTTCTCCAATTTCTTTAATTCATTGCTATATAAACAACCCAATTAGGGTTTATATATCTTTTTGATTCTTTTCCCCAATTTTTAAAACCTAGGGTTAGTTACTGGTTAGTATCTGTGTTCATTTTAATTTGAAAGAAAGAAAGAAAGAAAGAAAGATGTTGAATAAATTTATGAAACGCGGGTCACGGAAACCCTCGAAACCCGACCCGGATCCTCACGGGTCGGTTTCCAATTCCAAAGGCGGACAGTTGTCCGATGGAGCTTCAATGGCCGCGGCCACCGCGGCCATTGAAGCCTTGCCGATGTTTCGAGACGTTCCGGTGCCCGAAAGGCAACTGTTGTTCCTCAAAAAGTGTCAGGTTTGTTGCCTGCATTTCGATTTTTCGGATACGTTGAAAATGGTTAGGGAAAAGGAGATCAAGAGACAGAATCTTGTGGAATTGGTGGATTACGTTCAATCGGGTTCGGGAAAGATAAGTGAGGGGAACCAGGAGGAGATGGTGAAAATGATTTCGTCGAACATCTTCCGGTGTCTGCCGCCGGGGTCTCATGAAAACCACGGGTTGGTATCGGTGGAGACCGAAGAGGACGACCCGTATCTCGACCCGTCGTGGCCGCACCTACAGCTCGTTTACGAGCTCCTTTTGCGGTATGTGGTCTCGACCGACACCGATGCCAAGGTCGCCAAGCGGTACATCGATAATTCGTTTGTGTTGAAGTTGCTCGACATGTTTGATACCGAAGACCAACGTGAGCGCGAGTATTTGAAGACCATCCTCCATAGGATTTACGGGAAGTTCATGGTGCATCGTCCGTTTATTAGGAAAGCGATCAACAATATCTTTTATCAGTTTATCTATGAGACCGAACGGAATTGCGGGATTGCGGAGTTGTTGGAGATTCTCGGGAGCATAATTAACGGATTTGCGTTGCCGATGAAGGAAGAGCATAAGGTGTTTCTCGTTAAGGCGTTGATACCGCTTCATAAACCGAAGTCGATTTCTACGTACCATCAGCAGCTTGCTTACTGTATCACTCAGTTTGTTGAGAAAGATCACAAGTTAGCGGATACGGTTATAAAGGGTTTGCTAAAGTTTTGGCCGGTTACAAACTGCCAAAAAGAGGTTCTTTTTCTTGGGGAGCTCGAAGAAGTGTTGGAAGCGACACAGGCTGCGGAATTTCAACGCTGTATGGTTCCGCTTTTCAGACAAATAGCTCGGTGTCTTAATAGTCCTCATTTTCAGGTTTGAAATCGACTCAAATCTTGTTTTTCTATATAAAGTCTCGTGCTTTTGTTGTTTTGGTAGATTTGACTTGTATCTATTTGTTTGATTGATCTGTTGCCATGTCAAACGTTCATTCCTCCATGGTCTTTTGGCCACAATAATTTGTAGAGCATTTGTTATGCAAAGCTAGTCGATAGAAACACCTTTTGGTACACCGGTTTTGTAGTCATTAGGATATTAGTCGAAGGATAAGAGTAGGAGGATGAAATGGTTGTTTATTGGAAATCTTGTTTGACTTCAATGTCCCCATTGTTTGAGATACTGTTGATGCATACTTATATGCTTAATAGTCAAATGGATATGTCGTAAATTGATGGTGGTTGACTTGTTCATTAGAACCCGATTCTAGTAGGTTTGAAATGGTACTAAGGAACTAAAATCATACTTATTTCATATTTGATGGATATTAAAATTAGGTTAGATTGGTTAAGCGAGGTGAAATGGTTTAGATGGTTGCAACTGCAACGGTCATCATGGATTAATTAGGGATCGTTACCAACGATACATAACTGGATAAGAGTGCGGTCTGAACAAGTAAGAGTCCCTCCCTTAGTTTACCATGCCAACCATCTCGGTCAACATCATGGACCAGTAATAATAGGGGTTTGGTAAGCAACATCTCTGACTGGGTAAGAAGCAAGTAGTTAACAGATTAATAGACCCTCCATGTGGTGTTTGGTTTTTAAGAGGTGTTGAAGTCCGAAGTCCCATTTTACTTCTGATTGATAAAATAAGACTGTTTGTTTTTATAAACTGATAAATACCTAAAGTATGTTTAAATCATTATTTTACGGATTCTATCCATTAGAATATTATAGTGTTTGAAATTTCACATATTTATTCATCATCATTACGAAATTTATGTTTAAATTATAAAATTAGCATCAACTTAAACGAACAAGGTTAATGGATCGAGAGATAATAATATATTTAAATTAGAGCATCACCTATCTATAAATTGAGTTTTTTTTTTTTATAATTCAAGTGGATTGATTGAAAGAAAAAAACCTATTAAGGTTAACAATAAGAGGCAAATAAGGGGTCGGGTTACCTCTAACCAGATAAGAGGACCATAAGAGATAGGTGGCTTTTAAAATTTGGATAAAATAAACAATCTGAACGGCCCTATCTCTTACCGAATCAACCATAAGAGGCTGATAAGATTTTTTTTTCTTTCAACAAAACAACAAGGCTTAAGTGTGTTTTATGAATGTTAGGAAAGGAGTTCTTGGAGACCTAGGTCAACACTAAAAAGTCAATCTTGTATACCCATTTGCGGTTTATACTTATTAGTTATTAGTTATTACCGTAAGAAGTCAATTCCAATATTATCTATGTCGTTTTCTTTTTGACTTCAATAACAAAATCTCTATTTTCGTGCTCTAAGATTGCGCTATTTGGCATATACTAATGTATTCGTTTTTGTGATGAACTTATGACAGGTAGCAGAGCGAACCCTTTTCATGTGGAACAACGAACACATTGTTAGCTTAATGGCTCTGAACCGGACCGTGGTTCTACCAATCATCTTTGAAGCACTGGAGACGAACATCCAGGCTCACTGGAACCCAGCGGTCCATGGACTCACGGCTAACGTTCGAAAAATGTTCATGGAAATGGATGCCGAGTTTTTTGAGGAGTGCCAGAGGCAGCATGCAGAGAAACAAGCGAACGCCAAAATTGCAGAAGATCAACGCAAACAAACGTGGCAAAGATTAGCCGATAGCTCCGTTGAAGACCAAATGGGGTGAGAAATTCACATGGGTTTTTGGCCTTGCTCAAAATTTTGTTTTCCGTTTTTACCCCTACGGCCATCGTAGATTCAGGCGAAAAGCAGCAAGATTTGTGATGATAGACGTATAGACATGATTTTTTCGGGTTGGGACTTAGAAATGGATTCTTGTAATTTGTTGTTTTGTGGGTGAAGAAGAGAACTTGGAAGTGTGTAAATATGTACAAACCTTGCCATTACATTTATAAGGAGTGTACATATTTGGGTATATTATTGGTTTTTAGATGTCTTATTGAATTTGATTCAAGGTTCTAAATACCATGGTGGCAAGTCCAAATCTCAAGCCTTGGAAGCCATAGTGAGACTTTGACGTTTTTCAAGGCGTGACATATGGCGATAAATCTCCATGTCATGTATAATACTATACACAAACGTATATTTTTAAACTATTACTCTATGAACCAATGATAAGAAACAATTTAAATTAAGTTATATATTAAAAACTTGCAAATAAGACATTAGAAAGATAAGTTAAATTCAATATCGTGTTACAAAACTGCACATTACACCATAGTGTGCCTCGGGAGTAATGTGACATGAGGCATAAGCCTTGAATCATGGCGCACCATGGCCGTTGTTGATTTGATCGAACCAGTATGTTTGATTCAGGTTTGTATGGTTTGATTTGGACATGGCTCGAAAGATTTATTGACCTAGTGGTTCAATATGTTTTGTCGGTTGCATAGATACGTAGGAACGTAGAAAAGCCCACGAACCGTGACCCA
Organism: Centaurea solstitialis; assembly: GCA_030169165.1. Classification (NCBI taxonomy): domain Eukaryota; kingdom Viridiplantae; phylum Streptophyta; class Magnoliopsida; order Asterales; family Asteraceae; genus Centaurea; species Centaurea solstitialis. The sequence continues at coordinate 4,218,565 of CM058042.1, read as the reverse complement.
GGCGAACTGTTCCCAAACGCGGTACGTTAACGTACCGTGCGCTGCATGAGTCGCGACCTGGATCGCAAAATTGGATCGACCCAATTCAATTTGTGGTTCGCTTTACCCATGCGACTCCTATAGATCCCAAATTGATGCCCAATCGATCCCAATTCGTTATTCAACGATTCCAATTCGATTTCAGTCGATTCAATTTGGCTGGATTAGGAAACGAAGAGTCGCTTATCTTGAGCTTATCAGTCGATTCGATTTCAGTCGATTCAGAGGAAGAGTCGCTTATAGGAAACTAATTTGGCTGGATTAGTACACAATTTCAGATTATTGGCCAATTTCAGAGTCGCTTATTGGAATTGGATTTTTTGACTCTTCGATTTCAACAGTACGTATTACAGAGACATCCAACTACTAAAATTGAAATACTTCTCCTCTATAAATTAGGATTATTGCTTCATTAAGAAACGATTATGACAATGAAGAGTCTTCAATTTCAAGAAACAATGTATTTTCATCCATTGTTTTTGTTTTTGCAATCTGCAAATTCTGGATTACTTTTTCTGTTTGCAATCTGCAATCTGCACTTATATATATATAATAAATAAATATGTATAAAGTAATAGAACTTAGAACTAGTAATCCAAAATTCCAAATAATATTAATATTTATAGAACATATATGGGTACATCGTTCCATAGTTTTGGTACACCGTACCGAACACGTACCGAAATGAGCCTACCCCCCTACGAACCCGATTCGTCTAACCTAGCGAACCGCGTTCCCGACCCTCTTTCCCGTACCGAAGCGTTCCGCGAATTAAGTAACTATGGTCGGTTGTTTTGATTGAGCGATATCATCAATACGAAATGTAGTTATTTGTTGATATCATGGACTATTGAGACGAAAGTGAGACGGATGAAATAATATAATAAGGCTTTAAGGTTGTAATTTGGTTTTGATAGTTCAAGAAGAATTCATGAGTTGTCACATTTCTCTAATTTTTGTTCTACCTTGGCTAACAAAGATACATATATGTTTCATCCAATCCTGCTAGAATCTAAAGTTGTACCAAACACGAGACGAAAAGTTATGCTTCATCCCATCCTCTCATGTGTATCACGATTAAAATGTTTGGGAAAAATAAAAATCTTGAAATCTTGAAAAAGATTGGGTTCATGTAATATCGGTGCGTGTTTTTACAAGACTTGTTATTAGAGTATAACATTGCAAAAAATATATAAAATAAATTGAATATACACAACAAAAACACTATAGAATGTTAGTGTTTTGACAATGTACCTTTACAATTGTTTTGCTATGAAGGTTTAATGTTACTTTGTGGTCACATTAAATCAAATTTGGGTGATGGACTGATTGAGTTATGATGAGAAGTAGAGTTATCATGAGAAGGATAAGAATGGATCTTCATCCTTTTATGTATCAAGATTTATATCCAAATAAATCAGATCAATTCTCTATCAAACATAATTCATGAAATAAGTTTAAGATTAAGGCCGTATTTGGCAAAAATAAGTTAGCATATTAGCGATATGCTAACTTATAAGCTAGTATATTTTTGGATGCACCATAAGCTAACTTAGAGGGGGGTTCATACAAGAACAACTCAACTTGCAAGAACAAAGGAACCAAGGAAATCACATATGATTTTGTGCTGCGATGGAAAAAACGTGTGTAGGCCACGCTCCGACAAGGCGAGTGGGCGTCCATGCACAAAATCACATCCTTGCAATTTGGTTTTGTTCTTGTTTGAACCTAATTCAGCTAACTTATAAGTTATGTTATTGAGATGCTAGTTGGAGTAGCATCTCAATAACTTTTTGTAGCATTTTCCAATTATACCTTTAGAGCATCCACAATGGTGGTTCTTTCCGAGGTTCTTCATGGGGTTTTTACGAAAACCTCCACTGTGGGACAAATGTTCTTGCTCAATCACAGGTTCTTAATGAAACCTGGGTGCTTGAACAAAAACTCAAGTTCTTGTAATAGTTTCATTTTCTGTTATATAATAACTTACATAAATAACACTTATATCATAAATAAGAAAATGGAAGTGAGGTTTTTGTAAGAATCTTCATTGTAGAGTTTTAAGAAGATTCTTAGTTTGTTGAGATGACAATGACGTGACAGAAAAATATAGCAAGTGAGGTTTTTGGAAGTTCCACCACTATGGATGCTCTTTTTAATATTAATTATTATATCTTAAGATACCCCTTTTGGTCATTTTACATACCCATAAGCTAAGGGGGTGTTTGGTTCATTTCAGGGAATGTGAATGAAAATGAAAATGGGAATGCAGGAGAATGGGAATAGGAATGAGCATTGCATTGATGCTGTTTGGTTAACCCACTATAATCAATGAAAAATTGCTTCATATTGGAAAAAATATGTTTTTCCATCTTGAAAATACAAAAGATATTTCATTTAACATTCATAGATGGAACAATGGGTGGAAAAAAGAACCAAGTAGAAATAAAAATTTCATTCCCCCCAATTTTGTCAGGAATGGAAATTAATGGATCTGCAGGAATGATTCCATTATATAATATCAAACCAAACAGCAGTTTTCATTATCATTCCCATTCCTGACTGCTCAATACCCCCAACCAAACGCCCCTAATTTTTGTTGAACATAATTTATTTATAAGCTAAGTTATATCAGCTACCAACTACCTTATTAGCGGATATCTAGCTTATTAAACACAGCCAAAAAGCTATCCATACCTTAATCTTGAAAAAGAATTAAAAGGTTTGTATAAATTTCACCAAACAAGAGAGATTGGATAGGGGTAGGAAGTAGGAACCATTCGACATCACAAACGCATATTCTTTCTCTTCTTAAACTCGATTAAACATCAACCAAAAATTCGAAATCCAAAAACCCTCCTTCTTCTATCCATCCATCCATATCCTTAATCCAAAAACCCTCCTTCTTCTATCCATCCATCCATATCCTTAATCTTTAGTGGTTGCAATTTCACTCCTCTTAACAAACAATCAAAGAAGCCATTTTTAATGTCATCAAAGAAAGGAGGAGGAGCTGCCTTACAAAAGGATGCACCATGGAGGGCATCATCCACAACAGCCAAACCCCTCCCCAAAATCCACCTTTCCCCCATTCTTTCCATCCCCCAAAACCCATATTCCGATTATGCCCTTTCTCTCATCAAGGTCTTAAATTTTTCATCTTACATGTTTCTTTATATCTATTTGATCATATGGGTGTTTCAATTTCACAATCTTTATGTATATGTGTGTGTTAGTATATCAAGATTGGGGATTAGGGTTATTGTGGTTGGAAACTGTTTGATGATTTTTTGTGGGTTTTTGGAAATTTATGTTTTTTTTTGGGGGATGTTTGCAGCACCCTGATCCAATTGGATATGGGTATGGAACAGAAGCTATAATTGAAGCAGCAGGGCCAGAATGTATTGTTCCTGGTCAGGTGACACCAGTTAAGCTCCTTGGATTGAAGGTGATTTTTTGTTCATTTTAAAAAAGATCATTTTTTTAGTTTTGGATTAGTTGATTATTGTTTGAAACTGTGGATGTTTGAGTTTAAGTGCTAAAAACATAGAACAAGATTGATTAATGGTATGGAAAAGACAATGGGTTTCTGTAGATATTCGAAAAGTTTTCGGCTTTTGAGCTTCGAAATCAGAATTATGAACACAATTGATTTCTTTAGTCTTTTGGTTGATTAGTGGTATGGAAAAGTTTGAAGATAGAAACTTGTAAATGGAAAAAAGAATGTCTCGAAACGGTTGTTATCAAAATTCTATGCTCGGTTAAGGTCTAAATACTATGTACTCTTTGTTACTTTTTGTTATTTTATCATTGCACTCAGAGACAGACCTAGGAATTTTTTCAAATGGTCGATCATTTGACTATAAGAAACAAATATGTGTTGGTTAGTTCATTGCTTTTCATATGTAAGGTCTTGTTTTTTTGGAAGAGGTATCCCAGACCACATTGGGCCTAGACTAATCCTCGGCAATGTTGGGCCGAAGCCCGACTGCTAAAGCATGCAGCCCGGGGTCGAAACCCCCGTACCTCCAGAATGCGTCCCCAAGGCTCGAACTCGGGTTCACCACTATGTAGTGCCCAAGCCTTACCACTAGGCTAACACTCCTTTGGTTATGTAAGGTCTTGTTATCAAGTCTTTTATTGCAAAAAATTCAGGAACATAGTAATCTTAAATTCAAAGCTAAAAACTAAGAAAAATGACACTAACATTGTTCGAACTTGGGTTTGGGGTGGAAGAAAAGTCTTGCAAATCAACTGTACCAAAGGAAATTTGTGTTCTCATTGTAGTTTCAAAATATACATGGTGGGTTGGTGGCATACAGTGACACAACATATTGATTGGTGACACTTTTTATGACCCTATAATATTTTACACTATAATGGAAGAACAAAGAGGTAGCCCATGCCACCGTATCCAATATAGTGGGTCCGCCCCTGGTATAAAGAATTGAGACATGGTGTGAGAAGGAATTAAAATCACACTTAAATGGTAATAAAATTGCTTGTTCTCCTTCATGTTTTTTTTTTTTGTGTGTGTGTGTGGGGGGGGGGGGGGGGGGGGGGTATGATGTAAACATACCTACCATCTACCCAAAAGAGTAGAGCTGTTGTTCTATGAAAAAAAATAAAGGTGGGTCTCCTTCATCTGATATGTGGGAAATGAATATGGGAGCCCAATTGGAGATTGGAAGAAATTCACCATTAAACATCTTTCTCATGAGGCTTTTACCCTTGGATTTATTGCAATTCAAGACAAGTAGAACAAAAAAATTGAATCTTTGCTTGATAACAAACTTCTTTTTTTGCAGTATGAAACATAAATCTTACTCTGAATGTATGTTTGTTGTGATGTGTACGGGTCATTTTTCAAGCTTTTGGTCAAGTTTTATCAATGTTTCCATGTAGGTCTGGCCGATCGAGGTTGACTTGAAGTTCTTGGAACCCGTTGGCAAAGAACTTAAGAATATTGGCAAGGTAAATTCCTCATTTTCTTTTCTTTAAATTATTCATTTCAATTACTCTCTTCTGAAAACGTTGTGAGTTGATACTCTCTTTGGGCAACTGTGCCATCCCAGGACACATTGACACTACAACAAAATTGGGTTTATAGGACACCAAAAATGTCTCACTGTCCTAATCATCTACTTTATGGGACTTAAGTTTGTAGGGCCAAACACCTGTGTGTGTCCTGTATGAAGGTGTTGTAATAAGTTTTTGAAAAGCTTTTTAGGACAATTTTGAAACAAAGTGTCCTACTAGCCATTCTATAGGACATTACTTGGAAATGTGTGTTATAAAACAAGTATCCTGTAAGAAGATGTTTTTATACGGCACTTTTGAAAATGTGTCCAAAGTGTGCTAAAAAGCTTGTTAAGACGCCCAAAAGTGGCCGATAAGCTCATTACACTTTATATAGGACACACGAATGTTTGGTCCTGTAAACTTAATTCATGTAAAACAGTTTATTAAGACACTTAAACAGTTCTGGCATCCTATAAACTCAATTATGTTTAGTGTAAAACTTTCAACACAGAGCTTCATTTTTGGTGTTTTTTGTTATGTCCTTTTATGGGTCCTATTAGATTAGTATCTAATATCTTAAGATGATTGTATTGTTGCATTATGGTGCAGTTTATGGATTCAGCAGTTGGGCTCATGAACAAATCATTCATGGACGAACGTTAGCCGTCTCTGGGGTTTGTTTCAGCGGCTGGCATTATAATTAAAGAGTACGAGTTAGCGTAAAATCCAGGAGCTCCAAGTGTTTTGTAATAGGTTTGTTGATGATTTCCCATCAAATGGTGTGTTGAAAGTAGAACACAAGAACTATTTCTGAAATGTTTGACTTTTAAGGTCAAACTTGTTACTTATTTTAAACACAATACAAATGTGGAATCTATGGATTCTTTGTTACAAGTTAGCAACAAGATTTCTGCTTTTGCTATTTACATCTAGGTATCACAAGTTTCTTGGAAAAATTTGAAGAATTGGCATTGATTTTGATGATGAGATGAAATTCATTTGACCTAAAAAAGTCAACTCTTGCATTAACGCGATGTGTATTTCTTGATGGGTGTATAAAAGGCTAGCGATAAACGTTACCAACTTTAGCAACACTTACATCCGGTGGGTAATATTCATTAATGTCACGAAAAATAAAATGAAGACAAACCACGAATTACTGACCAGATTATTGACAAATCACTTCGACATATTAGTAGTCGCTGAACCCGCTGAAATTTTGCCGCTACCCGCCTACATACCCGTTTGTGGTACAGAAGGCCTTATAGGGTGGACATGGGAACCCTCCAGTGGGATGGAGTGCATCTACTCAAACTTATTTTCTCCTTTTTTTTTTGGGTTTGAAAGACACATGTGCTAAACTTTGAGGGTGTTACAGGATATAATTGAAAATACAAAGGCCATTAACCAAAAAAACTGAAAAAACTCCTGAAATCGACCAAAAACCTGGAAAAGTATTTTAAGACGACGGGATTCGGATAAACAAACGACTTTACAGGTATTTTGTAAGGTACATGATCAGTCACTTGGAAAAAAATCTTGAGTCCGCCTCCAGTGTTGGGCAGATATAAAGAACATGCTAGGTGGCAACACTACTTTTGTAGTTATAAAAAAAGAATTCCTGTGAAATGACAAAAATACCCTTACGCGTCTTTAGTAATAGAAAAAAGGGTATGAGATGTTGCAATCACTCAAAAGAAGAAGCATAAACCAAGATGGTGACGCAAACTCCCATCAAAACCAATAGAAAAACAAGGCAACACCTTACAAAAAGACATGGTGGAGCTTCCACAATCACCACCCTCCGCCGTTGCTTTCCACATACAATCCCTATCCATAATAACATCCCTTAGATATCATCTCCTATATATAGATATAAATATATGTATAAACAAACAACAAACTCACCATAAACCTTCATTTGTTTCGACTTAATGGAAAATCACGATGTGGGAAACTTGCGTAGGGGGCCTTGGCTCGATGAAGAAGACGAGAGATTGACCGCCATTGTCAAAGCTCTAGGTGAAAAACATTGGGATGCTTTGGCTAACGAATCGGGTACACTTAAACGTTTAATTATTTTGTTTCATATGTTCAATTATATATTTTGAGTTTAACGATTGGGGTTGGACGTACGCATGGATATTAAGGTCTGAGAAGGAGTGGAAAAAGTTGTAGGCTGAGATGGATGAACTATCTACGACCCAATTTAAAGCATGGTGAGATCACATATGAAGAAGAACATATCATTCTTAATCTTCACAAACAATGGGGTAACAAGTAAGTATAGTATCTCAAACTCATGCTTATTTATTAAGATTAATCTTGAAGGTCAACTCAATTGATAAATAAAGGTTAAACCTTGGGACTTGGGGTTTCTAGTCATAAGTCACCAATTTGAAACTCTTCAAGACCACTAGGGTTCTTTTTGGTTTTTATCTTGAGAGCCACATGAAATTAGTTGAGGTGCACAAAAGCTGACATGCACGGATACTCATGGTTACCAAAGGAATTATTTAACAAAATTTGAATGAAACGTATATATGATATGATATCTATGTAGGTGGTCAAGAATCGCTAAAAGATTACCTGGACGCACAGATAACGAGATCAAGAATTACTGGAGAAGTCATTTAAAAAAGAAAATCGAAGCTCAACAAGGTCTTCACTCTTGTAGTGTACGCTAATCAAGTTTTATGTTCACATTCTAACGGAATTTTGAAATAGAATGCTTTAAAGGAGCCAGAAAGGAAGCAAAACAAGATTTCTCAACTCCCGAATGCCGTGGAAGCTCTGATGAGTACATCGGTGGCGAAAGCAAGATGAACGAAAAAGATGGGATTTTTGGAACTTGGTCACTGGAAACACCGGGGCCGTCGTCTAACATGAGTGCATTCGGGTGCAGTTCACCATATGAAAGGCATATATCAGACTGGATGTCGTCGTGCTGCTGGCAACAACAGCACGACTACAACCAGCAAACGGATGAAATAAAACAACATGAAGATTGCATGGGAATGTATCCATGTTTTTGTCAACTTGAATCAGAGCCTGAAGAGGATACTATGCATAATGTGTGGGATCTTTGGAGTCCCATTTGGGAAACGGGTTGAACTCATATAGTGTTCTTCATATGTAGAAAACTAGATAAATACTTAATAATAAATAAATAATGGATTCTAACCTTTTGTACTTATTTTCAGATGTTATGTTCGAATATCTTACTTAAGTATCATGTGGTGAATATATATATATATATATATATATATATTTTGGAAGAGGTATCCCAGACCACATTGGGTCCAGACTAATCCTCAGCAATTTTGGGCCGAAGCCTGACTGCTAAAGCATGCAGCCCGGGGTCGAAGCCCCCGTACCTCCAGAATGCATCCCCAGGACTCGAACTCGGGTTCACCACTATGTAGTGCCCAAGCCTTACCACTAGGCTAACACTCCTTTGGTATGTGGTGAATATATTACAAGGCTATAATAATTTAAAAGAATAATCTATCTTTATAGAAATTCCAAAAAACTGATATAATTCATGAAATACTTGAATAATGATACCATTGTGAGATCCATGCACAACCATCTCGTTTTATATCCAATGGCAATGGCCATACGTGTTCTTGTGAAAGAGGGGGGGGGGGGGGGGGGGGGGGGGGGGTACTTCGGTTTTCTGGGTTAATAGTTATCTGCATCTAAGCACATCTTGATCACTTTTGTGAAATATATGCTACCATTTTCATGTTAATAGTTAACTTATGCTAATAATCTCACTATAAGGTATGCTAACATATTGAGAGCATTTTTTGTGTTAGCTTATGTGAACATTAAGCCTCCGTACAACTATATACGCCACTAAGTACTAAGTTACCTTTTATTATGAAACCGCCACCACCTGCTTTATCGCCTTTCAATAAAAGAAATTATCCGAGGACAATAAGGTGGTTTTCACCTAAATAAGTTCCAATGCAATTCCAAACACACGCGTGCGTGCGCGCGCGCACACACACACACACACACATATATATATATATACATATATTAGGTTCAAACAAGAACACCTTTATTTTACGAAAACATGAAAATACCATATCGCATGTCATGATACATGTGATTTACCTCTTGTCAAAATTATCCCTCATCTTTAATTTGATGAGTAATACATTGTATCAAATATGATTGACTACAATATATGATTAGCAGCTATAGTAAAATGGTGTTTTCGTATTTTGGTAAAATGGAAGTGTATTTAAACTCTTAATTTCACCTTATATATACAAGAGGAGTTCCAAGTGTCAAAGTAGTTTGAAAGTTAGAAGTATGTAGATGATGTGATTGAGTTTGGTCAAGTAATTAAAGTTGATAACATAAAAAGAAGGATATATATATATTTATTGAAGAAGATACTTTAATTTGTTTAAAAAGGTGGTGTGGGGAATACAAAATCTACATGAAATCATCATTTCAACATGTGTCACTCTAACTCTTGTCACAAACTATCATGAATCCTTTATATGCTTTCACTTCCATTAAATATAAATGGAACCACTTCCCATCCAACAAGAAATCATAAATCATTTCTATTCATAGATACAAGTATACAACTACTTTATATGCATATACCTTTGTTTTCTTATTTTAATCATAAACAAGTCTTCAAGATATATTGTGAATTGACAAACACTTCATTACAATCATTTTCATGATGCAAAATTGTATAGGTTTTTTATTCTTGAAAGAGATGTCTTTAAACATAAGTCTCTAGACCACCTAAGTAAGCCTAAAAGCTTATACTATATGTGAACAAGTATTTGCCACAAACACCCTATTATTAGGAGGCTGATCATGATCATCATTTGCATTCTTATTTCTCTTTGTAACAGTAAAAAGGATGTAGATATTTTGCCTTTTAATTTTTGTATCATTTTAACTCAAAGAATATTATATCTAGTCGTGTTGAATATCTAATGCAATTATTTGAAAGATTGACATAGACCTTGTATATGTGTCACACGATGTTGGTCTATCTAAACTAGTTTATATTAATTTATGTTGTTAAAGAATTATCTTATTTAATCTTTTAAGAACCAAAAGTAGAAACCTTAAAAAATGAATATGAAAGGAAAGACATATTTTAATCTTTTGAGATAAAAAAGGTAGTTGTGTTAGAAGAAGTTGTAGAATATAAGATGTAGATAATTTCCTTTTGTGGGTGGAAATTAATTAATGTAAAAAAGGCCTTGTACTTGTCTTGCTGTTCAAGAGTTTATTATGCTTAATCTAATGGTGGTTTTGCAATCCTCTCCCACTAAGACATACTTACTTTTGCTTCAACACAAAGAAATAGATGTTATTTTCATAATTAAACTCACTTTGATCAAAAATCTTGATTATAAGAGTCTTTGTCTATCATAAAATAATCTCATTGAACTATAGTTTATCACTCTTAAATGTCTATGAATTTTGGGTATCAATAAAGAAAGGCTTTATGGAATCTTCGATCCTGTTTGATACATCATCTCGTAAATCAAACATGTTTAAAAGAAGAACAATCATATCATATTAAATACCGATAACATATCAATTAAAACCCCGAAAAAAATCAACTAAATGAGCTTTTTGTTAATTTCTTAAGTGATGCTTTAAACTTTCTACAAAAGTTATGCTTTTTAAAAGTTGACTTTAATAGTGTCAAAAGGAACATTCAAAATTTACTCTAATTTTAGAGGGTGAAAATGGGAAAAACACCCATGGTTAGTTACTTAGTTTAATGGGTTTGTGGGCCAAACAAATTGGAAACCTTAGTTCACATACAAGCCTTAGGTTTGGGCTGGTATAGACCCAACTATTATGAGCTACCCATGGTCTAGAGGTGCACAGAAAATCCGGTTATCCGATTTTGCGCAAAAACTATCCGAATCCGGTTTTATAAAAAGTTTAAACCGGATCGGATTTTTTTCAAACCGAATTTTTTTCAAACCGGATTTTAACCGGATTGGATCCGATCCGGTTTGACCGGATAACCGGTTTAAACCGAACCGGTTTCAAATCAAACCGGTAATGTCTATGTGAGCTTACTGCTGTTGGGCCTGAAATCCTAAAAAAATTCACGGCCCATAAAAAATTCACGGCCCACACCAATTAAGATTAGATTTCAATTGAATTTTCTGAATTTTCTAGCCCAAAAAAAGACCCAATAGAGGACCGGTTCCACCGGAAACCGGTTTCAATCCGATCCGAAACCAGTTCCATCGGATATGGATTTTTTCGAAAAACCGGTTGAAATCCGAACTGGTTTCTAACAAAACCGGTTTCTGACAGATCCGAAAAAAACTGGTTTAGTATAAATCCGATCCGGATCGGATAAAAATCCGGTCATGTACACCTCTACGGCATGGCCTATGACTCCAAGTAAATTGTAATTAAATTACTATTATTGATAATAGCATCAAGTTAAATAGAATAAAATAAAAAAATGACCATCTTTAGTGCATAATTACAATTTCATTATTATTGTATAATGAACTAGGAAGTAGATTTAGTTTTAATTCATATATATTTACCTTTAAATATATTGTAACTAACACAAAATATAAGGAAAACAAAATCCGAAATTTCTTTCCAATTCAAAACCAATTTGGAGAACTTTTTCCCAATTGTTTTGTTGTCACAATAACACGATGAAATCGCATAAAGAAGACAAGAACATGAACGACAACAATGCAACCAAACAAGATGAAATTAGAGTCTTATAGTTTGGTTGAGGAGACCCATCACTGTCTTCACCATAGTCGTTCTCTTCATCAACATCTGTACCACCTACCCCATCGGTATCACCGTCCGTCCACTTCCCAAGCTTGTTGCTCCTGCCACCCAATGTTCCATTATTACGTATAGCATACAATATTATACGATCAATAACAGTTCAGACAATAACTTCAAATACAAAAATAAGTAATCATATGTGTTTAGATGACATTATCAAATGTGCTAGGGTAAAAATCTATCCACCATGATTGGTGGGAAGGTAATGGATTATAGTGTAACTTTATAGTAAAAATTCAAAACATTCATTATTAGTTTCTTATTATATACTATATAAAAGAAAAAAGTGGGCCAAAAATGAAGATAGAGGCAAAAGCAAAGACAAGAAACAATAAAGTCAAAAGTATGTGTAAGAGGCATGTAAAAGGTATATATGTTGGTTAATTTTGTATTTTCTTTTATTCGGTGCTTTTTTAGTTTCTTTTTATTTTTATTTTTATTTTTTATTTTTGCAAAGCAACTCAAATTGATACCTTTTAGTTTCTATACGGTAAAATTGATGTAAATAGCTATTTTGACGGAGTGAATTATATTTTAAACTTTTTTTTTTCACACTTTCTAAAATTTACTACCTTAACAAGTTATTGAACTGAAGTTAACAACTTGATGAAGTGAATTACAGATTTGATCCTTATACTCGGTTGTTGACCGGAACAACCGTTACATTAAAAATATAAAAAAGAACTCTTAATATTATTAAGAGCGTATCCAAGGACTTCTCTAAGAAAGAGAATATATCTTGAGTTAAAATGTTGCTCCAAGAGCCTTTCTAGAATGGAAAAGGCAATAGAAAAGGTTTTCCTTCTAAATATAAAGATAACCCAAAAATGATTACGAAAAACCTTGAGAATTGATAAGAAATGTTGAAAACTAATATGTAGGTTAATTAACTATTAATCAGAAACGTTAGAGACCAACCTGCTACCGAGAACGCCGGAGTTCATGGTGAGTTGGCCGATCAAGGCCGCTGACTTAGGCTCCACACTGTACGCTTTCTCGTATTTCAGCTCTAAACCCTCGCCGGAGGCCACAAAAAAAGCTCCGTTCACCAGAATATCCCCTTCACTCCTCCAATTCCATCCCCTCCAATGCTCTTGGGCCGTTTCCACCCTCTTCGTCACCTTTTCTCACACAGTTTTTCAAGAAAATGAAAATTTAGAAAAAACACATTTGCTTCATTTTTAATTTTTCATAGAAAACTGGAAATAAAAACCCAACTCCATTTTTTGAACACGTTTTCTAGAAAAATAAAAACAGTTTTCCACAACCAAACGAACCCTTAGGATGTTTTTGGTAATTAAAAATTTTCTAGTTTTCCAAGAAAATAAAAATTGAAAACTCCAATAATCAAAAGTTTTCCAAGAAACGAAAATTTTCTGTTATTTTTTCCCATAGAAAACTGAAAATGAAAAACTCAACTCCATTTTCTAAAACCCTTTTTAGGGAAAAATGAAAAACAGTTTTCCACAACCAATCGCACCCTAGAAACGTGTTTGGTTCATTCAGTTTTACAAGAAAATAGAAACTCTTTGTTTTCTACCTTCAATGTAAATTAGAAAAATGATTTTGGCCGGTTTCCAAAATTTTAGAAGATTTTCTGATTTTCTAAAATGAAAAATGAAAACACCAAACACACCGAATTTCACTACAGAAATTCAAAAAAGGCCCATACCTCCTTCGCATTACGGTTCGCCGGAGCAGTATACCGGTTCCCCTGACTGTTAATCGTCGGGTTCCCACTCCCTCCGATCGCATACATCTCCCACCGCGAATACACATTGTTCACAACGTGTATATACCCTCTACGGCACCGCGGCATCCGCTGCACCAGCTTCTCTCCGAAATGATTAAAAGCGATGGTCACCTGCATCCCGGAATCCGGCAGGTAAGCATCGCTATGGCCCAGCAGCATTACCTCATCGTGATGCGAGAAAAAGTTATTCGATATCGTGATCCCGGTGGACCCCATCACGGCATCGATCAACCCGTCCTTGCAATGCGACAAGGAGCAGTGATCGATCCAGAGGTCCCGCGACCCGAATATCGATATCCCGTCGCCATCGGATTTCGTGCGGTACCCGTAGTGCGTCGGGCTCGACCGTACGTTGGTGTTGCCGGACGGGTAGCAGTGGTGGATGTGGATGTTGTGGATGATGACATTGGTGATGTACTGGAGGGTGATGCAGCCGCCCCCGGTGATGTGGACGTTGGCCCGCGGCCGTCGAGGGTTTTGAAGCTGTTGAATATCAGTTCTTGGGAGAGCTGGATGTGCATGTTGGTGGGGAAAACGATCCATAGGGGTTCGGTTTGGATGACGGCCCACCGGAGGGTGCCCGGCTTGGGGGTGACGGCATCGTGGTCAGAGGAGTCGGTGACGACGTAGTAGCGGCCGCCTTTCCCGCCCAAGGCGTACTGGCCGAAGCCAATGCCGCAGTCGGCGAGGCGTTGGCGGTTGAGGTGCCAATTGGGGTCGCAACGCCAGCAATCGTCAATGGGGTTGCCGGTGAGGCAATTGGAGTACGATAGCAGCTCTCTTTTGCTAATTGACTCATTTACCCTCCTGCATCAGCTAGTTTATCAGCTATTGGCTAATTTATCGGCTAGTTTGTCAAAGATAGGCTAAAGCTGACCACAACCAGAATTTTTAATTCTTTTCAGATTTAAAGTTATACAATTTCACTTATAACATGAAGTTGTATAAATAATTAATACAAAATTTAATTACGACAAACAAAGCGGTAATTTAGGAATAGATTATGGTAATTAAGGTGGTAATAATTAAATTTTAGAGTAAATGGGGGAAATAGTATTTTAGAAATGGAAAGCAAAAGTGCACAAATATCCAAAATATTAAGGAAGGGGCCAAGGCCATAATATCTTGAAGAAAGAAAAAGTCAAAAGTAGACCAATTTGTATTATTATCATAAATTAATATTATAATATTAGCACTGGGCTCAAAGTAATTAACATTAAAGGAATGTTTAAACTTTGGGTCTAATTTTTACTAATTATATGCCAAAATAAATGTTATTTATTTTGAATTATTTTAAATGCAAGAACTCTTCTTTTAATTTTAGGTTTGGTGAAATGATATTTCAGATGAGTATTGAATTGAAGCTATGGCCATTAACTCAAAATCAGTCATTTAATATGAATAAAAATAGACATTAACTTTTTAACATAAGAAAAAGAAAAGGTGGAAAACTATAAATAAATGGGTTCTCATACTAATTAATGTTATATGCTCTTAAAAGTCTTTTATTATATGCCTCCTACATGTTAAAATTAAGACTTGTTTGCTTTATTTTGGAGTAAGATAGCGAATAAGCGAAATATTGACAAACAGATAAATCATCATTCATTAAGTTCCACAATTTAAAACCACTAAAAATTTAATTACAAAACACACATTTTATTAATTAATTTAAGAACCCTTTACTAAACATTATATGGATAACAGTTTATCATTCTTGGTCATTAAATTGATATAGTAGATTTTGTTAAAATTCAACACCCTAATTTATTGTCTGGTAGTTATTTAAATTTGGAGGATTTAATTTTTTTAATATAATTTTGGATAAGATTTTGAGATACTACAAGCCTAAGACCATCTCCAATGGGGTCACTAAATCTTACACTAAACATCAAATTTGGTGTAAATGTTATTATTCACATCTTCAACGGGGTCACTACTTTTCACAATAAATTTAGTGTGATGAATAGTATAACACCAAATTTGGTGTAACACTATTTTTCACACTATTTTTTGCACTACTTTTTACACTATTTTTTTTGTGTAAAAAATAGTGTTACCCATTGGAGAAGATTTAGTAATACCACTAAATCTTACACTACTTTTTACACTATTTTTAACATTTGGTGTAAAAAATAGTGTTACCCATTGGAGATGCTCTAAGGCTGTGTTTGGCAAAAAAAAAAAATTAAGCTAGCATAGGTTTGAATAGACCATAAGCTAGCTTATTGAAACGCTACTTCATGAAGTACCGTTTCAAGAGATTTTTGTAGATTTTTTTTTCCAATTATACCCTTATTAATATTCATTATTATATCCCAAGATATTCTTTTTAGTAATTTTACATACTCGTTAGCTTGTTTTTGCTAAACATAATCTATTCATAAGCTTGCTTATGAGCTACAGTTAGCTTATAAGCTAGTTCCCAAAAAACAACCAGGGCATATGAACGGATAATAATATCGGGTTACCGCCTTACCGGTTAGGGTTTCCGAGGACAGCATCTTAATGCAAATGTGGCTTATAAACTTCTAAAATAACAAATGATATTTAGTCCTATAAAAAGACCATGCCATCTATTACATCTCCAATATTCTTTTCTTGTTGCAAAATAAATTACTAATTTTTTCTAAAAATTACACCATTTTGATGCTAAAAAATAAAAATTGGACATAGATGGTAGGAGAGGCTATGAAAAGTTCCTATTTGCCTTCAAAATATGCAAAATGTTACATCTTATTACATACATTACCAAATTCTGCACCTAAAATGTTAAGATACCAATTCTTTACTTGAAAGTCAAGAATATATGGCTAAAAAAATGGATATCCATCAACCATTTAGCCTGGGCAAGAAGTTTGAGTTGGAGTATGATTTCTTGAGTATTTTTACAGTAAAAATATAGAAAACTAACCATTTAAAAGAAGAGTAAAGTTTACTAAAGTACATTGTGAAGACCCAAAGAAAGAACAAAAAGGTAACAATTTTTACCTTTGAATATGTTGAGCAACAAGTTCAGGAGAAGGGTGTTGGCCTGGTAAGACTGTTAGGTTGTTGAAGACTTCCATTGAAGCACCACCTACAACCACCTTAACTGCTAACAGGGTGTACAATACCACAATGCACCTCCATCTAAGTTCCATTTTCAGAACTGGGTAGGAGGAGGAGGAAGAGGGTAAAATGGTAATTAAGCAGGAGAGAATGTGGTGAGTTACTAGTCAGCCTAGCTAGCTCTCTCCAATGGTGGTGGTGACAGGTGACTCATGATTTATAATCAAAGTAAAAGCAGATAGGGGAAGAAGATGGGGGGCCCAGCAGGTTTAAAGGGTAAAAAAGATATAACAGTCATTTATTGTCAACTATTTCTCAACCCAAATATTGCTTCCATCCAAAATTAAGGGTTTGTTTTTTAAGCAGTAATTGCTGAGAATAAAAATCAAAGAAATTGTTTGTTGTGTATTATTCCAAAATTCTAAATTTTCATTCTATCATTAAATTGGAGGTATGAAAAGTCATTTTCAATTTTATTTTTTCTTATTTTTATTATGTAAAATGTATGGGGGCTTAAATACCCGACCAACCCAACTTGATACAAAATAACATAACCCGAACTCCCAAAGCAAGTGGACGTCTAATTGGGTTGAATTTTTTAAAACCGTAGGTATTGAGTTGGTGTCATGTGAACTCAATCCAACCCGATGAACCAATATGCTTTTACTTCTTGAATTTAATTCGATTGTTAAGCTCATAGTAGTA
This sequence comes from Centaurea solstitialis, assembly GCA_030169165.1. Taxonomy (NCBI): domain Eukaryota; kingdom Viridiplantae; phylum Streptophyta; class Magnoliopsida; order Asterales; family Asteraceae; genus Centaurea; species Centaurea solstitialis. Next base: position 4,201,164 of record CM058042.1, on the reverse strand, counting down.
ATTTAGTATGTATATTACACAATTACACTATCATATAGCCTCTTAATATGCGTATATTTTTTATATCTTCTCCATCTCTATATACCACATACAAATATAGAGGGAGGTTCATACAAGAACAATCCAATTTGCAAGAACAAATGAACCATATAAATCACATGTGATTTTGTACTAAACAAGTAAAAGCGAGTGTAGTACACTTGCCGACAAGGCGCGTGGGTCGGTGCGAGTAGGCGAGCGTAGTACAAAATCATCTGTGATTTACATGGTTCCTTCATTCTTGCAAATTGGTTTTGTTCTTGTTTGAACTTAATTCTACAAATATATATAGGGGTGGGTTCAAATGTAAACCACTTTTTGGTTGTGAACGTGAGGACAACCGAGAGCGCGACACGTGGCGGATGACTAGGCGCCACGTCAGGTCCACGACGGATGACTAGACGCGATTCATGGGAGGACATTGAATTAAAAGGGGGGACCACACTTAAAGCCGCCACGTGTCGCGCTCTCGGTTGTCCTCACGTTCACAACCAAAAAGTGGTTCATATTTGAACTTTCCTCTCTCTCTCTCTCTCTCTCTCTCTCTCTCTCTCTCTTATATATATATATATATATATATATATATATGTTAGGCAAATCTAAACAAACAAATAATAGTGTGAGAAATTGTGTTAACAGTGAGAAGATTTTTTTTGGAAGGGTGTCCGGGCCAAAGCCCGACTAATCCCCAGCAATTTTGGGGGCTAAACATGGTCCCACTTAAATGTCCCCAGGCATGCACACGGGAAGGCTCAAACTTGGTTAGAGTGCTATGAACCCCCCGAACGATAACCAATCCGCCACAGCACTGTTGACCGGTGAGAAGTTGATTTGAACCCTTGATATATTTTAATCTCATGCTCTTCCACAGACTGTGTTTTAGAATGAATTGATACAGCGCATCTCAATGGAGGTTATCTCGGTGCATCTCCTCCTAATATGCATTCATTTCTCATCCAACGGTTGATAACCATTTCTCACGTTAGCCTCAACATACTTCTCATCGAAAACCCAACCAAATCTAAACACACACACACATATGCAATTTAAGAAAATTAATTAATTACATTAACCTGACCAACCTGTACGGTTTAACACTTTGAGTTGGGTTGGGTTGCACTTTGGTTTACGTTAGGTTGGGTTGAGATTTTTCAAACCGTAAACATTGAATTGAGTTGTTCAAATATCTTCAACCCGATCAACCAAACCTGTGAGCACTCGTATACGTAAGTAAATGTCTACATTCTCATTTTACCCTTAATTATGAGATGGAGAAAATCTAAGGGTGATATAATCATTTATCAATTAAAACGTAATAGCTAAATATTTATAAAGTGTGGTTTTATTGTTGACTTTTATTTTACATGGAGATGCGGGATTGTTCATTAGTTAGCATCCAATGTATGTGAAGGGAGGGAACTAAATTGATCCAATCATACATTGGATATTGGATTTTTCAATCCAATGTATGATTGAATCAGTTTGATGTCATACATTGAATATTCATATTGAATATTTAATTGGATCAGATTGAATCCGTCTAATATCAGTTGAATTGAATTCATCCACATCAAATAGATGATTAGTTGTTCTATTTTATTATATGTAATTAGGAATTAAATATTATTTGTTTTTACAAAGATCATCAATCGAATGGTTGTTGAATAATCATTGGACAGTAGGACGGTAATTTGATTAATAGTTGAATGAATAATCGGATTGATTCAGTTGGTCCTGATCAATTCTGATGTAAATATATAAAAGTGTAAATATCTAATTGATATGTATATTATTTAATTATATAATTGAAAATGTGTAAAAGCCTTATGTTGTTTTTACATATAGAGGTTGGAAAAAATATTTGATTATATAATTGAAAATGTGTAAAAGCCTTATGTTGTTTTTACATAGAGAGGTTGGAAAAAATATTTGATTAAGGATTAAAAAATCATAAATTGATTGTTATTTCTTGACACACGTGTTTTTTTACATAACCGAATCAAGTTTTAAAACATACATATTGATTGCTCCTCTACATAAAATTCATTTAGACCAAAATCTTAAACTTTAGATACAATATCTATAAAACCGGCTTTAGGTAAGAAGAAAATTTATCATGAGAAAAGATTTGACACTTGAATTAATCATACTTGAATATCAATATTTATGAGATGTATCAGATTTCGTTAAAGGCGTAATTCATTGGTAGAGGTGATTAACCATCAAGAGTACAAATCTCTTCTTACACTTCTTACTTTGAGTGCTCACACGGTCTTTGGTCTTGGTCCTATAAAGTATCAGTTACAATATACAAATTGTTAATGGTTTATAAAGTTATTACTAGATTCCAAGCCAATAAAATGAATCAAAAGCTTTGATTTCAAATACCTGATTAAGTATATTTTCTTGTTCATTATTATAAGGTGTAGCAGGGATAAGAAATTCTTGGTGGACTGGATGGGCTGGCTGTCGGGCCCAACATTGTATTAGCAGTAGCGAGTTTTCTGGTTGGTCTCGAAGCATCTTCTTCCTTGCTGTGAGATGTTTCATAGGGCCTGCTTTTGGGGTGAGGCTTGTTTGTTTCTCACAAACGCCCTCGTTCCCTATTTTGGTTTCTTTGTTTTGTCTGCGGTGTTAACCTGTATGCTCCACTTTTTTCTTTTGGTTCGATCGTGGCTTGTTTCTTTGTTCACCATTTTTTGGAAGAGGTATCCCAGACCACATTGGGCCCAGACTAATCCTCGGCAATTTTGGGCCGAAGCCCGACTGCTAAAGCATGCAGCCCGGGGTCGAAGCCCCCGTACCTCCAGAATGCGTCCCCCAGGGCTCGAACTCAGGTTCACCACTATGTAGTGCCCAAGCCTTACCACTAGGCTAACACTCCTTTGGTTTGTTCACCATTTTTTAAGTCTCATGATGATTAAGAATATTAACATAATCACAACGATTTAGCATGTTTAGTTATTTATCATTAGATTTGTAGAGTTTGTACAAACTACTCGGTTTGTATTTGATACTTCCCCTATATATATATATATATATATATATATAGAGGTTCAAATGAGAATGACATCTTTTTAAGAGAATAAGAGAATGAATTTTTGTGTACAAAATCATATATGATTAAATACTGAACTGAAAAAAAGGGGAAGCGGGCGGGTCAACATGCTGGTCGTGAGTCGCATGTGACCCGCGCAGTTGTTAATCATGTATGATTAACAACATGAATCATATGTGTTTTACTATATGAATCATATATGATTTTGTACATGTTTTTTGTACCTGAACTTTTCCTTTGTTAATCATATATGATTTTGTACACAAAAGTCATTGTCATATATGATTGGCTTAAGATGATTGGCTGAGATTCATTCTCGTATTCTTTTAAATTGATGTCATTCTCGTTTGAACCTTCCCCCTCTTTCTCTCTCTCTGTATATATATATATATATATATATTATATATATCAAGTTCTACTTTTTATAGAAAGATCTAACTGATTTTTCTGCAAAGTTTTTTTTGCATCATACTGCAATGTTAGGATACACACGTATATTGTTGTTAAGTCGTACTTTAAAAGAACTATTGTATCTTGAATTTCATGTAAGAACTACTCATATGCATTATTGTGTTAATATTTTGTACATGCTTGTGGTATTACATATTCTTGTAGCCACATTTTATGGCAGAGTATTACTGTCGTCACCTATGTTCTAGCATTCAAAGTCTTTTTTGTACCACCGATTACCATTTTATTCATGTAATTTGTAAGGTTTATATTATCGAACAACACTTTCTTCCTATAGAACATTTTTCTCATATTTTAAAACCAAACATGACAACTTAAATGATCTATGTTAAACCATCAATGGTATTAAAACATCATTTGAATAATAAGGGTTTTAAACTGATAACAAACTTAACATAACTGTTATTAATTCATGGTGGCATGTGGAGGTCCAAAAAGATCCAATAGGACCCAACATAAAGAAGGAAAAAAGGGACATATGATAATGTTAAAGGGTGGTTTTTTTTCTTTTTATTGGGAGGTGAGAACTGAGAACTAAATGGCTTCTTTTGGCCCCTATTGGGGGCTGTGTTTTCATAAAACATGCCTATCAATCTCCACCCAATCTTTATGAGTTTTTAACCAAACCATTGTGTTTTGAAAAACTATTTACCAAACCATTGTGGTTTTAAAAATATTTTCCAAATACTTGTATTTTTAATTAAACTATTAATATTTTTATTTTTATTTCCAAATCATAATCTTTTCCAAATGTGGATGAAGTGTATTTTTTTTATTATTTCCAAATCATAATCTTTTCCAAATGTGGATGAAGTGTTTTTCAAGGTATTTATTATTTGATGGCTATATATAACATTTTCAATATAGAAAATGATGGCGGTATTAGAGTGGGCGATTTTATTTAACACGACTACATTATAAAAATAAGTAGATAGTTAAATTTTGAATTATTCTACAACTATAAATCGATGAAGGATAGAGAGGTTTGTTACACTAATTCAATTACTAAATTTAAAGTTCGAATTACTCTATTATCATAAATAAATAAAATTGGGTTCGGAATGGGTCGAGGTGGTGCAGCAGGGCGGTTTGGAATTGGGATAGAAGGTCTTATCAAGTTTTGCATCAGCTGGATGGTGGATCGAGGGTCACTACAATCGGCTTTGGGCAGTCTACGTTCTAAGCTTATGCGAGGCAGATTCTTGTTGCTCTTTGGTGTATCTGGAAGTCGCTTTCATCGTTGTCGAAACGCGACTGCAGCTGGATGTTCCGTCTCTCTTCAATTTGCAATAACCACCGCTTTTCCATGGATGGTTGGTAGTTGAGCTGCTGCCGGGTGCGAAATGCTTTGAAGGCTTGGGTGCCTCTTCTCTCTTATCTTGGTAGTTGTTAGTTTAAGTATTGTAAATTGCTTCTTTCTCTTTTGTTCTTTGGCCTACCTAGTTGTTTGCTAGTGTTTCATGGCCTTCTTTTTCTTGATTATGGCCTTGTTGTTTTGGTACTTCTTGTGGTAATAAGGGTTTTTTGTTTTGTCGATCAATATATATATATATATAATATATAGACTTTACGGAATACATATTTATTTGTATTACAAATTAGGAGATGATACAATTAATAGTATGTGCAATTATAGCCTTGAGAATAATAAATGCCTTAGAAAAGATTATGATTTTGAAACAAAAATAAAAACAATAATGGTTTAATTAATAATACAAGTAATTGGGAAATATTTTTAAAACTACAATAGTTTGGTAAATAGTTTTTTAAAACACAATGGTTTAGTTAAAAACTCATCTTTTATTTATATTCTATTTCAGTTGAGATAAAATTTATATATAGAACCTTAACATAGGGTTAAGTTGGTTTTCCGTTGCTTTACATATGTGGATCAAACTGTCAGCATTAATTAATTTGTTTATATATATTAGGTATGTTTTTATAAATGCAATGAGCATGTTGTTGAATAAGGAGTAACAGGTATAAAAAAAATTATTTTTGCATAATTAAGCTAACCAAGCTTATTATACTGATAACAAACATGATGTTACTTTTCAAAAAGGTTTTAAGGTGTAGATAGCAAATTAAATAGTGTAATTAGCTTCTTCGGTATATTAAAATGGTGGGACTGTAGTTGAACTGGGTCCCAACCAAAAATACATGACACTTTAATTTTTATAAATTGTTGAATACAGGATCTTAGAGCATCTCCAACAGGTTTGCTATAATAGAAAAATTGATGTTTTTTTTTCCTAAATTGCTCCAACAGGTTCGCTAAAAGGATTGCTAAAATAGAAAAAACTTGGGTTTTCTCTAAATTTAGAGAATTCTCTAAATTCTCTAAAATAGGAGAGAGAAAGTATTACCTTTTATTTTCCACCAATAGAATAATTTGATTGTTTAATTTTTTTTTAAAAATTCATTGGAATAATAAATGTAAGTATATTTTAATAATATAAGTGATGATAGAATCTCTATAATAGAAAAGCTGTTGAAAATGGAAAAATAAAGTTTTAGAGATTTTGACATTTCATTTGCTATTTTAGTAAAATTATAGCAAACCTCTTGGAGATGCTTAAGCCGTGGACTCTAAAATGTATTTTAGCATAAAAGTTAAAAGGTAATTATGTTTTTCAAAATATAGATTATAAAAGAAAATTTATTTTTCTTAAACATAAAAAAATAGGTGACGCAGGACAGCAAAAGGCAGTCACCGTCACCCCCCATACGAAATAAAAACTTGGTTAACGAAGAAGGGGTGAAATAGAAGAATTATGAAAATAAAGGGATGATTATTGTAAATGAGTGTATGAAAAGGGACTAGACTTTAAATAAGACTTTTGTTTGACCGGTCACCTTGGGGGTAGCGCCTGTCAGATGCCGGAACCCTACCGTTGGAGTAGTTATTTCACCATGCCTTCACCTTTTTTTTTTTTTTTTCATTTTTAAGTTTTAACAAAGTATTATAGATACATGATATGGTTAAATTTGTAAGTTACCGTGAACCTCAAATAAACGAAAAATCGATGAACACCTTCGTAATATCTTTATTTGGACCGTACACACTTGTATATACGAGTAATTTTGTAATTTGCACATGTACATATGCATAGGTGCATAACGCACTTGTGCATAAAAACCCAAAAAGAACTCAAATTACCCGTATGTACAAGTGTATACGGTCCAGATGGAGGGTTACACATGTGTTCTTTGGTTTCCGTTTATTTGAGATTTTCCCTTGAACCTCCCTCATATGTATATGGTTCAGATTGAGGCTACGCATGTAGCATTTGTATATAAGGTGTGACTCACTCTATAACTTAACACATCTTATGTCATGGTTGGCGTACCTTTTTTATGACTGATTTTTTTGCCGATACTCTATGCTCTTCATAACTTAACAAAAAATTGTTGTTATGTACTGAAAGTATCTTTGATAGTATCGTTGTATTTGACACTAGAGTTTGCAAGTTTCTTTTTAAACGGCAGATAACACACGTACACGTCCCGACACGAAGTCAACGAGTATCCGGGATCCATACAAGCACACAACTAATCATCGACGATCATTAACAGACCTGTGGTTAGGGTATCGCCACATCTCACCCCATGAACCGAATCCGAGGGGACAAGGATGCCATCCATTGTCCTTCCAAATATGTTATCAACCACTAGGCTGCTAATTAATACTTTGATATAGTTTGCAAGTTTATACAACATTTTTTATTCTTTTTTATGGTATTTTCCCTTTTCCCATTCCCATTTTTTACCACGCTTTAACACCTTTATACAAAGGTATAATATTTTATGAGAAACTGGTGAAAAAAAGAAAAACAAAGAAAAGAGTGGATTAGAGTAGAGTAGAGTAGAGAGTGGAGTGGGGCTACATCCAGGGAAATATAGTCAAAAGTGAGGTCGCATTTTGTCAAACGGATTCTCAAAGATTCACATTATCCATAATCCACGCCAACACAATAATAAATGGAAGTACATTTTTTTTAAAAAGATTAATATTTTATCTAAAATCAAGTATTGCTTCAATAACTAGAGGCAAGTTTACGAGGAAGCTTAATTGGTTAGGATGGTGTTATAACCCAAAGCTGGAAGTTACCCTGTAATCTTTTCTCTTTTGTTGGGCTATAGCTCCTCGCTATGGTCCTGTTTGCTTCCCCTACTTCTTTTTTTAATAAATTCTCTTTTTTGCTGCTGCTAAAAAAAACTAATTTATGTCCGTTAAAACAAGTATCTCGAAAATAGACTAGCTTATTTTTGAAAAATATAATATAAATACTAGGCAAGTCTCGTTTTTTTAAGAGGGTAAATTGGTTATCAGGCTGAGGTGACACTAGGATAAAGAGGGTAAATTAGGTAAATTGGGTAGAAAAAAAAATAATTGATGTGCTGATGAGGTGACACTCGGATAAAGAGGGTAATTTGGATAGCGGTACTCATAGTCTTATCCTCATTTACCATGTTGGGTAACATTTTGGGTCACAAAAATAGACTATTGGTAAATGTATTTTACCAAGAGTATTTTTGTTCATTTACCGGGTAAAATTACCGGTCTTGTCACCCAATTAGGTAAGTCGTATATGATAACACTTATCAAATAAGTATTTAGTGAAACACCTTTAAATAGTAGCTTAAGGTCTTTGTAGATGGAGGACGTGTGACAAAATGGGAACATAGTTAGCAAGAGAAAAGAAATATTTGTTGACGGCCCAACAAGTGCATTTCACATAGATGGCCAAAAACCTATTTTAGGTCGGATTCAAATTCTTCTCAATCCAAAATTGTTCTCTTGTAACTGGTCCTATGATAACCAAGCTTCGACCACAAACATACGAATCGTTTCTCATATACAAGGCCTGGTCCTCGTCTTGGGCATGCCATAATCAACCCAAAATATATTTTTTTTTTCAAAAATCAATCTTGAACATGTAGAAATTTTGTTCAAATATTTTATTTAACATATCTTACTGAAATACACTTTAAGTCTTTAATTAAGTCATTCAAATACACTTTAGATATTTTTTACACAAAAAGTTATACATATATACTTTTTTAAACTTGAATTTTGCAAAAAAACATAACCAGTCTCTACCGACCCCAATCGGTCTTGGGCCAAACCAAATTTGGTTATCTCTAGTTTAAGGGTGCGTTTGGTACGCATAACAAGTTTGCCATGCACTTATGTGGAACAAGCTAAAACTAAGTAGAACAAGCTAAAACTAAGTAGAACAAAAGTAGAACAAACATGTTCCCTCCAACCCTTTGAAACTAAATAAAATAAGGTTTGATATACCATTTGATCTCTCAAGATACGTACTTCTGTTCTTTTTTACGATAATTGTCTCATGCTTGGGGGGGGGGGGGGGGGGAACCAAAACTCGGCCAATTTCAAAAAATCGATCCGAAAAACCCCGAAGCTACCTGACCCACATAACTTGAACTAACTTGATCTCCAAATTATAACTTTCAGACAGGTTATTCGGCTCGGGTAGGGTTTCCAATCGGTTTTGGGCCAAACCAAATTTGGTTATCTCTACTTTAAAGGTGCATTTGATATGCAGAACAGGCATGCCTCGTATTTGGCACACACTTATGTGGAACAAGCTAGAACTGAGAAGAACAACAGTGGAACAAGTTTGTTCCCTCCACTCCTGGAACTAAGTGGAACAAAGTTTGATGTACCGTTATACCCCTCAAGATATGTTCATCTTAAAAAATTTGTTGCAAACAATTTCTAATTTCTACTAATTTGGTGGGGAAAAAAGAAAAAATAACATATATTGCAAAAACCTGAACTCGATTAAATCCAAATTCAGCATGGCTCGAAATCCAAAATCCATAATCCTTCACATCCGACTTTGATTTTCGGGGGTTACATTTCATACTCAAAACCCAATTAGAAATCCAACCAAGAATGTGTATATTGCTACTTTTATCTTGCAAGTTGTGATTTTAGAACATATACTTGGTCGTAGTTTTGTTGATACATAGATTGTCGTTTTCTGTTTTCGTTAATTTTTTATTTAGATTGGCTATTTGGAAAAAAATATATACTAAAAAGCCCGTTAAGGGTAAATTGATCATTCAACAAGTTTTCCAATACAATAAATGGTATGTTTTTGAAACTTTGATATATTAAATGGTAATTTTTTAAGTAAAATACATCCAATAGCAAAATGTGACAACTTGAATACATTTTTGGGAACTAAACCCATTAATTTATTGAAGTTATTTAATACAAGTTCTTATTTATAAACCAATGTATATTACTTTTAAAAAAATGTGTTTTAATTAAAATTTTGATTTATAAACATTGTTTGGTCACTATTTAAAAACTTCTTATTTATATTGTAAAATTTATTTAATTAAAACATCTAATAAAAATATGTGTCTTAATAAACATTTTGATTTATAAACATTGTTAGATCACTATTTACAATCTTCTTTTATTCATATTGTTAAAATTTTTGATTTATAACCATTGTTACCTTACTATTTTTTTTTGAAACGGCAAATGATTTTAAAGATTTTTCAAATAAAAATATGTATTTTAATAAAAGTTTGATTCATAATCATTGTTACCTTACTATTGACTTTAAGTTTTTTCAAATAAGAATATATGTTTTAATGGAAGTTTTGATTTATGACCATTGTTATCTTACTATTGATTTTAATATTTTTCAAAATAAAATTTTATTTCTTGAAAAAACATATATGTTTGAATAGTAATTAAGAAAAAATAAATAAGAACTAAATATAAAGGTAATTGGTACTAAAAAATGTAAGATATATAATATTTTAATAACCTAAAATGTTTATTTAAATAAAAACATAAAATATTGATTAAAAAAAAGATAAATAAAAAGTTTAAGCATTAAATGTGATGAAACAATTAAAATTATGAAAAAAAAAGATAATTAAATAAGAAAAATCTCTCTTTGATTCTTATGTCTCGTTTTATATATAGATATATATTGATTTATAAAAATTATTGGTTTACATGAGTTAATGAGTGTAAACGTTGCAAGCTTGGCAAATGATTTTAAGCATCTATTCCAAACCGTGTACTGTGTAATTAGCTTCTATAAATCCCTTAAACCTCTCCAACTAGCATTATATCCGTCCGGTGGTCGGTATACATAGTGAGGTTATAAGGTAAAGTATAACATCTTATTTGTTGAACTTGTGCATGCAATGTATCTAATTGAACGGCTGCCGAATTCTTGATTTTATTGATAAGTTATAGGCGAAGTGTTTGGACTTGCTCATACATGTAAAACGACCAAAAAAACTGATAAGTGATTTCAAAAAATGTCAGAAAAGAGTAACCTATCAAAAACCCCATATTATCAATGACAAACTGATATGACACTTTTCTTCTTTTCATCTAAACACTTGAAAACTTCTTATTATCGGTACCACACCATAATAAGTTCAAATCACATAAAAGGTTAAGGAAATTGAAACAAAAAGTTACAACCAGTTTCAAACTTGGCACAATATCAAGGCCTAAATTATAATATGACCATTGTAGGTTCCAAAGGTGACTATTAGCAGCAGAGACCCGCGAATCCCATTTCGGTAGCTCTTTGCAAGTGTCGTCTTTGTGCACAAAAACTTCTATAGAGCATAATGAATCCTTGTGTGTTCTCTTTGTTGTAGAGATTGCTTCTACCAACTCTTCCTCAATTCAAACCTCTAACAAAACAATTGACGTTCACAAATATTTCCAAAAGAACGATCAAAATATGTGGAACCCCAATTCAACCATGTCATCTTCATTTTTGCACAAAAGCAGCTAATTATTAGTGATATCAACAGCGAATTCCATCATCATCAATATTGATTCCATCCCAAGTCCCAATACCGATTCCTTCCCTAGTCCCAATACCGATTCCATCCGAAGTCCTTTCATATGGCCTATCAACCAACAATGACATAATCAAACACCTGAATCAAAAAACCATATAATGAAATGAAGTTAAAGTTACTAACACGATGAAGGTGATAATACCATTTCAACTCGATGCAAAAACACACATCTAAAAGGATGGTAATACTTGAAATGAAGCTACAAAATCAGTATAAAGATCCACGATTAAGAAGTTGTTACTAAACACGTACTCGATAAGCACTTACAACATCATTTACCTTACCATTATGAACATGGCAAGGGCCGAGAATCTTACCTAGTAAGAGCGACACTAAAGATAGAGACTCTCCTAGCAAGTGAGGGTGATGACTCTTACGGTCTTGCCCGATAACCGGTTATTAGGCATTGTATTGTTTTCGTCCGTTTGTTGGGTACATGACATGATTTTTATGTAGATTCAATTATTTGATATTACCACTTTAATCTTCTTTATGTTTTATGTTTGAAGTAAGAAAACATACAAATAGAAATTCAATTATAAGTGAGGAAAAATTCAATCACTTACCCTGGCATATAATATTAAACACAATGACTTTACATCTTATTAAACACAATATAAAAATAAAATAAGTGATTAACCGCATTTAAATTTAAAATAAGAAGGAATATTATGGGTTAAAAATGGAATGCATAGTGCTCCTAAGATTACCTAGTTTCAAAATATCACCGGTATTCTAAAACAATATAAGTCACCACCTAAAATATGTTATATTAATGACTTGTCAATTTAAGATTTGAAAGTTCTTCACACCGTTTGTCTCATGAAGTAAACTCCATCACAATGATTCTCCCATTACAAAAGCATACAAGATTCTAATCATATAAGAAAACAATATAGATAGGTTGAAGATAAGCATAATGATATGGTGATGAAGTGGTATGATAGTATCTTGAATATAGAACCGGTGATCATAATGACATACAATTCATGTCACCAACAAAATCAGCATATATATATATATATATATATATAAAAGTCTAGATGGTGTACCTTGCCATCATAAAATCCACAAGAAAGAACCTTTGGAGCAGTGTATGAAGGGGTGCCAACTGCAAATTTATGGATTTGGGTCTCAACTGTAGAGAGATGCACAAGAACTGAAATCATTATCTTTTGGATTTTTAGTTCACAAAACCATTAACTTTGAGTAGCCAACATCACAAAGCAAATAAGGCTTGGTTTAGCACCAACTGTGTTTAAGACAAACCTCATGTGGAAATAACTATACCCTAAATTGGTTGAGCCATTTAAGGTAAAGCAGAAGCGTGTTCTTATGTGCCTGTAAAAAGATAACATCCACTGTTTTCAATAAATATATAGTCGCAAAAATCCCAAAAAAGATGACAAATTTAAGAAAAGTTTGAATTATTCTACCATGACATTTGCATCTATGATCCTCCTTCCATGTGATTACTTGGTCCTGTGGAATGCTAATAAAAAGAGGAAGAACAAATTCACATGAAGCATCAGTGATGAGAACAAAAAGAGTGCAGACTTTTGCATTACCATTGATTAAATGTGTATAAATGCATTGAAATTTCCTAATGTGGGTAAAATCTATATGTAGAAAATATATATATAGAAATCTATATATATATAAAAGTAGGATGTTGGAGATCCTAGGTGGCATCTTCAAAAGCCATGAATCATATTTATCTTTTTTCTCAAATTTTGTATTTTTTTGTATTTTTAATATTTTTAATTTATTTAATGATGTCATTCATTATTAGGGTCATTATTTTATACATAAGTTATCCATCTTTTCATTTTTCCTTCAAACTTTTCATTTACCATCCATAAATCATTAAATACATGTTACACTATATATATATATACCAACTACTTACATCAAACATATCCATCAAATTGTTCAAGTCTTTCTTCTACACATTTTTTAGGTAATAAGTTTTATATTTTGTTTCATGTTTTCTACAAATTATATATTGTTGTTGATGTTTATGCATGTGTTTTATTCAAAATTTGTTTTTTGGTTGACAATGTTTCACTTCTAATAGTAACAATCAAATACTAAAGTATGATTTTTATGGGCTTTTTAGGAGATGGGTTATTTGTGTTTTTAATTCAATTTATTATTTCTGTTTTTATCCCTAAAATGGTTCTAAAGTATGATTTTTGTGGCTTTTTAGTAGATGATTTATTTGTGTTTCTTAATTCAATTTGTTAATAATATATCTTAAGACAATGTTTCACTCCTAATAGTAACAATCAAATACTAAAGTATGATTTTTATGGGCTTTTTAGGAGATGGGTTATTTGTGTTTTTTATTCGATTTATTATTTTTGTTTTTATCCCTAAAATGGTGTTCTAAAGTATGATTTTTGTGGCTTTTTAGTAGATGATTTATTTGTGTTTCTTAATTTAATTTGTTAATAATATATCTTAACCTTCATTACCTTTCGTTTTTCTATTTTTTATTTACTTGATAAGTTAATTAGTTTTCCATCTTTATATCAAAAACAAAAGTTTATTATGACATAACTATTTTGGTAATTCTAAGACTTTTAACTTTCTAACATTTTTATCTTTATTCTTGAAAATAAAACCTTCATAGATTTCATCTACTCATAATCTGACTATTACTAAATTTACTTTTATCTCTCCTTATCACAACATGTTTTTCTTCAACATGATCGTTTTTCATGTTGTCACTCTCCATTGTTTGATCTGCTTACAATATTTCACAAATTCTTATTTATAAAAAATGTTTTTCAAATAACCTATTTTTCTCCTTCTTCATCACTTGATTTGTTATTCATTCCACAAAAACTTATTTTCAACAAAATTGTTTTTAGTTTGTTGTGAGGATAATAATTTGAATATCATTCATTTCTTAGTTTTGTTGGTATTTTATATTTATATTTTATATTTCCTTCTTCTATGTGTTTCATAAGTTTTTACCAACAGAACTGAAGGTGTGTTCTTAGCTACGAAATAAGATGCTAACATATACAATATAACTTTAACAAGTAATCTTTGATGGTTATTTTTATTTCGAAAATATTAATCTGGATATACATTCTTTTAGACTTTGATTGAGATTTAAAGTTCTTTTTTTAATCTCAGTGTTTTATATCTTTCAAAGTTTTTGTTTTACTAATTATTTAAAATACTATTAGAATAAGTATTTTTGTTATTTACACGACACTTAAATATTATTACATGTAATTTATATTTACTTAGTAATATTATAATAATAAATTTGCTATAATTAATATAAATAAGCAAATGAATATGAAAATTGATTGCAACAATTGTTAAAAGATATATATATATATATATATATATATATGGAGAGAGAGAGAGAGAGAGAGAGAGAGAGAGAGAGAGAGAGAAAGAGTCTCTATATATGTACTAGGCGTGGTCTCGGCCGTCCTTAGACGGCCCATGCCCACGGGTCTTATAAAGTATAATTTTATAAGTTGAATAGACTACTGATCAAGATTGAAGTCAATGAATGAAATACTAATCAACTTAAAGTTATAAGCTGACGGCAGTGTCTTTCAATGCTAATTATACATTCGCGCCTGTTGCAACTCAAGAAGCTTCCTTTCTACTTCTCTTACTGCATCATGGGGTTCTTGCAAGAGTGTCAAGTACCTACAACAATAACAGAGGTTCCAATTAAGACATGATCCAGCACAAAACATGAAGAACCCACTACCCGGTGCGTCAAGGGCAACCCCGTATGGTTTGGGAGGGAAATTTGTTATGCTTTCACTTGCTTCTTCCAAAAGAGACTATTATTGTGATCTAACTCCATACCATTTGGTAGAAAGGGAGTAACCTTAATTATATGAATTTTTCTAGTTGAATATATCCACGAATTCATTAAGCAGACGGTCTGAAGGGAACCCCCATATTTAACTAACATGTCCCTGTTCTATAATTGCCTTTTGAAATATTTGTTCGCTATCCGCAGTCTCTATCAATCAATCAATTGTCTGTAGGAAGTAAGGAATAATAAAAATATGTGCTTGTGTGTGCTATAATCAAGATGATTGAGAATATAAATAAAGTCGAACTCAACAGCTCTAACTACAAAGAAAGAGCAACAATTTCTAACCTGGTTGTAGAACACTTGTTTAAATATGGTAAATGACCTGCCTGTCCATGATTGTTGGTTAGATACCATACTCACAAGGCAACTTTCAATCTCAATATCTCCTTAGCAGTTCTCAATCTAATATATGGCATATGCTCCTACAAGAAAACATCAACAAATTTTAGATATTCAAAAAGCAAAACACTTGTAGAAGATGAAGATAATAGAAGATGAACTTCACACACACACATGTATATATAATAGAATAACCTGACACGTTAACATTACCAAATAAGTTAGCTGAACCCCATCTGTGTTTCTGAAAGATTTCAATTCAAGCATCGTGACTTTTTGTAGAACTTTAATGTAGAGTTTGTTTGTTTGTTTTTTTTTTTTTTTTTTGGGAAGTTTCATCTAGGCTTTGCCTAGACTACATCCTTGGCAATTTAGAACAGAAATTGAAAATTCGACCGTCTGAAACTAAGCCTGGCCACAAGATACGCATGAGGGGATTCGAACCTGGGGTGAATGGGATACCATCTACATTCCCCACAGGCCTTACCGCTACGCCACAAGCCTTATGGTTTTAATGTAGATTTTTTGTTAAGCTTTCAGTTCAATTCTGTCCACAAGAAGGTTTACTCAAGCAGAACCACAAACTACAGTAGAAAAGACACAATTTTGACGATGAAAATACATACTAAGTGATTTTTTTTCTTCAATAATATTCTAAATTGGGATAATGCGACAGCAAATTTTCTACTCCAACCCCACAATCATTGCTAAGAAAAACAGGAGATATGAAAAATACTAAGGCCCCAAAACCATTAATGGTAGGTAAGATTTTATAAGATTGAAACAAATAATTTTCTAAGATAAGGGGCCATTTACCAAACCCTTAACCGGGTGAGCATAGCTAGGACCGAGAATCTTACTCAGTAAGAGGCAAACAAGAATCAAGTCTTACCCGGTAAATTAGGCCAAGACTCTTACCTAGTAGTAACTTACGAGGGGATGGATGCTTATCAATAATCCATTTTGTTATCCAGAATGTTGCCGGGTAAGGTAAGTGAGAATGGTGACTCTTGCCGGTAATCACTTTTCCACTAATCATTTGGTAACAGCCCCTAAATTAGATATCATATAAAAAGTTGGACAAACTATTTTCTAATTTACTTGTATGGCTATACAACTGTACTTCATACAGGTGTTTTCCTAGGCCTATCAGATGCAACTCTTAGCAACTATTAAGCAACTACATGAATCTCGATTCAAAATAAATGTTATTTCTCAAGCAAATATTTAGCAACTACATGGTCACAAAGTTACACTCCACCATGAGATGATGATCAGAAATTGGTCATTTGAAAATCTACAATTTGTCTATTCCATTTGCAATTGACACTCCATGGAACTTCTCCATCATGATGACTATGACTGCTATGATATCCTTCGAATACACTTTTGAGTTTATTATGAAACAATACACGCATAAAAATAGCAAACTCAAGCATATTGGTTCAAAACAGATGCAAGCAACCAGGTACGTGATAGCTATACCTGTTAATTAGATAATTACGTTAGGATTAGAGCAAAAAGAAATTTTGAATTTGAACCCACAAATTGATTCCATATCCCATCAACGCTCAGGTGTTGTTCAGGGAACTCGAGTCAAAATTAGCCCATTTCTTACTTCCGACCACCTACAATCAATTAATAAGACGCTCAACTAATGCTTAACACAAATACACAATCTTAAAGATCCTAAGCAACAGTTCATTTTTTCTACTTCATAACAGAAATTGGCAGCTTCTATATGCCTTGAGTTACGATATATTTCTCCCTTTTAGAAGCCAAATAGGACACTATCATCTAAATGGAAGTTGTAGATTGGTATCTTAGGCTTTTATAGAAACTTGATTCATGCAATTTGGAGCTACGAGCAATTCGGTACAACTTTTACAAAAACAGTTTGCATGTTCTTGTATACACTGTGAGCTGATTTAAAAGCTATAATTAGGACTTGCACTCCTGATAACAGTTACACAGAACATTCTAAGCTTTCCAACAATATATCGCATGCCTCCTTTGGACCAACGGTTGAGTTTCTATGAATTTTTCTGTAACAGGACAAAAACTTAAAAACTACAAATCTCTCTCAAACATTTCATCAAACACTTATTGTTCATCTTAACTTTGAAGCCTAAATCCGTTTTTAATGGTTTCATCCCTTCATCCATGACCTTATTAAAGTAATTTAACCACAATTTATTAACAACAAACATGCTCAATACCAAATAAGATGATCGCAGCTTCAGAACCTTTGAAGAAGCATTTCCACTAATCTCAAATGTCGATACAAACACGTGTTTTCTTCATGCCAATGCCCTGATGCCGTAATTCAGGCCAACTCCATTAAATAAAGTCTATTCAAATGTCAATGGTGATAAATTGCACCAGACATCGGAAGGAAGCAGCGAGAGGCTTTCGATTCGGACACAAATTCCAATAAACAAACCCCAAAACGATACTAAAATAACCCCCAAAAGAAAAAGGGTTACGATATCAGAAAACAGTAAAAACTCAAACACACAAACTCAATAATATACAACCATATGTGAAACTCGAAAAAATCGATAGGTTCATACCTCAGTTCTTCAATCTGTGGGAAGAAAGAAATGGCAGCGAATTCAATTTAAACCTTGAGTTGTGGTTATATGATTTATATGATCAGTTCTGCAATCACAAAACTTCTAAATCATTAGTAATTTTGAAATCAAAGAAACTCGTTGAAAGAATTTCAGGCGAAAGTTCGATTTCATAGTGAAAACTATTAAAAGAAGAATGGACACGTGTAGGCATAGAAGAAGAAGAAGGACACGTGTAGACATAGTAGAACACCATCTGGAGAAAAATTGATCGTTCGATCAATTAAAAATGGACGCCATCCTGAAGCGGAAAGCGGCTGCGAGTGGGGGAAATATATTAGACGCGCCTATGCGTGAGAGAAGACGCGCTTGCCTAAGCCCTCTTCTAAATTTATAAGATATAGATATATATCACTTAATTATTAAAATTAATATAAAAAACTGAAATCAATATATAAAACTAATAAAAATGACCAATCAATTTAAATGTTACGCTAATTAATAAAAAGATAGTCTTCTAAATATATGATATATTTATTATATTTAGTATCGCTCAAAAACATAATTAAAGTAAATCAATATCTATATAATTAAAATTATTACATAAAATATAAAACTACTATGATAATATATAATAAAAATAGAGTCAATATAATAATATGCATAAAAAACTATGAAAACAATATATAAAACTTGAATTAGAAGAATCAATATATTAAATAAAAAAACACCTTATTACAAAGATTAACATGTATAAAGGATTTCATACTCTGTTATTAATTTAGATTAAATCAAACTAAATATGTAAGTTAAATTTGAATAAATATAATAATTTTATTTACATAAATTTAATAAAACCGTCTTCTTTTCATGAATTTTATGGACTAACCAAAATATAATGAAACAATCATAAAAAGATCGAAAAAACTCAAACATGTCAAATGAAAAATTAACAATCGCTGTCGAGTGGTCACAATATTGACAACTAATGTTTTTTTTCATGTAACACATGTCAAAAAGGGGTTTCAAGAAGTTTTTTTTCCCTAAAATGCAAAACGAGTACATTACAATAATTATAAACAAAATAAAAAAAATATCTCGCAATTATATAAAAGTAGGTAAGAGAACGTCACATTTGTATGAAATCTTTCTCACAAAACAATTGCAATAATAAACGTCATGATTATAATCGACGGAATCATATATTTGTTTTCTAAGTTTTAGTTATAACTTATTAATTATATATAATGAAAAACAAATTAAGGATGATAAGGTGGATTCATATAAAATTGAATATTGATACTCATTATTTTTAATACCTAATACATGATTATCGGCCAAATTAACTTCAATATTTTATTTAAGCTTAACAATACTTTTTAAAATAAAAAATAATACCACCGCGCAAACCGCGGTGCCGAAATAATATATAATCAATATTTTTGCTTTCAGATGCAGGACATTGAAGTTAAATTATAATGCAAGTTGCACATTTCAATTGTGGTATTCAGTTGGATTATTGAAAGCGGACTTTATGCCATATAGTTTCATTTCGTTTTTTAAGTCTTTCAAATCACTGCTTACAGTTTTAATGTTATTCTTATCTTCGTGATTGAATAGTATTCCATTTAGTAGTAATCTATAAGCTAATCCAATCTATATCAAGTATATAATCACTCAAACGACAAACATGTTTATTGTCATTTGTCATTGACTTATTTAGACAATATCATTCAATTATGCCAAAAATAACACAAAGTACATAATTGATAGGATGATTGATGGTAGAGTATATCTAATCCAAAATGTATATCATATAAACAAAGACGTATTTACATAGAATAAACGAATGAAACTTATTAAATATAACTAATAAACAATATTTTATGTTATTTTCTGAACACCGCGCAACGCGCGGTGCGGGCCACTAGTTATTCTAAATAGAAATAAGAAAGGGACATGTATATATACAGAGAATTGAAAATCAAAGAGCAACATATTTACATACCTCTTCCATTGAAAAAAATGAAAGTACCAATTTCTCTCGGTTAGCATCAGAACCATCACTTGTGCAGCTCCTTTAGGTGTTGCTTTCCTGTTGGGGAGAACATACTTCTTTGTCTGGTTGACATATGGCTTGACAAGGTTAGTAACATTTAAAGAACAACTATAGGTGGTGCTTATATGATTACTTTTGTATCTCTAGAGGCCACTACAATTCCAAATTCCATGTATGTTTTCATTTTGAAAAGATGAGGATTCTCAAGACAACATTATGGTTAATATTATATATATATAGATATATATATATATATATATATATGAGAATTTAAATCTTATTAAAATATATATGAACTTACCAAATACCAAGGTTAAGAATGCTTTCAACCAATATCTCTCCATCCCTCTCAAATCCACATCTGTTCTGCAAAATAAACAAAAATAAAGTAAGCCAATCAATAGAAAACATGAGCAATACCAAAATGAAAAACCTACCTATATATATATATATATATGAGTTTATCTTTATAAAGAAACAACTTTGTTCCGGTTAAAACCCAAAATCGTACAAACATATGTTTATGAAAAAGCCATAAAACAAAAGGATAAGCTCCAATCCCCTGCGATATTCAACTATACCAATCTATAAGTCAACTACAATATCATATTTACTAAAAACGAACCCAAGAACAAATTGGAGCCAAAATATAACCTCATCAATGAAAGTGTACATCACAAATCTGCTTCTCTCAATCTTCCACCATCTTCAACACATAAACCCTAAACAAAAGAAATATTTGTCTGTGAATTGTGAGTAGCGAGAGGATCATTAGAAGCGGACATTCAGAATGAGTGGGAGATTTGATATTCCATTCATGAAGTAATTCGGAATACAAACAATCATATTATGCTCGCCCAACCTTCAATCTCAATCTGAATCATCTAATCCACCTTTTTTGGTTTATCCTCTCTGTTTGTTGAGGAAAAAGAGAGCAGGACTTTGGGATTATATGTCAGTTATTTTGGGAGGACGTGGAGTGGTTAGAGGTTAACGGGAGGAGTTGATTAACTGGAGAGAGGACCGGAGGTGGTTTCTGGAGAAGGGGAGAATGTGGAGAGGCGTCATAGAAGAGGGGGCTGATAAGTTTAATAACCGTAAAATAGGCCAATTTACACGGCTCAGATTAAATCTTGGGTTTGATCAACGGTCAATATTGAACCCTCTTTTTTCTGACTCCTTGGGGTCAATAATATATGAGTATGTATATCATTAAGCCAGCACCAAATAGTCATATATAGGTGACAAACAACCCCTTAATAAACTATAGGACTCATTAAGCTAATTAATAAACAGAAGTACATGATAATGAATAATAGGAAAGGCGAGATAATACCCCATTCACATGGAAGAACAAACAAAAGTTTATGCAGACTTAAAGCCAATTGTTTCTCACTAAGCAACATAAACTCTAAATAAGCTAGCTTATAAGAAACAACTACTAAGGCATTGTTTAAATAGTAAACGGCTGGTGAGCAAGAGCTTCATAACCCAATTCATGCCAAATTTAGAAGCATAGACGTACATACCTTGCAAGTTTGCCAAACGTTTTCGAAGGATGCCATTTGAGAGCAAACGTTTTCGAAGGAAGCCATTTGAGAGCTACAGTTTATTGTTGCATATTTAAGCACCAAATAAATAGAATGAATAGGAATCATATGAAAACATATTTGGGACAACATATTTGGGACAAAGGTGCTGATAAAAAGGTAACTTTGAATGATTGCAGTTGTTACTCCCTTATCATTCTATCTTGTAATATACTTTTTTCAATTTATGCAATCAAAGGATACATATTAATACATAAAACTCTATTAATCTAGAAAACTCACATAATCTTATGGAAAAAATTCTTCTTTAGTAAAGTTGAATCTTCTTTGGTCACCATGACTCCATCAATAAACTCATACCAAACATTCTATTGAACAACAGAAGTTCATAACTTCCAACATAGATCCCTTTGATATATGAAGAGACAAAATAAAAACACAGGCTTCTGATCAACCAACAATGATCTCAATAAAAAGTTTATTATAAGTAGTAAAACAAAATGAAGAAATCCAAGTGTAGTTTTCTGCTTAAAGTTAGCTAGCTCTTGCCTTACATCTCCTACTTTATGTCAAAATCAAGAGACCAATATGAACACCCCTAATTATTCCTACATAAATATGCATATCAAACCATTTATGTAAACATCTTAAACAACACAATTAAATCTCAAAACAGGTTTAGCTCTATGTATGCACTTCATCAGCACCAAGCTTATTAACTTTCATGAGAGAAAGCAAATTACAGTTTGACCCTTAATTACATGAACCATATAATTGGCTTTATAATACATTAGAAAAAGAATATGATCTAAATGTTGCAATACGATTCTGTTTTTGTGAACTAAAATGTTGCCCAGTAAGACAGTTGCAAAAATAGGTTCACAAATAGAATTAGTAACCTAATTTAAAATGGCACCTAGAAGCTAAATTGCTAGCAATATAGAAAAATTAATTATTACATAATTTATATGTATGCTATGTCATTTTAGATTGTATGCCTATATTATGGAAGAGATCAGAGTAGAAATCAATATTAGCCAAAATATAACCTCCTAATCCATGTACATTTATCTATTTAACAGCTAAAAACTATGCTCAAGCATGTTAAGCAAGTCAACCACAAATTTTACCAATGCATCCTATAACCAACTATCTCTATACCCTGTTGCAATACTTCAGCTCTAGGCTTTTGGTTCATCATTGATCTAGAACTGAGTTACCTAGGAGACAACATAATGACGCCTAAGAAATGAGACTCACAGCTTATTCAGGCAACCATACATGACATTTTGTTAGTGGCTTAATGATATAGAACAATTTTAATTTGTAACTAATTACGCATCTTTAATCTCTTTGGACAATTTTATTAAGACATCATAACCGTGATATCTTTTCTTTCTTCTTCAAAAGGTCTTCATAAAGTCAAACAGGTGAAGTCACTACTTCGTATGATATAAATCACTAACGTAAAATTGGTAAATTACTAATCTAACTAAATCAAATAAAGCCTGAAAATTTTCCATGATTCTTTCCACAACTTATGTATATCTAACCAATCACCCAATTGAACAACTATATCAAAGAAATAAAGAGAAACAAATGTAACATCAAGAAACTTTCCATACTCAACCACACACAATCTTTCAAGAAATTATGCCAACACCCACAAAAAAATGCCTCAACTTTATACAAATCTCAATCACATGAATCAAAAACTCCCATGTTGGGTAATCACAATTGACAACTATATATAGAGAGAGAAAGGTTCAAATGAGAAACATAACTTTTTAAGAAAACGTGTGGACGAATCCCAATCATTCATCCTGACAATAAATTAAGACGGCTTTGAATAAGCCACTTTCTATATCATTAAGCCACTAACAAAATGTGATGTATAGTTGCCTGAATAAGCTGTGAGTCCCACTTTCTATATCAATGTGTCTCTTAGTTCACATAGACATTTCCACAAACACCTGGTGTACAGAGGTTTTGCAGCAACAACTCAAGATTCCAACCAACTTCACAACCCATATTGAAGTAATAAAATGATTCTTTAACTACTCAAATTAAAAAAACGAAACTGATCATGTGATTAGAGAATGAAATTGACCATATACACAATCTCGAAAACCTAATATTAAACCAAGAAAATGTGTAAACAAAAGAATTCTTGTAATTCAGTGCAAAATATCACAACCGTGAAAGACCAAAAAAAAAATGCGATTGGGAACTTTTAAAAACCAAAATTTTAAAATGACTCATAATTTATCGGTTAACGATTATCGAATTTGAAATTGCGAATAGAGGTTTACCGGAAAACGATGGTCGCAAGACGATTGCTGTTGAAAGAAGAAGGAATGTGATTGAATGGGGGAAGTGCAGTAAGAATCCATTTGATTTTGATTAAGTTCCCCAATTTATAGAGCTTTGACATGGAGGTTGAAGATGATGGACGTCGTGGGAGATAGGAGGAGGTTGAAGATGAGTCTGAATGTGGGTGATGGGAGGAGTTTAGGTCGTGGGAGAGATGGAGCATACAGTTAAAAGGGATATGGAGAGGTTGCCAGCAAGAATTGAGGACAGAAATCAGGAAGTCGTGGAGTGGATAGAAGGGAAGTCGTGGAGAAGAAAGCTGAAAAGAGATGGAGAGGAGAATAGGCTATTTTGAAGGGCTCAGATTTATTTTCATTTTGATCCAACGGCTGATATTTACCCCTGAATTTTCTGACTCCTTGGGGTCAGTATTATATAGAATTACCTTCCAAACTATCGATCTTCAATCAGGTATTCTTCTTCTCTTTGATTTCAAGCATTTGACTATTTCTTGTTCAATTAGGGATTCTTTTCCAATAATCTTTGTGAATTTGTTGTTTGATTTACTGCAATCATCCATTGGAGCATAACATCCTTAAAGAATTAATGCATAACCATTAAAAAGCTTAATTCCTGCTTTATCCTTAATGAATCTATACCCAAGGGAAATCTGTTACTGTTAGGTGTTGTAATTGAAAGAAACAAGGCTTGTTAACATATATATATATATATATATATATATATATATATATGAGGACAATTAATTCTCTTTAATGGATAATTGTTTTATTTTGAGAGAGGGGTTGTTTTGTGTTTTCAAGTTTCAATTCTTTTGTGGGTATTGCAAGATTTCTTTGTGTTCATTATAATCTTTATTTTTTTGAATTTATTATATACAGCAGCAAATTAGGAATTAACCTAAGCAAACCATGGCCAACCGGGAAGAAATCACACTTTCACCGGAGATAGTGTTATTCCACATACTACCAAAGCTGCCGGGCAAGTCCTTGCTCCGTTTCAAGTGTGTCTGCAAGCAATGGCGGTCCTTCCTGACATCACCCTTAATTATTTGCCAAGATCCATCTCCACCATGTAACCGCCGTCGACCGCCACCACCATTTAAAAGTTCTTTACCTTCATGTCTGGCGATGCGCCTTCCGGACCATCGACTGCGAAGCTCGTTCAGTCTCCAAGATTCGTCGTTACCTGTTCACAGGCTGCGGTACAGTTACAACATCTGTTGTGAACGGACTGGTATGCATGGGCATGCAGCAATACCCCGGCCATTGGAAAAACACCGATGAGTTCCCTGATATGATATTATGGAATCCTTTGACGCGTGAGTATAAGACGTTATCTACACCAATTGATACAAAATGCTACAGCAGGAATGCAATGGCATTCGAGCTGTATTACACTTGTAGCGATGATGACTACAAGATTCTAAGTATAACCACCGATCGCAATGTTTATGTATACTCGTTGAGATCCGACTCATGGAGAAAGCTGGTGTCAACACTAGACCACGAAGACCGTATACCGTATTATGCTGCTGCTGGTGATCGTAATCTGTTGGATGATGAAAAACTCCACTTCTTATGGCCACTCGAGATAAATAGAAGATACGTAGTTGGAAGGCTTGACTTGAAGACGGAAAAGTTCACAAAGATAGCGGTTCCTCCTTCTTGTGGATATGTGCGGTTGAGTTTGACGGTTGTAAGACGGGGGTGGATTGAGTTGACGATATTCGACATCGTATCCCCTCTAAGATGGACAATCCAGACGTGGCGGATGAATGGAGATGGCAGCGGTTGGACGAACATGGTGAATATCAGTTATACTAATCCACTTACTTCGCATAGGAGTGGAAATTTGCTCGTGGTTAACAGAAATGGCATTTGCAACGTAGACGTAGAGAAGAACACCAAATATAACAAGTTTCAAAATCCCCCCACGATCTGCATCTGCGGATGTATATCGAGACTTTTGTGTCACCCAATCAATATCATCAATATCCTGTTAATTAAGGAGAAGGCTAATGACATCTTTATCCATTGCTAAGTGGCACCCTTGTCAAGTGATTTTCTTAATGAAAGAC
Source organism: Centaurea solstitialis (assembly GCA_030169165.1). NCBI lineage: Eukaryota > Viridiplantae > Streptophyta > Magnoliopsida > Asterales > Asteraceae > Centaurea > Centaurea solstitialis. The sequence continues at coordinate 4,174,918 of CM058042.1, read as the reverse complement.
TTTCCTTGAGTTCATTTAAATTTCTTTTGTTTCATATCTCATTCATTCGTATCTTTTTAATGTTTTATTTGTTAGTTTTTAATCTATAAATTTTCTTTTATATGTTTGATTCATTCAATACATTGATGCATATAAGATTACTAGTCGTCTACCCGCACAATGCAGAACTCATTTTGATTGTGAACCCAAAGCTTTAAACATTTAATCCTACCTTATGGTTGTCATTGCCAGCAAGAAGAATAACCCGGTAAACAGTTACAAGGTAAACAAGAATATTGCTAGAGGATAGAACGAAGCAAGAATTGAGGATATGATCGAGATGCATCTCGCTGTATCACACCTTTATATGTGAATTTGGTTTGAATTTTGAAGGCTTCTTCATGTAAATATTAGATGGTTTTGTTATGATTTTGAAGTCTGCGTTGCTTGTTAGAGAACATGTTTTTTTAATTATTTGTTATTTTTATAATCAATGAATTTTATTCTGATTTGGTGTTGTTTATATTGAAGAATTTTCTGTAATGCATGTTAATGATGACACATGCAAAGAACAAAAGAAACAATCTCGAACAAAGTTAACTATAACTGTTGATGCTTTATGGGGTTTAAGAAAAAGACATAATTATCCCTTCTATTAATAATGCTACCAACCACTAGGCTACTAATGCTTTGATGTTAAAATTATTCTTTATTTAACAAAGTTAATTCAAGAGACCATGATCAAAACATAGTGAATACATTAGAGACTCTTGTCAAAAAAGTTATCAAAATGATCCACAATTAACTCTTTTAGAAAGAAAAAAAAAACCATATATTAATTTAGGAAATCTTTTTCTTAATATAAAATGCAGACCCCTTTAGATGTTTTGTTGGATGAATTTTTTTATAAAACTTTCATGTTTTTATGCATTTGTACACAAATCTTATGTTTGTTCAAGTAAATATAGACAAAATTATATTACTATTTTTTTTTTTTGATGAGTTTCATCTAGGTTGTGCCTAGACTACATTCTTGGCAATTTAGAAATAAAAATTTGACCGTCTGAGACTAAGCTGACCACAAGTATGTTCATGGACAAAATTATATTATTCATTCCTGCTTATTTTTTAACAAGTATTGTTCATGGACAAGTATTTATAAGAACTGTATCTCTTAAAAGGATTTTTTTCAACATTAAAATCATAAATCTTCTTGCACGTACGACATTTCTAGACTCGCCAAAATAAATATAGTGGTTCCACCCCTGATCATTAAGTAAAAAAATGTTGGAAAGTTTGTCTCATTCATTGTGATAATTAGGGTTTTTGAACAACAATCGTTGTTATATGTCATTTCACTTGTGATAGACATTTTTTTGACGAAAACAACAATTTTTCACTACAAATTGACTTTGTTTCATGCACAAGTACAAAAGGGATGTGTAATTTAGATGGCGTTAATTAAACACAAAGGATCATTTATCAAACGCTAACTACATAAGCAATTATTAGAGAATGTTACAGGATGATGAGCATAACAATGACCAAAACTCTAATTTGTAAGGCATGTCAAACACAAAATCGTAAAAGTAAAAAAAAGACTTTCACCTGATCAACTATTACTGGGTACAAGAAACTTGATTACCCGTAATCATCCGAAAAACAACCCCTTCTTAGGCTATCAGTAGCCAACCCTCCAAGCCCTTCGGGCTATCACTGATCAGCGCCAATCAGCTTTTTTCCAACCCTCTCTTAACCCATCTCCAAGAGCTTCCCCAAAATTTCTCTAAAATGGGGAATCAAAAGCTAAAATCTCCAAAAAATATTGCATCTATCTCCAACAACTTCTCTATTTTGAAGATTTCTATATCAAATATAATATTAAAATATTCCACTTTTCTATTAAAATAATATTTTTTTCTCTAATTTCTTATTCTTATGGTATCCTATTGGTTCATTCAAATTGTAATCATTTTTGGGGTTATCTTCATATTTGGAGAAAAAACCCTTTCTCTCTCTTACTTTCTCCAAAATGGGGATAGATATGAAGAAACTGTTGGAGCACATTTTATTCCAAAATCTCCAAATTCTTCCTTTTTCTTCGTTTTGGAGAAGCTGTTGGAGATGCTCTACCTCTCAATCCTCTCTCTCTCTCACACACACACAACTGACGCAAAATAGAGCGGTTTCTCTTAAACCTCTCCAATCTGCTTCCAAACCGTGTACAGATGCAAGCCCTAAACCTTAAACCTCTCCAATGTCCAATCTGCTTCCAAACTATCGATCTCATCTCCAGCTATTGATTGATTATCCGTTTTGATTCAATCAATCAGGTATTCTTCTCTTTGATTTCAAGCATTTGCATCTCCCATCCACTAATTTAGGGATTCTTTTGCTCGATTCTTTTCCAATAATCTTCTTGTTTGATTTCTATCGTTGCGATTAGGGATTTTGTTGTTTGATTTCTATCGTTGCGATTAGGGATTTTGTTGTTTGATTTCTATGGTTGTGATTAGGGATTCTGTTGTTTGATTTACTCCAATCATCATCCATTGGAGCATAACCATTAGAAAAAGAATCTACCCCTATTAGGTGTTGTAATTGAAACAAACAAGGGTTGTTAACATATATTCATTGTAACCTGCAAATTTTTTATCAAAAATATATAGAATAGGCTATATATTCTCATGATATGGATAATTGTTATATTTTGAGAGAGGTTCATTAATGGTTGTTTTGTGTTTTCAATTCTTTTGTGGGTATTGCTTTCAATTTGTTGTAAACATCTCTTTGTGTTCATTATAATCTCTTATCTTGAATTTATATACAGCAAACCATGGCCAACCGGGAAGAAATCACTCCGCCGAAGCTTTCACAGGAGATAGTCTTATTCCACATACTACCAAAGCTGCCGGTCAAGTCCTTGCTGCGTTCCAAGTGTGTGTGTAAGCAATGGCGGACCTTCCTAGCAACACCCTTGTTTGCCAAGATCCATCTCCGCCATGTAACCACCGTCGACCGCTACCGCCATGAAAAAGTTATTTTCTTTCCTGACAAACCACGCAACTTCCAGACAATCGACTGCGAAGATGGTTCACTCGCCAAGCCTCGTTGTTTCCCTTTCACAGGGTATGCTTTGATGGTAGCATCTAATTCCGTGAATGGACTGGTATGCGTAGGCATCAGAACAACCACCACAGAATTCTCTGATATAATATTGTGGAATCCTTTGACGGGTGAGTATAAGACGATATCAAGACCCATTGATACGAAATGCTACACCATGCTCGTAATGGCATTTGAGTTGTATTACAATTCCCTTGATGATGACTACAAGATTCTAAGGGTAACCATTGATGGCGATGTTTACGTGTACTCGTTGAAATCCGACTTGTGGAGAAGGCTCAACCCGCCAGAGGATATACCGTATGCTGGTGCAGGTGATCATAGTTTGTTGGACGGAAAACTCCATTTTATGGTACCCGGGTCTATGATTATGAGGCTTGAGTTGCAGACAGAAAAGTTGACAAAGATAGCGGTTCCGCCTGCTTGTGAACATGGGCAATTCAAATTGATGGTTGTCAGGGGGTGCATTGAGTTGACGACATATAAAGACGTAAGCCCAGGAACATGGATAATTGAGATGTGGCGGATGAACAGAGATGGCAATTGGACGAAGATGGTGAATATTAGTTATTCACACGACCCCAACCGAATACTTCTGCCATTGTATTTGCTGAGGAATGGAAATTTGATAATGCATACCGAGAAGGGTGATTGCAGCTGGATTTGCAAAGTAGACCGAGAGAAGAACACCGAAGATGTATTCTGTTCAGATCCCAATATGGTTCTCCTATCGCGGATATACGTCGAGACTTTTGTGTCACCGAAGCAATATGCTTAGATACTTGATTGCTTTTTGGAAAGTTTGTCTCATTCACTGTGATAATTAGGGTTTTTGAACAACAATCGTTGTTATGTGTCATTTCGCTTGTGATAGACATTTTTTTGACAAAAACAACAATTTTCCACTGCAAATTGACTTTGTTTTGTGCACAAGTACAAATGGATGTGTAATTTAGATGGCGTAATTAAACACAAAGGATCATTTATCAAACGCTAACTAGATAAGCAATTGTCGGAGAATGTTACTAGGTGAGCATGATAATGACCAAAATCTTATTCGTAAGGCATAACAAAGAGTCTTAAGAATAAAAAAAAAATTTCACGTGATAAACTATTATCAGGTACAAGACATTTACCAATAGTCTATTTTATGACCGAAAATGTTATCCAATAAGATAAGTGAGAATGATTACTCTTGATTACACGTAATCATCTGATAAACAACCCCTTCTAATAATTAACCTAGCTAGCTAACCGTGGTTAGTATCGGAAATGGATTGGTGATTTTGAGCTTGACCACTCTCCCATGATCCTCTTGGAATCCAGTGGTGGTTGTTGGGTTCAACCTCATCTTCTTCTGTACTAATGGAGTTTGGGTTAATTCCATCAACCATCATCATGTTCCTCTTCTTCATAGCAAAACCCACCTCTAAATGTGTAATTACAACCAACACCATCAACATCATCACTAATTGCATCTTCATATGAAAAACCATTCTCTCTCTCTCTCTCTCTATATATATATATATATATAATATACACACACTAGTTATCTTCCTGGCCCTCTTAAATTCTCTCTTTAAGTTTCTCTCTCTGTATACACAATCTATCATTGAATTTAATGGGTTAAAGAAACTTGTTTGATCTGCTGCTTATATGCATATGTTATATGTATTGTGTATACTATAAACATATATAGAGAGAGATAAAGAGAAAGAGAAGAAAGTGGAGGTTTAGAAAAATCTTGAGTTTGGGGGTTAATAATTTCCACCAAAGTGGGAGGTGATGGTAGGCTAACACCTTTTTCCAGAGCAAAAATTGAGTTGTACATTCATTTTGCCATGATATGGAGGTACAATCATGCATTGGAAGTTGTACATCACTTTGAATTATGTGAATTTATATCTGGAAACATTTGGTGTATGTGGCAGTTGTCTTTAAAGATATTTCCTTTTATATGTACCACGTCACTACACAGAATCCCATTTCAACATCAAATATGATCTTTTTGGGTCGTTAGATTTAACCAACCTACCTTTTCCAAGATTTTTATTATGTCTATTAAGCTATTGACAACAAAAAATCAATCATATTTTATAAAAACTGGCTTGAAAAGAAAGATCTTATTATATCTTATTGTAATGTTTACTAATTTATGATACATACAAGTACATATCGAACAACGTGAAGAACGAATATAGCCATTAGTGAAGAAACGTACCCTGTTTTTCAAGAACCCGATAACAAGGTCTGAAGGTAGAACTCAATGTTATCGAGCCCACACAGTGTCTTAACTACGGGCATGGTAGCAGGAACATCTAACTCGACCAATGAATCAGAACCATCGTCTAACCCCTTCCAAGAACGCAGTTGGTTTCTTGCCTCTTTAATGGCGGATCTAGTTGCACAATGAACGGAAACTGCAAGAAGTAACGGTGGCTCGCCAGAAGCTGCATTTCACCAAAACACGTATATAAAAATTGGTTTCTTGTAATGTTTTTTCAATAGTCTAAAAAATAAAAACCATGTAAGTGTATAGAACAAAGTGGAAGATACCTTTTGAGGAGAGGACACGTTTTTTATGATGTCCGCTGTTTAGTATTTCGATGTTGAGTTGGTTGGGTATCGTGTCAATTGTCGGGATCTTGTACGTCCACGTGCCATCCACAGTCACCAACCCGTCCGAGTTTGTAAGGTATTCTTCGAGCATAAAAACCCAACTCCTTGCACAAAAGCCCCTTCAATCTGTTGGAAATCAGCTCATGTTTCAGCTCCTTATATATATGTATGTATAGAGTTTCATAAAAAAGTGTTTACTAACTAACTAATTTACTAAAATCCCCTCAAGTAGGCAAATCAACCGTAAGAAGCGATTTTAAGCTTGAAATTTTGCCAAAAAAATGAAGATTATCGGAATAAGAATCATAATTATCGTCACCACAAACCTGTCCTAAATCCACAGCAGGGTTCATGCTCTTTCCACAATCGTATACGATATCTGCTTGCAAGATTTTGGTTTCGCCTGTTAGAAGATTAACCTCCACCTATTTTCGCACATAATTAGCATCGAACAATGAGATTTGATGTGGGACTCCAACAAAACCTATATAACGATAATGATATTGGTCACGGAGCTTACCTCGCTAACTGCGGCACCGTAATTAATGTATCGCATGGCTGAAAACTCGGGTACAAAAAAGGAACTTGCTGATAAGTTTACGGATTGGGCATTCGCCTGCATAATAAGGAACTCCCAATTAACTGGACCCATTTGGTCTTGCAGCTTTACCTTCAAAGGCGTGAGTCTTTCGACCAAAACTTTGCAGCAAAGTCGAACCGCTTCACAGCTTGCTTCCGATGTCGTGCTTCCAGCCGTAAACCCCCCTTGGACCATACTCAACGTGTCTGCTTGTATGACTCGAACCTTCTCCAAGAGCCCATCGGCTCCATCACATTGAACTGCACTTAAACCATATGCAGCCATCTGTTTAACCTTGGTCCACAGCCCCTGGCCCAACTCGATACCACCAACTTCGACCACAATCGATCCATCCCGTAAGATACTCACTTTCCCGGGTGTCGCCCTTAACGACACCTCATGCAAAATGGGGACTCGAGAAAGACCCTTTTTCCGCCATTTATTACTCTCGTTAAACTTTTTTACCGCTTCAACTCGATGGTCAAAGTTTGAAGACTTCATCAACTTGGCCCATATAGTCGGCAAAGTATATTCTAAACGCTCCCCTGCACTATCATCACCATAGAAAAACCGAAGGCTATCGAACGTGTGAAAATTCGTCTCCCTGACAGAACCAACATCGATCGAAACCACGGCCGCGACATGTTCTATCACTGCTTCGGCTATATAAGTCGCTTGCACCTCTCCCGGGGCCCGCATCGCGGATTTACTAGAATGGTTCGTTTTACAGACTTTAATATCGAACGAAAAAGCACCCCAATCGTACTTCTTGAGTGCGCCCACCATATTCCATGGGATCATAGGGCTTACATCGGGAGCCATCCCGGCGTTGAGTAAAATATCGAGGTGTAGGGCCGTGATCTTCCCGTTAGATTTGAAGCCAACGGTGTAATTTATCTTCATCGGATGTCTTCCTCCCGCCAGTATCATATCCGTCTTCCGGTTGAGATACGTTCTCACCGGGCGACGTAATTTGTACGCTGCAAGCGCACATGCCGCTGCAACCTATATTATCAACATACAAAAGCACAAGTTGTATTAAATATTAATAACCACTTTTCATACGATAATATATGAATCGATACCCACCGGCATAGCTTTAATCGCCTTGCCGCCAAAGCCGCCTCCGACCCTTCTCGTAATCACACGAACGTTATTTTCGGGAATGTTAAGACACTGTGCAATCACACTGTGGGCATACTCAGGGACCTGGATCGAACTATAAACCACCATGCAGTTATCTTCATCGGGGACAGCTAAAGCGGTTTGTGTCTCCATATAGAAATAGTATTGTGATCCAAGTTTAATCTGGATGGCAAGTCGAAAATAGCAAATGAGCGAGTTCAAAAGCAAAAACTTTCGAAATGGTTGTCATTGTGTAAGAATGACGGTTTTTCGTTAAGTACCTCGGCGGAGTGGATTTGATGATCGGCTTCAGCCATTCCCTTATCGAAATCCCCAACCTGTGACGGATATATAAACGAAGGGACTTTAAAAAAGCTCGATTTCTCGACAGCCTGTTCGACGGTTAATATGGGTGGTTCTAAGTCTTTGGTGTCGTAATCGACTATGGCCGTATCAGCTGCTATATCTGCATTCTTCTGTGTATCTGCAACCTAACGATTTCATTTCTTTCAGCATAGCGAGGTGCTAAGAAGCAATGAGTAGAATAAACATGAAAGTTGTAGGAGAAGTAAGATACCGCAAATGCTATACGCTGGCCAGCACATTGCGTAAGTTCATCAGCGAATAAAGGTTCTGGACCGAAAAGGGTCTTAGCTCCTATGTTTACCCCTCCTTTTGGAATATCCCGAAATGAGATAACGGCATGTAAATCTTTCTCAGACTCTGATTTAACAGCCTTTACCCGTGCCAAAGGCATGGTGCTGTAAATGAATGCTCCATGAAGGCAGTTCAATGGTGAAGGAATGTCATCTACGAATACGGCTTCACCTGTATGATCAAAGCCACTTCAGCTATGAGTCGGATACAAGTAATATTTTGAGAACCATGGAAACCAACTATTTCATGTATTGTTCATGATGAATAACCCTAAATGTTTTCATTATTTATCTTGAATATTCATCATGAATAAAGCATAAATAGTTGGTTCCGAAGTTCTAAAATAGTTACGCTTCTCGTTTAAATTGCCTCTAAGGTTTTAAGCATAAATGGGTAAAACCCAAAAGTGATCATCGATTTCCAAACAAGAATCTACTAATGGAATATATGTGATTATGAAATACAAAAGGGATATCAAAGACAAGACTTGTGAATTAACTTACTGTTGAAAGAAACATATGCAGACGACATAAACGAATCCTACATAACCAAAGAAACTAGCGGTTGAGACAAGTAATAACGAACCAGAAGCTTGGATTGCGGCACCAGACTTTACGATTGGTTCACCAACAGGGTAATGTTCATGGCTTGATTCCACCACCTGTTTTGCAGACGACAACAACGGTGATTCGGTAATGCAACCATTGATATTCGAGGCACCGGCATCAACTAGCGGCAACAGAAACTCGAACAAGAAACTAACGGCCAAGCTCGACCTATAAGCGGGATGGGATGTCCCATCTTCAGGGGAGACAGCAGCCCTCATTAATTTGAGAGCTTCGTACATCGAATCAAACGTCATTGTTTTCCCACGAGATATTTTTCAACCGTGCTCGCCCTCATTGCATGCTTAACCCCGAAAGAACCAAGAGCCAGCTGAATGCTGTTAATTACAACGCTATTATCACATGGGGAAACGTCAGCCAGGAAAGAAGCGTTTAAATAAGCTAATGCATTCCCAAGAGGACGTGGAGAAGCACGATAAGTTTCAAATACCAGTTTAGTGTTGGATTTATCCGAATAGCCATTTTTGGTTGGTTTCAAGAACGGAACATGAACGCTTAAAAGCACGCTTCTTGAATCTAAAGCAGGCCTTTCAAGAAACTCCTCTAGCGTGAGAAATTCCTTTTCTACCCCGGTCACGAGAGTAACTTTTGATTTGACGGCAAGAAGTACCGTGGCAATATCAGAAGGAAACCCTTTTTGTGCCATCACCAAATTCCCACCTACACTTGCAGAATTTCGGATGGATTTAGAAGCAATTTTTTCCAAATGGGAAGCAATTTTCTTGAACACCATCTCCCCTTCTGAGCACGAACCATCATTTGTTTCTTCTCTTAACGCCAAGATGAGTTTAGAGATCGAGACAGTTGCACCAACTTCAATATGTGATCCAGCCCTCTTAATTGTCGAAAGCTCGGGGATCAACCTGAGATCAACGAACTTATCATAGTGCTCGACTTCTTTATAATAACCAGCGCCTGTGTTACCGGCAACCAACTTCACCAACCCAGGAGTTTCAGATGAAATGGAATCCAAGAAGCTCCTAAGATCCTCCATAGAAAGCGGACTATACCAAGATTTCTTCTCATACTCTAAAACCAGTTGGGGATTCTCTTCGTTTTTCAAGAACTCCGGATAAGTACGTATCTGTTTTGGATCATAAAACGGTAGTTTTTGAAGTTCGGCATCCAAAGACTTCCCCTTTTCCAAAATGAATTAATCCCCAAATCTTCCATATCAACATCAGCTGCAAAGCTTTTACATACATCAGCAATAGGCCGATAACCAGTACAACGGCAAAGATTTCCGGAAATCGCCCTTTCAGCTTCCGAGCAGGTGATCTTGGATACGCCTGTAGGGGCTTCCGGCCGATCGGTTTTTTCCGCATTGACGAGTGCTGAAAAGAGCGAAACACACATCCCCGGAGTACAAAATCCACACTGAGATGCATGAAACCCTGCGATGCGTTCGTGGATGGAATGAAACCCGTCTTTGCTGCTGCCGAGACCTTCGGTTGTGGTGATCGAACACCCGTTTACACTGCAAAGAAGCGTAAGACATGAACTGACTGTGTAATCTTCAACTTGTTTGAGGTTGGAGTCAAACTTGGATAGTAGAACATTACAAGCACCACAACCACCTACAATTTGTGAAAACTCATAATATGCAAAGAGTTTCAAATTAACATAAAATAATGGGTCAAAAATAACCCAATAACCATTGCTTAAATTGTACGTCTGTTGAACCATGGAACTCATCAATTTTATTGGATTATGCTTTTAGCTATCAAGATTCATTTTCTTGAATATCTTTATCAGTTATCATATATCCCACAAGGCCAAATCATGTAATGCTTCACTTGGTCATTTTATCAAACAGGTGGTGATCAAAATCAACACTTATATCAAATTATCAACTTAACTTTGCAATCTAAACTCATTAATTTTATTGGATTATGCTTTCAGGCTTTTAGCTAACAAGATTCATTTTCTTGAACATCTTTATCACATATCCCACAACACAAAAAAAATCATGTAATGCTTCACTTGGACATTTCATCAAACAGTTGGTGATCAAAATCAACAACTCTTCTCCAGCCTCAAATCAACACTCTATATCAACTTAACTTTGCAATCTAAGCTCAAATTCAATCGTCGACTAACATTACAACTAAAAAAACACATCAAAAAGCAAACCTTCACCACAACCGAGCTTAACGCTCTTGAAACGAGTGTGGGAACGCAAGAACTGAAGCAGGGTGGTTGAAGGATCGATGGTGGTGAGCTCAAATCGCTCTCCATTGACGGCAAACACCAGTGTTTGATTTTGTTGGGTGTCTTCTTCCATTGTTGGTGGTGTTCTTCCGGTAAGCGGTGGTGGTGGTGGTGGGTGGTGGCGGAGCAAATCCATGGACGGAAATGGAGTGAGATTCTTCTTGTTGCCACTTAAAAGTCGTCGTCTTTTACGAATCTTGTAGTCATACAAATTCCATTTCTTTATGCCGTCACTATAACCACCACCACTTTGCCTAAATATAGTATAACGTTATCTTTGTACACTGAAATTTATATTTTTTATATTAAAGATTGGATAGCAAAGAAAAAAGCTGATATGGCTCTAAGGTGACATCGGTTGGATAGGTGGTAGTTATGGCTACGGGTGTAAACGAGTCGAGCTTTTTATCAAGTAACTCGAGTTCGAGCTCGAGTTCGGCTCGTCCGAGTCGAACTTTATCGAGTTCGAGTTCGAGCTCAAGCCCGAAAAACAAGCTCGAATATTTAACGAGTCGAGCTCGAGTTTTTAGGAGTTCGACTCGAGTTCTTATCGAGCTTTCGAGCCTCGTATAGCATATATATATATATATATATATAGAGGGAGGTTCAAATGTAAACTCTATATTTCGTGTAAACTATGTAAACCAATCCACACAATTGATTTTCAAAAATGTTTCCATATTTCACATTTTCATATTTCCATAATCATTGACTTACCATATATTTCACATTTCCATATTTTCTATGAATCCATATCCTCCTTTGATTTTTTTGATCAAGGGTCACGATGGGTTCACAAAGTTTACATGATATTTGAGGTTTACAAATGAACCTCCCTCTATATATATATATATATATATATATTTACAGAGGAAGGTTCATGCGAGAAATATATCAATTTAAAAGAACTTGAGGAGCAATCTCAACCACTCATCTTCGGTTAGGTGGACGTGATCACGGAGAATTGACGCGATTCATGGGAGGGTAGAGATTATTAAAAGGGGGACCCGTCAAAGCCGTATTTATTGACTGGATGAGTGGCTAAGATTGTTTCTCATGTTCTCTTAAAAAGTTATGTTTCTCATTTGAACCTTTCTCATAAGGGGCATCTATCAAAATAACTTAAATATGTATCTTTCGAACTTTTCAAGCCGAGCTCAAGCTATAATTTATCTTTCACGAGTCGAGCTCGAGTTTGAAGTATGAAAGCTTGTCGAGCTATCGAGAAAAACTCGAGCTTAACATAAAGTCTCGAGCCGAACTCGAGTTCGGCTTGACTCGTTTACACCCCTAGTTATGACCTAATTGCACCCTTAAATATTAAGCACATGTATAACTACTTTAGAAAAGGTTTTTCCATTATAACAAGACAATTGAGCAAAATATGCACCCGGCTGTGTTCTTGAAACCTTTTTAACGAATGAAAGGGAACAAAAGATAAAAAACTCGTGTTCTCGAAAAAACTTTAGGATGGAAAGGAAATGAAAGGGAAGGAAGAAGAAAAAAAGTAAAAAAAAGATGGTGTTCTCGAAAAAAATTTACGAAGGAAAGAAAGAATTAGAAAGGAAATTAAGGATAAGTTTTCTTCCAAAACTTTCCTACAACATTTAGACGGAAAGCTAAGAAAAGAAAGTCTTATCTTTCGTTTTATTTTCAAAAATATAAATAAAAAACTTATTTTTCTTTCTTTTCTTTTTTCTTCTTTCTCTTTCCTTTTCTTTTTTCATTGTTTTTTTAGAACACAGTCCCTAACTCTTCTAACAGTCCGGCCTTGATGACTTTTCAATGGGGTTTAATATCCACATATAAGAAACATTCTACCAAACTCACTATTAACGGTTTTTAACTTATAAATCTAGAATACCTTCAAAAATAAACTTATAAATCTAGAAAGAAATAGTCACATATCAATTATATCATTACTAGTAGTGTAATATACGATAGATATTCTATTTAAATTTGAAAGGGAAAAGTCGAAAAAAACCCAACGAACTATTCCATTTTGAATGGTTAAATCCCTAAACAATTTTTTTGAACAAAAAAACCATTAAACTTTTCCATTTTGAATGATTAAGTCACTAAACTATTCTTTTGAATGAAAAAACCATTAAACTTTTTCGTTTTGAATGATTAAGTCCTCGAACAATTTCTTTTTGATAAATAAACCATTATACTTTCAAAAATAAGTTACTTACCCCCTTTTAATAAAAATAAAAAAATAAAATGCAACCGACTATAAAGGTTTTAAAGATAAAATATAACTATGTTAGTTTAGGTTAAACAAATATAAGTAGCAAATTTCTAAAAATTCAATGATTTATTTTGTTGAAAAAAAATGTTTAGGGACTTAATCATTCAAAATAAAAAAGTTTAATGGTTTTTTCATTCAAAAAAATAGTTTAGTGACTTAATCATTCAAAATGAGAAAGTTTAATGATTTTTTTATTCAAAAAAATTGTTTAGGGACTTAACCATTCAAAATGGAATAGTTCGTTGGGTTTTTTTGGACTTTTCCCAATCTATATATATATTAAAAGAATGTTTGTGCTGATGTCATCAAAATGAAATTGAGTGATTTTATTGGTCAATTAAACAAAATCAATCAAATGATGATGTCATAAAGAATTTTTATTTTTTTAATAACAAATATGGAAAAAATATTTTCCAAAATTCACCTACCTAAATTTACATTTTGTATCCTTAAAATTATTTGATTAAATTACTTTTTATTCTTTGAATCCCTCCAGTTTTAATATCATTCAGGAAATCCGAATCTTTTTCAATTTCTTATATTTTAACAACTATTAGATGACTAAAATATTTAGTAATAAAGCAAGAGTAAATTTTTTTTTTCATTTAAATTGTTGATTAATAAGAATTATTTTTACTAAATAACTATTATCTACTTATTCAATTTCAAATAAAGTTTTGAATAAAAGATTGAAACAAAAGTTTTCCTAGATGGCTATGATTAAACTAACTTATTAATGTTTCTTTTATTAACTAAGTCATATTTATATTGTTAATTGCATGTGAAATATTTGTGAACTTTATAATGTAGATGCCTATTTTTATTAGAAATTAGAACAATATGTTATAAATTGTCCGTGTATTACACGGGCCATTAACTAGTTTGAAATAAAACAAACAAGCTAGTGTTAGTTGTTTGGCTTTAACAATATTTTAAGTTTACAATTCCCAAAAATATTTATTTTTTAAGTTTACAATCCCAAAAATATGATATATAATTGTGTTTATTTTATTATGATGCATGTGTAGGCCACGTTGATATGTTGCCAAGTATTTGCGGCCATTTGTCACTACTCACTAGTGTCGTGTCGTAACCAAAAATCCAAACCCTTTTAATTTTAGAACAAATAGCTCATCATTGATGGATTAAATTTCAGAAGATAGTTCTCTAAAATGTATCAAATTATATTCGAAATGTTATTGTGTATATCCACCTATCAAAAATGTTTTTTGATGTATCAAACTTTACTTTATTTGTTATTGTATGTATTGTGACCTGCAAAACCGGTCACCAGCCGGTTATCAACAGTTAGTGACGATGGCGGGAGGTTCTTGGCGGTGGGGATGGTGGTTCTGGGTGGCTGTGGGTCGAAGGTGGTGGTGGCAGGTTGATGGTGGTGGTGACGGTTTGATGGTGATGGTAGAGGTGGAGGTAATGGTTGATGGTGATGGTGGTGGTGGTGGTGGTGGTGATGGTTGATGGTTCGATGGTGATGGTGGTGGTTCGATGATGATGGTGGTGGCGACGGTGATGGTGGTGGTGATGGCGACGGCTGAGGTGCGAACCTCCCGGTGGCGGTAGTGGTGGAGGTGGGTGGCGGTGGGTGATGGTGGAGGTGGATGACGGTGGAGCCGTGGAGGTGGGTGGCGGTGGGGATGGTGGAGGTCACCGATGGAGGTGGGTGATGGTGGAGGGCGCCGATGGAGGTGGGTGGCAGAGGATGATGGTGGAGGTGGGTGGCGGTGGTTTGCGGTGGTTCACGACGGCAGTAGCGGTGGAGGTGACCTGCTCAGCAGGTTACAAGTCATTTGATACATACAATAGAAGAAAAAATGAAGTTTGATACATCAAAAAACATTTTTGATAGGTGGATACACACAATAACATTTTGGGTATTGTTTGATACATTTTAGAGAACTATTCCTTAAATTTTATTAAAGAATTAAATGCTTTTTAAAAAATTGGAACCTTCATATTAATTCGTCAAAGCCAGGTACGTCTGCAAAGAATCTTAGCTTGTAAGAGTGTACTTAGCCTATGTTTGGCAAACTAGCTGATAAGTTAACTTATGACTGATAAGGTAGCTTATGACTGATAAGGTAGCTGGTGACTGATAAGGTAGCTGATGACTGATAAGGTAGCTGATGAATAAGTTACGTTTGGCAAAAACTAGCTGATAAATTAGCTTATGACTGTAAAATGACAAAAAAAGACATGTTTAAAAATTGATAATATAAAAAGTAGAAAGGTATATTTGGAATAAAAAAATAAAAAGTTTCATAAGTCACTTAAACGCTAGTAGGAGTAGCTTTTCAAAAAGCTAGCTTATAAGTCAGCTTATAAGTTAACTTATGGTCCATCCAAACATGTACCTGACTTATAAACTGACTTGTAAGTTAACTTATAAGCTACCTTATTTTTACCAAACAAGGCCTTAGAGCATCCAAAGTGTAGCTTTTCAAGGTTTTTTAAAAAACAAAAACCTTATTTTGAGTTTTTTCATATAGTATAAAGGTTTTTCGGATGAGGTTTTTCATGGGTTTTTGCGTCATAGGTCGTAACTGCACGACCTGCTTTTTCAAAGGTTTTTTGTATTTAATCTATTTTAACTTTATAAAAGTTTATATAAATCTCGTATTAATAGTATTTTCTTGATATAAATAAATACGTATTTGTATAATTTTATTGTATTTATTTTTATAAATAAAAATATAAATGATATAAAGTTAATGGTGGGACCTCGAAAATTCTAAAAAAGCTTGGATAAGGCTTTTCACATAATGGAAATATGTAGAAGTTTTTAGGTTGTTGATGATAATAATGCATAAGAAAAAAACTGTGAAAAAGCTATATGAAAAACCCATATATTGTAGATGCTCTTAGGCTATATTTAACAAACTATAAGTGGGTTGGGGAAACCAATTCAATAAAACAATCAAAAGCCTGATTGGGGAGCAGTGCTACCCACTCGAAGCCCAAAAAGCCCAATCCACAAACCGATTGGAAAACGAGAGACGCTATTGATAGCCTTATAATCGTCTCGTCAATACCTTCGAAATGAGCCTAATTAAATATTTTTTATTTAATCTTTTATTAAATATTAAGAATATATAAGAGGTAATATGTTTCACATTTTCTTACGTTCTCATTTACAATTTAAAAGCACATAAAATCATAAAATTAGCATCGTCTGATAAAATAAAACTGAATACGAAACAAAATTAATCTTTCAACTTCTCAATTTCAAAATTCGAGAAACTTTACGCCACATCGATATAATCTAGTTCAGTCTCAACAAAATTACTTTGTTATTATTAAACTAAATATAAAAACTTCGAATGAAAGAAACTACATTTAAGATGAATGGACCGTTACCCTCTTGAAATTAAGGCTATGTTTGGCAAGCGTAGCTTATAAGCTAGCTGGTAGCTGATAAGCTAGCGGATAGCTGATAAGCTAGCTGTTGATTGATAAGCTTGCTAGTAGCTGATAAGCTAGCTGTTGAACAAATTATGTTTGGCAAAAACTAGCTTATGAGTATGTAAAATGACCAAAAAGGGTACCTTTGAATTTAATAATTAATATTAATAAGGGTATAATTGGAAAAAGCTACAATAAGCTTCTCATAAGCTACTCAAAGTAGCGTTTCAAAAAGCTAGCTTATAAGCTAGCTGATAAGCTAGCTTCCTGGTACATGTTTGGATGGACTAGCTTATAAGCTAGCTTATCAGCTAGCTTATAAGCTAGCTTATGCTTGCCAAACCAAGCCTAAGGATTCAAGATGTGTTTAATCATTTGAGGGTAGTAGAGTAATTTTATAATTAATTCAATTTAATAATTATTATTATTAATATTTAAATGCTTTAATATCCATTAAAATAAAGATTTGGATATAGATCATAATTTTAAAAGTTTAGAAGGATATAGAGGTAATTTAAAATTTTGGAAGGATATAGAAGTAATTTAAAGAGTTTTGGAAGGATATAGAAGATATTCTCCCCCAAAAAATATAACAATAACTAGCAAATAAACTACAAAAATAAATACATAAGTTGTTGTAAAAAATCTACGATAAACATAAAATTATTTAATTATTTATAATCCAAATTTGTAGATAGATTAGAAGTTTTTGAAATCTGGATGGTAAATCCATACCTTTAAATAAAACAAATAAAGGTAAGAGAATCAGTTTCGGAACAACAAAATGTTTAGAATGTTGCAATTACAGAATCAGTTTCGCAACACCAAGAAAGGAACAAGTACGATTACCGAGTTTTGTCATACACTCAAGAACCTTGCTGATGATCTCAAAGATGTAGTCGACTCACAGATCGATGAAATCGAGTTGGTGATGCAAATTCTGAGACAACTACCACCTTCCTATCACAGTATTGTTGATGTCATTACCAACACGAAACATTTTCCTTCTTTCCTTGAGGCCAAAAACATGCTTTTACTGCATGAGTCTCGCGAGGTTGCAACCGACTCCGTTATTGATCAATACGTGTTTCAAAGTTCGGCTCTCTATTCATCGTCCAACATCTCGGGAAGAACCAAAAACCGGGTAATTTGATTAATAACAACTTTTTACACAACATTAAAGATTACTGTGTTTCTTTTAACATCAAAAATCAAATAACTATATATTATCAAGTTTTTAACCAATATATTCCCTTTATATATATATAGAGGAAAGTTCAAATGTGAACCACTTTTTGGTTGTGAACGTGAGGACAGCCGAGAGCGCGACACGTGACGACTTTGAGTGTGGTCCCCCTCTTTAATTCAATGCCCTCCCATGAATCGCCCCTAGTCATCCGCCGTGGATCTGACGTGGCGCCTAGTCATCTGCCACGTGTCGCGCTATCGGTTGTCCTCACGTTCACAACCAAAAAGTGGTTCACATTTGAACCCACCCCTATATATATATATACAGCAAATTGGCATGGCCAAGCGGAAAAAAATACACCTTCAGAGCTTTCTCCGGAGATATTGTTATTCCACATACTGCCAAGGCTGCCGACCAAGTCCTTGCTCCGTTTCAAGTGCGTCTGCAAGCAATGGTGGTCCTTCCTAAAAACACCCATGTTTGCCGAGATGCATCTCGACCGCCATAAAAAGGTTCTTTGCTATTATGACAGAGGACGCGGCTTCCGGACCGTTGACTGCGAAGCTGGTTCAATCACCAAGCCACGTCCTTACCCGTTCACAGGCTGCTGCGCTGCAGCTGTAACATCTTTTGTGAATGGATTGGTATGCGTAGGCGCTTGGAAAGCCGTGAAAGCTGAATTCGATGATATAATTATATGGAATCCGTTGACCGATGAGTATAAAACGTTGTCTAGACCCATTGATACAAAATGCTACAGCAGAAAACCAACGCCATTTTCGAATATAACACTAATATTGGCATTTGAGTTGTATTACACTTGTAGCGATGATGACTACAAGATTCTAAGTATTACCCCTGACCGCAATGTTTATATATACTCATTGAGATCCGACTCATGGAGAAAGCTCGAGTCAACACTAGACTACGAAGATCGTATACCGTTTGCTGGTGATCATGATCATAATTTGTTGGATGAAAAACTCCACTTCTTAAGGCCACTCGATGAGATGAATAAAAGATACATAATTATAAGCCTTGACTTGAAGTCGGAAAAGTTCACAAAGATAGCGATTCCTTCTACTCGTGAAGTTTTGAAGTTGAATTTGACGGTTGCAAGAGGGTGCATCGAGTTGACGATTTATCAAAACGGACCACCTAGATGGACGTTCGAGATGTGGCAGATGAATACAAATAGCGGGTGGATGAAGATGGCGAGTATTGGGTTATTGAGTCCACTTTCTACGATTAGGGATGGAAATATGATCATGATTACCATAAATGGCATTTGCAACATAGACGTAGAGAAGGCGAACAGCAAAGGTGAAAGGTTGGATCCACCATGCATTGTGCTTCCACGTACATATATCGAGACTTTTGTGTCACCCAATCAATTTTCTAGAGAAGGCTAATGAAAACTCCAAGACCTTCCTTCAGTTCATTTTTATTGCTTTTGTTTCATAACGCTTTATTTGTTAATTTTTAACATATAATGTTATTTAAATTGTTTTTTTATAGTTGATTCTCTCAATACATTGATGCATATAAGATTATGTATATGACTAGATACGTGTCCGCGCACGATGCAGCGCAAAACATCTTAAATCTAAAGTTGAGAAGTCTAAGTGACATTACAAAACATTAAAAATAATTGAAGTATACCCATTTCTCACGTGACTATTGCATTACAATTCAAATACCAAAAACTATAACATGGTTTGTATTTAGAACCTGCTCTTGGTTGGGGGTGGCCTTGACTGCCTTTTCTTTGCCATTAAAAAAATAGCTTGTATTTAGAACTTAAATAACATTACCATCTTGATCAATTAAAATAATAAACTATCTGGATCAAGTTAAAACACCAAAACCCTGCACAACTCTTTTACGTGCCTATCTTACTCTCGCTCATTCAGTCTTGTCTCATCTTGTTTTTGTACCAAATGCACCTCAAAACACATGGTAGAAGATGGGGATGCCTAAAATTGCAACAATGAAGCATCAAATGAATTATCTTGCTCTAGCTTCCTTGCAACATTAGTATGTCTCTAACAAATTCATACACCAGACATCACAAAGTCACAAGCATCATTTTTCATCTTTTAGAGTTATGAGAAATGCTAGTTTGTTTAAATACTTATGGGCCATTTACTAAATGCTTATTGGGTACGAGCTTAATGAAAAAAAACCCAAAAACATCTGCATCAATCCAATAGAAAATTAAAATGTAGTCCCTCAATCTATAATGCTAATAAATTAAAATTAAAAACATCTGCATCAAACCGGTTTTTATGGTTTGGTCGTTTGGTTTGACACAATAAATTGACCGGTTTGGTTTAAGAAATTATCAAATCGGGGTTACCGGTTTGGCCGAGATTTTAGGCTTAAACCGACTAAACCGGACCATGTATACTTTATAGTTTATTCATCTCGGAAAAAAGTGAAGTGATCTACAATAAGATGAATTATGAAGTTTCTTACTCGTAAAAAGTAAAAATAGTTCAATTTTAACATGAAAATAATGAATGACATTTGTCTGATTCATAATTTTATAATGTATGAGATTAATTGAAGTCATTGACCCATAATATCACGATGATAAAATATCAAAAATAGTAACAACAAAATAACAAGATCGTCAATAAAAAAACCATGTGTCACGCAAATGAATGAATTTATATAAACAAAGACATTTACACAATCAACCCCTCAAGTCTTGAAATGTGCTCCGCTACCCTCCATATCTTTAGAAGAGTGAGGGGCAGTCCATATGTCTTCCAGATTCTCCCTTTCACTCCTTGACCAATTAAGCCACTCCCTTTCAGCCCTTGACCAATTAAGCCTCATACAAAAATAACCCAAATATACCTTATATTAGTAACAAGGTAAAGATTGAATAATTGTCATATATTATTTTAACAAATAGCAAAGTTGTTGGACCATTTTAACAACCCAACACCCCTTCTTTATATTTTAGCAAAACTTTTTGTAGATGCTCTCTTACTACATTTTTCTCCCCGTGTGTTGTACATTTTGTTAACTTCTGTTCTGCATCAGAAAATAAAGCTTAAAGATTCAGAATACGCGTAAAACCTAAATTACGATAATTGTAAAATCCATTCAGTTAAACCCCAAACCCTAAACCAGCTAATTGATGCTAATAATTAACAATCAATCTATCTAACGAGTAAACCCTAAAATTGTGGATTTTTTGGACATTTATGTTACATTTTTCGATAATTTGCCCTTGATGAATCGAGTAATTAATCATAAATAATGTGCTAAAATAAATTATTTAGATAAAAATTTGTACGAGTTGTAACCTTTTACTAGGTTGCAAAATAAACTCACCCTTGCATGTACATACATACATATATAAAACGAGAAGCATGTTAATTTAAGAAAACGTGAGGAGCAACCTCACTCACTCACTCATCTGGCGGTTACGATGAACATGATCACGGAAGATTAACGCAATTCATGAGAGGGTAGAGATTATTAAAGGGGGATCGGCTAAAGCCATTTTTGTTGACCGAGATGAGTGGTTGAAATTGTTTCTCCCGTTTTCTTAACAAAAGTTATATTTTTCGTATGAACCCCCTCTATATATAACAATAAGGATATCAAAATTAATAGAATAAGATATTGATTTTATGATTTGACTTGTCTAAATTAATAAATTAACTACATTAAATTCACATCCAAATAGTTATCATTTAAAAAAACAAACATTAAAAATCAAATCATATCTAACATGTGTGTGAATGCACACACTTAATAGGAAAAAGATCTTAACATAAAGCATGCAAAAAGTTTAAAATGACCAATAAAATTTAACAAAGTTAACGGATTCACTATAACAATAAATAATAATAATAATAATAATAATAATAATAATAATAATAATAATAATAATAATAATAATATAATAACAAGTTTTACACGAAATATTTTTTTAAAACCGAGTCAACCGATCCATCGGTTCAACCACTAAACCGGCCGATTCGATCCAATTCTTAAAACACCATAAAACCGGTCCATTCACCGGGGCCGGTTTGACGATTTTTAAAACATTGGTTATTGGATTATGATCAAGACAAATTAAATACCTTAAGGACCATAATAACAAACATATTATAGGGATTCTTGTCAAAAAAAAACATCAAAATGAATCGACAAAATTCCGTACTTCAGTTTATAGATTATACTTTTAATCAAAAATATATAAACTAATTACCAAAAATCTTTTGTAAGTATTATACTTAATTTTAAACCATAGGATTCTAAACATTTCCCATCTATTTCCAACAAGGTCGCCTGTTTATTTATTATAACAATCACAAAAATCTATAAAATTCATTATAACATGCTAAATAGCATAATATATAATATTATGTTAGTAAATAAAATCAGTGTAGGGTAATTTATTGCTTTAAAAGTTCCCCATTTTAATTGCCACCGAATCTTAAAGGCTAAAAACAAGTTCGTAGGTTTTCCTTAATGAGTAATTGAGATTCAAAAGGATACCTCCAATAATTCAACATAAAAACCCTTAAACAAGATAATTGAAGACAGCCAAAAAATATAAATAAGATAGGGTTTTCGAGACGAAATCAAAGGGGAAATCCTTCAATCTCTTGTTTAAATTATTTCAGTTGGTTAAGTATGAGAATGAAAAAAATGTAAAAAGACCATATTACCCTTAATCTAACAGATATTTTTAACTCTGCTAGGATTAAAAACAAAAGTGAAATGAAATGTAAACCATAGGGACAAAAAAGCCGTTTTGAAACCATAGGGACTAAAATAGCTATAAGCAGCAAACCACATGGACTAAAATAGTAAGTTTACTCTAAAATTGATATTTACGTATAAAATCCTGAATTAGAATTAGAGAGCAGAGCGATTCCCTCCAAATTTGATAAGCCAGCGATCTCAAACCAGGTACTGTTTCTCCAACATCATAGTTACTCTATCAATGTCTTTCTCCAACATCGTAGTTACTCTATCAATGTCGTAGTTTACTCTATCAACTGTTTTTCTATGGATGAATTAGTTAAATGTGACTATATTGTTCAATTTGTTATACTTAGGGTTCTAATTTGGTATTAGGATTTTGTTAATTCCTTAGGTTGTTAGCTATGGTGCGTAGTGTCTAATTCTTGTTGAGATTTGGATAATAATGTTGCTGATTTGTCTAATGTTGCTGATTTGTACTTAGAAATCTAACTTAGGTACTTGTTTTTCTATGGATGTGAATTAGTTAAATGTGATTATATTGTTCAATTTGTTATACTTAGGGTTCTAATTTGGTTAATAATGTTGCTGATTTGGATAATAATGTTGCTGATTTGGAAATCTAACTTGAGATTTGGATAATAATGTTGATGATTTGTACTTAGTAATGCATAACCTGTTCGATGAAATGCCTGACTGAAATTTAACTTCAGAACCTGTCTAATTTGTGATCGTATGAGGTAATTTGTCTAAAATCATGGATTTGATTACATGATTAGTTTCTATGGTTAATTTGTTGAAAATCATGGATTTAATCAATTGATTAATTTGATTTTGAAGTTTTTTTTTTGAGTTTTCTGCTCATATGATTGTTCATGGCAGATTTTCTAAGATTGCTCAAATTGATCAAGTGAATGATGAATATTGTGTGAACTGTTAAATTTATAGGTTTATTTGTTTGTTTTCATAGCACTAAATGAAGATTGAACACAATTTGTTGTAAAATGAATAACAAAATATTCTACTTCTATGTGGAATTGAACCTTTTTCATGTGAATTGCTTACATTTACTGTGGAATTGGATGCCATCTGTTTCAGTTAGGGTTTTATCCATGAATTGTAGGCCTAATTCCGATTGAGTTTTCTGCTAATAATAGTCGATGGTTTAGTTGGTGAAAGTAATCCATATAGAAGATAAAGTTGTCTGTGTGGATTAAGCTGTCTGTATAGATTGAGAAGGTTTTTGTTTGCGAGAGCTTTTTCGTAGATGGAATGAACGTGTTTTTTGTATACCGGGAGGTTCATGCTTTCTGCATAAATCTCCATCTTAGGGGCTGTTTGATTGGTTTTCGGTCAAGTCTTGTATGGATAAAGTTGTGAGTGTGGATTAATCTGTCTGTATAGATTAGGAAGCTTTTTGTTTGGTAGGGTTCTTTTATAAATGAAAGGATCATCAAAATTTCCTAATAGTGGTTTGATGATGGTAATGCATTTGCAACTACAAGATTTTGTAAGCTATGTTTGTTTACTTTACTGTTGGCTCTTTTTTTTAAAGTTTATCTATACATGTCTTTCATTTAATTATGCCAAGTAACCATGACAGGCTCTACAAGAATGAACAATCAAAATCCTCAGAACAATCCCAACAATCAAGGAGATGGTTTTCTGAATTTGAATCATGAGGTAAGAGACAATGAGATAGTATTCAATGAAGTCCAAAACGCGGCAAGGGGACAACAACCTCAAAACAATCAAAGTTGTTGTGAATGTGATTTTATATGCGGATGCCATTGTCACGTCTTTCGCGCTATGGATCAGATGTCCGAGCCTATCGGATACAGATGTGCTATGAGTGATCTAGAGCTTGTGAATGGTTTGTTGATACCTCTTATATCTGAGACATTTGTGCTTCCACAAAACTACAGGATTTTTAGTGGTTATATCAACAACTTTTCTCCAATCCAACTGATGTGTAAGGAAATTTTTTATAAATTTTTTATGATTATTGTGATTGGATTTTTTTTTCAAGAAATTTAATTAAAAACTCTTTCTAACGACAGCTCACCTCCCTTTTGCTCGTAACCGTTGGTATTTTATTGGGCCACGGTATCGAGTACCTGGAACAAATGAAGTCTACAGGGCTGCAACAAACGGCATCTGGAATCGAATTGGGGACATGACGATAATTAGTGACCAAAACATGCGCAGATTGCCGAGAAGACAACGCTGAGATTTGCTGCAAATGGTAACAATGGCCCTGAAAATACACTCTTTTGCCTTATCGAGTATGCAGCTTTTGCAAATGTTCATCAGCCGGCACATGAACATGATTATATGGTAAGAATTCATTTTTATTTTTTACATTTTCGTAAAAAATAAACAAGATAAACTGACTATTTTTTTCTTAATCAGATGAATGATAAGGTGCTTTACCACTTTTATATCGGGTAGATGTGAAAAACAGAACTACAAAGGTATGGGATGATGATTCTTACTACAGATATTGAAGGTTTTTGATAGTTTGTAACCAACGATAGAAGTACAAAGGTAATATGGTAGATACGAAAAACAGAAACAAGGTGATAGTAACACACTTGGGATAATGATTCTTACCACTTAGGCCATCCTTTATGGTACCTGTGGTACCGGTGGTACTTGTTGCCACATCAGCTGCCACATCAGCTTTCCACTATCTTTACCACTACCTACCAACTCCATACCTTTCATCCACTATCATACCCCTCATACCCTTCATTTCATTTTTTTTAATTTTCATTTCATACCCTTCATTTTAAATTTTTTTAATTCATGCACTAAAATTTATTTTTTTTAAATAAACATTAGAATTAAAATAACTAAACAATAAATTTTAAAATTATATTAAATAAAAAAAAAATTACATTAACATTAAAACTAAAAATAAATTTCATAATTAAAATTAGATTAAAATAAAAATTAATAATATTCTTTAAACCCTCATTGTTCGCGTAACCGGTCTTTCTCCTCCAAAATGGCCTCCAACTCTAAACCTTCGAACCCCCTATGCGGTGTCATGTAGGTCTTGAAGTCGATACTTCATTGTCGTGCGGAAAGCGAATCGATTAGCCTACTATTCGTGGTTGCGAGGGAACCTATTGAGCTCGCAACCATCGACACGCCATCGAATGACGCGGGTGCCGTAGAGGAAAACGCCGCACGTCTTGCGGCATTTCGACCCATCGGTCGTGTGCGCTCCGTTTGTGAGGGGGGTCGTCATCGACGTTCACGAAATGAGTGCGAGCATCGGATTCGTTGGGGGAATCGGTTGGGGTTTCGGACGTTTTCGACCGTTTATTTTTCGGCGCGCCTATGTTCCGTGGTCCATCATTAAGACCGGGTCGAACTTAGGAGAGTCTTTGACAACTCTCCAAGCGTGTTCGTGTGGAAAACTTTTGCCGTTCTCGCGATGGTATCGATCTTTGGCTCGGTTAAGCACAATAACGTCATCTTCCCCGCTACATCGCGAGTTCGACACATTATTGTAAATGCAAGCGAACTTCGAGACGCTAGCTATGAGCCCTCTCACCTTCGTCAGAATGGCGTCGTAGGACCGTACTTTTGGGTCGTAGTTCATGCGTATGTCGAAAGAAGCCTTGATCGACTTCCAATAGTTATCTACTACAAAAAATAAAAAGTTAAACAATGTTAGTGGAAAACTATATAAATGAAAACGGTTTTTTATATACCTCTTGTTTGATAGTTACCTATGGCCGGATCCTCCGTGACTTCGACCCACGATTTTGCTAATTCGACCTCCTCATTCAACGTCCACGTTTTACATTTGGCTTTACTCGTCGGGTTCGCACTCGTGTCCGTGGCTGCATTTTTACCCTTACGTCCACGTTTGTTTTTTTGTGGTGGTGGTGGCGGCGCTGACGGCGACGACAAATGTTGGGTTTCAGGTACAAGTTTGTCGTCATCGTCGTCGTTGTCGTCTTCCTCATCTCGTAGTGCCCACCTTCCCCTCGACGGGTTTTGGTACGAACCGGTCGGTTGGTGCGAACCAGAAGGTTGTGGTGGTGGTGATGGATGTTGCGCAAGCAAGTGCGCATACATCCAATAATCCGAGGGTACGTTCGGTTGGTGATACGGAACGTTCAGTTGGCTTGGCATTTGGGGGAAGTATATACCCGGGTGGTGAGGCGTTGGGGACGTTGTGGATGGCGGAACCGATACATTTGGAATTCTCGGGTTAGTACGCCTCGAGCCGGAATCGTTACCGTATTGATCCATGTTTGAGAATAAAAATAAGAGAGATTAAGATGAGAGTAAAGAGAGATAGAGATGATAGTAGAGATAAAGGTGTATTGAGAGTAAAAAGATATAAAATATATATAGGGAGGTTAAAAGTGAAAAAAAATATAAAAAAATAAAAAAAAATTGGATTTTTACCCCCAACGGCTGCATGACCGTTGGGGGGTTGTATGACCGTTGGGGGGCTGTTTTTGCCATGCCGTTGGTTATCGGCGTCGCCATGCCGTTGGGGTCGGTACCGGTGACCCTATCGGTCACCCGCGGCAGTGTTGCCGCCGGTACTGATAGCGGTACCGGTAGCGGTACCGTCTCCTACCGCCACCATAGCGGATGGCCTTATATGAGGTGAATTCCACTTTTGAGCTGCATTTAGGCTGTGATATATGCAAAAATAAGCCAGCATAGTGTTTTATGTTATTCGTCGCATGTTGAATGCCTTTGAGATTTGAAGGTTTTTGATGCTTGAAGCTGAATTTGACTTAAATATAAGAGTTAAGTTCGGTGAGACCAAGCTTTTTTGGTGAGACGGTGAGACCAACATATTTTACTTGAACTTCACATCAAACATTTGTGAAGGTAAAAAATTGAACATTCATCGTTAAAACATACTAAAAAACACTATTGAAAAAAAGAATTCCAAAAAAGGTTAAAAACGAAACCTTACAACAGGTTTTTTTGTGAAGGTTCGCATTATATATATGTAACCTTCACAGAACTTGAGCTGTCAAGGTTTCGTTTTTAGCCTGTTTTCGATATTTTTTTGCATCGAATGTGAATTTTAGGTCTGCGTATTCGAGTTTTAAGTACATTCACGGTGTTTTTTGTGAAGTTTCATACGTTAGGTATTGGTCTCACGCGGTCTCACGGTAACAACTTGGTCTCACCTGATCCTAAGTATGAAGTTAAATTTAAGCAAGAGAGAGAGAGAGTTACATATTTATATAACGTAAATTACTTATCATCTAAAATTAATATTTATATTATATCATATTTGTGTTATATTTAATTAATGCATTTTATTTTGTAATGTGATATTAGTAAATATTTGTGCTTTTATTTTTATAAATTTTCTATTGGTAATTATTTATTTTTATAATATATACTCTGTAAAATTATAATTCTCGTTATCAAAAATAGTTTAATAGAAATAAATATGTTATTTAAATATGGGGTCCATAAATTTGATGATACTTTTAAAGTATGGTTGGAGTTGGTTATTTTTTTGGTATTGATGGACTCATCAAATTTGATGTTTTTGATGTCATGGTTGCAGTTGCCCTTAGAAGAAGTATCAAATTACTCAATAATCTAAGGCTTTGTTTGGCAAACATAAGCTAGCTTATAAGCTAGTCCATCCAAACACGTATCAGAAGGTAGCTTATAAGCTAGCTTTTTGAAACGCTACTTTGAGTAGCTTATGAGTAGCTTATTGTAGCTTTTTTCCAGTTATACCCTTATTAATATTAATTATTAAATTTAAAGAAACCCTTTTTGGTCATCTTACATATTCACAAGCTAGTTTTTACCAAACATAATTTGTTCATAAGCTAGCTTATCAGCTAACAGCAAGCTTATCAATCAACAGCTAGCTTATCAGCTACAAGCTAG
Organism: Centaurea solstitialis; assembly: GCA_030169165.1. Taxonomy (NCBI): domain Eukaryota; kingdom Viridiplantae; phylum Streptophyta; class Magnoliopsida; order Asterales; family Asteraceae; genus Centaurea; species Centaurea solstitialis. Next base: position 4,146,500 of record CM058042.1, on the reverse strand, counting down.
CTTATCACCCAGTTTGCCAAACATAGTCTAAAAACTTTTTACCCATTTACTTTTAAAAAAATGTAATCAAAATGACAAATATAGCCTTATCCCAAAACCCAGACAGAAAAGCATCCATTGAGAAAATTGGATTGGATTTCTTATCCTATCACATTTCTTGGATCATCACCCTTCCCCTCCTCCCCATCCCATCAATCTCCACCACCGCATCTCCACCGTCATTCCGCCATGGAAGCTCTCTTCGTTAACCCATCTCTCTCCGCCCGCAACCTCCCTCCTAAACTCCTCCCCACCACCACCCTCTCCCTCTCCGTCCACCTCCGCCTCCGCCCCCCTCACCACCCCCTCAACCTCTCCGTCTCCGCCACCCTCGAAAACCACCCGCAATCCGTATCCGAATCCGAATCGCCTCAATTCTCCAACTACGACGAAGACGAAACCTACGGAGAAGTGAAAACCATCATCGGCAGCCGAGCGCTCGAAGGCGGCGCCGGGATGGAGTACCTTATCGAATGGGAGGACGACCACGCGCCGACGTGGGTCCCGGCGAATTTGATCGCCGGGGACGTCGTCGCGGAGTACGAGAACCCGTGGTGGGTCGCGGCCAAGAAGGCCGACGACCGAGCACTAAAAGAGATCATCGAGGCCCGCGACGGCAGGGACGTGGACGCTGTTGATAACGACGGCCGGACGGCCCTGCTGTTTGTCGCGGGCCTCGGGTCGGAGCCGTGCGTGAGGGCGTTGGCGGAGGCCGGGGCGGACGTGAACCACCGCGATAACGGCGGGGGGTTGACGGCGTTGCATATGGCGGCGGGGTACGTGCGGCCGGGGGTGGTGAAGTTGTTGGTGGAGTTCGGGGCGGATCCGGAGGCGGGAGATGACCGGGGGCGGACGCCGTTAGATTTGGCGCGGGAAGTGTTAAATTCGACACCTAAGGGGAACCCGGTGCAATTTGCTAGAAGATTGGGGTTAGAAAGTGTAATTAAGATTTTAGAGGGGGCGATATTCGAGTACGCCGAGGTGCAGGAGATTATGGAGAGGAGGGGGAAAGGGGATAATCTCGAGTACTTAGTTAAGTGGAGGGACGGTGGAGATAACGATTGGATAAAAGCCAAGTGGATCGCGGAGGATTTGATCAAAGATTTCGAAGAGGGGTTGGAGTATGCGGTGGCGGAGGGTGTGTTAGGGCGGAGGGATGGCGAGGATGGGAAAAACGAGTATTTGGTAAAATGGACGGATACAGAAGAAGCAACGTGGGAACCTGAAGAAAATGTCGATCCCGAGTTGATAAAAGAGTTTGAGAGCGGTGGCAGTGGTCAAGAGTCTAATGTCGAATTAGCCAATACGCATTTGTCGAGCAATGGAACCGTATGACACCTCGGTTGCGAGGACCATTGTATTTTTGAAATTAGAATTAAAAGATTGCGGTATAGCCTTATTAGTTGAATGTTGATGCAAGAATTGTTAATTCTACTAATGAATATGAATTTTGTAGTTATAGTTTTACACAAGTTCTTATGAATTATAAAGTTGTATGTACAACCAACATGTCAAATCCCCAGCTAACATAAAATTATGTTGGAATGCTAGAATGGAGAGTAAAACTGATTTAGGCATTGTTTGGTAAAAATAAGGTAGCTTATAAGTTAACTTATAAGTCTGCTTATAAGTCAGGTACATGTTTGGATAGACCATAAGTTAACTTATAAGCTGACTTATAAGCTAGCTTTTTGAAAAGCTACTCCTACTAGCGTTTAAGTGAGTTATGAAACTTTTTAGTTTTTTTTATTCCAAATATACTCTTCTACTTTTTATATCATCATCTTTTAAACATGCATTTTTTGGTCATTTTACAGTCATAAGTTACCTTATCAGCTAGTTTTTGTCAAACGTAACTTATTCATCAGCTACCTTATCAGTCATCAACTACCTTATCAGTTACCAGCTACCTTATCAGTCACCAGCTACCTTATCAGTCATGGGCGGAGCCAGGAGGGGGGCAGAGTAGGCAGTTGCCCCCTAACATTTTAAATTTTATTAGTTTTCTTTTTTATATATTAGGGATATTTGGGTAATTGCCCCCTTAAAAATCAACTTCATAAGGAAATTATGATTATTGTTAACATTTTAAAGGCTTTTTTTGTGTATAACAAAATATTTTTTAGAATCAAGATTGTTGTTGAGACTTTGCCCCCCTACAAATTAATTTCTTGCTCCGCCCCTGTTATCAGTCATAAGTTATCAAAATAAATGGTATAAATCTATCAAAATAAATGGTATATATCTATCAAATATCAACTTTACTCAATGATTTTCTTTTTTAAATTTTATACTTATTTTATGTGTAATTCAAATTATTAGGTTATTTGTTGATTGAGAAAAAAAACTCATAAATATTGTAACTTTGTTTGTGAAATATTAAAAATAGATGAATACTATTGTAGTGCTAATTATAGTTAAAAACTTACTTTTATCATTAAATGAGTTGATTCACTAATTTATAAAAACACCACAAATAATGTCAAATTGTCAATAAAAAAAGATTTTAAAGCTCCATTAAAAAATTAATATTATGAAATATATGATCCATAAAAGTAATAGCAAAAAGCTTAATTAACACATTTTTTGAAATTTATATAGTGATATCGATTTTACATTAATTTATTTTGATATTTAATATAATAGTGTATTTTCATAAAATATTTGTAAATGAAAAAACAAAAAAAAAATAAAAATCGAGGAAAGTATAAAGGTAACTGAAATCTTTTGAATTTATTATCATTGTTTATTTATAAACATTCTTGTTGAGGGTATTTATCTTTTCTATACAATAATAGTACGAAAAAAAATTGGTATGACACATACCTTTTTTCTTGGTAATAATATTATGTTTTCTTGTAGATTTTATTTTATTTTATTATCTTTTATTAAGCAGCATGTAGATTTTATTAACTGTTAATACATATGTTTGGGGACTCTTAAGTCTTAACTGTTAATACATATATTCAAACAAGCAACCTTCCATTGTGGCATGATATCCGCCTTTATGGTTGTACTTACAGCTTTTATTTTATAAATGATAGTAATACACAATTAAATTGAGTCTTGTGATAAGTTTGTTAATAATTTAATAAGTTTATGAGACTTTTAACTTATTTAGTGGTGGACAAAAAGTGGTAGGATTTGGAGGAATTACTTTCTCCTTCTTTCTCCTTCTTTCTCATTTCCTTTATTTCCCTTAATTTTTAAACTCAAGAACACGATGTTAATCATTTTAACACTTAATCATTCAACATCAAACCATTCAGTAACTGCCAAACAACCCCTTAATTACACCACCACCTTTATGGTTATAAAGTGAATTGGATGGGGGAGATTCAACTATTTAAGACTTTCTATATGTTATTATTATTAATTACGATTATATATCTATTAGATAAATAAATATAATATTTTTGAAACAATTTTCCAATCATTGTCGTAGAGTCGAACATATTAGTAGACTTAGAGTTATAATGATTGAAATAATAATAGAGGAGTGAATACGTGACGCTTAAATAAAGCCCCCGTGATTTTTGGGTCATACTCTCTATTGCTTTACACATATTTATGTTTGTTGAGAAAATATATAAAGAATTATAACGCCATTAGTACATAATTCTCTCATGTCCGTTGCTACATCAGCTTTTCTCTAACCCTTTTATTAACCATCTGAAATCCTCTATGATTAGTACCCAACCCTCCCAACCCTCCCACACACAACACATACGAAAGATTGCGGTGTGGCATATCCGTTCAAGCTCCCAACCCGCCCAAGCCACTGCCGGTAGAGATGGGCAAAAAGCCCGGCCCGGCCCGAGCCCGATGAAAAGCCCGGCCCGGCCCGGCCCGACCAAAGCCCGGGCCTAGCCCGGGCCTAGTTTTAGGAAATTTGAAAGCCCGGCCCAGCCAAAGCCCGGCCCGGCCCGAAAATAAATCTATTTTTTAATTTGTTTTATATAGTTTAGACTTTAGAATTATAAAATAAATCTAGTTTATATCGTATATTATCATTATAAATGAAATTATAAAATAATTTAGTGTTTTTTAAGTTGAAAAAAACCCGGTGAAACAAAGACCCGAAAAGCCTGGTCTTTTCAAAGCCGGCCGAGCCGGTCAAACAAAAGCCCGAAAAGCCCGGTCTTTCAAAGCCCGGTCAAACCCGGTCCGGCCCGATTTTAGCCCACCTCTAACTGCCGGCATACCGACATCCCGCCCATCCCGACGGGTTGGAAGCCGCTCAACCTGAAGCGCCGCTACTCACGGCCTAAATAAAAAAAGAAATTATGAAATGATGTGGTAATTAAAAGAGGAAGGTGACGTATAGTAGTGGTAGTATGAAGTGTGCCAGGCTTGCACTCTAATCCTGCAAAAAGGAATCCTCCAACTCTCCTCCCTTCATTAGATTACATTAGATTAGATGAGGTTAGGTTTGCTTCAAAGCCAACCTGATTCCCTCCATTCACTTCTTACTTCCATACATGCACATGGAATATATATTTTATATATCATGGTTATTATGTATAATTGATCTTTTTAAGCTAAATTATTCACTAATTGTCATATTAAATCATGATATACACTCTATTTTCTTCATAAAGTGTTCATATATTTTCGATTTTAATATTAATTAAAAGTTCCCATTTTGCACCAAAGGAGTGTTAGCCTAGCTAGTGGTAAGGCTTGGGCACTACATAGTGGTGAACCTGAGTTCGAGCCCTAGGGGACGCATTCTGGAGGTACGGGGGCTTCGACCCCGGGCTGCATGCTTTAGCAGTCGGGCTTCGGCCCAAAAATTGCCGAGGATTAGTCTGGGCCCAATGTGGTCTGGGATACCTCTTCAAAAAAAAAAAAAAGTTCTCTTTTTGCTCAATGATGTATATGTCTATGATGCATATTTGATATTAAATCAGGGACGTGGGGCTCCCTCACATGTATTATTACATGTGATAAAGAAGTTTTTGATGTGATGCATAAAAAAAAAATGAAAAACGAAGGAACACCTTGGTAATTGTTCATTTGAATGATATACACACACAATACATTGTCCATACAAGTAAATTTGTAAGCAACTTGTTTGGTATGCATATACACATAACATGCACACATGTATATATAACAACCAAAAACCATATTCAATTACTCGTAGGTACATGTATATATCATTCAGATGAATGATTATCTCAATTGTACAAAAAGGTTAATAGCAATCCCAACCGGCCCACAATTGACAGTCAATTTCGTAATGTAGGAGGCATTCCTGACCAATATTTGTGGGATTGTGGCTATGGATGCTCGAACCCAAGAGACCATTTGACATAAAATCCATCAATTACCAACCGAGTTGCACGTCATCGGTAAATGATTATCTCAATGTTCCTTAGTTTTTATACTTTTAGGGTTTTCCATTGAAGTACCTTCAATTCTATATATATATCCATACATATGAGTTTACACACATAGGCGCGGGTTCAAATGTGAACCACTTTTTTGTTGTGAACATGAGGACAACCGAGAGCGCGACACGTGGCGGATGACTAGGCGCCATGTCAGGTCCACGACGGATGACTAGGCGCGATTCATGGGAGGGCATTGAATTAAAGGGGGTTGACATTTGAACTTTGACATTTGAACTTTCCTCTACACAACCAAAAAGTGTCACGCTCTCGACTGTCCTTCCGTTCACAACCAAAAAGTGGTTGACATTTGAACTTTCCTCTGCACAATATATATATATATATATACACATACTAACATATGAATATATAATCATATAATAATGAAATCTTGTATTAGTCTATTTATTAATCATTATATTAGATCATACTATTTCATTTTCATAGCTGGAATATTGATATAGATATGATGTATGTATGCATGTATATTTTTATAGACAGTAGCTTTTTATAATGGTAACTTCCAAGGTTGGAAAGGCAAAGCTAGATCGGTGGACATACTCACGGGGGCGGCTTCTATTTCTTACTCTTAACACTTCTTTCTCTCTCTATATATAATACATATATATATATATATACAGACATATAACTGTAATAACCCTCAACTCTGGCTTACATACTCAACCACCCCACCTCCAACTCTTCTCTGAAAGAAGAAATCCTCAAAATATGGAAGTTGTTCATAATGATAAAAATGATATCATCATCAAGAAAAAACGATCCAAACGTCCAAGACCCTCCACCTCCTCCTCCACTACCACAACCACAAACTCCGATATCGACTTCACCACCACCATCCTTCAAAACGACAACGATGAAGACGTTGCCAATTGCCTCATCCTTTTGGCCCACGGCCATACGGACATCGGCCATGACCACGTCAGGCCAAGTGCCAAAGCTCCAAACAAACCCTTGTCATGTAACCCTAGTGGTTCAACCACCAAAGGTCCCAATAAGGTTCATGAATGTTCGATATGTGGTTCGGATTTCATGTCGGGCCAAGCCCTTGGTGGTCACATGAGACGACATCGGTCCGTTATGCCAACGACCGATGATGGGCTACGACAAAAGTTCAAGAAACACAAAACGTTACTACCGTTGGATCTAAATCTACCGGCCCCTATTGAAGATGATCGTGACGAGAACAAGTTTTCGTTCGGATCACACGATCAAATCATCGTCTTTTCGACACCTTCTTTAGTTGATTGTCATTTATAATCGTAAGATTAGGGTTTGTTAATTGTTAACATCATATTGGATTTCTTCAAATTCTTTTAATTTGTTCATATAGATCATGCATTATGACATTAGATTATTTGACAAGCTAGGTGGCTAATTACTAGAAGTCTATGGATTATCTTTGTTTATTCTGTTTTTATATATTGTTATGATTGTTTTTAATCAATCATTGTTATATTGTAACTTGTATTGTTTAATTTGATTAAAACTAGACAAAAATAATGTTAGTTGATATGATTGCCTGATTGGGCTAGAGTGTAAATTATGTAATTGATGAAACTTATTTTAAATTAAAATATACAACTCGGAAAATGTAAATGTTAGTATGTTATTTAAGATAAGTGATGTTTTTACATCACTAATGGATGAATTAAATACATATGTTTTAAGCTTATAAATTAAATGATGTAGAATCATTTAAAAGAAGGTCCATATTACATTAATAAATGTAAAAATACCTACAAACTGTTTAGGCTATGCGTAACCAACCCTTCCAACCCCACTGCCACATCAGCTTTTCTTCAATCCCACAATTAATTCTCTGAAACCCTCTTTAATTGGTACCCAACCCTCTTGCTTTTTATTAAATAAAATACACCACACACAGGTTTCCAGCGGTGTGGCTATGCCACTTCTTCCCCACCCCGCCCAACCCGCTACCAGCGTACCGGCAGCCTGCTGAGCTCCAGCCCACCAAACCCATATTGCCATTACGCATAGTTTTATAGCTGTTTTATATGAGACATATGTACACATTTGTTTCGTTCTAGCTATAAATTTGATTTTCTTCTTGTTAACCAAATGTCCCATACAACTGCGATTATCGAGATTATTTTCTATTAAGACTATGTATATAACGAAAATGATGCAATATTCTTTGTAATAAAACACGATCTTCTTTTAGAATCAATGAAAATGGTTCGCAGTTGATTGGTTGTATACTTGTATAGTTTTATGATTTTTTATTGGTTTTCCTCGTGTTAAAGTAATGTATTTTCCTAGCTAGATCAAACTAAAAACTATAAATTCGAACTAAATTCGAATTGAATGGTGATAGTTCATTCACTCAGCATTTGACTTGTGGAATTCGAACCTAAAGTGTATTGATATATAGTAGTCCCATTTATCAAAAGCTTATATCATAAGTATTTATCTTATTATTTTTATCTGTATGAACTAAGAATTTTATCCAATAAAAACAATAAAGATGACTGAAAGTTTTACTAGATAAACGAGAATGATTACTCTTATCTGGTAAGCACTTATCGAATATACTGTTTCATACGATTTGTTGTTTTGATAGACTAAAATTTTATTGGATAGGATTTGTGATAATATTTAATCTTACTAGTAAACACTTTATCGTGTAAACGTTTGGGTAAACGGATCCTTAGGGTTGTTTGTCAAACCCCTACCGGTAAGTGTTTACATCGGCATGAATGCTGGTAAACATTTTTCTTTTTCTTTTTGTAAAGGGTTCCCGGGCCTTTCGCCCAGACTAATCCCTTGGCAATGCAACCGACCACTAAAGCATGCAGCCCTAAGATTAAACCCAGTGGCCACAAGGGGGATTGCAAAGATCGAACCCGGGTTGAGAGCTATGCCCTCCCCAGGTGATTACCACTACACCACACCCTTGTGGTTTGGTAAACATCTTTTAATTTTGCTTATTAAAGACTTGTATTGTAAGAGTTGTCTCCCTTACTTGCCAAGTAAAACTTTTAAAGGGCGTTTAGTTCACATAATGAAGTTAGGTGGAATTAGAATCTATCGAAAAATTTTGATTTCAAAGGAAAGGGTGTTTGGGATTGCTTTCCAAAAGTGCTTATTGATTTATTGACTTCTCAAAAAGCTAATAAGTCAAAAATCATGTTTGTCAAACATCAAAAGCACTTTTGAAAGTGCTTTTTGACAAGGCATGAAAAACCGTTTTTAAGAAGTCACACTTGGGTGACTTTTTGATTTCAAAAGTGCTTTCGGGAGAAAATTGTCATAAACCCTTCTCAAAAAGCTGATAAGCTAAGCCAAACATCCTATTAAAAAACAACTTATTGACTTATTGACTTTTACCACCATAAAAGCTAATCCAAACACATTTTTAAAAACTCATTTTCCTACCACTAAATGTCAATAAGCACTTTTGATCAAAAACACTTATAGAACACAAAAAGCATGCCCAAATGAAATTTGATGCAATTTGACCATGATTTTATTTGACATAAATTCAATTCCTTCACTTACGGCAATGAATGATGAATTTATTAAATTGTCAAGTTGAATGGAAATTCAAATAAGTTCATCAAGTTAATTCCATAAAGCAAAACATCAATTAAGAATTTTGTCAAATAATTTTTTCAGTCAGTTCTATTAAATTCCTTTTGACTTCAAACCAAACAACCCCTTAGTTTTACGGTCTTGTGTCCAGTTCAATTCTTCATGCCATACCGAATTACCGATTACAAAGTTTGAAGGTCCATAATAATTAAAAAGCACCATCATGGCATAATTAAAGCCCGTTGATGAAACAAATACACACAAACATATGACATGTCTAGTTAAACATGTATATTTTTGCAATACGTATTAATTCCGAAGTCCATAACTCAAACATATAATCTTGATCTGTATTATTCTATCCTCTGTCTTTCTCTATTTTTGTGCTTTTATGCAATTTTGAATTACAATCGACTAATATATGAATTCAAGATTAACATGGTTGATTGAAAAGAGAATCATGGGATTATGAAGATCTTAGATATAAAGCTTATTTGATAATAGTGATACGGCAACGCCTTCAAGCTTACCACAGGCATGTCATGCGGGCTCCATAGCTTTGCCGGGGTTGTGTTACGCCCCGATGCAGGCTTCACAACGGGGTTTCGACACAGGTTTGGCAACCCATGCAACCCGCTCACTCTCCCTTTTTCTCCTTTTTATTACATTCGGTATTCGAGCTTCTAGATAGTGGTACTCTTATTCCGTGTTTGGTAAATACCAGATAAAACTGATACGACGCTAACGTAACAGCTCGGGCTTTCTGGGCTTTATTGAACCCGGGTAGGAAAACAACCTTGAGCAATTTCCCTAGTTTATATATTATTTCTTGTGTTCCAATTCCACCTTTTCAAACTTCTCTTTTATTCTGGGGTTTTACCATTCGCCGGCGAAAAATGGCGGTTCCAGGACGGCGCAACGGTATCATGGACGGCGATGACGACGAAGAAGGCGGTCTCTTCCTTGAAGAAGGAGCGTTGCCGGAATCGGACTTTGAGGACACCCCTCCCCACCTCCGCGACCTCGCCGCCGCCTCAATGCACGGCGACGTCGTCGCACTTCGTCAAGCCCTAGGTATCTATATACATACATACATATATATATATATATATATACACACACATATGTTCTGTTTATCTTTACTTTTACATGATGTAGATGTTTGATTGTTACTTGTTGCGAATAAGTAATTATGTGTTTGGGAATTGGTGGAGAGTGTTATTGTTCGATTATTTGGTCTTAGGGTTTGTTTGCAGAAACTGTAATTAGTATGTTAATAGAATTGAATTTGTGTGGATTTTGAATAGAATGGTACATTAAGATGGTACTTTGGAATTTGGATTATATAGTATCAAATTGGTACCTCTTTTTACTCAATTAGGATGTGGTCAAGTTGTTAACTTGGGAGCTTTTGGTGAAGGTCATTGTTGTTTTTGAGGTACTAAGAGGTGCTTATGATAGCTTTGAATATGAAAGAAGAATTGATAAGATTTGGTAAGAAGTAACGTAGTTGTGATGTTAGTGTATGGCTAAGGACATTGTTAGTATCTTACCTGGAAGTCATCACAACAGTGTTTGTTATGGCGTGATCGTTAAGCAATGGCCAAAAATGGTTGAATCAGATAAGCCATGAAGGGAAGCTTGTATGGATTAAGCCATTGTTTTTGTCTTTCTCTTGTATCCCTGTTAATGAAAAGATATCAAAGAAAACCCAAATTGGTTCTTCTTCATTTTTCAGCGAATCTCTCAATTTCCTCAAACCTAACATCTTTATGGCTGCATTTGGAATGGTGAGCAAGGCGGAACATAATGGAAAGATGGGAACTAACTAGAATAAGGGTGGAACGCGCTTGCTCCACTCCTAACCCCCTGGCACTTAATGGAACAACTGAGATGTGCAATATACCCCTAAAACTAATACGCTTCTCCTCATATGACTTTCTAGACTTCCTCAATCCTCTCTGGGTCTAGTAATCGATCAACCCCTCCCTTCATGCAATGGAGGTTGATTTCTCACTTCACCACTATAGAAGTCGAAGTTTCGAGGTTTCTACTTCACCATACAGGAAATCGATTGTCCTGGTAATCAATATCTCTAAACATCTGTTCTCTATTCGATTTACAGTGGTGTGTTCTCTCTACAAGTTTGTCTTCTACATACCAATCTCTCTGTTTTTTTCTAGAATGATCTTATGCAAGGCTATGGACATAGTGTTCTTAGAACATTTAGAACACATACTTGCAAACTATGAGATCTGTTCATATGTTGATATTTTGTACATCTAAATTAAAAAATTGCTTTCATTTTGCTTACGATGAGATCTGTTCATATGTAAATAATGCACGAGCTCAACAATGCACGGTCCCAATCTCTGATTTTTTATTTACCTAGTCATTGATTTCATTTTGTTTCATCTTTGATAACATTTTGTTGAATTACCAACACTTTGATTGATATCATTTTGTTGATACGTGATTCTTTTTTTTGTAGACATGGATCATAGGCGTGTAATTGTAATTGTAATTGTTAAAGTATTGGGGGCTTACATCCACTTGCTTATAGTTCTGTTGAATGTTGCAAAATGGTTTAAAGAATATGAACAAAGACATCATGAAAGGAGAATAAAAGGCAAAGAACCTTCACTAGATATCAAACTAGATCGATAGACATCCAACACATCACAAGTGAAAGTGACGTCATTTGCGCAAATAAGCGACTGAAGACTATTTATGGCAAAAATAGAGTGACAGGATCGTTGGAGGAATCTAACGCGGATGCAATGGAGCACATTAATCCAGAAAACAAAGCAGGTGCTGATATCAACAAATCTAACCTGCCTTTGTCTACTTCTTCTAGTGTCGCTTCCAATTCTTTCATTCCACAAGGAGAAGCATCATCAAAAAAGAGAAAGAGGAAAGAAAGAGAAAAGTCAATGTTGCTGAAGATATACTTAAGATGATTGCAAAGGGGTTACAATCGATATCTGAGGAAATAAGTAAGTTGGTATCAACTCTTGGTACTCCGGGTTTGGAAAATATGCCGAATGAGTTAACGGAGATGGGTTTTGATAGTAAGCATTGTATTGCTATTAGTATGTATTTTGCAGATAACCCAGCTCAACTACGCCTTTGGAATGGCATGAATGATGCTTTCAAGCGAACATTTGTGAAGATCATATTAGAGAAGTTAGGCATGTGATGTTAGTTGGTAAATTTTTGACTTTTGTGTTTTAGGTCTTTTGCTACGCAATGATAAACATTTGAACATTTGTGTTTAAGATGTGTTGTTGGTAAACATTTGTTTAGGTCTTTTGATTTATGATTGTGGACTTTTGCATTTTCAAATATTCTTTGTTAATGTTCATTTAGATCGATTATTCGGTAAAACTCACTAGGGCTAAACTGGTCATTTAGCCAATCATGTCATGTTACTAAATGTTGAGCAATTGTTCTATCTTGTCTTTTTTGCCTGGGTGCCAAGTGCACCCTATATGTTTAACTATTCACTAAAGCATGGTCAAATTCATAATACTTCTCAACCCAATAGAACACTGCATCTATGATCGATGTTTTCTTCATCTCTTGTTCGATAAACAATCTACTTCATTTCTTTTTGTTGTTCCATAATCTCCATAAGCTCATCCTAGCACCATGATGAAGAAGATTACTTTTTCATTAACACAATGATAGCAACAGCTGATTCTTTGATGGCTTTCTAGAGTTCTAGACTGATTGAGTTCCCCTCTCCAGATTTATTGCCATCCTGGAAATTTACAATCCCTTTTTGTTGTAGAGCATTACAGAGATGGTGAAACAAAGCGTAAATAATTCAGTGTGTCCATTTAGCACACAGAACAAACAACAGTTTTTCTTAATTCATATTTGATATAAACTTTTCAGCACAGATGTGAAGAGTATACCAAGGAGTAACCGTAAGACTGGTAGGTGTAAGCCAAAATTAACATAAATAGCAGTAAAAAAAGTTTTAAGAGGTGGCTCCACTCAACATTTGTCAAAAGGATACCTAATGTTATATCTTTCACAAAGACTATTTAATGAATGTGAGATCAGAGTGGGCCGCCCTCAAAACCAAACCAAACCCAGCCGGTGAATGCCGGTAAGATGTACAGGGGACCAGAGAGGTTTTTTACATGAAGACCCCCAATTTGTGAAAAGGTTTTAGATAAGGATTTTGCTATAAAAAATGGGTCCAAAAATTTGAGAGAGAGGTGTTCTTCTATTTGCTGTTTCCCTTGAAAAGATTTTAGAAAATGCTTTGTGAAGGTGCTCTGCCAACAGCAATTAAGTTATATAATTCTTTTATTGTGTCTAGTTTCATAGAGGAGTCTTGGTATGATGAGTGCCACTTTGTTGCTTTGTAGTATTCTGAAATAGATAATGACTTTTATGAGACCCTATGAGAACATTTCCATCTTTATTTGCAGCAGCTTAATCCCATGCAAAGCTAACACCTTTTCTTTCTTTGGACAACAACAATAGATAATTTGGATGGCAGCATCGATGAGCCAGTTGAGGATGGGGATACTGCTCTTCATCTGACCTGTCTCTATGGTCATCTGTCTTGTGTCCAGGTGAGTTACCAATTGTTTTAGGGAGAAAAATAAACCAAAAATAAATGTAACATTTGATTAGCATTTTCATTTTTGGCAAAGTTCCAATCCAAAGTTACCTTTTTGCCCATTAGTGATCATCACCTGTCCACAAGGTTGCTCTGTTTTGTCACTGTCAATGAGTATTTTAGATATTTGAGTAATAATCAAGCCGCTTCACATAATTACGTCCTTGGTCGGTTTGTTGCATTTATTTTGAGATGAAGGGAGAGTGGGCAAACGGGTCTGACCAACTATGAACATCGTCTTTTTCATGTAGCTATTGTTGGAAAGGGGAGCTTCGGTGGAGGCTAAGGATGAAGATGGCGGGATTCCTCTGCATGATGCCTGTGCTGGAGGTTAGCTATATATACTTTACCTTTGACCTATTAAATTCATGCAATCTTGTGCCTAAATTTTATGTTCACTTGCAACCGTATGTAGGATATTTGGAGATTGTCCAACTCTTGATTGCTAAAGCCAATTCTACCGAGTGCTTGAAAAGAATGCTTGAATCAGTTGATGTAGAAGGCGACACTGTAAGTGACTTGCATTAGCAGCTAATTTTGTCCTTTTGATTCAATTGCGCTATTTCAGTATGTGTACAAGACTTTTGACTCTTACATTTTTATTTGATATTGTACAGCCTCTTCATCATGCGGCTAGGGGGGAACACAAGGAAATTGTGGTACTATTACTTTCAATCGGGGCATCACCTACTGTGACCAATGTTTATGGAAAGGTTGGTATTAGAACGATGGACGTTCGTGTTTTTTTTTCTTTGTCGTTATTATGTTCATCGTGGGTCCTAATATGTCGAAACTTGACAGACTCCCGAGGAGCTAGTTGAAGCCAATACAGAAGTTTGGACTATTTTAGATGCTGCAACAAGAGCGAGTGCAATGGCATCCCATGTGTAATGGTAATATCTTCAAATTTTGTTTCAATTGTTGGGAGGGGAGTGTTTAAGGATTGTATGATTAAATGGATTATTATTTTTTGTTGACTGCATGATGATAGTGAGTTTCAGTGTCACTATAGTAAAGAAAAGAGATGCTAAATCCCCTCATCATCTATCAAAAATTTGCAACATCGGTCGTTTTGCCAAAGGCGTTTAGAAGGATTTAATGTTACTCGTGTCTGCGTGTTGAAACGATCACAACCCATGCAAAACTAAACCCATAACTTCTTTGAGAGTTGAACAATAAGGGTGCGTTTGGTAAACTGAACAAGAACATTGTTACATATTTGGGAGGACTTTTACATAATGGAACAAACCTGTTCCACCCCTGCCCCATGGAACAAGGTAGAACAAACTTATGTTTTACCAATATAACTCAAAAGAAAGCATAATTCTCTTCTAAAAGATCAAATGCCTCTTCCTCTTTACATTTTATTATTGTATTTTATACTCCTTAAACTTTCATTTTACTTTACTAAAAATATTACATTTATGCAATTTCTATATTTTGATTAAATTATGTAATTAGTTAACGTTAATAATTGAAAATAATGTAGAAAAAATTGGAAACTAGTTTTACCCATTTATTTTGGTATCATTTTAGTTGTCTTGATAAAAGCTTTCCAATATTGTAAAAAATGTCTATTTTATTACAAGTTAATCAATTACGTAATTCATCAAAATATATAAACTATATAAACAACTCATTAGGGGTAAGTCGGTCATTTTATTTGGTTTGTTCATTTCTATCTTACCAGACACAAAACAACTGTTTTGTCTAATTTTGTTCTGTCATGTGCTGTCTTGTCATGTTCTATCATGTCTGGATGCCAAACGCATCCTAATAGTGATGATGGTAATAACGATAATGTAAATATCCCTTTGACAAATTAGAAGGCCATTTGAAACCGATTTGGGATCTAGAGTCTTTGTATCCGATATGCATGTCACATGGGTAGATAGGGTTATTGCCCAAGATAGAGATATGTGAATTTAAGAACATTTTTAGACAAAAATGGCTGTGCAACAAAATCTGTTATTTAGGTTGAATTAGAGAACCAAAAATTGTAATGAATATGATTGAGAAAGTAGTCAAATATTAGAAAGAAATGCATTGAAAACAGCCAAGTAAGGAAACACCAAATCACTTGGTTATTACTTGCAATAAATCACCCATCAAATTTGTTCACAAAACATTGCTACTCCTGTACACAAAATGTATGCTAACTCCTCCGACTCTTCCACAACACCAAAACAACTTTACACGAGGAACGGAACTACAATCTTCTTTTAAGGATTCAAGCACAAGCCTTGTTACATAAATGGAGAAATGATAGATTTACAACGGTTTAAGGCTTGGGAGCGTATTCTATGAGCAACAGCCACCAGTAGGCGTTGCACTCTGGTGCTCTGGTTTCTGCTTCAATATGTTTCTTTTCACCACTGTAGACCCTTTTTCCAGAAGACTAGGAACCTCCATTATCTGTCATATATATCATACATCAACATACTTTCACACAAATATAGACTATCGCATACTTTGTTGGCCCACCCTCTTTTTGTCTACCAAGAAAGCAAAGACTTCATTCCTCACTCTCATCCAAGCGATTAGTCTTTGCGTAGAAGGAGGTCTTAGGAACCTTATATATACATTTCTCTCCTCACTCTCTCACTCTCTCTCTCTCTCTCTCTCTTCATATATATATATATATATATATATAAGGAAAGTTCAATTGTGAACACTTTTGTGTGACGTGAGGACAACGAGGCGGAGTGCGGATTTATTGATAGGCGCATGTCTTAGGGGTGGTCCCCCCTTTAATTCAATGCTCCATGAATCGCCTATCATCCGTGGACTTGAGTGGCGCTTAGTCATGCACTGGCGCTCGGTTGTTCATGTTAAACCAATTTGGTTCACAATTGAACCCACCCCTTATATAAAATAATATAAGAAGGAGAGAAGAAAGAATGGAGAGATGTATATATAGGTTACAATATATGGTTAAATACAAATACATGGTTAACTTGTCAGTCTTCTAGTCATATTGGAAGGCGCGCAACACAAACATTAATTCTTTGTTACATAAACCCAGTGGCAATATGTTTACCTTTAAGCAAGCTCTTCAAAACATTGCTGTACGTTTTCTTGAGTTCTAGCACTACATTCAAGAAACAAAACCCAAGCTCTTTTGCAAGAGCTGCACCTTCTTCCCTGCTCACAAATCTTTCTGCGTCCTGAATGAAATACCATATAAGCAAACTTTCTAAGCTAAAGATACATATACATCTTATGAATAAAAGAACTTGGAAGACTAGTATATTCATATCTTTTAAGCACAGAACTGAAGACCATTGGTGAAAACGAAACACATGAAATTAGCAAAAGTGTAGCAAAACACATCAACACTGTTTAGCCACCGGCATGATTTGAATTAAAACAATCATGGGTTTCACTACAAGTAATGAAAGAGAATGCAGAGCTTACTTGGTCAACTTTATTTCCAACGAGCATCTTGACACAGTCTTGATTAGTGGAGTAAAGCTCGATTTCTTTAGCCCATACTTCAGACAAGTTCGTGAAGGTCTCTCTCCTTGTGACATCATACACTAACACATGTAAAAAGTTTGTATATCACTAAATAAGCAATGATAAACAACTAGGGAAGGATGCTTATACGATGCAGTCTGCATAAATTGTAGCATCTCTTTTTATCAGTGACATACTAGATATTACTTGTAGACTGTAGTGCAGTAAAGGGAATGAGAAGTTTAAATTTTCACACAGGAGTACAAATACTTGGACAAAATTGCACCTAAATCAACCATCTTATTCGAAACCAGACAAAACAAGTAGATGTACTAAGAAATTTAAAGGGGTTAATAGATTCTGTTTGTAAGAAGGCAATCGTTGTGGATGTATCCCAGGCATGAGAATGAGTAGAACCTTTTCAATTGATGAATCAAGTTCATTTTTTACCTACAAGAGGATAGATGGTAATAATATTTTCTACTTATATAACATGAATAAGCATTAGTACCTCCTAATACTAACCGCAAGGAAATATTTGTCGGCATATATGTATTTTTAGATGTAATTTAGCAATTGCGTACCAAGAATAATCCCTTGGGCACCTCTGTAGTACGAGCTTGTCAATGTCCTGAATCTCTCCTGTCCGGCTGCAAGAAACATCTTAGAAACACGGATGGTCTACAGTCGAAGGTTACTTGATAGAAATTATGAGCTAAACTGAAAAGCTCACCAGTGCAAAGTCCAAAGATTACTACATGCATGCAGCAAATAGTTTTCTGAACTCATAAAGATAATAATCATCGAATATATATCTAAAGGAAAACCTTAAATATACATGACACCATGAGAATCAAGCATTCACCAAATGATAATTGTGGTCGTTTTTTTATTGTCCTTGTCCCACGTTGTAACAAAAGTAAAAAGTTAAAAACTACAATGTTCATCCTATTTTGTCCCTTTTAAAGATAAATAATTATTCTTTATTTTTCAATATATATTATCAAAAAAATAATAAGATGATGACATGGTATATTGTACATCAAATATTTATCAAAATTTGCAATTCCACATTGATGACTATATTATTAGAGTATAAGAACAATCATCAATATAACGCCAATGGTATTAATACATGAAAATGTACCACTAATGGAACTTACTACTCGGTCAAATACTTAAAATGTTTATCACTACCGTGCAACACATGAAATTCGGCACTAGTATATATAAAAGAGAGAATCCTTTTATAACTTGTTCAAGGATAATATAAGTTGAAGCTACTGTTTTTCTGCTTATCAATGCAATATGCATGCAAAAAAGTTCTAATGTTTTATTTATCACAACATTGTGGCAAAGTGGTCGATACCAGTTGGGGTGGTGGAATATCCAATGTCCAAGCCATTTTTAGCCACTAAGTTTATCAAGGTTGATTTCTTACTATCATACTTTGCCAGAATTAGGTGGACAAACCTAAGGATGCCATCAAAAGTTCTAAAACCAATTTATCCTCCTAAGCCATAACTTGCATGACTTTAGGGGGCGTTTGGTTGGGGGTATTGAGAGGTCAGGAATGTGAATGATAATGAAAACTGCTGTTTGGTTTGATACTATATAATGAATCATTTCTGCAGATCCATTAATTTTCATTCCTGGCCAAACTGGGAGGAATGAAATTTTTATTTCTACTTGGTTCTTTTTTCCATGCATTGTTCCATCTATGGATGTTAAATGAAACACCTTTTGTATTTCCAAGTTGGAAAAACATATTTTTCAAAATGAAGCAAATTTTCATTGATTATATTAGGTTAACCAAACAGCATCAATGCAATCCTCATTCCTATTTCCATTCTCCTGCATTCCCATTTTCATTTTCATTCTCATTCCCTGAAATGAACCAAACGCCCCCGTTCTTCCAGGAAAAGGGCAAAAAAGATTAAACGTAGACGACCAACATTCACATAACTGCATTCAAACATAATTTGGCGACCGATATACTAGTGCAACTATGTAGTAGAATTATGCTTAGGGGCATTATTGTCAATGCTTACCTGTGTCCCAAATTGTAAGTTTTAACCTTTTACCACCAACTGTAAGCTGCTTGAGTTTGAAGTCAACACCTGCTCAACAAATAAATAGTAAACATGAGTCAAAAATAGGACAGTTCATGAGTACTACACAAAGGCTCCCTTAGTTCTTCATAATATTACAAGTGTATGAAAAAAAAAAAAAATAATCTTAGGTACTGAATTAGGGACTACAAATATGAATTAAGGATCATGGACCAAAATTTTCAAATTATTTTGTTCACATCATTATCAACTCAATAAATTAAGAACTATCATAAGTTTTTTCCATAATAGTTACAACTAACAAGAACTTTCTTTTATTACCTTGTGTTATTTGACACAAAATACAAGGTAAAAACATGATTCTCGTGCAAAAACTCAAAGTATCTAACATTTTTTGCTTATAAAAACTTCTCAATTAGTTGTGAATTATGAATTTAACTTCATTATAGTGATTTAAAAAACTGATTTGGAAGCTAATTTTAAATTGATCTGGAAGAAAAATTTACATATAATTTTTGAAAATTGCTGCAGGTTTGTTGATATCTGTACAATATACAACCAAATACACATCAACAATGCAAGAAATTTTTAAATTTTGGAAGGGCAAAGAAAACTACATTTTTCTAGCTGATGAATAAATCGTAAATTATAAACTTTCAATTAAGTAATTAACAAGAATAAACACGATATCAAAGTGCTAAAATCGAGAAAAAACAAAAATATCAGAGTACACGTGTTCCATTCACATGAATTGAAACAACAAAATTGAAAGCAAATTGAAAATTAGATGAAATTAATTACCGATAGTTGGAGGCAGATCGTCGACGGAATTGGAGATGAAACTGACGAGAAGACTGCTTTTTCCGACGCCTGAATCTCCGATGAGTAAGATCTTAAACGAGAGATCGTACTGACCTGATGACGTACTCATTTTTTGATGAAAAACCTCCCAAATTCTATATAATCTCTATGTTTTCCAAATTCCAACAAACAAACAAACAAACAAACAATTGTGAATCTGTGTGTAGAAACTGTGTGATTGATTAATCCAGTAAACAGTAATGGAGATTGAAGAACATAAAAAGCAGAGAGAGAATCTAGAGA
This sequence comes from Centaurea solstitialis, assembly GCA_030169165.1. Lineage (NCBI taxonomy): Eukaryota > Viridiplantae > Streptophyta > Magnoliopsida > Asterales > Asteraceae > Centaurea > Centaurea solstitialis. Next base: position 4,126,218 of record CM058042.1, on the reverse strand, counting down.
GAGAATCTAGAGAGAGAAAGAGAAGAGAGAGAGAACCTGAGGGAAGAAGAAGAAGATGGAGAAGGAGAGGTGTTTCTATCTGGAAGAGACTTGGAAGTGAGATGCGAATCCGATCATCAATTGCACGTTTCGGTTTTTGGTTACACTTTCTTTTTTTATTTTTGTTTCAGGCGTGGTGGTATCAATAATGATTCTTGTATGTTTTTAATTAGATATTCTTTCATGGAATTACGGTTTAAAAGAGAATTGATCTGGTGGATTTTATTTCAACGATTGGCAATTTCTCATCCATTGATTGATAACTACTTTTTACAAGAACCTAACTCTATAATGTGTTACCTTTTAGGAGGCCTACATCCCATAGAAACTGTCTACCTGAGACTGTTCCTTGGCCCGTACGTCCTGACACAAGGTTAGAATTCTAGCTCTTCCAGCCCTTTGAATCTTTGGTAGGGGCCTTTAGTCTTTTGATTAGAGTAGAGGTAAAAATATGATTTAAGTAATAGTGACGTCAATTTTTTGTCATGTTTGGTAATATAAATGGTTGCTTGTTAATTGGGTATGTGTAGAGTTATCATTTTCATCTTTTCTATTGTGTGAGATTCTCGGCTATGAAAATGATATAGTAAAATTGTTTGTAAGCGTTTCTTACTGACAAAACGTTAAATAGGTATAGTCACCATCTTGACTTATCGGTCAAGTTTCTCTATCCTTACCTGCTTAACCAGACAAGGTTAAGCATAAAGTAGCTTTTCAGAATGCCTACTGTACATTTTGGTTTGTTGTAGGATTGGATGGAATTTGGATTTTAATTTTATTTCAATCTTGCGTTTTGTTTAATTACAAACATGAAATTTTGAAATCCCATGTGGTGGTTGTCCAAATCTTTAGGATTTGTGTTTAATAATAATAAAAACATTTATTTTGGAATAATCAATTAATAAAAAGGTAATTTAACTGCGTTTATAGATTTTCGAAAAATAGTGGAATTCATTCAAAATCCTACAAATTAAATACACTCTAAAAATTTTAAACAATTCCAAATCCATATCCCTTAAAAATCACCCCAAGCAAACCAAATGCTCATAAGGTTTTAAGAAGCACCATCTCTATCGTTAAAGGTAAAATCTTGTGTGACAAAATAGAAATTTGTCTTAGATGATTCTAAAACCCTCTTAATGATTTGTATATTGGTTTCAGCTTAGTTATTTAAAGCTTTAGAATAGTTACCAACAACCATATTTTATTTATACAAATCATAAATCTCTTAATCATTTCGATCATTTACTCATTTTACTCCAAAACCATTCAACAATTGCCACACAACTCCTCATTATCTTCAAGTCAAAAGTAGTACACATCAAAATCAATGTCTTTTTCCCGTTAAATCATATTTAAAACCACAATACGAACATAATATTGATCAATTGAGTGCTATGATGAAGTGCTTATGATGAAAAGTGCTTATCTTCTTACCAACTTCTCAAAAAGTTAAAAAGTTTTGCTTTTCAAAAAATTGCTTATTGTTTTTCAAAAGCATAAACACCTCAACCAAATACTTAAAACAACTTATTGCTTTCCCAAAAGCTAATAAGTATAAACACCTTCAAATAACACTTCCCCATACACTGTCTAGAAGTTTACCTTTGACTCAATTTATGAATTGCAAACTATATCATGTCATATAATTGTGCATATATTTGATATATTTTTTTGGCAATAGCTATTGCATGCATTTTTGGTTGTCATTAATTGTAACTTTATGTCTTTTAGTGTACTTGAATACAGACAGTTGTATATTTTTGGTTTAAATGTTATAAATTTATATTTATAATAAAGTTTTTAAAGAAAAATAAATATATGGGTTAGACCGAACCCCACCGGGTCAGGCGGAAAGGAGGGTTATGATGATATGGTTTATTATGGGATGTGGGGGATAACCAATTAAATACCGTTTACTCAAAAAATGGGGCTCCATTTTCGACTTTATTCCAAGTGGGTCACCCATTCGGGTTGTTTTTTTTCGTTTTTTGTTTTTTTCTAAAGTTTTTGGGATAATGTGGGTGGCCCTTATATAATTTCGGATCAAATTAAATAAAAAGTTGTTTTTTTTTTTACACTTCATTTTCATTTTTGCCGACATTTAAGTCTTAAAAGCAAGTTTTTTAAGTATTATGTACCCATAAGCCATAACCAATGTCGACTTACTTAATTTTTTAACTTTATAAATTATTGTTGTTTTTTATATAACATGTTAAAACAAACTACAATCTCTTGAGGTATATCCATATCTTTCATACACTATTCTTATTTTTAAATACGTTTAGACATATCTTACATTATCATATTCATTCTTAATCTGTGAATCTTTTCTCATCTTCATCTTTAAACAACAAATATAAATGGAGGATGAAGATGAAATCCATACTAAGAGATGGAAAGTTAGAAAAATAGGGATCTTGTATAGTATTTGTAGCAGCAGTTAGAGAATTAGTTGTTGCTCTTTCTATTAAAGTGAAACGATCCGTGTTTATATAGTTTCATGGTTTCTCTTTTGATATATTGTCAAATATTATTTTGTTTTCATTTTGAGTTCATGATGAATTTGGATAGTAGCGGATGTTTGTTCTGTATACGATTAATTGTAACTGTTAGGGATAGGTTCTTCACTAGTGAACTTTTGTTTTCCATCCTTGGTTTCTGGCAAGTTCAGAATAATCGATGGAATCAAACTCCTCTTCCGAACAGTGAATGGAACCAAAGTAGTTTCTTTATTGGTGACTAAATGTATCGATGGAGGTTCTTTTCTTTTTCTTGATTTGGAATTGATATTTTTTGTCGTTAGAACTTCTAATTCGATATTTTCTTGAGTGGCTTGAATGGGGGTTTTATAGCGTCTGATGTATGTGGTGGTATTATATGTATTTAAATTAGTTCTCAAATAATGAGTATTGTTTTATAGTTATAGAGTAGAGTATTTTACCAATATATCGTGAATTATCTTATTGGTCAATAATGATAAGAACAAAAAATCTTACTCGGTAAGAGAAACAACCAAACAATTTTACTCGTTTAATGGAGGTGACGACTTTATCCGACAGAGATGTTTCTATAGTTAAAAAGGTTTCTTAGGGGTCATTGGATGAGTAGAAAATGAGTTCGTAATCTTGCATCTGAAACAACAACAAAAAAACAGTCGCCTACGTGATTTGTTTCGCAGGTTGGGTTTAGAATCCTAACAAGTCCGGATTGCATTTATTTGTTTATTTGCTTATTTTATATCACAATTAGTTTAGGATAATTATTTAGTTTTAGTTATTGTCTATCATCTTTATAATTATATTTGGATCACTGTTATCTAGTTTTCTTTTAGTTTCAGGATTTATCTTTAGTTATATAATTTCTAGTTAAATTATGTTTATAATTTTCATAGTTATCTTTTTCTGATTTCATTGTTTTTCAATTTATTAGTTAATAAAATTTTATCTTTTTAGAGGGTATTCTCTAATTATTTATTTTACGTTTTGTAATTTTCGTTATCAAAAGATTTAGATATTTGTCAATTCTTCTGTACTTTCCTGTTGCGTTATCCGGTAGCACTTATCAGATAAGATTGTCGGCTCGCTTACTATGCCCTTATAATAGTTGAGAATGGTACCCGATAAGGTAAGTATAATAGTGACGTGTAATTCAGCGAAATTTTTATACAATTTCTTAAGTAACAAGTAGAATTTCTTGATTAGAAATTATAGTGGTTGTAAATACGATATTTTAATAGAAAATTAATGTTAACAACTGTTAATATCATATCAATATTTTTTGTATGATAAATTGTATGGAATAATTTCTTAACAGTCTTTTTTCTATTTCACATCACGTTTTTTGATAATTTGTGAAATATGTTTATGGAAAAGATAAGATTTTTGGTTATACAAAATAGTTTCTCATTAATGAATATTGATATAGTTTTTTTAGTTATTAAGTTATAACATCAATATGTTAACAAATATTAGAAAAATGCATAATATTATTAATACAACTTTACAAATATACAAATATAGAATATATATTCTAGTTGATGGCCTAATATTTTTTTATTTAATATATACAAACTTTAAAAAAACAAAAAATAAAAATATAGTAGATATTAGGTATTAACAGTTTAACACCTTTTTTTTAATTATTCTATTAAAAATCTTTATTTCCCTCCTACCCACCAACCCTTTCAACCAACTCCTTAACCTAGCACCTTTACAAATCATCTCACCTTTTTCCAAAACAGATATTGGTATGGTATGCATCCTTATGTTTGTAAAATGTTTTTAAATGAATAAAATCCAGTCAATAAGATCATAATTTGAGAAAGAAATTCCAAATGATAATGAATATGATTCAATAACATATTTGTTTATGAGACAGATAAAAAGGTGTTTCCAATCATTGATGGATGAATAACACCTAAGAACTTACTTTTGGAAAGGAAACAACCAACTTTAACATTTCACATATTCTTTTATTGGAAAAACAAAATTTCTGATTGGTCCATTAATATCAAAATAAGTTACTTTGATCTCAACATATATAAGCAAAACTGCAAAAGTTCTATCAATCCATCCCCTAGGAACCACATGTGAGGAGACATTTCAGAGCTAACCGAGCAACATTAGTTGCAAGATATTATACTTTACGTTTAATAAACAATGCATTATGTGCATTATTTCCTTCTTTGGCCTATATAACGTGTCAAACAAATTCCTGTTTTCAGATGTTATACTTTACGTTTGCAATTTTTTAAAGCAACCTCTTTTCAGATACAGTCTTTCTACGCTTTGAGATAGAGATAAACCTGCATACTTTTTAACTTTACGGTTTCCAGACCCTACTCCATGTGAGATTAATAAGTTATAATGGAAATTTTAGACAAAATGAGCATAAAAAGAAGAAAGACCAGTCTATTGCATAAAAAGGTTTAAGAACTGAATGTCACACAACAGGCAGTCATGTCTTTACAGATCCAAAATTCATCTTCTTCACTTTCTTCTACCTTCCAATGCAAATTCCCCAATTTTTTTCTTCCGATCTTCGATTTATGAAATCGGTTTTTTGAATATTCGGAAAGAGAGAAGGGTGAACTTGGTCATTGAAGGCGAAGGCGCAAACAAGAATGTCAAACTGTTTTTAATTAGTTTGGTGTGCCGTTTGGAGGGAATACCTTCTGGATGAACTCGAGAAACCGCTCCGAGTAAAAAGTGGGGTCCACGGCCGATATGGATAGAGAATCGAATTGGAATGACTTGTATCTATGTTCAATCTTTTTTTGTATATTGTACTCTTGCAATATGTCGATGATGCCCAGGTATAATACGACGTCGTATACCTCGTGAAACATTTGTTTTTCTTCTTCACCCGGAAGCAGCTCTGCTCTTGCTGGCATGTTCACTCCAAGCTGTATCTGTAGTCTGCCAATTCAAATTTTCAAAATGCAAAACAATTATGGTTAATCTTCTTTAATGAATGCTTATGCATATAAAGAACACATCTAAGGTACTTATGATGTAAGGTGGAGTAACTGCGCTATGAAGCTCGACCAAATGGATTTTTATAACAGTCAGTTTTAAGCTAATTTATTATACCTGGCTGTACCGGGGAGAAGGAGATCCACTTCCACATCACCAGTAGCTGATGATTTAAGTCTGCTTCCTCGTATATGTGGGCCCACAACCACGCTACCATCTCCAGATCCACGGGGCACCAAAACAAGTCCTTGGGGTGAGATCTCATCCTCCATGCATTCTATGATTAAAAAACACCAGAAAAGGTTAGGAATTGCTATCGAAAAGTGTCCTTGAGGAATAAAATATTGAGGGTAAATGGTTAGAATGGTCATGGTGTTTTCTGTTTAACATGCAGACATGTGAAATGTCTAATTGAACGTGATGTTTAAGGAACTTTAGCATGCATTTAAGGGAATGCAATATGCAACATTATGAAGCACACCTTCTTCTGCAACGATTCCCAATCCATCTGCTGTTTGGTTGAAAGACATCAAAGACTTCAAGTGTTGAGGGGCTCGGTAATGAACACCAAGTAAAAGGCTGTAATCCATAATATTCTGAGCTTCTAAAAAATTGCTATCGATTTCAATCTGTCTGCACACAGAAAGACAAAAAAAAAATCTTGAGATTTGGTGATTGATTTTATGACCAGAAGAAATTTGAACGCCTTATTAGATCCCATTCTGGATGTGAGAATATGTCGAACCCCATTAGATTACTCTTCAAGAAAAGTCCTTGAAGAGTTGTGGTCTACAGAAGCATAGATTTACATGAAAAATGCAAATAACTATGAATGCCAAAAAGAATGTTACAGTGATACAATTTTATTAGAGAAGAATTGAAATAAGTAGAAGCAGTACTTACTTCAGCAGAGCACCACGCCAAGAAGGTTCTAGATAAAAGCAATAGTTTAGATCAAGATCTTTGAGTATTGTGTTCTCATCAATTTCAACCTTGTCTGCAGAACGCCCGAGGGAAGAACCTTTTAAATCATATCTTCTATGGATCCTTAATTCTGTGCAGAACATATTTCCCATCACTACAAAGCGGAACTGAGATAATCATAACAATATATTAGGAAAGTTGGGACAAAAAAATGATACCATCTACTGCTTTCTTGAAAGTTTCCATGTCGAATAAAATCAAAAAGGGAAGCACACGAATATATCATTTGTGGTAATGCAAACAAGAATGAAAAATGATAAGGTGCAGTTAATAAATAAGCAAGCGAAATGTTAAATCACAAAAACTAATTTTGAGATGTCATTTACTCTTCTGCTCTGCAGATCTTACTATTTGTTACCATCTATCAAATACAAAAGGTTATTCGTCAATGAATTAAAACATAATGTTACCTTTTGGCCACTTGATGGTTTTATCCTGTGGAGACCGAAAAATTTAGTTATCAGTGTGTTCTCATACTTCTGCACGTGTCGGTGATAGTCCGGAAGCATCCGCAGAAGGACCTACACAATAACACAAGTAAGTGGAACTCTAGATATAGCTAAAGGAAACCGCAGAACTTCAGTCGTCAGAATATTTATAACCTTGAATGAAGTAATTAAACATAAAAGGCAAACAATCTACTTGGTGTAGGATGTATTCAGAGAACATCAAAGTAAAAAAAAAAAAAAAGAATCACGTATAAAAGAAGGAAAGCAACAGACACTTGTGAACGTGCATGGAAAGCAGTCACGAATATATGATACAGGTAAGAATAAGATCCATTTCATTTTGCATACCTGTACTTCAGATTTCCTTAATGTTTTAATCATGAAACGATCATCTTGAGACAGGAAAAAGACGCTGCCACTTTTCCCAGGAGAAGAAAGTTCTCTAAGTGCATCATTGCCACAAATAGACATCATGTAATCAGCAGCATCAATCTTAAACATCTCTCTCAAGTTCCTAGTTAAATAAGAAAAGAAGCTTTTGTCAGGCAAAGGACGCATAAATTTTCTTTTAGTTTCAAGTTCCTCTTTTCTTTTCACTCGCTTTCCTTGTATATGTGACTTCAAATTTTTCATTTTCCTCTTTCCAATACTAAATGTTTTGTGTTCTCTGGAGTTATAAGCATCAGTGGACAAATCCATCTACAGAAGTTAAAAAATTGCAAAAAATTTGGACGCACTCTCACTTCCTGCAAACTGGCTTCTTTATGGAGATACAGAGAACCTTCAAACCAGCAAAATTCACATGGTAACACCAGCTTTTATGAAGTATGAAAAGAACCTCCTAAATGTGTGGTTGGATAGACGATGATTCAATGAATAGTTTTTTCACAAGGTCAAAATGTTTCGTCAAATATTCAATACTTTCCACTAGATCTACTTTCATTCAAGGGATACTAGCCAATTGAAAGGATTATAGATCAATTCAGATTGAGTAGTAATGAATATTCATAATATCACACATTGATCAATCAAACTCATCAAAGAGATTTTCACCAACCAAAAGAAAGATCGATTGTAAATGATTTTTGCATGATAGAAAAATTGATGCAGCTAAATATTTCTTCAAACACATATTACGATGACACAGGTACATAACAACTAACATAAATGGGGATAACGAATAGAGACTTGAATACGAAAAAGCTTCAACATACTAAAAGGATGTCTGGCAACCAACCTGAAAACCATTGGACAGTAATCCTTCCACTTAAAATCCTCTGATTGATGAGTAGGTGTCAGCTGAGACCCTTCTTTAGGAAAGTTCATCCAGAAGCTAGCTCGAGGACCAAAATCTGCCGTCCGTACTTCTCGTTTTTGAACTGGTGTTATTTTCCCAACGGTATACCTAATCATATCTCAATTAAACTTCCATATGTATATTGTATTGATCTAAAAAACATGTGAAATATGATAAAAGAAATTATGAACATAGTATTGTATGTAAGCATGTATGAGTGAGTATGCAGTTATATTTAACCAGCTGATACAATAGTATAATGAAAAGATGATTGATAATAGATAACACAGTTATTAGCTTATTATAACCAAAAGGAGATAATGATCATTTCAATTAATATGTACCTGATCCCAAGCTGTAAACTGAGCATTAAATCATAACTCCTATGACCCTTAATAATTGCTTCCCCTGGTCTCTTAACCTCCTTCACTAGTTTCTTCTGTCTCCTCATTTCTCTTTTAGAGCGCGGTGAAAAACTACTGTCTACCACAAGCTCACTGATTAAAATCCCTTGCATATATTCTCTTTCAAGGATTGGAGTCTTGGTATCATCCTCCCCGCTATGTATACCAGAATCAGACATGTATGATGCCAAATCATTTCCCATGACTTTTTCAATAGCAACCTCTAGACTCCATCGTCTTTCTAAGGAAACATTGTTGTTACGAGACTCCAGATTCAAAAAGTTCTCTTTTGAAAACTTATCAGATGAGTTACGATGAGATGATTGGCTACCACCGACCTTGAAGTTTCCCATATCAATGGAAGAAGCATGTTGAATACGAGAAACTTGATTTACTTTTTGCAGGTCTGACAGCAGCCCTCTTTTTCTCAAAGCCTTAAGGTATAGTTCTTGTCTGGCTGGAAGCCTACAGCCATTTGGATAAAAGGCTCCTTTTCCATCCTTTAAACCCCATGTCCATGTTCCGACATAGCGGCCACCATCACTCCATGTATAAGCTCCAAAACCATGCATAACTCCATTGGACCAGCTCCCTTCATAAGAGTCGCCATTAGTCCACGTAAGGATCCCTTTCCCTGACATTTTCCCTCCTTTCATATTACCCAAGTACTCATTTCCATTAGCCCATGTATACTTGCCTGGTCCATCCGGGGAACCCTGAATCCAAGATCCTTCGAAGATGTCTCCATTCGGAAAAGCTTGATATCCCAACCCATGTTTCCGGCTCAAACGCCAACGACCTTTATAGACTAGTTTATCAGCTCGGATGTACGTTCCTGTACCCTGTATATACCCACCTGAAAACTCTCCCTCATAATCAGCCCCGGAAGGCCAATGAAGTTTTCCGTACCCATGCCACATTCCCCGTCTCCATTCTCCCTCATACTTACAACCACTTGCCCAAACGTACTTTCCTGAACCTTCGGGTACATTTCCAAGGAGAGAACCGGAGTAAAATTCCCCATTTGGGAGTTTGAGCTCTCCATGTCTGAAGCCAACAGATTCAGTAGAAGAACGAGCAGTGTCTCCGTTTGTCAAAGCATTGTTGTTGTCACTGTTGTGAAATGATGCAGAATCAAGAGATCTTGTCCTACTTGCAATAGATAGTGATCGTTCTCCGTTCTCCGCAATGGCCACGGGGCCAGACATGCATAATGTCTAAGTAAAGGATTTCGGTACCTTCAAAGATGGTATGTGCCCTAGACCTTCTGAGTTGTAAGAAAGGGTCTTAGCACATACTAAGTTATGCTAACAAAACACCAGAACTTTACTCCTGTGACCTATTCACGATAGAGAGACGGCACAAAGCACATTGTTAAAAACTTATCAGATATAAAAGATACACAATTAAACGATGACAACGATGTGAAACAGCAAAAATACACAAGAATATAAAAACAATCTAATGAGATCATAAATGAAAACATGAAACAGTTTTAAAAGAAGGCCTTCTGTTGATATGGTCATGATGACATAAGTGTTTGCTTCTAGTGCCCATGCCATTACATATAACATATGCACTTGAGTATCCAAGCACTAAAGAGTAAAGACTTCTGAATGAAGATTGATCCATATCCATATTATAAAGCCTCCATCTACCATGCCCACAAACAGAAATTTCTCTCATCTGATGATAATGAGATCAACATCATTCACAAAAACCAACTTTCTTAGCAGATATTGTCTTCTAAGGAAAAAGTATCCTCATATATCGATGATCTCTCCCAATCACCTTAACCTAAATCTATTCATTCCAATATTGGTATTTAGCATATGGATATATTAAGTAAAACTTAAGCTTAATCAATAAGAAAAATTATAAAGGAAAGGCTGATTGTAACTTCAAATCTTCCAATTTAATCTAGACATGTAGCATTGAGAAAGGGGGATTTTTGCCTACATATAACAAAACCAATGTTTGTGTATCTCTTCTGTGTATCCAGCTCCCAAATCTTCCATTTCCGCCGACGAAAAGCTATGCCGGAAATGACTGAAAGCAATTAGAAAAACCTAACTCAAATACAAATACATACATACATATATATATATATGTAAATATATGTATACTCTCATAATCATGAATTTCAGCATGGAGCAAATTCAGATTCATAGTCAAACCAAAACAACTCCAATTTGAAAATCGAGCCTCGAATTCAACGCTACGAAACACTGCGTTAATTTTTTCTTATCAACTGGCATGAAAAGTCAACTAATCGACCAAATATATTTGACTAACAACTCCATTGAAGCTCTTACCAGATAATAGTATCAAAATCTGCTTCCTAATTCACCACTCGCCATTGATCATAGTATCACAGATACATCATTCGATAAACAATATATACATATATAGATATAGATATATATATATACGGTATATACGTATAGTTGTAGAGAGATAGAGAGAATGTATACCTCAGATAGAAAGAGAGAGAGATTTATATGGAGTTTTGATAGATTCTAACTAAAAGTGTAACGTACTGCAGTTGACTTATATATGGATTGAATTCAAAGCCTGGAAATATATACCTTACAAATGTTTATTTTCTGACTACCTTTTAAACCCACCCACCCCTTTTCTTCCCATTTCTCTCTTCTGATTAATTATTATTTCTCTTAAAAAATAACTTTTATGTTTAATAAATTATATACAGATTATACAAGTAGACGCTGAATTATTTGAGAAGTTAACGATTAAGATAAGTAAAATAAGTGGATCTGAGTTAGTGATCACTTTTAATCTCATGTTATCTCTTGAATTGCGCTTTAGAAAGAAATTGATCTGCTGCATCTCGCTGCATCTCATCTTAATGTGTATTAGATCTCATTCAATAATGAATAACCAATATCTCTCTCAATAATGAAAAACCAAGTTATTCCAAAAACCGTGAGAACCGGTTAAAAAATAATTTTTACGATTTTTTTCCATCAGATGTTAGAATTGATATATTGTTTCAGATATATTTTTTTCATAAGGTGAGTATCATCCATGAATTGGCTTCATAATATGAATCAAATTTTCGTATATTTTCGATTCATATATGAATAAAAATTTTACTTTTTGCATGGATGATACTTACATTATGAAAAAAAATATGTGAAACAATTAGATAATAAATAATGTAAAAAATTATTTTTCAATCAGTTCTCACGGTTTTTTTTGATAATAAAATGGTTTTTATTTGATATGTATATATATATATATAGGCTCAGGTTAATAAAAAACTTAAAAAATGAAAAATAAGGAACACATTTGTAGCTTCTCTATCCAAACCTTATGCATTTGTGCATAAACGTGATTTGTAATATACATGTGTGCTTATGCATAGGTGCATAATACACACGTACATAAAAACTAAAAACAAGTTAATCTACTATTATGTATTGTACGATCCATATGGAAGCTATGAGGATATTCATCAGTTTTTCGTTAAGCCTCCATCTCTCTCTATATAATTTATGTGTATATCAAAATTTATGTAAATTTTCCGCTTTGGTAAATTGTATAACAATTAAAATTATTTATTAACATGCTCAAAAACATATATTTGTGTTTTTGCTTTTAGAATTTTCTTGGTTTATCCTTTTTAGATAGTGACCTTTTTTCTAGCTTATTATACATGTAAATTTACTAGGACATATATGTAGCGACGTTCTCAAAAATGAAAGGTGAGGAACATTTAAAGCGTGGTTAGGGGTCGTTAATTATTTCTTGCAAGTTATTTTTTAACCTCTTAACATCGAAAATTAAAAGGTTTGTAGACGTAAACCGTTTATTTTGCTTTTAGGAAAATATCTGAAAATCTCCTAGTGTCCTCTGAAATTTTAAAAGATGAATCATCCACCTCTTATTTTTTTAGACATGAATAGACCTTTTAAAAAACTAACGGTAGCTTAAATGTTTATCGGGTAAACACTTACCGATATTATTTATGTTATTGATTTATCATGACAAGGACCGAGAAGCTTATTAGGTAAAAAACGAGACAACACAAGAACCGATAGTCTTACCCGATAAGTGTGAGAAACAACTCTTAACCAATAAGAGTTTATCCGGTAAGAATATGTTAAACGGTTCCTTAAAAGTTTACCCGATGGCAAAAAAATGTTACACAATAAGGTAAATGAGATTGAATCTCTTGCAGATAAGTACTTACCCGATAAGATTTTGATAAACGGTCCCTTAATAAAGAATTGTTTATAAAACACTCATTCGGAGAAATTGCTTACTAAGTCAAATTACCTTACCGTATGAATATGACAAAGACTAAGAATCTTATTTAGGAAGAGAACTAAAGTACGGACCATGAGTCTTATTTGACAAGTGATGACAAAAACTTTTACTACAGTTAATGCTTACCAGAAAAATTGTTGTCTAAAATACTGTTTTGCTAGGCTAAAATATTATCTAATAGGTAGTAATAATTAAATTTTACAAATAAACTCCTACTCATATAAACATTTGATAAACGAACTTTAAATTTTGTTGGAATTTAACAGAATTTACTCTTTGCTATTTGTTTGTTAAGGGTGGGGCGTGTATTCAAGTCTAAATTGAAGAGTTGCCATTCCTTTTGATTTCGTCCCAAGAGACAACTTGCATCCATATAATAAATATGCATTTTGCAATTTAGCTTCGAAATGAATCAATTAATTAATGTATATTTTTAAATTTTTGTTTGACTCTTAGGCTATTGAATAGATCATTTTGTCCATTTATATCATGTTTCTATCATTTTTTGTACATAATACTTATAACTAGTATAAATGTGTAATATATTAAATTGATCAATTAAATTATCAATATAAAGCCGTAAGTTAATATCTATAAGGGTTTGTATGTAAGGATTTAGGCTGTGTTTGGCAAAAAAAAGCTAGCTTATAAGCTAGCTGATAAGTTAGTCCATCCAAACATGTACCAGAAGCTAGCTTTTTAAAATGCTACTTTGAGTAGCTTATGAGGAGTTTATTGTAGCTTTTTTCAGTTATACCCTTATTAATATTAATTATTAAATTCAAATATACCCTTTTTGGTCATTTTACATACTCATAAGCTAGTTTTTGTCAAACATAATTTGTTCATAAGCTAGCTTATCAGCTACTAGCAAGCTTATCAATCAACAGCTAGCTTATCAACTATCCGCTAGCTTATCAGCTACCAGCTAGCTTATCAGTTAGTTTGTCAAACATAGCCTTAGACTTATTTAGGGTTCATATTTTTAAAAACCGTATTGAAAACACAAAAATGAAAATCAAGGCTTTGAGCTTCGGACCTAAGAAATGAAACTATTTGAAAACATAAAATTAAACTGAGGAATTTAAATCTGAAATAGACATAGAGTAGCCATTAACATTTAAAACCACAAACCACATCATTACAAGTTGCTTTTGTTAAATCCTTGTATTAATTAATTTACATAATAGCTTTATTACAAGTTGCTTTTGTTAAATCCTTGTATTAGTTAATTCACATCAAAATTTTCAAACCATTTCATAAATAAGTTTAAAATTTAGGGTACATTTGTATGTGTGATAGAAAGTACGGATTTATTATTTCATAAATTTTGAAACTTAATGATGTATATCAAAAATCATAAATTATTCTACATTGCATCACGTACTTCATGAGCAAAAGACATATAATAGTGGTGTTTACCAACTTCTAGATTATGTCAAGATCAATATAATATAATTTAAAATATAATTGTTTTAAACCGTCTTAATTTATTTTGGACGATATAGTTGTCGTTTATATTTACGGGATCTTTTTCTGATTTATATATTATAAAGAATAAAATATAAAGAAACTTTTTCACTTTAATTCATAGCTAGTGTAGTGTTTTTTTATTTCAATTAATATATAAAGTTTTATAATTTCTTACTATATTATTTTGTTTAATAAACATATTGATTTTGTAACATGTGATTTATATAAATGTTAAGTTATAAACTTATTTTGATTAAATATATAAATATATATAGAGAGAGAGTCGAGTTCATTTATAAATCTCAAAAAAAGATATAAACGGTGTGAACTTAGGTTTGTATAGATAAATCAATAAAAAATCATTTGTGGAGTAGTTTAATATGATGAAAATATTTCATATAATTTATTTTTTGATAAAATTGTTTCATATTTTCGTGTTTTAACTGTAGAAATGAAAATGTTTCATAGAGATAAGAAAAAAAAACGTAAAACAATTTCATTTTTACGAGGGGTTCATAACGCCCTAACTGAGTTCGAGTCTTCCCGTGCGCATGCCTGGGGACATTTAAGTGGGGTCATGTTTAGCCCCCAAAATTACGGAGGATTAGTCGGGCTTTGGCCCAGACACCCTTTTCACAAACAAAAAACACCATATGAAACAATTTCATCAAAAATCGAAGCATATGAAACATTTTCATCATATTAAACAACTTAATGAACCAATTGTATTAATTTAATCTATAAAACGATGAGTTTACACGGTTTATACCCTTTTTTTGGTTTACAAATAAACTCATTTTTTTAATTGTGAACGTGAAGGACCACTAAAATCGTGTCACGTAGCAATATTCACTCTAAATAATGCATGGTATTCAGAGTAAATATTCTCAACTGACGCGATTTTAGTGGTCTTCACGTTCACAACCAAATTTGTATAACACCCATTTATTTAAAAACTAGAATTTTATAAAAAAAAATCACCAAGATCTAAAATTTAATACGTCAGTTAAAAATAATTCCCAAAAAACCAAGTTCAATAACTAAATTAAAACTACGATCGGAAGCTGTCGCGTCGGAACCCGTCAAGCCGGAGCCTTGCCCTTATCCACGCTCGAGCTAGTACCTAAAAAAAAAGAAAAATAAACGTGGGGTAAGCACAACCGCTTAGTGAGCAGATAACACGTACACTACATCGCAACACATATATACATATATACATATATACACATCTATCACATATCAACGGTTTCCCGTTCATCGGACCGCCCCGCAGTACGACCTTAGTGGTTGCCCACTCACCGAGTCGTCCCACGACCCGGCCTTAGCGATTGCTCGCTCTTCGAACCGTCCCACGATCCGGCTATCTCAACAACTGTCATATACACATAGATACATACATACATGCCACAATATAACGCACGAAACCCACTCACCTTGATCCGCACAATAAGCACGCGCAAATAAAAGTGCTTCCAAACACAAAATCAACTACTCGATAAACCTGCAAACCCAACACATAATTACTCCCTTAACTACTCCAAATTACGTTCCAAACGATACCCAAATAAGTTCCTAAGAAACCCTCCCCGCTATCTCAACAAAACAGATTAAAACGAACTCGGAAAGCGAGGTTTCGGGCGACGGAAAGGTCTGGTGCGACCTAACCCGTGCCAAAAATCGCAACAGCCCTATCAGGGCCTCAAGCGGCTTCTGCCGCGAGCCAGAGCCGCGCCAAGACTCGCCGGCGTGTAAAACTGGTACCCGGGCGACCTGGCGGCGACTGCCAAGGTCGCGCCGGAACCCGCCGAAGAACAAAATCGCACCCGCCGCGACTTTAACTCGCGCCACAACCCGCGCCGGGTGCTGATTCCACAACTTGACATTTTTTTTTCGAATTTTCCGAAGCCTACGATGTTAAACTCGATTATTACACAAACCCTAACATTTAATCTGACCTAAAAACGTTTTCATCGAAGAGCGAACGATAACTAACCCAATACAAGGTGTAAACGAAACCCTAGCTTACGAGAATCAACAAAAACGGGGTTTTGAACCCTTACCTTACGCGATTGAACACGAACTCTACGCCGCCTCTTTCCGACCTTGCTCTATCTCTCTCTTTCTCAGCTGATCTCCCTTGGTCTCTCTCTCTCTCTCTCTAAGAAAACTAAGTGAATTATGAAGGTAAAGAGGAGGGATCTAGGTTTATATACTAACCGGGCCGGGCTTCCTTCCATTCTAAGTTTATTCCAAGCCAACTCTAACTCTTTTATTTTTTAAATAATTAGCCCAACTACTAAATTAAATAACTAAATAATTAAAAGAAGTAAATAAAACGCTAATAGGTTTTTAGGGACGTTACAACTCTCCCCCACTTACCTGGATTTCGTCCCCGAAATCAATCGGAGAAAAGCTCCGGGTAATGCTCTCGCATTTCAGCTTCCGGCTCCCAGGTCCACTCGGAACCCTTACGATGCTGCCACTGCACCTTCACGATTCCGATTTCTTTGTTCCGCAACCTCTTCACCTTCCGGTCCAACACCGCTACCGGTCTCTCAACATAATTCAGGCCCTCATCCACCTGAATGTCATCTATCGAAATGTGCGCGGATTCGTCCGCCAAGCACTTACGTAACTGAGACACGTGGAACGTGTCGTGGATCTGCCCCAACACCGCCGGTAATTCCAACCGGTAGGCCACCTTCCCAACTCGTGCGAGAACGGTGAACGGTCCGATGTAGCGGGGACCAAGCTTGCCCCTCTTACGGAACCGGATCACTCCTTTCCAAGGTGAGACCTTCAGCAAAACCCGGTCACCCACCTGGAACTCCAAATCCGACCTCCGCCGATCAACATAACTCTTTTGCCGACTCTGAGCCGTTCGCAACCGCTCCCGGATCTTCTGGATATCCTCGGTGGTCCTCTGAACCACTTCGGTACTCCCGAGAACACGATGGCCGACCTCACCCCAACAGATAGGAGTTCGGCATCTCCGCCCGTACAGCATCTCGTAAGGCGGCATCTGAATGCTCGAGTGGTAGCTATTGTTATACGAGAACTCCGCCAAAGGCAAGTACGTATCCCAACTGCCACCAAAGTCCAACACGCAAGCTCGGAGCATGTCCTCCAAAGTCTGGATCGTGCGTTCACTCTGACCGTCCGTCTGCGGGTGATACGCGGTGCTGAAATGCAACCTAGTACCCAACTCCGAGTGAAACCTCTCCCAAAAACGAGAAGTGAAACGCACATCCCTATCCGAGATAATAGACACTGGCACCCCGTGCCTCGAGACTATTTCCTTCACGTAAATCTCCGCTAACTGCTCCGCCGTCGAACTCTCGCGAATAGCTAGGAAGTGGGCGCTCTTAGTCAGCCGATCCACTATTACCCAAATCGCATCAAACTTCCGAGGAGTCTTCGGAAGCTTGGTGATCAGGTCCATGGTGATGTTCTCCCACTTCCACTCTGGAATCTCTAACGGCTGAAGCTTGCCATGAGGCTTCTGATGCTCCGCTTTCACTCTCAGGCAGGTCAAACATGCCTCTACGTGTCGTGCTACATCCCGTTTCATCCCCGGCCACCAATAATCGGTCCGCAAATCCCGATACATCTTGGTAGCTCCCGGGTGAATCGAGAACTTGGACTTGTGTGCTTCCTCCAGTAAGGTATGCCGGGCTGTACCCGCACGAGGAATCCACACACGGTCAAACCTGGTCAACAGTCCCCGACTATCCCTCACCAAGGAAGACAACTGACCCCGAATCCGCTCCTTATTCAGGTTCTCTTCCCGACTCGCCTCTTCTTGCGCCTGACGAACCAACTCCAGAAACGAAGTAGTCACGGCCATCTTCAGATGCGAAACTCGCAAAGATAAAGGCGACGGCTTCCTGCTCAAAGCATCCGCAACCACGTTCGCTTTACCCGGGTGGTAAAGTATCTCGCAGTCGTAGTCTTTAACCACATCCAACCATCGCCGTTACCGCATATTCAGGTACGGCTGCTCCAAGAAATACCTCAGGCTGCGGTGGTCCGTATAAATGGTGCACTTCACCCCGTATAGGTAGTGCCTCCAAATCTTAAGGGCGAAAACCATTGCCGCAAGCTCGAGGTCATGCGTGGGGTAGTTAGCCTCATGCGGCTTCAGCTGTCTCGACGCATAGGCTATTACTCGACCCCTTTGCATCAAAACGCACCCTAGGCCAAGGAACGATGCGTCACAATAGACCGTCATGTCTTCCACCCCTTCCGGTAGTGTCAGAACTGGCGCCTCGCACAATTTCTTCCTCAAGGTCTCAAACGCTTCCTCTTGCTCAGGACCCCACTCGTACGTCTCGCTCTTCTTTGTCAGTCGCGTTAAAGGCACTGCGATCCTGGAGAAATTCTTGATGAACCGCCTGTAGTAGCCGGCCAACCCTAGAAAACTCCGGATCTCAGTTGGTGTCTTCGGAACCTCCCAATTCATTACCGCCTCAATCTTTGCCGGATCCACCTTGATGCCCTCCCGGTTTACAATGTGGCCCAGAAACTGAACTTCTTGTAACCAGAAGGCGCACTTCGAAAACTTGGCGTAGAGACGCTCCCTCCTCAGCACCTCAAGCACCTCTCGCAGATGCATAACATGATCCTCTTTCGACTTGGAGTAAACGAGGATATCATCGATAAACACAATCACGGACCGATCGAGCATCGGTCGACAGACCCGATTCATTAGGTCCATGAAAGCGGCTGGAGCGTTGGTGAGACCGAACGGCATCACCAAGAACTCAAAATGGCCGTAACGGGTTCGGAAAGCGGTCTTGGGAATGTCCGCTTCCTTCACCTTCAACTGGTGATACCCTGACCGAAGATCGATCTTAGAGAACCACGACGCTCCCTGAAGCTGGTCAAACAAGTCATCAATCCTAGGCAGAGGATACCTATTCTTGATGGTTAACTTGTTGAGCCCTCGGTAGTCTATGCACATACGGTGACTACCGTCCTTCTTTTTCACGAACAAGATAGGCGCTCCCCACGGTGAACTACTCGGGCGGATAAACCCTTTCCCCGAGAGTTCTTGCAACTGGTTTGACAATTCCTGAAGCTCTGGTGGCGCTAATCGATAAGGAGCTCGTGCGATCGGAGCTGCTCCGGGCTCCAAATCGATACCAAACTCTACCTGCCTATCAGGTGGAAGGCCAGGTAAGTCCTCCGGAAACACATCTGGGAACTCGCTAACTATCGGTACATCAGCTACCGCCAGTTTTCCCTCCTCCGCTTGCTCACTCACCGCGTAAGCCAAGAAGCCCGAGCACCCTTGCTGGATGTATTTCCACGCCTTCTCAACCGAGCAGAACAAAGTGTTCATTCTACTGCCCTTGCCGTACACCACCAGTTCTCCCCCACTTGGGTTCCGGATACGCACCAACTGTCCCGCTACATCAGTCGTCGCATGATTCTGATACATCCAATCAATTCCTGCTACTACGTCAATCCCATTCATGGGGATGGGTATGAGGTTGATGCTAAACTGCACGCCAAAGATATCTATGACGCACCCTCGGAACACGTCCTCAACTACTTGTACCTCTTCCGCAGCTACATCTACCGCTATGGGCTTATCCAACTTACCACGTTCTAACCGGAAGTCCTTACAAAACCTATGCGACACATAGGACCACGTGGCCCCCGTGTCGAAAAGTACTAACGCAGGTTTTTCATTTACAGAGAATATGCCTGATTCATGCATGAGTGGATAAGCATAAAAGAATTGGTGTAAGCAGTCTAACACAGTTTATAGATGACATAACGTAACTAGGGGGTACCTGTGATCACATCCGGTGCCGCTTGAGCCTCCTCGGCGGTCATCTGAAAGGCTCGCCCACGACCAGAAGAGGCTCCACTTGTCCCCTTAGTGGTACCATCGGTAATCAGGAGCGGCGCGGAAGCTGTAGGTAAAGCCGGTGTGCCTTTCAGCTGAGGACAGTCGCTCTGAATATGCCCCGGCTTGAAACAACGGAAGTAGGTCTTCACCGTTGATTTGCAGTTGCGGCTAAAATGGCCCGGGTTGCCGCACTTGTAGCACACCGTTTCCCCAGCCCTACACTCACCCTTGTGGTTCCGCCCGCACTTGGCGCAAACCGCTGCCGATCCACCTCGGGTCTCGCTCCTCGTCCCCTTGAACCGCTTGGTTGGCGCCGATTGATCATCTGCCTTGCGCTTCCCGCGCTGAATCTCCTCCAGATGTAACTATTGTGCCTTCGCTGTATCTACCATCTCGCTAAAGGTCTGGCATCTCTTTGTCGACACTACCCCTCTGATGTCTGTCTTCAGGACCCCCAAGTAACGAGCCTTCTTCAGGGACTCGTCGTTCGCATAGCCTGGCACGAACAGTAGCTTCTCCAGAAATTTTGCGGTGATCTCATTAACAGACTCGGTCGTCTGAGTCATGTTCAGGAACTCAGCTGCCAAACGTTCCCGCTCGATGCTAGGTGCGAACTCCTCATCCATCATAACCTTGAACTCTTCCCAGGTCAAAGCAGTAACCTGGGCCTCTGAAAGCCTCCTGAGGACCAGATCCCACCAGTCCTTAGCCGCATTCCGCAGCAGGTTCACCGCGAATATCACCTTCGAGCCCGCCGGGCATCCGCTTGTGCGAAAAGCCCCTTCCACCGCCGAGTACCAACGGTAACAAGCAACGGGGACCTTCTGCCCCTCAAAGAACGGCGGCTGGCACATCATGAAGTCCTTATATGTGACGGTTCGGACCTGAGACTGTGCAGTGCTCCCAGACCCAGTACTGCGTGCCGCAAGCGCTACATCAATGCGCTGGTCTATGGTCTGAATCATCTCCTCTCTCATCTGGTCAAAAAGTCCGGGCAGAATCGCCTGCAACGTCTCCGTGATCCGCGCGGCAAGCTGGTCCGTCTGATCAGCCCCGCTCCCTTCAGGTGTTTGCCTAGTTACCACCATTCTGAAGTTTTCGAGGCATTTTAGTTTACAATCACATAGGGCAGTTCATCTAACCGCATTCCTATTCTATTAGTGCTCATGCTGGTACCTATTTCTAGTTATAACGCGCATGTCATTCTGTAACTAGTTCACCCAAACACACATAGGTACCACACTTATCAACTAACCACATGCAAACATTAACTTTACCACACATATGCTCGTCCCTACTGTCATCAATATGTTAAAATCCCCAGAACTTAATCAAATCCAACACTACACGGAGTTTATAGTAACACTATTATTGGCGCCGTATTACTATAACCATCCCTGCATGGCAGTCGATTTCAAACCACCGGGCAACAATCAAACAAGAACATGCCCGATGACCCGTCCTCAACAGACCATGGTGTATTCGTTTGGGTTTGATACCGTCCTAACTGGGCCTTAACCTATCGACTATGCAGGTATTTGCACATAAAACAACCTCAACATACATATCATAATAGCATCTATTCACATATAACTACACATAAGTGAGGGTATCCACATAATAGCATCTACTCGCATGTAACTACACAAAATATCCAATTAACTTCATATGTGCATAAATATATGTATATTAATAATACGTTTATTGCTCACCTCCGCCTCGACGGTTCCGCTAGCCTTTCCGATCTTATTTTTCCCAAAATCGCCTAGTTTAAGTCCACCCACACACACACACACACACCAGTGCGCATGCTGGTTCACTTAAACCTCGGCTCTGATACCAAGTTATAACACCCATTTATTTAAAAACTAGAATTTTATAAAAAAAAATCACCAAGATCTAAAATTTAATACGTCAGTTAAAAATAATTCCCAAAAAACCAAGTTCAATAACTAAATTAAAACTACGATCGGAAGCTGTCGCGTCGGAACCCGTCAAGCCGGAGCCTTGCCCTTATCCACGCTCGAGCTAGTACCTAAAAAAAAGAAAAATAAACGTGGGGTAAGCACAACCGCTTAGTGAGCAGATAACACGTACACTACATCGCAACACATATATACATATATACATATATACACATCTATCACATATCAACGGTTTCCCGTTCATCGGACCGCCCCGCAGTCCGACCTTAGTGGTTGCCCACTCACCGAGTCGTCCCACGACCCGGCCTTAGCGATTGCTCGCTCTTCGAACCGTCCCACGATCCGGCTATCTCAACAACTGTCATATACACATAGATACATACATACATGCCACAATATAACGCACGAAACCCACTCACCTTGATCCGCACAATAAGCACGCGCAAATAAAAGTGCTTCCAAACACAAAATCAACTACTCGATAAACCTGCAAACCCAACACATAATTACTCCCTTAACTACTCCAAATTACGTTCCAAACGATACCCAAATAAGTTCCTAAGAAACCCTCCCCGCTATCTCAACAAAACAGATTAAAACGAACTCGGAAAGCGAGGTTTCGGGCGACGGAAAGGTCTGGTGCGACCTAACCCGTGCCAAAAATCGCAACAGCCCTATCAAGGCCTCAAGCGGCTTCTGCCGCGAGCCAGAGCCGCGCCAAGACTCGCCGGCGTGTAAAACTGGTACCCGGGCGACCTGGCGGCGACTGCCAAGGTCGCGCCGGAACCCGCCGAAGAACAAAATCGCACCCGCCGCGACTTTAACTCGCGCCACAACCCGCGCCGGGTGCTGATTCCACAACTTGACATTTTTTTTTCGAATTTTCCGAAGCCTACGATGTTAAACTCGATTATTACACAAACGCTAACATTTAATCTGACCTAAAAACGTTTTCATCGAAGAGCGAACGATAACTAACCCAATACAAGGTGTAAACGAAACCCTAGCTTACGAGAATCAACAAAAACGGGGTTTTGAACCCTTACCTTACGCGATTGAACACGAACTCTACGCCGCCTCTTTCCGACCTTGCTCTATCTCTCTCTTTCTCAGCTGATCTCCCTTGGTCTCTCTCTCTCTCTCTAAGAAAACTAAGTGAATTATGAAGGTAAAGAGGAGGGATCTAGGTTTATATACTAATCGGGCCGGGCTTCCTTCCATTCTAAGTTTATTCCAAGCCCAACTCTAACTCTTTTATTTTTAAATAATTAGCCCAACTACTAAATTAAATAACTAAATAATTAAAAGAAGTAAATAAAACGCTAATAGGTTTTTAGGGACGTTACAATTTGAGTTCCCATTTGAATCTAACCCTATATATATATATATATTATATATGTGTGTGTGTGTGTGTGTGTGTGTGTATAGAGTGGGTTAATACGAGAACTATGTCAATTTAAGAAAACGTGAGGACGAATCTCATCCACATATCTTCAGTTACGATGGACGCGATCACAGAAGATTGATGCGATTCATGGGAAGGTGGAGATTATTAAAAGAGGAGACCCGGTCAAAGCCGTCTTTATTCACCGGATAAATGCCTGAGTTTCGTCCTCACGTTTTCTTAAAAAGTTATGTGTCTCACATGAACCTTTCTCTAAATATATATGTGTATATATATATTTATAAAGGAAAGTTCAAATATGAACTCATCCTTCATTATAAACGTGAATATATAAAGATATGAAATGTTATGGTACTCATTGTATATCTCAAAAAATAACTCATTATTGATATGATTATATTGTATTTAAAGGGATCTAATTACCCTTTGCTTGTCATAAATATCTTCACATTTTATAGATTATCTTGACAACTTCTTATTTTATTGTCCTTTTTAAAAATCATTATAGTACAAAGGCAGGTAATATTTAATTGTTTTATTTAAAAGCAAGATTAAACAAACATTATGTTGAAAATTAAATAAATCCAAGAAGTTTAAAGCCACCAATTCAATGGTTTTTGTCTGGCCACTCCTTGACAAGAAGGCAACTTGTACTTACTATATAGCCTTTTCATGAACCTCAAGATTCTGCCCATCTTACAATTGATTTAAAGAAACCATCTAATATTTAATATAAGCAAATATACGTGTATAGAAAGAGGTTCAAATGAGAATGACATTTTTTAAAGAATAAGAGAATGGATTTTTGTGTACAAAATCATATATGATTAAGTACTGAACTGAAAAAAAGGGGAAGCGGGCGGGTCAACATGCTGGTCGTGAGTCGCATGTGACCCGCGCAGTTGTTAATCATGTATGATTAACAACATGAATCATATGTGTTTTACTATATGAATCATATATGATTTTGTACCTGAACTTTTCCTTTGTTAATCATATATGATTTTGTACACAAAAGTCATTGTCATATATGATTGGCCTGAGATGATTGGCTGAGATTCATTCTCGTACTCTTTTAAATTGATGTCATTCTCGTTTGAACCTTCCTCTATGTGTATATATATAGGTTTTATGGGAAAGTTTTAAATAAATGAAAATTTGATCAACGTTTTTATTGTCGTTCATTTAAACCGTATGCATTTATGAATAACACTAATTGTAATATATATACATATGCTTATGTACAAGTGCAATGGTGCATGATGCAATTATACATAAAAACCGAAAACGATTTAATTTACTATCATAACAAATTGCATACGGTTCAAATGGACTGCTATGAGAGTGTTTCTCGATTTTTTAAGGTTTTTGTTTTTCCTTGAACCTCCGTCTATATTTTTTCTTATTGAGTGCACCTTCAAAAGGATCCACAAAATTTGCGGTTTGGCTTGAGAGAAAGATAACGTGGTTTGACCATAGAAGAATTAATCGTGTCGATTTGAGAATAGGCGATATTTTTTTAAATGGAATCGATCTTATTCTTTAAAATAAATATATGTTTATTGAAAATGAGATACAAAGTGATAATTTTTAAGATTAATCGGTATTAAGAAAGAAAATAAATAGAAAATAATAATGAAGTTAGAAAAAAGAGAAAAATAAACAAAAAAAATGTCTTGACACAATGGTAGTAATATAAATATATAAAAGATAAGAAGTTAAAATTTCATTTGAAATAAGATTTTCTTTGGTGTATTTCCCCACTTTAGCAGAGTGGGTTTCCCCATGTATGTAGGGTTGGTTTTTGTAAGAGACGGAGTTATCATCAGAAAGTTAAGATGGGATCTCTATTATTTGATGCATGTTACGATGAGATGCGAGATAATATGTATTGATATGTATTCGATCAATTTATATCAACCACAATTTATAGGATGAATTTGAGATTAAAAGTGATCAATAATCTAGATCCCTTATCCCTTATCACTCTTTTCACCTTAACTTTTCTTCTTACACGGTCATTCACCCATAGATATATGTACGTGCGTGTATGCGTGCATGTATATTGAGTTAACGTGAAAAGTGGATCTAAATCTTTGATCGCTTATAATCTCAAGCCCACCCATGAATCACTCTTAATACTGTGATTGATTCGGTACTTCTTGGTGCATGTTATCTCGGTGCAGCTCATCATAACGTGCATCAAACGGTTGATAGACATTTCTCATGCTTCTCACAGTTAACTCAACTTCTCACTGGAACTCAACCCAATGTATACACACATAATATGTGTTTGCGTGTGTGTGTGTATAAAATGAGGATCAAACAATAAGTTGATCAATTTACAAATAAGTATGAAAATCACATATGATTACACGTGATATGAATGTTAAACCTCGTATAATTAAACACATTTAAAAAAAATGTGGGTGTCTTTATATAAGCAATCAAAGGTTGGGGAACCTGTTCCTATGTATATGTAGGGTCAGGTTCAAGGGATACCTCAAATATACAGAAAACTGAGGAACACCCTCATAGCCATTCATCTGGACCGTATGCACTTGTACATACGGGTAATTTGAGTTCTTTTAGGGGTTTTATGCACAAATGCATTATGAATGTGTGCATATTACAAAATTACCGGTATGCACAAGTACATACAGTCAAGATGGAGGACTACGAAGATGTTCATCGATTTTCCCTTAAACCTCCCTCTATATATGTATATGTATGTATTATGTTATGTATAAGAGGATAAAACATATTTTGGTTTTGTCTTCCTCATGATAGACCCTTTTGAGATAGAAGAAGAGCCAAGTATTGGTTCGGGACCATCATATAGATCATACTCGGAAAATACTTTAAACGTGTAATGACAAAAATTAAGCCATAACTTGGACCAAATTTATAGTTTGACTCAAAAAAGTTTATTTGTGGTATTAAGCGTTTGTTTTGTGGGCACATATATAGTGCAATAAATATTATGTTTTGATCGATATGAAATATCGCCATCAAAATGAAATAAATGTCATGCGACAAACCAACTTTACTTTTATATATACGTTCCAATTATATACTTGCAAAAACTATTAATTAAATATTGAAATTAATAGTTTTATTTTATTTCGTGCAACTTATTAATTTATTTAGAATAAACTTTTTTTTTTGATATTCTTTATATCAAATTGTTCTTTCATATTGTCCTCTTGTAAAAAAATTTAATATAATTTTTTTTCCTAAAGGGCTAAAAATACTTCAAAATTGCATGATTAATTTTGTTTATTTAATTGTATTTAGGCCTTGGGGGTGTTTGGAGTGCTTATAAATAAATGTGTTTATTAGCTTATTAGTTTTTTTAGGAAGTCAAAAAAATTTGTCTTCTCAAAGAAACTTCTTATAGCTTTCTTGGAAAACCTATAAACACTCTATCCAAACACTCGAAAACAACTTATTGTTTTCCCAAGAAACTAAAAAGACGTGAATACCACAGGCGGTTTACGCCAACGGAATGGTTTCCGGTGGGATCAGCCCGATAGTGGTACGAGGATGGCGGGATCGTGTGGCGGGCTCACGAAGCCGCTGGAAATCTCTATATATATATATAGAGTCCCATTCCGTTGTTAACTCACTTTTTTGTGTTAACCTTGTGAACTACCTTCCAACCAATCAGAATTCAGCATTTAGTTTGGTTTAATATTAATCATTTAGGGGTATTATTGTCATTTTACTAGATATCAATTAGTTATCCGGTTACCATATTTTTAGGATAGGTTATATCTAAGGCAACTTCAATTATGTATCAATTCCAAAATTATCTCAAAAGTTCCACCGCAAAACTCCACCGCCGGTACTCCACGGCAAAACTCCACCGCCGGTACTCCACGGCAAAACTCCATCGCCGGTACTCCACCGCAAAACTCTGCCGACTAAACCTAGCAGCCCATCTCATCTCTCTCGATCTTCTTGTTGCCGCCACCATCGCCGGTATACCGTCATCGATGCACATGTGTGTCGCCTCCTTCCTCCTCCATCTACACCGCCGTTCATCTGAACACATGTGTGTATGTCGTTTGAACACATGTGTATCGCCAGCTTCCTCCACTGTCTAAACCCCCACTGCCGGAATGCATATGTGTGTCGCCGGAATGTATCGGAGTCCGTCGGAGTACACTAGTGTGGTCGGGCGGTTGCACATGTTCACCTGGTGGAGGAGGAAGGCGGCGCCGGTTGCACATGTGTTCACGAGGTGGAGGAGGAAGACGGCACCGATTGCACATGTGTTCACCGGGTGGAGGAGGAAGACGGCACCGGTTGCACATGTGTTAACCGGGTGGAGGAAGGCGGCGCTAGTTGCACATGTGTTCACTGTGTGGAGGAGGAAGACGACCACAGTGCACATGGTGGAGCAGGACGGCGGCGGCTGTCTGGTGAGGGTAGGACGACGGCGGCGCTGCCGGGACGGTGGAGGACGAGGACGGGGCTTCCGGGACGGTGGAGGACGACGACGGGGCTGCCGGGACGGTGGAGGACTACGGTGGTAGTTCTCTGGACGTTGCAGAACGACGGTCGGGCTGCCCGGACGGTGGAGGACGAGGCAGGGGCTTCCCGGACGGAAACTGATTTAGGAGAATCAAGGATGTTGCCTAATTTGATTGACAAATTTAAATTTCAAAATCCCTCTATTTTTGGTGTTTAGAATCCAGCCTTTTTATTTTGGTGTACTATTCCAAATTTACCCTTGTGCACTTATGTAAACAACCGTTTTCTTTTTTTCTAGTATTAAATATTATTTAATTGATCAATTAATCTGGGCCATTCGTGTGTTTTGATCAACGGATATAAGAGGTTAACACGGTTAACACAATATATGTGGTTCACAAGGGAATAGGACTCTATATATATATATATATATATAGAGAGAGAGAGAGAGAGAGAGATAATGTAAAATGATAAAGGATATGAAATATTGAAAAGTTAAGTTGTGAGATTTAAAAGATTAGTGATGGTTTAAGAATGAAATAGTAGAAAATCGATGTGACAATTTTAAAACAATAAATATTGTAACCGGAATTTCATATCATGGCTTAAGTAATAAGCACCCCATGTTCAAATCCCTTTGTGCGCATTTTGTGACTAGGCTTAATCTCCGACGATTGAATTTTCTTTCAATTCTATATTGTCAAAGATGTAGTTTAGTCGAAACCTTATATAAAAAAAAAAATAAGGAACGCCCGCTTAAAATATAATTTTTGTTCCATGATCCATAAGTTAAAAAAATCCTTAATCATAAAAAGAGCTAGGTTTTTCCAGAACAATGTACAACTTTTTATGCATATTGTACTGATCCTTACAGTGCTTTTGTTCTGAAACATGTAATTATAGAACTGGAAGAAGTAATTTTTTTTATATAGCTATCCAGGTGTCACTTTCCACTTCCTTGTGGCGGCCCAAAATCGCTATCCATTTGCCGGCAGCCGCCCCTTCCACCACCGGCCATTTATACTCTGTAAAAAGAAAATTAGCAACTTATTAAAATATTAAACTATAAGACCACTAGTAGCCGAGCCCTTGAACCTTCTGTGTCACATCAGCTTTTTCATCAGTCCGGCAGCAAACAACTCGCCAGCCCCACTCCCCCGCTACCAACGGCCTAAGAACATCGAAAAAAAGATGCTGAATTTGAAATCAAATTAGATGATAGAATGGTACTTTCCTATTTTCCGAAAATTATTAATCTTAGGCCCCGTTTACCAAATGCTTACCCGAGTAAGTGCTTACCAACAAAATTCAACACTATTATCTACTTACGGGGTAAGATTTTAGTCCATAAAAAGGGTATCTTATGCAACATTTTACCCGGTAAGCGCTAAATGTGGTAAGAGACGACGACCTTCACTTACCGGGTAAGACTCTCATCCTTGTCTTCGCTCTTACTCGGGTAAGATACTTGATCCTTGCGATATGCTTTCGTAAGGTAAAATGACTTGGTAAGCGCTTACTCGGGTAAGTGTTTAGTAAACGGCCCCTTAGTGTTACAAGAATTGGAGAAACTATCAAATCTCATTTTATATTGCATGCGCCTGTAACAACTCGTCTCACATGTATGTATGGACGAATTTATTTGTGTAAGATTATGGTACATGTCATCGTATTATTTCTCAGCCGTAAGGTGAAAAAAGTTTAGGTTTGTGAAAGGTATAACCGTATTGGTTTAGGTTGTGCAACCATATTATGTAAGAAAGTGCAATCATAACTAGTAATCAACCAAAAAGGAACTCCTAAAATCAACTAAAAAAAACCAAAAAGTTTATCGAAATCGATACAAAAGCATAAAAATACATCGAACTCAAGCAAAGAAAACTTTAAAAATCACTTGAAACTGTGGTATTAAACTAAAAATACATCGGGCAACATTGAAAAACTTTAGATTCGTGAAAGGTGTCACCGTAAGAAAAAGTTTTTGGGTACTCCCCTATATGGGTAAAATGAGATTTATAAGCTTCTTATAAGTTTTAAATTGTGGGCTACTAAAGAATTCTATCGTGATTTAAGTTCAGTTTGAAGTTCTTGGAATAACAAGAAAAGGTTCTCAAGTTCATGCATAATCCTAACGATAAAGCCAACATAAGTCATCCGAAAAATCGACACGGGAAGAATCAATTTTAATGTACGACTTAAAATTATGTTTCTCCTCTTTTAAATTTGTGTTTCTTTCAAAGGTCATAAAAATGACCACTTGGTTTGAGCAAAATATCCAACATTTCCTACTAGCATCAAAATTGATTTTAATGTGTACATTTGGAAAAAATCATATATTAACGGTTCTTACACATAAGAAAGAAATCTATTGTTGTCATATGATTTAAGAAATGGATTTTTATAGGAACTACTACAAATTATATTTCCCAAAACATTTTTGATCAAATATTATGTATAAATGATTGTTAGTTAATGATTCAATTGTTTATCCTAATTTATAGACACAATGGGAAACACTTCAAAGATATATTGGCACGCTATACGACTAACGACCAATTTTTAATATTAAATATTATATTTTGAAAGTGATTATTTGGATTTTAATGAATTTTAGTATAATATGGTTATCCACCAACTCAAAATAATTACTATTTTAAGTAGAACATAGAGTGATTAAAATCGTTATGTATTTGTCGTTTACGTTTTTCTCTTGTTATATAGAGCAGTTAGGCATGCTCATACTTGATGTGACATATCGGACTATCATTGGTGTTGCTCAGTTCATCAAGATCTGTTTTGGTTGGCAAAAGTTTGACCGATTCTTCAACTACTTTTGAAAGTTGTGATTTTTCAAATAAAATACGACTATTGTGTGCATTTTAAAATCTAATTATACATGCTTTTGATATTGCATATATAAACCTAAAGCGGCTCTTGATTCACATAATAAAATCTGTCAAAGGAATTTAAATGTAATGTTATCAATTTTAATCACGATTTTCATTGACAAGAAATGTAGTGTTATCTATCAAATGAATCGAAATCGATATGTTTGGTTTACAAAAGGATTTGGAACGGAATAATAAAAATCGAACCTAACCCTATATATGTGTGTGTGACTGTGTGTGTGTGTGTGTGTGTGAAAGTTCAAATGTGAACCACTTTTTCATTGTGAACATGAGGACGAATCTCATCCACTCTTCCGGTCAATAAAGGCGGCTTTGACCCGAACCCCCCCCCCTCTTCAGAAAATCAGTGTTCACTGATTCTGGATGTTTCAGTTTCGAATGTATTTTTGTTCAGATGAGTTGGTGTGTTTGTTTTGCAGTTAAAGAGCTTCTGGCAAATACTAAACTGGAACTCTGTAAGTAGTTCTTTTTTCCTTCTTGAAAGTGTATTAATTTGTTATTTCAAGTTTATATTTTGCTGATCGTTTATATTTTACAGTATAAGTATTCTAACAGAAAAAATATCCTGTGTATCAAACGGGTTAAAACCCAGTAAATATATATATATATAGAGAGAGAGAGAGGGAGAGATTCAAATGAGAAGTGCTAAAGACGACTTTGACCAGTTACAGTGGACGCGGTCACGGAGGATTCACACGATTAATGGAGAGTGGAGACGATTAAAGGAGGGTGACCCGGTGATAATGTCGTTAATCGACATTGTTTTTAGGCCTAAATCGGGTGAATGTTGTGAGTTACTAAGTAGGATAGCGCGCTTTTGATGAGATTTTTGTGACAAAAGTGCAGGTCATCAGTTTTGAAGAGCATAAGGAGAAGTGGAACGATTTCGAGCAAGATCGGGCGCAAAAGGGTAAAAAAAATGTTTGGTGCAGAAATTGGCGCAGACGCATCTGCGCAGCAAAATCGCGGACAAATGAGGATCTTGAAAGTCAGTCTCGCGGCGCAGATTGCCCAATTCTTCGCGCAGTTACATCTGCACCGTCGACCGCACCAGATCTAATTTTTGGTTTAAAAACGTTTTTTAAATTAGGGTTGGATTATTGAGTTTTCTGGAGAGTTTTGTGGAGAGAAAGCGGCGACTACCAGAGAGAGGCGAGAAAAGGCCGAAGGAGAAACAACAACACATCGATTGAGGTTCGATTGGAGAGAGATTTTTGAGTACGTTAGAGTGAAGATTCACACATCAGGGAGTTTTACATGCTTAATTCTTGTGTAGCAATAATGAATGCTTGTTTTACTTTTCCTTTGAGTATTGATTATCTCCACCCCAACATCATGAACTAATTTCATAGATGTTGGGGGATTAGATGATTTTTGGGTTTTGATATACTTGGGTTTTGTAATTAATTTGGTATTGAACTTCTTTTCAATTGATAAAGCATATGACTTGTGACTTATTTGTGATTTTTAGTCTGATCAACTCGAAATCTATCGTTTATCTTGTTCACGCTTGAGAAAGGTTTTCAAGATTTGAATATGGTCATGTGCCTATGGTTTCAACGGGTAGAGATACACCAATGAACCATGGCGGTTTATAATCTCTTTTGAATTCACTTGAAGGTCTTGTTGAGATTGAGAAATAAAACAAGTTTTGAGTGATTCATTTATCTTAGCTTGAGAAAGTTTGATAATGGCCGAAATGATTATCGTTTATTAATATCTAGAAGTGAGATATTGAAGAGGTTACTTTTACCCTTGGATGTCAACCCAATTTAGTCTAATCCCCTAGCTGTTTTTCTCTAAGTTAAATCTCAATTTTCTCGGGTTCACTTTTATTCGTTACTCTCTTTATTCAATAATCAACAAAACCAATCTCTTTTTGTTAGTCCAGTAAGTAGTTAATATAGTCATTACACTACTCATTGCCTGGTTCCGTGGTTCGATACTCGTACTTCCGTACGTATTACTTGAGTCGACACCGTACACTTGCGGTTAGTTTAAGGGGGGTGTAAACCCACCTATCACCCGGTCAAAACCGCCTTCTCATTTCTCATTTCTCATTCACCACCTCCATTTCTCATTATTTAGCACTTCTCTTTTTGAACCCTAATACTACATATATATATATATATATATATATATAGAGAGAGAGAGAGAGAGAGGAAAGTTCAAATGTGAACTCATCTTTCATTGTCAACGTCAGGACCAACAAAATCGCGCCACGTGGCAATCTGAATTGACGCCTAAGTTTTATTCAGATTGAATACAAACTTTATTCAGTCTGAATAAAGCATGTATATTCATACTGAATATTGTCACGTGGAGCGATAATAGTGGTCTTCACGTTTAGAATGAAAGATTAGATCACATTTGAACTTGGCCATATATATACTAGTTTTATATAAGAAGTTGTGATTAGATATTCGAATAGAATTGGAAGAGTTTTACAAGTTTGTTTCAACTGTAAGCATATGACATGTGTGAATCCAAGATACCGTAGGCAATGTGATTAACTAAGTTTGTCAAAATATAAATGTAAAGTTAAAAGTGTAAAAACACGATAGTAAAAAAATCAAGAAAAAAGAAAAAAATATGCATTGTGAAAAACGTGTGACGCCATGGCATGAGCCACGCTTTACACAACGCCATGGACCTTATTGTAACGAAGAATACCTTTCTTACATCATAACTTGCCTTTTTGAACACTGCAAAAAAGCAATGGTCAACTTTTGGGTTGTATCTATTTGTGAGGTGAAGTGATGCATATGTAAACATAGGGCTGGCAATGGATAAGGGTACACTCGTTACCCGTTATGTTTCGACCCGTTGGATAAATGTATGGATAAAGAAAAACTTATCCATTTATCCACTTATCCATTACCCGTTTATCCGAAATTTTAGTGGGTAGGAT
Source organism: Centaurea solstitialis (assembly GCA_030169165.1). NCBI lineage: Eukaryota > Viridiplantae > Streptophyta > Magnoliopsida > Asterales > Asteraceae > Centaurea > Centaurea solstitialis. The sequence goes on along the minus strand of CM058042.1, from coordinate 4,092,313 downwards.
ACAGATAAATGATTGTTTTTCGTTATCCATTACCCGTTACCCGTTACCCGTTATCCGTTATGATGTATATATATATATACATGTATAATTATATAAAATTAAATATTTAAATAATATATTAATTTTATTATTAATACTTTTTATAATGTTGTCATATGTTAATTTGTAATTTATTTGATTTTTATCAAGTAAATCATAAAATTAAAAAATGTTGTCTTATAATTTCTATATTATTTTTAAAATATTTTAATATGAAAATGTACTTTGTGATAATATTTAAATGTTTTCTAGAACAAATTACATATATAAAAATTATTTATAAACTTATATTTTACTTATATGTGATGTTTAACCATATTATTTATTGATCAAAATAAATTTTTTTGTTTTACCATTTACCCATTACCCGTTTCGTTACCCGCTATTTTTAATGGATAGGGTAGGGTATGGATAAGAGTTTTTTAGATGGATAATTACCCGTTTCGTTACCCGCTATTTTAAATGGATTGGATAACGGAATAACCCTTACCCTACCCATACCCTACCCATACCCTACCCATTGTCAGCCCTATGTAAACACGTATTTGTGTGATATATACAAAAGAGAGGATGTCCCACAAGATGTGTATGGGTGGTGTCAAGTCGGAACGTAAGCCATATATATAAACATGTCACAACCGACACTGATTAATGATCGTAATTACACTCATCTTCTTTTTCGCAAACACAAGATTCAAACAAAAGAATATTTGACTTGCTTTACATATGATATAACGCATTTATAACTTGTCGAAATGACGAATCATATGTTCATGTAAAAGCGATCTAAATTTTATTCAAACCGAATGTAAACCACATATTGTTGTTGGTGGATCATCGTACCTAATTTTGGGCCATGGTTTGTAAATCTTGGTCGGTAAAGAGGGACAAGTGACACCTATTTTGGTGACCTTAATTCTATCTATGGTTACCAACCCCAATCATTATGTCATTTTTCTTTTTAATATTTGATATTAATTAGTGTTATATATGAATATTTGGTAATAGAAATTCATGGATGCATACGTATTAGAGATGGACGATCATGTAATAGAAAATGATCATTAAGGGGGTGCTTGGTTGGGGGTATTGCAGGGTAAGGAATGGGAATGGCAATGAATACTGTTGCTTGGTCTGATATTATATAATGGAATCATTCCTGCAGATTCATTAATTTCCATTCCTGACCAAATTGGGGGGAATGGAAATTTTCTTTCAACTTAGTTCTTTTTTCCATACGTCATTCCATTTTTTGATGTTAAATGGAACATCTTTTGTATTTTAGAAGTGGAGGAAAATATTTTTTTTAATATGAAACAATTTTTCATTGATTATAGTGGGTTAACCAAGCAGCAACAATACAATGCTCATTTTCATTCCCATTCTCCTGCATTCCCATTTTCATTCCCATTCCTATTCCTTAAAATGAACCAAGCACCCCCTAAAAGTATAATGGAGCAAATAACGTGTTTATAACGGATTTAAAAAATGAATACATAAAACAATTTCAATATAAACAACTTCATCATTTTAATAAGAAGTTACTGATAAATGACTGCTATTTCAAAGAAAATAGTTAGTTTTTCAACGAGGAAATAGACGAAAAAGGTTCATTAAAACTATACTTGTTTTTTTGGCCTACGTATTATAAAGATAACTACAACCTGGCCTAGATAGACCTTTAAAAAAAACAATTCAAATATTTATTTGCCTACATGAAAAGTTGTTTGAGATTAGGCCTGACGTGAATAAACCTTTTTTTAAATACTTTAGATAATCAAACAACTTTCTTAAATTATTAACAATTTTAGGAGACAATTCAAATATTTATTTGCCTATTATTTTCTTGGACAAGTTAATCCCACACATATTTATAATATTCGACGATATTTGAGCATCTAACTTCTAAGAATGTAATATCACATTTATCATATATACTTATTCTTTTAACCATTCGTCTATACTTTTTATTCTTAACTTAAATCCAAACATCACATAACAAGATTGAGGATGGGACATACGTGAATGCGCAATGGAATAGGCACATGAAAATATTGGTAATCTTCATTGTAATCGTTTAGGCCATCAGTAGTCGAACCCTCAAGCCCTTTGTGCCACATCAATGTCACATTAGTTTTTTAATAAGCTCTCTGGAGCCCTCTCTATTAGTATTCGAACCTTCTCAATCCTCTCAACCCTCTCACTTTTAATTATTTAATTAGTTAATACAAATTAAATATAATAATTAATACTTTTATTAAATAAAAACAACTTACATGGAGAAAAAAATAAAATAAAAATTACTAATATTACAAGTTATATTTTTCCCCTGATCCTTGCTTTTCTCGTTAAAACCCAAGCCAGTACCCGAAAAGTGGTCATGCAGGGTTGTGCAAAACTCCAAGTCTTCATCAAATTCGGTACCCGAACCTCCCGAAAAACGCGCACCTCCAGATCAACCCGCACCTCTCGGTTGACACGCACCTCCTATTGACATGCATCTTCGTCTGCTATTCCCGGTTGTAATGGTATTATGCATATAAAAAACAAAATTCAATGGTATATTAAATATAAAAAATTATTTAATAATAGCAAAAATTATTTATTATGCACATATCTTATTAACCCTTTAATTTATACACCTGTAAATAGCAAATGTCTCCAAATATATGAATTGCCATAATTTACCCTTTATCCCTTGCAGCTTTAAAAAAGTTGATTTTAACAAATAAGATATTAAAAGTATCTCATATAAGTGGAAACTTCTATTAATATTTTATATGGCATGATATGTGGTGTAATAAGCCACTCACTAGATTACCAAATCTATAATGGGTACTGCTATCATTATATATAGAGAGAGAAAGAGAGATAAAATAGAGAATGTTGTTCTTTAGCTTTTGATTCACTTAAAGGAAGACTCTTACACTGAAAATACATATAAAATAATCAAACTATAAAATAACACTATTACATAAAAACAACACATGTATTGTGTTTCATATTATATATTACCAAATGTATGTGGAGATTTATATGAGAAAACTTTCATTTCACGAAAATATGAGAACATCTTTAATACATATGAGTGAATTTTTCGTGTGCAAACTTAGGCTAAGTCAAAGGTCGTATGCGACGCGGGTGATGAATTATAATATATCACATCAATAATACATTTATCACATGTGATAATACACATGAGATGGCTTAGTAGTGTATGAGTAACTTGGACTGCATTCTGCAACCTAGGTTGTGTCAAATGTCATCCGTGTTTTTGATTTAGGGGATGTTTGGGAGTGTTTATCAACTTTTCTAGAAAGATAAAAAAAATTTGTCTTCCTAAAAAACTGATTATAGCATCTTCAGAAAGTTATAAGCAGTTTACCTAAACACTTTAAAACTGCTTATTACTTTCTCAGAAAATTAATAAGTGTAAGCAGTTTCAAATAAGCACTCTGGAACAACCCCTTAGCATCAAATGTGTATGATATGTGATTGATTATTAAAGGGTGTCATAGATTTTTCATAAAATAGTGGTATATATACCAAAAATAGCCTTAAGGGAAGAGTGAATTCAAATAAACTAAAAAGAATTATCAAAACAATGTTGATGATTCTTTTTGTTCTCAACTTTTATCGTTGTCATTTCATTATGATAATACCACGTAACTAATACATAATTAACCATGAAAAAAGTTTGAAATGACTTCTAAAATGTTATAAAACAAAACCACAAGATTGTGGCGTACTGGTTAAGGCTTTTGGGGGAAGTGGTTAGTTAACCCTTCTACCTCAGGTTCGAATCTAGACGCTTCCAGATTATGGTCACTGGGGATTAACTCAGGGCAACATGCTTTAGCTGTCGGTGAACCTTGCCAGGATTAGTCGGGGAAAAGCCTCGGATACCATTCCAAAAAAAAATGTTATAAAACAAATTTAAATTTAGGCTACATTGGTTTGTAACGTTTACATCATAAAATTATGTAGTTAACATGTGTTTTTATTATAAATTAAGTTTAAAAGCCATGAAAACCATATTTATAGTATGTTTTTTGGTAAACAAATATGTAAAACATCTTCTTTTTTTCTTTTATTTATATTTTTTAAAATCAAGAAAACTAAACAATTGCTATAAATATTGTGATTTGTTGTCATCATGTGGTTAGTAAGATTCAACTTCAATATCAATGTGTTTTTGCTTTTCTTGGTGCAATCCATGTGCCACTATTTTGATACACTAATAGAAAGTACCCACCACCAAAAGTTAAATATAGATATGATCAATACTTGAAATAGAAATGTAAACTTTTTGCTGTTAATTTCACTTTGGTTTAGATAAGATTTGGTTTTGAATTAAATAGTATATAGAGTATAAAATTGGGTGTGTCCTAATTTGAAAATATAAATATAAAACAACACTAATTCAACTTAGAAAATAAAAAGAACTTAGGTATATTCTGATTTGAACTTTTCAAAATCAAAACCTGTTAAAAAATTTCTTTTTAATATTTGAAATTGAAAACTGAACAAAGCATATATGGTCACGATTATTAAGGTGTAATTAAGGATTCTTTGTTTTGTCTATGTTAAGTTTTGTCTACCCTTTAAATTACAGTGTAATAATCAATAGTTTAAAAGACTATTAACTTGACAAAAAATAGTATGTTAAAATATGTATATAATAAATAAGTAACTGAATTGCTATATGTCGTCCTATGATGACTCGGAACCAGTATTTTTCTGTCTAAATATGAGCCTGAACACATTTTACCTTTAAGTTCATTTAGACTTAATTGGATGCAGTTACACATTGAGTTCATTTAGACTTATTTGGTTGACATGTAATATTTTATTTAATCACTAATTTAGTAAGCATGAGTAGTTAAAGCAAGTGAATGATTTGAGTAATTAAAAAAATATTTAATAAATCACACTAATTCCATAAATTTAAAAAAGAGTTAATTACATTTTTGGTCCCTGTGGTTTGGTGATTTTAACACTCTGAGTCCATTTTCAAAATAATTATGGATTTGGCACCTGTGGTATGCATTTTCTAACACTCTGGGTCCATAAATGTTAACTCCGTTAACTTTTTCTGTTAGATGGATTTAGTACAAGGGTATTTTAGTCTTTTAATAGCATAGGGACCAAATATGTAAAAATAAAATAAAACACTATTTAACACCTCTTTACAGATTCACTTTTACAAAACCCTAATTTAGAACACCCATTTCCATTCCCACCCATCAGCAGCCACACCCACCTCCAAAGTTGCCAACCACCACCACCACCACCACCAGAGCCACCTCCACCATCGGCAGCCTCTACCGTCGTCGGCCTCTACCACCACGAGACCCACCTCCACCACCGCCAGTCTCCACCTCCACCATCGTCGCCCTCACCACCACGAGACCTGCCTCCACCACCGCCGATCTCTACCTCCACCCCGCCGGCCTCACTACCACGAGACCCGCCTCCACCACCACCAGATCGGCCTCGACCATTGTCGATTTGTCGTCCTCAACCAGCACCAAACTTGACTTCACCATCGTCGGCTTCTACCACCACGAGACCCGCCTCCACCACCGCTGGTCTCCACCTCCACCATCGTCGGCTTCACCACCACGAGATCTGCCTCCGCCACCACCAGATCTGCATCCACCATTTGGTTCTTTAATATTTATTTTCTTAGGGTATTTTTTGTTTTGAATTTAGATCTAGGCTTTTTCTTGTTTTTGTATTTAAGATTAGGGTTTTTTCTTGTATTGTATTTTTGAATAAGGTTTTTTTTCCCTGATGATATATGTTTCTCAATCTGATTTTTTGAGGATGAATGTGTGTCTCAATCTGATTGTTAAAGGATTAATGTGCTTCTGAACTTATTTTTTGGTGGTGGTGGTGGTGGATGGTGGTGGTGGTGGTGGTGGGTGGTTGTTGGTGATGGTGGTGGTGGGTGGTTGGTGGTTATATTGGGTGTTGAAGAAGAAAAATCAAATTGGGAAGAAAAAATTAATTAAAAAAATAAGGAATTATTAAAAGACTAAAATACCCTTGTACTAAACCCATCTAACAGAAAAAGTTAATGGAGTTAACATTTATGGACCCAGAGTGTTAGAAAATGCATACCACAGGTGCCAAATCCATAATTATTTTGAAAATGGACTCAGAGTGTTAAAATCACCAAACCACAGGGACCAAAAATGTAATTAACTCTTTAAAAAAAGTTAAGATTTACTTATTTAATTTGAATTGTTCAAATTAATTTTTGCATTGCATATAAAATAATACTGAGTTGATTTATTTATTTAAGAGTAAATTACATATTTGGTCCATGTGGTTTGGTGTTTTTAACACTCTGTGTAACACCCGTAATTTCGGTGTAATAACGACTCTTTGATAAAATATGGAAATTAGAACTTTAGATCAAATCATGCATTTTATGGTCTAATATGTTAGGAAATTCAATTACGAGTCCAACGGTTCTTTCGGAATCGAAAACGGAGCTATAACGAAGAAGTTATGGCCGAAACAAAATCGAACCCAAACTGATCAGGTGCTAGCGATCGCTAGCCATTACCCTAGCGATCGCTAGGCATGAAACTCAAGGCTGCTGTTTTAGCTCGCGATCAGGCTAGCGATGGGAGAAAGGGGAGCTAGCGATCGCTAGCCCTCACAGCTAGCGATCGCTAGGTAGCTGTCAAAAAGGGAAAACGGGTTTTAAACCCTTCCAAACTTCATTTCTTCACAACACCTTCATTTCTCCACCATTTCTCCTGATTTTTCTCTCTACTCTCTCCAAATCCAAAACCCTACAAGATATTGAAGTTGAATCCATACTTGGAACTAGCTCGGGAGGAAACCACACTTCACCTACTTCATCTTCTCCACTCTTCCATTCATCACCATTGTTGCTTGAAGAAAGGGAAGCTCAAATCCTAGGGTTTTAGTTGGATCTCAATCGGTAAGCTTCGATTAAACCCTTGTAGGTTGGATCTATGCATATAATAAGGGTTACGAACTAACTTAGGGTTCGATTTACTTGATTTTAGGTTTGTGCTCGTTATTTGACCTAATCTTGGGATTTGGGGGTTTTATCACAAAACCCTAAGGTGAGTTGTTAAAACCATTTTGTTAAAACTGAGAGCACATCATTTTGATGACTTCTATGCCTTGCTTGACCTTGTGATTGAATGTGAATGTGGTATAAATTATTTATCATGTCTAGTTGAGGATATTCATGATATGTATGAAGTGTATGCTCGTATGAATAACTTGGATAGTATGGTTCCTTATATGAGATGAATTTATCGTATGCTACCTCGTTATGTGCTAAACCTACGGGTTGTATGACAAATGTAATTATACGAAAAGCACCAAATGATACATGACATTGAGTTTTGTAAAATGGAACGGTTATCCGAAACGTGGCTTACACTAAACGATGAAAAGGGCTTGAGACCCTCGATACACACCTCTGTAATGATGCTATGCTAAATTCAGTGTCGAGGTTTTGTATGTGATTGATATGGACTAGATGCTATGCTAAATTCAGTATCTAGGTCTTACGTGGGAATGATATGGACGTGACGCGATGCTAAATTCCGTATCACGATCCTTTATGATAATAACCTGGACGAACCAATGCAATGTGTCCACACCAAACAGTCGCGGGTTTGTACCTATGTCGCCGGCCTTCGGGTGGCTCCGAAGTGCGCGAGCCTCTGATGATGCCGCCATGCTAAATCCGGGGCATCGAGGTGTTTGGAATTAGATAATGTCGGGGCATTGGTTGGTGGAAATGGGTCGCTCCCATTGTTTCCGAAGATAATAATGAACCGGTTTAATATGCTAATTATATTGTTAGTATAATCGTGTATAATTCGCATGTCTTTATGTACCCTATGCGCATGATATTAATTGTACAACTTACTAGGCTCCTTTAGCCTAACACTTGCTTGGTGTCGATGTGTTTCTCAGGTACTCGGGACGTCGTCCCCAAGTAGGCCTCGGTGTAGAGTGAGCTTGGGGGGAATGTTGGAGATACCGGTCTACCATGACCGCGAGACTTACCGTAGAGCGATAACCCTTTTGTAGTCTTCTTCTTAGACAGAACTAGACTAGTTTGGTTATTGTATTTCTCTTTTGATTACAAACATTGTAATTAATTGTACATTACTTATACCCCTGTTTTTGGGAAGAGCTCACGCTTTGGCGTATATTGAATACCATCTTTAATTGAAATGAAGGTTTTTGTTCGCCTTGATTTTTAGGGTGTTACACTCTGGGTCCAAAATAGAAATATCTATGGATTTGGTCCTCGTGGTTTACATTTATAACGTAGTGGGTCCTGATTTTTAACTCCGTTAAGTTTTTCTGTTAAATAAATCAAGTATAGGGGTATTTTGGTCTTTTAGTTTTCTTTTTTAATTGTCAATTCAAATTACAAGGACCAAAGATGTAATTTATTCTTATACATATATATCAAAAAATAAATAAAAAATAACAAAAAGATGTACTTTAGTCTTCTTCTCCACCAACAAACGCCTCCAGCCCTCCACCATCATCTCCACCTCCACCTCCACCTCCACCAACCGCCTACGTACCAACAGCCGCCCATCTCCATCATCGTCTTCACCACTGGCGACATCACCTGTATCTCTATCCGTTGTTTTCATCCTAACACCGGTGAGGACCACGACCGACCCACTAATCGTCGTCAGTGAAACCCACTTACTTCGGTGAAACCCACCAGAAAAAAACTCCATTTTAGATTATGCTCCCCTCTCGATGATGCTCCCAGATCTGTTCGATTATGTTCCTCCCAGATCTGTTCAAAGATGAAACATGTGGAGACCCAGATGCAAAAGATCAACCATAAGGGTTTTCGACTTTAGATTCAAGGATTCAAGACTCAACAAAAGGGATTTTCAATATTCTCATTTTGGTATGTTCCAGATTGGGTTTTTAATTCAGGGTTTGTAATTAGATTTAAATTAGGTTCTGATATAAAGGTTTTCTTGTTTGTATTTCAATCTAGATTTTGGTTTCCTTTCTTGTTTTTAGATGTATGTTTAGATTGTTCTCAATGTTATGCTAACTTTTGTTTCGATCTGATATATTTTACTAAACTGAATGTAAGTTGGGTTTGAATATTTTTGGGTTTGTGTATGAAATTTTCTGGGTTTGTGTATGAGTCTTTAAGCATTTTTTTCATGAATTTTTGAGTTCTTCAAGGTTTTTATGGATGGTAAATGGTGGTTTATGTTGGTGGGTGGTGGATGAAATTAGGGCTGGCAATTTTTGACACGACCCATCAACCCGACACGACACGACACGAAAATAAAAGGGTTTGGGTTGAGGTTTTTGACACGCCAACCTGCCAACCCGTCAACCCGCCAACCCACCAAATATCAAGGGTTGACCCGTGGGGTTGGTGGGTTGACCCGCAAACCCGTTTATATTTAAATTAATTATTTTTTATATATTTTTTATTATATAATAAAAATTAGAACAACTAAAAAAATCAAATCCACTCTTTATATTTGTATTTTGAACAAATTCAAACAAACTCTAAGTTTATTTGTATTTTGAAGTTTAAATTTGCTTTATTTGAACTTGGAACTTGGTTGTATTTGGTTGCTTTTGAACTTGGTTGTATTTGGATGCTTTTGAACTCGGTTATATTTGGTTGCTTTTGAACTTAATTGTATTGAGACTTATTTTTATTTGAATTGTATGAAGTATGAACTATGACCTGTCAACCCGTTTATGACTCACCAACCCGTTTATGACCCATCAACTCGTTTATGACCTGTCAACCCGTTTATAACCCACCAACCTGACACTGACCCGCCAACCCGCCAACCCGTGACATGACCCACGACACGACCCTTCACGCGTAAGGGTTGAAGAACTCGACACGATTAGCTAAATGGGTGGGGTTAGGGTTGAGGTTTCTGACCCTCCAACCTGCCAACCCGTGACCCGCCAACCCACCAACCCGCGAATTGCCACCCCTAGATGAAATTGAGGGAGAAGAAAGGGGGAATGGATTAAAAAGGAAAAAAATAATAAAAAATCAAGAAATTATTAAAGGACTAAAATACCCCTGTATTTAATTTAGTTAACAGAAAAACTTAATGGAGTTAGAAGGCATGGACCGAATACGTTATAAAATGTAAACCATGAGGACCAAATCCATAGATATTTCTATTTTGGACCCAGAGTGTTAAAAACATCAAACCACAGGGACCAAATATTTTGATTTACTCTTTATTTAAGTTGAATTGTTCAATAATTAAATTTTGTATTGGATAAAAAATACAAGTTGATTTATTTTGAAAATAAAATTATTATATCATCGAGTCAATATTTTTCATTTTTTTAACCATTTGACTTTGAATTTTATACATTTGAATACGTGACTTAGAAACTCACAAAACTATAAAATAGAAATCGAGTGATAGAAAATAAAACTGAGACGAAACAAGATTATTTGTTAAACTGCTCAATAGTTTAAGATGTATATGATATCACAATTATACGTATATAGTATTCAGTAAAAAGCAAATTAAAAATCTAAAAGATTAACCTTCTTCGATATCATAAAGCTGAAATAAATACAAACCTTATCTTTATTTATTTTATGTTATGTTTTATTTAATTCATAAACAAATTAATTAATATTAACAATCCCTTCTAGTAGATTAAAATGGTGTTGGCCCTTTAATCAATTTTTAAATTAGATTTATGGATCGGTTGTGTACCTCTTAACGGTTTTATTAAAAGATAATCTCTAAATCGTTAAGATTTGACAGTTAAATCTTGTTTGGTGAAAAAAGGCGTCTCCCAACGATTCTAAAAACTAAAACGCTCTGAATGATTTTATATCTTAGGCATCCTTTAACCATTCAATACATTGATTTCATTCTCAACAATTACTAAACAATCATATTTAATAATGCACCACATCTAAGTGTGTAAACGAACCGAACGAACACGAACAGGGAATGTTCATGTTCGTTTGTTTAAGTTTAAACGAACATGAACACGAACACGAACACTTAACTGAGCAAAAAAATCATGTTCGTTCATTTAGCACACGTGGATGTTCGTGTTCGTTTATTTAGCACACGAGGATGTTCATGTTCGTTCATTAAACTCTTAAACGAACATAAATGAACGAACATGAACGAACAGAAAACCCTACATACTTTTGATTAACATACATGATTTCTTTTAATACGTCACATCATTGTCTATGAAACACGTTATTCAAATTGGTAAATAACTAATAACATAGTTCTTTAAAGTGTCGACTTGAAAAAACTTGCTTTCAAATTGTTTTTTTAACTTTATTAATTAAAACACAGTTTAAGTTAATTAATAAATAATAATTATAATTTATAAATCAAGTAATCACTATATATATACACTAATATAGATAAACGAACGAACAATTTACGAACGTAAATGAATGAACAATTCACGAACATAAATGAATGAACATAATCGAACGTTCACGTGTAACTGAACGAACAAGGACCTTGTTTGTGTTCGTTCGTTTAATTTAATGAACATAAAATCTTGTTCGTGTTCTTTCATTTATTAAACCAACGAACATAAATGAACTTCCCGTCGAACAAATTCACAAACAGTTCATGAACGTTCTGTACGTTTACAGGCCTAAGTTCACATCATAAAAACCTCTTAATCATTTTGGCTACATTATCTTTCAGCAACCGCCAAACAACCCCTTAGTTGTATCGATGCTTTTTTTTATTACCGATGTTCATGAATAGTGTGATACGGATACAATATATTCGATTTGTTCAGGTATGTGTTATACGGGTTTAGAGGATCATTTTCGAGAAAATTAATGGGTCCGGAGAAATCTAGAGCAGTAACATATCTATTTTTGTGATTAATGAATTGATTTATATATTAGTTGTTAATTACCTTTATTATTGAAAATGAAAAACTTTAACAACTTATTTGGCTAGTTTTGGTTAGGCGTCCTTTAATCAGCATCAATCGACTCTTAAATATATATTATATGTAATATATCATATAATATGTTTGAAATCTCTATATATGAAATACTATATAGTTAAATATTTGATAGTTAAATAATTTGAACTAATAATAATGTGATGACAAAAAACCTGATTCGTAAGCCAAAATGATAAGATCTGACACAGTGATAACTTCAATTTCATGTAGATCGAATTTTGTAATTTGTTTTTTAAACATAATTTCAAATTTCAGTCATATTAACACGTAAGATTTTATATTGGTTCATGAAAGGAACGAAGATTACCTTATAAGAGTCTTAATGCCTCATCTATCAAACGTGTTTTAAAAACCATAAGTATAGACATGCGGCCAAAACGGACAATATATAGCATTCTACATCGTCCTTTGTTTATACCAAACCAACCTTTCTTTATGCATTTATCAACCGAAACATTCAACTATTATATAAAAAATAATGTCGTTTTCTTAGACTTTCAAGCGACCAATAAAAATCTTCATTTTCTTATAGAAATTTTGTTATTAACTTGTATTTATTTGACAGAGTCGGTATATCTTGTTTTATGATAGAAAAAACTATCTATGGGTTCTCGGATATATATTACTTTAACTTTGATTCACCAACATCATCTGAGTTGAACTATTGGTTTAATAAATAAGTAACATTTATACGTAGTTGTTTTATATTCTGTCTTGCAATTAAGAAATCGGAAATGATTTTTCTAATTCTTTTTATTCTTACAGAAAAATATGATTAATCATGTGATTCAAGAAGTGATATTGGATTTAAGTTTACTTTCCAAAATTTGAACTCACCTCTTATAGGGGTAGTTGATGATAACAACTCAATTTTGTGGATGTTTAAACTTGTCAGGGTATCTTACTCTATGCCTAGACTAATCCCGGCAATTTATGACTTCAAGACATGAACCCTTGATAACTTAATGGCTGCAATTCTTGCGCACGCCTAGATTCGAACCCTGGGCAGATGAGATATTCCACCACATTCCCCAGAGCCTCAACCAATACGCCACAACCCTTATGGTTTGAATCTTAATCGGATCTAAAGTGAATTTTATTACTTTGAAAATATGTAATCAGTTAATTGGTAATCCTACAATTGGTTTCTCGTGGCTACTCCTTAATAGACACATTTGTTATTTAAATTGTCATACACATACATAGACACATACATGCATATGATTAAAATCTGACCCTTGCTTATCAGCACCCTTACTTCTACTCCAATGGTTGTGCCTCCTATAATCGGGCATGGGAACTCATATGATCGTTCAGTCGGTCCGATGTTGATATTCTGTAACCTGTGGTCATAACTGGCCCTTCTTCGGTTGAGAGTAATAGATAAAAAAACGTTCAATGTTTTATTTATTTATTATTAAAAATAACAGATAGAAAAATGATGATTAAATATCCAATAAAAAAATCCATTAAGGCATAAAACTTATTTTGTCACTTAAGAACTGGAACAATCAACAACTATTTCAAGTTGCAACCACTCAAATGTATACAGTTTGAACTTTGAATCAACATTAGGAAATATATTTAAGAGTAAATTACATATTTGGTCCCTGTGGTTTAGTAGTTTTAACACTCTGGGTCCCTAAAATAAAATAATTATGGATTAAGTCCTTGTGGTATCCGTTTTATAACGCTTTGGGTCCCTAAAATAAACGCCGTCTGTTAGAGCCATCATGTGCATGGCACATGATGGGTATCTTAGTCATTTAGCCTTTTTTTTATTTTCAGTTAAATCACAAGGACCAACACTGAAATTTACTTTAATAAATATTTAATAAAAATATAAAAACTAAAAAAACTCCATCTTGTTCATCCCTCCCACCCTAATTAACCTCCAACAACCCCACCACCACCGTCATCCCAACTTGACCCTATCATTTCTTCAATTCCTTTTATTCCAACTCTTTCTACAAAATCAACTTTATTAAGATATGAGAATCGACTTTTGTTTGTCTACAACATCAATTTTTTGTTTTTGTTTTCTTAAAAAACCCATCTTCACAAAAACCCATTTTCGGCAGCAGCACAGATGACAGATCCATCACCGACAACCTTCAAGATCGTAAGCTACCACAGATGACGGATCCATCGCCACCGTAGTTCTGATCGAGCGTCCAGCCATCGTCTCCGGCATCCAGCCACTCCCACGACATCAAGCATCTCCATTCACACCACCAACATACACCTAAATCAAGCCATAAATCCTAAATTGATGAACCCTAAATCGATTCCAGATCTACAGAAACTTAAATCGATGAACCCTAAATCGATTTCAGATCTATAAAAACCCAAAATTGATGAATGTGTTATGATAATTGTTAGGACAAGAAAGACCTCGAGATTTCGCTCAGCGGTCGAACCGGCTGGAATTTGCGTCGGGATCTGGCTGGAATTGGGTTCACCAGTGTTTGTTGGTTTAGCCATGGTGGTTTCCGATTTGCAAACCCTATTCTGCAAAAGCATAACAGCCGTCGTCGTCGGAGAATGCACTCTTTGGGTATGGATGGTTTTGTGGTGATTGTTACTTTAGCCATGGTGTGCGTTGGTGAGGAGTGCGGTCGATAGTGGTGGCGTCCGATAGTAACGTAGGCGGCAGGTGGTGGAGGCGTGCGGTGGTGGCATGGGTGGCGTGGTGGAGGCATCGTTTTATGCTTATGTTTTTTTCTTGTTTTTTATTTTTTTGTTAATATATTATCAAAGTAAATTACAGTTTAGTCTATCTGAGAGAATTACATATTTGGTCCTTGTTTTTTAATTAAATATTAAAAATAAATGAAATGACCAAAATACCCCTTCAAAATTTTGAGTTAACAAACAATTTTAGACGGCGTCTATTTCAAGGACCCAAAACGTTATAAAACGGATACCACAGGGACCCAATCCATAATTATTTCATTTTAGGGACCCAGAGTGTTAAAACCACTAAACCACAGGGACCAAATATGTAATTCACTCTATATTTAATAATGTTGTATGATGTAAAACAATTGGCCCAAAGAAAGCCCAACTAACAACTCATTAATAAGGTATTGGGGTTCAATTTGTTTTACATTCATGAATCATGATGTTTCAAATAGCATATTGCTCTTTTAAGATGTAGTCAGTCAGGATCATATATGTCCCATGCATGATGATCATGGGATTAATGTTTGAGTATATATAACTATATATGTTATGTATGCAATGAAAGTTTGTAATCCAAGGTTTGGGGTCATAAAGATGTTTCTTTTAACACATGAGCAAAAATTTACGGGTTCAGTTGACTTGTCAATACTTTTTGACTTTGATAAATATTCAATAATCATGATACAATAGCTATGTTGGAGACTCTTATTTCATATCCCACAATAGGACACCCTTAAGAAAGACATGAACATGAGAAGTTTAATAATTTATCAACCTTGTACCATATATCTGGTATGAAATAAAATTTAATTTTTTGTTCAACTTTATTGATGACTTAATCAACTTAATGCGATTTGCATAAACATTTATGGTAGTTTACTTACAACTTAATGGATCATACATGAGCTAATTCGCACAATAGACTAAAAGCATTTGTCCCATTCAGACAAATTGTTGACAAAAATACCTTTATTAAAGAAGAAAGGTTTTAAAAGGAAAAATGAGATGCCATTTTCTTTTTCTTGAAATATCGTCTTCTTCATCCCTCTCTTCAACCTTAGCCGCACTGCACCACCTATTGCTCGTTGGCGTTGTTCACCCTCGCTGCTTGTTATAGCTGCTATAATCATCGCTTCTCACCAAAGGTTTGATTTCTTTTGTGTTTGTCACCTTCTTGCTCCCTCTTACTTGGTTCCTTTAAGTCTCATCCATACGTGTTACAAAAGGGTGGAGCTACTAGGTGTAGATGTTGGAGGTTGTGCCATTTGCTATGCAAAGAAAAAGGAAGGAGCTACTAGGTTTCTTAGAAAGATATAAGTTGCATAATGTGTTCCTTAAATTTAGAAAAGAAAAGGATATACTTTGAAACAAGATTGTCGCTACTATCGTTTTAGAATTGAATGATAGTTTTTTGAATCACTTGCCACACGTTGTTCCTCATAGTCTTTTTTATCACAAAATCGACAACAATTTATCAAACAATGCATGATTCATATCGAGGGATAAATTGATCATTTATGTTATTCAAACTACTGATTCAGGAAAAAAAGTAAACAACAACATCAATCTAGTCAGACAAACAATTCTATCCATACAAAACGTAATAAAGTTTTTGATAAACAATCCCTTAATATTTTTTTTGTTCTCAAGTTTAAACACCGCGCTATATTTCAAACAACAAGCTTTTTCTGTTACATCCCTTGTCCGAATACCAAACGCACAAAGATGGCTGGGTAAAAAACAATATAAAGTAATCAAATCATTAATAGCCTAGTGGTCGATAACATTATTGGGAGGGACAGTGGATGATTATCTCTGTCTACCCGGGTTCGATTCATGAGATGAACATGTGGCGATACCCTGATCATGCGGGCTTTGTCGGTCCATGGTTGCCGACGACTAGTCAAGTTCTCATATGGATCTAGGACACCTCGTCGACTTCGTGTCGGAACGTGTACATGTGTTATATGCCGTTTAAAATAAAAACAATACAAAGTAAAAATTGCTAAAGTTGACGTTGGAATTGGGCCAAACCCAGATTGAGATTTCACTTCAATTTAGTTCGGATCCAAATAGGCCCAAATTATCAGACTCTAAAATTAGTCAAAATAAGTCAAAATGAGATTCCAAAAAGAAAAACCTAAAACCGTTAAACCCTAGCTAACCCAAAACCCTCCACCGAAACAATCGGAAATGGTGAAGTCGTATCTCCGGTATGAGCCGGCGGCGGCCTTCGGAGTGATTGCGTCGGTGGAGTCCAACATCACGTACGATACCTCCGGCAAGTATCTGCTAGCTCCGGCGCTCGAGAAGGTCGGAGTTTGGCATCTCCGGCAAGGCGTCTGCTCCAAAACCCTAGCCCCATCTACGCAGTCACGGGGACCTTCTCTCGCCGTAACTTCAATTGCGGCCGTTCCTTCTTCACCTCTGGTGATTACTCCTTTCTCTATATACTGTATTAGAATCTGTACTGAATGTGTAAATTACTATGATCTAGGTTAAAAGGCAGAGACTTTGGTAAATTGTTGCATATTGAGATTAGGTTCCTAAATGTATTGATAATTTTGAATGTTAGTGTTTAGTGGAACAGGATTTTGACTTTATATGTGAAATGGACTATCTATTGATTAGAAAATTAGTTAAATTATCAATTAGACTCTCCAAGTACCTGGAAATAAATTGAATAGAATGTTAGCTCTGCCAATTTTGTTGGTTAGAAACTTTTAATATATAGCATCTTGTGTCTTTTGTTCTTCAAAGAAGTTAATGTGGTGAGATACAGAGATATACTTTGGAAATGTGTACCTGTTAACTAGGGTATTATAAGTCTTTGAGATTACTTGTTGTAGTCAAGAGCTCTTTGCAAAAAAGATGAAGTATTTATTGTGTTGTGAAAGCGAAGAGAGTTTAAGTTGATTGAATGAATTATGATTGCAAGAGGTGAGGTGTTTTTTTTTTCCTCTTTATCTGGCAATGGAGTTATTGTTTCTATGTAAAACAATTAAGTGAGTGTTCTCTTTGTGTATGTTGCAGATAGCTAGTGGGCATGCGGATGGAAGTATAAGAATATGGAATTGTGAGAAGGGTAGCTGTGAGACCACGTTGAATGGGCACAAAGGGGCTACAACAGTCCTTAGGTTTAACAAGACAGGATCGTTACTTGCATCTGGAAGCAAGGACAATGACATTGTTTTATGGGATGTTATTGGTGAAGTTGGACTTTTTCGTCTCCGTGGCCACCGTGATCAGGTTTATATTTTTAAAGATTGTTTGAATTATTTTCCTTGCTAATCTGTATGATCTTCTTCCAGTATGTAATCTAAATATATGTTGCTTGGATTTCATTTCGGGTTGTAGGTTACTGATCTTGCCTTCTTGGATTCGGGTAAAAAACTTGTTAGTGCTTCCAAGGACAAGTTTTTAAGGGTTTGGGATCTTGATACCCAGCATTGTACGCAAATAATTGGTGGCCATCACAGTGAAGTTTGGTCCATAGATGTTGATCCTGAGCAGAACTATCTGGTCACTGGATCAGCCGATTCAGAGCTCCGATTTTACACTATTAAGCATGAAATTGTAGATGGCCAATCTGTATCAAAAACTAGTAAAACTGATGCTGAAAGTAAAGACTCTAGTGCTGAAAGCAAATGGGAAGTTTTGAAACCTTTTGGTGAAATTCAACGGCAGAGCAAAGATCGTGTTGCAACAGTCAGATTTAACAAGTCCGGTAACCTTCTTGCTTGCCAAGTTGCAGGAAAGACGGTGGAGATATATCGTGTATTGGATGATGCTGAATCGAAGCGCAAAGCAAAAAGGAGAGTTAGTCGAAAGAAGGAGAAGAAATCTTCTAAAATTGCAGATGCCACTGAAGCTGGAAATGCAGATCATGAACAGAAAGATGAAGGAAGCATACCCTTGGTTACAGTCACTGATGTATTTAAGCTTTTGCAGACTGTACGAGCTAACAAGAAGATCTGCTCTATCTCATTCTCTCCCATAACTTCCAAGAATTCACTAGCTACGTTAGCACTATCATTGAACAATAATTTGCTGGAGACTTATTCAATAGAGAGCAATTCAGTTACAAAAACAAGTGCTATTGAGCTTCAAGGTCATCGTTCTGATGTAAGAAGTGTTACCCTTAGCTCAGACAGCACTCTTCTGATGTCAACCAGTCACAATTCCGTGAAGATCTGGAACCCAAGTACAGGCTCTTGTCTTCGCACTATTGATTCAGGATATGGATTGTGTAGTATGTTTGTTCCTGGTAACAAGTACGCTGTCGTTGGTACAAAAGCTGGGGATCTTGAGATTATTGATGTGCGGAGTGGTACTTCTGTTGAAGTGGTGAAAGCTCATACAGGCTCTGTGCAATCAATTGTCCCCACACCAGATGGTGGTGGCTTTGTCACTGGGAGTACGGATCATGATGTTAAGTTTTGGGAGTATGAAACCACAAAAAGTTCTGATCAGGTGTGTTCATAACTTATGTTTACGCTCTCTTATTATTTCTTTCTTATACTCACCTTACTCCAGCGTTTTTAATTTTCAGATGGACTTTTTCTGACCATCTTAGTGTTTGCCACTATGTTTTTTTGATATGTGCAACTCATCCTATTTGCATTTATTAAGATTTTGTCTGCATAAATTTTCGTAATTGGGTTTCAGAAATAGTTAAGAGAGATCACCAACTAAGTCCCCTAAATGACTGCTCAGTGATAAAGGAATAGGTTACTTGCGCTTTTTGGCTATTTTCTTATAAATACAGTAGGTTTTACTTTCATGTTACGAGTTACGACAATGACTTATGGTTAAGTATGATGTTGAACGTGCAAGCCCTTATGCTTTTCATAAGCAACACACTTGTATAGTGCTCTCATATTAGGGTGCATATTCATGATAGTTTTGGAAATAACTCTTTGTTTTCCCCTCTCTATGATTATTAAATGTCTTGTCTATTTAGATTGTGTACCCAAAGTATCTCATAGCTCTTGTATTAGGACTCCTAACGACCTCCAAACTAAAATCTCTACTACATGAGTTGTGGCATACACAGTGAGTGGGTATTGCCCGTGAATGCTATAACACATGAAAAACATAGAAAATGCTATATAAATGGTTTGTGTCATTATAAACTGAATATAACTCTTAAAATTGAATTTTGAAGTCCAGAAGTTGTCATGAGGTAAAGAGGCCTTTTCTCTCACAACCTATTTGAGCTCAAAGTGTATTCAACCACACACGCATACTTATACCTTTGAAGCCGTTTTGAGTGTGTTTAGATTTGCTGCATAATGGGTGAAATCATTTATAATCCCTTGGCTTTTTTGGGTTTTCAGGATTCAGTGCATTTAACAGTGTCTAATGTACGGAACTTAACAATGAACGATGATGTTATAGTGGTTGCTGTAAGCCCTGACGGGAAGCATATTGCTGCCGCTCTATTGGATTGTACTGTGAAGGTCAGAGTTGCTTTTTTGATGTTCTTTTATGTCTGCTCCCGCACATGATTTTTTGCTTATATATTGCTTCACCTTATTTTGTTTCTTAGTGCAACCAGGGTGCTAATGAGATACTATATCTAGATATTTCTGTTTTTGTTATCCCCTTCAATTTGTAAAACTCTGGTGTCACTCTTGTTATTGCTATTCACATTATGCTTCAGGGATAAATTTGTAGATACTTATTACTGACACTTGTCTAACACATGTTAGATGTTCAACAGTTTGGGGATGAATATGAAATGATAAATACATGTTAAAGGGCATGCTTGGGTGTACTTGATTCATAATTTCTTGTGTTTGAAATCATTTTGATGTATTAATAGTACTTTCAAAAGTTTATATTCAAATCCTAGTGAGTTTCGGAGAAGACTTTTTGATAAACTCAAGGGTGTTCTTCCTTGTGGTTTTATCTGCATCTTACTTTTATTCTCAGCTTGTAGATCATATTATTTACGTATTAGTTGCTAAATATTGCATTAAAAACTTTCAGGTCTTCTACATGGATACTCTTAAATTTTTTCTTACATTGTATGGTCACAAGCTGCCGGTGTTGTGTATGGATATGTCATCTGATGGGGATCTTGTTGTTACTGGATCTGCGGATAAAAACTTGAAAATTTGGGGTTTGGACTTCGGTGATTGTCACAAGTCTATATTTGCTCATGCTGATAGGTACGTTCTTTGTTATGGAATAATTTATCATCCCAAACATCAATTCATACAGCAAATTTAGTATGAGTTAATTTTCGTATGCAGTGTTACGGCAGTGAAATTTGTTCGCAACACCCACTACATGTTCAGTGTTGGGAAAGATCGTCTGGTAAAATACTGGGATGCTGATAAATTTGAGCTGCTCCTAACTCTAGAAGGCCATCATGCTGAAGTTTGGTGTGTTTCGATCAGCCATCGTGGTGATTTTCTTGTGACAGGGTCTCATGATAGATCAATTAGACGTTGGGACCGTACCGAGGAACCATTTTTTCTTGAGGTAAATATGGTGTTTTTGCTCGCTTATTCCTTCATCTACTTTTTCAGTCTGGTTAATATTTGCAGCTATATAATGCTACTGTATATGAATGATTTGTAGGAAGAGAAAGAGAAAAGATTGGAAGAAATGTTCGAGGCTGACCTTGACAACTCATTAGAAAACAGATATCTGCCCCAACAAGAACTTCCAGAGGAGGGTGCTGTAGCTGTAGCAGGAAAGAAGACTCAAGAAACACTCTCAGCAAGTGACTCGATTATTGAAGCCCTAGACATTGCAGGGGAGGAATTGAAACGTTTGGCTGAACATGAGGTCTGTATTTTGCTATATAGCACATATTTACATTTAGAATATCATTTATATATTTCTGCAAATGTGAAAAAATCCGAATTTAGGGGTGAGCTTTTTAATCTAATGTACATTTGGTGGATAAATGTCAATCGCCTGTTAGGAATTTAAAGATTTTAGATTAATCCAGAATTACTTTGTTTACGCTTTCAACTACTTTACAGTTTGGTTTATTACATGGTATTGCATTTAATTACTTGATGTTTTGCAAATATCAGGAGGAAACGAGAAGCGGAAAGGGTGCAGAGTTTCGTCCCAATATAATTATGCTTGGGCACTCTCCATCTGATTATATTCTTCGTGCAGTCTCAAAAGTTCATACCAATGATCTAGAGCAGACATTACTAGTAAGTGAACTGTATACTGCTGTATATAAATCAGTATTGCTATGTGTTCTACAGAGTTCATACAGCTGCCGGCAATTATGTTTTTTCATGTTCTGAAGGATATGGTCTGATTAATATGTACACTATGGCATTTTCCTGGTTTATCCGAAATGCCATATGTAATTTCTAATGCTCTGCAAATTGTTGTGATTATGCTTATAGTTTGGCTCATGTTGACATTGTTGGTAAATCTAAAAGTTAGACCTCCAACTGTGCTGCAACTATTCTACAAATGGTTGTCCTTTTCATTTCCGAGTCTCATGAACAATTATATCGTTTTTGCAGGCTCTACCATTCTCAGATGCTTTGAAGCTCTTATCATATTTAAAAGATTGGTCCGCAAATCCTGATAAGGTCAGATTTTATGCTTTGAAGGGCATCTAAAACTGTTAGAATGTTACTCGAGTCTCTTATGCTTGAATTTGATGGACTTAAATGTAGCATTTATATATTAACCTAAAAAATGACCTACCTTCAACTTATTCTCACATCTGTCATCGACTTCACTGTATTTTCTTATCATGTTACAGTTATGTTGGTATTTATTGTTTCACAGATGATTTTCTGAACATTACTTCCGATCAACGTATTTTACGTCACATGCTATCATCATCCTTTTTGACCGTTGTGGTTACTTTAAATTTATCTGCAGGTTGAGCTGGTTTGCAGGATAGCCACAGTGTTATTGCAGCTGCATCTTAATCAGCTAGTTGCAACCACAAGTACCAGGCCTCTTTTGGCTCTTCTTAGAGACATACTTCATGCTAGAGTTAAGGTACAAGCAAAACAAAAATTCTGAAAATATAAAATGGGTTTCTTGTTTTTATTGGCCAATTCGATGCACTATCTTTTGTTTATTGACCTTCATTTGTACTAATTTCTAGTCAGATGACTCTAAGAAGTAGGGTGTCCACCCTTTGTTGAATATCCCATATTAAGATGCTTTGCTGGGGCATGGGGTCAGGGGATGGTGTGGTTTACGTGATGTTTGGCATCCATAATCCTTATTTTTGGAGTTCATTGAGATAGTTACGTTTTGGCTAGCTATAAGTTTTTGAAAAGCTACTTCAAGTAGCATTTTAATAAGCTCCACAATCTTTTTTCCACTTTTTTTTTTCTGAGTTTGCCAGCGTGTTTTTCCAAAAAATATCTCAACATGTTCATTAGGTTATTTTACATTATATTTTTGCTTATCATCTAGTTACATAACAAGCTTTTAAGCCAACAGCCAGTTTCTGAAACATCATGAGTTCTTGATTGTGGCTAGTGGAATTTGGGGTTGAGGGAGATGATTTTGATCTTATATTAATAAAATTTGAGAGATGAAAATCAGCAATTTGTTCATAAATTTAAGGTTAAAATTCCAATGTGAGACTTATCATTTTTTGGGATCACTGAACTCTGGCATTTTTACATGTTAAGGATATGAATGTAACATTTAAACTTTTTCAGGAATGCAAGGATACTCTTGGATTCAATCTGGCAGCCATGGATCATGTCAAGGTCTGTTTTACTTATGAATTTACCCGAATTTGAAATCCTTTTATGATTCCAGCAATTGATGGTTTCAATATCCTTCGCTATGTTTGAAATTATGTTTTACTTATGAATTGACTTGAATTTGAAATCCTTTTATAATTCCAGCAATTGATGGCTTCAAAATCTGATGCACCCTTCCGAGATGCAAAGACCAAGTTACTGGAAATACGGTCACAACAGTCGAAACGTGTTGAAGCAAGGGCAGACACCAAGGGCGAAAGAAGGAAGAAGAAAAAGCAAAAGCAAAAGGACGATGGACACGTCTGGTCTTGATTTGCAGCCATGAACTTGCGATCAGATATGGTTGACCAGCAGTCATGGACTCACGATCAGATATGGTCTAGCAGATTTGGTCGATCATCATGATCATCGGCAACAATCGTCTACATCTTAGTTGTAACACAAATGTATAAATTTTTGTTCAATTATATTCATAATTTTGGCGATATCAGTGGCATGTTGGATTACATAATATTATGGTGCTCCAAATTTTGTAGTTGGAGATGAGTGTTTTGATAGTTATTCATGTGACCCAGTTTATATAATGTTTTTTTTAGGCTATAGCTATGCATAGAAACTTAACCTTTTGTGCAATGCCAACTTAAAACCTAAATCTCATTTTTCATTCTTGTTCCATCATTAAAATAAAAATATATCACACTTGTTTATTTTAAATTTATTTGATTCAAGTGATATCTGCTTTTAATTATTTTTATTCATATGATTTACTAACATTCTTTTAATTATATATTCATGTAATTAATGAGATCGTGAGAGTTTGGGAAAGTAAAAATCATGCATTGGAAATTAATACATGAAATATGGTACTAAAAATAAGAGTTTCAACTTTCAACACATGCTAAATATAGAGTATAAGAAATGTAAAACGTCTAACATTTTATATTTGTTATAGGTGAATAAATATGTAAGCTTTCTTGAAATTGTTGTTAGTAGTTGTGAGTTTCTAGTCCAGCTTATGCATACAAAATAAACTAGGACGACCATGAATGACTTGGAGTTATCGCATGTGAACCTCCATGACCATAAGAGCTTTTTGCATATTTTGACTATAGTTTTGTGATTTCTAACCGGAGTTCTCAATCATTTATTTTTATTTCCCTTAAAAGAGTGAATTAGAATAATGGATTTTGAATTCGAATTCTCCAACATGATGTCGTCAGAATAAGGTTTTCTAAAATACTCAAATTCCTTTCAATTAAAATTCAACCAAACTTGTTAATTTCTTGAATAATCTATGGTTGATAAGAGATCCCGTGCTTATCTCAAATTACGAAGTTCTCCATTGAATGACTCCTTATATATCCACAAGTATTTATGATCAACAACATATAACCTTTATGTTTTATTTTTATTAGGACAAATAACTAATGTATGTCTTTTTTCTCCTGATTTAAGCTACCATAATTTCGTTGTAAATCTATGCACAACCCTGTATTCAAAGTTTAAGTTGCTCCTATTTGCATGCTACTAAAGTAATCATTTTGCTTTCTTTTCCTCTTGTTACCACGATCTTTGAGGTATATGAATATTTGATGCGTGTTTGCATAGATATGTTCCCATACACATCTTCTATTTTTACGATTTCATTCCCAATGTATTTTCAACTTTAAAATATAGTTATGTATCTCTTGAACAACCAAACCAAGTCAAAGTCATAACAATTTTATTTTCTTGACACTAATAGATACCATAAGTGAATAATGAACATGTCTACAAGTCTATCAAACCTTTTAACATGTTAAAACCCACCTATTTTTCCAAGTTTGATCTGTTTTAACACCAACCATATAATCCCTTTTAAAAACATTAATTTCATAAAATCAAACTATCATTAACCACAACTCACATTCCAAAAATTGAACTACAACACTCATAACTAAGAAGCCAACCGACAAAATCATTTATTACTTCATCACCACTCTCATTCATCCTTAACAATAACTTAAATATACTTTTGACAATAATGGTAATTATACTTTAATGACTAAACCGACGACTCAACATCTAACAAAAATGACATAATAAGTGGTATGCAAAGACCGACATGATATTATAGCTATAAGAGATAACGATCAAAAATATAAAATACAATTAAACTACACAATAAAATGAGATAAAATGATATAAAACTCATCATAAGAGTATCCATAGTGGTGGGAAGTGATAATAAAATCCTCTACTTTGCCGCTTCATGGTTGCCAGAATACGTGGTGTTTAACTGTTTATTACTTGGAGTGGTGAGAAATGATGATGAAATTAGTAAACAAGGTGGGTTTTAGAATATCATGTGACGGAGAGTAACTGCTACGTATTTGAGTGATAAGCTGAACGGTGAAAATAATAAACCGTAGCGATGATGTGATAAGAGTTGTGGAGAGCTCCTTGTAGTGTGATACTGATATTAATACTGTGAGGTCACATTATTTGTTACATGGACAGGTATTTTATACAATACAAAACAAAACAAACACAATAAAACAAAAAATAAAAATAAAAGAAAAATGCATGATTTCATTTGGGTTCCATTATGAAGATTGGGAATGTTGAATTTGATGATTGCAGCAGAGAGGAAAAGAAATTTGTGTAGAAGAATCTTGTGGAGTGATCCAATGTGACCCATTCAAGATTCCCCAATCCAATTTTTGCGTTCTCAATTGCTACATATATATACACATATATATATATATACATACAACCTCCTTCTTCTATAATAATAACCATCAAATTTTATAGGGTTTCTTTCATTCTATCGTAAAATGGCAGCAATGGAGGTGAAGAAGGTGTATTGCAGGAGAAAGAGGGAGAAATCTCAGCAAATTGATCACATACCAAAGTGTTTTCAGCTCCCTAGAACTCCTTCTGCTTCCAAACCTAGAACTGATTTCTCTCTTCCCATCTGTTCCTCCAAAGGTCTTGTTTGTTTAACTCTTGCTTTTTTTTTCTTTTTTTCTTTCCAAAATTCAACCTTTTTATCGGAATTCGTGACTTTGATTTGATATATGAACCATTTGTTATTGATTCATGTATGAATTTGGCTTAATCGATCAGTCTACACCTTGAAAAAGGTTTGGGGGTACTTCTTCATGTTAGTTAGGGTTAGGTTAGGGCTTCTTAATCTGTTGCAATTCTTGTTTTTCCATATGAATTGGTCTATCTTCACTTGGTGCAAAATTTGTGAACTTTGGGTTGGGGATGGAGGTCTTGTGATAAACAATGTATGTTGATGCATATAAGATTGGAGTTTACTAGTTTATAATTCTTGATGTGATTAAGATGAAAGACATGAAAGAAGACTCTTAACTTAAAGTATGTGGGTTTTAAGTTGAGTATTATTGGATGAAAATGTAGAGCATGTTGTTGCTTCTCTGTGTCGATATTCTCATTGGTATTTCATTTGAAAAAAAATATTATTCAGTTTTTTGAACTCTGCCTTGTTGTAATCCCGAGAACTTGTTTTAATAGAAAGGCAAAGGGGTTAACCGTTGAAGTGTTGAGGTGCCTGGTCTTATGAACTCCCTTTCCCTAATTATAGAGATAAAAACAAAAAAATTGTGAGGGTAGTGGCATGCTCCAAAGGAAATTAGATTAGTGGACTTTGAGTTCAGTATCAACTATCAAGTGCACCACAGATATTAGGGATAAACAATTGCAGTGTGGAATTTGACTACTATTGGGTGCTTGGCTTGGATGGTATCCAGTAATTAGGTAACCCCCAAGATGGTGATACCTTGGATGTATGGATTTGAATTTCTGTTCCAAGAAAACTATCAAAATTGACTTGTTTGACTGGTGAAGAAAGTAAAGTATATAATGGGAAAAAAAACCAAAATAAATAGAAGGCCAATGGAAAACAGTAGTAGGGATAGGGTGGGTAGGAGATGTTGAATGACCAAATGAGAGGAGAAGGAGATTTCTGTAGAAATATTAGGAGCCAGAGAATCTATTGGGAAAGGAAAAAATGGTAAAGGATGGACGGACAACTAGAAGTAAGATAAAGACATCAAAAGGAAAAAAAATAAATTCAATGTTGAATAATTTAGAGAAGATGGATGATTACACTTTAGAGAAGATGCTTCCCAAGTGACATTACCATAATTAATTCCTACCGATGTAAAGGAATGAGTAATGAAGATTTTATTCCACTTTAGATATTTCCTTCATACATCAGGTAGCTTGGCCTACAAACACCTTAAATGCGTTATAATTAAAGTTGTTGTCTTATGATCTTAATGAAAAGATATAAGCTTTTAGAGAAACTACAAGATGCCATTAAGTATCACCCCTGAGTTCGTGTTGGTGGCTTTGAATCTTTGAGCCACATCACATCTTGAAGTACTTTTATTGAGAAAGAAGGGTAGAGGGTATGGAGACAAAATGCTGTTAGGTTCTATATAAAAGTAGATGGTATCATATTGGTTAGCTTAAGCTCTAAGTTATTGATATTTGCAAAACCATTTTCTATGCCTAGTCTAACTCTACTTTCAGGTGCTAGAAGCTTATATATTACTCATTCCATCCTAGAAAAAGTGTCAATTTCATAATTTTCTTCTTTCTGAGCCCTAGTTCAGAATTTAAGATTGAGATAAATTTGATGTTGCAGGTTTAATCTTCTTTTTATAGAGATTGGACAAACAATCCTTTTCCTTATCTTTAATCATGTGAACTTGCCAATACTATCTTGGAGTTCATTCCATATTTTGAAGTTAAATCTACTTAGATTTATGCTAATAGTTCCATATATGAATTAATTTGTAACATCTAATGCTTATGTAATCTGGCATTTAGCAACCTAACCTAGCTTACATAACTTGCTTTCAAATATGCTAAAAGTAATATTAGAAAATAGAAGATCAAAAGCTTCAAATGAATAAAAAGATGACTTTATTATTATGCAACATAAGTTACCAAAATTGTGCAACCCAAAATCTTCATGACGTGTCATATTTTTCTTGCCAATTTTGAACCATCTTGGAACTCAGTGAAGCTGGTGCTTCACGTTATTGTATTTCTGTCTTGATAAAGTTGCTTTCCAACAAGTGGTTATTGTTGTACATTACAGTCACGTTCTCGCGGGTATAAGGACAATGGAAGAAAGTATTGCATCTTATCTATCCTTTTGTGTATTTGGTTTCATCTATTGTAGCCTTTCAGTTTTGGGTGGGTGTTCATTTATTACTTTGGTAACTGATGTTTCCAAATTCGCTAAAGAAGGATGGTGGGTGTTAACCTAATTTATTTTAATGATTTCTACTTGTACTTTATGCATAAAAGTTGAATTTACTAGAGATATATTGGAATTTAACATATATCAGAGTTATGTTTCTATAGTTTTATAGTTAGTGATGTGTTTTTGTTCTTGTTTTGGTTACAGTATCTGTTTATTTAGAAAGTGATGTATTAGGGGGAGGTCGTATATTGACAGAGGACTTCCAAAACTCTTGCTTTATCTTCCATTTTCTGTTTTCTTTATGCATCTTCTGGTCTTTTATGTAACAGACATAGAACTGGAGCCGCTCAGCAGCAAAGAGATCCAATCAAGTGTCATTGTGGGGAGTTCAGATACGTCAAATGACAAGATAAGGGATATAGATGACCCATCTTCTACTAGATCCACTGAGCCAGAAAGTAGAAGACAAGAAACACCGACGAATTGCATGGAATTAACAGTCGTCAAATCGTTCGGGGAAAAAGCACAAATGCAACCTTGCAGTAACAGGTTGAGCGCACATATGTTTGAATCATGCTGTTATGTTTTCACATCTAGAACATGAGAACAGTTTGCTTATAGCAATCACCTTATTTATGTGGATGATTAACACCATCCACCCTTGTGCATCTACTAATCCCAATGATGTTATGCTTTTGATCAAGTGTGCTAAAATACTTGTGGAATTTTCTTATTCATATCAGGGATGTATTTTACATATTTTCTGGTATTCTTGTATTTTTTTTTAAAGATTGCATTATTTTTATATGTGAATAGAAATGATGAAGGTAGAGATGATAATGCTACGGTTTTGGAGTTCACTCCTAATAGATCACAACTGACAGAAAACAGTGAAGTATGTGCAACTCCTGGAAGTGTTGTCTGGGCTAAAACCGGACAATGTTGGTGGCCTGCAGAAGTAAGTAATCAGATACGCATAAATTTTCTTTCACTGTGTGGAACCTTATACTGGCCAAAAGAAACTTCCCGAATGCAATATATTGAAGCACACTGCTTAAAATCACCCTTTTGTGTTAAGTTTTATACATGACCTAAATTTATAGCGTTTGACTCTAGGATGTGTCTACACTGACCTCTCATTTGCATTTTGATCCAGATTTTGGGAGAGAAATCAAGCAAATCCGGGTCTCGCGTTGAAAGGCATCTTTTAGTGCAGTACTTTGGTAAAAATGGCAGGTAATGAATACTCAACATGTATATATATATACATATATATGTTATATTTCTTTTTTGGATGTGTAATGTTTCAGAAGATTTGTTTCCTGTTTAAATATATAACCTAAAATTTCCTTGTCTCATTTTTCAGTGCTTGGGTTGATCCAGCTACAGACCTTTCACCATTTGAGGAAGTGAGTTGGCCCTGCTACATAAGTATTGCCATCTTTAGTCTTCTTTGTATTCAAGTTTCAAAAAAATCAGCCAGTTTGGCTTCTCTAGAGTAATATCTTCATGACAGTTACATCCACATGTCTTTTATTTACTGGCTACAATTGGCTACTTTGCAAAATGAATTTTCTCCCAATCAAGGCCGTGGTTTATAAGTTATTCACAGATAGAAATGATGCACTGTGATTGCGATGGGTTATTACCTTATTGTTAAAAAGAGATGGTAGGTACCCCAAATCTTTGCAATTGTCCACCTCATTTATGCTTAACTACTTAACGCCCTATGGATATGCAATCTTTTCATTTTTAATCATTGAACAAGTATACGTTTGTTTGTAGCTCCAATTGTGCACTCTTAATATTCGTGATGAAGATTCTCTTTTTGTATGCGTAGTGTTTCAAAGAAAGGAGTTGTAACCGGGCAAAAGAGTTTCAGAATGCTTTGAAACAAGTAATAAGAACCTTATACTTTAAGTTGGTATTCTCTTTTCACGATTATTTGCTTCCTGGAAACTTAAAGTTGTCATTATCTTTTTTCATTTTTGTTGTGAATGCAGGCATTGCACTATAAGGAGCATCCCAGATCATGTAAGGAGTCATCTGGTTCTCCTGATGGACGTGATCGTTCAAGTCACCAGTTACCTGGTATGTATTAATGAATTATAAAGATTGCTGTTGGATATTATCGAAAATGACTGCTTCCATAAATTTCATCAACCCGTTTTATGAGAGAATCTAATTGTTTGTAGTAAACATTGCTAAAACAAGCATTGTTTTGGAAATTGTTTGAGGCGTGCGCCTCTCACTGAGTGGATGAGTCATACATCTTGTATACCAGAGGCGGTGAGTGAGTTGGCATACAGGCATACGCCTGCATTTGTACATGCTCTATCTTTATTTAGTCATTTTTTTGAAACCTTTCCATCTTTATTCAATAGAAGACCAAAGTCGAACCCTAAAGTAATTATAAGCAACACCAACAACTTTTCTCTCTTGATAGCAGATCACGAATCACTCTTTCCTCTCACCCTGTTCCGCTTCTCAAAGCCCGTCCTCTATACTTGTTGGCTG
This sequence comes from Centaurea solstitialis, assembly GCA_030169165.1. Classification (NCBI taxonomy): domain Eukaryota; kingdom Viridiplantae; phylum Streptophyta; class Magnoliopsida; order Asterales; family Asteraceae; genus Centaurea; species Centaurea solstitialis. The sequence goes on along the minus strand of CM058042.1, from coordinate 4,061,110 downwards.
CAAGTTTGTGGTTCTTGTATAAAAAGTTTTGCGTGTGCTACATTCCAACTTGTAACACATGCACATTTTCTTTTCTTTGAACATGATTGTATAATGTATATATTTTTAAAGCTGGTGGTACCCACCACTATAAGTAGTGTGAATATACATCAATTTGTGCTAGGAGTGTATAATTATGTATATTGTGTTGTTGTGTGTGTGTGTGTATACATATATATTGTTCACTGTTCTAGTATGTATTTTGTGTGTGTTTATATAAGGATATTCTGTGACACAGCTCTAGCTTAATACATCAGTGAGTATATTCTGTGAATATATTTTTGTCATTTTGTGTACGTATACAAGTATACTTTGTACTTTCTATATATCTGCCAGACTGTGACTCTGCTGTTGTTTTTTGTGTATGTATAACGTATATTCTGTAATTTTTATACAAACAGCCGTGAGTATATGTATATATATTTTCTATATAACATTGAGTATATTTTTTTAAATATTCTTAGAGATATATTTTTGATACTTATCAGTTATTATATCTCTAAGTTACTTTATTTGTTTGTTATTTTGCCTTTTTAAGCTGGAACGATGACTAGCACCGAACCAAAAACGGGATCAAGAAAGGATCCATCATGGAAGTATGGTGTAGAAATTGAAGTGCCGGGAGGGAAGGCGGGAAAAAAAGTTACAAGTATATCCGATGCAACTTTTGTAGCAAAGTCGTTAAGGGGGGAGTGAAGAGAATGAAAGAGCATCTTGCATGTACGCATAAGGATGTTGTGCCATGTCCGAATGTACCCTTAGAAGTGAAAGATGAGATCAACCAATACTTGAAGAACTTCCAAAATGCGAAGTTTGCTTATCAACGCAATTTTGACGAGATGATAGCGAGCGAAACCTACTTTGTTGATGATCGTGGCGATAGCGGGATTTTGTCAGAGGGCATGAATTCTTGTCGTAGTGGTAGTGATAGAGGAATTAGAGGACCAATGGATCGATTTTTGGAGAAGAAAGGAGATGATACTAATGCTAAAGAGATGGCAACAAGTGCCAATGAGCATCGTAGTGAAGTTTGCTCGGATATTGGAAGATTCTTCATTGAGAATGGGATTCCATTTAGTTGTGCAAGAAGCCCATCATATTTCAAAATGTTGCATTCGGTTGGAAATTATGGCCAAGGCCTGCAAAGCGCCGACGATGCATGAGATGAGTAATTGGATCTTACAAAAAGAGGTGAAAACAACTTCAGAGATTGTTATGAAGTAAAAGCAACATGGAAAAAGACCGGGGTTTCTTTGTTATTGAATGGTTGGTCTGATGAGAAAAATAGAAGTCTCATCAATTTTTTGGTCAACAATCAATATGGGACTGTATTTTTGAGAACCGTTGATGCATCTGATTGTGTTGAAGATGCACAAAAGTTATTCAAATTGCTTGATGCCATTATAGAAGAGATTGGAGAAGACATTGTGATCCAGGTTGTTACTGATAATGAAAGTGTGTACAAAGCCGTTGGGAATTTGTTGATGGAGAAGAGAAAGAGTTTGTATTGGACTCCATGTGTAGCTCATTGTATAGATTTGATGCTTGAGAAAATTGGAGAATTGCCGAGACCGAAGAATGCTTTGCTTAAAGCAAAAAGAGTAAGCAATTTCATCCATACATCATCAATGGGTGTTGAGTTTAACAAAAAAGTTTACAAAGAAAGATCTTCTCCGACCCGCTATTACAAAATTCGCTACATCCTTTTTTACTCTAGAAAACATGTACATGTTAAAGCAATCATTACAAATGATGTTTGTTTCAAATGAATGGGTAGGTTGTGCATGGGCAAAGGAACCAGAAGGGATGGCTGTAAAGACGATTGTAATGGATGAACGTAAGTTTTGGCCTAGTGTGGTTTATTCCATTAAAATAACAAAGCCCCTTATGCATGTTTTGAGGCTAGTTGAAGGAGAGACTCCTGCAATGGCGTTTATTTACGGGGCCATGGATGAGGCAAAAGAGAAGATAGCCAAAAACTTGGATGGAGATTTGTCCTCTTACAAGGAGATTTGGGATTTAATTGATTCAAAGTGGGAGTGTCAGTTGCATTGCGACTTGCATGCAACTGCATATTACTTGAATCCTCGATTCAGATGGAGTCCAAATGTCTCAGAGCATGTAGAGATTAAATATGGATTGTACCGTTGCATGGAGAGACTTATTAAGGATGACACAACTTTTACAAAAATTGATAACCAACTTAATGTATACACACGTAGACAAGGATTGTTTGGATTCCGAAATGCTTTGTCAAGTTACCAATCACGTCCACCTGGTACCACACATACTTTTAACTTCTCTTTTTTTAATTATAAAGTAAATAAATTATCCACTAGTTAATTTCCCTTCTCCTTAATACACATGTATAGTTATATGGTGGGATAACTTTGGAGATGAGACACCGGAGTTAAAAGCGTTTGCAATAAGGATTCTTGGCCTTACATGTTCGACATCAACATGTGAACATAGTTGGAGTTTGTTCAATCAAATGCACATAAAGAGAAGAAGTCACCTAAGCACGCACAAGATGAATAACTTGGTGTATGTTACGTACAACAAGAAGTTGAGGGATAGATTTTTGAAGAAACAATCATTAAAGGAGGAAGATGATCCTTTGATTGTTGATGAGGTGCCTTCAGATGACGAGTGGATTGCAAACCGAGATGATGAAGAAGATTCTGATAACAACGGTCTACCAATTGAAGTTGACGTTGGAGTTGAGGATGCAGGCCCAAGCTCATTATCAAGAAAAAGGAAAAGCAATCAAGTGGATTTGGAAGACGAAGATGATAGTGATAACTCCTATGACGGTAGAGCTATGAAATTTGATCATATTTCATGAAATTAAGACTAGTGGAATTAATGGATTTACAGTTTTATCCCTTGTAGAGATCATATGACTTTAATAGTTTCATATTGGATTGTGAATTTTATTTGTTTTTTGCATTGAGGCTTAATCCTCGCCTCGTGTTTCCATACTCTAAAACCTTGGGTACAAGAAAAAATAGCCAATTTAAGAAATCACAGCCTTACCCTACATGAATCAACCTTTATCTCTTCGGTTTTCTTCATCGCCTGACAATTCCGACTCATGCAACATAGCTGGTCTATTGGTTATCTTACACCAGAAAGTGTGTTTTTTGTATGTATTGTGTTAATATTGCATATATTTTCATTTGTTAGCTAGGTTTGCTCAACCGGTAGGTATTTAACCTCTGGTTGTGAGTTCAACCATCGGGTGTGGTTTCGTGGTCTTTTAAGAATCTCTCATTTCTTCCATGCTTTATTTCCTTCCCTTTAAGTAATCATATCGTTTCCATATATCTTATACTTGATTTTCGCACATTCAGAAAGGGATAACTCGTCAAGTTCAAGCCGAGCAGGAACCGACTGCACAGGTAGAGCGAGGAGCAAGCGTGAAAGAAAACGGAAAGTACATTTTGACGTGAGTTAATGTGGTTCTTCATATATTGTTTTTCTATAGATCTTTCAATTTGCAAGTCAAGGGGTCTTTATGGAAACAACCTCTCTACCCCTTAGGATAGAGCTGTAGAGGCAAGGTCTGCATACATCTTATTACCCCTGTTCCCTGAATTTACTGGGTTATTTGGGTCCGTTTGGTTCTTTAGATCTTTCGGTATAAATCAAGTTGACCATTTTATTTGGTTATGTAGGAGGTGAGCTGCCCATTGTATACATCAAGGAAGGTTCGCCGATTCAAAATCATGCGATCTCTTGGACTTGCTGCACCAGTCGGATCTCCCTTTAACACCTCATGAGTTCCGAGGTCCGCCTGCCAACAGTTAAAAAATCGGTCCTTTTGAAAACTCAAGCATTTAGTTCGGTAAATCGGAATCGGAATAAGCTTCCAATTGGAGTTATGATGAACACTAGTATACAAAAATGTGGAGTGTGTATAGTTTTGCATTTCTACTCCAATATTGAAGATGTGATGATGAATTTCATATAGGAAGAGAGTAGGCTGTAACTGTTTATAATCTGTGAGAATTTGGTGCTTCCCCAATCTGTAGTTTTCTTCAGAGTTCTGCTAGGAATGCTCCAAAATGCTGGTGGTTTATTCATAAACACTAACAGTGGAAACTGGAAAATATAGTTTCAAGATTCTTCTTAAATGGATATAAGTATTTGTTTGCATTTTAACAAATATGTCATTAAAAAATCAGTAGAACAGTGATTCTTTTTTGTGTAATTGTTGGTGTGCTGAGTTAGGATTGCTGATGAGAATCACAGTCACCAATCTCTATGCCATGTTGCATGCACCTCTTTTTTTTTTGGGTTAATTACATGGGTATGTATCGAACTTGTCACGTTTTATCATTGTATATACTCAACTTATAAACTTACCATTGTATGTATCGAACTTTCTAAAATTGTCATTGTATGTATCCAACTTTATCAAAACCTCAAGTTCGATACACTTTCGTGACAAATAGAAATACATTCAATGATAGGTTTTGATAAAGTTGGATACATACAATGGCAATTTTAGAAAGTTCGATACATACAATGGTAAGTTTATAAGTTGAGTACATACAATGATAAAACGTGACAAGTTCGATACATACCTATGTAGTTAACCCTTTTTTTTTCATACAATTTTCATTTTTTCTTATCAATATGGGTAATCAAAATCACCTTGTTATACATCATACACAAGCTTAATTATACAAGATTAATCATATGTTACATTAATACTACATAAACATTTAATCTTATATGATTAAACAAGATTAATACATATGTTACATACTTACATTAATACTACATAAACATTTAATCTTATATGATTAAACACACCGAAAGGCACGTAATCACATATAATGCTGAGATTTCTTACCCTTCTCGCACAATCTTTCCTCTCTCTCTATATATATGTATGGATGATGGATCTTCTACAAACCACCCTTGTATTGAGAACTTTGCAAAACAAATACAACCATCATATTTTTTTCATCTAATTTTGTTATTAATTTTAAGGGTTAATTATATGGGTGTGTATCGAACTTGTCACGTTTTATCATTGTATGTACTCAACTTATAAACTTACCATTGTATGTATCGAACTTTCTAAAATTGCCATTGTATGTATCCAACTTTATCAAAACCTATCATTGAATGTATTTCTACTTGTCATGAAAGTGTATTGAACTTGAGGTTTTGATAAAGTTGGATACATACAATGACAATTTTAGAAAGTTCGATACATACAATGGTAAGTTTATAAGTTGAGTACATACAATGATAAAACGTGACAAGTTCGATACATACCCATGTAATTAACCCTAATTTTAATCACAAAGGTGTATTTGTTATTTATGGTGATTATACTTTACTTTTGAAGAGGGATATCAACATATATATAAACGGCTATTTTTTTTATTTAATTATATCCTAATCGATAATGGTTTATCTATGAAAAAGATTTATCTTGAATATTTTCTTTTTTGATTTTTCAACACGAATTGTATTGATTCAATTGTTAACCATTAATGTGTTAAGATATATTTTGATTCTTTTTTGAATTTGTATTATCGAGTTCATTGGTTCACGAGGTAGGCGAGATTTATGATTTCCATGATTTTGTTTCGTTGTATGAAACATTTATTTTGATGAAATCTGTTTCACCTATTTCATTCCGTGAGAGACTAAGAAAACGTGAAATCATGAGTTTTTTCATTCATGAAACAATGAAATCATGGAATACGAGAATATGAAACATGAAATGAAACCGAAAATAATGAAACAAGAAAACCAAATATGGAACTGAAAAAAATATAAATAGAAAATAAAATAAAAATTATTACCAAAACTATTGCATTATCAAAAATAAAAAGTGAAACTGAACAATGATAACCAATATTCAAAAATTTTATCAATATTTTACCCTTTTTAATTTAATTTAGGTAGGGTTTATTAGTCGTGTTTTTTCCTTAACATAGATCAATGAAATCAAGAGTGAAGCTGGGTTTGCAAATTTTGCAGAATAATGAAACCATCTATATATACATACATATATAGATGTGAATTTATACGAGAACACTAATTATTTAAAAAAATAAGAAAAACTTCATCCATGTACCAAATATTATATGATTCATGCAATTTTGCCTACAACTTTATGTTGTATGACAAGTTGCCCGCATCTAGTTTTTCCCGTTAGTACAAAATCACATTAGATTTTGTACATGAACGAAGTTTTTCTTGTTTTATTAAATAGTTACGTTTTTGTTTGAGCTTTTTTCTACATATACATAATACCTATGAAATCATAATAACGTTGAATATGATTGATAAGTTAAAAGTACGGGTAAGAATCAATGTACATGAAATACAAACTCTGATAAAAAAATTATACGAGCAACAATCATTTGTACATTATGCATAACTAGCTTATAATTAAGAGATTTCCAAAAATTAAGCTTTAAAATGCAATACTTTAAGCTTTGTATGTTGTTGTATCTAAGAAATTTAAGACTTTATGCATTAATAAACAATACCTTATGCATTATGACTCGCATTTAACGCTAGTGTAAATTTGCATTTAATATGGGAGAATTTCTTCTATATCCTTCCAAAACTCCTAGATTACTTCTATATCCTTCTAAACTTTTAAAATTAGGAATTTTGGAATGATATAGAAGAAATTCACTCAATAATATAATATAGATATCAATAACATCAATGATATATAGCTCCGTTGGTAATAGATGGTTGATAGATTTACACAATACAAGGTTCAGGAGTATCCAAACATTACGAAATTAGTAGTGGATAAACCTTTTGCACAATATAGATATAGATAACATAAATTCTAGTAACAAGATTATTACAAAGTAAAACAATAAAAGCAATCTATCTAAAGTCTAAACTATTTTATAGGTTTTGTTATAATCAACTATTCCATTAGTAACAATTAAATAATTAAAAAGTATAGCAAAAGGCAGGTGGCATGTTCTTCTTTTTCTCCTTCCTCTGCCCTTTTTCTGAGTTGAATTTTTGCGATCCATATTTATTCATCTTCTTCTTTGATTCTGTGTTTTGATTCAATGCAGTAATAATAATACTAATAATGGCATCAAGTTCTGGAAACTCCCTTCCTGCTCCTGGTACTAACCCTAATTCTTTGATCTTTTCATCCTCTAAATCTCAATTTTCATCTTTTTCTTCGATTTTTTCAGAGGCGATTCAGGTTCTGGTTTCATCGCTCGCTGATGATTCCCCAATGGTCAAGCAAGCATCCATGTCCTCCCTTAAATCCCTCGCTCCTTTGTAAGCATATCATCTGTATCTATATCTATATATATTATATGTGTGTATTGTATGTATCACTCTTATAATTGAATTGCTGAATTGAAATTGAAATTGAAATTGGTGAAATTGCAGGAATCCACTTCTAGTTCTTGATTGCTGCTTAACGGTATCTCGAGGCGGCCGTCGGGTAAATTTGTGTTCTTGTTTTCGTAACACACTCACAATTTGAATGTAAATTCAAAAGATTTTTAGTTATAAGAGTTCTGTTTTCGTGTGTTACTGTCTTTTAGAAACAATGACTGTCATTATTGCTCATGTGACACATAGTTTTATAGGATTATTGCTTACTGTAGCATATGTTTGTGAGTTTAACGAATTTTGAACTTCTTTTTCATATGATTGACAGAGGTTTGGGAATATTGCTGGTGTGTTTCAAGTAATGTCGATTGCGATTGGTGCCCTGGAAGAAGGGGAAGTGGACACTGCTTATATGACAAAGCTTGCCAAGCTTGCTACTGCTGAGATCATCTCGTCGAAGGTAAATTATAAAGGTTCTGTCTTTTTGGTATTGTGTCTCTGATAATTAAGTAGCAAAGTTAGTAATATAATTTTTTTCGAGTAACGTCCTATCTCAAGTGCCCGGGATATGCATAAAGTAGATAGCTTTTATTGTATTTAGGCTTGTTGCACAAACCAAGTGATCCACCCTCTGGGAAGTATATAGCATTCTTATGATTACGTTACAGAAGCAGTGAAGCATGTTGTTCCTAGTAGGCATTTTGTAAGGGCATTGTAGGGCGCTGTTTTTAGGAGGTGTTTGGAATTTGATTATTTAAAGTGCTTATTAACTTATTATGGTGTGGTTACTGGTAATAAGGAGTTTTCAGTGTTTGGATGGGAAGAAAGAGAAGTGCTTATAGCTTTTTGGCATTAGTAATAAGGAGTTTTTGATAAGGACTAACTTATTGACTTCTTTGAAACAACTGATCACCTTTTTAGTCATTTTACATGTATAAGCAATCCCAAACACCCCTTAAAAATTAACTTATCAACTTATTACATTTTGGTACCGCTATAAGCTAATCCGAACACTTTTTATAAAACTCTACTTTAACACCACATAAGTTGATAAGCACTTCTACAAAAGTTGTTTCAAATAAGCAATCTCATTAGTGCTAGACTAAGAATCTAATGGTAAAATAGAGTATTAAAGGTTTTAGATTTTAAAATGTAGGGAAACAAGCGGAATAGCAAACAAAGAACATGGAAAAAAATCACTTCTCTAGGATTGCTGAATCCCTCTAAGCGCATAGATGAAACTCAAACACAAGCCCGGAATGGGCTTGTTCTAGGATTTCTCCAGCATGGAAACGAAAAGTTTACTAGTAAAGATAAATACCAAGAGTTTCTAAGTTCATGCCAATACCCTATAACCAGAAGTTCTTTGCCAACAAAGTTGATAGAACACAGAATAAACTGTTGGTAAAGCAATTCTTAGTTTCATGGATTTAGTCAAGATGACAATTTATGGTAGTATAACATCTCATTTGGCTGTAGGTAATTATGGAGGATTAATGCATATGTATATATCTCCAATCTTAATGAAAACATACTCTCAGGTGTTTAGATGTATCTAAAAAAGTCATTGCAAAGTCAACTTGGTACCTGATTTAGCTTTCGCAATGAGGTACAACCGTACAAGAGGAAACTAGTGGAAGTTGTGTAGCAAACCTGGAATTAGTGAGAAAACAGTATACAGGCTCATTGATCTGCCATCCTGAGTGATGATATCATGCAACCTATGTTAGCGATACAAACTACTTCTAGGCAAATGGAACGGAATTTGGACTTTGGGAGATAATTGCCCTTAGCATGTCCCTCCTTCCAAATAGGCAAATCGACACCCTCAAGAACTCAGATGTGCCGACTCCAATAACTTCACAACATCTTATCCATCAATGCCTTAGAATTTAGATGAATAGGCAACTCATTGACAGTAGATTTTGAAATACAAAAGCTGACAGAACCTGTTTTACTCATGTGTTTACTTGCAATGCTACTTTAGGGGTATTTTTTCTATAAAGAATGACTGCGTTTGCCTTCGGCTTTATTCATAACAACTAATATATTGCTGAGGTTGCTTACCTCCTACTAGACTTCTGGAACAGTTTAGATTTTTTTTTTGTCTTCCCTCCCTTGCCTCCTCATATTACTGCTTGCAAACTTTATTTTGTAAAACAAAGGAATTTAAACTGATTAGATTGGTTATGAGCAGTGGGGAACTCAGGACTTCAGAAGTGTGTGCATGTAATTCGATTTTCAATATTTGCTTCCAATTTGTGGGAAATTATTTTTAAGTTAACATACATCTTCAAAATTTTACAATGTTCATATATGTTCTCAGAAAGTTATGTCTTCCATCTCAGTCTTTTTGAAGTAGTATGAAAGTTATTTTTTTTTGCTTAACCAAGGCTGTATAGAACTATGGATGTTCTGAATCAATCAGATTGAGCCTATCTCTTTTATGTTATCATATCTAGTTTTGCTCTCACAGATTCCTACATGTCAATTTATCTTTTTATATGCCTTGTAGGAAATAAAAGCAGATTGGCAAAGGGCTGCTTCGTCTTTACTTGTTGCAATTGGTTCTCATCTACCGGATCTGGTAAGTTAATATGCTCTTGCAATTCATTGATAAGGGTGAAACTTCATAATAGCGATTTGAACATTGGTGTATGAGATGTTACCCGAGAAATGAACTTTTAATGGAAGATCTGAGTTGGGTATGACTCAGATTTGTTTCACTGAATATTTTTTGAGTCCAACACCTAGTTGTATAATTATTTAAAATGTAACCCAATGGAAACAGTCGGAAGACTTTTCTTTATTGTGGTTTCAAGCAACAAACACAACTAGGCTTTGTGGATCATGACATTTTGTGGTGTATAAACATGGAAGACAAGTGGAATGGTTTAAAAGATAGATTTTCACGTTTGTGGGCTCTTGGAAGGGCAAAACGGGTGAAGTTGTGTGATAAAAGCGGTCAAGGTGATGCGGATTGGCTATGGAGTTGGGATAGATCCCCTAGGAGTAGAGTTGGTCGAGAGATTTTGCAACTGCTTCAACCTATCTCACTCATTCCAAACAAGGCAGACAAGTGGAACTGGGATTTGGATGCAAACAGGCTTTTCATGGTGAAAAAATTGAGGAATTGGTGGATAGTAGGCTGTTAGATGGTCATATGGGGCTGGTATTACTCATTGGCGCACTTTAGTACCAAAAAAGGTCAATGTCTTCATATAGAGGTTGTGTAAGGGTGGGATTCTAGTGAAGGAAGTGTTCTTTGAAAGGGGCATTGTTATTTCTTCGTTTTTCTTTGTCCAGCAATGAATGCTTAAAATTTCAATTTTCTGATTTACTTGCTTTGCAGATGATGGAAGAACTATATATTCACTTGTCTGCACAGAGTTCAGCTCTGCCAGCTATGATCCAAATCCTTGCAGACTTTGCTACTTCTGATGGTTAGTTTTCTGTCTAAAAAATAGCAAGTTTATTTGGGGGTGATTGTAAGTTGAGTGCTGAAACTGAATACCTTTTGGTGCTATGAAAATTTATTTGAAGCCTTGCAGTTTACCCCGAGACTTAAAGGAGTGCTTTCTCGAGTTCTTCCCATTCTGGGGAATGTTAGAGATCAGCATCGGCCTATTTTTGCAAACGGTATGTTAAAGAACTTCATTTTATTAAAATTGCCGTCTGAGACCGTTTCTTGCATTACATTGCCATTTGTGCTTTATGTAAGGCAGTCATAGCATCAATGCCCTGTTATTCAGTGTATGATTGTAGTAGTTTAGTCTTAGAGAGAGTAAAATTGCATTACTATGCACAAAGCTAACAAAGTGTAGGTTAGAGCTAAACATACTGTGGTAAAAACGCAGTTGGGATTTGGTAGCTTGTTAGTGTCTTTCGTATTTTGTTTGCTCAAATCAGAATGACAGTTTGATGGTATATTGGCGTTCTCTAATTCTTGTTTCTATAATTTATTTTTAGTGATTCTGTCATCTTAACTCGTTCATGTGCACATATCTTTTATTTGTAATCTAACTTTCAGTTCTATTTATGTTATTTCTTCCAGCTTTCAAGTGTTGGTGTCAAGCCTGTTGGCAGTATAGTGTGGAGTTCCCTCTTTCGTCCATTCTTGATAGTGATGTCACGTGAGAACTTATGTTGCTTCTCGTCAGCTTTGTATTAATACCTGTTGTTTTCCTTTCTTCCTGAATCTAGCAGGATTAAGTGCAGGTCTTTTCTAAATTCCGCTTTTGAGCTTTTGTTGCAAAATTGGGCAACTTCACGAGATCTCAAGGTTTGAAATCATGAATAGTTCTTCCATCTCATTGATATTGTGTTCTTTCTCATGATTCATCAGATAAAATAGAAAGATGTGTTGTGTGGTGTTTCTTCAAAGGAAAAATTATAATATTAAAACTCATGCAGAACATTAAACAATTTCGTTAGTCATGATATAAGCCGTGCTTAGTCTCAGATGGTCGTAACTTAATTTCCATTTGCCAAGGATGTAGTCTAGGCAAAGCCTAGATGACCCTTTTCCGAAAAAATAAAGTGGATTTATTTTATGTTCTAGTACTTTTCTACTTTCAAGCTAATATAACATCTTCTTCAGGTTCGAACATCTGCTGTTGAAGCATTGGGTCAAATGGTCGGTCTTGTTACAAGAACACTGTTGAAGGCGGGTTTACCCAAATTTGTTCCAATTATATTGGAATTGTAAGATACATGATCATTCATAATTTATCTTGGATGCAACACCACTTAAGATTATTGTTTCTATCCCTTACCCATCAGCTTCTCTGCCTCCACATGCATGCTTTTTAGTATGTTATTGGATCATTTATATATTATATGTTTTGTGATGGAGAACTATTTCTCTATTATTCAGACATATTTTTGGTTAGAGAACTATTTTTCTTACTTTTGAACATAGCATGTTGCTTTTACGTGGCGAACATTGTAAATATCAAAGATGAATCACCGTTTTTCTTGTCTGTTATGCAGGTATAGAAGGGACCAAGATATTGCGTTTTTGGCTACATGTAGCCTTCACAGTCTGTTGAATGCCTCTTTACTCTCTGAAAGCAGTTCTTCTTTGTTGGATTTTGAGGTTAGTTAGACATGTAGAACAATCATTTCTGATGGCCTGTGTTCAAATTTGTTAGTTTGCTTACTATGTGGCTGGATCAAGCTTTAAGCATGCTATAACTAATTGTAGATTGTGTCTAGATTTTTGTCAAAAAAAAAAAAAGATTGTGTCTAGAGGACATATAGGAGGCTCTTTTTTCATCTTTCTATGTTCTAGTTCAGAAGCATATTGTAGTATTGCATTTGGTGTTAGAGAAATTGATTATGGGCTTCATTAATTGATGGGGAGAAATTAAAACTGGGTGCATAGATTGGAAAATGAGGAATGGAGGAAATGGGTGTAAACACTTGGGATCCAATTGTTCTTTGACTTCCAACTTGATCCAAAAACATTATTTATGAATTCTATTAATTTGTGCAGTTTGTTTACCGATATTGTTGATTTGTTGGAAGTCGTACCCAACTATTACTCGAAAACCTTATTTTTGAAAGAATTGAGAAAGAACAATAACTGTTCAATAGATACAAAGTTTACTAGATGCCATGTAATAATCCCATAATTTAAGAGATTCCAATGAAACCAAATCAAATCTAACAAATTAGTGAAGTACCCTAACTAAATTACAAATCTTTAACTAATCCTCTTCTCCATTCTCCAACACCAATTGTCAAGATGTTGAATAGATATCTTTCATTCCCAGCTTGGATACAAGATCCTCAAATGGGTACTGTTTAACGCTTTGGTAAATACATCTGCAAGTTGTTCGTGTGTAGACACATAAGGCATGCCGGTTAAACCACTCTTCTCCTTGACAAAATGTTTACTGGTCTCAGTGTCTTGTTAAGTCATTACTAGATTATGGGTTATGCTTATTTCTGACTTATTGTCACAAAACGGTCCCATAGGAGCATCTAACTTGATCTTCTAATCTTCTAATTTAATACCACCTAGAGTAGGTTACACACTCCTTCAGATATTGCCCAATGTTCCACACTTGATCTTGCTACTACATTATGCTTTTAATTTCTCCAAGCTACGAGGTTCCTTCCAAGAAATGTATAGCATCTTTAAGTTAATCCCTCCTCAACCAGACATCTACCGTAAGGTATTCTAATGTGAAGCTTAAGAACCCTATATCTATTTTAGTCATTTTTTCCCAATTCTATTATTTGATATATTGTCCTCCAAACTCTAGGTTATAATGAACAAATCCATCTGATGGTAAATACAATAAACAGGAGCAATGGATCAAAAACATGCCAAGCTACCTAGTAGAACTCAGAAATGCTGCCACCTTGCCTTCTACAAAATGTTGTTCCCATTTTATAGGCATTTGTACTTACTGCTTACAAACAGTTTGAGTTGGGTGCAGTTGTCTGGCTTAAGCAATAACTAGTTGTGTTTGCCTTTTGTGATTATAGTCACATTGCTTAATGACTAACTACTTACTGATGACTGTTATATGCTTAACTTTCAGGATCTTACAGTTGTTTTATCAACACTTCTTCCAGTTGTTTGTAATTATACCGACATTAAAGGGAGTTCAGAGTTCTCAGTTGGCCTCAAGGTGCTCCTTTTTCTGTCACTATATGAATTCAATATCAAAGAATTTTCTATCTTGATGATTGTTATTTGTTATGGTTTTGCTCAACAATCGCTACATCCCTCAGAAAGTTTTAGGTCCAATATTTGCATTGAGAGGCTTGTGCTACTTGTCACCCGAAGGCATGGAAATAGTTGCTAGATGTTAGTGTAATTATTATATAACTTTTGGATCGAATGGTCCTGCGAAAATATTTTACTAGATTTTATGTAAAAGCACAACAAAAAAACTTCTTTATGAACTGAACTGAACTGTTTATTACATTTGGGCTCACCTAGATACCATAATATAGTCGGGTACTTTATATGACAAGGTTATCCAAATTCCATATATTCTGAAGTCTCTAAAGTTGGATGGAATTCTGATTCTGTACTATATTTATTTCTCTGACTGTCTTTAATTTGACGTATCTCTTCATGACTGTTTTCACTGCCTTTCTTGCAGACCTATAATGAAGTTCAGCATTGCTTTCTTACTGTTGGGATGGTGTATCCTGAAGATTTATTTATTTTTCTTTTACAGGTGAGTCCCGTATTTTCTTTCTGATACTGTAATTGCGAAAATGTGTCACTGTTGGTCTCCTTTAGTTTCAGTGATCTCCTTCCACACCTTCCCAATCAACTTTTTTATTTCTTCTCACACCTTTGCCATCAACTTCGATTATTATAATACCGGTTTCTTCATAAATAGGCATGTCTCCCTTTTACAGAAATGCAAGTTGAAAGAAGATCATATGACTTTTGGTGCTCTTTGTGTCATCAAGCATCTATTGCCCAGGTTCTCTCTCCATCATAAATTAAATTTGCAATGAGGCTAGATGGTATACATGCCTGTAAAATAGTTTTACCATCAAGCAATGCTGTAAGTTATGAATGTAAAAAGTAATATGCAACGTCCCAGAGATGGGTTTGATATTTCTTCGATATGGAGTATGTCCATCTGGATTCTGGAGCATCATCCATTATTTTTTCTCTTTTTTCACATCGGTTGTTTGACATTTCTTACAAGGTTATCTGAAGCTTGGCACAATAGAAGGTCGGCATTGATAGAAGCTATTACGGTGCTCTTAGAGGAGCATAATTTGGGGGTCTGTAAAGCACTTGCAGAGGTATGTTTTTATCCTGTTATATTGGACTCTATAGGTTGTTAGTCCAAACTGTAACTTTAGTTGTTTGTCTTTCCAGCTAATAGTTGTTATGGCTTCCCACTGTTACTTGGTTGGTCCTTCTGGGGAGCTGTTTGTTGAATATCTTGTACGACATTGTGCCATGTCAGATCAAGAAATTGATGACCTTATTAGCTCGAAAGATATATTTAAGCCAAGCTACCTTTATTATTCATTTCAGCAAAAGAGATCAGAGGTTTGTATTTCATCTATTGCAAACACCCACTTGGCTATCTAACTTTTCCTTTTTGCTTTAAGGGATGAAATATGGAATGTCTAGTAAGTGGTGCGTTTCCACTGTTTCTTGCAGGTGAAAATCGGGTCTGTTCGTCCAACAGAGTTGAGGGCAATATGTGAAAAGGGTCTCCTTTTGATAACCATAACTATTCCTGAAATGGAGGTAAATCATCTTAACCCTGTGGAACTGTCCGTATTCCCCTTTTTATGGAATGATTGAGTATATCTCGAGTTCACTTTCCTAGGTTGCTAATATGGTATCTTTTTGTTAGAGGGTTTTCTTACAGAATGTTGCAATGTGACCCTTTATATCTTGTATAAAATTGGTCGGTCAAAAAGAAAAATTCTGAACCAAAAGGTCACCACATAATTTTTAATGTGAACTTGCAGAATGTTCTTTGGCCATTCATGTTGAAGATGATTATACCGCGTGTATACACTGGTGCAGTTGCCACGGTAATGTTGCATTTATTTAATATCTCACCATATGAAAAAGGTTCTATATTTAGAGTGTATATTTATTAAACCCTTTCTGGACATTCTTGATGGTCCTGTAACTGTTTGGTAAGAAGTTCTTCCATCAGAAGTTATGCATGCCTATACTTCCTTTCAGATGAATTTCTGTGTGGAATAAGCAAGCCACTTTACAGGTTTGCAGATGCATATCGGATATGTGCAGGAATAGATCTCTTCATAATGATAGAATGATACGTGAATGTAGAACTCGTGTTGATATTCCACGCCCTGAGGTACCTCTTGATTATGCATGCATTTAGACCCGTGTTCCTTGTATCTACTTGGAAAGCCTGAAAACGATTGGTTCAAATGCGCATTTAGGAGCTTTTTGCACGTCTAGTGGTGCTTCTTCACAATCCTCTTGCAAGGGAGCAACTGGCTACTCAAATTTTGACGGTAAGTCCTGCTACTTATTGCCATTAACAGCTATTCATGATATCGACTTAAATTTTTCGAGTCGTTCCTAATTTTTTAGTTATAGTAAGAATTGCCTTTCGTTGAACCAGCTGAGTTACAAATCTAGAAGTTACTTTATTCTTCGGTTATTCACTTGAATCGTGTTAGTCTAGTAATTTAGATAATATCCTTGTTTCTGACGTTGATCTCATCAGTAATCACCATTTTCACCTTTTGTAGACAGGTCGTAAAAATGCCTGTCTTTGTCCTAGAAATTTACATGCTAGGCATTTAGGACAGAGTTAGACATATTCATCGGGATTCCATTTTGGTATTGTATCAACAACTACATATACTAAAAATCTATGTATGTTATTTATCATTTAATTGCTTAAAGTTAGTAAAAACTCTTTTGCAGAAACTATGACATGTAGAACAATAACTCAGGGGCCATTTACCAATGCTTACCCGGTTTGTGTTTGGTAAATGGCCCCTGGTCCTTAGTGTGGGAAAGAGTAATCCGGAGCTCTTAGCAAGTGTTCTTGAGGTGTGAACATCAGATGGAACTTTTCCTCTCGATATGTGGGAGTGGGACCCTGGAAATTTGTTGCATATGAAATACATGATGGATCATAGGGATGGAACATAGAAGCCAAAAAAATAATATTTATATTTGTTTGCCATAAGACCTTGACAATTATTTGTTAATGAAGTATGAGATGGATGATTCCCAAAGGTTGTCTGCTATCAATAAACGTGCAAACATATGGAATACGTGAAATGCTGTTGGCCTAAACATGAGATCCTAGAAATATAATACTAATTGAGTAACTGTAGATATAATCATATAAATGCTCTAAAACAAAAGAGCACCTATGCTTGTAGTTAGGGCCATAATGTGAGATGTTGGGGAATGTGTGAAGAAGCAGCTTCTTATATAAAACGAAGATTCTGTCATAAATTCTTGGATTCTCTCTTGATTCCACTGCATTGAGACCAATAAGGTTGCAGGTTTTTGGTTGCTTCATTTTTTATTTTCTTAGCACATCAAGGAAGTCAAAATCGGCAGTAGACTTGAGTTGTGGAAGAAGTGTTAACCTCATTTCTTCTTGGTACTTTCAGGTGCTATGTTACTTGGCGTCTCTATTTCCCAAAAACATAAACTTGTTTTGGCAAGATGAGGTACCAAGTTATGTAGTCAATACTTTGTCAATGCGGTTATTTTGTGATTTTCTTTTCCATGCTTTGAGGAACTTATAGAAGATGCAAAGACTCTTTTCCAGCAGCATGTTTTGAGCATTCAGATGCAAATATTTGTGCCTTTTTTCCCTGTATATGTCTTTCATTTATTCAAATGACATGTTTTATGAGTGCATAGGGAGGGGACAGCAAAGTGCAAACAAGTAGTTCCCACGTTACTTCTGAAGTTTGACAACATGAATGAACCTAGATGTTTTTGAGCTAAGGCGCTAGTGTTGACGTCTTTAAAACATAGTCATCACCAACATACGGACAACCATTTTAGATTGCCACTTAAGGGCATAATCCAATATTTGACCACCAGTTTATGCCCCCTCCTAACTCTACTCAATATTGCAGTTCTTTCTCAGTACTTCTTGGGGGAGTTTCTCTAGGAAGGAATGAGCCATTATACTACTAGAGCTGAGTGACACAAGTCCGGAACTTGGTACCGAGTTATGGTTTAAATCATCTGATGTCTGATAGTCTCTTATGCACTTTTGATTGTCTGATTCATTCCAGCATCTTGTTCTGGCATTCGACATTGTTCTGCCATTTTGTATGTGTTTTGTTACCTCAAAAAGGAACCTGCTTGAGACATTCTACACCCATATCAGTGCCATTTCCGAGTAGGAGTTAAGGTCCTGACTAATCACCAGTTGGTGTCATCCAGATGGAACTCCTTTGGAGACTGTGGATGGATTTTATGATAGCAAGTTTACTTGATTCATAAGTCTAAGTCTGCTCTAACTCGAGGTGATATTGTTAGATACGTGCACATATTGTGATGTTTATCTACAGTTTCTATATATGTATGTGGTGCTAGTATCCGAGCATTGTGCTATTATATTAGGGTGCCACAACAGCAATATTCATCTTGTCAGAATTTTAAATATTCACAGTTTCACATCTTTTTGCTGTCATCGTGTAATTCTTGTAACTGGGGTGCTGTACTTGACCCTTTGGAAATTATTTCGTTTAACATGCTTGTTATGTTCTAGATCTAATAGCATTTCTATATGTTATAATGTGGACTTTATTATGCTTTCACCTAACTCTAACTAATATATTGTTTTGGTAAGCTCTAGATTCCAAAAATGAAAGCATATGTCAGTGACACAGAAGACCTTAAACAAGACCATTCTTATCAAGAGACATGGGATGATATGATAATCAATGTACGTGTTACGAACTCCCTGCTAATTCATATGTTTGCGTGTTCTTCTAGATCTTTTATCTGTAATTTCACTTCATGGTAACATTCTTTCGTTTTGATGCTGTCAACATTATTTGAGATTTTCTAGATATGACAGTTGAAAACATAGCTTATGTTAATAGAATTAGCACTTCAAATTATACTGGTTTTGATCAATACAGAAGAAAAAGATTGAAAGATAATCATTGCAGTTACCTCCATTAAAATCCTTTAATTTGTAATTGACACATCCTGTATCTTTCAGAGGCTGTTAAACTTGCACAGTTTGTTTTATGAGCTATATATGAATTTAAAAAACCATTGATCCAAGTTTTACATTCATGTCACTCAAAATGCATTATTTTTCTAATACAGTTTCTGGCTGAAACATTGGATGTTGTCCAAGACACCGATTGGGTCATTTCTCTAGGAAATGCTTTAGCGAAACAGTATGAACTTTATACGTCTGACGATGAGCATTCTGCACTACTTCACCGGTATGGCCTTGTTGGTATTACTTTCTGTTATTTTTCTGGATTGCCAATGTTGCTGGTATTATTTGGTTTGATGTGAAAGGTGCACATCTGCATTTCGACTATGCTTTTGCAAGTTCTTATCTTATTGGGTTTCTACTTCATTATCTTTCATAGTCTGTCTTGAGCAGTATATTGAGTTTTTTATTTTCCTTTTATAGATGTCTTGGTATACTTCTCCAGAAAGTCGATAACAGGACTTATGTTCGTGATAAGATTGACTGGATGTACAAGCGATCAAATATTACCATTCCTGAAAATCGGCTTGGTTTGGCAAAAGCCATGGGATTGGTATGTATACTACAAATGTTTGTGTGAACAACCAATAACTTGGCTTGTAGTACTGGTGTTAGTACACTCCTATTTTCACGTGGTGGTTTAAATTATGCTTTCCCAGTGAATTTTAATAAAAAGAATATAATAGCAAATAAAGATCGAGAAGGTGTGTCACATCATGTACTCATTAATGTTTGTAAGTGGTTGATACCAATTCCTTGCAGGTTGCAGCATCCCACTTGGACACTGTTCTGGACAAACTTAAAGAAGTTCTTGACAACATTGGGGAGAGTATTTTACAAAGGTATATTCTCACTAGATAATAGTATATGAAGAAGTTCTAGAACTTTCTATCCTTTTATGTAGTTCTGTAAATTGTGGCCTTCATTAAGTAGAGAGGAGTCTTTTAAGTGATAAAAAATAGGAGGATCCATTTAGGTAGTAAGGTAGAACTTAATATTTACTTTCATAGGTATTTATTTGCTCAATGTGGAATACCTCTCTTTCTGATGCCATCAAGCTTCATCACTGGTGCATGTAGTACCTGATTGATAAAATGGTTGGCCTAAAGCTTGTGCACAAACCAAAGGCATTAAAAGCTCCGCTCATTCTTGTAATCTGTTTATTGCTGCAAAAACATTACCATAAACAAAACCTATCGAAAACTTACAGCAGCTTGCCAAACAAAGGCTAAAGGAAAAAAGGACAGGGATATTACTGTCAACCAAACCCGATATATATATATATATATATATTTTTTTGGGGGGGGGGGGTAATGTGTACTAGACTAAATAAACCCAATATACCCTGAAGAAGGTTGTTTGCGAGAAAGGGTAAGTAAAAGAATTAGTGAGCACATAAGGTCCTTTATGAAGACAAAATTATAGAGGAATGCAAAGATTCTACCCTGCTAAAAACCACACAGTATACACCAAAGAAATTCCTTATCTCTATCAAAATATACCACAAACAACCCACCCGTCTACCCTCTATAATTTTTTTTGCCAGGCCTGCTGTCATTGTATTTGTTCTCCCTGTAGTTATATGCTTTTTATTGTTTAATTTCTTATCAGTGTTCTAAAAGGTTCTCCATGGCAGCCGCCATGGTTCGCCTTGACCCAAGGCTCGTGTCTGAAGCCACGTCAAGCCTGTGGCACGCCATGGTCCAATATGCGGTTTTTGAAACGGGATATTTGATTATATTTAAATTAAAAAACCTCTTTACTTTTTAATTTTTAGTATATAACCTAATTTAAAATTTTAATATCATTGATTCATTGAGTAATAGTAGAAAACATGTGTACATATATTATTACATATAATATACAGATATGTGGCCATAAGTTACACCTTGAAAAACGTTATGGCCTCGCCCCTTTGCTTGTAAGACTTGAGGCTTGACCTCGCTGCCACGCTACGTCTCATGCCATTGAGAACTTTGCTTCATATTTTTTAGCCTTAACAGCACTTGACTGTTTGAATTGCAGATTTCTATCCTTCTTCTCAGATAAAAGTAAGATGAAAGATTCTGATGATATTCATGCTGCAATGGCTCTGATGTATGGATATCTGCAAGATATGCTCCATCTACTGTAATTGAAGCCAGAATAGATGCACTTGTGGTATGATGTCACTATTACGGAGTTCAATTTTAGTATAATTATGCAAATGATCTATTTCATGTACCGGAAAGGTTCATGTTTGTGTGCTCATCATGAATATGATCTTTGAATGGTAACTAATGCTCCCTACATCTCAAAATAAGTGTCCACATTTCTTATTTAGTTTGTCCCAAAATAATTGTCTACTACGAATTTGCTGATGGGATCAAGACACCTGAATTCGTAGGAAGCATTAAAGATCCAAGGTCGGTGACTTGAACTGGCGTCAGTAAAACTCTTTTAACTCAGAGATGCATTAATGATCATCTCTTCTCCAACCCCTAACTTGGTCTTGGAAAAGCCTCTAGTTATGAGAAAACATTAAATATAGATTATTTAAGTCAACGAACACTAAAGCACCGGTGAACAATGGAAAATATTTTTATTCTTTTGACATGGTTGATATGAGAAGCATTCATGCACAAAGTGATAAATATGATCTTTGGCTTCATACTTGATGGCAAATCAATGTTTGAGGTACCAACGCATTTGAAGAAAAAGTAAAAGATGGCTGATTTTGCTGAGGAACGTGTATCTGAAGAATTTTCTAGTAACCCGAATGGGCTTTAGCTTTCCTATTTTTCAATCTTAATCATTCCGTTGCTTTTGTCACTTGACTGTGGCCTCTTTCTTGGTATGAGTCAGATGAAGTCAACCTTGTTGATTCCAGCCTTGGTCTCATCTTTATTATGAGCTTCAGGATTTTCGAACTTCCAATGTTGATTCTTTATTATGTGCTTTCTTTTGTTTTCATATTTTGTCTATGCTAACTAGTTTGGGATAAAAGGCTTGTTGTGGTCGTAACGATCAAGAACTAGTATCTTGGAATTTTATGTGCATTTCAATATGGCATTGACTTGTCTCTGCTTTCCTCAGGGCACGAATATGCTGTCCCATCTTCTAATTGTTCGTCACCCTAATGCGAAGCAAGCTGTTATCACTGCCATTGACTTACTAGGTTGGTACACAATTGACAATCTTACAACCATCTGCTTGGTGTTTTATTATATTTGTGTTCCTTTCAAACATGTTTCCTTCTATGAAATTAGACAAGCATAATTGAATGTTAATTCTGTTATTGTATGTATGATGTCAGATGTCGAGGGAACTATCTTGTTTTTATGTATAATTTTCATAAGCGACTCTAGTTATATTGAGGATTTTGTACATTTTTTTTCTTCAATATACACTACACAATATTTTCTATTGCTTTACTTTTTAGAAAGACCATAATTCTTGATAAATGCTGTATTGCATATAATGGCAATGAAAGCAACACAATCTTAATTTAGAAGGGAAATACTCAACACAATTCTTGATAATGCTCTGGTGGCAATGCAGGACGTGCTGTCATTAATGCTGCAGAAAGTGGTATATCATTTCCTTTGAAGAAAAGAGATCAGTTGCTTGACTACATACTCACTCTCATGCGTCGAAATGATGAGGAAGGTTTTTCTGATTTGAGTGTTGAGCTCTTACACACTCAGGTTTTTATTGCCCTTCTTACATATTTACTTAAAATTTCTCTAAAGATAAGATGTCACATGTTTATTCATTTGTTTTCATTTCATGTGTTTTAGGCCCTTGCTTTAAGCGCTTGCACTACTTTGGTATCTGTGGACCCAAAATTGACAAATGATATGCGGAACATTGTAATGAAGGTGCCATATTTAGTTATGCTTTTTATTCTAGTGGCTTGCTTATTCAGTATCTTTTAAATTTCTCGTATCTTTGTTATATCTGTACTCAATTTTGACAGGCCACCTTAGGATTTTTTGCTTTGCCAAATGATCCTGCCGGCGCTGTGAATCCTCTTATTGACAACCTTATTACCCTTATGTGTGCAATTCTTCTCACAAGGTACTCCCATTCTTCTCTGCTCAAGGGAGTTTGTGACCATTCAGAAACTGAACCACTAAAAGTTTTTTCTTCTGAGTTGTTTCTTTCTCCACACAAAAGTTATAGTTAGCCACTTGATTGTAATTGGAACTAAAGTTGTTCTAGATTTGGATGTTTGGTTTTAAGAAAGAGCAAGAAAATCTAAGATAGCACCACACTTCATGTGACATGGTGATGGTGACAGTGACTTAGTAGTTTGCTTGACACACGGTTGTAGCTTAGGGTTGGATGCTGTTGCTTTAGGTTCCTACGAGAATTTGCAATATAAAAACACAACAAATAGTTGTAAAAGAGATGTCAATGCATCCTTGAAATGGTAGCAGGTATACGACATTGTGAATTATAGGAAGAGGTGCTTTTAGGCATTTTTGTGCAACTCCTGGGATACCAAGAGAGATGTGTTTATTTGAGACAGCAGCAAAACAAGCCTTGTTTTTTGAACTTTTTATTAGGGAGTAATTTTCGCAAGCCAATTGGGATAAACTAAAAATAGAAAATTAGAAACATTGGGGACATTAACAATCCAAGGGGCTATGCATGTGCAGCATCTCTCTATACTTCCGACCTTGATTTAAAGGCCATCATTATGACTAGAGTACTCATTGCACAGAGACAATGAAAAGGAAAAGAAGGTTCAATAAGGTAAGTTGAAAATTTGGAATGAGATGGCTTTCAAAACCGAAGTGATGATCTACCATGCCTACATTTTAACTGTGTTCGCTTTTTTAGTCGGTTAATATAGAAACGACACGGCTCTCTTATGATTGGTATCAAAAGAGAAGGGAAAATGATGGGAAGGGAGATAGAATTATACAGTCAACCAGATAACATTTAGCTACTTTGATGATAAGTTATTTTTGGTTCTGTGTGCATACCCTTCCCACTATAAACATAAAACACGAGTAAACTACGATTTTAGTCCCTGTGGTTTGTTATAAGTTTCTATTTTCGTCCCCGAGGTTTAGAAATTGCCATTTTTGTTCCCACGGTTTACAATTTATTTCAAGGAACCAAAATGGTAAAGAAATGTTAACCATAATGGCCGAATCAGCAATAAAATATAAATGGTGTGGACTAAAATAGCAATAAATTACAAACCTTAGGGACGAAAATTGCAATTTCTAAACCATAAGGACGAAAGTCGCAATTTTTAACAAACCATAGGGACGAAAATCATAATTTACTCTAAAACAAACAAACCAAACATACTCAGTTTATCACACCACATCTATATGGTTATGTGCTTTGTATATGAATTTTGCGTTGTTCAGTGGAGAGGATGGAAGAAGTCGTGCAGAGCAGCTCTTGCATATCCTGAGGCAGATCGATCAGTATGTTTCCTCGCCTCTCGACTATCAGAGAAAAAGAGGATGCCATGCAGTTTACGAGATGCTGCTGAAATTTCGGACCCTTTGCATCACTGGTTACTGTGCTCTTGGTTGCCAGGGAAGTTGCAAGCACATCAAGCAAGTTGATCGTAGCTCACGGTTTAGTGTTGCAAAATTGCCGTGTGAGTTCTCAACTCTTAACTAACTATCATGATCCTTGAATTTTTTTCCCTTTGTTCTGTAAAAAATTACTTATGTTGATGCTTCATGGTCAGCTGCATTTGTTTTGCCAAGTCGAGATGCATTATGCTTGGGAGAGAGAGTCATAGTGTACCTTCCACGTTGTGCAGATACAAATTCCGAAGTTAGAAAAGTTTCTGCTCAGGTCAGTATTTAAGAGCAACACTTTCGGGCTTTCAAGTATGTGATAGCTATTGTTGAGTCTGTTGTCTTTTACCATTCTTTACTTGGTGCAGATTTTATGTCAGTTTTTTGATATATCTCTATCTCTTCCGAGGGCTGTAGCTTCTAATAGCACGCCTATTGAATCGTCCTATACCGCTTTGTCATCTCTTGAGGACATTATAGCCATATTGAGAAGAGTGAGTTTATACAATACTTCTCCTAAAATTAATTCCTTTCATATGTACTTTGTTTTGGTTACTCACTTACTGTGTATGATCAGGACACATCGATTGATCCTTCGGAAGTATTTAACCGCGTCATTTCATCTGTTTGTATATTGTTGACAAAAGATGAGGTAAGACTACATGTACTCATGCACATATATGTCTACATACATGCACAGATATATACATATATAGAGGGAGGATCATACGAGAACAATTACTATTTAAAAGGACACGAGAACCAACAGAATCATATATGACTCATGTACAAAATCATATATGATTCACACGACAGTTGCGACTTTGCAAGTCACGTCCAAAGTCGCCCGTGTGGCGTTTTTTAAAAGTTAATGCAATATCACATACGATTTTGTTGTTTCTCGTGTTCTTTTAAATAATGTTTTTTTCTTGTTTGAACCCGACTCTCTCTCTCTCTCTCTCTCTCTCTCTCTCGCAGGTTCAAACTAGAAGTAAATATTTTGCGATAAGGCGAGAAGTGTTTGATCATATATGATACACAAGTTTAATCATATATGATTATACACATGTTACATTGACAATTCATGGACGCTTAATCATATAATTGAACACATCCAAATGGCGTGTAATCATATATGATATTACGACTTCTCGCCTTCTCGCAAAATGTTTACCTTCTCGCATGAACCTCCCTCTCTTCTCTCTCTCTCTCCTTATATATATATATATATTCATCATGTCTTGTTTAGTTCTAATGTGGAATATTTGATGTTCTGAGTATATATTGTTCTTTATGTTGTTTTCGGTAATTTGATGCAGCTGGTGGCTACACTTTATGATTGTTCTGATGCTATATGTGATAAGATTAAGCCGTCGGCAGAAGGTGGTATACAGGCAGTCATCGAGTTTGTTACTAAAAGGGGAAATGAGCTGAACGAGACCGATATATCGAGGTCCTGTGTGTCATTAATGTGGAGCTCTTGTTAAAGCTTACGTTCAAGTATAGTTTGATTACATGGCAAAATTTTGTGTTTTCTACAGGACGGCCCAGTCTTTGCTTTTGGCTGCAGTTCACGTGACTGAGAAATATTTACGCCATGAAACACTTGTTGCTGTATCCTTTATCATGCTGAGCTCGTCCATTGTTTGTTTCTGTTTTGGGACTTAAATTGCTTGCTTTTACTGTGTTGATTTTCCTTATTGTTTTCTTTGACTTCACAAAGATCTCTGCTCTAGCTGAACATACCAATCCGGGAGTTGTTTTCAGTGAAGTACTGACTGCTGCAGCAAGAGATATAGTCACTAAGGATATACTTAGAATGCCAGGTGGTTGGCCAATGCAGGATGCATTTTATGTGAGTGTCCATCAATGTTTAATATAGCGCATATACTTGATGCACAGTTGAGATTAGTCGTTTGCTTTTTTTTTTATTGATGTCCATTACGTACTTGATGTTCCATTGAAAAATGAAGTATTTAATGCTTCGTAGACTTGCTTGATGTTGAGTTGAATTGGAAGACCCATATGTGCTTTCGATTTTTAATTAATCTAACCATTCATATTGTTTTAAGACCCATATGTGTGTGTGTGTGTGTGTATAGACGAAAGTTCGGCTGCGAACTCAAATTTCATTTCAAACGTGAGGACAGCCTAGAGCGCGCCACGTGGTATATTAAGTTTGAATAATCATGTATTCAAACTGGATTATACAACATTCAGTATTATTCAGACTGAATATGCCACGTGGCACGCTCTCGGCTGTCCTCATGTTCGCAGTGAAAGATGAGTTTCCATTTGAACCTGGCCCTATACGTGTGTGTGTGTGTGTGTGTGTGTGTTTTCATTGTTTTGTACGAAAATGTAACAATCTTTGTGTGACTTATGCTATAGTAGTCTTTGGGCGGGTTCCACTTAGGACCACTGTACCCTTTTTCCATTTTTTAGTTAGCAACCACCAGGAATCTTGGATTCTAGTGTGTGCATAAAACTTTTTGTATTTCTAGTTGACTTAATGATGCTTATGGTAAAGGTTAAGCTCAGCTTATTAACTTGCTTTTTCTCTTTATAGGCTTTCTCTCAGCATCATGAACTTTCATCGTTGTTTCTGGAGCATTTGATATCTGCCTTGAGCTCCACTTCTGTGCATAAAGCCGACTTAGGAAAAGGAGACCCTTCCGGGGATTCTGTTGGTGCCCGTACTGAGAATGATATCCTGCAGGCCGCTATTGTTGCGCTCACTGCATTTTTCAGGTCCTTTTCTTGATGCATTAGTTTTATCTCGTTTATTATGTGATTTGACATTGGTTTGATGTACTGCAGAGGAGGTGGTAAAGTTGGGAAGAGAGCAGTTGAAAACAGTTACGCATCTGTTACTGCCATACTTACTCTTCATTTAGGAAGCTGTTACAGTCAATCTTTTTCTGGGCAGCAAGAGCAACGACGGTAACTTCTATGCATTGGTTCTAGGTTAACTTTTAATGCCGAGAGTGATTGATACTAAATTTGCTTTTATGTGCTCATCTTAAATTGCAGCACACTTCTAATAGCTTTTCAGGCATTCTGTGAATGTGTTGGGGACCTTGAAATGGGAAAGGTATGTGGTACATTCAGATACCTGTAGCATAACCTAGCATCATCGTTGGGCTCACCAAACTTTTTTATTTCTTCAATTTCTTCTTGCCCTCCAGATTTTGGCTAGAGATGGAGAGCAGAATGTTAATGAAGTGTGGATCAATCTTATAGGTGACTTGGCTGGTTGTATCTCTATAAAAAGGCCTAAAGAGGTAAAACATCTATTTTCTTTTACAAAATTATTAAGAGGAAGTGGCTATTGCTCATATCTTTTTTGTTGTATGGCCTAGTTGCAATACTTGTTTCTTATTCCTTGTATGGGGAGACCCTGTTTGTATGCTGTTCATTTTCCTGGTTGTGTATGTAATTTATTTTCTAATATCTGTTTATTCAGATTTCAGCGATATCAGTTATTCTAAGTAAATACTTGAATCAACCTGTGAGATTCCAAAGGGAAGCTGCTGCAGCAGCATTGTCGGAGTATGTACGTTACAGGTATGCCTGGAATACTTCTCTCAAAAATATTTTCCGGATGTCAGAAATCTTTTTCCCTAGAAGAGCTGAAATCCATCCTCCGATAATTGATCATTATAGATGGATATCATGATTATTGGTCAGAGATGCAGTTTTCAGTTGATGGATAATGCTGTTTTCTTTTTATTTTCCTTTTTTAGACTAATGATTCTTAATGCAGCAATGAAGGATCTTCTTCGGTATTGGAGGAGATAGTTGAAGCATTGTGTCGGCACGTGTCAGATGAGTCTCCTATGGTCAGGCGTCTTTGTCTACGAGGACTTGTGCAGGTCTTACAAATTACGATTATATACATAGCCTATTTGATTACAAAGTTTCTTATTCGAGATTCTGACTGTAGTTGCAATAATAGCAACGGATGGTATCTTTTTGGGGACTTATTTTCCAATATGTTCTTGCAGATACCAACTATCCATATTAATATGTACACAAAAGAAATCCTTGGTGTAATATTGGCACTGCTCGATGATTCAGATGATTCAGTTCAGTTGACTGCAGTGTTATGCTTGCTTTCGGTATGTTGCAAATATTTTTTTATTCTCTACTCAAACAAAATCTGTGTTTCAATTTTTGAGTGGATTCATATTTCAACTGTGACAGATTCTTGAGGCATCACCGGAAGGTGTGGAGCATGTTCTACTTAATTTGTGTGTGCGGCTTCGTAATCTTCAGGTGATTTCTTTAAGTAATCGGAATGAGAGAATGATCGTCTTCCCGTTTTTTCCTTGGCTGTTTGACTGTGGCATGATTTCTCTCATAGTATTCAGATCATGTATGCTTTCTTCATGAGATGGTCGTAAATAATTTATTTAATCTGTAAACAGGTTTCCATGGACACAAAGATGAGAGCAAATTCTTTTGCAGCATTTGGAGCACTAAGTGACTATGGTTCTGGGGAACAACGCGACTCTTTTCTCGAACAGGTTTCTCAATGACTTTTATGAACTATGTGAAAACTATTTTGGATTGTGAAGTTTTTTAGCCTTTTCTTATTTCTATGGTTGGCACTTTCTGGTTCCATTTTATGTCGCAATGGTTTTCATGTAACATACCCATTTCAGGTACATGCTGTCTTGCCACGCTTGATTCTTCATCTTCTTGATGAGGAATATTCTGTACGACAAGCTTGCCGGGTAATTATCCTTAGGCATCTCATTTGTTGGCTATTTGAAGCTTTCTTTTTGCATCCTGATAAATATTTTAGTTACCAAACAGAATACTCTCAGACGGGTCGCACCCCTCATGGAAATTGAGGATTTGGTTCTTCTTCTTAACACAATCGTTTTATATCCGATCACAGGTATCTCTTGGTTTATATTGAAATAATATACTTGTTAGATGTTTCATGTTTCTTTTTTCTTGTTTTTTATGTCAAAATCATGCCACCATCCCACTTATTTTTTTCAGGAGTGACTATCAGGAATTCCTTAGAGATCTCGCGAGGCAACTCATTCAGCATCTGGCTTCCAGAGTTGATACTTACATGGCATCAATAATACAGGTCTTACATTAAATTAAAAGCCATAGCTTGATAGTGTTCTGTTGTAGTTATATTAAAACACATGTATCACTATCTATGTATTAGTATATCCGACTCATGTGATGCAAGAAATAATCTATTCTTTTATTGTGTAGGCTGTTGATGCTCCTTGGCCTGCTATCCAGGCGAATGCCATTTATTTATCCAGCAGCATGCTTTCTTGACAGATGTCACCATTTCAGCATTTTTTATCAGGTGACTAACTTCATTCTTCTTTCTTTTATATAAATAAACGAACGCTTCTACACATTCACACACATGTGCATCGATAAGACACACATAACTGTATACAACACACACACAACACACACACACACACACACACACATATATATATATCCAGTGAAAGCATGAGTGTATCGACGGTTGGATGAGAAATGATGCGCATTAGGATGGATGCATTGAGATAGATGCACCTTGATGCATTGAGTTAATTCCCTTCTAGAGCGCAATCATGGAGGCATGGATAATAAGATCATGGTTCAGATCCATTCTCACGTTTTCACCATTAACTCAATTTCTCACACTATCTGCGCTGATAGCGATTAATATATAGGTGCTGGTTCAAGGGAAAACTTAAAAAAAGGGGGAAATTGAGGAACACCCCTGCAGCCGTTTATCTGGACCATATGCACTTGTTCATAAAAGTAATTTGTATATGCACACATGCATTAAAACCAAAAAACAACTTAACTTGCTAGCATAACTGCATTACAGTCAATGAAGGGCTGACGAGGGTGTTCCTCAGTTTTCCTTGAACCTTCCTCTATATCTTATATTTATACGTGTATATAAATGTGTAGATATATGTATGTGGTTATCTATATCTCTCTGTATATATTCTACATGTCTTATGGTCTTCTTGATACAATAAATGGTGGAGATTTTTTTAATCAAGTTGGATGAGTGTGAGTTTCTAAAGAAGTGATTGGAATAGGTATTTGGACTGTTGGTTGGGAAAGCAAGTCGTTCTACGGATGCAATTGTGAGAGCAACTTGTTCTTCAGCCTTAGGCATGTTACTGAAATCTGCAAATTTGATTTCGTGGAGAGTTGATCGGCTTGATCATACAGACTCCGGAAGGAGCAGCATTGATTCAGAATCTAGTAGTAGGAGGTGAGTAAATTGAACATGGAGGAAATGATGAATATTTGTAGAGAGGGTAGAAGGAAGTTTGGATGTGTGCATATAACTTAACAACAAACATTGCATAGTTTTTTCAACTTGTACAGTTTTGTTTTGTGTCTTGTTTGTTAGAATTTGTGTTGTAAAAAAGATTTCCATACTACTTTTTTACTTTTCCTTTCACCTCCAAACAGAGCTTTGAGGAATTTGTGTGATAGCATTTTTTTTAATAGAAATTGTGTTTTATATAAATTTTGTTGAACATTTATGATTTCTTGATAGATATTGTTTGATTTTTAGCCTTGAGAGTATTGATTTTCACACTGAACAAAAAGAGTACAATGGTCCAAAAACGAACAAGATTGGATTTGACGCCCGTTTGGTATCCCGCCAATAATTTTATTCTCTGTTTTCTCGTGTCCGCTTGATCCAAACGGTGGCAGATAAGTGGTAATCTGGTTTATAGCTTGGAAAAATCATAACAAATAGTAACCGATTAGGCCACCCGTACTATCCTCGGATGAGGGGGTTGGGTTCGGCAGCGACTTGTTGAGTGAGGCCATAACACTGTATGGCCCCTTCGGTTACCGGGTACCACTTTCGGTCTCCACATCCAATTTCTTTCCCTTCGGTTCCTCCTCTCCCTTCCTCTTTTGCTCTTTCCCTCTATATATTAAATTAAATTAATTATAAAATAGAGTAAAGATTGAGTTAGTTTGGGTTATGGTACTCTATTTTAGGGTAAGGAAGATAGGAAAGACAAAACACTGATGTGATGATAAGGTGACACTGAGATAAGGAGGGTACTATACTCATGGTCTTAAAACCAGTCCCACTTATCTACCTACACTCCTATGTTTATTTTCAATATAAGATGTTAAAATTCCACAGCTTTTGAAGGTAAGGAAATCTAGGTTCTTCAG
Organism: Centaurea solstitialis; assembly: GCA_030169165.1. Lineage (NCBI taxonomy): Eukaryota > Viridiplantae > Streptophyta > Magnoliopsida > Asterales > Asteraceae > Centaurea > Centaurea solstitialis. Next base: position 4,029,291 of record CM058042.1, on the reverse strand, counting down.
TAGTGCTATTAGAGTATATAATATAGAGAAAAATGAAACTTTTGTTTTAAAATTTTTTCAACTGGTTCTCTATAATGTTTTTTCTAGAATAGAGAAAACAAAAAAGAAACTTCAAGTTCATAGAATTCTCTAAAATTTGATTTGGAGGTGAAAGAAATTATTATTTTATTTATTTCCATCAATAACATGAAGTTATTATTATTTTTTTAATTTTTTCATAAATAATGTATTAGAAATTTAGAATGATAAAATTATAACTAATACAATACTTTTAAAAAATTTATAAAATTAAAACTGATTAAATACGAAAAACGTCTAAAAAGGCAGCTCGTGCAATTACGACTATGATGAAAAACCTTATCAAAAACCACTTACGAAAAACCTTTACAGTATGTGAAAAAACCTAAAAAGTAGGTTCTTGCTTTTTGAAAAACCTCTCAAAAACCTCCCAAGATCTCTTCAAAACCACATTGTGATGCTTTAACACTTAGGCTATGTTTGGCAAGCATAAGCTAGCTTATAAGCTAGCTGATAAGCTAGCTTATAAGCTAGTCCATCCAAACATGTACCAAGAAGCTAGCTTATCAGCTAGCTTATAAGCTAGCTTTTTGAAACGCTACTTTGAGTAGCTTATGATGAGCTTATTGTAGCTTTTTCCAATTATACCCTTATTAATATTAATTATTAAATTCAAATATACCCTTTTTGGTCATTTTACATACTCATAAGCTAGTTTTTGCCAAACATAATTTGTTCAACAGCTAGCTTATCAGCTACTAGCAAGCTTATCAATCAACAGCTAGCTTATAAGCTATCCGCTAGCTTATCAGCTACCAGCTAGCTTATAAGCTACGCTTGCCAAACATAGCCTTAGGCTATTCGTACCATTATCAAAATTAGGCCAACTCAATTCTACCCAACTAGTAGTACGCATGGCCTTATTAAATTAAAGTCTCCTATTTTTTTTTTATTATTTCTTTGAACATCAAAACCTTATATTACCACCAACAAACCAAACAAGAACATATCAGTCAATCCAGAAGGGATGGACCAAAAACAATTTTACACCACATAACCTAAACATGTGTAAAAGAAGCAAATAAAAAGACTAAAGGACAAAAACTTGAAGGGAAGTCCTACCTATTTAGTTATAATATACAAACAGAAGTATTTAAATACCCATTTTTAGTTATAATATACAAATAGAATTGTTTAAATACTTATTTTATTTGTAATATACAAAAAAATTTATTCAAATATATTTTTCAATGAAGATGTGCTCAAGACTTGTTTTACATTAGAACCTATTTTAGATATTTCGCAAATAAGATGTACCTATGGCATCTCAAAGATTCTCTAAAAGAGAAAAAATATTTTTTGAGTAAATTACGGATTTGATCCCTGTGGTTTGGGGGTTCATATGGATTTGGTCCCTAAATTTTAGTAATTATGGATTTGGTCCCTGTGGTTTGTATTTCCTTTTGGATTTGGTCCTTGGACCAAACCTCTGTTTACTCTTTCTGTTAACTTCAAGGGTATAAGGGTCATTTCCACTTTTTGTCATTTTGTACTTTAAACACATCAATTAAGACGTGACATGTGTCTTTTATTTTTTTATTAATTGTAAAATAGAAAAAGGAATTTGTGTATTATATATGTATGTATATGTATATAGAACTCCATGGGGGCTTATACATCTTCTCAGGCAAAGGATGCAGAGAACTCCGGCGAAACCACCACCACCACCGTGGCCTCCCCGCCTGAAACCCACCACCACTGTGAGCTTTCCGCCTGAAACCCCCCACCATGGTGACCTGTCCGCCTGAAATGCACCACCACGGTTACCTCGCTGCCGGAAACGCACCACTATGGTTACCTCGCCGCCTGAAACGAACCATCAATGTTACCTCGTCGTCTGAAACACACCACCATGTTGACCTTCCCGCCTGAAACCCGCAACCACCGTGACCTCCCCGCCTGAATGGCACCAGAAAAAGGCTTCTCACCGGAAGTTGCAGATTCGCCGGAAGAGACGCCGGAATGTTCAATGTGTGCTGCAATGGAGGTTTCACGAAAGTATGGCCGAAAAACGGTGCTGGTGGCTTAATGGAAGGTTTCACAGTAGGGTGGTGGTGGTGGTTAACGATGGTGATGGTGGTGGAGGCTTAATGTTGGTGATGGTGGGTTAATGGCAAGGGTGGTGGTGATGGTGATGGTGATGGTGGGTTAGTGGTGGTGGTGGTGATGGTGGGTTACTGGTGGTGGTGGGTTAATGGTGGTGGTTGTGGTGGAAGTAGTGGGTTAATGGTGGTGGTTGTGGTGGAAGTAGTGGGTTAATGGTGGTGGTGGTGGTGATGGTGTGTTAATGATGGTGGTGATGATGGGTGTGTTAATTGTGGTGATGGTGGTTAATGTCTGGTACATAATATAAAAGGACAAATCTTATATATATAAAATGGTAAATATTTTATATATACATATAAAATGAGAGGTATTTTGATTGGTGTATAAAATCATAAAAGGACAAAATAATTTAATATATTTAAAAAAACAAAAATCTGTATTAAAAATTTAAAAGACATTATTACCCTTGAAGTTAACAGAAAGAGTAAAGAGATGTTTGGTCCAGGGATCAAATCCAAAAGGAAATACAAACTACAGGGACCAAATCCATAATTACTGAAGTTTAGGGACCAAATCCATAAAAGCCCCCAAACCACAGGGACCAAATCCGTAATTTACTCTATTTTTTTTTTGTTCTCTATAGATTTTTTAAGATAGAAAAAATCATTTTTTTTCTATAATACTTCAATAGCTTTTCAATCTTGTTTTGTAAAATAGGAAATCATAGAAAAAAAATACTCAATACTCTAAAAGTCTAGAAAGATAAAAAGATGATTTTTTTATTTATTTCACCAATAAATATTAACATTATTCTAAATAATTTTTTTTTAAAGCTCATTAAAATTATAAAGTTATGGAATATTTTTGAAATAATTTTTTTTTGTGTGAGATAAATATAATTTTTTATAAAGATTTTGATTTTTGATTTTTTATTATAAATTTTTAAAAGAATTTGTTAAAAATGCGTTCTAAGAAGAGTATAGGACGTTCGTTATGGTCAATTTAAAAAATTCAACCTGTTGTTATCAAACGATACAAAAATTGGAAACAACCATCTATACTTCTCGTGGAAATAGACTACCATTCCATTTATAGTCGACATTGATTAAAAGCCAAAATTAGACATTCAAATATTTAGATAACATGTTGCCAGGCCAACAATTAATGATCTCATTGAAATCTAGACACATTAGATTTTTGTATCTTTTTATTTTATTTATTTAAAATTTATAATTCCTATTGTAAACTCATCTTTCATTATAAACGACCAATAAAATCACGTTACGTGATAATCTGAATCGTTGTAAGGTTTCTAAGCTTTATTTCGACCGAATAAAAATTTATTCATTTAGTCTGAACATTCATACTTTATTCAGTCTGAACAGAGCATGAATATTCATACTGAATATTGTCACGTGACGCTATACTAGTGTTCTTTTGTTTACAATGAAAAATGAATTCAGAATTAAACTTGAGTATGTGTATATATAGATATATATATATAGGGGTGGGGAGGAAAGTTCAAATGTGAACCACTTTTTGGTTGTGAACATAAGGACAACCGAGAGCGCGACACGTGGCGGCTTTGAGTGTGGTCCCCCCCCTTTAATTCAATGCCCTCCCATGAATCGCACCTAGTCATCCGCCGTGGATCTAACGTGGCGCCTAGTCATCCGCCACGTGTCGCGCTCTCGGATGTCCTCACGTTCACAACCAAAAAGTGGTTCAAATGTGAACCACTTTTTGGTTGTGAACGTGAGGACATCCGAGAGCGCGACATGTGGCCGACTAGGCGCAACGTCAGATCCACGGTGGGTGACTAGACGCGATTCATGGGAGGGCATTGAATTAAAGGGGGGGACCACACTCAAAGTCGCCACGTGTCGCACTCTCGGTTGTCCTCACGTTCATAACTAAAAAGTGGTTCACATTTAAACTTTCCTATATATGATTGATGATAGTAAGAAATTATTCATAGGAACAAAGCCTCCATACTCGCCGGAAAATGCCTTCACCACCCAAAACCACCCTTCACTTCGCCGTCTTTCCTCTACTGGCCCAAGGCCATATGGTGCCCATGGTCGACATTGCTCGAATGCTAGCCCACAATGGCTCCATCGTAACCATACTCACCACCCCGGCTAACGCCAAACGCTTCAACTCCGTCATCGAAAGAGCGGTCGAAGCCGATCTCGATATCCGAGTGGTCGAACTCCAACTCCGAGTAGCCGAATTCGGTTTACCGGAAGGATGCGAGAGCCTCGACATGCTTTCGTCATCCGAGCCCTGGTACAAGCTCCTTGGAGCCGTAGACATGTTGGAAGAACCGGCCGAAAAAGTCCTCCGAGGACTATCTCCGGCCCCCGATTGCATCCTCTCCGATAACTTCATCCCGTGGACCGCGGATATCGCTCGGAGGCTCGACATTCCGAGACTTACCTTCCACGGACCGGGATGCTTCCCGATTTTGTGCATGCACATAGTGACATCGACAAACATGTTCGATTCGATATCGGTCGAATCGGATACGGAGCCCTTTGTGTTGCCCGGGTTGCCTGACCGAATTGAAGTTACTAAACTTCAGGCATTCGGTCACGGCAAACCGAGCCCGACCAAACCTCGGGACTCCGATACCTCGGAAGCAAAAACGACCGAGAAAAAGGGGTATATAGAACGAGTTCGAGAAGCAGAGAAAGCCGCATACGGGATTTTGGTTAATAGCTTCGAGGAGTTGGAACCCAAGTACGCTCGAGAATTGGCTAAGGCGAAAGATAAAAACGTATGGTGCATAGGACCGGTTTCGTTGTTTAACAAGAGCGATCTGGATATCGCAGAGAGAGGAAACAAGGCTGCAATCGACGAGCACGATTGCTTGAAATGGCTCGAAGGACGGGAACCAGGGTCCGTGGTATACGTATGTTTGGGAACTCTTACACATTCTTCTATGGAACAAATAATCGAGCTCGGGTTGGGGTTAGAAATGACCGATCTTCCGTTCGTATGGTGCATAAGAAACAAAACCGAAGAGGTCGAGAAATGGTTTTCCAAATCGGGATTTGGAGAAAGAGTCGGAGAGCGGGGGTTGATAATATACGGTTGGGCACCACAAGTGTTGATACTGTCACACCGAGCCATCGGTGGTTTTCTAACTCATTGCGGATGGAACTCGACGCTAGAATCGATCTGCAGCGGTGTGCCGATGGTTACATGGCCACATTTCGCGGATCAATTCTATAACGAAAAGTTCATCGTACAAGTTTTGAAGATTGGAGTTAGAATTGGTGTGGAAATCCCTGTTGTCATGGGAGGGCAAGGCATAGTTGCAACAATGGTGAAAAAGGAAGAAGTGAAGGTTGCAATTGAGTGCTTAATGAATGGAGGAAATGAAGGAGATGAAAGACGGAAAAGGGCTCGAGAGCTTGCAGAAATGGCGAAACGAGCAATGAGTGATGGCGGATCTTCTTTCGTCAACACAACATCGATGATACAAGATATTACCAAACAATTAAATATAAACGTATTACCACCGTCGACCGCCAATCGATTTGAACCACTGCCAACCATCACCGATCACCGTCGATCTGATTCACCAATGACCATCGCCAATCTGAACTAGGGATGAGCATTGATGATCGTTTTCCAGGACAAAACTGGTACTATGTATTCGGTCCGGTTTACAATTCTAAATAATCCTTAAAATTGGTATCAATATTTCGGTATTTAGGTGCCGGTATTCTCACAAAAATACCGAAACTGAACCAAAATTTTAAAAGACAATGTTTTTTTAAATTCTTTGATTATCCATATTGTAGCTCAATGGCAATTGGAGTGTTTATAAGATGTCCCCTTCTAATTCTTTGTAGTTGTGGGTTTGAGTCTCGTCAAGAACAGTGATATAGATTTAGGCCATGAGTATGCGGTACTCAATTGCGGGCTTTCACGGGCATGTTCTGGCTATGATAGGGGGCATGCGGGTACCACGCGCGGGCTCCGGATGAGGGCTCCCCAAAAAAGTGGGTTTGCAATTGAAATTGAAATCCGCAGGCGGATGGATTGGATGGTCTAACGTGCTCTCTCACTCTCTTTTCTCTCTCTCTTGATTAATATATATATAGGAAAGTAGGGGTGAGCATTAGGCCCGAACCGGACCGAACCGGCCCGAACCCGGTTTGGGACCGGAACCGGAAACGGCCGATTCTTAGGACCGAAAACCGGACCGTATAAGTAATACCGGTTCCGGTTCCGGTCCCGGTTTCGGTCCCGGTTTTGCGGTCAAAAACCCGGTTGGAACCGTGTAAATAAAATGACTTAGGATCATGTGAGACCGTGTAAAAAAAATATTTAGTGTGATAATTTCTTCTTCGGTCAAAAACATATTTTATTATTTCATATTACTGTTTTACTTATTTAAATATACAACTATTCGACTATAATGAAATATAAAACATATATATATATATATATATATGAGAGTTTTATATGAGAACAATAACTATTTATATAGTTAGTATCGTGATGGTCGATGGTTTTTTATCACCGTTTTTTATGGATATATATATATATATATATATATGAGAACAATAACTATTTATATATATAGTTAGTATCGTGATGGTCAATAGTTTTTGATCGCCGTTTTTTGATATATATATATATATGAGAGATTTATACGAGAATAATAATTATTTATATAGCTAGTATTATGATGGTCGATGGTTTTTTAATGGATTTTTTAACAGTCGGGGTTTTTTTAAGTGCATGTTTTTTGTCGGACTTAATAATATAGTTAGAATTAGATTTTTTTAAATTACAATAAGTAAATTAAACGTCTCATAAACATCCGGTCCGGTCCCGGTTTTTTACCCGCATATTTGGAACCGAACCCGGTTTGGAACCGGAACCGAAAATGGCCGATTGTTGGAACCGAGAACCGAACCGCATAGGTAATACCGGTTCCGGTTCCAGTGCCGGTCCCGGTTCGGTTCCGGTTAGGGCCGGTTTTTCCGGGTCTAATGCTCACCCCTATAGGAAAGTTTAGATGTGAACCACTTTTTTTATTGTAAACATGGGAACGAATCTCAATCATTTATCCGGTTAATAACGGCGGCTTTGACTGGTCTCCCCTTTAATAATCTCTACCCTCTCATGAATCACATCAATCTTCCGTGATCACGTCCACCATAACCGAAGATGTGTGGTTAAGATTCGTCCCTCATGGTTCACAATGAAAAAGTGGTTCACATTTGAACCCAACCCTATAATATATATATAGAGGAGAGTTATTTTGTTAACCACTAAATTTGTGTTAACCGTGTTAACTCATAGTTGCATACGTAAATCAATGAAATTTTTTTTGTGAAGTTGTTTAAGATGATGAAAATGTTTCATAAACTTCAATTTTTGATGAAATTGTTTCATATTTCGGTGTTTTTATTCCTATGAAACTTTTTCTTATTCATGTGAACTTTTTTCATTTCTATGTAAAAAACACCCTCATATGAAACAATATCATCAAAAAATTTAGTTTACTAAACATTTTTATCATATTAAACAACTCCACACAAAAATTTTCATTGATTTACGTGTGCAACTATGAGTTAACACGGTTAACACAAATTTAGTGGTTAATATATATATATAGAAAAGTTCAAATGTGAACCACTTTTTGGTTGTGAACGTGAGGACAACCGAGAACGCGACACGTGACGGATGACTAGGCGTCATGTCAGGTCCAGGGCGGATGACTAGGCGTGCTTCATGGGAGGACATTGAATTAAAGGGGGGACCACACTCAAAGCTTTTTTTATTGACTAGTCTCCGCCTCGTGTCGCGCTCTCGACTGTCCTCACGTTTACAACCAAAAAGTGGTTCACATTTGAACTTTTCTCTCTTTCTCTCTCTCTCTATATATATATATTAAATTTAAAAGAAAAAAATTAAAATATTCGAGTTTGTAAACAGCGATACAAGGCTTGGTGAGTGATTGTGGGTAAAGCTAACGTGGGTTTATGAATTATGCATATGCTACACAAGCCCATATCAGCCCATTTCTGTAGGACGTATTGGTCACTTTAAAAAATTCAATTTTATTGTTATCAACCGTACCAAATCAGAAACAACCACATATCTTCTCTTGGAAATAGACTAATAGGGCAATAGCCACCATGATAAAAGCCAAAATTAAACATTTAAGTATTTAGATAACATGTTGCGATTCCATTTTAAGTATTTAGATAACATGTTGCAATTCCAACGATAAATGGACAAAACTTTGTTTTAAAATCACCTTAGAAATGTAATTAAACAAAAAACAGAACACAATTAAACAAATAAATGAATTGAATTTACATCGTCCGAATCAGGGGTTCAAGCTCCTTGGAGCCACAAGACATGTTGGAAGAAACCGGCCGAACAAGTCCTGCGAGGACTATCTCCGGCCCCCGATTGCATCCTCTCCGATAATTTCATCCCGTGGACTATGGATAACGCTCAGAGGCTCAACATCCGAGACTTATCTTCCACGGACCGGGATGCTTCTTGCTTTTGTGCATGCACATCGTAACATTCACAAACGTGTTTGATTTGATATCGATAGAATCGGATACGGAGCCCTTTGTGTTGCCCGGTTTGCCTGACCGAATTGAAGTTACCAAACTTCAGGCTTTCGTCACGCCAAACCCAGCCCGATCAAATCCTGGGATTCTTTTGTTTCTTGGGATGGGGTTTTTCCTTTTGATTGTTCCTTTAGTGTTTTCTTTTTTTGTCGTGCCGCTTTGAGTCCCGGGCTTGTGGGGTCCTTAGTGTGCTATTTGTACTCTTGTCTTTTTTTAATAAAATTGCCAGGTTCTACCCTTTCAAAAAAAAATCTTGGGATTCTGAATCCTCGGAGGCAAAAACGACGGAGCAAAAGGGATATCTAGAACGAGTTCAAGAAGCGGAGAAAGCCGCATACGGGATTTTGGTTAATAGTTTCGAGCAGTTGGAACACGGGTATGCTCAAGAATTGGCTAAGGCAAAAGATAAAAACGTATGGTGCATAGGCCCGGTTTCTTTGTTCAACAAAAGCGATCTGGATATCGCCGAGAGAGGAAACAAGGCTGCAATCGAGGAGCGCGGTTGCTTGAAATGGCTCTAAGGGCAGGAACTAGGGTCCGTGGTATACGTATGTCTGGGAACTCTTACACATTCTTCTACACAACAAATAATCGAGCTCGGGTTGGGGTTAGAAATGAGCGATCTTCCATTCATATGGTGCATAAGAAACAAAACCGAAGAGGTCGAGAGATGGTTTTCCGAATCAGGGTTTGAAGAAAGAGTTGGAGAGCGGGGGTTGATAATCTACGGTTGGGCACCACAAGTGTTGATACTGTCACACCGAGCCATCGGTGGTTTTGTAACTCATTGCGGTTGGAACTCGACGCTAGAATCGATCTGCAGCGGTGTGCCGATGGTTACGTGGCCGCATTTCGCGGACCAATTCTATAACAAAAAGTTCATCGTACAAGTTTTGAAGATTGGAGTTAGAATAGGTGTGGAGATCCCTGTTGTTATGGGAGAGCAAGATACGGTTGAAACAATGGTGAAAAGGGAAGAAGTGAAGGTTGCCATTGAGAGCTTAATGGATGGAGGTTATGAAGGGGAAGAAAGACGGAAAAGGGGTCGGGAGCTTGCAGAACTGACGAAGCAAGCAATGAACGATGGCGGATCTTTTCTCGTCAACACGACATCGATGATTCAAGATATTATCAAACAATTAACCATAAACGTATAGGTTTGTATCGGAAAATTTAAAAAAATACTAGTCATTTTCAATGTTTGGATTCATCTTTTAGCTATTTCTCTCCCCAAACTTAGAAAATTATAACCGTATCCGCAATTGTTACCTTCTCAATCTAAGAAGGGGTCAAAATGAAAAATAAAAAAATTTGTTTGAGCGTGATCCACAAATACAGGGACTAAGTTTATAAATTAGATAAACATCGGCAAGTGACACTTCCGCAACTTGCAGAGTTGTTAAGAGTAATTTATAAATTTGGTCCAACTACTTGAACTTCCACTCAAATTCGAAGAAGTTGGTTTACCGAAAGGATGCGAGAGCTTCGACACACTTTTGCCACGGGAATCATGGGCCAAGCTCCATACCAATAAAACAGGTGGTTAAACCTGATAACATTTCATTCTAATTCTTTAATGCCCAGTTCTTGGGTTATTTTTAATGGAAGGTAAGAAAAAGAAATGATTTCTAAGGAAATTAACAAAAATGTGTTTTCGAGAATTTTTAAAGGAGAGAAAGGAAAAGATTTGGAAGGATAACTGTTCCTTTTTCTCTCTTAAAAATTATCTTTCCAAAAATGTGATGATCCGAAGAGATAACTTTCTTCTTCCTCTTCTTTTCTTCCCTTAATTTTTAAACTCGAAAACAAAGCGTAAATTACTTTAACAGATTATATTTCATAAAAAATTATGCAAAAACACTTCTTAGAAAAAAAGATGTGGTGATGGAAAGTTTCAGACTAAATCCCTTTCGTTTTATGAAACAGTTTCTAACTTACATCACTTCTTTTTACCTTGATTATATATATTTTATTAAAAAAGATATTAGAAGTCGTTTACTAAACGCTATCTGTTTATTGGTATCACTTGTCTTACGATCATTGTCCATTGAGAATCTTATTTGGGTAAGCATTTGTTGATTTTTTTTTTTTGGAAAGATTCATCTACGCTTTGCCTAGACTACATCTTTGGCAATTTAGAACAGAAATTGAAAATTCGGCCATCTAAAACTAAGCCTTGCCACAAAATGCGCACGAGGGGATTCGAACCTGGGGTGAATGGGATACCATCCACATTTCCCACAGGTCTTACCGCTACGCCACAAGCCTTGTGGTTCATTATTGATATAACTTATCTAACGATCATTGTCAATTGTGCATGAAAACCATCGAGAATCTTACTCGGGTAAGCACACTTACGGTATTACTTACCTTACGATCTTTGTTAATTGAGCATGCAAACCACAGGGAATCTTTCCAGGTAAGAGTCATAACAATTAACAAAGATTGAAAGTTTTACCTGGTAAGTAGCGAGCATAACTCTTACCTGCTAGATATTTACGGGGTTAAAGACGCTTTTAACAATCAATTTTGATGGCCGAGAATGTTATATGATAGAGTAAGTAAGGATAAAAATATATTTGCCGATATTTCTATTAATTTTTGGAACAAACCTATACTTTTACGGCTAATTGTTCGGTAATATCTTGAATCATCGATGTCGTGTTGACGAGAGACGATCCGCCATCATTCATTGCTCGTTTCGCCATTTCCGCAAGCTCCCGACCCCTTTTCCGTCTTTCTTCACCTTCGTTTCCTCCGTTCATTAAGCACTCAATTGCAACCTTCACTTCTTCCTTTTTCACCATTGTTGCAACTGTGCCTTGCTCTCCCATGACAACAGGGATCTCCACACCAATTCTAACTCCAATCTTCAATACTTGTACGATGAATTTTTCGTTAAAGAATTGATCCGCGAAATGCGGCCACGTAACCATCGGCACACCGCTGCAGATCGATTCTAGCGTCGAGTTCCATCCGCAATGAGTTACAAAACCACCGATGGCTCGGTGTGATAGTATCAACACTTGTGGCGCCCAGCCGTAGATTATCAACCCCCGCTCTCCGACTCTTTCTTTAAATCCGGATTCGGAAAACCATCTCTCGACCTCCTCGGTTTTGTTTCTTATGCACCATATGAACGGAAGATCGGTCATTTCCAACCCCAACCCGAGCTCGATTAGTTGTTCCGTAGAATAATGTGTAAGACTTCCCAAACATACATACACCACGGACCCTGATTCCCGTCCTTCGAGCCATTTCAAGCAATCGTGCTCGTCGATTGCAGCCTTGTTTCCTCTCTCGGCGATATCCAGATCGCTCTTGTTGAACAACGAAACCGGGCCTATGCACCACACGTTTTTACCTTTCACCTTAGCCAATTCCTTAGCGTACTCGGGTTCCAACTCCTCGAAGCTATTAACCAAAACCCCGTACGCGGCTTTCTCCGCTTCTCGAACTCGTTCTAGGTACCGCATCTCCGTCGTTTTCGCCTCCGAGGTATCGCCCGGGCTCGGATTGCCGTGACCGAAAGCCTGAAGTTTGGTAACTTCAATTCGGTCAGGCAAACCGGGCAACACAAAGGGCTCCGTATCCGATTCGACCGATATCGAATCTAACACGTTTGTGAATGTTACGATGTGCATGCACAAAATCGACAAGCACCCGGCCCATGGAAGATAAGTCTCGGAATGTCGAGCCTCCGAGCGATGTCCATAGTCCACGGGATGAAGTTATCGGAGAGGATGCAATCGGGGGCCGGAGATAGTCCTCGGAGGACTTGTTCGGCCGGTTCTTCTAACATGTCTACGGCTCCAAGGAGCTTGAACCAGGATTCGAATGACGAAAGTGTGTCGAGGTTTTTCGTCCTTCCGGTAAACCGACTTCGGTTAACCGGAGTTGGAGTTCGACTACTCGGATTTTGAGCTTGGCTTCGACCGCTCTTTCGATGACCGATTTGAAGCGTTTGGCGTTAACCGGGGTGGTAAGAATGGTTACGATGGAGCCATGGTGGGCGAGTATTCGAGCAATGTCGACCATCGGCACCATGTGGCCTTGGGCCGGTAGTGGAAAGATGGCGAAGTGAAGGGTGGTTTTGGGTGGTGAAGACATTTTCCGGCGACTATGGTGGGAGGCTCTGTTTGTGGTATAGAATGGTTTTAGAAGGAGATTTTTTTTTTTCGTGTGAAAGGAACCAAAGATTATATGGATAAAATTCTAGGAAATTAGCCGAATACCTTTCAATAGCATTAGTAGCCCAATGGTTGATAATATCTTTGAGAGGGACAGCGAATGACATTTTTGTCTATCTGTGTTCAATTTATATGATGAGTATGTGGCGATACACTAACCATGGATTAGCTTTCGGGTCGGTCCACTCGCCAAGGATCAGTCAGATGCCCGTATGGATCCCGAATACCTCTTCGACTTCGTGTCGGAACGTGTACGTGAGTTATATGCCGTTAAAAAAACACGGGTTTTGACCCATTTTCTCCCAAGTTTACCTAAATGATTACATGTGGTGGTGCGTCACTTTCGTTTATTTTCTTGCCCTAACATCTTTAGTTCTTTACCATCCTTTCTAAGTTCATGTATTAATGATGTTTGTTACTCTCATCATGCTAATGAAATGTCTCGAACTCTAATGGGTGATGGCTATGCCGAAACTCATTAGTTGGCTCGGGTTCTTTTTACCTTCAAAAGAAAAACTTTTTATGGATCTAAAAATGTAATTACGGGTCCAGATATAAAATAAAATTATAGAAAATTGGACGAGATTGTTTTTTAGCTAGTCCGTTAATTGAGTATGAGTCAAGTATACTAATACTCGAGCTCGACTAATATCCTTTGTACCCCTCCCATCTCCATAACCACAACATAGAGGAGTAGCTCCTTAATCCACACTTCTTCACTTTCATTTAGATTTTAGACCGTAGCCGAACAAAATGGGCAACCCGCAGAGGGTAGCTAGGGGTCCCAGGTTAATCGGCAACCCCCAACCTTATCTTTTTTTTTTTTTTCCTTTTTCTTATTAATTACTTAATAAAATAAAAAGCGTGAATAATTGTATGGGTTAATAACATATGTATTAGATAATTTTGATGATCAATAAAAAACTGATGAAACACTTGCTATGAGCTTTGGATAATTTTTTAAAGATTATAACTTATGGTGTTATTGGTGTCCTCTGCCCTTCAAATAAATAACCAAAACTGTCTTCAAAATCACTTTGAATCTTGTTGAATATCTTATCGGGAATCTCCACGAGGTCCCATAGTTTTAAGGAAAGTTATAGAAAATGTGTTGGCCAAAAAATAATATTTTAGATGAATTCAATACTCCTATTTAAGTTGTACAAATACATCGCACATAAGTGGGCCCGCTGAACATGCTTTCAGATAACATGATTTATTATCTAATAGCCGTCAATCAAGACCGTTACAATCACAACTTGGGTATTCCATCCGTGCACGCCTCTTCCATACCTTAACCAATATTAATTTATTTATAAAGTTGAGTTGGTAAACATCATTCGCTGCAAAAGGTTGATTTCGGCAACCTTAATTGGTCCGTCCACCATAGATTTTCAATGCTTGTTGATTGTTGTGGGATGCATTCCTGACTCCCTTAGCGGTTGTGGCTACAGGGTTGTTCGTGCACGAATCTCAAGACTCGAACCTGAACCATTTTTTATTTGTTACAAAATTACCGTTAATCCATTACCTACTGAGCTATATTCCATTTGTTGGGTTTCGGTAAAAATGAAAAGGATATAAAAAACAAGTTGCGTCATTGATTAATCTTCGTCAAAGGTCAAAAAGAACAAGATGTAGACGGATAATTTTCATTATTCAATGATAGTAAGCTACGTTAAAAGGTCCAAATCCCTTCATTTCACACACGGTGATTTTGGTGCTATTTATGCATATATTTTTTGACGATTTGTGAATTCATCCCAACTCACTGAGTCGAAATGGCTGATGACCTTCACTTCGTCATCTTTCCTCTCATGGCTCAAGGCCATATGATACCCATGGTGGACATCGCCCGAATACTAGCCCACCGTGGCGCCACCGTCACCATAGTCACCACCCCGGTCACCGCCGCCCGCTTTCGACCGTCTCTTTCCCGAACCAAACTCGACATAAAACTACTCGAACTCCCGCTCCCACTAGCGGAAGTCGGTCTGCCCGAAGGCTCCGAAGACTTCGACCGCATTCCGTCACAGGAAGTCAAGGTCAAGATCTTCACCGCCTTGGACTTGTACGAAAAACCGGCCGAGGATCTCCTCCGACGACTGTCTCCTCCTCCCGCTTGCATAATCTCGGACTCTATCTTCCATTGGACCACAAACACGGCCCGACGGTTGAACATCCCGCGGCTCGTGTTCAATGGGCCAGGATGCTTCTGGCTCTTATGCCAACAATCGCGGTCCAAGACAATGTCATGGACCGGATGGGATCGGTCTCTGACCGATTCGTTCTGTCTGGTTTACCAGACAGTCTCGAATTCACCAAATTCAAAATCTCCGGTACCGCAGAGGCGATACCGGCCGACGAGAAGCTCGTCCGGCATCGTTGTCGAGAGGCCGAGAAAGGCGCACACGGGATCGTGGTCCATAGCTTTGAAGAGCTAGAACCCGAGTACGTTAACGAATTCGCAAAGGCGAAAAGCAAGAAAGTATGGTGCGTTGGCCCGGTTTCGCTATGCAACAAAGATAGCAAAGATATAACCGATAGAGGAAACAAGGGTGCGATCACCGAGCACGATTGCTTGAAATGGCTCGACGATAGGGAAGCAGGGTCCGTGGTCTACGTCGGGCTGGGGAGCCTAACACGTATGTCCACGGAACAAGCAATTGAGGTGGCACTAGGACTCGAGTCCACGAACCAACCGTTCATATGGTGCATAAGGACCGAAACCGAAGAACTTAAAAAATGGTTTTCGGAACAACGGTTCGAAGAACGGGTGAGCGACCGCGGGTTGATCGTCCACGGTTGGGCCGCCACAATTGCTGATACTTTCGCACCCGCCGTTGGGGGTTTTCGTAACGCATGCGGGTGGAATTCGATCCTGGAATCTGTTTCCGCGGGCGTGCCGATGATCACGTGGCCGCATTTCGCGGATCAGTTTCTTAACGAAATGTTTGTCGTGGAGATTCGAAAGATTGGGGTTAGGGTTTGTGACGTTGAATCGGAGATTGGATTGATGGTGACGAAGGACGACGTCAGGATTGCGGTCGAATGTTTGATGGATGATGGTGAAGAAGGAAAGGCGAGAAGGAAGAGGGTTGGGGAGCTTGCGGAAATGGCGAAGAAAGCGATGGAAGAAGGTGGGTCTTCTTATCTTAACGTGTCGTCGTTGATTGAAGATGTTAGAGATTGGGACCGGAAAAATGGAAATTCGGAGGTGGTGCCGGCGGCGGTTTAGGTGGTGGCGGTGGCTGCAGTGGCCGTCGGGGAAGGTGATGGTGGCTGCTGGGAAAGTTATCTTTAGCGACATTTTGTTTGGTTATTTATGACAATTGTTTTTTCCCTTTTACAATGGTGTTTGGGATTTATTATTTAAAATAACTTACATTTCTTTGTAACAAGTGTCTATCATTTTATGAATTGTTAAAATAAAAGCTTTATAAAGATGTTTTTGATTAGTTTATGATAATATCAAAATGCAATAAGTTGATGAGTTGGTAGTGTTAAGCACCTATTGGGGAATAGATTGCAGAGACATCTAGGATTATTGTATCTCCTTTTGTGGGGGAATTCCTTGAACTTCAAGGGGATAAACTAAAAGCTTTTATTGGACTTCTTAGGAATGGTAAAAAAATTTCCTCCAGAGGCCAAAATAAGAAAGTGGCTGTGAGTAGTCAAATTTAATCCTTCTCTTTCTTTTTGTTCAAAAATATGTAATTTTATATACTATACAAAAGGCAGGCGCACCGACCCGCCCCAAACCCAATGCTACGACTCACATTTAAAATTTACATATTAAGCCCTGAACTTATAATATTTATTCAATTTATACCTTTTACTTTTCAATATTTCATTTTACGTATGTTACAAAAATACATTTTAATTTTAACAAATTACGCCGTTATAATCGTATCGTCGATACGATCGAAATGAGCCTAGTATTGAATATTTTTTGATGTAATTATTTTATTAATATATAGTACGATTATATGAAACCATGACATTTGTAGAAATTACATTCTAACCCCTATATAAATTTTATTTATTTTATATATATTGGTTGAAATATGTTAAAAAAATACGTTTTAACTTTAACAAATTACGCCATTATAATAGTACCGTTGATACGTTCGAAATAAACATAATATTGAATATTTTTGATGTAATTATTTTATTATATATCATATGTAATACGATTATATGAAGCCAAAACACTGTTCATGAACAGCAGCTACCAACATTTGGAGAAATTACATTTTAGCCCCTTAAACTTATAATATTTATTCATTTTATACTTTTTAGTTTTCTCTATTTCGTTTTATGTTTTAGTCATATATCGTATATTGGCTGAAATATGTAAAGTGTCGGTAGCTACTGTTCATGAACAAACTTTTGGCTTCCTGGTAATTGTTAGTATTATATTAAAATCTCTTAAAATTAACTTTTTTTATTTATTTTATTAAACCTTTCGTATGACAACATTTGTACAATCTTTATGTTTCATATAAATTTATGTTACTACTTATGATCAAATATATCATAGTTTATAACCCGGATAAACTTGGTGCGAAGCCCGGGCTCATCAGCTAGTTTGTTTAATAGATGGGTAGAATAACTTATCTTTTTTTTTATATAATAAAACAAGTCAATAAAGGCTTTACATAAACAATCCCAAAAAGCCCTTAAATTCATTTGTAAAATTTAATGAAAAGAAGTACAGCTGTAAACGAACCGAACGAACATGAATGAAGGCTTCATTCGTTTAACTTAACTAAACAAATGAACAAACACGAACGGTAAATGAATGGATTTTTGTGTGTTCATGTTCATTCGTTAAGAAAATGTGTTTGTTCATTAAAAGTTAAACAAACGAAAACAAACGAACATAAGTGAAGATCAACGAACACAAATGAACAAACATAAATATAGATGAACAAACGCGAACAAATGAACATACGTAAATGAACATAAATGGACGGACACAAATGAGCATTATTAATGAACCGAAATGAACAAAAAAACAACTATATATTGTTCTTATCATTTTGTTCGTAAAAAAATATCATAACAAGATGAAAAACCGGGTTAGTATAAGAGGTATATAAAAGGAATTCTTAAACATAACTTAATTCTTGATTTTACGTATTGATATCATATTATATAAATATATTTATATATATGAACAAACGTAAACTAACACAAACTAACGGATATAAATGAATATAAACGAACGTTAACGAACAAACATTAACGAAATATAAACAAACATAAAAAAACGAACTACACATACACACACATCAATCCTAAAAAGAAACATTTAGTTAAATGTATGTCTAAAAAATACGTTCATCTTACATAAATAAGAAAAAAATGACACTTCTATTTTAACTCAACTTAAAATAAAAATGTTTTTTTTTTTTTATTGTGTAGACGGATTTGTGTGTGTGTGTGAAATTGCATAACATTAAAAATATTTTATTCTTGATTCATTATAAAGAAAACGACAAGACTTTTCTAATGTGCAGTTTATAAAATTAAATAAGCATTTTTTTTTGTTAAAATTATCATTGGTTAATTAATATAGTAAGGGGTATAAAACGAAAACTGTAGAAAAAACAAAAAAAAAAAAAAAAAAAACAAACTATAGGGACAAAATTGAACAACAAACTTGACAGTGAACCATAATCATAAAAAGTTTCTCAAACAAAATTCAAGTAATGTTTCGGTATATAAACTAACTTATGTTATATATTCAAATATATATAAAAACAAGGGGGTGTTTGGTTCATTGGAATCTGGAAGAATTGAAATTCAATTCCTAGGAATTTTCATGTTTGGTTGGATTTTAAGGATGAAATTTGAATATGGAGATGGAATGAATTCCATCATATGAGGGAATTTAAAATATTTCTGCATATGAAAATAATTCAAATTTCATAGGCTTAGGAATTTAACAAATTACCTTTTTACCCCTCAAATCATTTTTAACCTTTCTAAGCGAGCATTTATAATGATACATATAAAAAAATATAATTATATATATATAGAGTTAAGTTCTCGTGAGACCAAGCCTTTTTGGTGAGACCGGTGAGACCAACATATTTTACTTGAAACTTTACATCTAAACATTTGTGAAGGTAAAAAAAAATTGAACATTCATCGTTAAAACATACTAAAAAACACTATCGGAAAAAAAATTCCAAAAAAAGGTTAAAAAACGAAACCTTCACAGCAGTTTTTTTTGTGAAGGTTTGCATTATATATATGTAACCTTCACAGAACTTGAGCTGTGAAGGTTACGTTTTTAAGCTTGTTTTCGATATTTTTTTGCATCGAAAGTGAATTTTAGGTCTGCGTATTCGTGTTTTATGTACATTCATGGTGTTTTTTTGTGAAGTTTCATACGTTAGGTATTGGTCTCACGCGGTCTCACGGTAACAGCTTGGTCTCACATGATCCTAAGACTATATATATATATATATCTAATATACTATAAGAGGGTTTTTCCTTTGTGAACCAAATTTTGGTGTGAACTTGTTTAATATATATATATATATATATATATGATGAAATTTGTTCATGAAGTTGTTTAATATGATGAAATTATATTATATGATACATTTTTTGATGAAATTGTTTCGTATTTCGGAGTTTTTTACGTAAACATCAAAAGATTTCATAAAAATATATGAAACAGTTCCATAAGAATGGAAAAGTGTATGAAACCTTTTGATTTTACGTAAAAAATACCGAAATATGAAACAATTTCAATAAATAATGAATCATATAATATAATTTCATCATGTTAAACAATTTTATAAACCAATTTCATCATATAATCGTCTTTTTGGCGAAGTTCACAAGCACACCAAAATTATGGTTCACAAAATAAATTGACTCTATACTATGATGTATATGTATATAATATATATATATATATAATATTATTATATTAAATATATAATATACATAAAATATTATAAATATCTAATATACTATAGTATATATATATATATGTGTGTGTATAGGGTTAAGTTCTGGTGAGATCAAGCTGTTTTCATAAGACCGGTGAAACCAACATATTTTACATGAAATTTCACATCAAAACATTTGTGAAGGTAAAAAAAATTGAACATTCATCATAAAAACATACTAAAAAACGCCTATAAAAAACATACTAAAAAACACTATCGAAGAAAAAAATCCAAAAAAAGGTAAAAACGAAACCTTCACAGCATTTCCGCTGTGAAGGTTCGCATTATTTATTTGTAACCTTCACAGCATTTGAGCTGTGAAGTTTTCGTTTTTTACCTTGTTTTGGATATTTTTTTGCATCGAAAGTGATTTTTAGGTCTGCGTATTCGAGTTTTATTTACCTTCACGGAGTTTTTTTGTGAAGTTTCATACGTTAGGTATTGGTCTCACACGGTCTTACGAAAATAGTTTGGTCTCACCTGATCCTAAGTCTATATTATATATATAGAGGAAGGTTTAAATGTGAATTCAATTTTGGTTGTGAACATGAAGACCACTAACCAAAGGAGTGATAGCCTAGTGGTAAGGCTTGGGCACTACATAGTGGTGAACCCGAGTTCGAGCCATGGGGGACGCATTCTGGAGGTACGGGGGCTTCGACCCCGGGCTGCATGCTTTAGCAGTCGGGCTTCGGTCCAAAAATTGCCGAGGATTAGTCTGGACCCAATGTGGTCTGGGATACCTCTTCCAAAAAAAAACATGAATACCACTAAAATCACGTTACGTGGCATATTCAGTTTGAATATTATATGTTATTCAAACTGAATAAGTCTATAATTCTTTCTCAGCTTTACTATAAAATATGCCACAGGGTGACCTTTATTTCCTCGGTGCATACTATACGACTTGTGAAGCTATCCCAACTCACTCAAAAATGGCAGATGACCTTCACTTCGTCATCTTTCCTCTCACGAATCAAGGCCATATGATACCAATGGTGGACATTGCCCGAATACTAGCCCGCCGTGGCGCCACCGTCACCATAGTCACCACTCCGCTAACCGCGGCCCGCTTTCGGCCATCTCTTTCCCGAGCGAAACTCAACATCCAACTACTCGAACTCCAACTCCCATTAGGAGAAGTTGGTTTGCCCGAAGGCTCCGAAAACTTTGACCGGATTCCACCGCCCGAAGACGCGATCAAGATCTTTACCGCCATGGACATGTTAGAAAAACCGGCCGAGGATCTCCTTCGACGACTATCTCCTCCGCCCGCTTGCATAATCTCGAACTTTGTTTTCACCGCAAACATTGCTCGGCGGCTTAACATCCCGCGGTTCGTGTTCAACGGACCGGGATGCTTTTGGCTCTTATGCCAACACATTGCGGTCCAAACCAACATTTTGGACAGGATAGGATCGGATTCGGACCGGTTCATTCTGCCCGGTTTGCCGCACAAAGTTGAATTCACTAAACCTAAAGTTTCGGGTGTGTCCGAAGGAAGGTCGGCTCACCAGAAGCTAATCCTACGTCGATTTCAAGAAGCAGAGGAAAACGCGTACGGGATCGTGGTTAATAGCTTCGACGAGCTGGAACACAAGTACATTAATGAATTAGTGAAGGCAAAAAGCAAGAAAGTATGGTGCATTGGGCCGGTTTCGCTATGCAACAAAGATAGCAAAGATATAGCCGAGAGAGGAAACCATAAGGGTGCGATCACCGAGCACGATTGCTTGGAATGGCTCGACGCAAGGGAGCCAGGGTCCGTGGTCTATGTTGGGTTGGGGAGTCTAACGCGTATGTCTACGAAACAAGCGATTGAGGTGGCACTAGGACTCGAGTCCACGAACCAACCGTTCATATGGTGCGTACGAACCGAACCCGAAGAATTAAAGAAATGGTTTTGGGAACAAGGGTTCGAAGAACGGGTGAGTGACCGAGGTTTGATCGTTCATGGTTGGGCCCCACAAGTGTTGATACTGTCGCACCGGTCCGTTGGAGGTTACCTAACACATTGTGGGTGGAATTCGACTCTGGAATCCATTTCCGGTGGAGTGCCGATGGTTACGTGGCCGCATTTTTCGGATCAATTTATTAACGAAACGTTTATTGTGGAAATTCTGAAGATTGGGGTTAGGATTGGTGTGGAGGTTCCTGTTTTCGATGAATCGGAAATGGGAGTGATGGTGAAGAAGGACGACATCAGGATTGCGGTCGAATGTTTAATGGACGATGGCGAAGAAGGAAAACTGAGAAGGAAGAGGGTCGGGGAGCTTGCGGAAATGGCGAAGAAAGCAATGGAAGAAGGTGGGTCTTCTTATCTTAACGTGTCGTCGTTGATTGAAGATGTTAGAGGTTGGGACCGGAAAAATGGAAAATCGGAGGCGGTGCCGGCGACAGTTTGAGTGGCGGTGGTGGCCGTCGGGAAAGCTGCGTTTTCTAGCGACATTTTCTTTTTTAAGATCGTTATAAAAATAGTTGGTTCTGAAACGCTTATGAAATCTAATAACAAGAACTCTTGTAAAAGTCGGTTCGACTTTGAAACCTTTTGAAAAAATAAGTTGGTTGATCTAATTTCGATTCATAACATTTCATTATCGTTTACAATGTAACGAAGCTCGTAGATATAGACTATTATATATGTTTTGAACCGCAAGTTAACACACACGCTTCAGCAGTATCGGGCCTCCAATTGAGCAATCTCACTAATCCGCTGCAACCCGACCCAACCTAGATTATTATATTATAATAGTTTGGTCATACGAGAAATTGTTTAAACCTCTAAAAAGTACATTAAAATATGGGGCTATTTGTACTAAAAAATATTCTATCAATCATACCATAAAATCAAACCCTCAAAAGCCAATTTACATATTTTTCTTAGAGGCCAAAAATAGAATACCTTCAAAGATAAAGAATACTTCAATTTACACAAAATAAATATATAAAAAAATGAGTGTTTTAGGACTTCTCTAACTATTGTCTACTCTAATCCACTATAATACTAAAAAGTTGATCAGTAAATCTTTTCTTCTCTAACCCATCATTACAATACTAAGCGGATGTTTACTTGTGCTTAATGATGTATTTAGCTTATTCGAACAACTTTTTTTCGTTGTTAATGTAACAAGTATTTTAGAGAAGTTTACCACCATCATAGAAAACTCCGTCCCTCCAAAAGCATCAAGATACAAACAAAATTGATGACTACATTATATACTATATATACAAACATTTATCAGATCTGTAAATGGTTAGAACAAACTTACTTTCGTGTACGTAATTTCTATTTATTTCCAAGACAAATTGTTGCTATTATTCAAGCACCTCCTTAAATGTATATGTTTGTTGGAGTGTTCAGTAAAATTGTCGGTCTATTTTATGTAATTAGATTGATAAGAGAATAAAAGGTCATTAGTTAAGATGAAGGCATCTCTTAGAAGGTTTAGACTACACACTGATATAAGATAATTAAAACACAAGATTGTTGGATAGTACCTAATTATGCAAGCAAGGGGATTGCGTCCTCTTGCATGGTTTGACATTTTAATAACTAATGACTTAAAAAAAAAGTAAAAAATCCTTAAAAAACTAAATTGTGGTTATTGTCAAATTAAATAAATAAAAATGATTAAATTTAATAAAATGAGTGATCTATATTTGTTTTCGTAGTTTTCACAAACTACCGACTACTCATTTGATTATGTCAGGTTCAAACGAGAAGTGTATCTATTTAAAAGAACACGTGAACCAAAAAAATCATACATGATTCTGTGAAAAAAGTCACGTGGGTGACTTTGATCGCGACTTAACTCGTGAGCAAAGTCGTGTGAATCATTTTTGATTTTGTACATAAATCATATATGATTTTCTTAGTTAGTGTGTTCTTTTAAATATTTACTGTTCTCGTTTGATTCTACCCGAAGGTCGACTGGAACCCGACTCGAAAAGTAACGACATGACCCAAACCTGACACGAAAATAAATGGGTCAGAATTGGGTCGACACGAAACTGGCCCAAACTCGAATGACACAAACCCGACCCAAATTGCCAGCCTTACATATAGGCCTCTTTTATCTCTATCTCCTGCAAAAAAAACCTAGCCAATTTCGATCTTTATATCCATCATCACCATCTTCATCACCATTCTCGTTTGTAATTTTCGACTTTCAAAAACTCTAGTCAATTTCGACCTGCACTTCATCTCCTACAAGTAAAAATCCTCTCTTTTTAGATATTTTATTAACCCTTTTATCCTAAACAATATTTATATAATAAAAAACTATAATAATAATAATAATCTATATATAACAAAAGAGTAACTCATTGACACGTGTCGCGCTCTGGTGAGCTCATTGACACGTGTCGCGCTCTGGTGAGCTCATTGACACGTGTCGCGCTCTGGTGAGCCATTGCCACATCATATGCATATGTGTCATGTGTCATATGTTGACACATCACACTGATTCAAAATTTAAAATTATTAAAAATTAATCCAAAATTATCTATTAAATATAACAAACTTTATCTCTATCTATTGGTATGAAGTCATCTATATCTCTATCTCTCTCCCTAAATTGATATTTAAATACTAAGCAGATTCAACAAAAACCGTATAAACCTTACCTTTTCCATTTTAATTTTTCAAGTTCCTCCATTACTCTTTTCGCAAACGTCTTAGGTAAGTTCGTCAACCATTTTTTCAAAGAACATTCATGCATAAAATTTATTTTATTATTTGTTTTTGCAATTATTTGAAGAATGGTAAGAAAATTTGTGTCATTGTTTTCTTATGATGAACAAACATATGGTTTGATTTTTTCCTGATTTACTTTTTTTTTTAGTTTTTTGATCTATATCAGTAGCAACATAACTAAGTTTTCTTCTCCACATTATATAATAATTTATATTTGTATTCATGTTACTAATTGATAAACGTCATCAAATAGAAAATAAATATTTCATTTTAAATATAATGAAGATAATCATTGAGTTTTGTATGTATACCTTTCTCTTTATATGTGAAAGTATATTAATGTCATTTTAAAGTCAAAGATAGTTTATAGTTTGATCTATAAAATGTCTTTGTTATATTTTCGTTGTTGATAATTTGATATCAATTGAGTTAAATTAAAAATAAATAAAGTTTGTACTTTTTTTAATATAATTAATGTATTTGATAGAAAATAATATTGATGTTAAAAGATCAATAGCACAACAATTCATATTTATAATATAAGGTTTTTGGCATGACTTAATTTTTTAAAATTATCCCGTGTATTACAGAGGATCAAAACTAGTTTATAATAGTTAAAGGTTATTTATTGTTATCAAAAAATTTAGAAAAAAAATACAAAAAGGCTACATTTATTAAATTAATAAAAACTGAAAGTAATTTATAGCAATAAAAAATTTAAGAAGTAGAAATTAAAACAAAAAAAAATAATTTTAGTAAATATGTTGTATTGATAGAAGTTAAGGATATGTTTGGTAAAAATAAGTTATTTTAACTATACAACCCCATCTCAACCAAATATATTATAACACTTAAATTCTTTACTATCTTGTTTGTATTAATTAATATATTATATTATTAAAAATTCATCTTAACTACATGTAACACCCCGTTTCAGTTAGTCTTTTGGAGGTTCATTAACCTTGTTTATTAACCTATCTAGCCTTGTTGTAGGAGTTCGGGGGCCAATGTGTTAATTGGGGAAAACTAGAAGGGCTAATTGTTGAGATGTATATCTAGGGGGAGGGGGAAACCCTAACTCCCTTTAGAGCAGTTTCCAGATTACGGGAGAAGGAGAGAAGGATCGATTTGGGAGAGAAGGAGGAGGGCCAATTGAAGGTCTTCGTGAAGCAATTGGCTTGGTGTTATCATCAATTGGCGTTAAGGTATAAATTCTAAGTTCTTTAAGCATTCAATTGATGCCCAATTCATGTAAAGCTTTGAGTTAGAGTGGTATTGGGAAAGGATGATCAATTGATCATCTAAAGTCTTGTAATCATTGAGTTTGATGTAGAGTTACTATTCTACAATCATCAAGTAGCGTAGTTTGGGTCAATTTAATTGCCTCCAAGTGTTGTTTATTGACCCTAGTTGAGATGGTGTATGCTTAGGATCTCTGTAAGTCGAGTTTATGGGTTTTGGCATGAAAATCGAAGCAAAAACGTGAGTCGAAAACCCCAGGAGAATCCCGCGACTAGGCCCGCGACCTGAGGTCGCGGGGTCCAGGTCGCGCAACTCTCTGGATGGTTTTTGACTTTTTGCGTTTGCGGTCCTTTTCGGGATTTGGCTTTGGGCTTCCTTAAGGATGTTTATAGATGAATGTGGTAGATTTTGAGGTCAATTGAGCAAGTCTAGCTATGGCTACGACGAGCTTTTCGGTATCGAGTGTATAGTGTCCGTTATGAGTAAGTTTTGATAAGAATTGGTATGTAAATGTGTTTAGGTGTTACGAGGTGACAATTGAAAGTACCGTGAGCTAGTTGTGATCATTCGAGGTGAGTTCACTACCTAGCTACCTATTTGTCGTATGTGTATGATGATGAGACATGTAATTGCTTTATGTTGTGAATGTTTCCCCTTTGGGGATATGATCTCCCTTCGGGAATATGGAGTTTCTTCCTGTTTCGGGTTTAGCCGAAGGGAAGATAGTGCAAGAGGCACGTACGTGGTTATATGATTTTGTTGTTATGTATGTATGATGATAGTTGGTTAGGTGTGTTCTCACTAAGCAATCCGTTTACCCCGTTGTTGTTTATTTCTTTTAGATGCAGGCACTTCCCGAAAGGGAAAAGAAAAGATTGAGGCTCCGGTTCCGCATGTTCAGTCTCCAAGGAAGAGATAGAGAGGATATGAGTTTTAATGGATTCCAAACTGTTTTATTAACTTATTTGTCGATTGGTTTTTCCTTTATGATACCTATGGTTTTGGCTCATTTGAGCGGGGTTTGAACACTATTGTTTTTAGAAGTTGATTTTATTTCAATGTTGGGGACAAGTTTCCGCTTTCTTTTATATGAATGGTTACTTTTCTGGTTAAATTGTCGTGTGGATCTTTGAGTGTTACACTACATTATTAGAGATTTGTTTAATTATATTATTTGTATTATTATTTCCTTAAAATACATTTTTAATTATTTATATATTTATAAGCTAATTTTTATTAAACATAAACAACAACTTAATTGTTTATCGGCTAGTTTTTCATGCATAATCTAAATACAAGGTAAAAGGTAAACAAGGCTAAAAATATATTAGTTTTGTAGTTATCATAAATGTATATCATTTGAGAATTATAAAAAAAATAGAGATATATATGAACTTAAGGAGAGAAAGGGTCCTTGGCGCGAGAAAGGTATTAAGAGCATCTACAGGCGGAACCTTTAAAAACCTCATTTGCTATATTTTTTCCTATCATATCATTGTCACGTCAATAAAGTAAGAACCTCCTTAAAACTCTACAATTGAGGTTCTTACAAAAACCCCACTTTCTTTTTCTTATTTATAATATAATTTTTATTTATGTAAATTATTATATAACAGAAGGAAAGTACTACAAGAACCTGGGTTCTTGTTCGAGCACATGAGTTTTAACAAGAACTTGTGACTTGACAAGAACCTCTATTCGACAGTTAAAGTTCTTATAAAAATCCCAAGAAGAACCTCAATAAGAACCCCTATTGTGGATGCTCTTGACGCCCCATTTTCTGTGAACCGGTCCACAAATATCACAAAAGCTAATGTTGTTTATTGAGAAATTGGTTTCGATGACCATTTAAAGATAAGGTTTTTGTCTTCTAGCTAAAATCTTTTTTATTTTATGTTCATGATCAATCATTCCGTTAAAAATTGAATGACGCTATTAACTTTAGTCGACTCACAAAAAATGACTAATCGAGGTTAAAAGCGGAACCAGGTTATCTAAAAATCACTCATGTCCGTTAAATTTAGCCGACTCATAAAAACTTAGTTGACTTGCAAAAAAATACCCACAAACCCATATCCTATTTATTCCTTTTTTTTCTACTATTAATTGGGTCCGCTCATTTAACTGATGTGTTGGCCATGGGTTGAAAATTGAATTTTTTTTAGCTAAATAGTATATTTGGGGTTTTCCTTTGATCAACATGGCTAATTTCCTTGTGTAGTCTCTTAGTTTTGTATCTCAAATATTAATATTACATTAACTGTTATAAATGTTATATAATGTATTATATATATTAATTAAATAAAATTTATATCAACTTCATAACGGAGTTATTCTATGTTTTAAAATTATAAATTAAAACTTCGTAACGTTCATAAACCAAAAATTTGACGTTCAATAATTTTTAACAAAAAAAGCCATGAAGCCATGAACTTTGATCATCCAAAATAAAGGATTATAAATGAACCCTCTATCAGGGAAATGGATCATTTATGTGAGTATACATGTGGGATCCAATATAAAGAGATCTACATTGATGTGAGAAAAACAAAAGTCAAAGGGGGATCCATTTAACACCCTTATTGATATATTGGCTCCTTGAAAAGTTCGCCACCATCATGGAAAACTTCCCTCTTAAAGCAACAAGATACAAACAAAATTTATAATGTGACAAGTGCTCAACTCTTCTTGATTAAAAGAGCTCTTACATCACTATCCGTTCAAAAAAAATTACATCACTAGTTCACTACATTACACACTATGCAAACTTTTTATCAGATCTGTAAACGATCAGAACGAACTTCCGTATACGTAATTTCTATTTATTTCAAGACAAATTGTTGCTATTATTCAAGCACCTCCTTAAATGTAAATGCTTGTTGGTGCTTTTAGTAAAGTTGTCAGTCTATTTTGTATAATTAGATGTATAAAAGAATAACAAGTCATTAGTTAAGATGAAACACACGTCAGAAGGTCTACATTGCACACACTAAAATAAGATAATTAGAACACAAGATCGTTGGATAATACCTAATTATGCAAGCAAGGGGGATTGTGTCCTCTTGGAAGAATTTAAGAGTATCTTCAAAAGCTTCTTCAAGAGTGGAAGAATGAAGAAAAATATAGATTTTAGCCTAAATTGTACTTCAACAACTTTTTAAAAACTTTTTTCAAAATGAAGAAAATAAGAAAAAGAGAAAGTGTTTTTCTTTAAATATTAATGTTTTTTGTTATAGATTATGAACTAATCTATGATTAAGAATAAATAATTTTTAAAATGTGTAGGAAAATGAAATATGATATCAAAGGAAAAAAAGTTGATGTGATAAGAATCATGAACTTTTAAAATTTTTCATGATTAGGGGGTGTTTGGTAGAGAGAATTAAGAGGAGAGAAATGGAAATAAATTCCATTTCCCTTGTTTGGTAGGAGTGAGAAATGGGTATACGGAGAATTGCCAATTCTCAAGAATTGGACTCTTTGTATTTTGAATTCCCCCTTTTGGTAGAGAAATGGTGAGAATTGAAAATACTGAATTCACTGAGAATTGAAAAAAGACACGGAGAATTGGAAAAAAAAAAAAAAAGACACAGCTTTCCTTCTTTCTCTTCTCTTCTCTTCTCCTCGTCTCTCTCCGGCTAGGTTCAGTTCGACGACCACGGCCGCTCCAACCGCCGTTCGACGACTCTCCAACTGGGTTCGACGCCTCTCCAGCTAGGGTTCGACCAGGTATGCCTCTGTCTCTGTCTCGATCTCTCTGTGTGTCTTGATCTCTCTCTTACAGCTTGTTCAATAAGTTGTTCAAGTATATCTATTACTACATTATAAAGCATATACCTCAAAACTCTTAATTACAACATGTTAAAGCACAATGTACTATCATTTTATGCAAGCAATTTGAAAAACTATGAATTACAAGAAGGTATGCGTAAGTTATAAGTTGTTGATGCATCAGTTTTCAAGTCAACTAAAAGCTAATTCTGGTATGTTCAGCCTTTCCTTTTTTCCTCTGCATAATTTTTTTTCTCTTCTTATGATTGTTCCAAATTTGCGTCTCCAATATATGAATTAAAAATTAAGATTCAAAATTCAAAATGAAATATGATTCCCGCTCTCAAATTCAAGTAGCCAAAAAGGCAAGAGTTGAAGGAGCAGAAGCCACAAGTACAAGTGTACAACTCATCTGCTTCTAATTCCAATACAACTATCAAAAAACTCTCCAAAATCCAAACCAGATGCATGTGAGTTTTTCTCAAATTTGGTTCTTTTTTCAAGATCAAAATCACAGTTGTAGATGTTTGTATGTGGATCTTTCTTTTTATAAAGCTGTTGCTTATTAAATTTATTGATGTTCATTGCTTATGTATTTGGACTTTGTCCATTCTGAAGTCTGGTAAATTACATACCTTTTCATATCAAAATCAATGCTATGTTCTTAACAATCACTTCTCCACAGGTAAGTTCTTCCCCTATTTCTCATCTAATCAAAATTATATATGTATTCATATTGAAACCCCAATCATAGGTTTTGCTAATAATTAATCTATTCGTCTTTTACATAGGTTATGCTTGTTATTCTGTTTTTGGTCAAACTGATGGCTGAAGAAGACTAAGAGGATTTCGCCAAATTAAGGTGTTGATTTTATGCTCTGCTTAGTTCGAGGATGTAATGGTGAAAATTGGGGGAAGAGATATAGATTCTGAAAATTAGGCTTGCTGTAGCGTTTTCAATTGGTGGAATAATTTATATTTTTCTTAGAAACAAAATGATCAAACCACCACCCTAATCGAATGAAATCCCTTTGGTACTATTTTTATATGTTAAAGAATATGTGATGATTATAAATGATGTTTTTAACAACCATTGCAGATATTTAGCTTCAGCAAATACATATGTTTTATGAATCTGTAAGTTCGTGTGTCCCAATATGAAGTTATCTACTTTTTTGGTAGGTTGGCCACAAGATTCAAGGAGAATCAGAGTCATCAAAATGGGATGAGTATCTGCAAAGGCTATGAATCTACCCAGGTAAGATTCTTTTCTTCGAGTATATAGTATTTATATACGTCACTCACACTCAAACATCACCGTTGGTGAGTTTTGAACCCTTGACCGCAACTTGGGTGCTGTTGGGTAAATGACCTTTTGGTTAGGTAGGACTCTCTTGTAAGATATTTCTTAATTTGGAGTTCCGGAAAGGTTCCAACTAGAACCTATATATATATATATATTATGTTTTATGGTAAGGCTTATATATGCAGAAATGGTTCGAGATAATATGACATGCCTGTGTCAATATATTATTTGGAGCATGTTTAACAATATTGCAGGTTCATGTTTATACTAAATATAATGTTTGGTTAGCTCTTGCACCAAATGTAGTTTTGCATGGTTTCAGTTGTAATGGGATATAAATTTTATGGTGTGGCATTGACACATTTTATTATTTTTGTTGATTATTCTAAATTGATTTAGACACTATCTTGCAGAGAATTGAAGTACAATGGAAGTAGTTGAACCAGTAATACAAATTTTAACCAAACGACCTCTCTGTCTCTTCCACGCGTGTTTTTGAAGAAAAAAAATATGTGCTGTTTATTTGATTTTTGGAGAGTAGATACTATGTCGGTTTTTGACAGAATCATTGACAAGTTCTCAATCTTAAAAATGAAATTTATGTACGGGAGAGTATGACATTTACTCAAGTCATTACATTATGTACAAATATGATGCCTATGTATGGTGATTGACATAATTTATTTCATAAACTTATTTGTAGCCAAACAAGCAAGTCTCTATCATTAGCAGACAATTAAAATAGATACACCAGGTACAAAGATCTATCATTAAAGTTGATGTGAATTCTCTGTGTGCTACCAAACAGAAGATTCAATTCCCATTCTCCAGACCAATTATCTTTCTCTGCAATTTCATTCTCTGCATTATTTCTCTGCAATTCCATTCTCTGTACCAAACACACTTTGTATCTCAAATATTATCTTTTATAGTTATTTTTTCTCTCTTTCTCTATCTATATATGAGTATCGTAATATATTATCAAATATTTTGGATAAAGTTTATAACTTAGTTATTTTTTATCCATAGCCAATTTTTTAAAATGCAATAATTTATTATTAAAAATTACAAACTTAATCATTTAAAATAATATTTATTTATTTAAAAGAAATACTTAAATCATTCAAAAAAAATTCTTTAATTTTTTTTAGCTTTTATACCTATTATGGTAAAAGTTCTTAAAGATTGGCTTCTAGGAAAATCTGCCACCATCATCAAAGACTTCATCCCTCCAAAAGCAACAACACATAAACAAAAATGATCATGTGACAAATGCCCAACTCATTCTTACATATAAGCTTAATTATACATTACTACTTCACTACAAACACTATGCAAAACTTTATCAGATCTTAGGGGTGTAAACGAGCCGAGTATCATGTAGTTCGAGTTGAGTCGTCAGTATCTCGAGTCGAGTTTGACCGAGTCGAGTTTTTACCGAGTTTTGACCGAGTCGATCTCGAGTAGCTCGCGAGTAGTGTTGGGTTAAGCCGAGTCGAGCCGAGTATCAGGTAGTTCGAGTCGAGTCGTTAGTATTTCGAGTCGGGTTTTATTCGAGTCGAGTTTTGACCGAGTTTATTCGAGTTGAGTGTTGACCGAGTTTTGACCGAGTCGATCTCGCGAGTTGTCTCGGCTCATTCAGAGCGAAATTCTGTATACAAAATTCTTATTCATTTTTAAAACAAATTGTTGCTATTAATCAAGCACCTCCTCAATTGTAATCTTTGTTGGTGATTTTTAATTTATGGTTTATTTCAAACAATTAGATTCACAAGGAGAATAAAAGGTATGATAAAACACTGACTAGAAGATAAAATATGTATGTTAGTATAAACTAATTAGAACACAAGATCGTTGGATGGTGCCTTATGTAGGAAAGGGGGATTAGCCCTCTTCCAGGGTTTTACAAGCACCATCATCCCTAGAGGGAGTTGAGAGTGCCTAACAAAAACAAAATTTAAGAAAGTATGTTCTAAAGATTTTAGTATTA
The DNA here is from genome assembly GCA_030169165.1 of Centaurea solstitialis. NCBI lineage: Eukaryota > Viridiplantae > Streptophyta > Magnoliopsida > Asterales > Asteraceae > Centaurea > Centaurea solstitialis. The sequence goes on along the minus strand of CM058042.1, from coordinate 3,996,384 downwards.
GATTGTTAATAATGGGTACTTATCATGGTTCAATCATCTTATGGTTAATGGTTATCAATCGATAATCACTAACGGACGAGTCATTTATTTTATAGTAGTTGGATGGTCCTCACTATATACATTTAGCGCTGATCTCTGGAGAGAAAGCCTACGGTGATGACACATCCTCATTATAGAGCTTTAGTGAGGACATTTTAATCTTTGTTGAGGACTTTTCTTCCTTGCTATAGGCTATTTTTCTTGTAGTGTCAAGTAGAGGTGGGCAAAAATCGGGCCGGGCCGGGCTTTGACCGGGCCTCGTAAAGGCCGGGCTTTCGGGCCTTGGTTTGATCGGGTTTTGACCGGGCTCGGGCCGGGCTGGGCCTTGAGTGTGACACCCAGGCCCATTACATGTAGAAAAAGCCTAGGCTTTGAGGACCGGGCCTTAAAGAATTTTTTTTTCTTTCTCTTTTTCTAACTTATAACACTACAATTATTTTTATAATTCTAATAATAATGATAATATACAATATAAACTAGATTTATTTTATTTTAAACTAAAACTAAACTATATAAAACAAATATATTTCAACAGTTCAGGAAAACTACGAAAATGCCACTGAAAACGGCCGGGCCGGGCCAGGCCGGGATTTCAAAACTTCCAAAACTAGGCCCAGGCTAGGACCTTCGGGCTAGGACCGGGCTTTGGTCGGGCCGGGCCGGGCTTTTCATGGGGTCGGGCCGGGATTTTCCTGGGGCCGGGCTGGGCCTTTCGTCGGGCTTGGGCCGGATGCCCATCTCTAGTGTCAAGACATTTTCGGCAACTATGCTATATTCATCTCTCATTTCTATCAGATTTTTCTTTTCAGCATAACATAATAGTTGGAGTAAAAAAAAATTAAAATCTTTAAAATTTCCAAAATGATGACATAGTTTTACATGTTCGATGGAAAGCGAAACTTATAGCAGATAAGGACACAAAAAGTTTATCAACTACATATAAAACTCATCACAACTTCACAACCAAAAATGCATACAACACTCTCCATACCTATCAAGATTTAACTACAGGTATGGCTTCCAATCTTCCCTTTCTAATCATACCTCTTATATTGGAAGCCATACCTGTAGTTAAATCTTTTCGTGAATCATGGATTTTTCTAAGTGACAAAGTAGACTCAGTCTCTTGGAAGAAATTTGCTATGAAAAATAAATTGCAACTTATGTATTTCCAAGATTCACGAAAAGATGGTGGATTTAGAGCCGTTTATCTTGCCCGGTTTGCCTGATAGCATCGTTATGACTAAATCCCAGCTGCCGGGATTATTCAATCCAGGGAACAATGCAAGAGCGAAGGAAACGAATAATGTTCTAGAGCAAATTAGAACCGCAGAATTAGGAGCGTATGGGACCATTATAAACAGTTTCGAGGAGTTGGAAAGAAGATATATAGACGAATATAAAAAAACTAAAGCAAGGCAGAGTTTGGTGTATTGGACCGTTTTCGCAGTCCAACAAGAATGATTTGGATAACGCCCAGCGTGGAAGCAAAGCTTCGATCAACGAGCATGGTTACATGAAATGGCTCGATTCTCAACATCCGGGAAGCGTAATCTACGCTTGTTTAGGTAGCCTAACACATCTAACACCTCCTCAGTTTACAGAACTCGCTCTAGGCTTAGAAGAGTCCGGTTTCCATTTATTTTAGTGGTGAAAGAGGGAGGCATAGAAGAAGATATCGAGAAATGGCAGGCGGAAGACGGTTTTGAAGAGAGAGTGAAAGGAAGAGGAGTTTTGGTCCGCAGGTGCGCTCCACAGGTTCTCTCATCCTGTCGCACCCTGCAATCTGCCTTCTTGACACACTGTGGTTGGAACTCGACTATCGAAGGGTTCTGCGCAGGTGTACCGAAGATCACATGGCCTCAATTTTCAGACCAGTTCTTTAACCAGCGGGTGGCTGTACAAGTTGTAGGTACTGGTGTGGCGGTTGGGGCTCAAACGCTGATGCATCTAGGGGAGGAGGATACAGTTGTGATACAAGTAAAAAGGGAGGACGTGTGTAAGGTTGCGAAGATAATAATGGACTAAGGACGTGAAGGAGAAGAGCGTAGACGAAAAGCGAAATATTTCAAAGAGATGGCGGACAAAGCGATAGAAGAGGGATGATCATCTTAACTCAATTTAAAACTGTTTATCGAAGATATCATGCTACACACAAATAAGGGCCTTGCAGCTAATAAAAAATGGTTCAGCTACATGAAACCTTAGATTTACTCTAGTACCTAAATTTTCAAGAACATAATAACCTAAAGACTTTTGCATTTAATTTTTCATACCAAATTTCTTCCAAGAGAATGAGCCTACTTTGTCACTTAGAAAAATCCATGAAGAAAAAAAAAAAGATCAGATATGTCCATTGCCTCTGACCTAAGCTCTTACCTCATCATGCATGGGGTCAAAATCAAAGGGGCACATGCCAAGTGACAAAAGGATCAAGATGTGGTGGTTTTTGATTTTTTTTAATAAGGTTCATCTGGGCTTTACTCAGACTACATCCTTGGTAATTTTTACCGAGAGCTAAAACATGCTCTCATGGATTAATACTCAGTGGCCCCCTGATTACTCACCCACGGATTTGAACTTGGGTTGGTTGTTACACCTTCCACAATCCTTAACCGGTAAGCTGCCTCATTGGGGTATTTTGATTTTTTCTTCACGACCCAAATGCATAAAAAATCCCATAGCTATCCACATTAGCTAGAAACATGGCTAGCAATCTGCACTTCCTGATATTATTACCTCTGATGTCTCCAGGCCACCTAATTCCAATGGCGGACATGGCCAAACTCATAGCACCCAAAGGTCCGGTGTGGTTCTCGACCGTGTCATAGCGTCAGGATTACCGATCCGACTCCTAAAACTCCGATTCCTAGCTGTGAGTCCGGATTGCCAGAGGAATGTGAAAGTACGGACGATCTGCCATCGTTCAGTTTATTCAAGAACTTCTTTGATGCAAAAATCACCTTTTTAACTGCTCTTTTCATAACCATTCACTATTTATTTCCAAAAATCATTTCTATTTAGGCCGTGCTTGGTAAAAATAAGCTAGCTTATAAGCTAGTACATGTTTGGATGGACCATAAGCGGCTTATTGAAATGTTAGCTGGAGCAACGTTTCATGAGTTTTTTGTAGCTTTTTCGAGTTATACCTTTATTAATATTAATTATTATAACCCAAGATATATTTTTTGTTCATTTTACATACTCATAAGCTAGTTTTTACCAAACATAATTTATTCATCAGCTAGCTTATTAGTCAACAACTAGCTTTTCAGCTAGCTTACATACTCATAAGCTAGCTTTTCAACTAGCTTTAAATGATCGCTTTATTCATATTCTTTGAAATCTGATCTTCTTTGATCTTCTGTTAGATATATCCTTACAAATTTTCGTTTATGTTAGAGAAATCACCATCCTCAACTATTGATTGCTACAACAACAGTGTTGAGTTTATGTATTTGGATTATGAAACTAAACTTGCATACAAGGTGTTCGATGAAATGCCCAAATGAAAAATCACTTTGCTGCTAACATCTAATTACTTCCTGCATCTTAGGAGGAGTTCATCTCTTTACAGGTTCAATTCCATCAAAGTTCGAAAACGCTATTGTAGTTTGTAGTTGCTTAGATTTACACCCTTTCAATAACCATGGTTTGTACTTTGTTCTTGTAAGCATAGGCTGTCGGGTTTTACAAAGTTCGCATCAACATGCCTTTGACATTGTAGGTAGGTGGATGTAAGAATTTCACAAGTATTTACATGGCTGTCGGGTTACGCAGAGGTGAGTAACGGCGAGTGAAGAGGAGTCTTGAAGGAGTTGTCATTGCCGGTTGTTTTATCGGATGAAGGTTGGTTTTCAGGTTGCTGTTTCGGGAGTGTTGTAACAGCCGTGAAAGGGGCTGCTGCAGCTAGACACGGCTAGGCAACAAAGCATATTTAATTTTGAATCCACACTAACATAATAACATTATAAAAAATATATTTAATTTTCAAAATGAAGAAAAGATGAACAATTTGTTCAAATCAAAAGACGGACTATTGGTTGGTTTGTTGTCAAGAAAACTTTAAACCATTGTAAATATAATTGAATAAAAAATATAAATCAAAAAAGTCAATAACACATAAATTTTTTGCACACGACCTCTAAAATACCAGGGGGAATTATAAATGGACCCTACTAGGGGGAATTATAAATGGACCCCCTTGCTAATTCAATGAGTTATTTATGTGAGTATGCAGGTGGGACCCAGTACAAGGAGGTCTACATTTATGTGAGAGGGAGAAGAGTCAAAGGGGGTCCAATTAACAACACCCAATACCAGGAACGGCCCTGGTAGATGTATATGTACTTTAATGTCTGTATGTGTGTGTGAAGTGACTGGAAATCATGACGCAATACCTTTCATTGCTTTGTGTGTGTGTGTGTGTGTGAAGAGCTATCCAATGATCAAAGCATTATACAGTAAACAAATGAACCAAGTTTTTACAATCCAGTTTTGATGTGTACCCGAAAACCAAATATAGTAACCAAATCGAACCAACAGCAAGCAAATCGAACCAAACAGTTGGAGAAATCGTAATATAAATTGAGACAGAAATAGAAAATAGAAGAATATAACATGGAGTTGGACAAGGCGAATGGAGAAGACAATGACTTGGAAGGTTACATGTAAATCTAAGATTACATGTAACTGAACCATTTTTTATTTATTAGCCATCAGAATAAGTAACTTGCAGCTATATAGCTTAGCCAGCAAGGCCCTTATTTGTGTGTAGCATGATATCTTCAATGAACAGTTTAAGATTGAGTTGAGATGATCCTCCCTCTTCAATTGCCTTTTCAGCCATTTCCTTGAAATATTTCGCTTTTCGTCTACGTTCTTCTCCTTCTCGTCCTTTGTCCATTATTATCTTCGCAACCTTACACACATCCTCCCTTTTGACTTGTATCCCAAATGTATCCTCCAACCCTACATGAACCACTGTTTTAGCCCCAACCGCTACACCAGTACCCACAACTTGTACAGCCAACCGTTCGTTAAAGAACTGCTCCGCAAATTGTGGCCATGTGATCATCGGTACACCTGCGCAGAACCCTTCGATGGTCGAGTTCCAACCACAGTGTGTCAAGAAGGCTCCTACTGCAGGGTGCGACAGGATGAGAACCTGTGGAGCCCATCCATGGACCAAAATTCCTCTTCCTTTCACCCTCTCTTCGAAACCGTCTTCCGCCAGCCATTTCTCAATCTTTTCTGCTCCGCCTCCTCCTTTCACCACTAAAATAAACGGAAATCCCGAGTCTTCTAAGCCTAGAGCGAGCTCTATGAACTGCGGGGTTGATTGATGTGTTAGGCTCCCTAAACACGCGTAGATTACGCTTCCCGGATGCTGGGAATCGAGCCATTTCATGCAACCATGCTCGTTCAACGAAGCATTGCTTCCACGCTGAGCTTTATCCAAATCGTTCTTGTTGGACTGCGACAACGGTCCAATGCACCAAGCTTTGCCTTGCTTTTGTTTTTTATATTCGTCGATATATCTTGTTTCCAACTCCTCGAAACTGTTTATAAGGATCCCATATGCTCCAACTTCTAGTTCTCTAATATGCTCCTTAACGATCTTCATTTCCTTCGCTTTTGGACTGTTCCCTATATTGAATAGGCCAGGCAGCTGGCTTTTAGTCATCACGATGCTATCCGGCAAACCGGGCAAGATAAACGGCTCTGATTCCGCCACCTTTTCATGAATCTTGGAAAGCCATAGCTTGTCTGCAGCTAACTGAGTGAAACAACTCGTGCCATCAAAAATAACCCATGGAATCTCGTTCTTTTTAGCCACATCTGCTGTCCATGTTAGACTCTTATCAGCAATGATACAACTTGGCTTAGGCTTAAGCTCTCCGAGCACTTGTTCAAGTGGTTGTTGCAGCTTAGCACTTGCATTTAAGAAGTTCATGAATAAACTGAGCGATGGCAGATCGTCCATACTTTCACATTCCTCCGGTAATCCAGACTCCGAGGAGGCTGGGAACTGGAGTTTTAGGAGTCGGATTGGTAATCCCGACGCTATGGCACGGTCGAGAACCGAACCGTAGCGTTGGGCGTTACGGGGCGTGACGACGATCGACACGGTTACCGACTGTTGTGCTATGAGTTTGGCCATCTCTATCATTGGAATGAGGTGGCCTGGGCACATGACTGGTATGATTAGAAAGTGAAGATTGGAAGCCATAGTTGTGGCTAGATTGTTGATAGGTGGTATGGAGAGTTTTATGAATATTTTGGTTGTGATAACTTTTATATGTGGTTGAGAAACTTTTTGTGTCCTTATATAACTTTTAGGTATGCAGATTTTCTACCGACACCAATAAAATTTGAATTAGGTTTATAATAAATGGGATTGAAGGTGAGTAGGTGACAACAAATTTAAGGTGAATTAAATTTCACATGTGACATTTGTGTCTCTTTTGGATTTTGGTTGGTTGGTTGGTTTTGTGGTTTTCTTGAGGGTTGTATTAGCTTGTCTGTGTCTGTGTTTGTATGACTTTTTTCTGTCTTATTATATTTGTCGGGTTTTTCTTCAATTTTTTAAAAGATTTTAGGTATTAAAAGCATTTCCAACTGTATTGCTATTTTAGAAGTTTTGTATGTTTTGAAAACTTTACTTCAATAGCTGCTATGTTGAAAAGAAAAATAGGAGAGGAAATGAAAAATGTTTAAATTTGAAAAAAAGGTAGAAAATATAGCATAGTATTTATATTATGAATGTTAGTGATTTAATTAGAATATGTGATGTGAACCTTTTTAAGAAAGCTGAAATAGGCAGTATCCAAAGTATTACGGTTTCTGTGTTATGTTAAAAAATTTATGATTATGTTAAAAAGTTTATGTGGGAGATGGTGGTGTGAATGGACATGTGAACTTTTTTAAGAAAGTTGAAATAGGCCGTATTCAAAATAGGGTTAATTTCATATATGCCCTTATTAAAACTCTAAATATCATATATACCCAAGCTAAACTATAAATATCATATATGCCCTTACAAACCTACCAAAATATCATATTTACCCAAATAATTATTTTTATAGATTTTTAATTATTTTTAAATCATATATAATAATAAAAAATGATCAAATGACTACTATACCCCTTATAAATTTAATCCCAATTCAAATATGATTTTTCTTTTAAATAATAGCCAAAACCTTACTAAAAACCCCATACATCATCTCCCCTTCCCTATTCATCTTCTTCATCATCACCATTTAATTTCAGTACATGTAAGTAATAAATACATCAAAAAAATCTGGAAAAAAACTAAGAACAAATACAAATATGATGATCAACAAAACCCATCATCTGTAACAAGAAATCCACAACACACAAATCAAAATTTTCTAAAATTTCAGATATTTATTGAAGAATCAGCAAATGGGTAGCTTAAGTTTGAACTTATTGGTGGCTAAAATTTCCAAAAAATTGCAAGGAAGTTAATTTAAAATAGCAACTAAATTTGGGGAAATCAAATAGATATATAAACATACATCTATATTTTAATGATATATTGTTGCCTTTCAAAAAAACATACACCTGCGTATATATACATCTATATATGTGTGTGTAATAGATGTGCAGAGAGTAAGAAAGAGGATTTTAGGTTTTCTAGTAGACCTTTCTTTAGAAGAAATAAAGAAAGAAAAAAGGGATGGGTTGTTGAGAGAATGGCTACCAAAAGTCAAAGACCTATATAAATGGTTTAGCTTTGAAACTTGAAATGGTGGTTGTTTTGTAGTTGATTAGAATGAGGAAGAGTAACAGGGGTGATGATGAAGAAGAAAAAGAAGAAGAAGAATAGGGAAGGGAGATGTATGGGTTTTTTTAATAAAAAAAACATATTTAAATAGGGATTAAATTTATAAGGGGTATAATAGTCATTTGATCATTTATTATTATTAGATATGATTTAAAAATGTTTAACAATTTATAAAAGTTATTATTTGGGTAAATATGATATTTTGATAGGTTAGAAAGGGTATATATGATATTTGTAGTTTAGCTTGGGTAAATATGATATTTTGAGTTTTAATAAGGGTATATATGAAATTAACCCTTCAAAAGTATTACGATTTCCTTGTTATGTTAAAAAAGTTATGACTGTGTTAAAAAATTTATGTGGGAGATGGTGGTGTGAATGGACATGTGGGATCCAGAAAAGCAGGGTCGTTTCTGGTATTTTAGAGGCATTCACGAAAATTTTATGTGTTATTGACTTTTTTTATTTATATTTTTTTATTCAATTATATTTACAATGGTTCAAAGTTTTTTTTGACAACAAATCGACCAATAGTCCGTCTTTGATTTGAACAAATTGTTCATCTTTTCTTCATTTTTAAAATTAAATATATTTTTTATAATGTTATTATGTTAGTGTGGATTCAAAATTTTTAGTTGATTTTTCAAATGTTTATGTTAGTTTTTTTTAACTACTATTAATCTTTAACTAGCTTATTCAACCATGTAATAGCTTATAAGCTAGCTTATTTTTTTACCAAACACAATCTAAATACTCAAATAAAAATATAAGATAAAAGATACTAAACAACTAAAAGTACTAAGAAAATCTATATCATCTATTTTATAAAATTTTAAAATAGAGTATCTAACATTTAATATATTTAACAAAAATTACATTCATTCTCAACTAGTATTCTACATCGCGCGTTGCGCGATAATAGAAATTTATGTTAACAAAAAGTTATGAGATAGTTTAGCAATATTTAGACTTACATTTGACCTACCTATAATTTAGTAGCAATATAAGGGTAAATTGTAATGAATGATTAACATATATTCATTTCGATTCTAATACAATTAGTAATTATAAAAATAATTACTTAAACGTTATTATTTACATCATCAAATATGTGTATTAACATCAAAGTCATTATAAAAAACAAATTAAGAACCAAATAATGTAATATTTTGACAAATTACTATCACATCTAAAATATAATGTGATACCACATGATTAAATAAAATAAAATGTTTATATTTATTAGTAGGAAAAATTGCATCAAAATAGAACAAATTTTTACAAAAAGAAAACATAAAAGTCTTTTAAATCAATTTTTTTAATCAACATTGTCCCCATTTTTCTTTAGTCGCTTATTTGTTTTTCTTTTATTCCTTAATTTTAAATTTAGTTTTTCGTAATTTGAGTCAAAACCTGCATTGATGCATGCATCATTTAAACACGATTACTCGATATTGTCAGACACTATTAGTTTTTACATTTTTCTTGTGTAAAGTGATTCACCAATTCGTTTTCTAAATTGATCATCTTCAATAATATTGTTGACACTGATATCATATTCATTAGATTGTATCAAATTTTGTATTGGAACTATTACGCTATATGAAGAAAAAGTAAATTTACAAAGGAAATCAATCTAATATTAAACACGATCCAAAATCATTAAGGGTCAAGAAAACAAACGTTAAGGAATAATTAGTCGCTTTAAATTCGCATGTTAATTTAGTTTTTCAATTAAAACATTAAAAAAAACTTTTTATATATTCCAAATCAAGAAACGAATATAGAAATATATACTTGTTGTCGATCCACAAGTAACAATGTAATATCAAAATAAATAATGCTCTAACATTCTTGTAATGTTGTGGGTTACAATCCTGAGAAAAGAAACATAGATTTGAGAATTCAGGTAATAATAAATCACAAAATTACACAATTGAGAAAAATCAAGAATAAGATACGAGTGGTCGAATGAAGGACTTACGTGTAATAGTATATGAATACTTTTGGTGATGAAGCTTTGATGTTCCTTGACATATTTATCGATTTTCAGAGCCTATTTCTGTATATACCACTTACTAAAAAAGAAAACATAATAAATATATAAATCAACACAATAACAAATAACTTAAGAATAAAAAATTATACCCTAAATGATCTTTTAGCAAGACAAATCTATTGAGAGAAAATAAGTTAGAAAAAGGAGATTGAAAGGTATGTCGTATGATGACAATGTGAAAGAAACCAACACAATGACCAAAAAAAATCTATTTATACTTACACAAAGAAAAATGAATGGTCTATTATAATAAAGAAAGAAAAACGAATGGGTTAGTACTATAAAGAATGGAAAACAAAAGGTTTATTAACATAAAACACAATAAATGAATATTTATCAAAATAACTATTGGACATAAATTGCAATAGATGTATAAAATTAATGAGAAGACTTTTATTTAAAATAAATTCAAAATTATGAGAAAAAAGATAAAATGCCACCTAAGCAACCTTAGGTTTTGCTTTTAAGTATATATAGATAGATAGATAGTTACCGTATTTTAGCAATTTAGCATTAATTATCATATCAATATATTTTTTAAATGGATTATTAAATTATAACACATTATAATATAGAATATTATAAATTTTAAATATTCATTTAAAAAATAATTAAAATAAACTACATGTTTAAGTCTTCTCGTCAAAAATTCAAAAACAAAAAAAATCCTTTCAGCTTTTGTATTTTTAATTAAATTTAGAAAATAGCAGATTAATTGAAATTTTTTGTCTGAAACAACATTGAAAAAACATTCAGCAAAAGGCGTCCCACGGGATTTGATTTCGGGGCCCCTAGGTAGTTCAGTAGTTGGCCTTTAAGGGATCCTACAGCTACGCTGCAGCTAATTTTGCTTAATTTGATGTCTTATTAAAATTATATACTAATAAATTTCGGGGCCCCTAAGTTCCTTTGTTGGTCCTCTTTTCTCTGCTTTTGCTTCTTGTATTTCGTGTCTAGCTTCTCGCTAGTCCTTTTCTAATAAATTTGGTTGGCTAGGAGAGGGTGATGGGCATGCCGAAGCTCTCTTCCTAGTTCTTCCTCTTTGCCGTTCAAAAAAAAATTAAAATTATATACTAATCTTACTACAAGTGAAAGATAAAATCCGAGGCCCCCCCGACAATCGGATGCCCTATTCGGTAGAACATATTGGCACACTCCAAAGAACGGGCCTGAAATATACATATATATAGGGTTAGGTTCAAATGTGAACTCAATTTTGGTTGTGAACGTGAGGACGAATCTCAGCCACACATCTTAGGTTACGATGGACGCGATCACGAAAAATTGACGCGATTCATAGGAGGGTGGAGATTATTAACAGAGGGGACCGGTCAAAGCCCCCTTTATTGACCAGATGAGTAACTAAGATTCGTCCTAATGTTCACAACCAAAATTATATTCACATTTGAACTTATATATATATATATATATATATAGAGAGAGAGAGAGAGAGGAAGGTTTATTTGTAAACTTCAAATATCTTGTAAACCGTGTAAACCAATCCACATCATTGATTTTTAAAAATGTTTTCATATTTCACATTTCCATATTTCCATAATCATTGACTTACCATATATTTCACATTTCCATATTTTCTATGAATCCATATCTTCCTTTGATTTTTTTGATCAAGAGCCATGATGAGTTCACAAAGTTTACAAGATATTTGAGGTTTACAAATGAACCTCCCTCTATATCTATATATATACACACACATAGGGGCAGGTTCAAATGTGAACCGCTTTTTGGTTGTGAACGTGAGGACAGCCGAGAGCGCGACACGTGGCGGATGACTAGGCGCCACGTCAGGTCTACGGCAGATGATTAGGCGCGATTCATGGGAAGACACTAAATTAAATAGGGGGGGACCACATTCAAAGCCGTCACGTGCCGCGCTCTCGGCTGTCCTCACGTTCAAAACCAAAAAGTGGTTCACATTTGAACTTTCCAATATATATATATATATATATATATATTGATAGATAGATTGTTGGGGTTTGGATTGAAGTGGAATGGTGTTATTTCAAGAATTTTTGACAGTTTCCTTTTTCAATTCTTGCCACAAATGCTAAGAGAAAATAATTATTATACCCATTTTTAATAATTAAATTCCTCTCCTACCCTTTCTCTTCCAACCCTTACCTTTTTACCCACCGACCCGCCAAGAAGCTGCCGCCAATAGCGGCCCATTTCATTTAACCATTTTGGCGGCCCATCTGTGAATTGTGTTATGTAAAGGGTTAATTACATGGGTGTGTATCAAACTTGTCACGATTTTTCATTGTATGTATCCAACTTTTTAAAATTGTCATTGTATGTATCGAACTTGCTAAACTTTGCCATTGTATGTATGTTACCTGCTTAGAAGGTAAACCGATACATACAATGGCAAAATTTAACAAGTTCAATACATACAATGACAAAGTTTAGCAAGTTCGATACATACAATGGTTACGAAAGCTAAACTTTGCCATTGTATGTATGTTGCCATTGACCGGTTACCTGCTTAGAAGGTAAACCGATACATACAATGGCAAAGTTTAGCAAGTTCGATACATACAATGGCAATTTTAAAAGTTGAGTACATACAATGAAAAAACGTGACAAGTTCGATACATACCCATGTAATTAATCCTTATGTAAAACCTTCTTGGGCCATATTTTGGCGGCCGCCAATAGCCCCCCGCATGTGTGAATTGTTATTTCACATGCATACAAACCTTCAACCATTTATATATATATATATATATATAGAGGGAGGTTCAAATGTAAACTCTATATTTTGTGTAAACTATGTAAACCAATCCACACCATTGATTTTCAAAAACGTTTCCATATTTCACATTTTCATATTTCCATAATCATTGACTTACCATATATTTCACATTTCCATATTTTCTATGAATCCATATCCTCCTTTGATTTTTTTGATCAAGGGCCACGATGGGTTTACATAGTTTACACGAAATATAGAGTTTACATTTGAACCTCCCTCTATATATATATATATTATATATATGTGTGTGTGAATTGAATGGGTCGCCAATGGAGAGTGGGTTTTTGGCGGCCTACTCAATTTTTTTGTCGGAATCTTTGTTTTCGTCGGATGGCGACCGCCGGCGCCGGTTGGCGGTCGGAAAATGGCGGACCGGTGGATAAAATTGTCATCGGAAGGAGAGAAAGGGTAGGAGGTGAATTGATTTATTGGTTTTGGGCATAATAATTATTTTCTCAAATGCTAATCTTTTTTTAATCATCTTTTTGTTTAAGCAAATTATAATGATCAAAAAGAGTATTATGAAAAACCTCTTACCTAACCTCTTACATGCCTTGAAGCAGCAGTTAAGTATAAATTTTACTCTTTTTAACCAAAAGATTAGGGTGCGTTTGGTTGTAGAAAAATGTTTTCTTTTTTCTAGAAAACGTTTTCAAAAATTTCATTTTCAATTTTCTATGAAAAATTTAGAAAATGCGTTTTGTTAAAATTATTGGAGTCTTCATTTCCATTTTAAAAAATTAGATAACACATTTATAAAATTTTGAAAAACTAATAAAATCCGTTATATAATTTACATAGAAGTTTGAAATCCGAAAATTTTCATTTTTCTTGAAAAATTGCTTGGAAAACTAGAAAATTTTCCACAACAAACTCACCTTTACTGTTTCAATTCAAGAAAGACGCCTCTTTAAAAGCCTGAGTACATGATCACCTCCTTGCCTGCAAGTAGGGCTGTAAACGAACCAAACAAACACGAACGAAGGCTTGTTCATGTTCGTTCGTAACTTAACAGAACAAACGAATAGTCAAACTGTCAAGCAATCATAACCAAACATACTTAACTCCTACTTTTAGTAGAGACTCAAGTCGCCAGGTTCGTGCCCAGGGTTTAACCAAATGGGTCACATACATATATAAAGCATGCATAGGATGGATTAAATTAACAAATTTTCAACTTTTATAAATGTTTTCTTAATAATCAAATCATTATTATCGTTATACAATATTAGCTATTAATTAATTAATTGTTAATTTCCAAATACTTGTTTGTCAACTTAATATATTATCATTGGTAAATAAATTTTATTAAACGAACATATACGAACGTTCACGAACGAACGAGACATTTGTTCATGTTCGTTCGTTTAACTAAACGAACGAAAAAACTTGTTCATGTTAGTTCGTTTAATAAATAAACGAACATAAACAAACTTCCTGCCGAACGGTTGGCTTCACTTATAGCCCTACCTGCAAGGCTAAAGCCGAGGGGACAGGGCATACATTTTGATTTTAAAATGTATAACGCCAACTGTTACTAAGCAGGTACCAAGTGGAAAGAGGGACCATCTCTAATAATGCAAATAGTAATAAATAACATGTCACATGATTTCACAGGCAATAACCCTTGAAGAGGGTTGAGAGGGGCTAACAAAAACAAATTTAAGAGAGCACATACTAAAGATTTTAATGTCCAATGGTTAATAATGTAAACACTAATTTCATCATATTAAACAAAAACAAAACAAAATTTCCAATGTAGATTTGATATGTATGAAAAGTATATAGATCTTACCCGTAATAGTGATTATATGGATGTCGGTGAATAATCAATAGGGATTATATAATATACTTTTATCATATTAAACAATTTTATTATGTATAATAAGATGATGAAATCTAAAATATTCAATATTGAGTTAATTTCAAACGTATCAATGAGACGATAATAATAATGTAACTTTTTAAAATTGAAACGTATTTTATTAATGTATTTTAGTTACTATACAATTATATGTGTTAATATTATTTAAAAAAAATGATAAATAGGCAACTAGAACATGAACACGCAAATGTTTACTACAAAATTTGGCAGTAAACTGGGGGGGGGGGGGTTGCATATATAAAAACCCTATTAATATTGTAATATATTATAAAAATAATTTGTATAAAGTTTATATCTTAGAGCATCCACAATGTACTCTTTCAAAGGCTTTTCAAAGGATTTTGGGAGTTTTTTCAAAAAGCAAAAAACCTCAATTTGAGGTTTTTCACATAATGTAAAGGTTTTTCGGGTGAGGTTTTTCGAGAGATTTTGTGTCATAGCTCGTAACTGCACGACTTGTTTTTTCAGATGTTTTTTATATTTAATCTGTTTTTAACTTTATAAAATTTTATAAAAGTCTCATCTTAATCGATTATATTTTTTATATAAAGTTTTTATATTTAAATTTTATAATATATTAAATTAGTTATATATTTTATATATTTAAATTAAATGTCTCAAATTTAAGATTTTTATACTATATTTTACATATAAACGAATATGTATTTGTATAAATTTTAATGAATTCATTTTTTATAATTAAAAATATAAGTGATATAAAGTAAAAGTAGTGGGACCCTAAAAATTCTGAAAAAACTTAAATGAGGTTTTTCGTATAATGGAAATATGTAGAAGTTTTTAGATTGTTGAGGTGGCAATAATGCATAAGAAAAAAAACTGTGAAAAAGCTCGATTAACTACGTGTACATTGGGGATGCTCTTAGTTATTTTACATTTGTAGCTAATTTTTTAAAACTTAATAATTTATTTATTAAGTTAATCATTTAAAATAATATATATTTAATTAAAAAAAATACGTAAATCATTAAAAAAAATGCTTAGTTTTTTTCTTAACTTTTACCTATTATGGTAAAAATTCTTAAGGATCCATCATCAAAAACTTCATTGATCCCTCCAAAAGCAACAAGACATAAAAAAATTAATCATGTGACAAATGCCCAACTCATTCTTACATATAAGCTTTTGTATTGCCACTTCACTATAAACACTATGCAAAACTTCACTCCAAGTTAATGTAAGTTGGACCTGGACAAAGGCGGATTAGTAGGTTGTTCGTAAATGTCCGATACTATCAAGGAGGCATGCGTGTGTGAGTTTATGGTAGACGTTCGTTGGTTCGATACCAATATACCTTCCAAGAAAATAAACATGTACCTTGTTTGGAAACTGACCATTCAGCTTTCTTAAAAAAGTCCACATCTGGATGATAGAATATTGTAATTAAATCACAAACACTCAAAATAAATACTATAAAGTAAAGTTTTTCAAAACTTACAAAATTTCTAAAAAAACAATATAGTTGGGAATGCTTTTAATACCTAAAATGTTAAATTTGTTGTCACCTACTCACCTTCAATCCTATTTATATCCACAAAAAGTTTCTCAATCTCATATAAAAGTTGTCACAACCAAAATATTCATAAAACTCTCCATAGCTATCAACATTTAGCCACAACTATGGCTTCCAATCTTCACTTTCTAATCATACCTGTTATGTGCCCAGGCCACCTCATTCCAATGATGGAGATGGCCAAACTCATAGCACAACAGTCGGTAACCGTGACGATCGTCGTCACGCCCCGTAACGCCCAACGCTACGGTTCGGTTCTCGACCGTGCCATAGCGTCGGGATTACCGATCCGAATCCTAAAACTCCGGTTCCCAGCCTCCTCAGAGTCTGGATTACCGGAGGAATGTGAAAGTATGGACGACCTGCCATCGCTCAGTTTATTCAAGAACTTCATGGATGCAAGTGCGAAGCTGCAACAACCGCTTGAACAAGTGTTCGGAGAGCTTAAGCCTAAGCCAAGTTGTATCATTGCTGATAAGAATATGATATGGACATCAGATGTGGCTAGAAAGAATGAGATTCCGTGGGTTGTTTTCGATGGCACGAGTTGTTTCACTCAGTTAGCTATACACAAGCTATGGCTTTCCAAGATTCATGAAAAGATGGCGGATTCAGAGCCGTTTGTCTTGCCCGGTTTGCCGGATAGCATCGTGATGACTAAAACCCAGCTGCCGGGAATATTCAATTCAGGGAACAGTGCAAAAGCGAAGGAAATGAAGATCGCTAAGGCGCATATTATAGCAGCAGAATCAGGAGCGTATGGGGTCCTTATAAACAGTTTCGAGGAGTTGGAAACAAGATATATCGACGAATATAGAAAAGTAAAGGAAGGCAAAGTTTGGTGCATTGGACCGTTTTCGCAATACAACAAGAACAATTTGGATAAAGCTCAGCGTGGAAACAAAGCCTCGATCAACGATCATGTCTTCATGAAATGGCTCGATTCCCAGCATCCGGGAAGCGTAATCTACGCGTGCTTAGGGAGCCTAACACGTCAACCACCTGCTCATTTTACAGAACTCGCTCTAGGCTTAGAAGATTCTGGGTTTCCATTTATTTTAGTGGTGAAAGGAGGAGGCGGGGGAGAAGAGATCGAGAAGTGGCTGGTGGAAGACGGTTTCGAGGAGAGAGTGAAAGGAAGAGGAGTTTTGGTCCGTGGGTGGGCTCCACAGGTTCTCATCCTATCGCACCCTGCAGTAGGAGCTTTCTTGACACACTGTGGTTGGAACTCGACCCTCGAAGGGTTCAGCGCAGGTGTACCGATGATCACATGGCCGCAATTTGCAGAGCAGTTCTTCAACGAGCGGCTGGCTGTACAAGTTGTGGGTACTGGTGTAGCGGTTGGAGCTAAAAGAGTGGTACATGTAGGGGAGGAGGATACATTTGGGATACAAGTAAAAAGGGAGGATGTGAGTAAGGTTGCGAAGATAGTAATGGACAAAGGGCGAGAAGGAGAAGAACGACGACAAAAAGCGAAATATTTCAAGGAGATGGCTGAAAAAGCAATAGAAGAGGAAGGATCATCTCAACTCAATCTAAAACTGTTCATTGAAGATATCATGCTACACACAAATAAGGGCCTTGCTGGCTAAGTTATATAGCTGCAAGTTGGTTATTCTGATGGCTAAGAAATAAAAAATGGTTCAGTTACATGTAACCTAGATTTACATGTAATGATATGAACCGTTGGAACCATGCCTATGTTTTTAATTAGTTTTATTAAATATGTTTATGTTTTGTTAATTAGGTTTCTTTACTTCAAGTTGTCTTAGTCAATAAGTTGGTAATGGATTCATGGAGAAATAAAAGGAGTTAGTGGTTGGTGTTTAGGGTAGTGGTAGTTGTTGTAAGATGTATTTGCCATTTGAATGTTGTTTGGTTTAGTTAATGAAAAAAAAAAGGCAGAAAATTGTTTCAAAAGTCTATTCTCTCTTTATTATTCTTTGGAGTCTAGCCAACTCGAATAGGCTCTACATGTAACCTTCCAACTCATCTTCTCCATTGTTTTCTCCATTCGACTTCTCCAACTCCATGTGTTCTTCTATTTTCGATTTACGATTTCTCCAACTGTTTGGTTCGATTTGCTTGCTCTTGGTTCAATTTATCCATTTGCTTGTTGTTGGTTTGATTTGCTTACTGTATTTGCTTTTCGGGTACACATCAAAAACTGGACTGTAAAAACTTGGTTCATTTCTAAGTGGACATTTGGATATATAGCGTTGTTGGCGAACATATGGGTTTCTTTCTGTAGGGAAGGTTTCTGCAAAGCAAACCAACAAGTGTCTTTGGTGAAAAAAATTATTTTCTACAGGTATCTTCAAGTCTTTGGTCGAAATTTTCGTTTGATACATGTAATCATGTATATTTAAGTCTTTGGTGAAAAACAACTACATTGCGGGTTAAGGCTCGTCTTTTTTGCAGGTTCGTTTACTAATGTTAATCAAGTCCTTGAACTGGTTACTCTCTATTCTCTCTATTCCACTTTGGTGTATCTTGATTGGCTTACTGTGTTTGCTTTTGAACTGCAGTTATCTCACATTGTGTTCTGTTGCCCAGTGGGGTTTCAATCAAACACGAATCAGGTAAATAACAAAAGTATAGGATTGATTCAAACTTTGAAGTTTATTGAATCAATATATGAAAAGTATTATACAACAATTCATCCTGTCTAAAAACTAAACATAATAGCCTATTTATAGAAAACGAAACGTCAACCGCCAACTACCAACCGCCGTGTAACCGTCAACCGAATAACCGCCGTTCCTAACTAACTGTTATAACTACCTATAACTAATTAACTAACTAACGAGACTAACGGAACTAGCGAAACTAACGAGATTAGTCTAACATTCACCCCCCTAATCTCGTTCCTTTTCCTTTAAGTTCTTCACGCCAAGTAGTTCTCTCATATCTGCGAACTTGATCCTTGCTAAGGCTTTAGTAAGTATGTCCGCCCTTTGTAGATCTCCACTGACGTGCTCAACTTCTATTTGATTCTTTTCAACGCATTCTCTGATGAAATGATATTTTGTATCAATGTGTTTGCTTCTTCCATGAAACACGGGGTTCTTCATAAGTGCTATTGCCGACTTGTTGTCGACTTTGATTGTGACTTTTTCTTCCTTCCAGCCTGTTAATGCACTTAATAGTCTTTGTAACCATAATGCTTGACAAGCTGCTACTGTTGCCGCCATAAATTCTGATTCACATGATGATAATGCAACAGTAGGTTGTTTTTGGGAGTTCCAACTTATTGGTGAGTTCCCAAAATAAAAAACGATCCCTGTCGTTCCTTTGCCTTCTTCTGTGTTGATGCCGTAACTGCTGTCACTATATCCAAGTAACTTGCATCCTTCTTTCTTCTTGTAGGTTATACCAAAATTTAATGTGCCTTTGATATAACGTAACACTTGTCTAATTGCCTTCATATGTTGTTCCTTCGGTTCTTGCATAAATCGGCTTAACAAGCCAACTGAATAGCTGAGATCCGGTCTTGTATGAAGTAAATATCTTAAACACCCAATTAGACTTCTATACTTTGTAGCATCAACTAGTTCTCCTCCCTCTGTCTTTATTAGCTTTGTTCCTGGATCCATGGGAATCTTGGTTTCGTTGCAATCTAACATTCTTGCTTCCGTAAGAATCTTGTTGGCATATCCTGATTGCTTTATTGAGATTCCATCCCCTGTTTGGGTAACCTCTATTCCCAAGTAGTAAGCTAATAAACCTAAGTCACTCATCTCGAATTTTTCTTCCATTTGTGACTTAAACTTCCGAAGGTCTTCCTTACTGCTTCCAGTAACTATTAAGTCATCCACATAAATTCCAACAAGCAACATTGAGTCTTTACTTATTCTTGTATAGACTGCTTGTTCTAATGTGCATTTCTTGAAATCTAGTGATTTCAACGTTTGATCTAACTTCATATTCCATGCACGTGGTGCTTGCTTCAACCCATAAAGTGCTTTAGTAAGCCTGTACACTTTATTTTCATTTCCTGGTTTTATAAAACCTTCTGGTTGTGTAACATATACTTCTTCCTTAAGTTCCCCATGTAAAAATGCCGATTTTACATCTAAGTGGTGAACTTCCCATCCATGATAAGCTGCCAATGCAAGAATTAATCTAACTGTTTCCATTCTTGCTACAGGAGCAAAGACTTCGTCATAGTCTATTCCATGCTCTTGTACGTATCCCTTAGCGACTAAACGAGCCTTGTATTTTATAATCTTCCCATCTGCATCTCGTTTAAGCTTAAATACCCATTTCAGACCAATAGCCTTCTGTTTGTCTGGTAGGGTGGCTAGCTTCCATGTCTTGTTTTTATTGATTGCATTAATTTCTGTCTGCATTGCCTCGATCCACTTCTTATCTCGTACAGCCTCTTTGTAATTTCTAGGCTCTTCCTCTAGTAGTAGCAATTCATTACTTTGCACTTCTGGTGCTCGATCATAGATTTCAGATAAGTTTCTGAACCCTTGAACTGGGGTATGATCATATGACCTTAATGAACTTGCTATTGATGATGTATATCCAGCAGACTCTTCTGAATTAGGCTCATAGGTATATGGTGGAGGTGTTGATAGATTGTCTATTGGTTGTACAATCTCATCATCAGACATATCACCTTGAGCATTATTTTGCATGGGACTTGGTGTACTCACTTCATTATTGCTTTCAGGATCTTGAGTGCTAACTTCATTAATGATCTTTGAACTTGATGTTCGGTTATCATTTATAATGAAGTCTTTCCATTCGGGTTCCTTTGGATCAACGTTATCCAAATAACCATTCCAGTCCCATCCTACATCTTCTTTGAATTTTACATCCCTACTAACAATAATCCCCTTTGTTACAGGATCAAATAATCGATAAGCCTTTGATCCTGGTTCAGTTCCTAGGTAAACCAATTCCTTGCTTCTATCATCTAACTTCTTTAGATGTGGCTTGGTTACCTTTGCATAAGCTTTGCATCCAAAAACTCTAAGGTGTCTCAAATTCGGTTTTGTACCCTTTAATGCTTCATAAGGTGTAGAATCCCTCAAAGCTTTTGTAGGTACCCTATTTAAGACATATACCGCATGTCTAATAGCTTCAGCCCAGAAATTTTGTGGCATATTCATAGCCTTCAACATACTTCTTGTCGTGCACATTACAGACCTATTCCTTCTCTCTACTATCCCATTTTGTTGTGGAGAGTATGGTGCTGTAAGTTGTCTAAGTATGCCATTTTCTTTGCAGTACCGTGTGAATTCCCTTGATGTGAATTCACCACCTCTGTCTGTCCTCAAAGTTTTTAACTTCTTCCCGACCTCATTTTCCACCTTCAACTTGAATTCCTTAAAAGTCTCAAATGCTTCATCTTTCGAGTTCAAGAAGTACACCCACATGTACCTAGTACAATCATCTACTAGCAAAAACATGTACTTCTTTCCTGATTCTGTTGCTGGGGAAATGGGTCCA
This sequence comes from Centaurea solstitialis, assembly GCA_030169165.1. Taxonomy (NCBI): domain Eukaryota; kingdom Viridiplantae; phylum Streptophyta; class Magnoliopsida; order Asterales; family Asteraceae; genus Centaurea; species Centaurea solstitialis. Next base: position 3,974,818 of record CM058042.1, on the reverse strand, counting down.
CATAAGTCACCAAACACTAAATTCAACGGTTCTAATGATTTAGTGTTTGTCTGGTTAGGAAATGGAGCTCTACTGTGCTTTCCTAGTAAGCAGGCATTGCACACTTGATTTTTATGACTTATACTGGGTATCCCTTCCACTAATTTCTTCCGAGTCATTTGTTTAATTGAATCAAAGTTCAAATGACCCAACCTAGCATGCCACAGCCATGCATGGTCCTCCAAATTAGTCAATAAACAGATGGGGACACCAACTTTCAAAATGATTTTGTAAAGTCGGTTTCTTGATCTCTCAACTCTCATAAGGAGTTTTTGATCCTGACCATATAGCAACAATACATTGTCTTGCATAATGATCTTACACCCATTCTCTGTTAATTGTCCTAGGCTCAAAATATTACTTTTCAGGCTTGGAATGTAATAAACATTAAGAATTATTCTTTGTTCTTTGTTTTTACATTCAAGTAATATAGAACCTCTACCCTTAATCTCTACATATGACCCATCACCAAAACGGACTCTTCCTGAGATCTTTTCATCTATCTCCTTAAAGTGTGTCCTAATTCCAGTCATATGGTTACTAGCTCCATTATCCAAGTACCATAAGCTTTCATCCGTGCTTATGTACTTCTCAGGTTCAATCTCCTTTTCATCTAAGAAGATTTCTTCAACCATATCTCCTTTGTCTTGAACTGCCATCAAGAGCGTTGGTTCTATATCTTCCTGAACCAAGTTCGATTGCTCTTGTCCACTATCCTTTAGTTTGCAGTTTCTCCTGACATGTCCAAACTTGTTACACTTGTAACATTTAACCTTACTTAAATCCTTTGCACCCTTCTGGAAGTTATTCTTCTTGAACTTGTGCGAGGATTTCTTCCATTTGTTAAATGGTTTGGTTCTTTCGTCTTGCTTGTTATTCTGAGATGACCTAAACTTCTCTTGTCCACCATTCTTAAAATGTTTCTCATGACTTGAACTGTTGTCATGGTTTGTGAACAGAAGTTTATCCTGATTGTCTGTCGGGTTTCCGCTTAACAGATTCAGCCTTTCTTCAAAGGCTTTCAGCCTACCAATTATCTCATCTAGAGTTGTTTTCTCTAAATCAGAAAATTGTTCTATGGCTGCGACAATCTGTATAAATCTCTTCGGTACGGAACTTAGAAGTTTTCGTACTAGAGTTTGTTGATCAAAAGTTGATCCTAAGCCACTTGCCCTTGTGACAATACTATTGAGTTTTGCCGAGAAAACATCAATACTGTCATCTTCTCTCATCTTCAACATCTCAAATTCGGTTTTGAGAGTTTGAAGTCGTGCCTTTTGCACTCTATCTACACCTATGTGTCTGGTTTGCAGTGCGTCCCAAATTTCTTTTGCATTTTTGCAACTAGCAACTTGCAATATCATGTCCTCTGGTAACGCTTGAAATAGATATGCAGTTGCTGCCATATCTTTCTTTTCATCCGGTTGCGTATTTTCACTAGGTTCTATCATTTCCCACAGTCCGTTTGCCTTCAGTATGGTTTTTATCCGTATAGCCCATACCGTATAATTCGTTGCTTTCAAAACGGGACATTGGAATTGGGAAATGGTATTTACTTCCTTTTGAATTATAATTTCCTTTAGGTTTTTATCACCCATCGTACTCTAACTATTCCTATCTCAAACTTCGACTAGATATAGGAATTTTTGGAAATTATATTCAATTACTAGGAAAAAGAAAAGAATAAAATTCAGGTTTAAAATTAGAACGTAAAACCTGGATTTCCGACGATTCCTTTGATGAGACTTTTTTTCTTTTCTATAACCGTGGTCCTCTCTTTCTTGAATATCTTAGACAACCTTCCTTCGGTTTCTTGACCACTAAAACCCCTTCGATGGTTTTCTTTGTTCCTTGAAAAACTCTCACCCCCGAATACCGAAACCGTTTGGTATTCAAATGTTAATACTACCCGAATTCTGACTTTTATAAACTTTGTCAACACAAAAAAAAACTTTTGTACTTGTACAATAATTTACCAAAAGTAAATATTTATTTTCTTAATTTATAAAAAGTCAAAAGTAAAACAGAGAAAAGGTTGCCAAATTTGCTGCCTTTTCCTTTCTTTTGTCTGACTTGTCAAAAATATAGTCTTTACTTTTGTTTCTATCGAGGCCAATCAATAAAATAAACTAGTGGTTTTTCTTTTTCTTTTCAAACAACACCAAGAACACAAAAGTGTTCTTCTTCTTCCTTTCTGTAAATCACGAAAAGAGTATCTGTCCCCCTTTTTTCTTTTTCTTTTTTTCGAACCAACAAGAACACACAGATGTGTTCTTTCCTTTTGTTTCTCGATCAGCAACCAAATCTGAAGAACAAAAATAAATTTGTTCCCCTGATTTTTCGTATCCTCCGATTCGCAAGAACTGTCTGATGTTCTTCCCTTTTTTTCGGAGCCAATCAAAAACACACGCAGATGTGTTTTTCCCTTTTGTCCCTGATCTGTTTGTCCAAAGAACTCGTTGTTCTTCTTTGTTTCTGTCCGAACCAGAAATCACCGCTGTTGTGTTTTGGTTCCACGATCTATGTACAGAAACAACCCCCCAATCTTCGATTCTATTCCGGTCTTACAGTGCCAAAATCGAAGCCTAGGCTCTGATACCAATTTGTTGCCCAGTGGGGTTTCAATCAAACACGAATCAGGTAAATAACAAAAGTATAGGATTGATTCAAACTTTGAAGTTTATTGAATCAATATATGAAAAGTATTATACAACAATTCATCCTGTCTAAAAACTAAACATAATAGCCTATTTATAGAAAACGAAACGTCAACCGCCAACTACCAACCGCCGTGTAACCGTCAACCGAATAACCGCCGTTCCTAACTAACTGTTATAACTACCTATAACTAATTAACTAACTAACGAGACTAACGGAACTAGCGAAACTAACGAGATTAGTCTAACATGTTCTCATAACTCGTAAGAATCATTGTGGTTAGTGGGAGATAGACAGATAATTGCTTAAAGTCTATAACCGGTTTCGTATGTGGTCGATCTTGATTAGTTTCCTGTTATACCCTGAGTTTTGTGGTCAACAAGTCAAAGTCGGTAGGGCACCGTTTTGGTTAGTTGTTGCATTCTGTTTTGTGTTTGTTTTGAGCAAGAAACCGTTTTGGAAGAGAACAAGCCTCTCGAAAGCTTGTAAACCTTTTCTTCATTCCACATCAATACAATCAGCCTATCAATTTGATTCAGTTCACATCATTTCCATGTAATTTGGATGATATAATTTGCATGAATACAATCAGCCTATCAATTTGATTCAGTTCACATCATTTCCATGTAATTTGGATGATATAATTTGCATGACATGATTTGTTATAAGCTTGTATCTGCATTTCTTCTAATTTTGTTTTATTAACACCTAGCTTACACATTACCTACTCATATTGTAAACAACTACAAGTCTATAACTCATCCTTTCAAGAAGCTAGCTCATGTTTGCACATCAACTTCTTTGACAAAAATGGATGAAAACTTGTTCTACATCAACATCAACATGTGAGTGAGTGATATGAATTGACTCTAATTCTAGGTTACATATTTCATTTCAAGAAATATTAGTTGTTGCAAAAATTTAAACATGATATATGTACAAGTTGTTGATGCACCAAAGAACACCTCACAAGGTGTACAAATTGGATTTTATTAAATGGAGTTACGACTTACGACATGGTGGCAAATGGAATTTATAGATGTTTTTAACATCATTTATACAAACCTTATAAGATCTCAATAAATAACAAGCGCCCGTATAGGATTTCAAAATCTTATATGTTTGTGGGATTTCATTGAAATCCCGATTTCAAGTCCATAAAATCCTTCGAATCAAACATGAAATTTGTAAAAGGGATTCTCAAAAATATTGTATTTAAATAAAGACCGATGCTCAACTTTTGTTTTTTTTTTTCATTTTTCACTCATAGCCGCATTAAGTAATACATTTTTAACGTACTACTAAAAATATATTTGCAGATTATATTTTTTTTGTTTCATTTTTCAGATATGTTGATTTAATAATATGGTTTTTTGGCTTCGACGAAAAGATAATGTTTTTATATTTGAATTATATATAAATTTGAAGAACCTAGAAAAAGCTGAAAAAAAGTATATCAACGGTAGTATCAAGTTAATAATTTTAAAGTTGTTGGTTTTTTAAATAATTTGTTTATATTAAATTCTTTCTTATAATTTAATTTTGGTTTGATACGGTGTTTGAAAAAGCTTATCGCAACAGCCGCCATGGCGCGCCGTGGCTTAAGTTTTGTGTATCATGTCACGTTACACTTAAGGCATGCCATGGTGTAATGTGCGATTTTTGTAACACGATATTTGATTTTAACATATACTTTTGATGATTATTTGTATTTTTTATGATTATTTGTTACTTTTTAATATATATTTATTCTTTGAGTAATAGTAGAAAAACAAATATTTATGTATATAATATTATATATGATATAGAGATTTGCTGCTATAAATCATGTCTTGAAAAACATCATGACCCATCATGGCTTTCATGGCTTCAAGCTTGGCCTTACCACCACGTGAGGCTTCACGCTATTTAAAACATTGGTTTGATAACAAAGTAATTATTTTAAATTTAATAATTGTTTATTTATATAGAATAAATTTTTTAAGAGATTGTTAATACTAAAAGAACTACCTCAAATACATTAACATTCAAACAAAATGATGCTCTACATGACGACATAATAGTTGAATATTTCCCCATTGGTACTATCTTACCATATTTTTGTTGTACTCATTGGTTTGTATTCAAATTGTAGTTTTTCATCATCACTTTGAGCATAAGGTAAACTGTATGACATGGGTTCTATTTGATTGTTGGTGTTTGTGAAAGATAATATGTTGATGAACGTATTAAAAACTTCATGTATATGATTATCGGATTGCGTTTGAGCCAAATGCAGTATGACCCATTTATGCTCATAATAAATCATATAAATTTAACCAGTAAGATTTAAGTCTATTAAAACGACATCATATGCAAAAATTATCTGCTAAGTTAGTGGTACTAACTGGGTAAAAGTCGTTTAATTTCCTCACTCAACTGGTAAGACTCTTGATTATTGTTTCTCTATTGTGTAAAAGTCGTTTTCTTCACTTACCAGTTAAGACTCTTGATTATTGTTTCTCTATTATTGGTTAAAAGTCGTTTTCCTCGCTTACCAGGTAATACTCGATTACAATAAATTTTACATCCCGTGCATTGCACAGGTAAATGGCTAGTATATACATATACACATAGATTGTTGGGGTTTGGATTGAAGTGGAATGGTGTTATTTCTAAGAATTTTTGACATTTTCCTTTTTCATTTCTTGCCACAAATGTTGATCTTTTTTTAATCATATTTTTTATAAAAGGTTATAATGATCAAAAAGGGTATTTTGGTCATTTATTAAAATTTCATTTTAATTCCAAAGCTACATTCTGTTAGGGGTGTTAAAAAAACCGAGTAACCGACTTGCCCCGCACGAACGGAAACCGAAAAAACCGATATCCGCAAAACCCGTAACCCGAAAAACCCAAAAAGTCGGGTACCCATTAAACGCGGGGAAGGTTCGGATTTTAAAATCCGGTATCCGCGGGTACCCGTCCCGCCCCGCATGCTTTTAACTTATTTAAAAATATATAAAGCAATTCTTTTTTTAACATAAGAAAAACCATTTGATGTCAATCCCTCAAAACTCTGCCTAAACTTACCTCTAGCAGCTCCCCTCCCCCAATTTTTGTTTTTGTTTCAACATCGAGTGTTTGAATAACGAACCGTTGAACTTTGGAATGTAGTCCAAGTCATGAACTATTGAACCTAGGTGTTTTGTGTTTAAATCTATAAAGTTCTTGTAGAAAAAACAGTAAAAACGAAAAATAGGTCGATTTTCGGGTAACCGCAACCTGGACCGCTGTAACACCCCAAAAATTGGAGTAAACAAAAACTTTCATTAAACAGAAAGATGGTAATATAATGTTCGCCAAGGCGTGAGCTCTTCCCAAAAATGGGGTATAATAGTAGTGTATAATTACATGTTTGTAATACCGACACGCAATAACAATAACCAACTAATCTATTCCTACTCTAGGAAAAGATTACAAAAGGGTTATCGTTCTATGATCGCCAAAAGTCTAGAGGACCGGCCTCTTCACACTTTCCCCGAAGCTCACTCCCAATCCCGGCACCTACTCAGGAACAGCGTCCCTTGTACCTGAGAGACACATCGACACCAAGCAAGTGTTAGGCTAAAGGAGCCTAGTGAGTTGTATCAAATAAACATCATACATATAAAAGCATGTTAAGCCATGTAAGATATACGAGAGTGTATTAGCACGAAATGCATCATATTAAACCGGACTATCTTGTATCTTTGAAAACTGTGGGAGCGACCCACTTTCACTAAGAGCTGCATACTGTCCCTGCTCGTAAAGAGCTGCATACTGTCCCTGCTCGTAAAGAGCTGCATACTATCCCTGCTCGTAAAGAGCTGCATACTATCCCTGCTCGTAAAGAGCTGCATACTATCCCTGCTCGTAAAGAGCTGCATACTATCCCTGCTCGTAAAGAGCTGCATACTATCCCTGCTCGTAAAGAGCTGCATACTATCCCTGCTCGTAAAGAGCTGCATACTATACCTCGATGCTGGATTTAGCATAGCATCATTAACAGAGGTACATATAACGAGGGTCTCAAGCCCCTTTACCTCGTTTCTCATAATCCAACATATTCGGATCTCACATCCTTTCGTATAATTTCATCTACTCCATACAAGCCAACATGCTCGGAATTCAATTCCTTCGCATCGTTCCGTGGCATAACATAAGAACACGTATTTTTCACCAATACATTCATCATATATTCACATGGATATACCTCACGCATTCGTAGCATAAAATGATTTACTCCATGTATACAATAATCCAAGTTAAACCATACATACGAGAATCATCATTTATTCATTTCATGGCAAATCCTAAACCTAGAATGTAGGCATTTCATCCAAATACATATGCACCCATAAATATCAAGCAAGACGCGTAATATCAAACAAGATGATGTGCTCTCAGTTTTAACAAAACGATTTTAGCAACTCACCTTGCGGCTCGTAAAGCCAAAAGCCCCAAAATTCACCAAGAACCCTAGTTTAAAGCTCGAATGAACACCTAAACTGATAAGGAGTTAAAACCTTGGATTAATTCTAGATCCACAACATACAAGACTAGATCTACACTTAAAAACTCATAAATAGAACTTACCTCCTCAAGATCTTGGGTGAAAACCCTAGGTTGAAGAACCTTCAACAATGGTGGATGGATGGTGAAGAAGATGAAGCCATAGAGATCTCCACCCTCTAAAATAGTAGATCTAACCTCTAATACTTTCAATAACATGAAATCCACCTAAAATAACACCAAATCTAAGACAAGTATGGAAGGAAAGGTTTGGAGATGAAAAACCCCCAAATCTAAGCTTAAAACCCGAAGGGGATGAAGAGATTTACTTACACCAACGTTTTTGAACTCCCAAATACTTGAAATCCTTTGGTGTAGTCTTGAAGAGCTCGAAAAATCGAGAGCATAGCAAGAAGAATCAACAAATTCGGAGTTGTAGAGAGAAAGATATGGAGAAATGAAGAAAAGAGGCCAAAATCCCGTTTTTAAAGTGTCCAGCCGCTAAAGTGCCCATCCAAAGTGACACATGTGGCACTTTAGCGGTCACTTTAGCCCGTGTCCTCATGGCTGCCTTCAAGGGCGGTACACATGAAGCTAAAGTGCCCATCCAAAGTGACACATGTGGCACTTTAGCTGTCATTTTAGCTTTGACCCAATTTCTTGGTTTTAACTCCGTTTTCGATTCCGAAAGAACCGTTGGAATAGTATTCCGATTTCCCATCCAACAAGACTATAAAATCTAGGTTTTGATCAAAAATAATATTTTTCATATTTTCTTAAAATATAAGTTTTATACAGACCCGATTCGCATTTGTTCAAAAATCACGGGTGTTACAACCGCGGATACCCGCCTCCCTGAGGGCGCTGCCTGTGGGTCGCTCTCCGTTATTAAAACAGGGTACCCGCCTCACGGTTTGCGATTCAGAAAATCCTACTACCCGCCCTGGCCCGCCCCGCCTCGTAAACACCCCTACATTCTATGAACCAAACAGATAGATTTCATATCAAGCAAACACTTAATGAAACCTGACAACATTCTATTTCAATTTCTTCAAAGTCAAATTAAATTTAACAGATTTCATTTCTTCCAAAAACATTATGGCATTGTTTGGTAAAAATAAGCTAACTTATAACCTGACTTATAAGCTAGCTTATTTTCTGTGTACATGTTTGGTAAGACCAAAAGTAGCTTATAAGCTAGCTTTTTGATAAGCTACTTTGAGTAGCTTATGAAAAGCTTTTTGTGACTTTTTCTAATTATACCCCTTATTAATAACTAACTGTTATCAATTAAACTATATATTAATTAATAATTAAATTAAATTATACATTATACATTATTTATTTTTAAATGTTATTAAATATATTATATATTATTTAATATGTGTAATTATCAAAAGATAAATATAATAAATTTTAAAATGTTATATAACTAAAATATGTTAAATATTTTAATAAAGTATTTATATCTAATTCTTAATTACATTTTTTAAAATTATTAATTGTTTAAGATATGTTAAGTTGATCAATTGTATTTTTATTTTTATTATATTTAATAGTAATTTAAACTATAAGTTAATGTAGGTTTTTTTCTAAAGTCTGTTTTAACAAATTTTAAATTTATAGTGTGTATATAATAATAATAATAATAATAATAATAATAATAATCAACTTTGTATTATTTCAATATATTATATTATATAATTTTTTATTGTTTGTATTATTTAAGATATTGTATTATTAGAAATTTATTTTAATTATATAATTGAAATTTTGTTTTAATTATATTATAGAGTACTTGTAATTGCTTATTTATTAAGGATGTCTTTTTTGGTCATTTTACATACTCATAAGCTAGTTTTCACCAAACATGATTTGTTCATAAGCTAGCTTATCAGCTACCGACTAGCTATCAGTCACCAGCTAGCTTATCAACTATCAGCTAGCTTATCAGTCATTAACTAGCTTATGAGCTAATTTACCATACATAGCCTATGTGAATGTAAACAAAACGCCACCTAAAGGATTTGCATTTAATTTTTCATACCAAATTTCTTGCAAGAGAATGGGTCTACCTTGTCAATTAGAAAAATACATTAAGAAACAAAACAAGATAAGGTATATATGTCCAATGCCTCTACCTAACCTCTTATCATCAAGGGAGAAAAAACAAAGGACCACATGCCATGTGACATAATGATCAAGAAAGAAACGTCTTTAAAACTTATGGGCCTTGGGCCATGCTTGAAGGGGGTTGAGAGAGGCCAACAAAGACCAAATTTAAGAGAGCACATACTAAATATTTTAGTGTTGAATGGTTAATAATGCAAACACTAATAGATGATATACATGTGTTGGTGAAATTATCTATTGACGCCCTTTGAGATTAGTAACTGATAGTTACCACCATTGACCGGTTGTTTTTGTTGGCACGAGTTGTTTCACTCAGTTAGCTGCAGACAACCTATGGCTTTCCAAGATTCATGAAAAGGTGGCGGAATCAGAGTCGTTTGCCTTGCCCGGTTTGCCAGATAACATCGTGATGACTAAAACCCAGCTGCCGGGCCTATTTAATCTAGGGAACAGTGAAAAAGCGAAGGAAATGAAGATCTCTACGGAGCATATTAGAGAATTAGAATTTGGAGCATATGGGGTCCTGGGCGGAGCCAGAAAAATAAACTAGGGTGATCCTCTTATAATTTAACCAAAAAAAAAAGTTTTTTTCTTTTGCAAAGAAACACTTATATTACCAACAAAAAATATACAACCATCAAACTACAAACACAGCCCCAACCCCAAGTATTAATCTCTATTGTTAATTTTGATATGATCACTTGGGTTTGTAAATTAAATAGAAAGTGGGCCTCCCAAGTAAAATTCTGACGTCCCACTCCCTACCTCCAATATTATTTTGTGAGTTAGCCTTACCTTTATTTAACTAAAGTGGGACTCCTTATCTCCAATTATTAATTGATTTTATATATTTTATTATATGTAAAAAAAATTAAAACTTCAGCGTTAGCCTGAGCTAACCATGGGCAGCAGGTAGCTCCGCCCTTCGGTCCTTATAAACAGTTTCGAGGAGTTGGAAACAAGATATATCAACGAATATAAAAAACAAAAGCAGGGCAGAGTTTGGTGCATTGGACCGTTTTCACAGTACAACAAGAACGATTTGGATAAAGCTCAGCGTGGAAGCAAAGCCCCGATCAACGAGCATGGTTACATGGAATGGCTCGATTCCCAGCATCCGGGAAGCATAATCTACGTGTGTTTAGGGAGCCTAAGACGTCAAACACCCCCTCAGTTCATAGAGCTCACTCTAGGCTTAGAAGACTCGGGATTTCCGTTTATTTTAGTGGTGAAAGGAGGAGCCGGAGCAGAAAAGATCGAGAAATGGCTGGCGGAAGACAGTTTCGAAAAGAGAGTGAAAGGAAGAGGAGTTTTGGTCCGTGCAGTGGTGTAGCCAATAGGGGGGCAGGCTGGTGCTCAGCCCCCCTAATAGCCAAGCCTTATATTATATTCATCCGAAACAAATTGTAAATGTTAGTTTAGGTGCAGTGGTAAAGGCGACCCCTTACATACGCGTGATCTCGGGATCAAATCCCTGCGGCCACTTTACTTGGTTATTTTTTAATTTAATTAATAATTCTTGTTTTTGTTATTAATTCAAATAATAATCTTTTATATAAAAGATTTAATCTTCATATTTTGATTATATTTACATAAAAACCTAATCTTAATATTTTTATAATGAAAATATTTGTATTGTATTCACACAAAAGTTCTAGTTTTTACATTATCTTAAAACATCTTATTGTATCTGCATTAACAACGATTTTAAGAAAACATTATTATTTTCATGTCTTTAATAGTAGAAAATTTTACTACCTTTATAAACGTTTTAGAAAAACATTATTATATCAAAAATCAAAATAAACTAATTCTATAGTAATAACAATATACGAAGTTCAAATTAATACTATTACAAATTATTATAATGTTTGAATTGCAGATTTTAATGATTTTAATTTTTGTCAAGTAATCGTGAAATCTATTTTTCTCTCGTATAGTGATACAATATTGATTTATATTCACATTATAGTTTTATATTAGTGAAAATAAAGGTTTGTTTGTTGATAAAAAGAAACTTTCAGTTTTAATAAAAATTATAGCTAAAAAAATCTCACACTTCCAATATTTTACAAACAAAAATCATTATATTCATGGTCTTTTTGTCTTCTTACCAACACACTTATTGCATGTAAAAGTTTCTCTCAAAATCTAATAAGACTTGTACCAACGACATTAATCGTATATGTTACATTAAGATTTTGTTTCAATGTCTTAAATCGATAAGTTAAATTAACTTCCAATCATTTATGACCCCCCCTAAACCAAAATCCTGGCTTCGCCCCTGGGTCCGTGGGTGGGCTCCACAAGTTCTCATCCTGTCGCACTCTGCAGTAGGAGCCTTCTTGACACACTGTGGTTGGAACTCGACCATCGAAGGGTTCTGCGCAGGCGTACCGATTATCACATGGCCTCAATTTGCAGACCAATTCTTTAACGAACGGGTGGTTGTACAAGTTGTGGGTACTGGTGTAGCGGCCGGGGCACAAAAAGCGATACAAGTAGTGGAGGAGGATACATTTGAGATTCAAGTAAAAAGGGAGGATGTGTGTAAGGTTGCAAAGATAATAATGGACGAAGGACGAGAAGGAGAAGAACGAAGACAAAAAGCGAAATATTTCAAGGAGATGGCTGAAGAAGCAACAGAAGAGGGAGGATCATCTCAGCTCAATTTAAAACTCTTCATTGAAGATATCATGCTACAAACAAATAAGGGCCTTGCTGGCTAAGTTATAAAACTCTTCATTGAAGATATCATGCTACAAACAAATAAGAGCCTTGCTGGCTAAGTTATAGCAGCTAGGTTATAGCAGCTAGCTGCTAGTTAGTTATTCTGATAGCTAATAAAAAATGGTTCAGTTACATGTAACCTTAGATTTACATGTAATACCGGAGAAAAAAAAATACAAAGCCCCTTATCGGATTTGAACCGAGGGCTTACGCCTTACGATGGCATTACTCTACCACTGAGTTAAAAGGGCTTGGTTGAGTGAATTCCTGAACGGGTCGCTGTACTATATAGGTAAAATATATTTTCTTATAGAAGAAGATATATACCTACTTCGTATATAAGAAACCGATCTACACATATACAGAAGCGCCTCGACAAAAGGTCCATTATATAATGATATGAACCGTTGGAATCATGCCTATGTTTTTTTTTTTAGTTTTGTTAATCAGGTTTCTTTAATTCAAGTTGTCTTGATCAACAAGTTGGCAAAGGAGTCATGTTGAAATAAAAGGAGTTAGTGGTTAGTGTTTTAGGTAGTGGTAGTAGTGATGAAATTTATTTGCTATTTAAAAGTTGCTTGGTTTAGTTAATAAAAAAAACAGAAAATTGTTCCAAAACTCTATTCTCTTTTTATTATTCTTTGGAGTCTAGCCAAAGCGAATCGACTCTATCATCTAAACCAAGTCATCTTCTCCATTGTCTTCTCCATTCGCATTCTCCAACTCCATATTATGTTCTTCTATTTTCATTCTTGTTATAATAGGCTTTGATGATGGTTTCAGTCATTGGATAGCTCTTCACTCACACACACAGAGAGCAATGAAAGGTCAATAGTCATGGTTTCAAGTATTCACACACATACAAACATCACACTATAATATACATACAGAGTCAAGTTCATTTAGAAACCAAAGAAAGAGTAAAAACCGTAGAAACTCATGGTTTCATAGCTTAAATCAACGAAAACTTTTCGTAGAGTTGTTTAATATGATGCAAATGTTTCATATAATTTATTTTTTGATGTTCTTTTTTGTAAAAATAACAAGGTTTCATAGAATTAAAGAAAATACATATAACAGTTTCATAAGCATAGAAAAATGTATGAAACCTTTTCATTTTTATATAAAAAACACCAAAATATGAAACAATTTCATCAAGAACTAAATTATATGAAACATTTGCATCATAATAAATAACTTTACGAAGATTTTTCGTTGATTTAAACCAAAAAACCATCGGTTTGTAAGTTTTTACTCTTTTTTTGGTTTCTAAATGAACTTCCCTCTATACATATATATACATATACATATAGATTGTTGGTGTTTGGATTGAAATGGAATGGTGTTATTTCAAGGATTTTTGACAGTTTCCTTTTTCATTTCTGGCCACAAATGTTTATCTTTTTTTAATCATTTTTTTGTTAAAAAAATTATAATGGTCAAAAAGGGTATTTTGGTCATTTATTAAAATTTCACATTAACTCCAAAGCTATATTCTGTGAACCAAATAGACAGATTTCATGTCATTTAAATTCTAATTCTGTCAACCAAACAGGTAATCAAATCTGACAACATTTCATTTCAATTTTTTCAAAATCAAATTCTTTTAACAGATTCCATTTTATTCAAAAACTTTTTGTAAACCAAACTCCACCTAAAAAATTTACATTTAATTTTTTATACCATATTTCTTCCAAGAGAATGGATCTACTTTGTCAATTAGAAAAATACATCAAGAAACAAACACATATATGTCCAATGCCTCTTACCTAACCTCTTACATCATCAAGGGTCAAAATCAAAGGACCACATGCCATGTGACAAAATGATCAAAGTAGAAAGCCTCTTTAAAACTTATTGGCCATGCCTTGAAGCAACATGTAAGTATAAGCTTTACTCGTTTTTGACCAAAAGATTAGGACGCCTTTGGTTGCGAAAAACTGTTTTCATTTTTTTAGAAAATGTTTTCAAAAACTTCATTTTTAATTTTCTATGAGAATTTTAGAAAATATGTTTTTTAAAACGATGAAGTTTTCATTTTCAATTTTAGAAAATTAGAAAACGCATTTATAAAATTTTGAAAAACTACTAAGCAAGCACCAAGGGGAAGGAGGGACCATCTCTAATAATGCAAACACTAATAAATGACATATCACATGGTTTCATAGGCAATAACCTTTGAAGGGGGTTGAGAGTTCATATGGTTAACATGTGTTGGTGAAATTATCTCCTGATGCCCTTTGAGATTATCAACTAATAGTTACTATTGACGGGTCATTGGTTGGTAATTGGTAGATAAATATCAGTATTAAGTTATTAACCAATCAACTTTATAGCTGTTTTTTTCTTAGTCATCTACTATTTATTTCCAACAACAATTTACATTTATTGAAACGGTTACGTTTCTCTAGGTTTAAAAGGTAGTGATTTCTACCAAAATCAATGCATGTATTTGTATCATTAGGCTCTTGTTTGGTTTCCAGGAATGCAATGGATTGGGAGAATTTGGATTTCAAATCCATCGACCCCATTCCCTTTTCCAATTTCTACCTCCATCTTCCTCGTCACAACCATCTGCCCATAGTTGTAGGTCGAGAAATTGGGTTTTCGACTAGGTTTGCATAGTTCTAGGTTTGAGAATGTCGATTGTGGTGAAGAGGGTGGTGGAGGTGGGCGGTGGAGAGGGAGGGGGGAGGTTGCTCACAATGAAGATGATGGTCGAGAAAACGAAACCGTTGGGAGGCTGGATGTTGATGTGGAATGGAGGTTGGATGGAGAAAACTAAAATTTGTCAATGGATTTTATAAATTGTAAAAAAACCTTAATTTTTTGTACTAATTTCAACAGCTTTATTTTCTTTTCAATAAAATTTGTCAACGATTACTTTTAAGTAAGTGTTATTTTACACTAACTTGGTTTATTTTTTATTGTCTTTATTAATTGTTATAAATTGTTATGCTTTTTAATTATTATCTTTTAATAATAACAATAATAATTAGTTTCTAATATTAGAATTATTATTGTTGTTTTAATTAGATAAATTATGAAGAAGAAAAAAAGTTTGTAAAATGCATAAGAAAAGGAAAACTGATATTTGCAGGAAAAAAAAAAGTGATTTGATAAAATTATGAACTTCTAAAAAGTTTCATGATTATATATATTTTAGTTATGTATCTCAAATATTATTTTTTATAATTATTCTTTCTCTTTCACTCTCTCTCACTCTCTCTCTCTCTCTATATATATACATTAATATACTATAAAAATATTTATATAAAGTTTATATTTTATAACTTAGGTATTTTATATATATCCTTAGCTAATTTTTTAAAACTCAATATTTATTTATTAAAAAGTTAGAAACTTAATCATTTAAAATAATATTTATTTATTTAAAAAAATATTTAAATCATTCAAAAATTTCTTTAGTTTTTTTAACTTTTACCTATTATAGTAAAAGTTCTTTAGGATTGGCTTCTAGGAGTTTGGACTTTGAATAACATAAACATCTTTTAGGATTGGCTTCTAGGAAGGTATCTTGCCTGGTTTTCTAAATTTTCGTTTTCGTTTTCTAAAGTTTTGGGTCAAATGGGCTTAGAAAAAACCAGTGATGTAACATAGAAGGCTGATTACATTCATGAGAGTTGAATGCATCAAAACACATATTTAAGAGGTGTAACATTGAACTGGACAGTAATTAAAAGTTGGACACATATCCTATATAGATGGGTTGATCACCAAAAAGAAATGCATAGTTTCATAAATTATTCGTCAAATATGCTTACATAGACAAGGATTGGGTCTTGTTATTTTGTATCTATTTATTGCCATATAATGCAAGGGCGGAGCGACCTTGTAACAAGGGTTAGCAATTGCTAACCCTCAACCTTCCAACATCTTTTATATAATAGTTATCAAGCTAAAGAGAGTAGGCGGTGGTGTAGAAGGGGGTGGGTAAATTGGTAAAGTGATGACATAGAGAAAGTAAAATTACGCTTTGTTTCCTTTTACTTTGGTTAATATTTGAAAACAATTCTCAATACTTTAAAATTTTGCAATCTAATCCAATTATATGTTCAAAAATTTTAAATATTCATTTCATCTAATTTTGCGTGTTTCGTGTTGGCTTTACAAAACGCAATAAATGTTAGATTAATATTGTTTTGGTTGATTTATATTTGTTGATTTTAAAATTAAATCCAGAAAAAAATAGTCTTATAATATTCATGATATAAGTTGAAATATTTGTTATGTTGGTTATAATTTCTTCTTAAATTGCTCAGTGACTATGGTCCATAATTTAACCGATTCAACTTTAGGATGCACATTTATGAATTTTATTTTTTTTGTTAGTGACCATTTTAGTTTATGATGTACAAAACAATAAATTGAAAGAGGAAAGCAGCCAATGATTAGTTGGAAGGTCGATACAAGTATTTTACCTAAGTTACTCTAATTAGTTATTTTAAGCACATTGATTTTGAATTTTTATTTACTTATTTTTGTGCTCCTCCTAGTTTCTAATCTTTGCTCCGCTCCTGATATAATGATCAGTGAAATGAATAATGCAATATGCAGTAAAACATAAACATGTACCTTGTTTGACAACCGCCCATTTCAGCTTTCTAAAAAGGTTCACATCAGATGAGAGATTATTTTATAGTAATTACTTTTTAAGTCATTGTGGTACGTTGAAAATTGCTATTTTTCTTCTTGTACTTATGATTTTTGTCCCTATGACTACAATTCATTCTTGTTTTTTTCCTTATAATTTAAGGTTTTGGTTTACAATTAGTTACATGTAACCATAGATTTACTCTAGTTCTAGTACCTAAATTTTCAAGAACATATAATAACCTAAAAAATGTTGCAATTTATTTTGGAATAATTTTATAAGACTTAAAATATCATATTTGTCTAACTTAAGTTACAAATATCATATATACTCTTATTAAGTTATCAAAATATCAAATTTACCCAAATGACATTTTTTTAAATTTTCAATCATTTTTAATTATTTATAATTCTAATATTTAATGGTTTGACAAAATTACCCCTGACCAAATTAGGGCTAGTTTTAACCTTTTCTAGTTATTTTTTTCTTCAATTTTTTGTATAGTTTTCTAGTTCACATCAATAAATCGAATATGTTCTTGGCAGAGTTTGGGGTTAGGAGGTGTGGATTCATCATTCTAAAAAGCGATGAAAAGTTCAAAAGAATTATGATATTTTGAGTCTTATTAGAGGGGGGGTATAATAGTCATTTGCCTATTTTTTATAATTAAAAATGAGTAAATTTAAAAAAAAATTGTCATTTGAGAAAATTTGATATTTTGATAGGTTAGTAAGGGTATATATGATATTTGTAACTTTTTTTTGGAAGAGGTATCCCATACCACATTGGGCCCAGATTAATCATCGGCAATTTTGGACCGAAGCCCGACTGCTAAAGCATGCAGCCTGTACCTCCAGAATGCGTCCCCTAAGGCTATAATATTTGTAACTTAAATTGAGCAAATATGATATTTTGAGTCTTATTAAGGATATACATGAAATTATCCCTTTATTTTTCATACCAAATTTCTTCCAAGAGACTGAGTCTACTTTGTCACTTAGAAAAATCCATGAAGAAACAAAACAAGATCAGATATATATGTCCAGTGCCTCTTACCTAAGCTCTTACATCATCAGGGGTCAAAATCAAAAGGATCAAGATGTGGTGGTTTTTGGTTTTGTCTTCACAACCCAAATGCAAATAATTTCCCATAGCTACATGACATGGCTACCAATCTGCACTTTCTGAGGCCACCTCATTCCAATGATGGACATGGCCAAACTCATAGCACAACAGTTGGTAACCGTGAAGATCGTTTCACCTCGTAACGTCCAACAGTCCGGTTCTCGACTGTGCCATAGCGACTCCTAAAACTCCGATTCTCGACCGTACGTGCGGTTAACTAACTTGTAGATTAGCTTCAAAGGTGTTGTACCAAATGTAGAAGAATCAATTTATTAAGTGGAAGTATACTCGGTTCTCCTATATAAAAAAAAACACCTTTTATATATGTAAATGTCATCAATAAAAAAATGGTTCAGAAAAAGAGTTCCTCAAAAATAAAAACCCACAACTTAAATGTGCCAATATATATATATATATATATGAGCCTTCATGTAAAAACCACATTTTTTTGTAAAAACCCGTAAAAACCGACTAAAAAGTAAAAAATTTTACGATTTTTTTCCATCAAATGTTAGAATTGATATGTTGTTTCACATATATTTTTTTTCATAAGATGAATATCATCCATGAATTTGTTTCATAATATGAATAAAAATGTTGTATATTTTCGATTCATAATATGAATAAAAATTTTATTTTTTCATAGATGATACTTACATTATGAAAAATTTTATATGTGTAACAATAGTTAATATCATAGCATTTGATAAAAAAAAATCCTAAAAAAATTTATTTTTTAGTCGGTTTTTACGGGTTTTTACAAAAAAACGGTTTTTATTTGATTATTCCTCTCTCTCTATATATATATAAATACAAAAGAAGTGGGGCCTATTGTTTTGTATCTACCTATGGCCTGGCCATATTAATGAGTGAACCTAAATGAATGATGCAACATGCTGTAAAACATAAGTATGTACCTTGTTTGGAAACTGCCCATTTCAGCTTTCTAAAAGAAGTTCACATCACATGATTGGATATTCTAGTTAAATCACTAACACTCAAAATATAATTACTACCGAGTTAAAAGCATTTCCGACGACTATGCTATATTTTCCGCTCTTATTTCAGCATAGCTGTTGATGTAAAGTTCCAAATGTTCTAAAATACCAATGCAGTTGGAGATGCTCTTAATTAAAACCCAAAATCTGATCTTTGTTGTCACCTTAAATCCCATTTATTATAAACTTAATGCAACTTTTATTTATTGGTGTAGAGCAGACATTTAAAATTTGGGACGGCAGAAGATCTGCATACCTAAAAGTTATAGCAGATAAGGACACAAAAGGTTTCTTAACCACATATAAAAGTTAACACAAGTTCACAACCAAAATGCATAAAACTCTCCATACCTATAAACATTTAGCCACAGGTATGGCTTCAAATCTTCACTTCCTAATCATACCTCTTATGTGCCCAGGCCACCTCATTCCAATGGTGGACATGGCCAAACTCATGGCACAACAGTCGGTTACCGTGACGATCGTCATCACGCTCCGTAACGCCCAACGCTACGGTTCGGTTCTCGACCGTGCCATAGCGTCGGGATTACCGATCCGAATCCTAAAACTCCGGTTCCCAGCCGCGGAGTCCGGATTGCCGGAGGAATGTGAAAGTGTGGACGACCTGCCGTCTTTCAATTTATCCAAGAACTTCTTTGATGCAAGTGCTAAGCTGCAACAACCACTTGAAGAAGTGTTCGGAGAGCTTAAGCCTAAGCCGAGTTGTATCATTTCTGATAAACATTTGACATGGACAGCAGATGTGGCTACAAAGTATCAGACTCCATGGGTTATTTTTGATGGCATGAGTTGTTTCACTCAGTTAGCTGCACACAACTTATGTGTTTCCAAGATTCATGAAAAGATGTCGGATTCAGACCCTTTTATCTTGCCCGGTTTGCCGGATAACATCGTGATGACTAAAACCCAGTTGCCGGGCCTATTCAATTCAGGGAACAGTGCAAAAGCGAAGGAAATGAAGAGCATTCGTGAGCATGTTAGAGCAGCAGAATTAGGAGCGTATGGAACCATTATAAACAGTTTCGAGGAGTTGGAAGGAAGATATATTGACGAATATAAAAAACTAAAGCAAGGCAGAGTTTGGTGCATTGGACCGTTTTCGCAGTCCAACAAGAACGATTTGGATAAAGCTCAGCGTGGAAACAAAGCCTCGATCAACGAGCATGTCTTCATGAAATGGATCGATTCTCAGCATCCGGGAAGCGTAATCTACGCATGTTTAGGGAGCCTAACATGTCTAACTCCTCTTCAGTTTACAGAGCTCGCTCTAGGCTTAGAAGAGTCCGGGTTTCCATTTATTTTAGTGGTGAAAGGAGGAGGCAGAGCAGAAGAGATCGAGAAATGGCTAGCAGAAGACGGTTTTGAAGAGAGGGTGAAAGGAAGAGGAGTTTTAGTCCGCGGGTGGGCTCCACAAGTTCTCATCCTATCGCACCCTGCAGTAGGAGCCTTCTTGACACACTGTGGTTGGAACTCTACCATTGAAGGGTTCTGCGCAGGTGTACCGATGATCACATGGCCTCATTTTGCAGAGCAGTTCTTTAACGAACGGGTGGCTGTACAAGTTGTGGGTACTGGTGTAGCGGTTGGGGCTCAAACAGTGATACATTTAGGGGAGCAGGATACAGCTGGGATACAAGTAAAAAGGGAGGATGTGTGTAAGGTTGCAAAGATAATAATGGACGAAGGACGAGAAGGAGAAGAACGAAGACAAAAAGCGAAATATTTCAAGGAGATGGCTGAAAAAGCAATAGAAGAGGGAGGATCATCTCAACTCAATTTAAAACTGTTCATCGAAGATATCATGCTACACACGAATAAGGGCCTTGCTGGCTAAGTTACAGCAGTTGCTAGTTATTCTGATAGCTAATAAAAAAAATGTAACCTTAGATTTACTCTCAAGTACCTAAATTTTCAAGAACATGATAACCTAAAGGAATTGCATTTAATTTTTCATACCAAATTTCTTCCAAGAGAATGAGTCTACTTTGTTACTTAGAAAAATCCAAGAAGAAACAAAACAAGATCAGATATGTCCAATGCTTCTTACCTAAGCTCTTACATCATCAGGGGTCAAGATCAAAGGGTCACATCCCATGTGACAAAAGGATCAAGAAAGAAGCCTCTTTAAAACTCAGGGACAGACCAAGAAAAGTTATATATTTAATATAATGATGTGGTTTTATATGTTTAATGGAGAGGGCACTGTAAACTTTTGGGAAGCATCTAAAACCACCATGTCCCACAGAAAAGTTAGAGCAGGTAAGGACACAGAATGTTCTCAAAGTGAATATAAAACTTGTCACAAGTTCACAACCCAAATGCAAACAATTTTCCATAGATAGAGACATGGATACCAATCTGCACTTCCTGATCATACCTTTGATGTCCCCAGGCCACCTCATTCCCATGGTGGACATGGCCAAACTCATAGCACAACAGTCGGTAACCGTGACGATCGTCGTCACGCCCCGTAACTTCCAACGCTATGGTACGGTTCTCGACCGTGCCATAGCGTCGGGATTACCGATCAGACTCCTGAAACTCCGGTTCCCAGCCGTGGAGTCCGGAATACCAGAGGAATGTGAAAGTGTGGACGATCTGCCATCGTTCAGTTTATTCAAGAACTTCTTTGATGCAAGTGCTAAGCTGCAACAACCACTTGAACAAGTGTTTGGAGAGCTTAAGCCTAAACCAAGTTGTATCATTTCTGATAAACATTTAGCATGGACAGCAGATGTGGCTAGAAAGCATCAGATTCCATGGGTTATTTTTGATGGCATGAGTTGTTTCACTCAGTTATCGACACACAACTTATCTGTTTCTAAGATTCATGAAAAGATGGCGGATTCAGAGCCTTTTATCTTGCCTGGTTTGCCGGATAGCATCGTTATGACTAAATCCCAGCTGCCTTCCCTGTTCAATCCAGGGAACAGTGCAATAGCAAAGGAAATGAAGATTGTGCGTGATCAAATTCAAACGGCAGAATTAGGAGCCTATGGGACCATTATAAACAGTTTCGAGGAGTTGGAAGGAAGATATATCGATGAATATAAAAAACTAAAGCATGGCAAGGTTTGGAGTATTGGACCATTTTCACAATACAACAAGAATGATTTGGATAAAGCTCAGCGTGGAAGCAAAGCTTCGATCAACGAGCATGTCTGCATGAAATGGCTCGATTCTCAGAATCTCAAAAGCGTAATCTATGCGTGTTTAGGGAGCCTAACACGTCTAACACCTCCTCAGTTTATAGAACTCGCTCTAGGCTTAGAAGAGTTGGGGTTTCCGTTTATTTTAGTTGTGAAAGGAGGAAGCAGAGCAAAAGAGATAGATAAATGGCTGGCAGAAGATGGTTTCGAAAAGAGAGTGAAAGGAAGAGGGTTTTTGGTCCGTGGGTGGGCGCCACAAGTTCTCATCCTATCGCACCCTGCAGTAGGAGCCTTCTTGACACATTGTGGTTGGAACTCGACCATCGAAGGGTTCTGTGCAGGTGTACCAATGATCACATGGCCGCAATATGCAGATCAGTTCTTTAACGAGCGGGTAGCTGTAGACATTGTGGGTACTAGTGTGGCGGTTGGAGCTCGAGTAGTTATGCGATTAGGAGAGGAGGATGCAGCTGAGATACAAGTAAAAAGGGAGGATGTGTGTAAGGCTGTCAAAATAATAATGGATGAAGGACGAGAAGCAGAAGAACGTAGACAGAAAGCAAAATATTTCAGGGAGATGGCTGGAAAAGCGATAGAAGAGGGAGGATCATCTCAACTCAATTTAAAACTGTTCATCGAAGATATCTTGCTACACACAAATAAGGGCCTCGCTGGTTAAGTTATTTATGAAGATTTCTGTCATGATTCTAATTCTGATAGCCAATAAAAGATGTAACCTTAAACTTATTCTAGTACCTGAATTTTCAAGAACATTACATATAACCTAAAAACCTTGCACTATGTTTCAGGTGAGTTATTGCATTCTATATTTCATACTAACTTTCTTCCAAGACAAATTAGTCAATTTTGTCACTTACACTCTTACAAAAACAAAACAAGAACCCATAATTAAGTCACATATTTTCCAATGCCTCTTACCTAAGCGCTTACATCATTAGGGGTCAAAATCAAAGGCGGCATGCCACGTGGCTGAGGATCACGATTTGGCATGGCTTTTATTATTATCTTCTCTGACCCCACACTTCCTAGCCCGTGATATAGCTTAACTACCAACACCATATTCTCTTGTGAATCCAGTTACATAAAATGAACTATGATTTCTATAAAATCACTGGTAATATAAATTACACATACTTCTGTAAACAAGCATGTATCTTCTGTAAACTAGCTTCGGGCCAGATGGGTTTCAAAGAAACCAATGATACAACATAGAAGGCTAATCACTTTTATGAGAGTACAATGCATCAAAACACATATCTAAAAGCCGTAACATTCAGCTGGACCATAAAAGCTGGAGACTTATTCTATATAGATGAGCGGACTACCGAAAAAAGCATAGTTTCATAAATTATTCTTCAAACTTTCCACTCAATTTAAGTGTTCTTAACAGCATAGATCAAAGAGAGAACAAGTTCACATCTATGTGATTAAATATAATCTTCTTAGCTTATATTCCCAGTACTAGCTTGGTTCCGGATATCTTCAATCAGTCTTTTCATATTCTGGTGCGAAGATCCTCCGTCTTCTATTGCATTATTTGCAATCTTACTGAGCTCTTTGGCTCTCTTTCTTCTCTCTTCTCCTTCTTCCCCTTCTTCCATTACCATCTCTATAGCCTTCCTCAGGTCCTCACTCTTTACTTCCACTCCAGACTTCTCTTCTTCACCCAAATGTACTACCTTTTGAGCACCAACGCTAACGCCAATTCTCAACACTTGGACAACTAACTTCTCATTGAGGAACTGCTCCTGAAACTGAGGCCATGTTACCAATGGGACACCGGCAGACACCCCTTCTAGAGTAGAATTCCAACCACAGTGTGTTAAGAACGCTCCGATTGCAGGGTGCAACAAGACTAGCAGTTGTGGAGCCCACCCTCGGATCAAGAGACCTCTCTCTTTGGTTCTCTCTACAAACCCCTCTTCATCTATCCATTTTTCAATCTCGTCGGTCTTATGACCTGCTCGAACAACCCAAATGAACGGTCTTTTAGATGCTTCTAGAGCTAAAGCAAGCTCTACTAGCTGCATAGGTTCAACACGGCTGACGCTTCCTAGACAAGCATAGATTACTGAGCCGTTTTCTTGAGAATCTAGCCATTTGAGGCATTCGTTTTTGTCGATTGAGGACTTGTTACCTCTCTGGACCTTCTCTGAATCATCCTTATGGCATAGCGATAACGGCCCTATGCACCAAACTTTATCTCCTTTGACTTTTTTATATTCATCAGCATATCCTTGTTCCAACTCCTCAAAACTGTTTATAACCAGTCCGTATGCTTCAGATTCAGATTTCCGAAGTCTTCCATGAAAATCTGACAGATCTCTAGAGCCCGGATTGAACATAAAAGGCAATTGGGATCTTGTTAGTTCAATACGATCAGGCAAACCAGGCAAAACGAACAAGTCCGACTCATCCAGACTTTCGTATATCTTCGAGAGGTGTAAAACATGGTTACACATCTGTGTGAAGCAATTCATTCCGTCAAATATAATCCTTGGAATCTGAAACTTTTTTGCCGTATCATCTGCCCATAGGATATAAGTATCGGATACTAAGCAACTTGGTCTCGGATTAAGCTTTTCAATATGTCGTTCAATTTCTTGTTGCAGTGAATTGTAGGCAAGAAAAAGCTCCCTGGCTAAGCCCATGCTAGGGAGAGTATCTATGCTTTCACAGCCCTCTGGCAAGCCAAACTCCATAGAAGGAAATGGTAATTCAAGAAAATGGATCGGAAGATCTGATTTGATGGCTTGATCAAGGATTGACCCGAATCTGAGGGCGTTGACTGGGGTGGTAACTATGGTGACTTTAACACCATGTTGAGCTAGTAACTTGACCATGTCAATGGTGGGGATATAGTGGCCTGGAGAACCTAAGGGTATAACAAGAAAGTGAAGCTGGTTGTGTTCCTTAAACTCCTCTAAAGCCATTTCACAGTGTATGGATTGGAGGATGACTGAATCTATGTTTGGTTATCAAACTGCATTTGCATTCTAATAAAGGGTTTCATTACCCTTCATTGCTTTCCCATGATATTTTATTTGATTAGATTAATCGACGATGATGTAAGTGTTTACATAAGCATGTATGTGCTTACAAAATTGAAAACATAGTATATAGTGTATATTACTAAGAATATGAGCTGGTCAAGTTTGGACAACATGGTGTTGATCATGACAATGTTTGTCTGATAGGAAAACTCCGATTGTGTACAATATTTTATAAAGAAAGACAGATAGCCGGCCAAGATCCCAAGTAGAAAGGTAAATGTAAATTTGTTGCAAATTTTATGTCATTATCACCTTTAATTCCAAATAATCAAACAGGATTTATGCATCTTCACATGACCCATCCAAACTTTAGATTTTCTCATTATTTGACATATATGGCTATAAAGGATTGATACACTCGTTGGCTACGGACTAGTATTTTATGAGGCATCAAGTCACCCAATATTTGCTGGTAAGCCAATCTGGTTATCCATTTATCTATTTATTTGAGGGAATCATTTTTCTTGATTCTCACATATGAATACTACTCTTGAATGTTCTATCACACAAATCTAATGGATACTTAAGGTATCGATGTGCATGCCTTTAAACTTCTCATTATAGTGTTAGACTGTATAAACACAAAATATTTATTTTGAAAAGAAATAGTCTGTAATGCGTGACCTTATTATACAAAGAATAATATTTCCAGTTGTTTCCGGATCATTCTTAACGTTTCGGAAAGGAATTTTTATTAATAAATCTAACAACCTAAACATGCCACTGTCTTTTAATACAAAAAGAAGTCTGGCCTGCTGTTTTGTATCTAATTATTCCCATATTATATAGGTAAAATCATCCACAGCAAGAATGAGTGAAACCAAATTAAAAATGCAATAAGCAGTAAAACATGTACCTTAGGGGATTGCCTGTTTCAGCTATGGAGATAAGGCCACATGATGGAAAATTTTGAGTAGATCACAGCAGCCAAAACCTGTATCTTTTTTTTTTTTTTTGGGAAGGTTCACCTGGACTTTGGCCAGACTACATCCTTGGCAATTTTTACCGAGAGCTAAAGCATGCTCCCCTGGGATTAATACTCAGTGGCCCCTGGTTGCTCACCCCCGGATTCGAACTTGGGTGGGTTTTTCCCCAACACCAAGCCTTAACCAGTAGGCCAAAACCTGTATCTTATGCACCATATCCCACAAGAAAGTTAGAGCAGAGAAGGACACAAACATTTCTCAAGATCATATAAAAGGTATCACAGGTTCATAATTCAAATCATATGACAATCATAAAAGATCACAAAGTATATCAACTATGTTGTCGCATAACCAGTGCTGTTCTCACTTAAATGAGTTAACTACGTTATAATAGTACAAGTAAAATTGCATGATCGATGTAAAACGGAAGATTTACTCCATAGTGTGACACTCACAAGGTGTATTTGAGCTGAGAAACCTGCTGTTGCTCAACTCCAGGCTCGAATTATGAAAAGATTGGCAGGCTCCGACTCTGGCTCATAACGAGATCGGAACTCGAACCTGGATAATTTCATCTAGACTCAGTTCCGGTGGGTCCATCGAGGCTTGTATAATAACGATTTTCACTCAGCCAGCAGTAAATTGGAGTTTTCTTAAAACATTACTATTAGCCTCTTTAGTGAAAGCATGATTGATTGAAAAAGCATATATCTTTTATTATTACCTTCCCATAAGTTCCTTAATCTTCACCAATCAACACATTCAATACACAGAACCGATTTCAGTCATACACATTAGATATACTTCTTTAAACAAGCATATATCTTTTATTCGATTCATTTTATAGTTTTCGTTAAGGATTATGTCTTAGCACCTCAAGACTTGCTTTGGGTCAAATAGGCATTAAAGAAACGAATGATATAACAAAGAATGCGAATCACATCTATGAGAGTTGGTTGCATTAAAACACATATATAGAAACTGTAACGTCGAACTGGACTTTAGCAACTGGGCATGTTCTATATAGATGTGTGGACTACCAAAACAAAAGACAATTAAGAAAATTATTTCAAGTTAAACAAGCAAAACTACGGGATTGATTGTAATCTTCTTAGCTTAATTTCCTACAATTGGCTTGATTCTTGATATCTTCGATTAGTCGTTCCATATTAAGGTGGGAAGATCCTCCATCTTCTATTGCTTTATTTGCCACCTTACCGAGCTCTTTAGCTCTCTTTCTTCTCTCTTCTCCTTCTTTCCCTTCTTCCATCACCATCTCTATAGCCTTCCTCAGGTCCTCACTCTTTACTCCCACTCCAGACTTCTCTTCATCGCCAAATTGTACTACTTTTTGAGCACCAACACTGACTCCAATTCTCAACACTTGGACAACTAACTTCTCATTGAGGAACTGCTCGTGAAACATAGGCCATGTAATAAATGGGACACCAGCCGATACCCCTTCTAGCGTAGAATTCCACCCACAATGTGTTAAAAACGCTCCGATTGCAGGGTGCAACAAGACTAGCAGTTGTGGGGCCCACCCTCGGATCAAGAGAGCTCTCTCTTTGGTTCTCTCTACAAACCCCTCTTCATCTATCCATTTTTCAATATCGTTTGTCTTATGACCTGCTCGAACAACCCAAATGAATGGCTTTTTAGATGCTTCTAGAGCTAAAGCAAGCTCTACCAGCTGCGCAGGTTCAACACGACTGAGACTTCCTAGACAGGCATAGATTACCGATCCATCTTTTTGAGAATCTAGCCACTTGAGGCATTCGTTTTTGTCAATCGACGACTTGTCACCTCTCTGGACCTTCTCCGATGCATCCTTATGGCATAGTGATAATGGCCCTATGCACCAAACTTTATCACTTTTGACTCTTTTATATTCATCAGCATATCCTTGTTCCAACTCCTCGAAACTGTTTATAACCACTCCATATGCTTCAGATTCAGATTTCCGAACTCTTTCATGAAAATCCGTCTCATATTTGGAGCTCGGATTGAACCCAAAAGGCAGTTGGGATCTTGTAAGCTCAATACGATCAGGCAAATCCGGCAAAACAAATGAGTCCGACTCACCCACACTTTCGTGTACCTTTGAGAGGTATAAAACATGGCTACACATCTGTGTGAAGCAACTCATTCCATCAAATACAATCCTTGGAATCTGAAACTTTTTTGCGGTATCAGATGTCCATAGGATGAATGTATCGGATACTAAGCAACTTGGCCTAGGATCAAGCTTTTCGATATATCGTTCAACTTCTTGTTGTAACGAATTATAGGCATCGAAAAGATTCCTAGCAAAGCCTATGTTTGGGATAGTATCTAAGCTCTCACAGCCCTCCGGTAAGCCAAACTCCACAGAAGGAAATGGTAATTCAAGAAAACCGATGGGGAGACCAGATTCGATTGCTTGGCCAAGGATCGACCCAAATCTGAGGGCATTGACCGGGGTGGTAACTAATGTGACTCTAACACCATGTTGAGCTAGTAACTTGACCATGTCAATGGTGGGGATATAGTGGCCTGGAGATATTAAGGGTATAACAAGAAAGTGAAGCTGGTTGTGTTCTGGTAACTCCTGTTCAGCCATTTCACAGTCTGGCTGGTATGGACTATGGAGGAGTGATTGAAGATTTGAGTCTATGTTTGATCATGGAACTGCATATGCATTCTAAATAATAATGGGTTTGCTTCCCCTTGAATGCTTTCTAATGATATTTTATTAGTTGATGATGATGTAAGTGCTTATATAAGCATGGATGTGCTTACAAGATCAAGAAACTTAGCATTAAAGATATTAACTGGTCAACTTTGGACTAATAGGAAAACTTCAATCTGAGTATAATATAAAATTATTTAAAGAAAGATCCAATTCTGGTCAAGATGGAAAGTAGGAAGGCAAAACCAAGTTAAATCACAGGAGGCATGTGCAAGTTTTGTACTTTTCTTGGCATCTATGACCTTTGGTAAAACTAATCCACTGGATTTATTTATGCCTTTTCACATGATCCATCCAAACTTTAGGCTTCTGGTAAATGAACATGGCTCTAAAGGATTGATAGGCAGAGTTTTTACCATCTCTTTTCTTAATTTCTCAATTTTAACAGATATGTTAGCATAAAAAAGAATCACTAAAATATCCATTATATTGATGTTAAAGAATCAAGAACCTAACCAAGACCTCTAGTTTGTATAATATTTTACAAACATATATGTCTTAGATCATATGTACTTAATTAGCATGTTGTTTCTTTTATTTATTGAAACACGCTTGAAATAAGACTTCTTAGGCCGTGCGTAGCAAGACCACAGGCTGGGCGGGTTGGGAGCCGGCGGGCTGGGCAGCTTGGGCGGGCTCTGCTACGTTGCAAGCGGGCTCGGCAGCATGGGGATGCAGCAGTGTGGCCACACCGTCTACCCACTCTCTTCCTCTCTCACACTCTCTTTTTTTCTTTTTCTTTTTATTGTATTGCGTATTTGGTTTGGGAGGGTTCGGGTACTAATAGAGAGGGTTCCAAAGGGCTTATTGTGGATTTCGAATTCTTATGTATATCTATTCTATTGGTTATCGTAACCAAATAAATCCTGTAAATGTTACATGAATATGAAATACGTATGTATATCTGACTTCTATTCTATAAGATATGCTATATATATATATATATAGGTGAAAGTTCAATTGCAAACCACCTTTTCATTGTGAACGTGAGGACAAACGAGAGCGCGACACGTGGCAATTTGAAAAAATTTCGACTTAGTTATTCAGACTGAATAAAGCGTTATTCAGTATGAATAACACTAACATGCACTCTGATGCAATTGGACGCGGGCGGGTCAGCCGCGGGTCATCCGCGGGTCAAGCGTTATTCAGTTTGAATAACACTAACATGCGGTTTTATTCAGATTGAATATGACTTGACCCGCCGTTTCAGATTGCCACGTGTCGCGCTCTGGGCTGTCCTCACGTTCACAACGAAAGGGTGGTTTGTATTTGAACCCACCCCTATATATATATATATATATATATGTGTGTAAAGCTAAGATTCTTTAGTTTGTGGCATTTGCATGATGCATTATGTCTTGGATTAGTAGTGTCAAGTTCAAATAAGAAGACCCTCCCTCCTTTATCGCGTTATTCGCTATCTTTCCGAGCTCTTTCGCTCTCTTCCGTCGCTCGTTTCCTTCGATCCCGCCATCCACGACCTTCTCGATCGCCTTCTTCACGTCCTCGTTCTTCACTTTCACCCCAGACCAATCCTCCTCGCCAACATGAATAACAGCATCTGCTCCAACACCCACACCAATGCGCAAGACTTCCACGATTAGCTTCTCGTTAATAAACTGCTCGGCAAATTGAGGCCACGTGATCATGGGAACGCCAGAAGACACTGCTTCTAGAGTCGAGTTCCATCCACAATGTGTCAAGAACCCGCCAACCGAAGGGTGAGACAGGATCAGCAATTGTGGGGCCCAACCTCGGATCAACAACCCTCGGTCTTTGATCCTTTCCTCGAAACCACTTTCGGCTAACCATTTCTCGACCTCATCCGATCTATGAACGGACCTAATCACCCAAATGAACGGCCGGTTGGATGCTTCTAGGCCTAACCCGAGCTCGATAAGTTGCGGGGTGTTAACCCGAACAAGACTACCGAAACAAGCATAAACCACCGATCCGGGTTCCTTCGAATCGAGCCACTTCACGCAACGTTCTTCTTCGATAGAAGCCACGTTTCCTCTTTGATCGGGACTGTCGCTATTGCATAGCGACAACGGGCCGATACACCAAACCTTACCCCCGCGTACTTTCTTATACTCGTTAACGTATTCCCGTTCCAACTCCTCGAAACTATTGATCACGACCCCGTAAGCCCGCACCTCGGCATCCCGGGCCCGTTGGCGAAACTCGCTCGTGTCGATCGAGCTCGGGTTAAACTCGGCCGGGAGCTGGCTTCTCGTAAGCTCGATCCGATCCGGCAAGCCAGGGACAACAAACGGTTCCGAGTCAGGCAATTCATCGAACACCTTGGATGCATACAAATTATTACAACATAATTCATTAAAACAACTCATTCCATCAAACACGATTCGAGGTATACGATATTTATCAGCCGTATCGCCCGTCCACGACATGTATTTATCGGAAATGATACAGTTTGGACGAGGGTTTAGCAGATGAAAACGATCTTCGAGCTTCTGCTGTAACATGCCAATGGCGGCTAAGAAATTTGGGACTAAATCCATGCTGGGGATCTTATCTGTGGTTTCACATCCTTCTGGTAATCCAGCTTCGGCTGCCGGAAACGGGAGCTCGAGGAATCGGACGGGGAGGCCGGCGGTGATGGCTCCGGCGAGGGTGGCGCCGAATCGGGCGGCGTTGAGAGGGGTGGTGGCGATGGTGACGGTGACGTTGGGTTGGGTTGCGAGGAGCTTGGCCATGTCCATCATGGGGATGGAGTGGCCAGCACCTATGTGGGGAACCAAGAGAAAGTGGAGGCGGTTGGCAGCCATTGTTGTCACAGAGAAAGCTTGATTTTTTTTAGTTTGTTGATTTATAGAGAAAGTGGTGGAGGTTGGTTGGGTATTTATAGTTAGAAGGTGATCATTTTTGTGTTGGAGAATGGAGAGGATGATTGATTAGTCTAATGAATTTTCTTGGAATCTGGTAAGTGTTTTGAAAAGTAGGAGAAGAAAAATCTAAGATTGTGAGAAGATTTGCTTCCCATGGCTGCTGCTATCTGTCTATCTCCAATGGTGTGAATGAAAATGTGTATAAGAGGACTACGAGGATGTTTCTCGGTATTTTCTTTTTTTGAAAGTTTTTTCTGGAACCTCTTTTTATATGTATATAGAACTTGCAAGAAACAAATTAGAGTCAAGACTCGAGAACACGAAATTACGAATTATAGCGAGAATTTTGCGTTTTTTGCATTTTTCGCAAGTTGGTAACTTGGTATTCAACCAAACACCACACAACTTATTTATAGGGTATATGGGGGTAAAAGGCCAAAAACGTTGAAAAATGAAGCCAAACGGATCCTAACGGCTATAATAACATATATAAAACGGCTATTTTTTTTAATTAAATCGATTCCGGTTATAACCGGTTCCGGTTTGGTTATAACCGGTTATAAGGAAAAACGCCAAAAAGCTTAACTGATCACATTGTCCTGTCTTTTAACCGGTTATGAAGCGATCCAGTTATAACCGATCATCGACCGGTTCAGTTATCGGTTAACCAGCCGGCCGTTTATAACCGGTTACTGATGACCATCTCTAGTTAAAATTACCAAGACTAATTCAAGGTTTCTAACAAATATTTGTGAGTATGCAATTCACACTTTTTATAGTTCTCTTATGTTTGTCTTTTCACCTAATCAATTTCAAGTAAATTACAGCTACACAAATAAATTGATGACGCTAAATATCACCAACAAAATTCAAACATATAGGCTATAGCGATGGAGACGCCTTTTATGTTTACTCGATTCAAGTTTCTTTATCATGCCAAACTAGGATACAACGGTACAAACAAGATCATAAACTCGTCTACTCTTAAATTACAAAGTTGTTTCAGGTTTTGAAATATGTTAAAATTCTCTTTAAATATTTATACTACTTGTATACAATAAAACTCACATATAATCCTTATATTTAGTGATACTTGAACCCTCAACCTCCAATACATTGAGATTCATGTCACTCAACCTCCAAATACATTGAGATTCATGATGTCCCTTATTTGTTGTATCATTAGTTTCAAGTTCATATGAGAAGATCCTCCTTCATCTATTGCCCTATTTGCTATTTTTCCGAGTTCTTTTGCTTTCTTTCTTCTCTCAATTCCTTCGATCCCCGAATCCATCACCTTCAAAATAGCCATCTTAACGTCCTCGCTCTTCACTTTCACTCCAAACTTCTCTTCCTCGCCCCAATGAACGACAGACTGAGCCCCGACAGCCACACCCGTCCCCAAGACTTGTACAACCAACTTTTCGTTCAAGAACTGCTCTGCAAACTGAGGCCACGTGATCATGGGCATGCCAGAACACACTCCCTCCAAGATCGAGTTCCACCCACAGTGTGTCAAGAACCCTCCAATCGAGGGGTGGGACAAGATCGACACTTGTGGGGCCCACCCACGTATCAAAAGCCCGCGATCTTTTACCCTCTCTTCGAACCCACTTTCTAAAATCCATCGCTCAACCTCTTCAGCCCTAATCACCCAAACGAATGGGTGACCGGATGCTTCTAGGCCTAAACCAAGCTCGATAAGTTGCTTAGGGTTAACGCGACTAACGCTACCTAAACAAGCGTAGACCACCGATCCACGTTCGCGTAGATCAAGCCATTTCATGCATTCTTGCTCGGAAATCGACCCAATTTTTCCCCTTTGAGCCTTATCGTTATCTTGATCTATATCGGTGTATAGCGATAATGGACCAATGCACCAAACTTTACCCCCTTTCAACTTCTTGTACTCATTAACATATTCTTGTTCCAACTCCTCGAAACTATTGATCACGATCCCAAAAGACCGCGACGCGGCTTCCCTTGCCCGTTCAAGACGCTCGCCCGTGGTCCGTGAGCTTGGATTAAACTCGACCGGCAGCTGGGACCTCGTCAGCTCGATGCGGTCGGGCAATCCAGGGACAACAAACATCTCCGAGTCACGCAAACCGTCCAACACCTTGGATGCATACAAATTGTGATCACATAACTGCTTGAAACAACTCATTCCATCAAAAACAATCCTCGGCAGTCGGTACTTATCGGCCGTATCAGCCGTCCACGCCAGGTACTTATCGGAAACGATACAGCTCGGCGGAGGACTCAACGTCTCAAAACATCGTTCGAGTTCGGACTGAAGCATGTCAACTGCAGCTGCAAAGTTTAGTGCTAGATCAGGAGTGGGGAGGGTGTCTAGGCTTTCGCATCCCTCAGGCAATCCGGTGGCCTCGGTGGCCGGAAACGGAAGCTCGAGGAATTGGACCGAGGGTCCGGGTTTGTCGAGGATGGGGCGGTATCGGAGGGCGTTTACGGGTGTGGTGACGACGGTGACGGTTACTTGTGGTTGGTGGGCTAGCAATTTGGCCATGTGAATGATGGGGATTGTGTGGCCAGGGGCTAGGTATGGGATCAAGAGGAAATGAAGGTTGTTTATGGGTTTGGAAGCCATGGCCAACCTTCTTGGAGATTAAGGGGTTGATGATGGATTAATGGGTGATTATGATCTTTTTACTATATTTTTAGATGTGTTATAATGAAGGATGGGAGGTCAATATCATGGTTGAAAAGTAGATGCCGTTGGAAACATGGTCTCCTGGACTACCTTTTCAAATAATTTATGTTTATACATTTGTCTTAGGCTGTGTTTAGTTAATGTAGCTAATAAGCTAGCTTACGAAAATATAAATTATCTAAAAGAGTATGCTAAGGTATAATAATTAATAATAAAAACTACAAAAAACCTATGAAATGTTATTTCAACTAATATGTCAATAAGCTAATTTATATCGATAGCTTATCGTTCATCCAAACATAGGTTGTTTTTAAATTTTAATAATAATCAAATAATTTATTATTTTATTCCTTTTCTTTAAGCTGTAATTCTTTATGTATTCTCAAAAGCTCTCCAGAAGGGTTTAGGGTTTATAGAAGCTGCAAAAATGGCGACGATGGTGAAAAGGCTTAAGCTTTCAAACCTAATTCGTTTCACCATTTCTGATCATACTCACCACCGCCAATCTCTCAATCGAACTCATCATCATCATCATCATCATCATCTAGATTCGCCATTGCTTAGATCCTTTTCTTCTTCACCATACAATAACAACAGGTCTAACGACGGCGGCCGACCACCGCCACCACGACGGCGCTCCGGCAGCACATCAGATCGCACGCCTTCCTCATCGCGACTTTCCGGTTTCATCGACGATAACGACAGCCGCGGCCGCGGACACGGCGGAGGAGGAGGAAGAAGAAGCGATTTTGACGCCAATCGGAAACCTAATTTCCAAAATCAGGATGAGTATAGGCCGAGTAACAGAGCATCGTTTGAATCAAACAGATCAGATCATCGGAAATCGGAAAGTAAGGCCTCTTACGTCCCATTTGAGGACGATGAACAAAAACCCCCAATTTCACCTCGTCCTAGGGTTAACGATGGTGGTAAAATCGACGATTCTGATGGATTTCTCGATCGGTTTAAGCTTGGATACAATCAAGAAGAAAACAAGCCAAATTCCGACAAATTAGATGGCGATAGGAATACCGGAGATGGAGAATCGGTGGCCGAACCACCTTTATTGCCGCCACCGGAAGATGCGGATGAGATATTCCGGAAAATGAAGGAAACCGGACTGATCCCAAACGCGGTATCAATGCTTCACGGTTTGTGCAGTGATGGATTGGTTCAAGAAGCAATGAAGCTGTTTGGTTTAATGCGCGAAAGAGGATCGATTCCCGACGTGGTTGTATACACAGCGGTCGTCGAGGGCTTCTGCAAGTCGCATAAGCCCGATGAGGCCATGAGAATCTTTAAGAAGATGCAGGGCAACGGTATCGTACCGAATGCGTATAGTTATGGGGCCCTTGGTTCAAGGTTATACAAAGGAAAAGGTTGGATGAGGCTCTTGAGTTTAGTTTGGAGATGGTGGAGGCCGGGCATTCGCCGAATCTGGTTACGTTTACGGGAATGGTGAGCGCGTTTTGTAAGGAAAGGGGTCTGGAAGCTGCTGAAAAGATGATGGTAGTTTGAAGGAGAAAGGGTTTGGATTTGATGAGAAAGGTGTTAGAGATTTCATGGAGAAGAAAGGGCCTTTCTTGCCTTTGGTTTGGGAAGCAATCTTTGGAAAGAAAGGTTCAAAAATGTTCTAATGTTTGTTATTGTCACCATTTTTGTCAAAACTTTTAGTTATGCAACAAAGTTTTCTTTCAGCAAGAGGTTTGTGGTTTCTTGTTCTTGAATTTGTGGTTATTTATGGTGGGTTAATTAGTTATAAGAACACAACTTGGTTATAATACATAGAGTTAGCTTAAGAAACTTGATAATGTTGTAAGCTAATAAGCTAAACTGTTTATAAGAAACTTGATAATGTTGTAAGCTAATAAGCTATCTGTTTATGTTCCATCTGAGCTCAAAAAGATAGAGTTGCTTAGAGTTAGCTTAAAATTGAACATTTGACCATTGTGTACACTGGGACAGTTATTTTGGGTAAGGGATAACTGTTTCTTGATAATATAAAGCTTCCTTAATCATATGATAACTCAAATGTTAAGTGTACCCAATTCACAATTTTTTTCATATCTATTTTTTAGTTACAAATCTAAATATTTGACAACTGTTAACTCAATAAGTATTCTGTTAATTCGTCTATAGATAATTATACAATTTTTTAATTTATTTTCTCATCTTTTTGTTTATTATGAAAAAAGAAACTTATTTAAGCAATCCCAAAAATACTTGTATACAAGTTACAAGAGCAAAAAGTAAAACAAAATATATGACAAAAAATTTATAATTTTTTTTAAGGTAATTGACACAATCTTATATTAAGTTCAACTCTATAGATTCTATAAACTTCAAAAGGCAACACTACAAGAACTCGCGGGAGTTGCTTATTGGGGTATTTGGAGCGGACACACTCCACAATTCTCATCACATCGTCACATGATCACATCTGCTTTTTACTTTCATCATTCAGCTTATCACTCTAGACACGAAATCAGAAATCGAAACCTGTTGTGTAGGTGACAAATGGAACCACAATTAGAATATTAGAAATCGAAAATCAAAAAATCTAACATCTAAGAAACAAAAGACGAAAATTTGTGTGGGTGTTCAAACAGGTGAAAATAGAAAAGAGCAATGGAAATCGAAAAAGAGAACTTGAAATCTAAAGTCGAACTAGAAGGACTCGAATAGAAAAAAACAAGAGTTTAATACACAGAGAACTCGAACAAGCCTGCTTGATGTGTTGAAAACTTCAATCAGTGGTTTAATAATTGAATCAGTCCACTTTAAGACTTCAATTTCAGTCAATGGTTAAATGGAATCGAGTTTATCGGTGCATTATGTGTAAAATCCTAAAAAAAGATTCAAAACGACATATTAATGTGAATCGGTTGTCAGATCGACCCAATATAGTTGGGTTGACTATCGAGGTTACCCCAGTGTTTTTATGGATTTGGAACACGCTACCGTAAAATAGACCAAAGAATATTGGGAACCAATAATTGAATTATTACTTATCGATATTATAAGGCCAGAACTCATGTAACTACACTTGAAAATGACTCTCCCTCTAATTTAGGATAAGTGGATAACCATTCTTTGAACATTTGAAAACACCATGTAACAATTCAGACATACAATGAGCAACCACTCCAAATTATAGGACCAACTACGACTTAATCACCAATCAAAATTTAAAAAATTAAAAAGTAACAAAATAGATCCCCAATTTAGGTTCATCACACATCTTTCTTTCAAGTGGTAAATACTACATAAATTGGCCATCTGAGGATTTCATGACCACACCGTATGAGCTATCAACCACATCAAAATAAGAGGTCCATCCTAAACACTCTAAGAACCTCTATTTCAAAAGCATGGGTTCTCTTATTTAAAAGCATGCCCATTGGATTCTCTCTAATATAAAGTCAAAATTTCAAAATCTTGAATATTTATTAGAGGGTGTTTGAGAGTGTTTTTAGAAATGGCTT
Organism: Centaurea solstitialis; assembly: GCA_030169165.1. Taxonomy (NCBI): domain Eukaryota; kingdom Viridiplantae; phylum Streptophyta; class Magnoliopsida; order Asterales; family Asteraceae; genus Centaurea; species Centaurea solstitialis. The sequence goes on along the minus strand of CM058042.1, from coordinate 3,937,078 downwards.
GTTACTTTCAAAAAACCTATAAGTTAAAAAACATGTTTGGCAAAGATAAAAGCATTTTTTTAAATGATTTTTATGATACAATAGGAAAATGAAATTTTCAAAAGTAAGAAACATTTAACTTTTGGCTTTTCTTTCCATATAACCCTTCTTTAACCAAACACTTTTTAACTTATTGCTTTTATCATCACAAAAACTAATCTAAACATACTTTTTAAAAACTCCTTTTGCTACCATCACAAGTCAATAAACATTTTTTACGAAAGCAGTTCTAGAGTTCAAAAGCACTCCCAAACACCCCATTGCTTCAAAATTGGTTTGAGCCAAAAAGTGTTCAATATCTCCATGTTAAAAAACCTGATAGGAGATGCTCTCATCTTACCTCCAAATACCTTCCTTTTATTTGCACAAGATTACTAAGGGGTGCTGGTTGGGAAATGGGAATGAGAATCTCATTAACGATATCCGGTGCAAAATCTGTTATTACCAGATACCGAGTAATAAACCGCTCCATAACAAGCCGCAGTGAACAAAACGCACATTCTTCTCCATTCCCAGCATTCTCGTTCTCATTCTCATTCCCATTCCCATTCCCAAAAACAAACAAAACACCCCCTCAAATATACAGAAATCATCATGCATAGCAAAAGAGCATGAAAACCCGAAATCACAAGTTTAAATCTCCACAAACATTCATAAGAAAAATCCAAAGTCGGTTCATGTTCTAAGAACCAAACACCTTATTCCTAAGACGGTCATCATCTAGCAAACAGAAACCAGTTAACACAGGAAAAACATCCAACATGTTTCCAGATTATACCTAAATCCATCAAACGAAACAAAATCCAACAACCAAATGGTATTCATTGCTTCTTACCACATAGAGAGACTGAAACGCACACCATCTTCGAAAGTAATTTCACCTTCGGGGACCTCCTTTTCTAGCATAGACGTTCCTTCAAATGCGACCATTGATGTCAACGTTTGCCTGTATTCACTAAGCTGAAACCCCACAAAACCAAGCCATTATAAGCTGTTTGTTTTCAAGAATGAATGAAACTTCATTCACAAATGAATAAGAAACCACATGATACCTACCTGTCTTGGGATCATTTTGCTGAAACCGAATTTGTTGGTCCACAGGAGTTTAGCATCCTCGGCAGCTGGAATCACAATCTTCTTAATGGTCAAATATGTGAGCATTCTCTCAAAGCAGTTGAAGAAAAGTTGAAAGTAGCCCTGCAAAATGGTATAACCAATATCACTACATAAACTGCTTGCTTCAAACTAAAATACTGAATAAGCATACTGGTTTCAAGACTACAGATATAAAATAAACCAAAATCTTACATGATAACTAATGATTAAAAAGGGTAATATTACGATTTACTTAGTTTGTTGGGATTAGTATCAATGCAGATTTTATTTTCTATGGATTAGGAAGTTGATTCAGCAACTCTGGAATAACTGAAAACATCATAGCTAGAAAAGAGGTAACAAGAGAAAGATGCTAAATAGCTTAACAAGATTGGCTGAGCACAGAGATTTTGAAGAGAATAATATACACCAACCTTTCCTTGTTCAGGTTTACTAGTAGCAACTATCGGGAGCTCTGCAACTTCCTGCCCAAAAATACGAAACAACCCAGCTGTAATAACTCTTGACCTGCACAATTAAGCATAAGAGTCGTTATTAATATCCAAACCAAATTGGAGAAATTATAAAGGAGTGACAATAACTTCGAATAACACATGATAATATACTGAAGCAGAGTCTAGCCTATCTATTGTAGAACAAGTTCAACATACTAATTACACTGGGAGAGTTCAAATGAGAACCATAAATATTGGAAAACATGGGAATCAACTATTTCATGAGTTATTCATGATGAAAAAACCCTAAAAAATTCATGAAATCAACATAAAAAATCTTGAAATCAACAAAAAAAACCAAAAAAGTCCTCGAAATCAATCAAAAAAAAACTTCATAAATCCCTCTAAATCAAGCAAAAAGAACTTTAAAAATCCTTTGAGACGGTGAATTAAGCTAAAAACACATCGGGCGATATTGAATGTTGGTACAAAGATGAAGACATATCGATAAAAGAAACTGTACGAAAACTTTTGGTGCCACCGTATGAAAAAATTCCTAGGTCCACCCCTGGGCCCTGGCTATACCTACCTCCACGAAGCCCATAATTCTGACAGAAGTAAAAAAAGCACACAAATATATACAAGAATGAAAATGGTGTCTTTACCCTATCATCAACATTGCGCAATGCACTCCTGAAAAGTCCGAGTCGCCCATTTTTAGTCTGTTGGATGGAGAGAAGAGAGAGAAATAAGCTTTAGAGTTTAGATGTTAAAGAACACATAGAGAGCTAACTAACTATTCAGTAAGTATTTTGTTTTACGCTTACCCATAAGCCATTGATGGAATAAAATCACTCCCACTTAGTTTATCAAGAATAGGATTAAACACTCCTGTTAATACACAACGGAATAAATTGTTACGAATTTAGCTAACAGTGCACATTTGCACCTTGACAGCATACACAGATAACTCATTAAGCTCATAGTGCCCAAAAGGCTAATATAAGCAAAACTCACATGAAAGATATGAACAGCTTCTTTAAGCAATAAGTTGTTCTCTTGGAAAGCATCCTTGCCACGGATAACAATCCAATTCATGTCAACATCGGTGAAATCATCGGCATCACTCTCCATCCACTTCTTTTTAATAATATCCATAAGAAAATCAGGGACCTTCTCCGGTCCACATGATGTTATATCCTTAAGAACAGAGTAAATTCTATCACACTCGACACAGCAGAACCAATTTCCTTCCGGTAATTCCTATAAAACATGGACAGTCATATTGGATCTTGCAAAAAGTGCATAAATATACGAAAAGGAACGAAACTCTAATCAGGGCAAAATGCATTAAAATGAAACGAATTTTGTCTTAATTTCTATTTAGCATAACAAAAACTTTTTTCACAATAAATGTAACAAATTTTCAAGATTTCTTATTTAATGTCACAACATTTCAAGTTTTCTCAATCAATGTAATAAGGTTTCGAATAATTCTATCTAGTGTAACATTGGTGACATGAATGTCAAGTTCATCTTCTACTTCACCATGAACTCATTCGAAAACATACCATATACATTTCATAAATGGGATCCTCATCATCAAATGTTACAAAATGAGCACGTTAGCGGTTTAAGTGGGTACAAATAGAAAACTTTAATACCTTTTTATATCAATCGAGAAGAAAGATTCTTTGTTAAACTAGGTAAGAACTAAACCGAACTTTGTTGCATTTTGATACATTTTGCCCATTATGATTTCCACAAAAGTAAGAATGTATTGTAAACACTGATCAGAAAAACACTTTCAAATTCACTCACCTTCAGATCATCGATCTTGTGTTCCCTTAGACAGCCTATGTGAAATTCCTTTTCACACTGTGTGAGGTAATGAAAAACAAATTAGGTGATAGATCTAAGAAGCAGCATGAAAACACACAATAAAATCTGAATTTTACATGGACAAATCCCAAATAGGAGAAATAACCGACAAGCACTTTTAATTACCTGATCACAAACAATAACAGTCCGATCACTGAAGCATCTTGGTCGAAGTCATAGGATCTGTATACAATCAAGTTATTCAAACAGGACTACATAATTTAATACATTACAAAATAGAGTTTCAAATACGCAAAACATGGCTCATCGTGTCTTGCAAAAAATAGTGTTACCTGCATAATGCACATGCGACAAGATCGAAACTTATTTGGATTATCAACAATGCGAATGCAACGGTTTATTATCTGCTCTATTGGATCATCAACTCCTGAATCCCTTCCAGCTGCCAGGGCATTTGCGGGTTGGTCTACAGACTTCATAGATTTTTGGCAAAATGGGCAAAACCATTTCCCGGAAATCCATATTCCTGGAGTGCTGCTATTTGTAGGTAGACATGCTGTGTGACCAAAAGAATGCAAATCAGATTCCTTATGAGACAACCACAGGAAGCCACTTATCATTTATCAGAATATATATTTTTTACGCTTTTAATTAATTGAAGATAATATAGAGAGAAATGTAGTCTCATAATTAACGGTAAAATGGGAAAGTAGATACTTATTTTTAAAAGGGGGCACTTATTTCAGGACAAACTAAAATATAAATATGGACACTTATTTGGGACAGAGGGAGTAGTATAATTATCCCCAGAAAGGTAATAATACTCCATAGCTATAATAATCATGTACTTATTAATTGAAAAATGAAACCAACAAAAAAGGTATGCTAAAGAGACTAAAATACCCAAACACCTAGAGAGCCTATACATCAGAATCACAACCAATTCACAGAAGATATAATCGTTGTAGCTTTCTTTCCCAATAGCCAATATGAACCAAACAAAGTGTAGATCTCTGTTAATGTAATGAATCACAAAAAAAATGGTGAAAAGCTCCATTGCGGAAAAGAGAAAGGTAGGGAAGTGTTTTCGTAACTGGTAAATGTTTGATACTGAATTCATAAGCAACGCAAATACTAGAACACTCATAGCAATGGCTAGCACACTAACACGATAAACAACAAAGACAATACTCAATTTAAACTCTTACCTTGATGATAGGACCTAGGGCATCCAGCACAGGGCATTAGGTCTTCACCTTGTGAACATTCCTTACATATTACATCGTTCCGCTTTGTCAGACGCTCACAATTCAACTTTAAAAAAGATGCATATTCACGGAGAGACACCCCGTTTGAGACAAAAATGTTTCCATATCTGGCAATATTTGAATATAAAAAATCAACAAATTATACAGAAAACTTGAAGGAAACATATCTATGTGTGTGTGTTTTATTTTATGGAGAAACTCACGGCTTTTTACGGGATGCCTGACCAGCATGAGCTTCAAATTGTGACGGGCTGACCTATTTTCACAGATTAAAAAGAAAATCATTTTCATCCGCTATGCCAAAAAGTCTAAAGTTTCAAGAAGCAAGAAGCAAGTACCACAGTATTGCAGCAATAACAATGTAATCCACGGCCCTTCTTGTGACCCTCTAGCAGACTCTGTCAAGAAAAAGAATGTTAGATTCTTGAAATAATACAGATACAATGATCTAATATTGGCATAATTATCATAAAAATCCACTACCTTTCCATGATTCATATAACTCACTCTAGATCCATCAGGTAATCCTCCTTCCCGAAATATCAACCGATTCATTTGTTGATCCCTTGACAACAGAAAACATCACAAGATTCACAATAAGTTACTTTCCTGCATGTTATATGATATGATAAGTAACTTGATTAAAATTAGAGATCTACTTTAATGTTGGCCTCCCCGGAGGTTTAGTTGCAACCTCGGTTGACTTCTGTGTAGAATCAGACTTTGATGACCTGAAACACCCAAAAGATATAAGTTCAACATCATTTTTTGCATTTACTCTTTACTATAATGATGTAGAAGTTTATAATATTGGAGATGAGAATATTAACGGGTTTCGGTTCCAACACACCAACCTTTTCTGTATTTTCCCTTTTATCTCATGAAGTGACAAGTTAAAATCTGCAGCAACCTTCCGGGGTTTTGGAACTGACCTCGATGCCCTGAAACTCACACCATAAAACTGTCAAAAAAGGCTGACATCACCTTCCTCAAGCTTAAAACCAGGAAAGGGTCTATTATTTTAGTTTAAAAGAGAACTCACTTCCTTATCCGTTCACTCAGCTCTTCATATGAATGTCCCTCCATAATACTTTCCAGGGGATGTTAGTCCTATGGAACTGTAGAAACATGGTACGACGATATAAGAGGCAATATCAGAAAAGCTATAAACTAGATACCATCTTTTATAAACAAATAATGTGAACAGCAAGCTAGTCAGTCATGATACATCTAAATTTCTTTTTCAATCATGTTGTTCATTTAAGTATTTTTGCAGCCTAAACAGGGTTGCAAATCCTGTTCTCTGCTGTGAGACAGGCCTGTTTGGCAAAATTGTTTTGTTACTGTAAACTGAAAATGCTTTTCTGAATGTATTTTCTTGTAATTGAATTCCACAAAGCAAATCCAACAAAAAGAAATTGATGTACCCAACCCAAAAGTTAATCATACAGATATCCATGAAAGTTCACCATTCTTTTCTCATAAAGTTCACCATTCTCAGGTCTATTGTCAGATTGCAATTAATAATTGATAAAAGAAACTGACAAGATTTTCTTAGAGAAGATCTAATGCATGTTAACAAGTATTTAAAGTCGACTTGAACAAACCAGCATACAGACACACACACACACACACACACCACACACACACACACACCACACACTATACCAATTCAAAACACTTCTGAAAAGCCTGTAGCAGCCTCAGCCTGGATTGGACCACATCTTAAGTAAACAGATTCAATTCTGTCCATTGATCGCCTCAAGAGAAAAGAAAGTAAGAAATGTGTGACGAGAGAGAGAAAATTGTAGAAGCAAGAAGAGGAAGAAGATCGAGAAAAGATACATTTACCAAAATTGAAAGCCCCCTAAGAAAATGACATTAAACATGGTACAAGAAATTGACATCATTATAGACCTTTATTGTACAAAGAAGAACAATTACATTAGATCTTTACAATAAATAATCCACATAAAGGATGTTGATGCTAAATTAGCAACAAAATCATATCAATTTTGTTCGAGGAGAAGTGCAGCAGAGCATTTGGTACATAATAAAACTCTAACCAGAAAACGGAATTATATTGATGCAAAACCCATAAGTAAACTTCTTTTCTGTCCATAATTTCTATGATTCAGCATAATCAAGTTCAAAATTATTGATTCATATAGAATCAAAAGAACCCTAGAAAGTACAATATCATGTAACATACCCACGGTTCACACTCTCTACAGAGGATGATACACACACACAGATGATGGATGCATACAAGGGATCAACACAACAGAGGATCAACACACCTTGGATGCAGACGGTGGACCAGCAAAAGGGGGAGAATGACCGATGGCAATTTTTCAGAGCAAAGCTGCGGGCAGCGGCAAAGAAAGAAAGGGGGCAGACGCGGATTAAATACAAACCCTAGAGAGCCGGAATAAAAGTCAACTTTGTGAAAATTAGCTATTAAAACCTTAATAAAATGAAGCTTTGTATGCCAAAAGAATTCGAAAGCCCAATCACACTTGAGTTAAAAAGTGAAACATGGGATTTTGAAGTGTAAGCATGTTTATAGAACACCAAAAATGTGAAATCAAGATCACAAAAATAAGCTTTGAGTTTTCAATGTTTTTGTAGATCACTTAACACTTTGATCTTATTGAACTATTTTCACTTTTTGAATTTTCAAATTTCAAATCCCAGTTTTTATGATAAAGCCAAGAAACAAAATTGTTTTCTTATTCTAGATATACAAAATTTAGCAATAATAATGTTTCCAAACAGAAAATTGTTCTCAACATTTAATGCACAAAACGTTATACATCAAATATAAAGCCAACACAATCCCATATGTATCACATATGTGATCTTATTTGATTCAAAAAGAGGATAGGAACATGGGGCTTATGAACTTATAATAAAAATATAAATGAAAAAAAAAACATAATTATGAGGAAGCTCAAATATTGGTTCAATTGGGGAAAGAATCCAGGGAAATTAGACCTCCCAATTTCCATTACAATGAAGAAGGAATGAAAAGGAAGATATAGAAAATGTTCATTTTATCATTTATTACCCTAATGCAGTTTTACATGATTTGCCAACAATTGCACAAAGAGCCAAATTGCACATGAACACTAAGGGGCCGTTTACCACCTTACAAGCAAGCGCTTACAAGTAAAGTCAACACTTACACTTAACTTACAGTTAAAATTTTAGTTCATTAAAACGACATCATATTCAACATTTTTATCTGATAAGCACTTACTGGGCAAGAGTCATCTCTCTCACTTACCTGGTAAGACTCTCGGCCCTTGTCATCACTCTTACCGGGTAAAATTCTTAATATTAGTCACGTCCATCAGATAAGGTAAAGTGACTATAAGCACTTATCCGGTAAGCATTTAAAAGGTTTAAATCTATAATTGTAGCAACTAGTTTTGATTTGCTACGGTTGGAAACCTAGGAAGTTGAGACTTGGTGAAGGTTTGTTGAACGACTAAAGGGCTAACAACATAATGTGTGGGTTCTTTTCTAATTTAAAGAAAGAATTAGAGATTATGAGTGAGGGAGAGGGAGGGAGGAGAGAGAGAGAGAGAGAGAGAAGAGATTTTGTGTGTGCTTTGGACCAAACATGACTAATCATTATTAGGACTTCCCTCAAGACCCATAATGAAGAAAAAGAAGGCCATACAAATGCAAGTACACGAGTGCATGATACATTGACACCAGGATCAAAAACTCTAAAATTAATTATCCAAGCAAACCCAATATATATCATGGGAAAGTAGGGTCTAGGGGATGGGGTGTATGTAGAACTGTCCCCTACCCCGGAAAATAGAGATGCCATTTCCATAAAGACCCCCGACTTTTGCACAAGAGTCGGAAAAAGGGAATAAGAAATAAGACTGGGAAAATGTAATCATAGGAAGAAGAAAATAGCGGAATGAAACATATAAAATGCAACACACATTGAAACATAAGTAGGCAAGGAAAAGCGCACATCCGTCCACCTATCATATGGCTTTGAAGACCTACCAACTAGCTCCCTAACTACCCCAATCCCCACACCCCACCCTCATTTTTTGTACTCCCTTATCCCCATCCACACCTACTACATAAGTCCCTACACCTACTCTATTACTTGGTCCTACTTCGCCAGGAACTCCTATCAGATGTCACGTCCTTGGAAATATCTAAGTCTGCAATATCCTCCTTGAGTTGCTCATCCCACGTCCATTGTGACCTGTCCTTTCTACCATCATGCATTCTACCTCCAGGTGCCGCTACCGTTCAACTGATAAAATGTCCAACCAGCGCAATCTTCCCTCCCTCGATTTTCTCGTGATAGGCAAAACTCCTAACTTTGCGCTAAAGAACTTTTTGTTTATCCGATCTAGCATGGTCCAACCACATGCCCATACCATCATGCATTCTACCTCCAGGTGCCGCTACCGTTCAACTGATAAAATGTCCAACCAACGCAATCTTCCCTCCCTCGATTTTCTCGTGATAGACACAACTCCTAACTTTGCGCTAAAGAACTTTTTGTTATCCGATCTAGCATGGTCCAACCACATGCCCATACCTTCATCCCTACAACTACTAACTTCCTCTTATGGGCCTTCTTTGTTGCCAAACAATCATTTTGACCCATACAACATAGTTGGTGCGATGGCAATCTTGTAGAATTTACCTTTCAGTTTTAGTAGGACCTTATTCACGCAACATCCTCCTCACAGCTATCCACTTAAACCACCTTGTCTTTATGCAATGTGTTATGTCATCTCTATTTCTCCCCCTATCTGAATCATTGAACAAATATAGTTCAAATTATCCTTTTAGGCACCCTTGCCCAATCTTGACTTTTACCCCCACATCAATGCGCTCTCCACTGAAATTGCACCATGTGTATAATGTCTTAGAAAGATAATACACAACCCATAGAATTGCTCCAACCTCTCGTTGACCTCTATCTTCAACTCTACTACAAGCACAATGTCATAACTCGTCAGCAACTAACATACATCATAGGAAGCTCCCCCAAATCCCTCAAGATATATCATTCTAAATCACAGTAATAAAGAATAGGCTTAGAGCCATCTCTATTGTAACCTTATCTCCCCCCTGAAAAACACCATCTCACCCCTGGTTTGCAATTTTATGTTAAAGAAAACTAACAAAAAAAAGGAATCATCTTTTTATAATATATAAGAAATATTAAAATAAACACATACTTAGATTTAAACGTTAATGTGCTTTTACTTAGTAGTCCGAATTCATTTAATTCAAATAAGATATTGAAACTAAGGACCTAGGAAATCTCAAATATTTCCTTAGGATATAAGTGGCTCGATCAAGGAAAGGGATAGTGGTGTCTCTAGAAAGTATGTGTTGGATTTTTTGGAAGGAACGGGAATGTCCGATTGTAAACCGGTCGAAACTCTAATAGGGGAATATAACAAACTTTGATTTGAACAGAGATGATTGATCTACTCAGCCCAAAACCGACCTAATATAGGCTTTTGGTGTTGGTAAAGTTAGTCGGTTCATGAATAGTCCTAGTGAAGCACATATGAAAATTGTGGGAGAAATTTGAGATGATTGAAAAAAATCCTAAGAATGGGTTATTCTTCGAGAAAAACAACAAGACATCAGTCTTGCTAATGATGTAGATGGGGATGGAGACAGTTCGAAGGGCGTTCCATTTTAGGATATATAAGAGGTAATAGCAAGTGGTTGTCTCAAGAAGTAGCGTTGAGAGAATGTGGATTCAAAAAGTCATAAAAAACTTGAAGTTAGTTGCTATTACCAATTGAAACTATGTGTGATAATCATTTTGCATTGGCATTGCCAAGAATCCAAGTCATCATGTTATGACCAAACCAAGCACAAAATGACTTGACGGGTGTTTTGTTAAGAAAAATAGAAAATAACATATTTTTCTTGTCATCTCACCTTAGCAAACATCAAACTACCGACATCATGACTAAAGCTCTTCAAGGGCTAGCTTGGATGGATTTAGTTGCAAGCTAGGTACATAGAATCTTTCAACCTATCTTAAAGGGGAGTGTTGAATTATAACGATTTTAATCCTATATGGAGTCTTATGTTATATTGCATAAGTACTGGATTAAGTATTTATGGTCATTTTGTGGTTTTACAAAGTAGAGTTTGATTAATCTAAAGCCCTAGAATAAAGGTAATGGTTGGTGCTTCCTTCTTAATAGCAGTTGGAAGTTGTAACTTTGATCTCGTGGAATAAATATGATTTATTTTTTCTCTAAAAGGTCATGGAACGAAATGGAAGTTGATCAACTAGACGAATGTTAGGATGCTACAAGGTAGCAAGAGTAAACCAAATCTAATAACCTAGACCCACTAAACAAATTCGTAAAAGTAAAAGAAATGCCTAGTTAGAGAACAAGAAGAGAACAAAATTTGAGAACTCATCTTGCTTCAACAAGAGGTCATCTCCTTTTCGTTGCATGCTCGACTTACTAGTGTTTGTGCATAACTATAAGTATGTATAATGTTTGCAAATTTCCAGTAGGCAGTAGCTAGGTTTATGTATACGTTTCTTCACTTTCTTGGCATGTCCATATTACATATAGCGTACCACTGGTGTGGAAAAGAAGAAACACTCCCTTTTAAGTAGAGAAGCAAAACTTTGTTGTGTTGATGAGTCATTTACCGAGTGATAAGACACTTACTGATGAGTGGCGTGCCTATTATCATTATCTTACTTCAAATTTAATTATTAAAAAAAGGAACTTAAACAACTTGTTGCCACACGGACAACAGAAATTACCAAACTTGAGATTCACACGCAGCAAAATATGACCCAAAAGATAAGTTCAGGACACCCAAATAATATTAAGAGCTTAAGAAATAGAACCTTGACTCCTTGAGACAATTCCAAGGGGGCCAGTCCAATGACATTGCATTCACAAGGTCCCTACTGCATTGTATGGTGACCCCTCCAGCAACACAACCAACTGCATTCAAAATTTACAGCCTCGATTAAGTCAAGATGATTACTTTAGTATCTATAGGTTATGTGATTTATTTAGAAGTGCAAGACGACTAAGTCAATATCAAAGATCAAATACTAATCTAAGACATTAGGTGGACATATTTTAAAGTACTTCGTATTCGACTCAAATTTATACATAATAAAGTGTTCATTAGCAAAGAATATAAAAGGTCACATATATCACAACAAAAGTTCACCAATGAATGAAGACTTGTATATCATAAAACATGTCCCCTGTTTGCCACATATATTATTTTCCTGAATCCAGGCCACTGTGCCATTCTATCTTTGGGTTTGAGGTATAACACATAATACCTATATAATGTGATATGATATAAAAAGCATATATGTTCAAAGTGGTCAAATCATCCAAAACCTCAGCTAAAACCAAAAATCCTTTTCGATAACCTCAGATGTAAGGACACTACCATGTTTTAGATATATGACAAGAAACAACGAGCAATCAAAGTTCTTAAAGTGTATCCAGATATCGCTGAGTTAGTACACATAATAAGCAACAGGTATGTAACGTATACATGTCAACTAACCCTTACCTAACTTCTTTGTCCAACACTCCAACTTGCACATGCACTTGTTTTGGATTCACGAAACAATCACAAAGTAATACATTTACAAGAAAAGGGGGTTTAAGTGAGTCTAAAGATCATCAAGAAGAAGACCACGCTAAATAGGATGAGTATAATGAGTACGGTAGGCAGATAACATGAAACTAACCAGGTTTAGCTTAACCTCAAATCTTGCTTACTCTCCTTTTGCATCATGAACAGGACTTGTATCTCGACTTCATACCTTCTATTAGCACCACTTAGCTTCTTATTAGTATCTTCTACTTTTAAAGAGCATTTTCTACGTGGGATGATGAGTACAAAGCTCGGGTTACTCGCTATTTATAACGAGAAGAAAGTTGCTCACAAGATACCTACATGTCTACTAATGATATATTGATATGCTTCTCGTTTGAAACTTGTCTACTAATGATATATTGATATGCTTCTCGTTCGAAACTTGTCTACTAGCTGTAAGCTACTTATCGTATACAATGTTTTCGAGCAAATCAGCTATATGAATCAATAGAACCTATAGTTTGTATCATTATTTATTAGAATTTAACTGCGTCCGCCCCTAGATCGGGTTGTTAGATGATTAGAGCATAGAGATAATAATGTACAATGAAAGTAAAGAGACTCACTTTGGATCCTTCATACAAACTGCAAGAACAAAGTACTCCTATGCCTTCAGTTAATGCTTCTAGATTCATTCCCTGTAAAGAACAATACGTTGTATTATCTTTTTTACGTCATATCTGAAAACCTAAATGAATAACGACACGGGTTTTATATTTAGTGGAGAATACCGCATAAGTGAAAGTGAAATTCCCAACGAGGTACGAAGAGTGTTTTGAACTCTAAAGTAACATAAAATGAACTATAAATAAGCTCTTAAGTAACATAAAATGAACTAAAAATGAACTCTTAAATGACATAAAATGAACACATGTGAACACTAGCATAACATTAAGTAAAAATGAATTCTTAAGTAACATAAAGAGAACTAAAAATGACGGATTCAAATGTCACTAAGATCCATGTTGTGATTTAATAGAAAATTTTCAACTACAAAGAGTGGGGGATATGGATGTAAGATAAGATTTTCGTTTTACTCTGAAAGTTATGAGCAATTATAAAAGACTTGTACTTAGTCATTAACTATTAGTCTATTACATTAAATGAAAGCATAGCTAATATAACACTTCGGGGTACTACTTTCCAAAAGAATGCCAAAATATTTGCTCTGTCTAGTCCATATATCATCGTATTTTTCCTAGTAGGCATTATCTAAGTGGTTGAGAGTTGAGACTTATAGAGCTTATGAGTTCCTTCAATAGGCCGAGTGAATTACCAAGGGTGCATTGATAGGCAGGTGGCCAATTTTCCCCCCTAGGGTGCGATTTACTGATTCTTTCTTATTATGACATTTACTCTGTATATACCGAAAGACACCATTCGAACGTGTGGTACTGTGCATCTTCTGCTTTTATGGATATTACAATAAGTAGGCAGTGTCCATTTATTGTCTAGGTAACGAATAATCTACACAATCCCTCATAACCATTTACATCTTGAATACACCCTAACAAATAGACCAATTGCAATATGAATTTACCGCATATACAAAGGCTGTGTTTGGCAAAAATAAGCTAGCTTATAAGGTAGTCCATCCAAACATGTACCATAGGCTAGCTTGTAGCTTTTTCCAATTATACCCTTATTAATACTAATTATTAAATTCAAAGATACCCTTTTTGGTCATTTTACATACTCATAAGCTAGTTTTTGCCAAACATAATTTGTTCATAAGCTAGCTTATCAGCTACTAGCTAGCTTATCAATCAACAGCTAGCTTATCAGCTAGTTTGCCAAACATAGCCAAAAGATTGAGTTTTGATTAAAAGATTACTCTCTTAAATCCAATTTGAAAAGACACAACCTTTTGTTCTCATTACCATAAAAACATCCAAAAGAAAGAACTAAAACCATTAGAAGCAAATCAATGATTATGAGTAAGCAATCTGAATCTACCTTGTTTCCAAAATTGTAGAAAACCTGAATCCCTTCCAGCAAACAAGTCTCAAGAAGATCCCCCATATTAGTTGGAGTCCTTCTTCAACCAAAGTTTTTCCCCTTTTTCACTTAAATTTTCCTCTTTTCTCTGATTTTCTCCCTCTTAATCGAAATTTCAAGTTCAACTCCAAACCCTTGACCTCCTCCATCCGCAACTGATTCTTCTTTGCCGTTGGATTTGTGGATTTCACTAAATCATCATCGAAATCTGCCTTCATTCTTGATTTTAACGATGATTTATCATCAAAATGAGAAATTGAACCATGGGAAGAAGAATAGCGGCTGAAAACCCTTGGATTTCGCATAAATCTCCTCTGAGTTTCTTCAGAGTATCTGATTTGGAACGAAGAAGAAAATCTGAAACGATTTGGTTGATGAAATTGAAAAATATACGTATATATATAGATAGATATAGATATATAACTCCTTTCCATTGTTTCTTTGAAACTTGCTTTGGTAGACAACAAACACAAAGTTTTTTTTGGTTGTTTGAAAATAAGCAGCTTTTAAGAGGTTATTAGATATGTTATAAGTTGAAATGGTATTAAAGATATAAGTACATGATATAAAAAAAAGTAACTATGTTTCGATGATCGATATATCTCTTCTGATTATATTAAAAAGTTTTAGTTATATGTTACCTCTGTTATTCGTTTGATCTCGGAAAAGTTGCATTCATGACTTTCTTTGCAAAGTTCGTGAATAAGCTTTTGTTGTGGCTTTTCTTTGCAACCGATTATTGGATGTAGCTATTTAGATATGTCAAAACGTGGGATCAAAAAAGTTGGTGACCTGATGACAGGGGAGCCGGCGTTCAAAGCCACGGTGAACGACAGTCGTTTCTACAACGATCCGGAGGTAGCGAAATCCTTTTGGGTACGTTTCGGCCTGCATGAAACAAGTTATATTATAATCATAAGCAATCAAGTCCTGCATATTTGGACAAAAAGATAAGTGACATAAAACGATTAAGGTAACTTGTCATGATCGATTTGAACAAGTTCAAGGTTGTCTTGGCATATAGTATAGATGTTTAAGTCATTTACATCTTTCAACCATGGCCAAGTATTCATCGTCGGGAGTACCTAAAGTTCTTCTGGACAAACAAAATAAGCTAACAAATCTAAGATTGAAAAGAGCGTTATTCGATAAGGATACAAGTGTGGAATGGTTTTGCACTAGGTCGGCTTATGTCTATCTTATATAGTCAATAACGTGTTTGGAATGAGCGATGTGTTTGGAATGAGCGATGTGTTTGTTCTTTAATTGATATTATATGAATTCAAAACATTTTTAAATAAAAAAACATGACCAATGAGCAATGAAGATACATGACACCTATTCACTCGTACATGTGTTTGCCACGTGTAGTTTGTACTTATCATTCTAATTAGTTATTTTAGATATTAGATTCAAATCAACAACTTTATTTTAACGAATTTTCAATGTATTGTCTTTCTCCCATACTTATAACTTCATGGGAAAGTTTACAGATCATGTCTTTATATATGTATATCTTTTAATTTATTACTTTTTCCCGTACACTTATTATCTTAGCGTTAGATTGAAATAAGCTTTTGTACAATTAATGAAAAAGTAAATATAGAAGTCGTTACAGCCATCACTAGATATAGCGTGTATTGTTGATCACCGCCAATATGCCAACCGACTAGAAAGAAATCGACGGTGAGTTCCCAATTTTATGAGTCCATTCCAATTCTGTCAACCTTTATCTCAAACTCATCACGTGAATCACGTTTGATAGATAATTAATATTGTACATTCCTGAGCATCTCATCTTAATGTACATCCAAGTGTGAGAAAATCTTGTCACCTTTCTCACATAACTTTTATTATCACGAAAACCCACTGTCGATGTATATATATATAGTTATTATTATATGTACTATAATAATAATACCGAAATATAAACACTTGACCTTTAGATACATGGGCTAAATTGAATGACTTCTTCTTTGTTATAGTGGTTACAACACCAATCTAGCCAACAAAAAGAACATTATCTACCTTCACATCTTCAACATGTCATCCTCCACCTTCATTTCTGACTTTCTGTTATATTCAATCTCCTCTAAAATGTGACATTTGCCAAATTTATACCAACAATAGTGTCTAATTTATACCACCAACCCCCTACGCCGCCGCCGACCACCTGCGTCGGCAACGACAACCGACCCCCTGCGACGCTCACGATCGTCGACCACTTGCGTCGGCAACAACTCTCCGACGACCGTCGATAGTTACCGCCCGATGTTGTCGCTAGCCATCATTTCTCCGTTTCATTTTTCTAATGATACAAACAAGGGATCAATTTGAATCCTCCACCCCATTTCTATTTCTCCCCATTTTCATTTCCCATTCTTTTCTATGTACTTAACACACCCTAAGTCAATAAGCCCAAAAGCATTTTTGACCCCGAAAAACATTCCCAAACACCCTCTAACACATCTTTTTTCATTTTCCTACGATTCTCTCTAAACCTTTAACCGTATCCGTTTTTAATAAAGTTGTCTATTATCGTATAATTAATTACCGAATCTAATGATTAAACTAATCTACTAATTGTTCTCCGCATATTTAGAGGGTGTTTGGGATTGTGTTTCAAAAGTGCTTATTGGCTTTTCAAAAAGTCAATAAGTTAAAAATAATGTTTGGTAACTTGAAAAACATTTTTCAAAATAGCCTTTTGATGTAAAGGGAATAACTATTTTTGAAAAGTAAGTAAAGTATGACATTTTGATTTGGCTTTTGGCTTCTCCCTATCACATAAACCCACTTTTAAATCAAAACACTTTTTAACTTTTTAACTTATACCACCAAAATGTTAATCAAAACATTTTTTTCTAAAACTTATTTTACCACCAAGTCAATAAGCACTTTAGCATAAACACTCTTGGAATCCAAAAAGCAAGCACAAACACCCTATTAGGCCATGCGTATCCAACCCTCCCAACTCCATTGTCACGTCAGCTGCGACATCAGTTTTTCCCAACCCCACAATTAACCCTCTACAATTAACCCTCTGAACCCTCTCTGATTAGTACCCAACCCTCTCACACACACACAACAAACACCCACAACACAGACACAGCACATACAAAAGACACGGTTTCTAGCGGTGTGGCATACCCGCTCCTTCCCCCGCCCGCCCAAGCCGCTGCGACGTACTGGCAGCCCGCTGAGCCGCCAGGCCGGGGGCTTCCAACCCGCCGAACCCAAGCATCCGTTACGCTCGGCCTTAGGCCAATGGTATTGGGGGAAAACAAATTACACGGATAACCCGAGTGGACCACCAACTCGGGAAATGATATCTCATATCATTGTCAATGGCAGCAGCTAGAAGCAGAGTTTCCATAACTAGCACATCCTTCTACCTACAAATTTTCGAGAATGCCGTTAAATCAAGGTCACTGGCAAATGCCAAAACAGTTCATCAGCATTTCATCAAGAACAATCTCAAATACAGCTCCATCGTGCTGGACAAACTCACCCGCGTCTACATTTCCTTTCACCAACTCCAACTTGCCCACCGAGTGTTTGATAAAATTCCTCACCCAGAAAGAAAAGACAACGTCTTGTTATGGAACCAGCTGATCAGAGCTTACGCTTGGGAAGGGCCCTTTGATCATGCCATCACTTTATATGTTGACATGATGCAATCAGGGGCCACACCCAATAAGTACACTTACCCATTTGTTTTGAAAGCGTGTTCCGCAATAGGGGATGTCGAATTCGGTAAACTGGTACATGATCGTGTGGAGAGTGTGTTTCTTGGTGGTGATGTTTATATCTGCACCGCCTTGGTTGATTTTTATGTGAAATGTGGGTTATTAGGTGATGCACGGAAGGTGTTTGATAAAATGCCTAGCAGAGATGTTGTGGCGTGGAATGCGATGATTGCAGGAAGTTCTCTTCATGGCATGTATCATGAAATGATCGGTTTAGTTCATGAAATGCAGGAGGTGGGATTGAGGCCTAATTCGTCAACAATTGTGGCTATTCTTCCGGCTATTGGGGAAGCTAAAGAACTGATACAAGGAAAAGCAGTTCATGGGTTTTGTTTAAGGAGGAGTTTTGATGGTGATGTGGTTGTGGGAACTGGGTTATTGGACATGTATGCCAAATGCGATTGCCTTGAATACACGAGGAGAGTTTTCGATGCAATTAATGTAAAAAATGATGTAACTTGGAGTGCTATGATAGCAGCATGTGTTGCTTGTGGTTCA
Source organism: Centaurea solstitialis (assembly GCA_030169165.1). Taxonomy (NCBI): domain Eukaryota; kingdom Viridiplantae; phylum Streptophyta; class Magnoliopsida; order Asterales; family Asteraceae; genus Centaurea; species Centaurea solstitialis. Next base: position 3,918,460 of record CM058042.1, on the reverse strand, counting down.
TCCCTAGAGGCACTTCAACTGTTTGATCACTTAATGATAAAAAATGGTGCAAACATATCTCCGGTTATACTTGCAACCATTCTTCGCGCTTGTGCTAATCTTAGTGATGTTAACAGAGGGAGGTGCATACATGGCTATTCAATCAAATTGGGGCTTGATTCTTATATAATGGTCGGTAACACACTTGTTTCTCTTTATGCCAAATGTGGGATCATAGGGGATGCAATTAGGTTTTTCAACAAAATGGATTTGAAAGACACTGTATCATTCAATTCCATCATTTCTGGTTGCGTGCAGAATGGTCATGCAGGGGTAGCGTTTAATATGTTTCACGATATGAGATCATTTGGCATCAACCCTGATATGGAAACCATGATTGGTTTCTTTCCTGCATGTTCGCATCTGGCAGCCCTACAACATGGAGCCTGCGGCCATAGCTATTCAGTAGCACGAGGGTTTACAGAATCGACCAAAGTTTGTAATGCTATTATTGATATGTATTCAAAGTGTGGCAAGGTAGAAATGGGAAGGCTAGTTTTTGATCAAATGCATAAAAGGGATTCGGTTTCATGGAACGTTATGATTTCCGGTTATGGCATACATGGTTTAGGGTTGGAAGCAGTTTCGTTATTTGAACGCATGCAGACCACTGGTTTTAATCCAGACGATGTCACCTTTATCTGTCTTCTATCTGCTTGCAGCCATTCAAGGCTTGTTGCAGATGGGAAACATTGGTATGCTGCCATGACTCACAAATTTCAGATAAATCCGAGGTTAGAACACTACTTATGTATGGTTGATCTTTTAGGTCGTGCTGGACTTTTGAGTGAAGCTTATGAGTTCATCTTAGGATGCCGTTTAAGCCTGATGTTCGTATTTGGAGTGCATTGCTTGGTGCGTGTCGAGTTCATAAAAATATTAAGTTAGGGGAAGAAATTTCAAGCAAAATTCAGATTCTTGGGCCCGAAAGTAGTGGAAACTTTGTTATTTTATCTAATATTTATAGTACAGCAAAAAGGTGGGACGATGCAGCACGTACTCGAGTCTTGCAAAGGGACAAAGGTTTCAAGAAAAGCCCAGGATGCAGTTGGGTTGAAATAAATGGCATCATTCACACATTTGTTGGCGGAGATAGGTCACACCCCCAATGGTCGTTAATAAACAGAAGGTTAGATGAACTGCTAGCAGGGATGAAAAATTTGGGATACGATGGAGATTACAGTTTTGTCCTTCAGGATGTTGAAGAGGAGGAGAAGGAGCATATTCTTCTTTATCACAGTGAGAAGTTAGCTGTTGCTTTGGGCGATCTTAGTTTGAGCCCAGAGAAGCCGATTCTCGTGACCAAGAACTTACGGGTATGTGTTGATTGCCACACAGCCTTAAAGTATATGAGCACAATAACAAAGAGAACGATAACTGTTAGGGACACCATTCGTTTTCACCATTTCAAGGATGGAACTTGTAACTGTGGAGATTTCTGGTAGGGTGGTGATCTTAGAGGAATCTTCTAAAACCACCGGTCAAAGAGAAATCCTCGAATTGTTTTTTACTCGGGAAGCTATGGGTGAAAGGTGAGTTAATTTACATCATATTCATTTGAACTTCACATCGTAAAAATCTATTTTGTTGGCATTCAAATGATGTATGAGATATATCACTACGATGGATAGAGCCATAGGAACTTGACTGTTATATGCATTTAAGCAATTACGAAGTTATCGAATGAAGATGCATTTATAGTCCATGGTTTTGAAGTTTATAGGGAACTGTACTAATTATTCCAAAAAGCTTCTGCGATTGATGTGTGTGAACTTGGATTTTATTTCATGTTTTGTAGGGTGCGGACAACGTTGATTACTTGTATTGAAAAATATGTTATTTCTGAGGTAGATTATGAAGACATCATGGATAAGTTTCAGAAATTAAATATCGTCGAGGTCACTGCTGAATCCGTATAGGTATGTGTTTCATGAATATAATATCGTTGTTTGTGCCATTTTAGAAAGTTAATATCAATTTTATTTTGGATATGTTTTTTTTAATAATTGATGATCGGCTAGACCGAAATCCTGACTCCGCCATCGCCTCTGATGTTAAACACATACATCTTGTTAAATCTGTAAAATCTTGAAAAAGCACTAGAAGATTTAGTTTGTAAAATTGATGAAAATCTCGAAAAGACACTAGAAGATAAGTTTGTAAGATGACTTTTATAGTAGGTCACTTACTAATAGGCCCCAAAAGGGCATCTCACATATTGAATTAAAATCTGTAAATTAACTATATTCATCATGAGCTTTTGGTTCTCATAAACATCTTCTCTTCAAAATGAGCTACATTTATACATTTATTCCACAAAACGCACCAAAATAGAACAAAAAACCATCAATGATTCCCAAAATAATAGCATTTTATTTCTTTTCGGTGGCAATGTGTTTTCCACATGCATGGGCTCATATTTCATATCACCCTGTGAAAATTATTTTTAGTGTATTTATGAGTACGAATATGAACTATTAATCTTGATTGAATGAATAGCATGTACTTATCAGGGGTTATCGATGAGCTGGAATCGTTTCCTCGTGGTGCTACTATTGGTTTTTAACTGCATTACAAGATCTTCTCGTTCAGCCTCTACTTCTGCATACTTGAGGCTCATCTCAAGGTAACGGTCACGCAGGTCTTTTAGCTCTGTCTCCAATGACGACTTTGTCTTTCAAACCTTTCTTTCGTTACCACTCACCTTCAGCCTTTGATTTTCCAGGAGCTGATGAAAGACTGTTACGCCCCTCGGTCTTTAGCCTGGAGTGATATGCCGACAAGTTAAAAGTTTGTGCAAAAGGGTTTGTAACCGGCAACCCTAAGCTGGCCCACATTCCCCCCCCCCTGCCCACCCCAAGAAGAGGCAAACCAGGTACACAATGACCCACTAGGTGGCTGGCTTAAGAGTTAAGATCCCGTGGCCCCAAGGAGCCTAATCCCCAAAGTGGCTCCCATGGCAAACAGTTGTGCACACTATTGGTGCTTTTAGTTTTTAGCTCAAGATGTTCTGCTTTTGTACATCTCAAATAAATGTGCGTAATGAAAAATGCACATGGTGTTTAATAATATATAATTGCTACACTTTTTGATTGACTAAATGACAATTTTACCCTTAATAATAGAGTAGTAATTACATCTCATAATTAAGGGTAAAACGAAAAATAAGTGTTCACTTTTGAAAGTGGACACTTATTTTGGGACGGAGGGAGTACCCTTTTCGTAGATTATAATCATTATCAGTTCGCTATAATTGTGACAACTCGCATTGATGTTTACTCACCTCTGAAGCTGGACCCTGTACTTGTTATTTGCATCAAGAGCCTCATCAAGCTCTGCTTCCAGCATCTCTATCTTTGCTGCATAATCAGTATCTTCTTGAGAATAAGTCTCATGAACACCCTGGTACAGAATATAAAAAATATAGGGAATAAAAGATTTCAGCAAAAAGGTTCTATTTCTTTTAAGAATTCAATTAGTCGTTGAGTAAATTAAAAATTAAATTGGGTATAAAAGGCTTAATAGTATACGGTGGAGAATAAATAGAGAACAGAACACAAACCATTTTACTGCCTGATTTCGTTTGATCTTTTTTAGCTGAGAGCAGTTTCAAATCTTCCTCAAGAGCATGGACTTTCTTCAAGCATTCGTTCTTTTCGCCTTCAAGTTGTTGGATTTTCAGCTGATATTGCAAATTTCCACTCTTGATCCTGCTAAGCTCGTTTTTCATCTCAGCATCCTGCGAACGTGATGCTCCTTTAGCTGCTAAATCACCCTCCAATCTCAGAAGCTTTTCTTGTAATGCATTTCTCTGATGTTTACAATCCTCATACTCGGAAACAGATGCCTCCAAGATAGACATCTTTTCGATTAAGGACATCTTCTCAGCTTTAAGCTCTTCCAAACTACTAGAAACAGACAGGAGAGAAGCTTCAAGATTACTCTTTTCGTGCTTTAGTTTATCAAGACTTCTCTTTTGATCTAATACTTCATTTTCAAGCTTAGAAGTTTTCTGCAACTTATCTTTCAACTTTGCAGATTCTTCAATCAGCTGTTGGCGGTCGTATTCTGAAACTGTCAGCTTAAGTTCAAGATCATTCTCAATCGTCCTTCTCCGCTCTTCTCTGGTTCTATAACCAGCCAACAACTTCGACTTCCTATCGTGATCTGCCGTCAGTTTCTTATGGGTTTGTTTAATGGCATCCAGCTCAGTTGTTAGGTCTTTAATCTTTGATTCAGATTCCTCACGAACAGTTTGAAGCTGGTTTTCGATAAATTCTGCTCTTGAATGAACATCTTTGAGAGAAGACTCCAACTTGGATTTTTCAGAACTTAAACTCGAGATTTCTTTCGAAGCTTCAGACGCCACCTTCGCTTTTTGTTCATGAAGCCGAGAAATTTCCTCTTTGAGATGTTCCACCTCACTTTGGAAGTTCTCGATCTCGGCCGTCTTCTCCAAGTACATTTGATTCAGCAAACTTTCTTCCATTGTAACTTTCTCCTTTAACTGCCAGTTTTCTTGATTAAGCTCATCCAAGTGTGAAGAAAGACTTTTCTCTTTGAACATATATTCTTCCAACATAGAAGAATATTTTTCTTGTAATTCGTCTACCCTTTCGGAAGAAATCACCAAATTCTCGCGAGCTCCCATCAACTCGATCTCCAAACGTGAACATTGCTCATACAGCTCCGCCTTTCCCTTCGTCATCTCTTCGTACGACTTCTGAAGAGAATTGCATTCCTCAATCAGATTCTCGGCAGAGTCTTGCAGTTTCTGCTTTTCGGCTTTCACATACTCACACTCCTCTTGAACATCCAACAGTACCTTTTCCACGTCCAGTAACTTTTCGAGTTCGTTCTCGAGATCACTGATCGCAGATTTAGATTTCTCCAACTCCCGTTGTGCGGTGTCATGCTCGTCTTTCACAAGCTTCAGCGACTTTCCAATTCAGACACGTGTTCCGCTAGTTTGACGTTCTCTTCTTCCACCTCGAACAGCCGAAGCTCCACTTCACGCTTATTCTTTTCCAGCTCCATTGCTTTCCGTTCAAGTAGCTTATTGGCAGAGACTTGTGAATCGACACTGCTGCTAAGCACCATCAGATCGTTCCTTAAATTATCCAAGCATTTGGAGGTTATGTTGCTTTCATTCAAAGCAACTTCCATGTTTTCTTGCAGCTCTTCTTTCTCCTTTTCAAGATCAGAAATTTGAGCTTCTTGTTCCGCATTCCGACTCTCTAGCTGTCGAATTTTCAAACTGTAATCTTCCAGTAGCTTTTGACTTTCTTCAATAGTCTCATTTCTCACTTGGACCACTTTCTTTGATTCTTTAAGGTCAAAAAGGAGATCCAAGTTTTCATTGGTCAGCTCACTACATTCTTTTTCTACCTCACTAACTTTTTGTTTCAGCCCTTGGATTTCTTGATTTGTTCTGCTTCGGGTTTTTCTGTTTTCTGCTATACACGCTGATAATTTCGACTCCAGGTTGTTAATTTCGTCTTCTTTGACAGATAAGGTACTCTTGTATTCTTTCTCGAGTATTGATATTTCGTGGCTACTTGAAGTTCTCGCATTTTCTAAATCGCTGATTTTGTTTTCCAATGCTTGTTCAAGAATCTCAAGTTTGCATGTAAACTCTTCTCTGATTCCTCCATCTGTTGTAACTTAAGTTGTAAGCTTCTGGTTTCAACCAAGTTAATATTAAAGACTTTTCTAATTCGCTAAACTTTGACTTGACTTCCAAAAGTTCTTCGATTTCTGCTCTCTGTGTTTCCGTGGTGTCCTCCAGTTCCTGAAGAATACCCACAAGCTCGATATTTGATTCTTGATTCCTCTTCAGCTGTTGAGCTAAATCGACGTTTGCTCTTTATGAGCTTTTAGCTCATTTTCCAGTTCCTTAGAAGTTGACTTCCACCTTTGGAGTTATATGCTGACTCCGCTGTCGCCGCCTTCTGTTTGACAGCTGATTCTCCAACATCATCTTTCAGCTGATCGACTTCTTTCTTCATACCATCACGCTCCGATTCTGCTGCGGAAAGCTCCATTTGAGCATCGAAAGATTCTTGGACTGATCAGAGAATCTCTCCTTCAGTATCTCGAGATCAAACATCAACTTCTGTGAATTCCGCTCCCACATTTTGGCTTCATCACGAAGCTCCTCGATGGTGTCCTCAGCCGCTTCTAGAAGGTTCTTCGAAGAACCGCCCTTCGTCACGGATGGCGTGGGAAGAGCAGCCGGAGGGCTTTCCTCGTACTCTTGCTCTTGGTCATCATGGGTTATCCTTGATTTGAAAGACGAGTTGATCGAGTTGATATCGAGAGATCTTCTTCGATGGGGTAATTGCTTCGGGATGAACTGTTTCTGGAGCTTGCGTTAAGATTATGCTTGATTCCGTTTATAGGATTTTTTCGAAAGAATCTCTCCTCTATAGAATATTCAGCCGAATCGTTGTTTTGATTCGAACCAGATTGTTCATAATTTGTTTCCTGCATTTAAAGAAACAAAAAATGGACACTACAATCTTTAAGATTAAATCTATTAGATGCAATATCTGAACAGATAATTTAATTCAAAAATTAATCTTACTTCGTAGGTCATAGTCAACAATCTTATTTTCAGTTTCAAAATGATATGGATCATTTCACAAATGAAGCACCAAAACTATTAAAATTTTATATTATTTCGTAGGCAAAATTCTATGTAATGTTATCTTATGTTTCTTTAATAATTGAAGTAAATATATCAATTTCTAAGTTCAAATTTATTTATTGACCAAGGAAAGTCAAACTTTGGAGGATCTATATCATTGTAAACATACCATGATTTTGATCCTTCCAAGAAGTGAAGTGGGAGCCAAATCTTCTTGACTTGAAGGGGATTTAGCACTCAGGTTAACTGAGGCAGCTGATCCATTTGATCTGCTACCCCCATCATCATAATCTTCGTCTACGGCTTCTGCATTGGAGCCCGAGTATTGCGGTCCTTCAACCCTTCGATATTCATTGACAACTGTCAGCATCAAGTGAAACATGGAAATATCATACACAAGCAACACAATTTGTCATATGTTGGTACCTGAGCTTTGTTCTTGGTGTTAGGCACTGGATTTTGACCTGAAATGAGAACATAAGACTATAAGGAACATTGATGTATCCTTTGTTAAATGACCTTTTGTCAAAGTTACTTTTTCTTTTCAAGTCCATGATCTTTTGACAGGTTTGAGAATGTAACTGTTCAACAGAAGAATGTCACGCATACACAAAAATGCTTAGAAACTTATAAGAAGGTCATGAATTTAAATAATAATAAGTGGTGAGTAGGTCATTTAGCTAAGTAACCCTTCATCATACATACCAAGTGTCATTTGATCTAATGGTATTGGTGGATCTTTACAAACCTTAGGTAGTGAAATTGGCCTTCTCAATAAGAAAATATCCTCCATGCATGCTTTAACGAAAGAGCATGATTTTTTGTAGTTCTCGTAGGGGCGTTTGGTTTGACGGAGTGTTTTTGAGGGATTTGGATTTCATGGGAGGATTCGGAAGTGGAGGATTTGGAATTGAAAGAATTTAAAATCTTTGGTGTGTTTGGTTATAGGATTTGGTATGGAATTGAACTCCATTTTTCATAAATAGTTTTATAAAATAATTATCTTTCTGTTAATTGATTATTACAATTTACAAAACAAGTGTTTTTAGCATATTTTAGAATACAAGCAAATATTATGAAATCATGTGAAATACAACCATGCTCACGGGATTTCTAAAACCCATGTTTGTGAAATTCCATTGAAATCCCATGATTTCAATCTCGGACTTTCCTTTAAACCAAAAATGGAATTGGAACGGAATCCGATTCGAAATCCCACAAACCAACTGATTAGATTAGCATATGTTGACACCGATTATTGTGATAATTTTCGCATTGGTTCAAACAAGTTTCACCTGTAAGATAGTGCCATAGTTGCATTTCTTCAATGTCAATGAAACCGGGGCAGATGATCTTGAACTTGTATAATATCGTGCAATATTGACGGTTGCCTCCCCAAGAATGCCGGATCGAGCAGACCCCTAGAACAAAATAAAGATTTCTTCACAACCCCGAAGTCATAAGCCACAACAGGCAAATAGAAGATTATGTCCAGATGATAGAGTTTGAAATGTTAAGGATCAACATCATTCATACCATAGAAACAACGAATTTGAAGAGATGTTCTTCAAGTTCTTTTGAAGAATCATCATTTGAAATCCAGATAGATTCGGATAAACTTTCTGTCCATTGACAGATCCCATTTCGCACCATAGCTTTGTTTGATCTTGCAATCGTCTTTCCTGTTTCCACAGAGATGATCGACACTAAAAGCTTGTCCCATACCTTCGGTACCTAAAACAATAAAATCCCAACCAAAAACGGTAATTAATCACAATGGATACAATATGATCAAAAACCAAGTTCTTAGCAGGAAAAGTTTTTTAACTCATATTTGAGTAAGAACCTATCTGGCCCCACAAAGAACCCTTTGAGGAACCACATGTGAGGAGACATTTCAGAGCTGACTTAGCTTCTGGCACTTTGCCAACTGAGCTACAAGCCTGAGGGTTTAAACTCATATGAATCATAAAAACATCAAATAATACAAGAAATCATCAAACATCATAACAACATGAAGTCATTCTCCTAAAGTGATCTCTTTTAGATTGTGAAAACTATACAAAAATTCATTCATAACTCCCACAAAAAACCGACTTAAAACATTACTCTATAACTTAAGATGAATCCACCACAAACACAGCCAAAAAAATATTGCAACAACTATCAAACATAACCCAAACATAAAAAAAACAACAATTCAGAAAGACGATGATCGATGGGCTGTTATCGTTTATTCACCTGAAGCGCTTGAAACTTCGAAAACTTAAAATCAATCCTCTCCCCTGAAGTGGGAGACTTCCCATTTCTTTGTGCTCTAAACATCTTTATCTAGAAAGCCAACAACTCCACTCTAACTAAATGGTGTTCTTAAAATTCTAAAGGGTTGTGAAATCCAGTAGCAACAGACCCATTTCCAGCTTAATGAAACAGAATACAAATTTTCTGTTATTGTTGTTGGGTATCAAATGATTGATCACAATGCAGTGATATTAACAAGGGTGCAAATTTAGAGAGAGAAAGTGATGTTAGCTAGGTGGTCATTGTTTGTTATAATGGTTGTTAATGGAAGTTATATTTGTTACTCCATTTTCAACACAAAAGAGATCAGAAATGGGTTTTTTTTTGGCCATTTGGAGACGTGAATTAGCCGGCCAGTTAGAAACAAAAAGTTGCTAAAAGAGTTAGAAACAACAGAATCACCCCTTGTATTTTATTAAATTGACATTTTATCTCCTTTAACTCTTTCTAGATTGACTATAGTGGATTGATCTTTGATTTTCCCCCTTAAAGAAGACAAGTTTAATTCCTTACACCCTTTGTTGAAAAAGATTCTTTATGTGAGGCTAGTAAACCCATTTTTGTATTCCAAGGTAGAGATAGAGAAATGTGTATGAGGTCCATGACTGATGATTAGTTACAAAAGAACTAATTGAGGATGGATCGGTTGGAACCGGTAGGTTCAAGTGGCCGGACCAATTAGGCCAACTTGGCGGCAGATCAATTACAAAGATTGGTCAGATTTGTTTTTGAGTTTTTTAGTCTCACTTGGTTGCCTTCGAAAACTATAGTTTCTCTTTTACTTCGTTAGACATTTATCTCTTTCTATAGATTCATATTATGTAAGATTCACAAGTCAAAAACATTAGAGATGTACCATTATCTCAAGTTTAGATCCATCCGAGATCATCCATTTGGGACATTTTTTTTTTCAAATTTATAAAGCCCTTTAACAAAAAGAATTACGTCATATATCATGATGGCTACCTACTTATTATTAAAAACAACTGTGTTTTGGTTCGTAAAACTAAAATTTTCAAGTGTTTTTGCATGCAAACTCAGGGGCCGTTTACCAAAATATTACCGGGTAAGTGCTTACCAGAAAGATATTAACATTTAACTACCTTATGGAAACAGATTGTTGACAAGTATTTTAAGACTGATAAACACTTACCATGTAAGAGTCGTTTCCCACACTTATCTCGATAACAATCGGTTTTTGGCTCCTTATCTTGTCTCTTACCGGGTAAGTTTTTTGGTTCTCACCATGCTCAACCAATAAGGTAACTAGCATTGGGAAGCATTTATCCGGGTAATCGTTTGGCAAACGACCCTTCAAAAAACCAAAATGTCTTTAACCGGTATCTGAATTTAAGTGTTTGTGTTGTGTCAAAACACAAGGGTGTCTTTTGCAATATATCATTTTTAGGGAGTTCCCTTTCTTTTCCTGCACACGTGTTCAATTTTGGTTGGTACAAGGATCTGTACTGTAAGACGGCGCCAAGGTCTCAAGTTTTTTTTTTTTTTTTCTTTTCCTTTTTTTCTTTTTAAAATTAATTAAGATTAAATTATTTTAGTATTTAAGTAATTATTTAATAGTTCTTAAAGAAAGTACATCAATAAAACCAAAGCATCGGAATATTTGATGTATTCCAATTTCCGATCCTTCTTGTTAATGACAAAATAGTTCATTAATATTTATTTATTTAATCCATTTTTAGCTCTTTGGTTGGGCATAGGCGATATTAACTATATAATTTGATTTAAAAAAATACTTTTATGTATTTTATTAGAAGAAAAGAAAAAAACAGGTAAAAAAACTTATTCATTTTAAAGTTCACTTATTGGAAAACTTATTCATTTTAAAGTTGTTTATTTTAGGAGAAAATTTAACATAGCATATGTTTAAACTTAATATGTTTTATGTTAACTTATAAATTCGGGAAATTGGCCCAATGGTATCAGACATCCATGGACAGCCCACTAATCCGCTGCTGTCCCGGCCTACCTTATGCTGGACCTAAAACCCAACCACAAAAGGGGGGGGGGGGGGGGGGGGGGAGGACTGAGTACTCCTCATGTTCTTAATTAACTAGCATTAGGATCGAACCCGGATAGACTGAGATCTCCCATCCATAATCCTTAGGAAGACCAACTAAAGTAGACATGATTTATAAAGTGTTTGTATTACTGATTACAGGTTATAAGATTATTTTTATTATGTTTTTCTATTAGAAAGTATTTAATCTAACTAATACAAATGATCATATAAAACTATATAAAGCATGAGTGGCAAAAACTAAGAATTGCTTTCCGTAACTTGTGGCCACCTTGACCTAATTTAATTCACATGTGATTGACACCTAATGTACCCATGATGAATGTGATGCTTGGATTGTAAGGTAAAATATGTTGGCAATCATTACTCTATGAATGCTTATGGTTAGACTCTTGTAACTAAATGGTGAGTCTAGGTGATGCATTTGATGTTGTTGTACTTTATTTATTTTCAAAGAGAAACAGATTTAAACCTAAATTAAATAACTTTTATTACATTTTGCAAGTTATAATAACCAATTTAATAATTTGCTCTATATACCACTATAGAAAAACAAAGATGATCGTTTGCAGATTTTGACTGGAGCCAAGGTCTGGCCTAACCTAATTCTTTTATCCAATAGGCATAATAGAATAATGGGCGGATCCAATATACTTTTTAAACGATAGCACCATATAATTAAGATTTTAGTTGATTTCGAAAGATATTTTTCAATTTTTTGGTTGATTTCGACAGACTTTTTAAGTTTTTTGTTGAATCGGGATTTTTTTTTTGAGTTTTATGATTAAATGCAAGAGAATTTTTTTGATTTTTATGTGCACCCTTGAAGTTTTGAAAATGATATAGTAACATTCTCCAAAACAATACGGTTACAACTTTAAAAAATTAAATTTTTTTACCATTCGCTAAAGTAATAATACGATGGCACATGCGGTGATGTGCCTATGAGAAGGTCCATCTATGATGGCTTGCCTTTACCCACCTTTGAATGGGTGGGGGCTAAAAGGCCTAAAAAATCTTAAAAGAACATAAGCTTGTGTAAAGCAATTAATTATTAAATATGAGAATCAATATAAAACTTTAAAAATAAAAAGTTAGAGAAAGAAATTGGTTTTAAACATATGAACAAATATTTTAACATTATCTTAAAACTTTATAATGAGAAATCTCTTAAAGATGGTTTTAAACTTTTTTAAAGATTTTAATTTTTAGCTTTATTTTAAACAAAATTTAGAGCATCTCCAACAGCATCTCCAAAATGGAGAAAGAGGGAAAAATGGAGATTTTGGGTTAATATAGTGCTCCAACAGCTTCTCCAAACCTATCCCCAAAATGGAGAAAGTTGGAGAGAGAAGACTTTTTTCTCCATATTTGGAGATCACTCCAAAAATGATTACAAATTGAAACAACCAATAGAAATCCATGAAAAATAATAATTGAGAGAGAGAAATAATTTTTTAATTGATTGATAAAAATTTTATTATTAAAATCCATGTTGAAATCTCCAAAATAGAGAAACTCTTGGAGATGGATGAAATTTTTTAGAGAGATTTTGGTTTTTAAATCTCCATTTTGAAGAAAATTTGGAGATGCTGTTGGAGATGCTCTTAAGAACTCTTGAAGATGCTCTTAATAAATCAGTCTGGCCCATCAATTTTCTTCAAAAGATTGTCGTCAAAGCCCGAAAATTATTGCCAGCCATGCCATTGAATTAGATCAAAAAAATCTAATCACTTATTTTTTTTCTTGTTCGAATTTTATTTCTCCATCTTGATTACCAAAAAGATTCAAAACAAAGTTATATAAATTCACACAAAAACCAGTGTAAAAAAAGTCATCAGCCTCATCAAGAATATAAAAACACAACCCACAACTTCAAAAAAATTCATTCCAAAGCTTTGTAATACCAACCTAAATAAAATCTAAACTAAAAAACACAAATCAAAGCCTAAATGAAAACCTGAATAAATAACATACATTAAACCCTCGATCAAGAGAAATTAGAGAGAGTCACAATCGATTAGGGAGAGATGTAGATGGAGTCAAAAAAATGTATACATAGAAGATAAAGATGGACTTGGGCGGTGCAGACACAAAAATGGTGGCCGGTGGCCAAAATTATGGCCTTGAAAACAGGGACGGAGCCAAAAAAATTAATATAGAAGGGGGGATAAATAAATGTAAGAATTTCAACACCAATTAGCAAGATCATGTTAAATGTTTATCCATACTTAATCGTTATTTGGATGAAAAATTGATTACCGACAACCTCAACTAGTTCAACACAGAATTTGCCTCTAAGTACACCTATGTGAGGAGCATTTGTTTTCTCACTCAGGGGCGGAGCCAGCCTTGGCCCACGGTTGTCACTGACCCACCCTCTAATTAAAAAAAAGTATTTTTACCTTAAACTCATCTCACATCTGATTAGTTTTAAATATAGGCCCACTCTTTCCATCCAAAAATAAACACAATCCAGATGAGTAGCATCCAAAAATTAAAACCCAACCCAAAATTCTCTCGCTTCCTGGTTCTAGCACGACAGAGTGTGAGAGCCGAGTACGAGTCCCGCCTAAGATTTTGCTTTATTATAGAGGACCACCCTTTATATAATTCCTGGCTCCGCCCCTGTTCTCACTCAATAGCTAAGGCTAGCGGTAGAGTTAAAAACAAGCTTGTCACCTTATCAAGTGAGCTATAGTTATTATAATTCAAGCAAATTACACTTTTACATTATTTATAAATATAATAATATATTTTCATTTTAAATATAATGTATTAAATTAAATTAGCTAACTAAAGTTAAGGTAATTATACTTATATAAAATTTTGTTCCTTGCTAGAAAAACCTAATACAAATAATTTATTATTTATTTATTTATTATTATTATTAAAAGGTATCAAGAGGACAGATTTTAGGTAGTTTTTGACTATTTAGTATTTATTAACAATAATTACTCGGTATTATGTCCGAGATGCGGAGAGACGATTGAGGATCTTGATCATGCGTTTATCAAATGTAGGAAGGTTAATAGACTTTGGAATCGGGTGGGGAAGTGGTGGAATAAATCATTAAGTGGAGTTGACTCGGTAGCGCAATTTCTCCAAGAGGACGCCGACCTCATCCGGTCTCTTAAAAATAAAGCTTGGTGGGTTGGAGTAAAGTGGATGTTCCTCTATCTACTTTGGTCCCAGAGAAATCGCTTGGTGTTTGATAATAATAATAATAAGCGTTTGGACGATTGTTTCTTTGAATGGCAAATATTAGCTTTCGAGTGGTTAAGCAACAAGTCAAAAGAAGGTCACTTAGACTGGTTCTCGTGGCTGTCCGGGGCTGTTTAACTCTTGACAAACTTCTGCTCAGCTGGATCGGTTTGTGGCGTTTGATTCTGGGTTGAAGAATTCGGTGGCTTTGTTTATTCTAGGTAATTCTGCTGCTACTGTAGTGCGATCTTTCTGGTTTTGCTGCTGTTTGGTGCGCGTTTATTTTGTTCTACCGGAGTGATGGAGCTATCTTCTCAGTTGTGTCGATCTCGTTTGGAATTTGTTTGTCGTTTTCTTCCGTGTTCTGTGTTTGTAGGGGCTGTTTTTTGTTTCTGGGCTGTTGGGTTTGCTTCTCGCAATCCGTCTTGTATCGTTTGGTTGTTCCTCGTTTTTTGTTGGTCGGTTTTCGGCCTTGGAACGGTTCTGATTGTATTCTGGTTTTGTTTCTTTAATATAAGGCTGCCTTTCAAAAAAAATTTTATATAATAATGATATTTGATTGAGAAATGAGATGTAACACGGTTGATCCACATGCAAAAGACAGGGTTCATTTCTTAGTTCTTATTTTTTGTGAGATTGAACATATTTTATTTTTCATGTCATATAAAAATTGTATTTTTCCACATAATCTTTAAAAAAATGTCATTGTACATGAAAGTTATAAATATTACTATATTTGAGGTACTAAAATGAAAGTTTTAAAAAAGACATGTTACCTGAAATAGAAAACTAAGTACATTGTATTTTAGTGTACTTGACCCATTTTGTAAGAAAACTACAAGAATAATAATAATAAATGATAAGAGTAAATTCACTCTAAACTACAAACTTAGTCTATGTGGTTTGTTGAATATAACATTTTTTGGTCCTTGTGGTTTGAAAAATACAATATGGTCATCGTAGTTTGTAAAAAACGTGTAAGCTTGGTCTATCCTTTCAAAGACCGTTAGAAATCTCGTTAAGTTAGAGACATTTAGACTTCTTTTTGTTATGTATCTAATTCAAAGAATATAAAATAAATTTTTTTTTTGACACTCTACATTTTCACAGTTGTAAGTGTGTATTTTTTTTTGTCTACAAGTGTGTATATATTTTTTGGGTCTATATGAGTGTATTGTATGCAAGTTGATGTGAATATATGTGTCTTTTTGGGCAGTTTGTGTATGTATTTAGATCTGCAATATTTATAGGGAGATCGTCTGCTTCACTTGCTTGATAAAGAAAGTCAAAGGTGAAAGGAGGGAAGGGAGAGAGATGGTGGTGCATGAATGAGGAGGGAAATGGAGGGAGATGCAACAGACGACTAATTGTGATGTAGGGCATCGACGATGATGGGTTATTGGTGAATGGAAACAGAACAACGAGGAGGCTGATGGTGAGTTATTGGGGTTTATACTAAAAAAATATATTAATAATGTTTTCTGTTGAATTTTATATAAAATAGACAAATGGAAAATTGACTAATTTGCCCTTGAGTGAACAGATTTTATCGGACATAATTAATGCCCGGGACCTAGCTTGTAACGAAACTGTAAACCACGAAAGAATTCAATATAATTATTTTGAAAAAGGGACTGTATTTAGATTGTAAGCAAACCATAGGGACCTACATGTAATTTACTCTATAAATTATATTAGACTCTCTCTATTTCTCTCAAATGGGGCCCATACTGTTTTCTCCATCATTACATCATGAGCAAGCAAGACATAAAAATCCCAAGGCAAAATTCTAGGTTTTGATTTCTAATCATGTTCAAATCCTTCTGGTAATCTTCTTACCTTCATTTCCTCTTTTGATTTTAGGGCTTGATTGATTTATCAACCTAATTGTTGAAGCTCTTCTGTGAGGATTGATCTTCTTATTCCAGTTTTGATTTCAAATGATTACTGCTAATTTCTAATTGATGCATATCGCAAAAAGCATAGTTTTTTTCATAAGAATCGAAAAAAGTAGAAATCAGATGACTTATAGAGAACTATAAGTTGTTTTTATGGAGTTGATGTAGTAATCAAATCATGAATATAAATGGATTGGAAGACCCAAACTTATTTGGCCAGTTTCCTCAAAGTTGAATTTTACAAAAGTACAAAACTTTTGGTTTATAGATTCTAACCTAGCACTTTCTTGATTCAAAATCAATATTGATGTTTTCAGTATTGTAACTCCAAAAAAATATATTGGAATTGGAGTATATTTTTTGCATAGTTTATTGTGATTGCAGATCTCTTGCATCATCTTGTTATGAAATTGATTTTATAGGTGCCAATTTGATACTGCAAATTCATGTGTTCACTATATAAGACAGAGTGGGTATGTCAAAATGGGAGTGCTCAAGTAACCATTACATGATGAATGAGTAAAATTGCTGGCTTGTGTGATGTGGGATATGGCTTTGAAAGGTTAAAACAAGCAAAAATAGGAAAACTGATGATTTTTCATGTTCCTATAACTGAATTGTACATATAGTTGTAAACCTGGTGCCTGTTGTTTTCCGGGAGTGGTTTTAGGATCAGTTTCTAGATTATAGTTTTTATTACAATTATATGTAGGGAAGGTTTACTATCAGTGCTAAAAGATGAGGCTCAATTGTAAATGCGTTGTTTATAACTATTTGAACTTTAAACTTTAGGGGTCATTCGGGGACTGTCTATGAGCTCAGCACTAGAGTCGGTGTCCATGGGAACATGTCTTCCTATGAAACTTTTGTTTGCCAGTTAAAATAGGATGATCATATGTTGATAAATTCGTAGTAGGAGACTGGGACTGCATCGGTAGTATGGGTTTCCATTGAATTATTGACCCTTTATATAAATGTGCTTTTCCAGTTAAAGATACAATCTTTTACCTTTTTTTTTCTCACTTTTTTCAACTCTCTTTTGTTGAAGGGGTTCTGAAGAACAGCTTCATGCGCAGACATATGGAGATAGACCTGTATCCCGTATTCCACCTGGTGAGGCTGCTGGGATTGTCAGCGTCTTAAAAGACAAAAGGTTTGCTAGTCTGATTAAATCTCTTGATGTACCTTACATGGTTACTTAAAAGATTCCGGACTTCTTAGGCCTGGTTACTTTTGGAAATGATTGATATGATTATATGATTAGCACTTAAGTTTTTTACATGGAAACCATGTAACTACTGGCTTGGTTCTTGACATGATTCCCCCACATGGCGACTTTCACAGAGGAACTCACTAGCATGTGTAGTATTTGTAGAGTTTCAGGTTTTACATTTTCACATGAATGAAAGATCATAATGATGTCTATCCATCTAGAAGATAATGATTATGTACATGCCTTTTGGAGTGTTTTGTCAAGTTAGAGATGTATGATTGTATAATGTTGTCATAGATATGTGCTCCAAAATGATTACAGTTAACAGGTTTGAAAGAATCTTCTGTGCTACTTGACATTCCATATACTTGTCTGTTACCCTTTACTTATATGAGATGCTCAGTTGCAAGTTTTTTATTTTGACCAGATCCCTTTTTTTGGCCTGTCAAATTCTTGTAGTGCTAGTGAGTTGCAGAAGCTTTTGTCCAACAAAGATGCATATCAACAATTTTTACTTTCGCTTGACATGGTCCAAACTCAGATTCGAGTAAGTCATTATACAATTTCATGCTATTTGTTGTCTGTTTACACATTCTGATAACGTCTTTCTCCCTGTGGTACCAAAGAGACAACACCAATAGGCAAATGGAATCCAATAAGTCAATAGTTGTGATTGGAACTGAAGTTTGTTTATACGAACTACGGCTTCCATTTACTTTTATGAACAATTATGTGTCAGGTAACCTTCTGCCAAATGAAAATTTTAAGCAGGGAAACGCAATTAGAAAGCATTAACTGACCAACCACTAGCTAGGGTTCGTTTTAGTCACACGTAATGAGTTATGTAATAAAAAAATCAGCAAAGCAGTTTCTAGAGAACGAATGACAAATTAATGAAACGGAAAAACAAAAAATAAAGCAAATTGACCTATTAGCTCAGTTGGTTAGAGCCTAGAGCGTTGCGCTAATAATGCCGTCACATCTTGAAGATTTATATGAGCCACGGTCCGTCCCTTGAAAATTGCAACATTTGTTTTTTCTGAGTGTCTCCAAGTAAAACTTACCTTTTTGCCCATTATCATTATTACAAGCAAGTTTACGATATAGACTTTGGCAGACAAGTTCTTTTTATCATCTTTGCTGGAGGTATTTTAAGATATTTAACAAATAGTCAAGCATTCTCAGTAAAACTATGTGCCAAGTCAAATGCTCCAATTCTCATGAAATAAACATCTTTATGCATATAAAAACCAAGCTGTGGATATCACGTCTAACATTTACCCGTGTACCTTCTTTCTATTCTTAATATCAGCTGAGGGATGAAATGCGACATGAAACCATGCAGCTTGCAAGTGAGTCTTCCATCAACATCATATGTTTATTTAACTCTTTGTGTATAAATACCGAGCAATGACAGCTTTGAAATTATAGAACGGTAGTTGTCATAATGATTCTTTTATGCAGGACACAACTTGGAAAATGAACCACACATCAGGGAGCTGCGAAACCAGGTAAGTACTTCATCTGCCTTGTACCAATTGGCTTCGGGAATTTAAACACTCGAACAGGGTGGTGATCCTTATAGAAATCTTGTCTGTTTTTGGGATAGTGCCAAATAATACGGGCCACTGAACTGGCTGCTGCTCGAGAGAAGCTCCATGAGCTTGAAAAGCAGAAACAAGAAATCCTCAGATTTTACTCTCCTGCATCCTTGCTTCATCGTCTGCAAGGTAAAATTATCTCTTTGCTAAGTATTCACATGGCCGTTGTACTTCATGTTTCAATCATCTTTTGCACACTAGTCCTCTTTTCCAGCTTACTCTTAATCTGCTTTTCAAAATCTTTATAGTACACCAAAGGAAACTTAATTATCGGGCAATAAGTAATCTTTTAACATGACATCCTACCTGCTCCTAGTTATGTAGTTGTTCGTATTGTGCTTTTTGTTCCCTTGTTTGCTTTTGTAGCTGTTTGCTTTTCTACCTATAGTTTGTTCTCTTGTTTCTTCAAAATTTTTACCTTTTTGGGGTAAAGGAAAGTCTGCCTGCATTCTACCCCTGACCCTACCTTCATTAACGGGGTTTGTTTGGCTTAGTTATAACGGTTATGATCGTTTTGCAGAGGCAATAAATACGACTGAAGAGGAATCAGAAGCACTCCACCAACAGCTTCTCAATAGAGAGATTGATCTCACTGCTTTTGTGCAAAAGTACAAGAGGCTGCGCAATTCATACCATAAACGTTCCCTTACCCGTCTAGCAGCCAACATGTCTTTGGCGGGTTAAAAAGTCATGTGTGTTTTCATGAATTCTTCCTTGCAAATGTTACAGATTTCTGTATATATAGCATAATATTACCTTAGCTATATAGCTATACCATCTTTGTGCTACCAAATGGTTAACTTCTTGCAGCTGATGGACTGAACATCAGTCATCAGCCTCATCATCAGCAAAGAACTGTGGTTTGGCATACAAAGGTTCACAATTTGGTGTGTTTGTTACAGAGATGCACAAGGTCTAGGCCTTTCAAGCCTGTTTTTAGTGAGTAAAGAAAAAGGCCAAGCCTTTGGGTTTAAAAATGGGCCAAGCCCTTGCTTTTTTTAAGCGGACTTAATCTGGTTTTTCGCAGCTTAACCAGGCTTTTAACACTTTTCAGCCATGCTTTGCCCGGTTTGCCCCCAGAATTTTCGCTTGTTCGGGTTTGAGGCCTTGCCCAATCCTGATTTCTGGCTTATTAGGCATGGGTTTCAGGCTTGGGCTTTTTTGTGCATCTATAGTCTGAAATGCTAAACAAAACCAAAATAATCCAATAAGTCATATGCAAATATAAGTCTATGTTATTGTTTTTATTGAGTAAGATTGTAATCCAGGTCATGTTCATCCGACAAGGTAAAGTGACCTGCTAAGTAGTGACCCAGTAAGCATTTTGTAAATGGGCCTTTTGTGTTTTGCAGTTAGGCTTATAAATGAAGTAGGAAACCTTATAATACATACATTCGTTCCCTTGAATCTCAACCATTACCCATCTCAATTTTCAAAGTTCAAAATGAACAAATTTTCAACTTGCGAGTTGAGATGCATTCTTGGTATTTTTATAAATGACATATTGCGCTTGGCGACAAACATGACAAACAAACAACGTTGGTTTATACTTTGCGACGTATATATCAATTTCGAACTATAAAAAGTGCTATGTTTGACCTTAAAAGTCAACTATTCCTTTTTTGTATACACACAAATGACTAGTAATTTGGTTCCATGAACACCACCGCATAAATGATGCTACAAAGTGAGAAAATAATAACTATAACATCAAACGTAAGAGCCGACTTGGCTTGGTCACTCAGCTCCATGTTCCTTCCCCAAGCCGGTCGACCATGTCTGGGACCGACTCCCAGTTTTCTATATCTTTCATGTACGGATCTTCCAGCCTCACCCTCATTTTCTCGGCTTCACGGCTCGCGGCTTCCTGAGCCAAGGTCCAGTCGTAAAACCTACGCTTCTCTGAGTTGCTCAACACGTCGTAGACTTCTCTTAGTTTCATAAACATCTCGGAGGCTGACTTGAGTGGGAGGGAGGTGGTGTCGGGATGGTACTCTTTCGATAGACGCCGGTAAGCCGCCTTGATTTCTTCCAAGTCGGCTTCGGCTGGCCCCCTAAGAACCTGTCATTTATTGATTTGAAGGACTTGAATATTAATGTCTAATGTTCTATTTTTTGTCAAACATAACAATAAGTATTTACTATTGTGATGCCCCAGGATGTCACTAATGTAGGTGTTGCAAGAAAATTGGCCGAGAAGGTGAACGAACCTAAGCCAAGCTGAACTGATCAGCCAGCTTGTTTGATTAATTAATGGAATTCGAGCTTAATATATAATACATGGTTTCGCCTGACAGTTAACGAGCCTAAATGAGCCAAGCGTGTTGAAACATCATTAGAAACAAGTTTGATTTATAGGACATCAACTATGTCTAAATATTGTATCTGATAGAACATTTTTTTACCATCTTATCAAACTTTTTAAGACATTATGCCATATTTGAACTTTTTATAACATAATTTGAGAACAAACATCCTATAAAAGATGTCTTAGTTGAACACTTTTCAAAAATGTCGTATAAAAAAAGTAATTGGAAACTTTATTGTTAAAGTATCCTAAAAGACATGTTAAGCTGTCCAAATACATCATAACATCCTATTGTGACACACAACCTTCATATAACACGTAAAATTGTTTGGTCCAATAATACAGTCTAAACATTTAAACAAATCTAATGTATATAAAACGGATTTAAGTAATTCGCTAACGATGCTTTAGATCACTGTCACTATTTGTGACGGACTTTCGATCATGTTATTTTGAAATTTGTTTCAATAGCATACGAACAAAGTTCTACTCGACACCAATAGATGTCGCTAATAGTTGGATTTCCGTCGCTATTGTGTGTAAATGAGAGAATGAAGAATACTAACTGGTAATGAGAATCTGTAGAGTTGTTGAGCAATTCAGAGAATTTTTCACCAAGAAAGTTGTTTGCCTTCTCTTCTTCCTCTTCTTCGGATTTCCCGGTGGCTTTGCCGCCACCGACCCATCCTTCGTCCTCGTTCTCCCAATGAATTCTGGTATCGACTCCTGGCGGTGCTCTCTGCCTTTCTCCTCCTCCACCAGCTGCCGTTGCATAAACCCGTAGAACGCTTCTGCCGCCAATTCGAGCGGTGGGTTTCCGACAAGAGACGGTGGTGGTCGTGGTGGTAGCGGCCGCCCCGCCTCTTCCGGCAGGAGAGACAGTGATGAAGAGGGTATTGCTGTTCTTGCAGCCATATGATTTTGGTGGCTGAGGAAATAAAGCTGGTTTTAGAAGTATCTGTTTGGTTCAGATGATGCTATTCCAAACTTTTGTGTGGCTACTGGCTAGTGCTTTTCTTCCCAGCAAATTGGACCCATTTAGGATGGTTCCAAAATAAATGACTTTAAGTGTTTTAGAGGATGTACATACAATATACATGGACAAGACCCGGGTTTTTCGGGCCTGGAACCCGTTTTCGTTGAGATAAAAATGGGTTCGGCTTTAAGGCCTAGACCGGAATGGACGGACAGGACTTCATGGTTGAAAAAGGGTTTGATCGGGCTTTTTACTTTTAAGGGTTTTCGTGTTGGGCCCAAAACAGGGCCCAAAATTTTGCTCTGGCTCGGACCATGTTTTGGGCTCACTAGGCCCGAGTTTTTTGGGTCTGAACTGGGTCAGGATTTGGGCTTCTTTTGTACATATTTCTAATACATTATACAGATACATATATCTATATTATTATTCAGGTAAAACTCTTAGGGATACGTTTGGTTCGCATAATGGAATTTAATGGAATGAGAATCCATCAAAGGAATTTGGCTTTGAAAGAATCGGAATGAGATTTGATGGAATTTGACCACGTGTTTGGTTGGTATGGATTCATTTCTTTAACTTAGGCTTTGTTTGGCAAGCATAAGCTAGCTTATAAGCTAGCTGATAAGCTAGTCCATCCAAACATGTACCAGGAAGCTAGCTTATCAGCTAGCTTTTTGAAACGTTACTTTGAGTAGCTTATGAGGAGCTTATTGTAGCT
Organism: Centaurea solstitialis; assembly: GCA_030169165.1. Lineage (NCBI taxonomy): Eukaryota > Viridiplantae > Streptophyta > Magnoliopsida > Asterales > Asteraceae > Centaurea > Centaurea solstitialis. The sequence continues at coordinate 3,895,515 of CM058042.1, read as the reverse complement.
TTTTCCAATTATACCCTTATTAATATTAATTATTAAATTCAAATATACCCTTTTTGGTCATTTTACATAATCATAAGCTAGTTTTTGCCAAACATAATTTATTCAACAGCTAGCTTATCAGCTACTAGCAAGCTTATCAATCAACAGCTAGCTTATCAGCTATCCGCTAGCTTATCAGCTACCAGCTAGCTTATAAGCTACGCTTGCCAAACATAGCCTTAAGTTAAGGAATGATGAATTCCTCAAATTGTGGAATTCGATGGAAGTCAAAGGATTCCATCAAGTTTATTCAGCGAACCAAACATCACTAAGAAAGTTGGTCAATAAATTCTACAAGCCAAACATCACTAAGAAATTTGGTCAAAGAAATTTTTCATTCCCAATTCCATCAAATTCTTTTAAATTCCGCGATTCAGACAGCCCCTTAATAGAACGTTATGAAATACATTAAAAGCTATAGAAAAACAATAACGAAAAAGGAGAACTTTCTTTGACATTTATAAAATTCCCCATATGAAAAACAATCACTAAAAAGGACAACGTTCATTTAATAAAATAAAAAAGAGTATCAATAGTGTTTTTCTTTCTCATAAGAATTATCATTGTCGTTATCGTTATCATTGGTATCGGGTTCATCGCACATAGGTGTGGTGAAATAAAACGGGCCAAGGATGTGTTTGATCATGTCTCGATACACCATGGTTGGGCGGCCAAGCTTCACTCCAGCCTTGCCTCCGGCAAAATCAGTGGGGATGTTGCAAATAGGGTCAGGCGAAGAAACGAGCCTTGTGAAACAAGCTTCGGGCTTTATCTTCTTTCCATGGATGTATTTATTTATTGTGACCTCAAACTCACCGGCTAAGTCAGTCTCGTCCCTTCCGTAGTAAATTATCCTCTTTCTTTCGTCCATACACGTCACGGAAACAATACAACCTAAAAAGAACAAAATAAAACAATTAACTTCTATGTTCTTTTTATTTCAACAATTAAATTGTATGCAAATTTGTGTAATTCGTAAATAAACGAAGATGCAATAAGTTATTCCTACATTCGACATACAATCTTAACACTCCATTTAGCTATTGACATACATTTTTTTGTAACATATGAAAAGTATGATTCGCGTACAAGTTATGGAGTAAAATAAGACTGTTAACGTCCAATAAGCATATATGAGTTTTAGAAATAGAAAAAAAAATATTCGTAAATTCGTATGTGTACCTTTGATAGGTTTATGGCTGTTAACCCATTCGTTCCACCCCTCGGTGCAATCTTGACAAAGCACTTTGCCACCAACACGTATTACTCCGCCACCGATGGGATCCTCCCAACATTCCCCTACGTTCATCACCATTGCAACGGCAACGAGTAATACTATTGACCGGATCATCTTGATCCTGTATTTTGTCCGTCTTTTTAACACAAAATAATTAAAAGTTGGTAAATATATGTAATGAAGACGAGTAGTATATGTTGCATATGTAAGTGTATATATAAAGAAGAGGCATTGACCGATAAATGAAGTGGATGGGAACTACTTGTGACGTGCAAACCATAACCTAAGGTTATCCTAATTTAATAATGAATAATAATAATTAATAATAAGTGGAAATTTGGAAATAAAGATACTAGACTTTGGTTGATTTGGATTTTCCAAATTAATTTTTGATGGATTGAAGATTTAAACTTTTGGTTTTGACTTTTTTGAGTTATAGTGTTAATAGGAGGAATTAGTTTAGGGGTGAGCATTGGGTTCGAATCGGACCGAATTGACATGTACCTGGTTTGGATCCGGCACCTGAAATGGTCGATTGTTAGAATCGAGAACCGGACCGTCGTTTCGGGTTTTTCGGTCAAAATCTTTAACCCAATTATCATTCATTCTTCAATTTCTTGATTTTTGATTCGTATGGCGATGTTGATGGTTTTTTGATGGCTGATGGATTTAATTTATGGATAAATTTCAATTTCTTTAAAAATTTGATTTTAATGTCTATCAATTAAACTAGTGGTCAAATCTCGTAATATTTCATCCAATTTTTTTTAAAATAAAAACCATTAACAAATTAGGCCATGAGTACCGGTTGATGGGGGCTTAGGCGGGCTGGGGCAAGCGGGCTCGGGGGCTGGGCGGGATCCGGTACGCCCTCTATCGGGGCTGATGGCATGAGGGCTCCAGTGGCGTGGTGACACCGAGCTAGCCGCTCCTCTCCCTCTCTCACCCTATTTTTTTTCTTTTGATGTATTTGTTTTTTTTCCGGGGGAAGGAGGGTTCGGGTACTAACAGAGAAGACTATAGAGAGCTTATAAAGGATTTATGGAAAAGTTGACATGACGCAAATGTGGTAGAGCGCCGCTAACTCATGGCCTAATATTTCATCCAAAAACCATTAGTAATCTCATATTAATTGCACCCAAAGTGTTTACAATTCATCTAGTAAATCTGGTGATCAATATATAATAATTAAGAACATATATAATGATTAAATTAGTGAAGAGAATATACGAATTTGACATATCATTTGATATTAAAATTTAAATACTAATAAATCAATCGACCAAAATGTTGCACAGATAAATCATATGAAAAACATAACAAACTTTTAACCAAATTTAAAAATTGTTATGTCGGGCCCTCTCCTCGTTCGCCCGTTGGCCTATTGGGATAGCAGTCTTCGGGCTTTGCCTGCCCTTTCTAATAAGAATTATGGCTCGGCCCGGGAAAGCGCTGGCAACAACAGAAAGGAAGGGGTCCATGTAGCTGCTGCGCTCGCCCCCCTCTTAGTCAATGAGGGGGCAGGTTCGGCATCTACTACAAAAGAGAGAATCCACTTCAGATAACCACGCCTCTGCTAGGCATCGTGTGGAATGGCCAAGAGCGAACCTTATTGGATATATAATCCAAGTCGAGAGTGGAGTTACGGGAACAACCGTCTGATGGAAAACGACTTTCGCGTTCGATTCAGAGAGCACTTTTTTCGTTGAGAATTCCTTGTTCCCTCTTGATAGACCAGCGGCGAATTCAAAACTTGTGGGGCCCTATCTATTCCATCTCTCGAGTCCCGAAGAAAACCCCCCTCCCCTTCGGATTCCATCTCTCTTTTGACTCTATAAAGTGTTAAACTCATATCAATGTATGCTTTTAGGGTTAAATATGTCCCTGCTGATCTACTTAATTATCGACCACAACTTTCCACATATACACTGAGTTTGGAACAAGAACATATATATATATATATACACACACACACAATGGACTCCTCATCAACTAACCATATATTGATGTTGTAAAAACTAATAAATAAGATATTAAAAATATATGAATAAATGAGAAAGGAAACAAAAGCAATTAAGCATCCAATAAAATGAATCGAAGAAAGAAGGTCTTAACTAACACCATATTGATTGGGTGACACAAAAGTCTCGATGTATATCGTCGAAAAACCCATTTCGGAACTTGAACAAATTACGTCTACAATGTTCTTCTCTGGGTCTACTTTGCAAATCTCGCCGCAATCATCCTTCTTAGTAAGCATGATCAAATTTCCATTCCTCATCAAATGTAATGGCCGTATTATTGGCCGTCGTATGTATAACTAATATTTACCATATTTGTCCAATCGCCATCTCCATTCATCCGCCACATCTCGATTGTCCATGTTCTACTGAACCACCATGATGAGTCCCCTTTAAATGTCGTCAACTCAATGCACCCTCTTACAACCATCAATCTCGATGGTCTACAACTAGGCGGAATCGCTATCTTTGTGAACTTTTCTGTCTTCAAGTCAAACCTTATAATTACACATCTTTCTTTCCGGAGCCATCTTAAAAAGTGGACTTTTCCATCCAACAAATTATGATCACCTGCAGCAGCATACGGTGTATGGTTTCCGTAGTCATCGATTGTTGACTCGAGCTTTCTCCATGAGTCAGATTTCAACGAGTACAAAATAAACAATGCCATCATTGGTTATACTTAGAATCTTGTAGTCATCATCACTACAATTGTAATACAGCTTAAACATGCTGTAGTCGTTCGCATCACTTGGTTTAGATACTGTCTTATACTCACCCGTCAAAGGATTCCATAATATTATATCAGATAATTTGTTGGTGCTTCGCCGCTCTATGCCTACGCATACCAGTCCATTCACAGAAGATGCAAAAATCAGAGCATAACCTATGAATGGGTAACAACAATGCTTGGCAATTAAACCATCTTCACAGTTGATGGTCTGGAAATATTTGGTTTTTGATGATATAAATCTACTTTGAAAGAGAAGAAGATTTTCATAGCGGCTGCGGACGTCGACGGCGGTTACATGGTGGAGATGGATGTTGGCAAACAAGGGTGTTGCCAGGAACGACCGCCATTGCTTGCAAACACACTTGAAACGAAACAAGGATTTGGCCGGCAGCTTTGGTAGTATGTGGAATAACACTATCTCCGGAGAAAGCTCCGGCATTGTGGTTTTTTTCCGGTTAGCCATGGTTTTCTTAGGTTAATTCTAATGTACCAATTTTAATGTACCAATTTTTGGTATATATAAAGGGAGGTGAGATCGATAATGATTAAAGTTGATAAATGGTTATTTAATTTAATTATGGAAGGTGATTCTCTTACTTTATAGTTTAATATTGTTATTTGTTTTATTTAAAGGTATAGATTTACACTATCCAGATTTCAAAACCTCTTATTTTATCTACAAATTTGCGTAGTAACTAATTAAATAATTCTACAATTTTTTCTAAGATTTTTTGCAACTTCTTTATTTAATTTTTTAGTTTATTTATGTTAATTATCTCTCGTATATTTTCTATACTTAAAATTTAAGTAGTATGCTGATATAAGTATATTATATGTATAAAAACGATTTTTAATAGTTTTTATTCAAATTCTTTATAATTAATATAATATAATTTACCATTTGAGAAAATCATTAAAGCGAAAACTAAATAATTAATATGACATATTTATCTATACCATATTGCTAGAATGAAGGCTACTTATGCAATACAAATACATATCAATTTTAATATTTCGTTTTAGTCTAAGGGTGTTATAGTTCGATTTTATGTGGTTAATTTTAAAACACATTTTAATTTTTGTATAAAATACAAATTTGAAAGATAAAAAATTGATAAAATTATATTGTCAGTATCATTTTTTTTTTGTAATTTATTTAATTCAAAATTTATATTGTAGTTTAATTTAAGTTTAATAACTAAGTAATTCTTTTAATAATATAATTTTTTACAGATAATAATTAAGTATTTTGCTAGAAGTAAATGATTATTCTAGTTATTTTTAAATTTCTTATATTTAAAATGATATATCTTTTCTATATATAATTATGTTTATCTATAGTTACTTACATGAATTAAAAAATTTTGTATCAATAAACAATATTTTATATATAAAAAATGTTTTTAAGATTTCTATTCTTTGTAATATAGTATGAATAATTTATCCGAGTTAGTCTTTAAAACCTTTTTTATGCACAAAGTATGAATAATTAACTAATTTTTTATTTCTGCTTCTTTCTTTTCATCCATCTTTATACTATTTATACTAGTGGTCGTTAATGCTCACTCATATATTGCTTTCTAAATACAAATTTCTTGGTGATTTTGTTTTTTCTATAGTAATCTCATTTGTTAAATTTGTAGCTCATCGGAAACATTTTTGGATGTGTATTTTGTTGAAGGAAAAGGGTGACATAACACACACATTAACGAGAACATATTACCCTATGTTCTCGACTATGGAGACAAACATGGAGACAAACATGGAGAAAAAGAAAGGGATGGAGGGATTTCTTGAAACTAACAAATAAGACATTGCAAAGATATGAGTAAGTAATATGCACAACCCCACGTTCGAATCCTGGGGTGAGCAACTAGAGGCCACTGAGTATTAATCTCAGGGAGCATGCTTTCGCTCTCGATAAAACTTACCAAAAATGTAATCTGGCAAAGTTCGATTGAACCTTATCAAAAAAAATAAAAAAATATGCCCTTTAAACATGATTGTCTTGTTGGTTCTTTGTCTAATAACTTGTATAATAAATATACATACAACCAATGCCATTCTTGTTTTTTTTTTATGTCATGGAAATTAATTGCAATATATTCGTGCATGCAAAATTGGGTCTATACACACCATGGGTGTTAAAAGAACACAAGTGAGTACTTGTTAGTAACTTTTATTTATTGTTTGTCCAGTATGGATCTTTTTTGGCCAGTAGACTAAAGTCTCTAGATGAGACTAGCTAGTTGTTTCTAGTTCTCATAACATAGTCTCCCTACGTATAATTATGTGTGACAAAGCACTTTGCCGTCAACGCGTATTACTCTGCCACCGATGGGCTCCTCCCAACATTCCCCTACGTTCATCACCATTGCAACGGCAACGAGCAATACTAGTGATCGGATCATCTTCATCCTGGATTTTGTCTTTCTTTTTAACACAAATAATTACAAATTGGTAAATGTATGTAATGAAGAAAAGTAGTATATGTTGCATATGTATGTGTATATATAAAGAAGAGGCATTGACCGATAAATGAAGTGGATGGGAACTACTTGTGACGTGCAAACCATAACCTATGGTTATCCTAATATAATAATAAATAATAATAATTAATAATAGGTGGAAATTTGGAAATAAAGATACTAGACTTTGGTTGATTTGGATTGTCTAAATTAACTTTTGATGGATCGAAGATTTAAAGTTTGATTTTGACCTTTTTGAGTTATAGTGTTAACGAGGTTTTTTAGCCCCGCGTTGCAAGGAGAGGGAAGGTAATGAAAATATAGTGACGCAAATCAACAAAAAGCAGTTGAAATGTTACATAAATCGATAGGACAACTATGGTGCAAATGACGATTCATTATTAACGTAGAAAAGAAAATTCCATGAGAAAATATAAAATTGAAATCGGATTAATGTAGCTTTTGTTGTGGTCAATATCTTTGGTTAACTATACTGATTAAAATTAGGATGATTAACCTGGGCTTGTTATCGTAGTTCTTAAACCATCTCCAACCATAACACCTAAAACAGCAAATCTAGTAGGTCCATTCACATAAAATAAAAACTATACTCTAATCCAATGCATAATACACTCTAAATATAACACTAAATCTATGGATTATCCATAAAAATAACATATTTTTCTTACTATTAAACTATTTTAAATAATAATTATTTTTTTTGAACGGCGAAAGATTTATAAACGAGAAGGGAAACTAGCAAGAAGCAAGCCCAGCTACACCACAAAAACCGAAGAGGGGTTACAAATCCAATCAGTCCAGTTTGCACTAACCCTCCTATAACACCTCGACTTAAGCCAAGAAAAGATAGTCGTTTGGATCAAGTTCGCCGTTCCTTGAGGGTTGAAAGACTTGTTGAAAATTGCATCGTTCCTTCCTTTCCACATTATCCAGAAGTAGGCCTGCCCGATTATTTCCTTTAAAGGTCTATTCAAATCTGGTTGGTTAGTGCAGCAGGTATCTTCAAAGAATTCAGAGATCGTGTTGCTGTGCATGGGAATTTTGTTCCACCAGCAGTTTAGTTGCTTTCGAACCTCAGACGCCACTCTACATATGATGAATAAGTGATCTCCAGATTCGCTATGATTGTTACATAACGGGCAAGTGTCATTGTCCAAGCGAAAGCCTTTGTTGATCAAATTAACCTTGGTAGGCAGCCTGTCCAAACGAGCCCTCCAAGTGTGAATCCGTACTTTTAACGGTACCAGATTGTTCCACAACGTTGGCGTTCCAGCAGGGGCGAAGCTAGAAATTTAAGTTAGGGGGGGTCTATTATTCGATGTCATATTTTGTTCTACTTGTTGTGTATCCGTGCAATGCATTAAAATGCAATTTTTTTTTATAAAATGAAAATAAAAAAGTAATAAAAATTTTCATCAAAACACATTTGCTAATTCAAAAACTCGATAAAAGAACGAGAAGAAATAAATATCGATATTGTATCAAAATAAAGATTCAATAATTTATGGTTTAGTTTGGTTAATATAAAACTTCATTATAATTTAAATATTCCAAATAAAGGTATAATTTAGTTTTAGTTTTGATAACATGATATATTTTATATCAAAGTAATGGTTGAGTATTTTGTAATTTTGTTAAGTTCTATGATTAGTTTATATATGAATGCGTTTATTAGGTGATTATTAAATTAGTTTAGAAAACTTTAAAGCTTAAATATTACAACAAAATCGAGTTTATAAAACATCTAAAATAAATAAAAGTGTTAACAGAGTGTTTTATAATACCTAAATTTATAGAATCAAACAAAAAAAATAATTTAACTAAAAGTGTTATAATAAGTTTATAGGGTAATTTTGAACGTCTTAACAAGTTTTTTTATGTCATTTTCAAATTAATGTGTCATATTAGTTAACTTTTTAGGAAGTCTTTGATAAGTGTCCTATAAACCTGTCTTTTTGGAGGACATTTGTATTTATAGAACATTGTTCAAATAACGTCATATAAAATAGTTAAGATGATGATTTATTTGAAAAATGTTTTAAAAAACTTTTTACAATATCCAAAACATCAATAATTTTTTCTTAAAACTTTTAAATTGAAATTTTTTTATTTGATTCTAGCAAACACTATATTAGGATATTTTTTAATTTTAGACATATTTGTAAACTTAAAGGAATAGGAACTTATCGCTCTATATAATTTTAACGTTTTTTACTTGAGTAGTTTATTATACAGTATATATTAAAAAAATATATAATATTGAAAAAAAAAACTCTTCTAATATAAGAAATGATTTTCTCTAAATAAAATATGCTTGTTGTTGGGGTGGCGCCGCTTAGCAAAACCAATTTTTTCAAACCATATCCCAATATTAGTTTTATGTTTGGCTGTGAGTTGGGGGAGGCCAGACACCCGCCTGCCCCCCTATTCCCTCCGCCACTAGTTCCAGTGCGTGGTAGTTGCATATCGTCAATGGCGTATCTTAGAGATGCAACCGAGAAGTTACCCGACGGAGTTAACCCCCACTTCCAACTATTGTCTCCTTGATCGAGAGAGATGTTTCGGCAGTAATTATAATTATTATAATTTTGTATACATATTATGATTAATAAACAATTACTAATCAATTTATTTAACAAAAACTTTTTAAAATAAAAACGTAAAATATATAAAGATATAAATTAAAAGCATAATCAATTATATATAGTTTACATTATACATGTTAATATATAGTTATGTGTAACAATTAATACATGAAATTAAGATAAGAGTTAATGGTTGGCCCTAAAATGAGAGTGATTCATTTGATAGAACTGAAAAAGGAAATATAATAATATGATAATAATGACTACTGTAGCTTATGAATAGTACCAAACATTTGGTAAATGTTAGGAGTTTTAATAGGAGGGACTAGTTTAGGCGGTGAGCATCGGGTTCGAATCGGATCGAATTGACCTGCACCCGGTTTGGATTTGGCACCTGAAATGGTCGATTCTTAGAACCGAGAACTGGATCGTCGTTTCGGGTTTTCCAGTCAAAATCTTCAATCCAATTATCATTCATTCTTCAATTTCTTGATTTTTGATTCGTATGGTGATGGCGATGGTTTTTTGATGGTCGATGGATTTTATGGATAAATTTCAATTTCTTTATAAATTTCATTTTAATGTCTATCATGAATTAAACTAGTGCTCAAATCTCGTAACATTTCATTCCAATTTTTTTTTAAATATAAACCATTAACAAATTAGGTCATGAGTACCGGTTGATGGGGGTTTAGGCGGGTTAGGGCAAGCGGGCTCAGAGGCTAGGCGGGATCAGGTACGCCCTCTATCGGGCTAACGGCATGAGGGCTCCAACGGCGTGGAGACACCGAGCTAGCCGCTCCTCTCCCTCTCTCACACTATTCTTTTTCTTTCTTTTATTGTATTTGTTTTTTAGGGGAGGGGAGGGAGTTCGGGTACTAACAAAGAAGACTACAGAGAGCTTATAGAGGGTTTATGGAAAAGTTGATATGACGCTGATATGACGCATATGTGGCAGAGCCTCATACGTACTCATGGCCTAATATTTCATTCAAAAATCATTATTAATCTCATCTTAATTGCACCCAAAAATGGTTTACAATTCATCTAGTAAATCTGGTGATCAATATATTATAAATAAGAACAAATATAATGATTAAATTAGTGAAGAGAATATACGAAATTGACATATCATTTGATATTAAAATTTATATATTATTAAATCAATCGACCAAAATGTTACACACATAAATCATACGAAAAACATAACAAACTTTTAACCAAATTTAAAAATTGTTAATTAAGTGTTAAACTCATATCAATGTATGCTTTTAGGGTTAAATATGTCCCTGCTGTTCTACTTAATTATCGACCGCAACTTTCCACATATACACCGAGTTTGGAACAAGAACATATATATACAAATGGACTCCTCGATCATCAACTAACCAGTATGATGTTGTAAAAACTAATAAATAAGACGATAAAAAGATATGAATAAATGAGACAGGAAACAAAAGCAATTAAGCATCCAATAAAATGAATCGAAGAAAGGTCTTAACTAACACCATATTGATTGGGTGACACAAAAGTCTCAATGTATATCTTTATAAAAACCATTTCGGGACGCGAACAAAATACGTCTACGGTCTTCTTCTCTGGGTCTACTTTGCAAATCTCGCTGGAATCATCCTTCTTAGTAAGCATGATCAAATTTCCATTCCTCATCAAACGTAATGGCCGTATTCCGTCGTCATGTGTATAACTAATATTTACCATATTTGTCCAATCGCCATATCCATTCATCCGCCACATCTCGATTGTCCATCTTCTACTTAACCACGAGTGTGACACCGCTTTAAATGTCGTCAACTCAATGCACCCTCTTACAACCATCAATGTCGATGACCCACCTCTACAACTACGCGGAATCCTTATCTTTGTGAACTTTTCTGTCTTCAAGTCAAGCCTTATAATTACAAATCCTTCTTTCCCGGGCCCCGTTAAAAAGTGGAGTTTTCCATCCAACAAATTATGATCACTTGCAGCAGCATACGGTATATGGTCTCCGTGGTGGTCGACTGTTGACTCGAGCTTTCTCCATGAGTCGGATTTCAACGAGTACATGTAAACAATGCCAAAAATGGTTATACTTAGAATCTTGTAGTCATCATCACTACAATTGTAAAACAACTCAAACTCGTCGTAGCGGTATGCATCAATTGGTTTAGATAACTTCTTATACTCACCCGTCAAAGGATTCCATAATATTATATCAGTTAATTCGCTGGTGCTTCGCCGCTCTATGCCTACGCATAACAGTCCATTCACAGAAGATCCTAAAATCATAGCATAACCTCTGAATGGGTAACAACAAGGCTTGGCAATTGAACCATCTTCGCAGTCGACGGTCTCGCAGTAATTACGGCTTTTTGATGTATATACTTTATGCAAGAAAAAAACTTTTTCATGGCGGCTGCGGTCGACGGTGGTTACATGGTGGAGATGGATGTTGGCAAACAAGGGTGTTGCTAGGAAGGACCGCCATTGCTTGCAAACACACTTGAAACGGAGCAATGACTTGCCCGGTAGCTTTGGCAGTATGTGGAACAACAGAATCTCCGCTGAAAGATGCGGCGGTTTGATTTTTTTTCCGTTTCGCCATGGTTTAGTTGATTCAACTGAATCAATTTGGTGTATATAGAGACGAGATAATTATTAAAGTTGATTGATAATGGTTATTTGATTTATGGGAGGTGAAGATTCTGTTACTTTATATGGATTAATATTGTTTTCTTTGTTTTATAATTTATATGAAGGTATGAATTTACGATCCAGATTAAAAAACTTTAATATATCTACAAATTTTGGATGATAAATAATAATTAAATAGTTCTATATTTATCCGTAGATTTTCACAACAACTTCTTTATTTAATTTACGTTAGTTATTAACTTATTATCAATTTAATATAAAATTCCGGTTTCTAAACAAATCCCTTTATTCAAATTTTAATACAATGGTTATTTGATTTATAGGAGCTGAAGATTCTCTTATTTTATGAATTAATATCGTTTTTTATTTCATTTAAAATGGAGCAAGGAGCCAAGGAATTGGCCAGGCAGCTTTGGTAGTATGTGGAAAAACACTATCTCTAGAGAAAGCTCTGGGAGTGTGATTTTTTCTGCTTGGCAATGGTTTTCTTAGGTTAATTCTAATGTACCAATTTCTGTATATATAAAGGTGAGATAATGATTAAAGTCGATAAATGGTTATTTGATTTATGGGAGGTTAAGATTCTCTTACTTTATAGATTAGTATTATTATTTGTTTTATTTAAAGGTATAGATTTACTATGGAGATTTCAAAAACTCTTATTTTATCTACAAATTTGCTTACTAAATAGTTAAATAATTCTATGATTTTTTTATTCAATTCTGTAGTTTATTTATGTTAGTTATTAATTTAAAAATAAAATTCTGATTTCTAACAAATTCTTTTATATATCCAAGGTCTTATAAATGTGTTTTCAATCCTCACGTATATTTTTCTTTAATTTAAATTTTAAGTAATATGCTGATATAAATATATCATATATAAAAAATGATTTTTAATAGCTTTTATTCAAATTCTTTATAATTAATATAATATGATTTATCATTTGAGAAAATTATTAAAGCGAAAACCAAATGGTTAATATGCCATATTTATATGTATACTATATTACTAGGAGGCTACTTGTGCAATATAACAAAATATATATCAACTTTAATATTTTGTTTTATTTCTTTAGTGTACGGTGTTATAATTCGATTTTATGTGTTTTGAGAACATAATAATGTTTTTATCTTTTAAATAAAATACAAATTTGAAAGATATAAAAAATTGATAAAATTATATTATTAGAATCAAATTCTCATTTTTTTGTAATTTATTTAATTTGGTTTTTATATTGTAGTTTAACTTAAGTTTAATAACTAAGCATTTCTTTAATAGCAATTTTTTTTTATACAAGATAATAATTAAGGGGGCGTTTGGTTCATTTCAGGGAATAGGAATGAAAATGAAAATGGGAATGCAGGAGAATGGGAATAGGAATGAGCATTGCATTGATGCTGTTTGGTTAACCCACTATAATCAATGAAAAATTGCTTCATATTGAAAAAATATGTTTTTCCATCTTGAAAATACAAAAGATGTTTCATTTAACATCCATAGATGGAACAATGGGTGGAAAAAAGAACCAAGTAGAAATAAAAATTTCATTCCCCCCAATTTGGTCAGGAATGGAAATTAATGGATCTGCAGGAATGATTCCATTATATAATATCAAACCAAACAGCAGTTTTCATTATCATTCTCATTCCTGACTGCTCAATACCCCCAACCAAACGCCCCCTAAGTATTTTGTTATAAGTTAATTGAGTATTCTAAATATTTTTAGATTTTTTATATTTAAAATGAAATATTTATCCTGTATATAATTATGTTTATTAGACTAATTTAAAAAATATATATCAATAAACAATATTTTATTTCTTCAAAAAAAAATATTTTATAAGTTAGAGTCTTTAAAACCTTTTTTATACACAAAGTATAATTAACTGATTCTTTATTTCTACTTCTTTCTTCTTATTTGTCTTTATACTATTTATACCGGTGCCCGTTAACATTCACTCACATATTGCTTTCTAGATGCAAATTCCTTGGTGATTTTGTTTATCTATAGTAATCTCGTTTGTTAAATTTGTAGCTCTTCGTAACCATTTTTGGTTGTTTATTCTTGGGAGGAAAAGGCCGGGTGACATAACACACACATTAACGAGAACACATTAGCCCTGTGTTCTCGACTATGGACAGAAACATGGAGAAAAAGAAAGGGGTGGAAGAATTTCTTGAAACTAACAAATAAAACATTACAAAGAGTAATATGCCCTTTGAACATGATTACCTTTTTGGTTCTTTATCTAATATAATTAATATGCATACAACCATTGCCATTTTTGTGTTTTTATATATATGTCATGGAAATTAATTGCTATATCCATGCATGCAAATTGGGTCTATACATCATCATGGGTGTTAAAGAACACAAGTGAGTACTTGTTGAAATTGAAATGAGAAAAGAGAGGATAGAGATTCTTTTTTTGGTGTCATATAAACTCAATTTTATTGTAGTGGCGACACTTTCAGGTAAGTGTTAACAACTTAACCATGGTAAGCACTCTCATTTCTTGTCTTAGCTTATCGAGCAAGAATTCTAATCTTTGTCATATTCATCTACTAAGATAATTTAACTTGATAAACATTTATCCGGATAAATGTTTAGTGAACGGTCCCTCTACCTTGACTTTGTGCATATACATTGAGTTTGGAACAAAGAACATATACGCATGGATATTGATTTAGAATTTTTATCAGTTCAGTCAGATCTTCAAAATTACCCCCTTCCCATCAAATTTCCTTCTAATTTCTTATTTCTATTTCTTTCTTCTCCCCATTCTTTATATTATTTACTATATATAGTGTTCGTAATCGCTCATTCATATATTGCTTTTTGGATGCAAATTTCTTGGTGATTTTGTTTCTCTGTTAGTAATGTTATTTGTTAAATTTGTAGCTCTTTGAAAACATTTTTGGATGTTTATTTTGGGGGAGGAAAAGGGTAACATAACACACACATTAACGAGAACACATCAGCCCTGTGTTCTCGACTATATATGGAGAAAAAGAAAAGGATGGAGGTAAGAATGGCAACAGGTCGGGTCGGGGAGGGTTTTGCATCCTCTGTCCCCGTCCACGAAATTGGAATACATTCCCGTCGCCGCTCTGTTCCCCGTTGGGTTTTTATTTGGGGAGCCCTGTCGGGGAATTTATTCCCCGTCCCCCACCGAACCCCAGACCCAACCCCAAACCCGACCCCGACCCGATCATTGAAAAAAGATCCAAAATTATAAAAATGTTGGAAAATCATGTCCAAAGACAATGTAACAATTAACTTGATACTAGTTACTAATTAAATTTAAACAAGTTCATAGTTGAATAAACAACATATATATATATATATATATATATGTTGTTTATATTAAGTAGACGAAAGTTCAAATGTGAACTCAATTTTGGTTGTGAACGTGAGGACGTATCTCAGCCACTCATCCGGTCAATAAAAGCAGCTTTGACCGGGTCCCCTCCTTTAATAATCTCTACCCTCCCATGAATCGCGTCAATCCTCCGTGATCGCGTCCACCATAACCGAAGATGTGTGGCTGAGATTCGTCCTCACGTTCACAATCAAAATTGAGTTCACATTTGAACCTGACCCATATTAAGTGTGTGTGTGTATATATACATATCGGGGTGGGGGTACCTTGCCCTGTCCCCGAACCTGAAGAAATCCTCGAAAAGTTTCCCGCTACCCGACTCCAACCCAAAATAGTGCAACCTGACCCGACCCGACCCGAACGTATTCGGGGTTAGGTTTTCCCGTGGGTTCGAAGTTTTCTCCCATCCCCTAGGTGGACGATAATTTTTTTTGAAAAGGAGAATAAGTAATATATATGCCCTTTAATTGAACATATATGATTTTCTTGTTGGTTCTTTATCTAATTATCTAACATCTTGTATAATAATATATACAACCAATGTCATTTTTGTGTTTTTGTATGTCATAGAAATTAAGCGCAATATATTCATGCACGCAAAATTGGGTCTATAAGCCTTAAAGAACACATGAGACTACTTGTTGAAATCTTGTTTGTAGTCGAGTATGGGTATTTTTGCAAAATGTTACACATAAATCATATGAAAATATAATATAATTTTTTAACCAAATTTAAAAATTGAACTAGCTTAATTAATTTGTTAAACTCATATCAAGATATGCTTTTAGGGTTAAATATAACTTTCCACGGACAGATACATCGGGTTTGGAACAAAATGGACTCTGCATCAACCAACCAACCGGTAATTATTGCTTTAAAACTAACAAATAAGACATTACAAAGATATAAATAAATGAGACAGGACACAAAAGAAATTAAGTATCTAGCAAAATGAATTAATTGAAGGAAGAAGGTCTTAAGTAACATATTGATTAGGTGACACAAAAGTCTCGATGTATGTTCGCAGAGGACCTATTGTGGAACCTGAACACAATTCGTCTTCGGTGTAATTCTTCTTAGGGTCTACTTTGCAAATGCTGATGCCAATGCCGTAAAAGGTAAGCTTGACGATCAAATTTCCATTCCTCAACAAATACAATGGCTTCGTTCTCATTGTTCGATCAACATCGGGTGGATAACTAATATTCACTATTTGCATCCATTTGCCATCTCCATTCATCCGCCACATCTCGATCATCCTTGTTCCCCGTAACACCTTTCTAAATCTCGTCAGCTCAATGCACCCTCTTACAACCATCAAACTCAAGTTCTCACGGCCACAACTAGGTGGAACCGCTATCTTTGTGAATTTTTGCGTCTTCAAGTCAAACCTTATAATTATATATCTTGATCTCTTCCCCATTAAGAAATGGAGTTTTTTATCCAACAAATTATGATCACCAACACACGGTATACGGTCTTCATGGTCTAGTGTTGACTCGAGCTTTCTCCATGAGTCGGATCTCAATGAGTATATATAGACATTGCGGTCGGTGGTAATACTTAGAATCTTGTAGTCATCATCAAGGTTGTTAAGCTCGCGAGCTTGATCGTAAGCTCGTACGAGTTTAAGAGCCTAGCCCACAAAAGCTAGCCGACTCGTAAATAGGCTCGTTCAGATGTAGACTCACATAGGCTCGTAAAGTCGACTCGTAAGCTCGTAGGCTCGACTAGCGAGCCGATCCTATGATTTTGATGAAATATTCAAAAAATTTCAAACTACCCTCTTGTGTATAGAAAACCTTTTAATTTTAGGTCTAAAACCTTTTTGTTGTTAAAGGTCTAAGGAAAGAAAACCACAAAAAAACAAACTATTGTCAACTTCTAACTTCAGTGTCGCCTCCCACATATCGACGCATTCTGCCCTAACCCTCGACGACCCATCGGCTGTTGACCCACCGGCCAACGACGCCCTTCCGGCGCCGACCGACCACCCTTCCACTTGCAGTTGCTGCCATTCAAATCGATTTGGTACTTTTATTTGTTTGAAGTTATTTTGACTTTTGAGTATTGTTAAGAGTTAAGACTTAAGACTATGTTATTTTGAGTATTGTTAAGACTTAAGAGTTAAGATTTAAGACTATGTTATTTTGAAATATGAATGTATGTTATTTTGAAATGGATGTTGAAATATGGATGTATGTTTTCGAAATTTGAAGTAGGATCTTATATAAAAATTTATACTGACTTGTAGTAGGATCTTACGATCCCGATCCCGAGCTTACGATCCGATTTTGCAAAAATAAAAACGATCCTATGTAGGCTCCCGATCTTAACAACCTTGGTCATCATCACTACAACTGTAATACAACTCAAATGCCATTGCATTCCTGCTGTAGCATTTTGTATCAATGGGTTTAGATAACATCTTATACTCACCGGTCAAAGGATTCCATATTGTCATATCAAAGAATTCGGTGGTGGTGTGTTTCAGTATGCCTACACATACCAGTCCATTCACAGAAGATGCTACGATCCAAGCATTTTGATTATAGTCTTCGAACGGGTAACGACAAGGCTTGGCGACTGAACCATCTTCGCAGCCAATGGTCCGGAAGTTGCTGTTGATGCCATGAAAAGAACTTTTTCATGGCGGTGGGGGTCGACGGTGGTTAGATGGTGGAGATGGATATTGGCAAACAAGGGTGTTGCTAGGAAGGACCGCCATTGCTTGCAAACACACTTGAAACGGAGCAAGGACTTACCCGGCAGCTTTGGTAGTATGTGGAATAACACTATCTCCGGTGAAAGCTCCGGCGGTGTCATGTTTTTCCGATTGGCCGCCGTGGTTGGGTTAATTATAATGTACCAATTTCTGTATATAAAGGTTAGATAATGATTAATGGGAGGTGAAGATTCTTTTACTTTATGGATTAGTATTGTTTTTTGTTTTATTTAAAGCTATAGATTTGCTATCCAAATTTCAAAAACTCTTAATTTATCTACAAATTTGCGTAGTAAATGATTAAATAATTCTATAGTTTTCTTAGATTTTTTACAACAACGTTCCTTATTTAATTTTATACTTTATTTATGTTAGTTATTAATTTTAAAAAACGAATCCAACATCGAAAACGGTTCGGTTTCGGTTTTGGTTTCCATCTCGATTGAAAAACCGAATCGAGTTGAAAACCGCAATCGGTTCGATATCGGTTATGGTTTCCATCTCGACCGGAAAAAACAAACTGGGCCGAAAACCAAAATCGGTTCTATTTCGGTTTTGGTTTCCATCTCGCGCGGCGGAGAAAAAACCGGGCCGAGCTGAAAACCAAAATCGGTTTGATTTCATTTTTGGTTTGCATCTCGACCAGAAAAAGCCGAGCCGAGTCGAGCCGAAAACCGTAATCGGTTCAATTTTTGTTTTGGTTTGCATCTTGACCGGGAAAAGCCGAGCCGAGTCGAGCCAAAAATCGTAATCGGTTCAATTTTTGTTTTGGTTTCCATCTCAGCCGGGGAAAAACCGATCCGAACCGAAAACGGTTCGATTTCGATATAGGGGTCGTATCCGTTACAAACCGGATAGTTTGTACAAACTATACAAACCAATCTCAACCATACATTTACATGATCAATGGTGTAGATTAATTAAGTTCCTAAATTTTCTCTCAACCACATTTGAAAATTGCCTAAAAATTAGGAGATAAACAAAATCAATGGAAATCAATGGAAAATCAATGGTTAAGATTTGGTTTGTAGAGTTTGTACAAACTACTTGGTTTGTATTTGATACTTCCTCTATATATATATATATATATATATATATATAATTTGATTGTTTAATTATATATATAATTTAATTATTTAATAAATAAAAAAACCAAGACCGAGACCGAATCGAGATAAGATTTGGAATGAGAGAACGATGGATGGAGATGGGAAAGCCATAGATGGAGAAAACGAGAGGGGGAGGGATGATTCCAATGAATTCCATGGGATATGGCTTGGAATGCCAAATTCCTTGATTCAAGGAATTTGAAGGAATTCGAAGGATTCCTTAGCTTTCATTCCGCGAACCAAACAACAACATGAAATTTGGTCAATGGAATTCGTCATTCCAACTCATTCGAATTCCATCCAATTTCGCAAACTAAACGGCCCTGAAGAGTTAGCTCTGCATAAACAAGTTTAAGATATATAGTTTTAACATTAAAGAGGAAACAAAAAAAAAAAAGAGGAACATGAAACTTATTAGAATCAATACTTTTCAAACGATTGAGTTAGGATAGCATCAATACAATTGATTATTAAAGTATTGGTGAATTGTAATTGAATTTTATACATCTCACACATTGATAAAACTTAACACTTAGGGTTTCTGGGACTGGACAGAACACATGTGCGTTTGGTATTGGGACTGGACAGAACACAGGTGCGTTTGGTATTGGGACTGGACAGAACAGATAGGTACAAGGGGTTTTTGTCCTGCATTTGGGGTGGCTTGTAGTGGAACAGAACAGAACACAATGGAACAAGGGTGGAACACACCTGTTCCACCAAAATACCCAGAACAAGGTGGAACAAGCCCTTTATCCCCAAAATACCCCTTTCACCATATACTTTCTTTCTCAGCATCCATAACCAGAGTTCTTCTACGAGAGCTTCATCTTCTTCCACCCATCGATTTCTTCTACGAGAGCTTCCATTTTCTTCCACCCAACAATTTATTTCATCTTCCACATCAAGAATTTCCATCTTCCAAATTGATGCAGTTCGAACCATCGATTTCTTCTATGAGAGCTTTCATCGACATCTTTCACCCATCAACTCATTCCATCCTCGAGATCGACAGGTTCCTTCTTCCAAATCGACCAACAGGTTCCATCTTCAAGATCGAGATTTCTTGATCGATGTTTGACCAACGAAAACGAAATCGATTTTTGACCACTGAAAATCGAAATCGAATAAGGTAATCCGCTTCTATATAAATCGAAATCGGGCTTTGGCCATTGGAGACTATCGATTTTTGACTCAATCCATTTTGATTTTTGACTCAATTGATTTCGATTTTTGATGTTTTTTGCCACTGGAACTATGAGAACATATTGAAAACCAACTTTCTTCCTCATATTGATGTTATTTTGGCCACTGGAACTATGATTGTGTTGTTAGATTTGTGTTTTTGTCTGAGAGCATTTTCTTGATTTATTTAGAGTGATTATTTGGGGTAAAAGAAGACTAAACAATTGTTAGGGTAAATTGGTCATTTAACTTGTTCCATCATGTTCTGTCCCGTCTTGATATGACCTACTAAACGTTGAACAGCTGTTCTACTCAGTTCTGTTCTGTTCTGTTCCATCTTGTTCTGTCATATCCTGTCCACTTACCAAACGCACCGAAGTTTAAATTTACCTTCAAAAAAGAAGAGAGAGAATGTTCAGAGTACGGTAGGAGCTTTTCAAGCCTTTTTGTTAAAATAAAATAAACGGTCTTAATTATGCAAACCTCTTAATTTTCAGACTTAAAAGGTATTAAGAGGTAATTTTTAATAAGCAAATGACCCCTTAGAGTATTATCAAGTTGCATTACCCTACCGCGCAACGCGCGGGTGACACACTAGTTATGTTTATCTGCAATAACATGAATTTAAATATTGAGCTTTAATAAGTTGTACTTACGTATAATCTACTTGTAATCTTGAATTCTAAGTAATTAATATGCATCAATAAATAATACTTAATAGGCTTAATAGGTAAACCATCTTATTCACACACACATATAAGGGTTTTTTACTTACGATTTAGGCTTTGTTTGGCAAACTAGCTTAATAAGCTAGTTTATGAATAAATATATTTGACAAAAACTAGCTTATAAATATGTATAATGACCAAAAAGTGTATTTTGAGTAGTAATAATTAACATTAATAAGGGTATAATTGAAAAAAGCTATAAAAAGTACTCTTGAAACGCTACTTCAACTAACGAATTAATAAGTTAGCTTAGGGTAGATAACATAAATATTGAAATTGAAAGGGGAAAAGAGAGGATAGAGAATCTTTTTTTCGTGTCTTATAAACTCAATATTGTTGTAGTGGGTACACTTTTCAGGTGAGTGCTAACTATGGTAAAAGTCTTCACCGTACTCTCATTCTGGGTCTTAGCCGTTATCGAATAAGATTTTTGGTCTTTACTAAGGTAATTTAACGTGGTAAGCATTTATTCGAATAAATATTTAAAAACTACCTTGACTTTGTGCATATAGATTGAGTTTGGAACAAAGAACATATACGCAAGGACTCCATACCAATCGACCAGTAATTAATCTCTCCAATAAACTAACAAATAATTAAGACAAAAGATATAATTGAGATAGGAAACAAAAACAATTAAGTATCTACTAAATCATATTGATTCGGTGACACAAAAGTCTCGATATATATCCGCGAAAGGACAACCATATCGGGATCTGAAGAGAATACATCTTCGGTGTTCTTCTTTGGGTCTACTTTGCAAATCCAGCTGCAATCATCCTTCTCAGTACGCATTATCAAATTTCCATTCCTCATCAAACTCAACGGCAGAAGTATTCGGTTGGGGTCGTGTGAATAACTAATATTCACCATCTTCGTCCAATTGCCATCTCCGTTCATCCGCCACATCTCGATTATCCATGTTCCCGGGCTTACGTCTTTAAATATCGTCAACTCAATGCACCCCCTTACAACCATCAATCTGAATTTACCATGTTCCCAACCACGCGGAACCGCTATTTTTGTCAACTTTTCTGTCTTCAAGTCAAGCCTTATAATTATGTATCCATATCCCATAAAATGGAGTTTTCCGTCCAACAAATTATGATCACCTGCATCAGCATACGGTATAAGATCTAGGAGTGTTGACTTGAGCCTTCTCCACGAGTTGGATTTCAACGAGTATATGTAAACATCGCCATCAATGGTTACCCTTAGAATCTTGTAGTCATTATCACAAGAATCATAATACAACTCAAATGTCATTACCAGCATGGTGTAGCATTTTGTATCAATGGGTCTAGATATTGTCTTATACTCACCCGTCAAAGGATTCCATAATATTATATCACAGAATTCGCTGGGGGTTACCCGATGCCTACGCATACCAGTCCATTCACAGAATTAGATGCTATCATCAAAGCATAGCCTTCGAACGGGAAACAACGAGGCTTGGGGAGTGAACCATCTTCGCAGTCGATGGTCTGGAAGTTACGTGGTTTGTCAGGAAAGAAAAGAACTTTTTCATGGCAGGGGCGGTCGATTGCGGTTATACGTTGAAGATGGGTCTTGGCAAACAAGGGTGATGTCAGGAATGACCGCCATTGCTGGCAAACACACTTGAAACGGAGCAAGGACTTGGGCGGCAGCTTTGGTAGTATGTGGAATAAGACTATCTCCGGTGAAAGTTCCGGCGGTGTGATTTTTTTCCGGTTGGCCATGGTTGGGTTAATTCTAATGTACCAATTTGCTCTTTATAAAGGCAAGGTATTGATTAATTTGATATTGGTTATATGATTTATGGGAGTTGAAGATTATCTTACTTTATGGATTAGTATTGTTGTTTGTTTTATTTAAATTTTAAAGGTATGGATTTACTTTCCAGATTTCAAAAATTCTTAATTTATCTACAAATCTCTATATAATTTCTTTATATAATCTTGTTGTTTATTTATGTTAGTTATAAATTTAAAACAAATTCCAGTTTCTAAACGAACTCCTTTTTCCAAGGTAATGATCTTTTTAATTTATATATGTATTATAATAAGGGTGCGTTTGGTGTACTGGACAGGGTGGGACAGGACATGACAGAACAATCCTGTCCTGCGTTTGGCACGCCCCAACCTTGGACTAACTAGAACACACTAGCACAAGACATGGGATAAGTGTGTCCACCCCTCTACCCATGGAACTAAGTGGAACACAGAACTTATTGACCAAAATACCCCTAAAATAAGAAACCTAATCTAATATCCCTTTTTTTTCTTCAACCGCTTTCTCCCAAACTCTATCTCCTCTTCGATTTCACGACTTCAGATATACCTCCCTCTCCGGCGATGTCCGGCGACCTGCGGCTGCTACCTTCCGGCGACCTCCGCCTCCCTCTCTGGTGATGTCCGTCGACCTGCGGCTGCTACCTCCGGCAACGTCCAACGTCCGGCGACCTCCGCCTCCCACTCCGGCGACGTCCGACGACCTGCCACTGCCACCTCCGGCGACGTCCGGCGACCTCCGCCTCCCTCTCCGGCGATGTCCGGCGACCGGCGGCTGCTACCTCCGGCGACCTCCGCCTCCCTCTTCAGCGATGTCCGGCGACCTGCGGCTGCTACCTCCGGCGACCTCCGCCTCCATCTCCGGCAATGTCCGGCGACGTCCGACGTCTAGCGACAACTTATAGACTTTATCAATAAAACAATATTATAAGGTTTTAAATTCTTTGTTATTATGCATTTAAATTGATTATTTATTAATAAAATAGTAAACAACTCATCAGGGTAAACTGGTCATTTTAACATGTTCTGGCTTGTCCTGTCCTATGCTGTTCTATCTTACCAAACGCTGGACACCTGTCCTGTTTTGTCTTGTCATGTTCTATCTTGTCCTGTCCTGTCCTGTTTGCGTACCAAACGCACCCTAACTGAGAAAACCTCATATCTATCTATTATATATAATAAAAGAGTAACTAGAATTCCACATGTAAGAGTCTTTCACTTTCGGTTCATTTAGGCTTATGTAATTAACCATGGTAAGAGTCTTTCACTGTACTCTCATTCATTATCTTAGCTCTTATCGAGTAAGATTTTTAGTATTTGTCATATTCATCTACTAAAATAATTGAACTTGGTAAACACTTATTCAGATAAATGTTTAGTAACCGATACTTATGATGCAATTTGAACAAATATTTAAGCCAAGGTGCAATATTAGTTATTCTTTTTTTTTATATGGAAACTACCTCTTGACTTAATTTATGCATATACATTGAGTTAGGAAACACAAGCAATTATAGGAAACAAAAGCAGTTAAGTATCTACTAAAACATATTGATTGGGTGACACAAAAGTCTCGATATATATATCTGTGGAAGAAGAACCATTTTGAGAACGAAACACAATATGTCTTCGATGTTCTTCTTTGGGTCTACTTTGCAAATCGAGGTGCAAATGCGGCTCCAAGTGTGCATGATCAAATTTCCATTCCTCATCAGATACAATGGCCTCAGGCCTCGGTCGTTTGAATAACTAATATTCACCATCTTCCTCTAATCGCCATTTCCATTCATCCGCCACATCTTGATCATCCATGTTCTCCATAATGCCTCTTTAAATATCGTCAACTCAATGCACCCTCTTACAACCATCAAACTCAAGTCCCGATGTCCACAACTAGGCGGAACAACTATCTCTGTGAACTTTTCCGTCTTCAAGTCAAGCCTTATAATTATGTATCTTCTCTTCTTGTCAAGTTGGAGTGGCCTTAAGAAGTGGAGTTTTTCATCCAAAAAATTATGATCACCAGCGTACGGTATACGATCTTCATATTCTAGTGTTGACTTGAGCTTTCTCCATGAGTCGGATCTCAATGAATATATATAAACATTGCCGTCAATGGTTAAACTTAGAATCTTATAGTCATCATCACTACAAGCGTAATACAACTCACATACCATTGAGTTCCTGCTGTACGTAGCATTTTGTATCAATGGGTCTAGATAACGTTTTATACTCACCCGTCAAAGGATTCCATAATAATATATCACATAATTCGTAGGTGTAATCCTGCCGTATGCCTACGACATACCACTCCATTCACAGAAGATGTTAAAATCGGATCATAGCCTGCAAAAGGGTAACAACGAGGCTCCGCAATTAAACCATCTTCGCAGTCTATGGTCTGGAAGTTGTTTGTTGATGGTAATCTGCTACCCAAGAAAATAACCTTTTCATGGCGATGGTGGTCGACGGTGGTTAGATGGATGTTGGCAAACAAGGGTGATGTTAGGAAGGACCGCCACTGCTTGCAAACACACTTGAAACGGAGCAAGGACTTGGCCGGCTGCTTTGGTAGTATGTGGAATAACACTATCTCCGGTGAAAGCTCTGGCGGTGTGATTCTTTTCCGGTTGGCCATGTTTAGGTTAAATCTAATGCACCAATATAGTGTATGTAAAAGGCGAGATATTAGTTAAGTATGTTGATAATGGTTATTAATTTGATTTATGGGAGTTTAAGATTCTCTTACTTTTCCGGTAAGTGCTAATTTTGGTAAGAGTCTTCATCGCACTCTCATTCCTTGTCTTAGCTTATCGAATATGATTTTCGATATTTGTCATATTCATCTAGTAAGATAATCTAACTTAATTGGTAGTCACTTATCCGGATAAATGTTTAGCCCTCGCTTATGATGCAATTTGAACAAATATTTAAGCCAAGTTATATACAATTAGTTATTCTTTTTTATGGAAACTACCTTGACTTTGTGCATATGCATTAGAGTTTGGAACAAATAAAGAACATATACTCATGGACTACGCATCAACCGACCAGAATTAATCTCTCCACTAAACTAACAAATAATTAAGACAAAAGATATAATTGAGATAGGAAACAAAAGCAATTAAGTATCTACTAAAACATATTGATTCGGTGACACAAAAGTCTCGATAGGAAAACCATAGTGGGATCCAAAGAGAATACATCTTCTGTGTTCTTCTCTGGGTCTACTTTGCAAATCCAGCTGCAATCACCCTTCGTAGTATGCATTATCAAATTTCCGTTCCTCATCAAATACAATGGCAGAAGCATTCGGTTGGGGTCGTGTGAATAACTAACATTCACCATCTTCGTCCAATTGCCATCTCCGTTCATCCGCCACATCTCAATCATCCATGTTCCTGGGCTTACGTCTTTAAATATCGTAAACTCAATGCACCCCCTTAGGCTACACGCACCGCATATGTGGGTTGGCAGCGGGCTTAGCCGCCCTACCCGCCGGGTCACAGCGGCTTGGGTGTGTGGGTTTGTGAAGCCGGCGGCTTGAAGGTGAATCGGGTTGGGAGAGCCGTTGTCAAACGGCTCTCTCCCAACGTATATATTTTTTTTTCTTTTTTTTTTCTTTTTCATTTAATACCTTCTATATATATACCCTCCATACACAACATATACACATACCCAACCAAATATCTTACACAAATTTCTTCATCCTCCAACCAAATTTCTTACACCACTACTCTCTTCTACATACATCCACAATGGCACAACCCGATTATTTGAACGATTCATCATCCACGGATACCGACGAAGACTGGGAACAAGATGCGCAAATGTTTGCGCATCTTGTCCAACAAGCAAACGCATCATCATCGATTCGTCGTTCGAAGGCCCCTAACATAGACAGGGGTCGGGTAGAAGGTAACGCAAGCCTAATGGCGGACTA
Organism: Centaurea solstitialis; assembly: GCA_030169165.1. Lineage (NCBI taxonomy): Eukaryota > Viridiplantae > Streptophyta > Magnoliopsida > Asterales > Asteraceae > Centaurea > Centaurea solstitialis. The sequence continues at coordinate 3,868,908 of CM058042.1, read as the reverse complement.
CTTTTCCGATAACCCGACGTACCCGGAGAAGACGTTCAGGCGACGTTTTAGGATGTCGAGAAATCTATTCACACGAATAGTGTATGATTTATACACACGTACCCATATTTCCAACAACAGTACGATGCTACGGGGTTGCCGGGTTTTTCCACACACCAAAAGTGTACGGCGGCAATTCGGCAACTGGCGTACGGAATAACCGGTGACGCATTTGATGACTACGTCCGCATGGGAGAGTCAACGTCACGCAAGTGTCTAAACCACTTCGTTGAGGGAATTATACAAATGTATGGAAAAGTATATTTACGCAAGCCGACTTACGAAGATGTTCAGCAGTTGTACGCCGCACACGAAGACCGTCACGGATTTCCCGGCATGCTCGGTAGCCTTGACTGCATGCATTGGGAATGGGCGATGTGTCCGGTCGCATGGCAAGGTCAATACCATCGAGGCGATAAACCGCATCCGTCAATCATTTTAGAAGCGGCGGCCTCCCAAGACGCATGGATTTGGCACGCATTCTTTGGTTGTCTCGGTGCCATGAACGACCTAAACGTGCTCAATCATTCGCCCATCTTCGAAGATGTGTATAACGAAAGAGCACCCGACCGAAGTTTTCAAGTAAATGGGGCCACCTCAAGCACAGATATTATCTCGGGGATGGGATATATCCGGAATGGGCTACTTTTGTCAAAGCGTTTTCCTATCCGGAAGACGATAAACGAATTAAGTTTAAGGAGCGCAAGAAGCGGCACGTAAAGATGTCGAACGAGCTTTCGGCATTATCCGAAAACGTTGGAATATAATCAAACAACCGGCTCGCATAATGGAGATACCTACGATGAGCAACATTATGTACGCGTGTATCATATTACACAATATGATACTCGAAAACAAAAACAAGGCCATTTGTGTTGTCCCGAACGATATTCCGGATCCACCTAACCCGCAACTCACTGAGGAGCAACGTATGGTGAATATTTTCCAAGTGAGAAACTCAACTATTCACCATAATCTTCGGGCGGATTTAGTGAACATATTTGGAACCTCGATATTGATTTTTAGTTTTTTTATTAATGTTATGTAATTTTTTTATTAATGTTATGTAATTTTTATTAATATTAGAATTTTCAAATTATTTTTAAAATATTATTTATTTAATTATATTATTTAATTAAATAAAATAAATGCAATAAATAAAATAAATTGAAAAGTGGGAGGGTTGGGTGTGTGTTGTAGAGGGTTATGGGAGGGTAAAGAGAGGGTTGACCAAAAGCTGATGTGGCAGCTGATGTGGCATTCAAAAAGTGAGTGGGTTGATTGGGTTCAGTGGGTTGGGTGCGTGTAGCCTTACAACCATCAACATGAATTCCCCATGTCCATAAGCAGGCGGAACCGCTATCTTTGTCAACTTTTCTGTCTTCAAGTCAAGCACTATAATTGTATATCCATGTCCCCTAAAATGGAGTTTTCCATCCAATAAATTATGATCACCTGCACCAGCATACGGTATGCATTCTCTGAGTGTTGACTTGAGCCTTCTCCACGAGTCGGATTTCAAGGAGTATATGTAAACATTGCCATCAATGGTTTCCGTTAGAATCTTGTAGTCATCATCACAAGAAGTGTAATACAACTCAAATGACATTACCGGCATGGTGTAACATTTTGTATCAATGGGTCTAGATAACGTCTTATACTCACCAGTCAAAGGATTCCATAATATTATATCACATAATTCCCTGGTGTTTATCCCTATGCCTACGCATACCCAGTCCATTCACAGAATTAAATGCTACCAACAAAGCATAGCCTGCGAACGGGAAACAACGAGGCTTGGCGAGTGAACCATCTTCGCAGTCGATGGTCTGGAAGTTGGGTGGTTTGTCATGAAAGAAAATAACTTTTTCATGGTGGTGGCGGCGGTCGATGGTGGTTACACGGTGGAGATGGGTCTTGGCAAACAAGGGTGATGTCAGGAATGATCGCCATTGCTTGCAAACACACTTGAAACGGAGCAAGGACTTGGCCGGCAGCTTTGATAGTATGTGGAATAAGACTATCTCCGGTGAAAGCTCCGGCAGTGTGATTTTTTTCCGGTTGGCCATGGTTAGGTTAATTCTAATGTACCAATTTGCTCTTTGTAAAGGCAAGATATTGGTTAATTTGATAATGGTTATCTGATTTATGGGAGTTGAAGACTATCTTACTTTATGGACTAGCATTGTTGTTTGTTTTATTGAAATTATAAAGGTATGGATTTAGTTTCCAGATTTCAAAAATTCTTAATTTATCTACGATAATAAATGATTAAAAAATTCTATATTTATCCGTATATTTTTTAGAATAATTTCTTTATATTATGTTAGTTATAAATTTAAAACAAATTCCTTTTTAATTTAATATGCATTATAAGTTTATAAGAAATTGAAAACAAAACATCTTATTAGAATAATATATAAAATTTAATTTATAGGATCAAAAAATAAAGTATCATATCTAGAGACATTGTAAAAAGTTTATAGGACGTGAGGGATAATCAAATACACACCAATTAATTCATACACACTTACACACCAATCATAGCCCTTGAAAATCAATAGAATTTTTGTATTTTCAAATTCCTTCCAAATTATGCAACTAATTAGAAGCTAATTTCTAAACTTAAACATTTTACACTCTAATATTATGCACCATTAGATTTGATTTTCAAGGGCTATGATTGGTGTGTGAGTGTGTATGAATTAATTGGTGTGTATTTGATTTTTCCTCTATAGGATATTTTTATTTTTCTTAACAAGTTTTAAGGACACTTTTAGTGTCATAAAAACTATTTGATAGGACGTTTTTGAGAAAGTGTCTTATAAGCCCATCTTTTATGATTTGTTTTTATAGGACATCTTTTCAAATAGTTTTAAGAATTTTTTTTTTTATATATGACATTTTGCTTTTTGGTCTTATAAATTAAGTCATGTGTAGTGCTTTATTATGAGGCTTTTATACTATAAAGTCAATTTTATTGTTGTGATGGCAGTTTTTTTCTCAGTTTTTTTTCTCAAGTGATTGTGGCAAGAGTTTTTTCTAAGAGTATCCTGGGCTATGCTATCCCTAATAACTCACTGATCATAATTTTCATATACCCCTGGACTCCAACCTCGGACAAATAGAATATTACATCACAATAATATAATATAGAAATAGCCAATGACAAGCTGAGTAGATAAGGCCATGCACTGTGGAGCAGGTAAAGTGGAGCGGGTACCCTTCGGGTGTGCCTCAAACCGATGGGTAGGTGATGAACACCGCCGCGCCTTCCATCGGGTAAGGGAGGGTCGGTTTCACCAAGCCGGCGCCAAACCTCCCCCACCCCCACCCCCCTACCCACTTTCTCTCTCTTCTTTCTCTCTATCTCTCTCCTCTTTCTTTTTTTGTTTTTTTTATTTAAAAGTGTGTATAAGATTGGGTTGGGTATTAGGCCGACAGTGGATGAATTGGGTAGTTTTAGGTAATATAGTGGAAAGCTGATATGACGCTGATGTGGCAGTTGAAACCATTGGGTTACAGTGGGTCGACAGTGGATGGCCTAATGAGTGAGAACAGGTTTGTACAACATAGGCATAATGGACAATATCTTTTACTTATTTATTAATTTCATGAAAACCCAACTCAATTATACAATCGATCAATAGTTCTCTTTTAAACATTCACTAACAAAATCAACTATGTAGGATCTATTGGATAACGTATATGAATATAATTCATGTTTTAAGTAGAAAAAAGAGGGTCGATATTGTCCCCACGTAACTTCAAACATTAGGTAACATACATTAGAAGCAATTTAATAACGAAATGCAATTTAATATCTGGTGTATTTGCAAACATCAAATGACAAAAAAGTCAAAAATCCAAGTTTTGTGAATAGCATCTGTTTTTGTAATTCACTCAAAAATAGATAATTATTATAATATAAAAAAACAAAAACTAATAACAAAAAAATAGTCTTTCAGTGTTATGGCGGATTGGTTATTGCTCGGGGGTTCATAGCGTCTTAACCGAGTTTGAGTCTTCCTGTACGTATGTCTGGGAACATTTAAGTGGAGCCATGTTAAAATTGTTGGGGATTAGTCGGACTTTAGCCCGGATACATTTTCAAAAAAAAAAACTTTATTTTGTTTTTTGGTGGAAAAATAAAAGTAAAAGAAAACACAAATGACAAATCCACCAAACTATATAATTTATAATACTAAAAATGTTTGACGAAAAGCAAGACTTATAGATTACTCTTTATTTCAATTTTAATCCAATGCCAAGCTTATGAGTCAAGCACCACATATTATTTAAGAACTAAAAGAAGCCAGAATTACCCTTTCTATGTCACTCATATTATACTCACTTATATTCCAAACAGAAGGGTAGTTTTGTCATTTCAATAGCTTATCTTTACATTCTTCAATACTTCAAGTCATCGCCTCAACCAATTTTCTTAATTAATTACTATTTTATTGTTGATTACTATATAAAATTCACGTTTGATGTATATAAATTATTATAAAATGACTCAATGTTTGATTTAATCAACGAGTTTCTTGTTACGACGTATGTAAAATGGATGTATTTGTATTTTAAGTTGCTTTTCTGTATATTTTCTTTTTAACTAAGGTTTATAGATCAAGAGGAAGGTTCAAATGTAACACTTATAGATAGCTCGTCAGAAACAAAGCCGTCAGACAGTGGGATAAAGCAAACAATATTTTATAATAGTAGGTGGAGTATTTACAGATGTATCATTTATAAACCGAATAGTCAGGTTTGACGATCATTGTGTGGGTTTGGAATCCTAGGGGAGATCGATAGGTAATTTGGAGGAGTTGAACTCCTCTGCATTAGTTTTCACCAGATTGAGGAGGATTATTGGGTTTGGCGGCTTAGTGAGGACGGGACCTTTTGGTTAAGGTTGTCTTGGCAAACTGGCTGATAAGCTAGCTGGTAGTTGCGTCAGCTTATTAATAAACTATGTTTGGCAAAAACTAGCTTATGCGTATATAAATTACTAAAAAAATATCTTGAGGTATAATAATTAATATTTGTAAGAGTATAATTGGAAAAAACTATAAAATGCTCCTAAAATACTATTCCAACTAGCGTTTCAATAAGCTAGCTTATGGTCCATCTATATATGCATTAGCTTATAAAGTATCTTGTTTTTGCCCGACACAACCTAAAGCTTTGATTTGAGGTGCTTAATTAAAACCAAAATTTTGTAGACTCCTATGAATTTTACTAAATCCAATAAAGTTGCTTATTCCAAGGAAAGTTTGCATCTTTATTTGTGGCTTACTAAATCTAATGCTAAAGGTTTAGACCTCCACTTCACTATTTACCGGTGTTGCAGAAATGAGATTGAGACTACCAAGCATCGTTTCTTGATTTGCCCACATAAGTTTTAAATTATGGAACAATTTTTTTAAATGGTGGGGTTTGAAGTTATCACCATCCTTTTCTTTTATCGATTTGATGAATGATGTAGTTTCTCTTGTCATGCTGAACCCGAAGTGCCACTTGTGGAGAGTTGTCTCTTATTCGATTTCGAACTACCCAATAATCAAGTGTTGTCTAACAAGCTTGTGACCAAATCGATCGTCTTTTTATGATTAAGAATCTTTTATTCAAATTGATTTTACAAGTGCACATAGATCTTCCATATGTCGTGGGTGGAACAATGTGGGGGTCAAGGGCTTGATGAATATGCCTCTTGGCTTTTCTTGCCATGTGCTTTTCATTACTTGGTGGTTCTCGTTTGGGGTTTGTTGGTTGCTTTTGAAGCATCCTTTCATTGGCTTTTCTTTAGCTCGAATTCTTAATTTGTCTTTTGTCTGTTGCTTTGTTGGATCGGTTTATTGTTATCCTATGTGTTCTGGTTGGTTATTTTGTTTCATCTTTGAACCATCTTATTTGTAAAATTCTTTGTTTTTAATAAATTGTTGTCCTCTAAAAAAACATAACAAACATACTATCTTTGAAAGTTTAATTGAAAATATTAAATATAAGGTCTCGAAGAAATTCATTGTATAAACAATTTTTTTATTTTTCTCTTAAATATTAGGCCATCCGGCTCGTGGCGGGCTCGCGACGGGCTGCATGAGGCGGGTTTGGCGAGCGGCTTCGGTAACCTGATGATGCCCGCTCTCTTTCTCACTTTATTTATATATAAAATTATTAGACCATCCTTAATGAAACCTAATGAATCCAATCACAACATTAGCGTCACATCAGCTTTCCACTATATTACCAAAACCAACCCAATCCATCCACAATGGTTTACCTAATATTACCCACACATTAAATAATTAAAAAAAAAAAGAAAATAAGAGAGAGAGAGAGAGAAGAGATAGAGGGAGAGAGAGAGAGAAGATGGGTGGGAGATGCTCTCAGGTTGTAGAAGCCGAAGGGGATGGGGGTAGTGGAACCGGATGACACCACAATGGTGTTGCCGATAGACCCGACAAAGCCGATGGTTTTGCCGATGCCATCGGCTTCCCGGCCACGGATAGTCTTATTAAAAATGTAGACGTTATAAAAGGTTTGTGACATGGCATTTGAAAAGTTGGTGAGCATTGAAAGGTAGAAAAGTGAAAAGCTAATATGACGTTGATGTCACAATAAAAAAGTTATGGTTCAAATTTGTGTGCTATCAAATGAATGTAGATATTTAATTTTATTATTAAACAAATAAATGAAAAAAAGAGAAATAAATTCACTGGCTACTTCTTGGAATCCAGTGTCCACCTTTAATTAAAGAAAAAGTTTATCTTCATCATCATCACACCATCCTTAGTTCTCTCTCTTTCTCATCTCCCTTCTTCTCTCTCTCCAAAACAAATAGATACAACTTCCTGTAAGTATATATATAGACATCAGAATCCACTTTCCCTTTCCCAATCTTTACTCTCTCCGATGACGCTGTAAAGCCAACATTTCTTTATTTATTCGACTTCTAGCATATACATATACATATACATACACACCCACATAATTCCATCCACATTCTTCATTATTTCGATACAATAATCCAAAAAAAAAGTAATCTTTTTGGGTCAATTGATTAAATATATTGCCGGTAAACACCGGCATGGAGTTCTTGATCGTTCTATTGGTGGCAGCCGCAGCTGCCGGAGTTGTTCACGGCGGTGGTGTCGGTGGGTTTCCGATTCCGGCCACCGTTCTGACTTTGGAAAGGGCTTTTCCGGCGAACGAGACGGTTGAGCTTGAAGTACTCAGAAGACGAGACCGTGTGAGACACGGCCGGATTTTGCAGAGTTTCTCCGGCGGCATTGTTGACTTTGACGTCGTCGGAACCTCCGATCCTTACTACGGCGGGTAATTTTCTTTATTTTTCTTAACGACAGATAACTCACGCACACGTCCCGACATGAAGTCAACATCCGGGATCCGCACGGACACCCGTCTAATTCTCAACGACCATGGACCGGCCTAAAAACCCGACCCATGGTATGGGTATCGCTGATGTTCATTAATTGAACCGGGTAGAAAGGGATGTCATCCAATAACTCTACATAATTTTATGAAAACCCAATTTTTATTTGTAATGTTTTTTGACCTTTTTTGGGGTTTAAAATTTATGAAATGACTTTAATTTTAATAGTTTTTGGGGGAAATTTGTGGGTTTAATTAATTAAATATTGAGTATTGTCGGTGAGACCATGTTCTTATGAAGATGGTGGTATTATTTGTGTGAATTTGTTGAAGGGGGTTATCTTAATTTAAAAATTTTCTGGTAGGAAAATGGGTGTCTATAAATTCTTATTCACACTTAAAAGAATCTTTAAAATATTAGATTTTGGCAGTTGATTATGTGGACATTGGGTACATTTTGACCTTTTGATTTCAAACCTATTTATGCCGTTTTATCATAAGTTGTTATATGGCAAATAGCCGATAAGGTAGCCGGTCTTGGTCTGATAACGTAACTGATATGAATAAATTATGTTTGGCAAAAACTAGCTTATGAATATGTAAAATGACTAAAATGCATCTTTGATATAATAATTAATGTTAATAAGGGATATAAATGGAAAAAGGCTAAAAGAGCTTCTACCAGAGCTAGATTATGGTCCAAACCAAACATGTACTAGCTTAGTAAGCTAGCTTATTTTTGCCATACACAACCTAAGTATATTTTCCTTACCGGTGAGGATAACAAAAGACCGAGAAGACCAAGAATCTTATCCGATGAGTTAGAATAAGAGATTCTTGTCTGGTAGGTGTATATAGGGTAAAAGACAATTACCAACGATTCATTTTGATGGCCGAAAATGTAACGTACATGAGGGTGCTAAATCTTTCCAATAATTGCTTACATGTTAAGCAATTGTAGATGGGCCCTACATGTTTCAATTTATGTTGGTTGTTGTAAACTTTAATGGGGTCATATTTGATTTTTTTTACGGAAACAATTATAAGAAATTGGTTTGACTTGAAAAGTCAAAATATAATTTTCTTTTGGAACAGGAGTATATGCCTCCACTACAATGCCAACATAAATATATAGACTGAATAGCCATGTGCAAGGTGTTTCTACACTATAACAAAATCGGCTTTATATAGCACGCCAAAAATAATGTCTTATAAAAAGACTAATAAGACGCAAAAAAAAAAACTTATCAACTTATTGTAACTCATTTTATATTAGACACAATTATCTCGTCTATAGTGCTATCAAGCAGTCTATTAGGATTTAGGAACTTAGACATAATATGACTCATATAAAACCGATTTTGTCTTAATGCTACCTTTGCAGAGTTCCTTTCCTCGGATGTTCGTGTATTTTTTAAGTTAGATATTTACATACAAACATACTGCAAATAAACTCAAACGCCCTCCTCACTTTGATGAGGTTTGAACCCCTGACCTCCTGAGAGGCTGGGCTCTACCAGTAACATGGATACCGCTATATAAATGCATAATTCATCATATTTTGGTTGGGTTGTAGGTTGTACTTTACTAAAGTGAGATTGGGTTCGCCACCACGAGAGTTCAATGTTCAGATTGATACCGGAAGCGACATCTTGTGGGTCACTTGCGATTCTTGCACTGATTGTCCTCGATCTAGTGGATTTGGCGTACGTTTCCTTTTGTTGTTTGTTTAGTGGTTCAAAACGAGTAAATACCATGTTGAAAAAAGCCGTTTCATGTTCATAGGTTGCGCTCAACTTTTTTGACCCTGCAAGCTCGTCAACGGCTTCTCTCGTATCGTGTTCAGACTCCATATGCTCTTCGATGGTTCAAACCGGGAGATGCATCGTGTTCTGATCAAACCAATCAATGTGGTTACCGGTTTCAGTATGGAGATGGTAGTGGGACATCCGGTCATTATGTCACAGATTTGTTGTATTTCGAACGAATTGTGGGCCCTTCCTTGGTTGCCAACTCATCGGCTTCCATTACTTTCGGGTGAGCTTCTTGGATAACGCTGACTGAGTAAGAGGTTTGGTCGTGTATGCGTTAACTGAAATTGGTTCTGACTGAATCAGACGTAGTCAGAAAGCAACCCCCTTCCTTACTGGGTCAGAGGGGGTGCTCGATGAAACCATAATGATCTTGTTTCTATATGCGATATGCACATGTGAATAGTTGAACTTTTCGTGATGTGGTTTGTGGTGGTGTTGGCGACAAGGTGTAGCACCGATCAATCGGGTAGCTTGACTAAACCAGATAAGGCGGTTGATGGGATTTTCGGTTTCGGGAAACATGGTCTTTCAATTGTGTCACAATTGTCATCACGGGGGATTACTCCGAAGGTATTCTCGCATTGCTAAAAGGAGATGGAACCGGTGGTGGCAAGCTTGTCCTTGGTGAGATTTTGGCTCCGACCATGGTTTATAGTCCTCTTGTCCCATCGCAGTACGTATTATCTTGATTATTAAAACTTTTTCAACTTTTCTTAAGTCACGGGTTTCCAAATGAAATTATCGTTACATAGAAACTACTCATTTTGTTCCAAAAATGCAATATATCGTCAAATGACCCTTTTGCCATTGGATCATTAGAAAATGTGATAGCATCGTTATGGCCACAAGATTCTCATCTATTTTTCGTTATTGATGGTATTTTAGATATTTAACTAATAGTCATAAGTTAACTATCTTCTTGGTCCAACGTTTTTTTTTTAGTCAATTTCCAAAATACCATCAAATACTTGTTAGAAATCTTGTGGACCATAACACACCATCACAGCCGTTATGTTGAAAAGGAAACGTACACTTTTCTCCGTCCCAAAATAAGTGTCCACATTCAAAAGTAGTGCCTGCTTTCAATTTTTTTGATAAGTTCACCTGGATTGCCCAGACTACATCTTGGTAATTTCCGAAGCTAAAGCATGCTCCTTGATTAATACTCATGACCCCCCCCCCCCCCCCCCCTCAGTCACCCGGATTCGAACTTGTGGGTTTCCCAACACAAGCTAACGTAGGCTGCTCCCTTGGGTTCGTGATTTCCATCTACCCTTAGTTATTAAGATGAAGAATTCGTTGCTCCTCTGTTATTAAGGGTACAATCGTCATTTAGTAAATTGAAAAAGTGTAATAATTACCGTTTCTAGAACCGTATGCCTTTTTCGTGATGGACATTTATTTTGGGCCAGTAATGATCTCTGATCTTGAATTGCAGGCCTCATTACAATCTGGATCTACAAAGTATTGCTGTCAACGGGCAGATATTGCCGATCGATGCAGCCGTTTTCGCAACATCGGATAACCAAGGAACCATTGTTGACACAGGAACAACTTTGACATACCTCGTTGCAGAAGCATTTGATCCTTTTGTCAATGCCGTAAGTTCTTATCTCTCTTTCGCCATTTCCGGAATCTGTTGAAATAAAAACAAGCAACTGCGTCCTGGCTTATCGAATTAGTTTGTTTGCTGTAGTTTTCTTGATTGCAGATAACTGCTGCCTGTTTCGCAATTAACGACGCCTGTTTTATCGAAGGGAACTCAATGTTATTTGGTTACATCGAGGTACCTCTCAAAATGTCGGGTTTTTTTGTTTCGTTTTTTATATCTAACAGCCATTTGGACATCTAAGTGATCGTTACTTGTCTCATAAACAGCATAACTGGGATTTTCCCGGAGGTTTCGTTGAACTTTGCTGGCGGTGCTGCCATGAATCTTAAGCCAGAGAATTACCTTGTACATGGGGATCCCGTTGTGAGTTTTCTTAATATTGTCGTCTTTTTACTCCCTCGGTGCCAATATAAATTCAAATAAAAAAAGGCACAATTTTGAAAATGTGTAATTATTACGCTTTTTGGTTAACTAAATTGACACTTCTACCCTTGATAAATAGAGGGGATAAAGAAATCCTCATCTCATTATTAAGGGCAGAGTTGGAAAGTAGACGCTTACTTTTGAAAGTATAGACTTATTTTGGACCAAACTAAAATAAAAACGTAACACTTATTTTTGGACGAACGGATCTAAACACAAATCACAAGGTGACCAATTGGCCTTTGCTTAAATGGTTGGAACTTGGTCAATGGTTCGGTGGCAAAAGTTTGCCTGCTCGTGTGTGGTTTCTTGGGTCCTCAAAACGAATGTGTAACGTAAAGCGCTGGTGCTAAACTCTATTGAACAAATGCTTACAGGATGGAGGTACGCCATGGTGCATCGGCTTTCAGAAAGTTCAAAATGGAGTATCGATTCTTGGAGGTAAGTTACAATGGTCTGGATTTTAATTTCATAATCTTTGTTGTGTGTAGATGATTTAGATCTTGTTATGTTGAACATACACCTTCATACATAGTAAAGACTATTCTGCCTCGAAAACGGACCACGCCTTTGCATTCACACCTGTTTTCTCTTATACCTCTTTAGGAATCCTGTTCCAAATGTGCCGGTATTTGAGAAAAGGCTGAAGATTAGGGACAATTTAGGAATTTTATGACATTTTGACACAATAGTATGATTAGTATCTGTTTATGAGGCGGTTCATGTGAGAACCACAAAACATTTGAGAACCGTGAGAACCTGTATATATACATTAATAAATTTCTGTGAGAAGTGGATGCACATTATGATGAGATGCACCGAGATAAGATATACCAAGATGCACCGAGTCAATTCCTTTCTATAGCGCAATTCATGGGATTAAAACCTGAGCCTAGTGTATATATAGGGATCTTTATGGTAGCGGTTCGGGATGCTGGAGTTATTGAATCTGTTTTTTTTTTGTTCCAGATCTTGTTCTTAAAGATAAGATCTTCGTTTATGATTTATCGAAGAAACGAATTGGATGGACCGATTATGATTGTAAGCATGATCCTCTCCCTTGTATATTCATTTTTCTTATCGAATTACCTCTTACCATATTATTCGATATCCGTTCTCCAGGTTCAACTGACGTAAATGTCTCGATAACTTCTAGTAAGGACGAATACCGAAATGCAGGAGAGTTGACCGAAAGCAGTTCATCAATAACCACTAGTGTTCTTCAAGCTCTTCTGTTCCATCTAATGACAGTAACTCTTGGATCTTCACTGTGGTAAAAAAAAACAGATTATTTTCATCTAGAGTTATTGACGGTTTTTACCATCGTATTTAGTTTTTTCGTTGCAAACCAACCATTGATCTTGTATAAACGCAAAATGCAATGTAGTTTGCAAGATAGAACAATTATAGGAAAATTGTAAAAAATGTCGATAAAAAAGAAAAGAAAAAAACATGCGGTTTTTGGTACTATTTGTTTAGAATTGTTCGTATTGCAAAAATGTAGTGTTATTTTTAAAAGAGAAGTACAATGGTCAAAAAAGTCAGTAACTCTAAATTACCGGTGTTTCTATGCACTGGTTGTCTCGGGTCTAACCGAGAGATGTAAGATAAGGGGTCGAGTGCAAGTAAGGAATTCCAAGTTGTTTTGCGGCAAGTAACCGGTGGGGGATTGATTGTGGGTAGAATTGGGTTTTTGGTTTCGAAGTTGATTAGTGTTGGTTGTAACGTGGTTAGGTATTTCTGTACATGGTTTCGTTTTAGTATTGGCTCGAAATGTAATTTATTCACAAAGACGAACATTTTGTTTCCACCAAACTTTGGATCAATGATTGTATTTCCCATTTTGACTTTGTTGATTGTAAGAATTCCTCCAACATGAATGAAAAATGAGATTTGTAAGCTTCTTATATTCTTTTAACTTTTAATATTTTTTGCCATGCTTTTCAAGTGTTGGTGTTTTAATTTGGATTTAAAGTAATTGGGTCAACTTACTTCTTTGGGCTTAGGGAGTTTAAGAAGGTTGGCTCCTATTGTTTAGGGTAGAGTTGCACAAAAAATCCACTTGTTCGATTTTGTGTAAAAACTATTCGAAACCAGTTTTTCTATAACCATATTTTTTAAAAATCGGATCGGATTTTCTCTAAACAGGTTATCCGATCGGATTTTGTTTTTTCACCAACCGAAATTTTTTCAGACTTTTATCTGGTTTGAATCCGAAGTGGTTCCGGATTTTTTTCAAACCGGTTTAAAAAAGGCCGCATATATATATAGGTATATAATATATTTATGTTTGTAATTATAAGTTTTATAGTATAGTTATTTACTTATATAGTTATATTGTAAATTTAAAATTTGTAAAATAATTTAAAATTGTAAAATAAAGCCCAAAATTAGATTATAAGAATATAAATTATATAATTTGTAATTGTGAAGCCCAAAATCAATTGTAAGTAAAGCCCAAATCCAGATTTCAAGTTTTTGTAGAGATGTCCAAAATCAAGCCCAAGAAAACTGAATTTTTTCAAACCGGTTTACGAAAAATCCGGTTTTTTTTTTCTAACCGGAATCCGTTCCATTGGTTACACATTTCACTCTCAAAACCGGATTCAATCCAAACTGGATTTTTTCAAAACCGGTTTTTTTTTGGGAAACATGAAAAATCGGATTGGATCGGATCCGAACCGGATAGAATTTTTATCTGGTGTTGTACATCTCTATTTTGGGGGGTTTAAGTACTTTTTGCATTAGTACTTGTACAATGAAAATAATAAGAAAAAAATAAATGTTGTATATTATCCATAAAACCACATGAACGATTTATGTAATTCATTGTTTTTATTTTTCAAGTAATATTTATGGACGACAAATATTTATGTACGATCATTATACTGTATAAGATTTAATCAGTTGATCTCTTAAAAAAGTTGAGATATACTAAGAGCATCCACAGTGGTGGAACCTCCAAAAACCTCACTTACCATATTTTTTCCCACCACGTCATTATCATCTCAACAAACCAAGAACCTTCTTAAAACTCTACAATGGAGGTTCTTACAAAAACCTCACTTCCTTCTACTTATTTATAATATAATTTTTATTTATGTAAACTATTATATAACAGAAAAGGAAACTTTTACAAGAACCTGGGTTCTTGTTCAAGCACCCTGGTTCCAATAAGAACATGCGACTGGGCAAGAACCTCTGTCTCACAGTGGAGGTTCTTGTAAAAACCCCATCAAGAACCTCAAGAAAAACCTCCATTGTGGATGCTCTAATAACCTCAATACTATTGGATTATGAGTCTCTATTCATTTTTCCGTCCCTTAAATTCATACCATTTAAGACGTAGATACCTTTAAATATTGCGACATGTGTAACACCCCAAAACTCAAAACATTCTTCATTGACTGAAAGTAACCAAGTTCTTATAAAATAGCGGAAGCTCGTCCAAACCAACATTTAAATCTATCAAAAGTTTGAAACTTTAAACCATAGGTCTTACCAATAAAACATAAGTGTAAGAGTTTACGGAAAATAATTAATGTTTACATATCAAAACATAAAAGAGCTTAGAGTTTTCACATAACACTTTCTCCAAAAACCTCTTGACTGAACTGCCACCACGGAGCCTCATACGGTATCTTTCTCTTTTCCCTTCCGGGACGTACCTGACACTAAAAAGGATAAACAACAACGGGGTAAGCATAAAGCTTAGTGAACACACACTTAACCACTTACCATCATGCACACACAATCACAAGTACATAGCAACTACATACATGTAAGTCTCCAATCTTCCTTACGGCTCAATACCATCAAGGAAAAATAAATGACACTGGTACCAGGCCTCTGCAAATTCCCTAGGGGTATTACTACCACCATAGGTACTCTCCCAAGTCCCCGAAGGAACACATCTCATAATAATTCCCTAGGGGTATTACTACCACCATAGGTACTCTGCCATGTCCCCGAAGGAACGCATACACATAATCACATGCAATCGTAACCATACATACATAACAACAAGGGTTAAGTAAGGTACTCACCTGTCAAGATGCTAGCATTTCATACACTTCACAAGCTAACACAATCACTTCGAACCACCTAACCAATCACAAATACATATCACATCAAACATAGCCCAAAAGGACCACTCGATACTCCATACCGAAACACTAGTCTTAGCCATAGCTAGACTAGTCTAATTGCCCTTAAAATCTACCCAAAGTCATCTCATAACATCCCTAACCTAAGCCCAAAGCCAAATCTTGAAAAGGGCCGCAAACGAAAAATATCGAAAATGCAACAGAAAGTTGCGCCACCTGTCCCCGTGACCTCAGGTCGCGGGGCCAGGTCGCGGGGTTTTCCTGATGCCCCAAAAACGCGACTTTTGCTTCGAAAACTGTACCAAAAACCCAAATTTCGACTAACAACTCCCAAATTACGTTTACACAACAACTAGGGTCGATAACCAACGATCTCAAGCGAGTAATTCGACCCCCAAACATACCAATTACAACACTTGATGGTTCTATGATCATCATTCAACATCAAACCCTAACCAAACCTTCAACTCCAAAACATCAATTAAACACAAATTGGACATAGGAATCATACCTTTAAGCAATAAACACGACGATTCTATGCCAATTGCCCATCGAGAACCTCCAATTCGTCCCTGGCTCCATGCCTCTTCCTTGATCGCTTTCTCCCTCTCTCCTGGCTTCACAAGTCGTGAATGAAACTGAAAGGGGAGTTAAGGGTTTTCTCCTCTTTTAATTACATGCCATCCTTTCCCTCGTACTTTCACATTTAGCACTTAAGCCCCCGAACCTCCATAACACAAGTTAAACAAGGTTAATCTCTAACCAAACTCCGTTAAGTTTCCAAAACTGAAAACGGGCGTTACAACTCTCCCCCACTTACCAGGATTTCGTCCCCGAAATCGCCTAAACTTGGAACAACTCTGAGTAGTTCTGTCTCATCTCATCATCCGGTTTCCACTGAATACTCTCAGCCTCCTTCTGCATAACTTCAATACTGCCCAACTCACTCTGACCAACCTCTCCCTAGAGGATGAGAGTCTTACATCTCCTCTCGCACAACATCTCATAAAGAGGCATGTCGATGCTGGCATGGAAGCTGTTGTTATACAAGAACCCTGCCAACGATAGATACGTATCCCAACTTCCTCCAAATGTCCACACACAAGCTCTTAACATGCACCTGAGAGTCTGCATCATCCTCTTGCTCTGCCCGTCAATCTGTCCACTGTCCCCACTTAATATCATGATTTCTAACAGTACACCTAACCTTGCAAACAAATCCTTCGTCACATGCCCTTACTTCCATCCGGTAACTCTAACTCTGACTCAACCTTCACTCTTAGACACGTCTAACACTGTTTCACATCCCTGTTCAACTCTGGCCACTAGCAATCCGACCTCACGTCTCTGATACTGGAATCTATACACGGTCTCAACGACTTAAAAGACTACAACTTACCTGCTTTGGAGAAACAGGGCCCTAACCGGTCACCCCTACTCCCTCACGGTTTGCTTTGGTGTTGCCCAGTCCAGGTCACAACCCAAAACACATCTCATCATCACATCGTTTCCTACGGAATACGATGGATTTCATAACATAACACATCTGCACACATATAACTGCTCTCCGTTCCACGAACGGAACTGATCCTGCCTCCTCCTCTAACGAGAACGATACTATCCCCTCGACCCTTACGGGTACAAGGCTGCCCGAAAGTACACAAAACACGCTATTCACATCCAACATATAACTACCCTCTACTATCACGTACAACACAAACACACAACACATATCTTTACAACATCCATTTACTTCCCATGCTACGTCATATTACAACTAACCCAAGGTAAGAAGTACTACAATAAACTGCCATGTCCTCTACCTTCTCCGGTGAAGTCAACACCGGTGCTTCGCATAGCCCTATTCTCAATGTCTCGATCGCTGCTGTCTTCTCTTCTCCCCACACAACCACTCATTACGTAAAGTCTCCAATACATCTCGAAAGTGCTCCACATGATCCGTCTTCGATCCCAAATAGATCGGTATACCATCTATGCATACAATCACTGATATATCCGTCATCGACCTGCAGACCCGGTTCATCAGGTCCATAAAAGATACTGGCGCGTTCGTCTACCCGAATGGCATCACAATGAACCCAAAATGCCCATATCGAGTACGAAAGGCCATCTTATGCTCCTCCTCCTCTCGAACCTCCAACTGGTAGTACCCTGAGCGAAGATCTATCTTCGAGAACTGGATGGCTCCCTGAAGCTGATCGAAGAGATCGTCGATCCTCGGCAGCGGGTATCTATTCTTTACCGTAAGCTTGGTTAACTCTCGGCAATCAACACACATCCACAATAATTCCTGCATCTCCGGAGGTGCTACCCGGTACAGGTCTTAGCTACCGACACCACCCCCGGAATTAGCCTGATCTGGAACTCCACTTGCCTCTCATGAGCAAGTCATCCGGGAATACATCCGGATACTCGCTGACCACTGGCACGTTCGCTACCGTCTTCTTCTTGTCTCAGCTCGGCTATCGACCCGTACGCTAAGTAGTTGCTACCTCCATGAAAGACATGCTTCCTAACCTTAGCCCAAGCATATACCTTTAGTAGTCTCATCCCATGTCCTTCGATAGTCAGTTCTCCCCCACTTGGGTTTGAACTACTACCTGCTGCTTCTCGCAGTAAGTGCGAGCTTAGTTCTGACTTAACCAATCTATCCCAACTACCAGTTTATCCTTATACACATCACTACTCCAACGTTACTCCTCACCTGCTGCGTACTTCCACTTCTAACGAACTCCCTTGCTTACCCTGTCACAACGTCTAACTCCGTCATTGCCTCTTCTGCTATCAACTGGAACACATGCCCCCGAGTCCGGAGGTATCACCCTTCTTCCTTACCTCTCCAATTCTAACTCTCTCTGTCCCAAGTTACCTCATGCATCTGATAAAATCAGCGCACCTTACTGTCACCATAATTTCTCTTATCTTTGGCTCTAACACGTCAACATATCTGCACACCTTCCTCCCTTCGTTCACGACATACCCTGAGCAACAGAGTGATCGCCTCTAGCAACTTGCCAGTAATCTCATTCACTAATCCGATAGGTTGAACTACCAATAGTGACTCGCTGGTCAGCCTCTCTACCTGAAAGTTCGGGAGGAGGATGTGCACAAGACAGCTTTCCGGACCAGGTATGGGCATTTTGAGTTCGTTGTAATGCCCTTCGGCTTGACGAACGCACCGGCGGCGTTTATGGATCTGATGAACAGAGTTTGCAGACCGATGTTGGATAGGTCAGTGATCGTTTTCATAGACGATATACTGATCTACTCCAAATCGAAGGAGGAGCATGTGGAGCATTTGCGAGAGGTGTTGGAGGTTTTGCGTAAGGAGAAGCTATACGCAAAATTCTCCAAATGTGACTTCTGGTTACAAGAAGTCCAATTTCTGGGGCATCTTGTAAACCGAGAAGGCATAAAGGTGGATCCAGCAAAGGTGGAGGCGGTGTGATGAAGTGGGAGACCCCGAAGACTCCCACGGAGGTTAGGAGTTTCCTTGGATTGGCCGGTTACTACCGCCGGTTTATCCAGGACTTCTCCAAGATAGCTGTTCCGTTGACCAGGTTGACGAGGAAGAGTGAGCGCTTTGTTTGGGGTGAGGAGCAAGAAGCAGCTTTCGACACGTTGAGGAGGAAGTTGTGCGAGGCTCCGGTTTTGACCTTACCGGAGGGAGTAGAGGACCTGACGGTCTACTGTGATGCCTCATATCATGGGTTAGGCTGCGTCCTTATGCAGAGGGGGCGGGTGATCGCCTATGC
This sequence comes from Centaurea solstitialis, assembly GCA_030169165.1. NCBI lineage: Eukaryota > Viridiplantae > Streptophyta > Magnoliopsida > Asterales > Asteraceae > Centaurea > Centaurea solstitialis. The sequence goes on along the minus strand of CM058042.1, from coordinate 3,849,743 downwards.
GTCTCGTCAGTTAAAGACGCATGAGGTGAACTACCCGACCCATGATTTGGAGTTGGCTGCGGTGTGTGTCGCACTTAAGTTATGGCGACACTACTTGTATGGGGTTCGCTGTACCATTTATACGGATCACAAGAGTCTCCGTTATTTTATGGATCAGCAGAACCTCAACATGAGGCAGCGGAGGTGGCTAGAGGTGGTAAAGGACTACGATTGTGAGATCCTCTATCACCCGGGAAAGGCAAATGTGGTGGCAGATGCTTTGAGTCGGAAGGGGAGCATGTTACTACTGCGAGTACCGTGTATGAGGTTGACCGTGTCGACTTCCTTGATAGAGTTGATACGTCAATCTCAAGTGGAGGCGATTAAGGCTGATAATCAGAAAAGGGAGAGGATAAAGGGTCAAGTGGATCAGTTGGCGGCCGACAGTCGGGGTTTGTTGACCCGATACGGTCGGGTGTGGGTTCCAGTCTCGTGCGAGGCGAGGCAGACACTTCTGGATGAGGCCCATAAGTCGAAGTTCTCAATCCATCCCGGTGCCACCAAAATGTACCGTGACTTGAGGACCGACTATTGGTGGCCAGGCATGAAGAGAGATGTGGCTAAGTATGTGGAGAAGTGTTTGACATGCTTAAGGGTTAAGGCGGAGCATCAGAAGCCACATGGGAAACTTCAACCTTTGGAGATACCCGAGTGGAAATGGGAGCACGTGACCATGGACTTGGTTACCGGGCTACCAAGGACGGTTAGGAGGCATGACGCTATATGGGTGGTGGTTGACCGACTGACGAAGAGTGCCCACTTCATCGCGATACGGGAGGCCTCTTCTTCAGAGGTGCTAGCGGACATCTATGTCCGGGAGATAGTGGCGAGGCACGGGGTGCCGGTGACGGTGATCTCGGATCGAGACGTTCGGTTCACCTCACGCTTTTGGAGTAAATTTCACGAGGAATTGGGCACTACGCTTCAGTTCAGCACGGCTTTCCACCCTCAGACGGACGGGCAGAGCGAGAGGACTATACGGACTCTCGAGGACATGCTTCGGGCATGTGTGCTAGATTTTGGAGGCAGTTGGGAATCTCATCTTCCCTTGGTTGAATTCTCTTACAATAACAGCTTCCATGCCAGTATCGGCATGCCTCCCTACGAGATGTTGTACGGGAGGAGGTGCAGAACTCCCATTTGTTGGGGAGAGGTTGGTCAGAGAGAGCTGGGAGTACGGAGATCGTTCAGAAGACGACCGAGAGCATTCAGCAGATTCGTGAACGGCTGAAAGCAGCTCAAAGTCGCCAGAAAAGCTATGCAGACAAGAGACGTTCAGATTTGGAGTTTAGTGTGGGGGATAAAGTGCTTCTGAAGGTATCGCCATGGAAAGGGGTGATACGGTTCAGGAAGCGAGGGAAGTTAGGTCCAAGGTTCATTGGGCCGTTTGAGATAGTAGCTCGTATCGGGAAGGTTGCGTATCGACTTGAGTTACCGCCAGAGCTCAGTCAGATACACGACACTTTCCATGTGTCCCAGCTTCGGAAATGTTTAGCGGATGAATCGGCCTTCGTACCGTTGGAGGATATTGAGGTGGACGAGCGGCTTAACTACGCGGAGAAGCCGGTAGCTGTCTGGAAAGAAAGACCAAGACATTGAGGAATAAAGAGATAGGGATCGTTAAGGTCCAATGGGAGCACCGGAAGGGTTCGGAGTGGACGTGGGAGCCCGAGGATGAGATGCGGAGGAGTCACCCGGAGTTGTTTCAAGCATAGGAGATTTCGGGGACGAAATCCCGGTAAGTGGGGGAGAGTTGTAACACCCGTTTTTACTTTTTCCCTTATAACTTGACTTAGATGGTTTAAGTATTTATTTGTCATGTTTTAGGAGTTGAAGGGTCTAAATGTGATTTTTGTAAGTTCAAGGGTGAAGGAATGGAGTGTATAGAAGAGTGAAAACCCTTATTCTCCAGGCAGTTTCTCAGAACGTACGAAAGAGAGAATTAGGGTACGATTGAAGGAAGGCAGGCAAGGAGAAATTGAGGCTTGTGTTTGTCGAGTGTGTTAGCAATTACGCTAATTGCACGTAAGGTAAGAACTTTTGTGTTGATTAGATGTCTTTTTGTAGTTAAATTGAAGTATTTTGATGGTTAGGGTTGGGTGTGAATTGATGATCTTTGGATCATCAAATTGTAGTAATTGGGAGGTTCTAGGGTCGAATTACTTGCATGTATTTGTTAGATATCGACCCTAGATGTTAAGGAATCATGTGTGGATGTGTTTTGGTATGAAATTTGGAGTTTTGGCACAGAAATCGAGGCAGGTCGCGAGAGAGAGTGCAGGCTGGAAAAGCCCCGACCTGGCCCCGCGACTGAGGTCGCGGGAGCAGGCCGCGCAACTCTCTGCCCGTTTTCAAAAATTTATTTTTCTCATTTTGGAAATTGGGTTATGGGATCATGTTAGGGATGTTATGAGAGGATGAGGCCTAGAGTTTGAGGTCAATCGGACTAGCCTAGCTATGTCTAAGGCTAGCTTTTCGGTTTGGAGTGTCAAGTGGTCCTTTTTGGACTAAGTTGATGAGTTATGTTTCTATGCTTACTTAGGTGTTTGCAAGTGATCGTTTTAACTTGTGGAGAGTCTTGTTTGCTAGCAACCGGCAGGTGAGTACCTCACTTAACCCTTGTTATTATGTGTACATGGTTATGTTTGCATGTGATTAGGTGATGTGTTCCTTCGGGGACTTGGGAGAGTACCTATGGTGGTAGTGATACCCCTAGGGAATTTGGAGAGGCCTGGTACCAGTGTCATATGTCCATCCTTTATGGTGTTGAGCCGTAAGGAAGGTTGGAGTTTGCATGATATGTTAATTGCTTGTAAAGTGATTGTGTAGCATGGTGGTAAGTGGTTATGTGTGTGCTCACTAAGCTTTATGCTTACCCCGTTGTTGTTTTATCTTTTAGTGGCAGGTACTTCCCGTAAGGGAAAGGAGAAGGCTACCGTATGAGGCTCCGGGACCGCGGTTCAGTCGGGATAGCTAGGAGGACAAGTTCTAATGGATGATGAACTCTTTTATGTTTCTAAACTGGATTTCTATTACTTTTTCGTAAACAATTACTTTTAAGATCGAGTTGGTTTATGGTTTAAAACTTCAAACTTGTTGTTTTGGATGTAAGTTGAACGAGCTTCCGCTTGATATGAGAATTTTGGTTACTTTTCATTTTAAAGAATGTTTTTGGAAAATGGGATGTTACAAGTCAGTCGCGGGGCCAGGTCGCGGGGTTTTCCTGATGCCCCAAAAACGCGACTTTTGCTTCGAAAACTGTACCAAAAACCCAAATTTCGACTAACAACTCCCAAATTACGTTTACACAACAACTAGGGTCGATAACCAACGATCTCAAGCGAGTAATTCGACCCCAAACATACCAATTACAACACTTGATGGTTCTATGATCATCATTCAACATCAAACCCTAACCAAACCTTCAACTCCAAAACATCAATTAAACACAAATTGGACATAGGAATCATACCTTTAAGCAATAAACACGACGATTCTATGCCAATTGCCCATCGAGAACCTCCAATTCGTCCCTGGCTCCATGCCTCTTCCTTGATCGCTTTCTCCCTCTCTCCTGGCTTCACAAGTCGTGAATGAAACTGAAAGGGGAGTTAAGGGTTTTCTCCTCTTTTAATTACATGCCATCCTTTCCCTCGTACTTTCACATTTAGCACTTAAGCCCCCGAACCTCCATAACACAAGTTAAACAAGGTTAATCTCTAACCAAACTCCGTTAAGTTTCCAAAACTGAAAACGGGCGTTACAACTCTCCCCCACTTACCAGGATTTCGTCCCCGAAATCGCCTAAACTTGGAACAACTCTGAGTAGTTCTGTCTCATCTCATCATCCGGTTTCCACTGAATACTCTCAGCCTCCTTCTGCATAACTTCAATACTGCCCAACTCACTCTGACCAACCTCTCCCTAGAGGATGAGAGTCTTACATCTCCTCTCGCACAACATCTCATAAAGAGGCATGTCGATGCTGGCATGGAAGCTGTTGTTATACAAGAACCCTGCCAACGATAGATACGTATCCCAACTTCCTCCAAATGTCCACACACAAGCTCTTAACATGCACCTGAGAGTCTGCATCATCCTCTTGCTCTGCCCGTCAATCTGTCCACTGTCCCCACTTAATATCATGATTTCTAACAGTACACCTAACCTTGCAAACAAATCCTTCGTCACATGCCCTTACTTCCATCCGGTAACTCTAACTCTGACTCAACCTTCACTCTTAGACACGTCTAACACTGTTTCACATCCCTGTTCAACTCTGGCCACTAGCAATCCGACCTCACGTCTCTGATACTGGAATCTATACACGGTCTCAACGACTTAAAAGACTACAACTTACCTGCTTTGGAGAAACAGGGCCCTAACCGGTCACCCCTACTCCCTCACGGTTTGCTTTGGTGTTGCCCAGTCCAGGTCACAACCCAAAACACATCTCATCATCACATCGTTTCCTACGGAATACGATGGATTTCATAACATAACACATCTGCACACATATAACTGCTCTCCGTTCCACGAACGGAACTGATCCTGCCTCCTCCTCTAACGAGAACGATACTATCCCCTCGACCCTTACGGGTACAAGGCTGCCCGAAAGTACACAAAACACGCTATTCACATCCAACATATAACTACCCTCTACTATCACGTACAACACAAACACACAACACATATCTTTACAACATCCATTTACTTCCCATGCTACGTCATATTACAACTAACCCAAGGTAAGAAGTACTACAATAAACTGCCATGTCCTCTACCTTCTCCGGTGAAGTCAACACCGGTGCTTCGCATAGCCCTATTCTCAATGTCTCGATCGCTGCTGTCTTCTCTTCTCCCCACACAACCACTCATTACGTAAAGTCTCCAATACATCTCGAAAGTGCTCCACATGATCCGTCTTCGATCCCAAATAGATCGGTATACCATCTATGCATACAATCACTGATATATCCGTCATCGACCTGCAGACCCGGTTCATCAGGTCCATAAAAGATACTGGCGCGTTCGTCTACCCGAATGGCATCACAATGAACCCAAAATGCCCATATCGAGTACGAAAGGCCATCTTATGCTCCTCCTCCTCTCGAACCTCCAACTGGTAGTACCCTGAGCGAAGATCTATCTTCGAGAACTGGATGGCTCCCTGAAGCTGATCGAAGAGATCGTCGATCCTCGGCAGCGGGTATCTATTCTTTACCGTAAGCTTGGTTAACTCTCGGCAATCAACACACATCCACAATAATTCCTGCATCTCCGGAGGTGCTACCCGGTACAGGTCTTAGCTACCGACACCACACCCCGGAATTAGCCTGATCTGGAACTCCACTTGCCTCTCATGAGCAAGTCATCCGGGAATACATCCGGATACTCGCTGACCACTGGCACGTTCGCTACCGTCTTCTTCTTGTCTCAGCTCGGCTATCGACCACGTACGCTAAGTAGTTGCTACCTCCATGAAAGACATGCTTCCTAACCTTAGCCCAAGCATATACCTTTAGTAGTCTCATCCCATGTCCTTCGATAGTCAGTTCTCCCCCACTTGGGTTTGAACTACTACCTGCTGCTTCTCGCAGTAAGTGCGAGCTTAGTTCTGACTTAACCAATCTATCCCAACTACCAGTTTATCCTTATACACATCACTACTCCAACGTTACTCCTCACCTGCTGCGTACTTCCACTTCTAACGAACTCCCTTGCTTACCCTGTCACAACGTCTAACTCCGTCATTGCCTCTTCTGCTATCAACTGGAACACATGCCCCCGAGTCCGGAGGTATCACCCTTCTTCCTTACCTCTCCAATTCTAACTCTCTCTGTCCCAAGTTACCTCATGCATCTGATAAAATCAGCGCACCTTACTGTCACCATAATTTCTCTTATCTTTGGCTCTAACACGTCAACATATCTGCACACCTTCCTCCCTTCGTTCACGACATACCCTGAGCAACAGAGTGATCGCCTCTAGCAACTTGCCAGTAATCTCATTCACTAATCCGATAGGTTGAACTACCAATAGTGACTCGCTGGTCAGCCTCTCTATCTCTAACCGAGGTACCTTCTGTTCTCCGGAAAGCTGGATAGTTGCTCCAACATCATACTCTTCCACTTGCTTCAATGTCCTTTACCAAACGATCAACTTCCGTCGATCCTTTGCGACTCCTCTAAGCAGCTCACAGAAATCTGACCTCTACTTCCGCCCTGTAAACCAGTGCAGATAGCATCTTTCATCACAGAAATCCGATGGTTTTAGCCATTGGATCCTTCTTTCCCTCGAACATCGGCGGTCGACATGCCAAGAAGCCTCGCTACTAACTGCTCTAGCCTCAGCAGACTGAGAGCTTACTGCATCACCGACTCATGCGGCCATAACTGCTTCTAGACTGCTGCTAACCACTTGGGTTACTTCTTGCCCTTCACATTCGAAAATCCAGGAAGGATCTCATAGAGAACTTCCCCTACCTCATCTACTGCACTCTCTAATCCACTGACTATACACATGTAATCTATTCATACAATCATCACACTTTAGAATGACTACTTTCCTCCTCGTCCTGCCTACAAAAGTTCGGGTCAATGACCCCCACTTTACCTCTCCTCTCCCAACATGCTACTGAGTGATCTATCCTTACTGATTCGATTAACATACCATTCTAAACACCACTATGCTTTACATCCCATGCCGTCTACTAGCTCAGGTCAGTGACCTTAGCTTCATACTCTCTTCTCATCACATGCTTCTTAGGGGTCTAACTACTTACCTTAAGGACACTCATGAAGGCCCTATCATACTACTACCCCATCCCGACAATCCAGTTAGTTCATAGAACTCATGTGACTATATCAATTCCCGATATGCACAATGTATTTGCAAAGATACGGGCCCTTGTATCATTATAAACACACTCTACATATCTAGCCTCGACACCATCACAAAAATCCCAATCCCCAACTAGTTGTCCCATACGTAACCTTTACACTAGAGCTTTAATAACTCGTCTATCAGTTTAATCACATAACACGTAACATACTCTTCTACTCATAGTCAAGTACTACTAGCCTACACCAGGCTACATGCAATATCTATACTTCAAGCAATTACAATAGTAGTACATGCTTGTCTATCATGCAAATCCTACTCAAATACTACACATGCCATAACTTCACATAACTTATCATACACAAAGCTTTAATAGCTCATATACCAATTAAGTACATAACAAACATCATGCTCTTTACTCATAACCACATATCTCAAAGCCACATACGACCCACATGCATTCATACGTTTCATAACAACTATCATGTAATACATATTTAACTTAAAACTGCATAGCACTAGTTAATTCACATACTAGTGCCCACGTATCACACATGCTATAATTCACATCATACACGTAACAACTTGCTACATAACATCTATCATAGGGGTACATGCTTAACATAACTACATAGCATCAGTTATTCACACAACTGATGCTCACTTGCCACACATGCCATAAGCTCATGCAACTCATACATACGTCCACAATAAATTAACATGCCTTAAAATAGATAAGGTTAGTGTGCTCACTCCCCGTTCTGATGCTCCGGTCCGCAGTTTCAGTCTCACTACTCACCTCTCCATAAAACATTTCATACACATCTCTCCGTAAGACATTTCATACTCATCTCACCATAAAACATTTCATACTCATATCTCCATAAAACATTTCTTTTGGTTAATTTTATTTTATAGAAACACAAGCTTTTGGTTTAAGTCCAAGTATCCACCACTTGTGAATACTCGAATCCCTTAAACCTAGGCTCTGATACCAACTTGTAACACCCCAAAAACTCAAACATTCTTCATTGACTGAAATAACCAAGTTCTTATAAATAGCGGAAGCTCGTCCAAACCAACATTTAAATCTATCAAAAGTTTGAAACTTTAAACCATAGGTCTTACCAATAAACATAAGTGTAAGAGTTTACGGAAAATAATTAATTTTACATATCAAAACAATAAAGAGCTTAGAGTTTTCACAATAACACTTTCTCCAAAAACCTCTTGACTGAACTGCCACCACGGAGCCTCATACGGTATCTTTCTCTTTCCCTTCCGGGACGTACTACACTAAAAAGGATAAACAACAACGGGTAAGCATAAAGCTTAGTGAACACACACTTAACCTCTTACCATCATGCACACACAATCACAAGTACATAGCAACTACATACATGTAAGTCTCCAATCTTCCTTACGGCTCAATACCATCAAGAAAAATAAAATGACACTGGTACCAGGCCTCTGCAAATTCCCTAGGGTATTACTACCACCATAGGTACTCTCTCCCAAGTCCCCGAAGGAACACATCTCATAATAATTCCCTAGGGGTATTACTACCACCATAGGTACTCCTGCCATGTCCCCGAAGGAACGCATACACATAATCACATGCAATCGTAACCATACATACATAACAACAAGGGTTAAGTAGGTACTCACCATGTCAAGATGCTAGCATTTCATACACTTCACAAGCTAACACAATCACTTCGAACCACCTAACCAATCACAAATACATATCACATCAAACATAGCCCAAAAGGACCACTCGATACTCCATACCGAAACACTAGTCTTAGCCATAGCTAGACTAGTCAATTGCCCTTAAAATCTACCCAAAGTCATCTCATAACATCCCTAACCTAAGCCCAAAGCCAAATCTTGAAAAGGGCCGCAAACGAAAAATATCGAAAATGCAACAGAAAGTTGCGCCACCTGCCCCCTGCCCCGGGCGCGGGGCCAGGCGGGGGTTTTTTTTTTGATGCCCCAAAAAAAAGCGACTTTTTTTTCGAAAAAAGTCCCAAAAACCCCAAATTTCGACTAACAAATCCCCAAATTTTCGTTTACACAACAACTAGGGTCGATAACCAATCCAACGAGTAATTCACCCCAAACATACCAATTACAACATTGATGGTTTTATGTCATCATTAAAATCAAACCCTAACCCAAACCCTTCATCAAAACACAATTAAAAACCCAAAAAAAAATAGGGGAAACATACCCTTTTAAACAATAAAAACGAGATTCTATGCCAATTTCCCCTCGAGAACCTCCCAATTCGTCCCTGGCTCCCCTGCCATGTCCTCTACCTTCTCCGGTGAAGTCAACACCGGTGCTTCGCATAGCCCTATTCTCAATGTCTCGATCGCTGCTGTCTTCTCTTCTCCCCACACAACCACTCATTACGTAAAGTCTCCAATACATCTCGAAAGTGCTCCACATGATCCGTCTTCGATCCCAAATAGATCGGTATACCATCTATGCATACAATCACTGATATATCCGTCATCGACCTGCAGACCCGGTTCATCAGGTCCATAAAAGATACTGGCGCGTTCGTCTACCCGAATGGCATCACAATGAACCCAAAATGCCCATATCGAGTACGAAAGGCCATCTTATGCTCCTCCTCCTCTCGAACCTCCAACTGGTAGTACCCTGAGCGAAGATCTATCTTCGAGAACTGGATGGCTCCCTGAAGCTGATCGAAGAGATCGTCGATCCTCGGCAGCGGGTATCTATTCTTTACCGTAAGCTTGGTTAACTCTCGGCAATCAACACACATCCACAATAATTCCTGCATCTCCGGAGGTGCTACCCGGTACAGGTCTTAGCTACCGACACCACCCCCGGAATTAGCCTGATCTGGAACTCCACTTGCCTCTCATGAGCAAGTCATCCGGGAATACATCCGGATACTCGCTGACCACTGGCACGTTCGCTACCGTCTTCTTCTTGTCTCAGCTCGGCTATCGACCACGTACGCTAAGTAGTTGCTACCTCCATGAAAGACATGCTTCCTAACCTTAGCCCAAGCATATACCTTTAGTAGTCTCATCCCATGTCCTTCGATAGTCAGTTCTCCCCCACTTGGGTTTGAACTACTACCTGCTGCTTCTCGCAGTAAGTGCGAGCTTAGTTCTGACTTAACCAATCTATCCCAACTACCAGTTTATCCTTATACACATCACTACTCCAACGTTACTCCTCACCTGCTGCGTACTTCCACTTCTAACGAACTCCCTTGCTTACCCTGTCACAACGTCTAACTCCGTCATTGCCTCTTCTGCTATCAACTGGAACACATGCCCCCGAGTCCGGAGGTATCACCCTTCTTCCTTACCTCTCCAATTCTAACTCTCTCTGTCCCAAGTTACCTCATGCATCTGATAAAATCAGCGCACCTTACTGTCACCATAATTTCTCTTATCTTTGGCTCTAACACGTCAACATATCTGCACACCTTCCTCCCTTCGTTCACGACATACCCTGAGCAACAGAGTGATCGCCTCTAGCAACTTGCCAGTAATCTCATTCACTAATCCGATAGGTTGAACTACCAATAGTGACTCGCTGGTCAGCCTCTCTACCTGAAAGTTCGGGAGGAGGATGTGCACAAGACAGCTTTCCGGACCAGGTATGGGCATTTTGAGTTCGTTGTAATGCCCTTCGGCTTGACGAACGCACCGGCGGCGTTTATGGATCTGATGAACAGAGTTTGCAGACCGATGTTGGATAGGTCAGTGATCGTTTTCATAGACGATATACTGATCTACTCCAAATCGAAGGAGGAGCATGTGGAGCATTTGCGAGAGGTGTTGGAGGTTTTGCGTAAGGAGAAGCTATACGCAAAATTCTCCAAATGTGACTTCTGGTTACAAGAAGTCCAATTTCTGGGGCATCTTGTAAACCGAGAAGGCATAAAGGTGGATCCAGCAAAGGTGGAGGCGGTGATGAAGTGGGAGACCCCGAAGACTCCCACGGAGGTTAGGAGTTTCCTTGGATTGGCCGGTTACTACCGCCGGTTTATCCAGGACTTCTCCAAGATAGCTGTTCCGTTGACCAGGTTGACGAGGAAGAGTGAGCGCTTTGTTTGGGGTGAGGAGCAAGAAGCAGCTTTCGACACGTTGAGGAGGAAGTTGTGCGAGGCTCCGGTTTTGACCTTACCGGAGGGAGTAGAGGACCTGACGGTCTACTGTGATGCCTCATATCATGGGTTAGGCTGCGTCCTTATGCAGAGGGGGCGGGTGATCGCCTATGCGTCTCGTCAGTTAAAGACGCATGAGGTGAACTACCCGACCCATGATTTGGAGTTGGCTGCGGTGGTGTTCGCACTTAAGTTATGGCGACACTACTTGTATGGGGTTCGCTGTACCATTTATACGGATCACAAGAGTCTCCGTTATTTTATGGATCAGCAGAACCTCAACATGAGGCAGCGGAGGTGGCTAGAGGTGGTAAAGGACTACGATTGTGAGATCCTCTATCACCCGGGAAAGGCAAATGTGGTGGCAGATGCTTTGAGTCGGAAGGGGAGCATGTTACTACTGCGAGTACCGTGTATGAGGTTGACCGTGTCGACTTCCTTGATAGAGTTGATACGTCAATCTCAAGTGGAGGCGATTAAGGCTGATAATCAGAAAAGGGAGAGGATAAAGGGTCAAGTGGATCAGTTGGCGGCCGACAGTCGGGGTTTGTTGACCCGATACGGTCGGGTGTGGGTTCCAGTCTCGTGCGAGGCGAGGCAGACACTTCTGGATGAGGCCCATAAGTCGAAGTTCTCAATCCATCCCGGTGCCACCAAAATGTACCGTGACTTGAGGACCGACTATTGGTGGCCAGGCATGAAGAGAGATGTGGCTAAGTATGTGGAGAAGTGTTTGACATGCTTAAGGGTTAAGGCGGAGCATCAGAAGCCACATGGGAAACTTCAACCTTTGGAGATACCCGAGTGGAAATGGGAGCACGTGACCATGGACTTGGTTACCGGGCTACCAAGGACGGTTAGGAGGCATGACGCTATATGGGTGGTGGTTGACCGACTGACGAAGAGTGCCCACTTCATCGCGATACGGGAGGCCTCTTCTTCAGAGGTGCTAGCGGACATCTATGTCCGGGAGATAGTGGCGAGGCACGGGGTGCCGGTGACGGTGATCTCGGATCGAGACGTTCGGTTCACCTCACGCTTTTGGAGTAAATTTCACGAGGAATTGGGCACTACGCTTCAGTTCAGCACGGCTTTCCACCCTCAGACGGACGGGCAGAGCGAGAGGACTATACGGACTCTCGAGGACATGCTTCGGGCATGTGTGCTAGATTTTGGAGGCAGTTGGGAATCTCATCTTCCCTTGGTTGAATTCTCTTACAATAACAGCTTCCATGCCAGTATCGGCATGCCTCCCTACGAGATGTTGTACGGGAGGAGGTGCAGAACTCCCATTTGTTGGGGAGAGGTTGGTCAGAGAGAGCTGGGGAGTACGGAGATCGTTCAGAAGACGACCGAGAGCATTCAGCAGATTCGTGAACGGCTGAAAGCAGCTCAAAGTCGCCAGAAAAGCTATGCAGACAAGAGACGTTCAGATTTGGAGTTTAGTGTGGGGGATAAAGTGCTTCTGAAGGTATCGCCATGGAAAGGGGTGATACGGTTCAGGAAGCGAGGGAAGTTAGGTCCAAGGTTCATTGGGCCGTTTGAGATAGTAGCTCGTATCGGGAAGGTTGCGTATCGACTTGAGTTACCGCCAGAGCTCAGTCAGATACACGACACTTTCCATGTGTCCCAGCTTCGGAAATGTTTAGCGGATGAATCGGCCTTCGTACCGTTGGAGGATATTGAGGTGGACGAGCGGCTTAACTACGCGGAGAAGCCGGTAGCTGTCTTGGAAAGAAAGACCAAGACATTGAGGAATAAAGAGATAGGGATCGTTAAGGTCCAATGGGAGCACCGGAAGGGTTCGGAGTGGACGTGGGAGCCCGAGGATGAGATGCGGAGGAGTCACCCGGAGTTGTTTCAAGCATAGGAGATTTCGGGGACGAAATCCCGGTAAGTGGGGGAGAGTTGTAACACCCGTTTTTACTTTTTCCCTTATAACTTGACTTAGATGGTTTAAGTATTTATTTGTCATGTTTTAGGAGTTGAAGGGTCTAAATGTGATTTTTGTAAGTTCAAGGGTGAAGGAATGGAGTGTATAGAAGAGTGAAAACCCTTATTCTCCAGGCAGTTTCTCAGAACGTACGAAAGAGAGAATTAGGGTACGATTGAAGGAAGGCAGGCAAGGAGAAATTGAGGCTTGTGTTTGTCGAGTGTGTTAGCAATTACGCTAATTGCACGTAAGGTAAGAACTTTTGTGTTGATTAGATGTCTTTTTGTAGTTAAATTGAAGTATTTTGATGGTTAGGGTTGGGTGTGAATTGATGATCTTTGGATCATCAAATTGTAGTAATTGGGAGGTTCTAGGGTCGAATTACTTGCATGTATTTGTTAGATATCGACCCTAGATGTTAAGGAATCATGTGTGGATGTGTTTTGGTATGAAATTTGGAGTTTTGGCACAGAAATCGAGGCAGGTCGCGAGAGAGAGTGCAGGCTGGAAAAGCCCGCGACCTGGCCCCGCGACCTGAGGTCGCGGGAGCAGGCCGCGCAACTCTCTGCCCGTTTTCAAAAATTTATTTTTCTCATTTTGGAAATTGGGTTATGGGATCATGTTAGGGATGTTATGAGAGGATGAGGCCTAGAGTTTGAGGTCAATCGGACTAGCCTAGCTATGTCTAAGGCTAGCTTTTCGGTTTGGAGTGTCAAGTGGTCCTTTTTGGACTAAGTTGATGAGTTATGTTTCTATGCTTACTTAGGTGTTTGCAAGTGATCGTTTTAACTTGTGGAGAGTCTTGTTTGCTAGCAACCGGCAGGTGAGTACCTCACTTAACCCTTGTTATTATGTGTACATGGTTATGTTTGCATGTGATTAGGTGATGTGTTCCTTCGGGGACTTGGGAGAGTACCTATGGTGGTAGTGATACCCCTAGGGAATTTGGAGAGGCCTGGTACCAGTGTCATATGTCCATCCTTTATGGTGTTGAGCCGTAAGGAAGGTTGGAGTTTGCATGATATGTTAATTGCTTGTAAAGTGATTGTGTAGCATGGTGGTAAGTGGTTATGTGTGTGCTCACTAAGCTTTATGCTTACCCCGTTGTTGTTTTATCTTTTAGTGGCAGGTACTTCCCGTAAGGGAAAGGAGAAGGCTACCGTATGAGGCTCCGGGACCGCGGTTCAGTCGGGATAGCTAGGAGGACAAGTTCTAATGGATGATGAACTCTTTTATGTTTCTAAACTGGATTTCTATTACTTTTTCGTAAACAATTACTTTTAAGATCGAGTTGGTTTATGGTTTAAAACTTCAAACTTGTTGTTTTGGATGTAAGTTGAACGAGCTTCCGCTTGATATGAGAATTTTGGTTACTTTTCATTTTAAAGAATGTTTTTGGAAAATGGGATGTTACAAGTCAGGTCGCGGGGCCAGGTCGCGGGGTTTTCCTGATGCCCCAAAAACGCGACTTTTGCTTCGAAAACTGTACCAAAAACCCAAATTTCGACTAACAACTCCCAAATTACGTTTACACAACAACTAGGGTCGATAACCAACGATCTCAAGCGAGTAATTCGACCCCCAAACATACCAATTACAACACTTGATGGTTCTATGATCATCATTCAACATCAAACCCTAACCAAACCTTCAACTCCAAAACATCAATTAAACACAAATTGGACATAGGAATCATACCTTTAAGCAATAAACACGACGATTCTATGCCAATTGCCCATCGAGAACCTCCAATTCGTCCCTGGCTCCATGCCTCTTCCTTGATCGCTTTCTCCCTCTCTCCTGGCTTCACAAGTCGTGAATGAAACTGAAAGGGGAGTTAAGGGTTTTCTCCTCTTTTAATTACATGCCATCCTTTCCCTCGTACTTTCACATTTAGCACTTAAGCCCCCGAACCTCCATAACACAAGTTAAACAAGGTTAATCTCTAACCAAACTCCGTTAAGTTTCCAAAACTGAAAACGGGCGTTACAACTCTCCCCCACTTACCAGGATTTCGTCCCCGAAATCGCCTAAACTTGGAACAACTCTGAGTAGTTCTGTCTCATCTCATCATCCGGTTTCCACTGAATACTCTCAGCCTCCTTCTGCATAACTTCAATACTGCCCAACTCACTCTGACCAACCTCTCCCTAGAGGATGAGAGTCTTACATCTCCTCTCGCACAACATCTCATAAAGAGGCATGTCGATGCTGGCATGGAAGCTGTTGTTATACAAGAACCCTGCCAACGATAGATACGTATCCCAACTTCCTCCAAATGTCCACACACAAGCTCTTAACATGCACCTGAGAGTCTGCATCATCCTCTTGCTCTGCCCGTCAATCTGTCCACTGTCCCCACTTAATATCATGATTTCTAACAGTACACCTAACCTTGCAAACAAATCCTTCGTCACATGCCCTTACTTCCATCCGGTAACTCTAACTCTGACTCAACCTTCACTCTTAGACACGTCTAACACTGTTTCACATCCCTGTTCAACTCTGGCCACTAGCAATCCGACCTCACGTCTCTGATACTGGAATCTATACACGGTCTCAACGACTTAAAAGACTACAACTTACCTGCTTTGGAGAAACAGGGCCCTAACCGGTCACCCCTACTCCCTCACGGTTTGCTTTGGTGTTGCCCAGTCCAGGTCACAACCCAAAACACATCTCATCATCACATCGTTTCCTACGGAATACGATGGATTTCATAACATAACACATCTGCACACATATAACTGCTCTCCGTTCCACGAACGGAACTGATCCTGCCTCCTCCTCTAACGAGAACGATACTATCCCCTCGACCCTTACGGGTACAAGGCTGCCCGAAAGTACACAAAACACGCTATTCACATCCAACATATAACTACCCTCTACTATCACGTACAACACAAACACACAACACATATCTTTACAACATCCATTTACTTCCCATGCTACGTCATATTACAACTAACCCAAGGTAAGAAGTACTACAATAAACTGCCATGTCCTCTACCTTCTCCGGTGAAGTCAACACCGGTGCTTCGCATAGCCCTATTCTCAATGTCTCGATCGCTGCTGTCTTCTCTTCTCCCCACACAACCACTCATTACGTAAAGTCTCCAATACATCTCGAAAGTGCTCCACATGATCCGTCTTCGATCCCAAATAGATCGGTATACCATCTATGCATACAATCACTGATATATCCGTCATCGACCTGCAGACCCGGTTCATCAGGTCCATAAAAGATACTGGCGCGTTCGTCTACCCGAATGGCATCACAATGAACCCAAAATGCCCATATCGAGTACGAAAGGCCATCTTATGCTCCTCCTCCTCTCGAACCTCCAACTGGTAGTACCCTGAGCGAAGATCTATCTTCGAGAACTGGATGGCTCCCTGAAGCTGATCGAAGAGATCGTCGATCCTCGGCAGCGGGTATCTATTCTTTACCGTAAGCTTGGTTAACTCTCGGCAATCAACACACATCCACAATAATTCCTGCATCTCCGGAGGTGCTACCCGGTACAGGTCTTAGCTACCGACACCACCCCCGGAATTAGCCTGATCTGGAACTCCACTTGCCTCTCATGAGCAAGTCATCCGGGAATACATCCGGATACTCGCTGACCACTGGCACGTTCGCTACCGTCTTCTTCTTGTCTCAGCTCGGCTATCGACCACGTACGCTAAGTAGTTGCTACCTCCATGAAAGACATGCTTCCTAACCTTAGCCCAAGCATATACCTTTAGTAGTCTCATCCCATGTCCTTCGATAGTCAGTTCTCCCCCACTTGGGTTTGAACTACTACCTGCTGCTTCTCGCAGTAAGTGCGAGCTTAGTTCTGACTTAACCAATCTATCCCAACTACCAGTTTATCCTTATACACATCACTACTCCAACGTTACTCCTCACCTGCTGCGTACTTCCACTTCTAACGAACTCCCTTGCTTACCCTGTCACAACGTCTAACTCCGTCATTGCCTCTTCTGCTATCAACTGGAACACATGCCCCCGAGTCCGGAGGTATCACCCTTCTTCCTTACCTCTCCAATTCTAACTCTCTCTGTCCCAAGTTACCTCATGCATCTGATAAAATCAGCGCACCTTACTGTCACCATAATTTCTCTTATCTTTGGCTCTAACACGTCAACATATCTGCACACCTTCCTCCCTTCGTTCACGACATACCCTGAGCAACAGAGTGATCGCCTCTAGCAACTTGCCAGTAATCTCATTCACTAATCCGATAGGTTGAACTACCAATAGTGACTCGCTGGTCAGCCTCTCTATCTCTAACCGAGGTACCTTCTGTTCTCCGGAAAGCTGGATAGTTGCTCCAACATCATACTCTTCCACTTGCTTCAATGTCCTTTACCAAACGATCAACTTCCGTCGATCCTTTGCGACTCCTCTAAGCAGGCTCACAGAAATCTGACCTCTACTTCCGCCCTGTAAACCAGTGCAGATAGCATCTTTCATCACAGAAATCCGATGGTTTTAGCCATTGGATCCTTCTTTCCCTCGAACATCGGCGGTCGACATGCCAAGAAGCCTCGCTACTAACTGCTCTAGCCTCAGCAGACTGAGAGCTTACTGCATCACCGACTCATGCGGCCATAACTGCTTCTAGACTGCTGCTAACCACTTGGGTTACTTCTTGCCCTTCACATTCGAAAATCCAGGAAGGATCTCATAGAGAACTTCCCCTACCTCATCTACTGCACTCTCTAATCCACTGACTATACACATGTAATCTATTCATACAATCATCACACTTTAGAATGACTACTTTCCTCCTCGTCCTGCCTACAAAAGTTCGGGTCAATGACCCCCACTTTACCTCTCCTCTCCCAACATGCTACTGAGTGATCTATCCTTACTGATTCGATTAACATACCATTCTAAACACCACTATGCTTTACATCCCATGCCGTCTACTAGCTCAGGTCAGTGACCTTAGCTTCATACTCTCTTCTCATCACATGCTTCTTAGGGGTCTAACTACTTACCTTAAGGACACTCATGAAGGCCCTATCATACTACTACCCCATCCCGACAATCCAGTTAGTTCATAGAACTCATGTGACTATATCAATTCCCGATATGCACAATGTATTTGCAATGATACGGGCCCTTGTATCATTATAAACACACTCTACATATCTAGCCTCGACACCATCACAAAAATCCCAATCCCCAACTAGTTGTCCCATACGTAACCTTTACACTAGAGCTTTAATAACTCGTCTATCAGTTTAATCACATAACACGTAACATACTCTTCTACTCATAGTCAAGTACTACTAGCCTACACCAGGCTTACATGCAATATCTATACTTCAAGCAATTACAATAGTAGTACATGCTTGTCTATCATGCAATTCCTACTCAAATACTACACATGCCATAACTTCACATAACTTATCATACACAAAGCTTTAATAGCTCATATACCAATTAAGTACATAACAAACATCATGCTCTTTACTCATAACCACATATCTCAAAGCCACATACGACCCACATGCATTCATACGTTTCATAACAACTATCATGTAATACATATTTAACTTAAACTGCATAGCACTAGTAATTCACATACTAGTGCCCACGTATCACACATGCTATACATTCACATCATACACGTAACAACTTGCTACATAACATCTATCATAGGGGTACATGCTTAACATAACTACATAGCATCAGTTATTCACACAACTGATGCTCACTTGCCACACATGCCATAAGCTCATGCAACTCATACATACGTCCACAATAAATTAACATGCCTTAAAATAGATAAGGTTAGTGTGCTCACCCCCGTTCTGATGCTCCGGTCCGCAGTTCAGTCTCACTACTCACCTCTCCATAAAACATTTCATACACATCTCTCCGTAAGACATTTCATACTCATCTCACCATAAAACATTTCATACTCATATCTCCATAAAACATTTCTTTTGGTTAATTTTATTTATAGAAACACAAGCTTTTGGTTTAAGTCCAAGTATCCACCACTTGTGAATACTCGAATCCCTTAAACCTAGGCTCTGATACCAACTTGTAACACCCCAAAACTCAAAACATTCTTCATTGACTGAAAGTAACCAAGTTCTTATAAAATAGCGGAAGCTCGTCCAAACCAACATTTAAATCTATCAAAAGTTTGAAACTTTAAACCATAGGTCTTACCAATAAAACATAAGTGTAAGAGTTTACGGAAAATAATTAATGTTTACATATCAAAACATAAAAGAGCTTAGAGTTTTCACATAACACTTTCTCCAAAAACCTCTTGACTGAACTGCCACCACGGAGCCTCATACGGTATCTTTCTCTTTTCCCTTCCGGGACGTACCTGACACTAAAAAGGATAAACAACAACGGGGTAAGCATAAAGCTTAGTGAACACACACTTAACCTCTTACCATCATGCACACACAATCACAAGTACATAGCAACTACATACATGTAAGTCTCCAATCTTCCTTACGGCTCAATACCATCAAGGAAAAATAAATGACACTGGTACCAGGCCTCTGCAAATTCCCTAGGGGTATTACTACCACCATAGGTACTCTCCCAAGTCCCCGAAGGAACACATCTCATAATAATTCCCTAGGGGTATTACTACCACCATAGGTACTCTGCCATGTCCCCGAAGGAACGCATACACATAATCACATGCAATCGTAACCATACATACATAACAACAAGGGTTAAGTAAGGTACTCACCTGTCAAGATGCTAGCATTTCATACACTTCACAAGCTAACACAATCACTTCGAACCACCTAACCAATCACAAATACATATCACATCAAACATAGCCCAAAAGGACCACTCGATACTCCATACCGAAACACTAGTCTTAGCCATAGCTAGACTAGTCTAATTGCCCTTAAAATCTACCCAAAGTCATCTCATAACATCCCTAACCTAAGCCCAAAGCCAAATCTTGAAAAGGGCCGCAAACGAAAAATATCGAAAATGCAACAGAAAGTTGCGCCACCTGTCCCCGTGACCTCAGGTCGCGGGGCCAGGTCGCGGGGTTTTCCTGATGCCCCAAAAACGCGACTTTTGCTTCGAAAACTGTACCAAAAACCCAAATTTCGACTAACAACTCCCAAATTACGTTTACACAACAACTAGGGTCGATAACCAACGATCTCAAGCGAGTAATTCGACCCCCAAACATACCAATTACAACACTTGATGGTTCTATGATCATCATTCAACATCAAACCCTAACCAAACCTTCAACTCCAAAACATCAATTAAACACAAATTGGACATAGGAATCATACCTTTAAGCAATAAACACGACGATTCTATGCCAATTGCCCATCGAGAACCTCCAATTCGTCCCTGGCTCCATGCCTCTTCCTTGATCGCTTTCTCCCTCTCTCCTGGCTTCACAAGTCGTGAATGAAACTGAAAGGGGAGTTAAGGGTTTTCTCCTCTTTTAATTACATGCCATCCTTTCCCTCGTACTTTCACATTTAGCACTTAAGCCCCCGAACCTCCATAACACAAGTTAAACAAGGTTAATCTCTAACCAAACTCCGTTAAGTTTCCAAAACTGAAAACGGGCGTTACAACATGTCATCTAATGGGATATGGAAAGTATTTGCTAAGCAAATATTTAAATCCAGATCATATCTTATGAAATTAATGAGTAAATGCATAAATTTGGAAAAGATGTTTTGATAGCTAATTTGAAACATATAATTTGATCATTAAGATTTGAAATTATAATATCTGTTTTAATGATCAGTTTCACATAACCGTAATATATAAAAAAGAATATTTAGATAGTACAATTAATATTTGATTTTAATTATTTTTTATTTCACATTGTTTTTATTTAGAGTAAACTACAAATTTCGTTATGGAGGTTTACCCAAACCAACGAAACTCGTTCCTGAACTTTTAAAAACTACATTGAACGTCACTGAGGTTCGTATTTTGCTTTGGATTTGGTCCCTGCTCTTTAACTCCGTTAAAAAATCAGTTAAGGGTTTCTTTTGCTTAAATGAAAGAAAAGGGTTCAAAGTGTAACTCTCTTTCTCTCTCACACACACCACCACCAAACCACCACCAAACCAAAGCAAAACACGAACCTTAAGGACGTTCAATGTACTTTTTAAAGTTCAAGGACGAGTTTTGTTGGTTTGGGTAAACCCTAGGGACAAAATTTGTAGTTTACTATTTTATTTATGGGTAGATTACATATTTGGTCCCTATGATTTTCACTTTATTGCACTATTGGTCCTTGTTTTAAAATATTTATGAAAAAGGTCCTTGTGTTTTACAATATATTGCATAGTTGGTCCCTGCGGTTTACACTTTTTTAAACTGTTGGTCCCTATTTTGCCAATAAGAGTAGGGACCAATAGTGCTATACAATGTAAACCATAGAGACCAACAAAGCAATATATTATAAATTACATGAACCTTTTTCATAATTATTTTAAAGCAAGAACTAAGAGTTCAATAAAAAATGTAAATCACAGGGACCAAATATATAATTTACACCCATTTATTTATTATGGGAAAAAAAGCTGTAGAAGCACCCAAAGCAGACCGTTACATGCATTTAAACATGATCTCAACCTTTCCATGCAAAAATCCCCTTTGCAATTTCTTTCTTTCTACCTTATTAATTAATACATAAATAAACAATCTTTCCCCTAAAAAAACGCATGATTTCTAAGCAAATTTCTTCTTCTCTGTATATTTAATTCCCTAAATCAATCAATTCCATCATCCATCGAAACGCAGATTGTTCATTAATTAATTTCTCTACGATTAATCACTCCCAAATTTCTCACCAGAAAATTGCAATCCGTAGTGTTGTTGTAACCATGGCGACACCGTCACCATCACCGTCACCATCGCCGTCGTTGATCGTTCCGGCGTCGCTGTACGTAGGCGATTTGCATCCGGAGATCAACGACGTTCAATTGACGAATGCGTTCTCGGACTACAAGAGCCTATCGTCCGTACGCGTTTGCCGTGATTCTTCCACCGGCCGATCTCTCTGTTATGGCTACGTCAACTTCCTCTCTCCGCAGGACGGTATGCATCCGAATCGAAATCTGAGTATTATTCTGATATTCATTGTGTTTATTGATGAAATCATGAAAATACATCTAGAGAATCGATGAAATCTATATAAATGGGCTAAACGAATTATTTAGATGAAGGTTGTACGGGTTGTAACCTTCTAGTGGGTTGCATAGTAACTTTGCCTATATATTATTCTGATTTCACATTGTGAGTAAGATATTTATATGTATAACGCTTAATTTTATGGTTTCATTGGGATCAGTTTTGGATGTTTTTTATACTTTTGCTTGATATTTTATGAAGAAAGAGGTAAATAAGAAGCGGTTAGGTTTCCTGAATGCATCATGAAGATTTTTTTTTTTTGTTTATAGTATTATTATTAGATTCATATCATTCATGTTATGAATTTTGTATGCGTAAATTCTTTAAAATAATGCGTCATACGTAAATTGTTGAAGAAATAGTTGGGTAACATTACTTGTCATCAAAATGGATTGATGGTAAGAATTTATAACGATGTGAGCGCTTACCCGGTAAGAGTCATCACGGTCACTTGCAGGATAAGACTCTTGATCCTTCCTTCTCTATTCTTGGTCCTTATTATGTTCAAAGTAAGGTAATGGAACGGTAACTGCTTATCGTTATAGTTCATGTTTAATTGGTATTGTAGGTACTTAAAAGGACTGGAGTTTATGCATATGGCAAATTATGTATATACATGTATTAGGAAACTTTCTTAAGATGCATCATGCATATGTGGTATACAAGCATTAGAATTGACAAGTGCATTTGGTTCTCTTTGAAAAATAAAACAACATTTTCTTAAACCATGATTTGTTAAAGTTTTCTTGTACCCTCTTGGTGATCAGTGTTTTATGTCATGGATTACCTTGTACTTGTAGTTTTTGTACTGTTGAATATTATCACTGTAAGATAGAGTGTCATAATAATTGTTATCTATAAGTATTCTTGGTAGCTATTTTTTAATGCTTTCAACTCACTGCTATAACTGAGCAGCTACCACGGGCGATTGAAGCCAAAAACAACACCGTGTTGTATGGGAAAATGATAAGGGTGACAAGGGCAAATCGCGACCCTGATGTAAGAAATGGAACTGGGAATGTGTTTGTCAAGGTCAGTTTGTTTATCATCAACTGTGTTAGCATTAATAAGCTAATTAGTAGTGTTTGAATCGAGTTGCCTTTGGTGTTCTATTACAGAATTTGAACGAGTCAATTGATAACGTTCAACTTCAAGAATTGTTTCAAAACTTTGGTAATATTTTGTCTTGCAAAGTTTCCACATTTGAGGATGGCAAGAGCAAAGGGTATGGTTATGTTCAGTTTGAGTCTGAGGAATCTTCAAATGCTGCTATTGAGAATCTTAATGGCACTAGTTTTGGAGGCAAGCAAATGTATGTCACATTTTCATGAACTTGAGTGATTTTGTTTCTAACTATTCAATCCGACTTTTCTATTAACCGTATCTTTTCACATGTTACAGATACGTAGGGAAGTTCATGAAGAAGAGTGATCGACTATTACCAAGTCCTGATGCTAAGTACACAAATCTGTACATCAAGAATCTAGACTTAGATATAACAGAAGACGTTCTTAAGCAGAAGTTCTCTGTGTTTGGAAATATTGTTAGCTTGGTTATAGCGCAAGATGACAACGGGGTGTCAAAAGGCTTTGGGTTTGTGAATTTTGAAAATCCAGATGATGCTAAGAAGGCAACCGAAGCTATGAATGGCTTGAACCTTGGTGTGTCATGTTTGTTATGAGCGTAATTCGCTTTAGACATATTTGTGAGCATTTGTTGAGTCAAGTCTTTTTGGCAACTTTTATGCAGGTGCAAAGGTTCTATACGTTGGTAGGGCGCAGAAGAAATCAGAGCGAGAACAAATTTTGCGTCGTCAGTTTGAGGAGTGGAGGAAAGAACAGATATCAAAATACCAGGTATGTTTTCTACTGTTTTTTTTTAACAAGTGATCATTGATAACTCCATTTGAACATGGGAAGTTGGGAACTATATCTTTATTTCAGGGCTCAAATGTTTATGTTAAGAATATCAATGACAATGTCACCGAGGATGAACTGCGAGAATGCTTCACTCAGTGTGGCACAATCACCTCTGCCAAATTGATGATTAATGACAAAGGGATCAGTAAAGGGTTTGGATTTGTCTGCTTCTCTACACCAGAGGAAGCAAACAAGGCTGTGAACACCTTTCATGGTCAGTTAGCTTCAAAAACATGGCCTTTTCATGAAAACCATTCACTTTCGCTTGTTAATTTTTATAATTTCTTCTCTGGTGTCTTCTTTATAGGATGCATGTTCCATGGAAAGCCTTTATATGTAGCCATTGCTCAAAGAAAAGAAGACAGAAAGGCACAATTACAGATCCAGTATGCACAACGTATGGCCGGAATTGCAGGACCATCTACTATCATCCCTGGTGGATATCCTCCTCTTTACTATACAGCTCGTCCCGGTATCATTTCACAAGTACCCCCACGACCGGGATTGATGTATCAACCTATGGGCATAAGGCCAGGATGGATGCCTAATACCTTTGCTCCTCCAACAAGACCGGCTGAAACATCTTCTCTTTCTTCTGTAAGTTCTGTAATTTCTTTACCTAAAACTGCATCACGGATCTACTTTGGATTGGATACTTTTGTAGGGAAAGGTTCAAATGAGAACCATAAATATTTTGAGGACCGTGAGAACTGGTATATGCATATATACACATTGATGCATATTTACTATGCATTCAAATACATACGCATTGGTGCCTATATATACTCAAACAAGTTCATTTAGTGTGAATGCATAAACGCATATATTGGTTCTAATTGTTCTTAAAGTATAATAGGTGCAAATGATTAGTAGCATGAATGGCATAAATACATTCTCGTTATATTTCAAGTGTATATTTTTCAGATTTTTGATGCTCCAAGACTGCAAAGACAAAATAGGGGAAGGATCAATGGACATATGCAGCCACAGGATCATACTGTTCCATATGTTTCCCACCTGCAACAGCCTCTTCAGACATCTGCTGATTCTAGCAACCAACAGGTCTGCTTGACAATCAAATATTTCTAGTTTTTGTTATACTCAACCTCTTCAAGTTAATTCATTTGCACTTAAAGATTCTCATATTATTTTATCAGAAGTGCTTATCATGAATAAGTTAAATCCGAACTAATTTAGTCTCTTAACCTATTGTGAGAGTGTGCACTCTTAAATATTGACTTCTGTATCATTGTGACTTGTGGTTTTGCGTTAGAAAGTATATCTGCTTGCTATATAGATGTACGCGAAACTCGTAAGTCATATCTCCTGTTATCTTTGAACATAAGGTTTTCCTGTAAGGATTCTCATCATGGAGGTCTTGTCTTGAGGTATATCCAATTTGAGATGTTCCAGCACTCCTTCACTGCCATAAAATTGGATTTATATGATGCCCAATATGTTTAAATGCTCTAGTTGATTATAATATTGATTTAAGTTTATGTGATCATCATCAAACAATTCTCTTCCCATGTAAAAGTGTTACAATGAGTTGATTAGATGCATTTGAGTGTTCTAACAAGCTTCTTATGACACTTTCGAAATAAATAGCTTTTTTGTAAGACACTTTTGAGAAGTGTTGTATGAGCACGTTACTTTCTTTACAAGACAATTTTTCAAATAATGCCATATTTAAAGAACAATAAGACGCTTGCTCTATTTCAAAAGTTTCTTGAAAACTTGTTAGGACACCCAAAAACGTCCTTTCAACTTATTGTAACATTTTTACAAGAACAAACGGTTACTTGGTCCTATAGGTTCAATTCATATAAAGCAATTTTATTATGACATGTAGACATATTTGATGTCCTATAAAATCGAATCTGTTGCATAGCTTCCATAGCCAACATATTTAAGCCTTTTCTACTTGGTTAATACATTAGATTGCAGCATACAAAGTCACATCTTGTTTTGTTCTGGTACTTAAGTTATGCACATTACACAGCGAGGCGGACAGGTTCGGTATGCACCAAATGGGTATGTTCAGGGAAGTAATAAAGGATCAATATCTCCTTCTGCTTCAAGTTCTTCTGGACCCAGGGGTGATGGATCTGAGATGTTGAGTACTATGCTTGCTGCTGCTACGCCCGAGAATTCAGAAGCAGATTCTAGGAGAACGCCTCTACCCGCTTGTCAACCAACTCAAGGTCACTTTGTTGTATTATTATTATTCAAACTTGCATTTCTAAGTTACTATATACGAAATGAATATTGTGAAAATACGTGAAGCCCTTGTATCACACTCTATAAAAGACCTTAAGGAGAGAAGGGAGGTTGGTCCAAGTCTAGCTGATGTGAGACTGTAACACGCCCCCTTCAATGGAGGATATAAGGCCAAAGATGTCTTAGAGTGTCGAGAGGGGGTTAGGTGGCTAAGATATCCAGATGGTAGAGCCGTAGAGGTAGACCTTGCCAACAATACCATAAGAGAATATATGGAACCCCATTAAGATTCCTCTCCAAATGAGCCATTTTAAGTAGAGAATGGAGGTTGGTCTTAGGCTGTTTGCAGTTGCTGGGAGGTTTGGTGCAAGATGATTAAGTGGTCAAAATGATTAAGAGCCTTTTATGATATAGTGCAAAATGAAATATGGTTGTTTGGTAAATGTTCCTAATGAAATTAGGGTGTTAATTGGTTAAGAGAGGCCCAAGATACAAAATCATTCAGAGGGTTTTGGGAAACATTAAGACGCCGACCTTTTTTTTGCCAAACCTCTTAGAGATTCAGAGGTTGCCTCTTAATGAAGCATCTATTAAGAGGTAAACAAACAGCCCTAAATCTTAAATCTCCTACAAGTGGCATTAAGCCAGATATGAATTTATCTTTCACTATAATTTTTTTTGAATTGTCATATTTGGCAAGCAAATGGGACAATATAAATCAACTTAATTGGTGAGCAAGTTTTCTTGACCAATTATCCACATGACAGAAATCGATTGAGAATTGGAGTTAAGGTGAGAAGTGTAAGAAGGGACTTGGACCCTTGATCACTTTTACTTAGCATTGATCTAATGGTTCTAATTAAGTCCCAAAATAACTCATGAATTAGATTAGAAGAGTTTATTTAATCGATCTTCAATTTGGATTGATCAAAAGGTGGAGATCTCTTCTCACAGTAACTACTATTCTTACCTGAAACCAACTTTTATCCCCATTATAGATTATGAATATAATGTGCATGCATGCAGCCTGATCTTGCTGCTAAGATAACTGGAATGCTGTTGGAGATGGACAACTTGGAGGTGCTATTGCTGTTGGAATCACCAGAATCCTTAGCAGCAAAAGTTGAAGAAGCTGTGCAGGTGTTGGAGTTATCTAATCAGACCAAAGTATCAAGCCAGCAGCAGGAGGGTCTTCATACTAACTTGTTATCTGCCCAAGTTGCAGTCAACTGATTAATGCAGTTGTTGGCCACCATCTCAATGGCCTACCTTGGTGAAATCTATCTATTTGTGTTGGTATACATGATTGATTATACACATCAAAACTTGATCTTAATTGGGATTTAATTCTTGCTGTAAACATTGGCACCTGATTAAGCCACACTCGGAGATGAATTATGGTGTTTGAACTACATTTTATCATAACATTATTTGAAATTTTGTGTCTTCTATAGATCCTTGGTTTTGTTGTTAAACATTGATAGATTTCTGATCTCCTTCAATCATATTGTAGTTGATGAAGTCGAAGCGTATTGAGTTTACCGGACGTGCAAATGATTAACATGTGCGTTTTTTTGTTTATTGTATTATCTGTTGCTTCTTTGTACACATTGTCATCCGTAGTTTGTTGGACTAATTCTTTTTTGTATATGTTAGAACCTTGCATCTCCATGCAAGGGTTCTTTCAAAAATTGATCTAGGGAATTTACATATTTTCATATCGTATCAGTCATTTTCTACTGTTCTAGATTGGAACTTGACACCCTCGGCCAATGTGTACCGATCAAAACACTACGAGACAATTTGATGGGGTTGTTAGTTTAAATTGGTAGATGGTTGATTTGGGTCATTTTAATGAACTTATATAAATGGTCATTTGAGTACCATTCGTCGGTTTTACCAGGGCCATGCTAGAGGGTGTACCAACGTGAGATTCCGAGCAGTTTGGGTCCCCTAAACTCTTTTGTGGTCCAATCGTATATGTTTTGATTTTTAGTTCATGTTTTAGCTCAACCATTTCGCCTCTTCCCTCTTAGTTTAGCTCATTTGGGTCATTTTTGGTCATTTTTGGTCATTTTACATATTCATAAGCTAGTTTTGCCAAACATATTTTGTTTATCAGCTAGCTTATCAATTATCAGCTATTAGCTAGTTTGCCAAACATAGCTTAAACATACCTTATCAATTATCAAATGGATGTTTATAGAGCATCCACCCTTAGTTGTTTTTTTTTTTTGGTTTGAAAATGAGGTTTTTGGAAACTATTTTATAGAATATTAAAATTACGTTTTTGTGCCAATTCCGAATGCCCCGAAATTCGAAAAATCTGAAACCCGATTTGTAAGAGAATATCCGAGTTCAGGTTGGGTTTGGTTTTCTTCCACCCAAAAACCCGAAAATATATGTACATTTATATATTAAATATGATATAAATACAATTATTTATCAAATTAATTTTTAAAAATCCTAAATTGTTATCATTTGCACTGTTTTCTAATTCCTAAACAATCATCGATTTCATCGGTTCTCAAAGTTGATTGTTTTCATCATCTAAATTGATTGAATATATACATTTTTTTGCATTTTGAATATACCCGAACCTGACCAAACAGAACCCGAAACAATCCGAAATCCAAAACCCAAAGTTTGGGGCTTTATTTTCAAATCCAAAATCCGATCGGGCTTTTGATTTGTTCACCCGAACCCGCCCGATGCACACCCTTACACTTTAGGGACCAAATCCAATATTTAAACAAACCACAGGGACTAGCGGTGTTATTAACTCAATGAATTTTTTGTTTCCCGAATTGGTCTTAACTGGAACAATGTGAGTGGCAAAACATCACACTAAAACCCATCGTCGAACTCGAATCACACCATCAGAATCATCGAAACCATTGCGCTTTACCATCCTTGCGACTCGATTCCAATAAGGTATCTAGATTTGATTAACTTTATGTAATTTTCTGAATGAGTTGGATTTGACTATGGTTAGATTGCTCTCATTTCGATTGATTAGGGTTTATAACGATTTATTAGGGTCGATCTTCATCCATATTATTGATTAATGTTAAATATGCCATTTGTTTATTGGTTGTTAAAAGTATACATTGTTTTTAACCAATCTTGACTTACTAAATCAATTGTGTAATTTAATTTATTTGTTTGTAGTTTTTCGTATGAGGTACAAACTTGAATGATCGATTATGAGAAGCTGGGAAAGACCTGGACTGCGCCTCACTATTTGATGAAGTACAAGAGTAGTGGAACAAGTTTTTTGAAGTTGGATGACTGTTTCTGTAAATTATACAAGGCTGGTGGAGCCGCTATAAAAGGAATGGGAGAGTTAGGGTTTTAATAATAATCCATCCTCCGAAAATTGGTTATATTGACTCAATGCCAATATGCTTGCTTTCTTATATTTTTATATGTATACAATTTGAATTGCCTTTCAAACAAAAGTTAAATAATTTGAGACATGCTTTAGTATATAAACAAGTTTGACTTGTGACATTAAATGAACATGCTTTAATGTTCAAGCTAGGGATGAGAAAATGATGGGAATTGATAGGGGTTTGCCTTCTCCTTCTCCATTATTGAGACCCCCATCCCCCATTCATGTCCATGCCAATGATAGGGAATTGAATTTCCACCCCTTTGAAATAGGGGTTCATCCCCAACCAACAAAAAATATTTGAACACGTTTTGTTGTGAAGGTCGGTATACAAAAAAACACTCAACTAAGTTAAAATGATACCGTTAATAAACGATATTCAAATACATAAATTCAGAACCGAATAAGTAAATATCTTAAATCATATATACAAACAAATCAACATTCCCCAAATTGTATATCTTGTGTTTTGAAATGATGAGCAATTGTACATACTAATTCTACCAAATTCTTATACATGGAGATGAATAAAATGAGTTATGTTTATTACTCAATATATCTATATAAAAATATACAAGGTGTTACATACATATGTAATTTGAGGTGGATTTATACGAAAATGATGTCAATTTAATAAAACACGAGGACGATTATTAGCCACACATTTTCGGTTACGGTGGACGCGATCACGGATGATTGACGCGATTTATGGAGAGTGGAGATGATTAAGGCTTTGTTTGGCAAGCATAAGCTAGTCCATCAAAACATGTACCAGGAAGCTAGCTTATCAGCTAGCTTTTTGAAACGCTACTTTGAGTAGCTTATGAGAAGCTTATTGTAGCTTTTTCCAATTATACCCTTATTAATATCAATTATTAAATTCAAAAGTACCCTTTTTAGTCATTTTACATACTCATAAGCTAGTTTTTGCCAAACATAATTTGTTCAACAGCTAGCTTATCAGCTACTAGCAAGCTTATCAATCAACAGCTAGCTTATCAGCTACCAGCTAGCTTATAAGCTACGTTTGCCAAACATAGCCTAAAGGTTCTAAACACGTGACACAAGCATAGCGACTATGTTGGCGGCTAGTTTTTCTTTCTGATTGTGTTTGGGTGCACAACGACCCATCTGACCGTCTACCCGTCAACAGTGACGTGGCGCCATCTCATTCGTCCACACCATCACCCACCTGTCACTCAACCAAACCTCCTCCAACCCTTTTTCCGCCTGTCGAAAAACGCCATTAAACTCTCTTTCTCAACCCCCCGCCGTCCGCCATCCTTTCCACCGCCACCACCGTCTCCGCCTTCCGCCACCGCCAAAACCTAGCAATGGAAGCTCTCTGTTTCACGCCTTGCGTCAAAATCCCTAACAATGGCGCCATATTACTACACAACAATGTCAATAACACCACCACGAAGAGGAGGAATAGGAAGCCTTCCGTCTCCGCCACCATGTCCAAATCAAAGGCGGAGGTGGAATCGATTTCGGCGGCGACGTCGGAGGCCAACGCAATGACGGCGGTGCTGCGGACGCCGGAACAACAACAACCGGCGGTGCTTCGAGTGTCTCCGTCTTCGTTGCAGTACGAATCGGGACGGTTGGGAGCTGTGCCGGACCATAAGGTGGAGGAAGGGCATGGATTTTTGAGCGAGATGGAGTATTTGACGAATATATTGTCGTCGAATCGAGTTTACGACGTAGCGATTGAATCGCCGTTGTCGCTAGCGCCAAAGCTATCGGAGAGGTTAGGTGTGAATATGTGGCTTAAGAGAGAAGATCTTCAGCCTGTAAGCACGCATCTAAACACGCTTTTGCACTTATTTTTGATGCACATTCATGACAATCACTGAAAATCGCTGGCTTTGATTTTCAGAAGTGACTCTGTCTAAAGCTGTGTTTGACAAACTAGCTGATAAGCTAGCTGGTAGTTGATAAGTTAGTTGTTGATTGATTAAGCTACTGGTAGCTGGTAATCTATGTTAGGAACAAATTATGATCAGCAAAAACTGGTCTATGAGTATGTAAAAAGGCGAAAAAAGTATTTTTGGATTTAATGATTAATATCAATAAGGCTATAATTCGAAAAAGCTATAAAAAGCTCGCAAAACGCTACGCTACGCTACTCCAAGTAGCGTTTCAAACTTTCAATAAGCTTAGCTTTTGGTCCATTCAAACATGTACCAGCTTATAAGCTAGCTTATTTTTATCAAACACAGCCCAAGACTGGTTTGAGCATCTGTTTGAACAAAAACGGCTGTTTGAAAAGAAAAAAAAAGAACTTGAGTATGAAACTCGGAATAAATGTAACACTAAAAGATGTTCATTTTTAAGTACTCAAGTTTGTTAATGGAGTAGTTGTAAAGTTTTGATCGAAACATTTTTATCGATCCTCATGATTATATATGAAAAATTGAAAATGATGACTTTTTACTATGAAGTTTTATGTTGTGTAAATTGGAAGATTGGAAGTATCTAGGTTAACATACCGGATGGTAATTTGGGTTGTAGGTCTTCTCGTTCAAGCTTCGTGGAGCATATAATATGATGGCAAAACTGCCAAAGGAACAATTGGCTCAAGGTGTTATCTGTTCGTCTGCCGGCAATCATGCTCAAGGGGTTGCATTAGCAGCCAAGACACTGGGCTGCGATGCTGTGATTGTTATGCCAGTTACCACACCCCGCATCAAGGTTTTGATTTTGTTTTGTTACTTACGTTTGCTTGATGATGCATGCGTATATGTTGCTTCTACGGCCTTGAGATATTTTATTTTGTTTCATAGCTGACCTTGTGATTGCTTCATTGTCAAATGGTGCATTTAGTGGGAGTCGGTTAAGAGATTAGGTGCAACGGTTGTCCTTGAAGGTGATTCCTATGATGAAGCACAATCATATGCCAAAAGAAGAGGTGAAATGGAGAAACGAACCTTCATTCCTCCTTTTGATCACCCAGACATCATAATGGGCCAGGGAACTGTTGGAACGGAAATCGTGCGCCAAATGCAAGGTCCACTCCATGCCATATTTGTGCCTGTGGGGGGTGGCGGCTTGATAGCTGGCATTGCTGCTTACGTGAAGAGGGTTTCACCAGAGGTAAATGTGTTTTCCTGTAAAATACATTTTTATTTTTTGATTGGATGATATATATGTAATAAGAAATTTCTCTAGTATTGTTTTTGTTTTTACACGTGCATTCTTCTATGATCATAGATAAACATCTGTTACTCATTGGATTTTCACTGGGTAAACTTTTAATGAACTTAGGATCTTACGCAGTTCTTAATGTCATGATAAGTAATACTTCAAACTTAGTTGTCGATACTTGACTGACTGAGGAATAGAGGGGGACCAGAAATAAATTGAATCAAATACTTCAACTGTCATGATTGGTTTAAATCTAATAGCATACTTAACTTGTAATTTTTTATCTTCAAGTTTGCATATATTCCGTTATATGAATGATCCATGAAGAGATTCTCACTTTTTGAAATCACCTACACAGGTACTGATCATCGGTGTGGAGCCTGCTGATGCTAATGCAATGGCTTTGTCATTGCATCATGGTCAAAGAGTAATGCTTGATCAAGTAGGAGGCTTTGCAGATGGCGTCGCTGTTAAGGAGGTTGGTGTGGAAACTTTCCGTCTATGTAGGGAATTGATGGATGGAGTAGTTCTTGTCAGCCGTGATGCTATCTGTGCATCCATAAAAGTGAGTCTCTTCCCTTGCTGTTTGGAACTCTCTACTTTCTTGGTTTCCTATGTTTGTACAGTTTGAATAGGTAATGGAGCTTGTGAACCAATAAATTGATTTAGAGATCATGATGTCAACATTTTTTTGAGGGAATTAGATGAACAGATGATGGAATCTGTGCTTCATTAGCGAGATTAAGAGTTTTCAAACCACAGTTCTTGAATCTCTGTTATACTATTTTGTCGTTTACTAGGAGGGGTTCTTTCAGTCCTTCCTTATTTGAACTATTGGGGTCTATGGATGCCCAAAACCAATTGATTAGCATATGGAGAAATATGAAAAAGACATGTCATTGGTGGATAGGAACCTCATATGACTAGGACGCCATGGGATGCCCCTCCATCCCACATTAAATGGTCTTCTGAAAATAAATTCAGAATAGTTGCTCTAAATTTTTTGTATGGTATTACATAATGTTGTGATGAGCACTCCTTTTTTGGGCTTAAAAGGAGGATAACGTATATATATATATATTAGGCAATGAACCACGATATGCAATAAGATGTCATATCAAAAGGCTAAATCAGTCATTGTAAGTTGTAAAGGCAAATTGATCTCTCTCTCTCTCTCTCTCTCTCACTCTCTTTTGATGGGTGTTGATTATTTTGATGAATAATACATGTGTTTGTGTTGCAGGACATGTTTGAGGAGAAAAGGAGCATTCTGGAACCAGCAGGTGCCCTTGCCCTTGCTGGGGCAGAAGCATACTGCAAGTTCTATAACCTTAAGGATGTAAATGTTGTAGCAATAACTAGTGGGGCCAACATGAACTTTGATAGACTGAGATTGGTAACAGAGCTTGCAAATGTTGGTAGGCAGCGTGAGGCTGTGCTTGCAACTTTCATGCCGGAGGAACCTGGAAGCTTTAAACAGTTTTGTGAACTGGTGAGTACTAGGACAAACACATGCCACAAGTTGTTATATTATATATCGTATTATCATTGTTGTTAAATTTTGTCTGGAAATGGCTAAGCTAATATTATAATATATCTTCCAACAATCAACCTATTCAATTTACACAATATGACCAATTGATATGAATGCATGGAATGCTTGATTTTGTACTCAAGCAAGGTTTCCACTGATCACTGCTAAAGTTAGTTTATGATATGATATTGTTGATGTATCCAGTTCACAAATTGTTGAACAGTTGTTTCAGATAAATGACATTTGTAACACTTCCATTCATTACTTGTGTAATGTAAATCTCTCTCAATTGACTTGGCCTGATGCACTAATATGCACTAAATGTAAATCTCTCAAGTGATAGAGCAGAAGCTGACTGTACTACCTCATGAGAAAAAGAGGTTCAATAAATAGGAATTACTCATATTATTTAGTTTTTGTAATAATCACAAGGTGGGCTATAGGTAAACGTCACTGTTAAACTTGTGTTTTATTGACACTGGGAAGAAAGAGGAATGAATACTGAAACACACAATATCAAGAAGAACTGAAATACTGAATTAATTTTCTGAGACATCTGCAAGCACACATTCTATAGAAAGGAGAGGTTAACCATCTGCTCATTTCGTTGTTGTTTACAATTTCCTTAACAGCATGATTAACAATAATTTCTGTTTGCAGATTGGGTCAATGAATATCACCGAGTTCAAGTACAGATATGACTCTCAAGAAAAACAAGCTCTAGTTTTGTACAGGCAAGAACCTTCGATTATTTTAAGCAAGTTTTCAATATATTCCTTGACATTCTATCTTTTAAATATTCAAGTGTCAATAAGATACACTCTTGATAGTGTAATAACCAGCCACCTTTTTAGGCTATGTTTGGTAAACTGGTTTATAAGCTGGCTGTTGGCTGATGAGCTAGTTAGTTGATGGCTTGATGACAATGTAAAATCACCTAAAAGGGCATTGTTAATTGAAAAAAAATATAAGGGGCATAACTGATTTTTTGTGAAAAAGGAAGCCCTTGGAACTTATTTAAACGTGAGTGGCAGTAGCTTTTCAAAAAACTAGCTTATTGCCAGCCAAATGGAGCTTTTCCAATGAGCTCAAAAAATAAGCTAGATTACGGTTACCAAACATGAACTTAGTTTGTTTGTGCATTATGTGTTTAGTTTTTGTCATGCTACTGGTGCTACATATAGAATGGAGGATAACAAATAATCAGTTGTTAATTGATTTTTGTCTCTTATTTTAACAGTGTTGGTCTTCATACAAAGTTTGAACTCCAAGCAATGGTGGAGAGAATGGAGTCATATCAACTGAAAACTATAGAGTTTACAAACAATGACATGGTTAAAGATCATTTACGTCATCTGGTAAGTCTTTTCTCTTCTTGTTTTATCTGTCATGATTATGCATTTTGAAGTATTGCTATTACCATCCATGTGATTGTGCCCTTTAATATGATGTGGTTCTATAACATTCACCTTTATATGCGTGTTTTGTATCTCCATATAAATGTAGGGAGAGGTTCATTTAGGAACCTTAAATATTTTAGGAACCCGTGAAGCACCTATTTTGTGAGCACTCGTAATGAATATATGTCATGACATTCATCTCTTGAATATTTTTCAAGTTATTCATCATAAATACTCACAAAAGGGTGCTTATTAGGTTCCTAAAATATTTAGGACTATAGGCGTAAGACACGAACATGATGAAACCTTCTCTCTTGTGTTGTGGATTTCTTAAATTTGATATTGCCAAATGACTAAACTAGTGTGGATTTCCAGATGGGTGGCCGAACAAATGTTGAAAACGAGCTTCTTTGTCGGTTTGTGTTTCCCGAGAGGCCAGGGACTTTGATGAAATTCTTGCACGCCCTTAGTCCACGTTGGAATATTAGTTTGTTTCATTATCGTGCACAGGTTTGAGTTCTATTATTACTCCTGTTTTTATACCCTTTTAATTTGATTGATTTTGGCAAGGAGTCTAAATCTAATGCTTGGTATCTAGGGAGAAGCTGGTGCAAATGTTTTGGTTGGTATCCAAGTTCCGCAAAGCGAATACTGTGAGTTCCGTGAACGTGCCAACAATCTTGGATACGAGTATGAAATGGAGACGGATAATGAAGCATTCCAGCTTCTAATGCGTTGAAGAAGGCAGTGACCAAAAGCTCAAAATGAATTTTGACTTGCATTTTTCCACCTATATATCTTGTTGTAGTTGTAGTAGTTATTTTAGGTAATAAGTGTGGTTTCTTTGTGAATTGATTTAATGTTTTATGAGCTATCTATCTATAATCTAAATCATTTGTCGACAAATTAAGGGTCAAAGCCTTTGATTCGAGTCATCCATCAACTAACGCCTAGAGGTTTTATAGGTCTAGAAATCGTTGTAAAAATATCAAAAAAGGTAGTTCAGCAACAAACTATCGTCTAAGGCTATGCGTATTGCATGCCTAGGCTCAGCGGGCTGCGGTACGCAACCATGGAGCTCGGTGGGCTGGGAGCCTAAACGGGTTGGCCACACTGTTATTTCTGTGTGTTGTGTGTGAGAGGGTTGGAGTACTAATTAAAGAGGGTTCCAGAGGGTTAATGGGAAGGTTGGAAAAAAGCTAATGTGGCAGTCAGGTTGAGAGGGTTGGGGTACTGATAGCCTTAATGGTGCGAAAATGAACCAGATGGTTTTGAAAGGAATTTAGTTCGTTTTATGTGACTAAAATATCAAAAATTGTTTTCCGTTGGGTGATGATTGCCATTCGAATCATTTTGGAAATCCTATTACATTTGTACAAAGACAAGATATAAAAGTTCACCTGCTTTGCTATTTAAAAAACCAAAGATGTCTTCAAATGACAAATTAACTTGCAAAATTCATTTAAATGAAAGCATGAAACCGTTTTTCTGACATAGTTCAAAACAAAATATCTAATCAATTCGTTATAGTCAACTTTCTCCGATAAGTCGTTAAATTGAAAAGTTCAACATATTGAAGTTTACAGATCATTGTTCATCTCAAGTTCTCAAAAACTAGCTCAATTCTAGAGCCAAATTCTCTCTCAACTATCAAATTTTTGCATGTTATCAAAGAGCTATAGCGCTCTAAACAAGGAACAACGTCAACAAATTGCATATAAGGTTGCTCAACGAGCAAGAAATAGAGAAACAAAGAACAAGATTAATCAATTGACGAATAGGACCAGCCACCTAAGAGAGGTCAATCTTCAATCGACGAATTGACAAATTTGGTAGAATAGGGAAGAGATGGAGATATTGAGCTAAACAAGCAATCATGTATACAGGGACAAAATACTCAATCCTGTCCTAGTCTCGTTGTCATAAACATGGATCAACATGATTTCTTTTGTCCCGTTGATCTCGCATACCAAACACGCCCATAAATGTTTTATAACATATGGTAAAACTTACACTATACAACATATTATTATGTGAAACATATTATATCATAGCACGCATACAGTATACAGTTTTCATTTAATTACAGGAACGCAAGGCTGCAGTTAGGGGAAAAACCAGTCTTTACTTCAGCACCACGGTCCACCTGTCACACAACTTCCCACGACTTGAAAAAAGCAAGGACAATGTAGTCGGCATATATTCTGACTACTGCTATCTTTATAAACTCTGCAAATAGATAACAAAAGGTATTAGAGACACCTACTTGAATGCAGTTCCTAATATATCTCCAAAATCAAAAACACAAGGGTTGTGGCGTAGTGGTTCCCTTGGGAATGTGGCGTATGCAACAATTGTAGAATAATATTTTAGTTCTAGTCCCTCGTCTCATAGAGGATTGTAGAATAATATTTTAGTTTTTGCAGATTTTTAGAACAACGAGGCTTAATGCACTACAGGCGAGCATGTATCACGTATAGCATATCATAAATGAATAAACAAGGTATATAATTACAAACGATATGTAGTTAAGAGGGGATTACCTAAGCACACACTAATTAAGTATCTACGATAGTTCAAATCCTGCGTTGGAATTAATGGCATATAGCAGCTTCGTTCTCAATGTGCCTGACCGTTTGTATGTTGGGAGCTGCATACAACGAAATAAATATAATAAGCATAAAGAGGTTAATATAAAAAACGCCAGTAATTTGTGTAAATTGATGGCAAAACAGAAACTAACCCTCAACCTCAAGTACAAACTACTGAGAACAATAAAAAAGGAATAGTTTGCAACAATGGCAGAATGGGTACCTTAAGAGTATTATAGCATGTAGAAGCTGATGGAAGACGGTCCACATCTTGTCCTCCAAACGTCGCCCAAAGAGGTAAATCACATGCAACCTATATAGATTAAGTTCCAAGTTATTTTTCTTTACTACTCCTTGGTTTAAAATGTAGAGGGTGAATGATAATGGTTTATTACCAACCTTGGGGCAGAAATATAGATAACAAATTTAAAGAAAATACCTTGTGGATGGTAAAACTTGGTTGTAGGTGTTTAAAGCCAAGCAATGGAGCTCGAGAACAACTTGTCACAAACTTCATCAGCATACAACGTTCTTTTGGCTCAAATTCTCTTATGACCTGATCCGGGTTAAGCAGCAAAAAGTCAATAATAGCAGCTACTCTAAATGTGAACATCCTTTATAATGAGTACCAAGAATTAAAGCTTGAAAACTAATGAAGACTAAATCACCCAGAGTAACTGATAAAAATAAGCTTGTAAGATGGAAAACCCTAGCTAGCACCGTTCAAATAGATTTTGATAACTCAGGGGCAACAAATGTTTTAACCAAGAAAAAAGTTCTCCACTAAGCAGCAGCAGAATTCCAACAAGTGGCTTTCATGAAAGAGAAATTGGAAGAAGCATACATAAGAAAAGAGGTAAAATCAGCACTATATCATTGTATACCTCCCAGAAGAGCTTAACCGTCCGGCTCCCTTCAGTGTAACCACCAGTGTACCTTGTATTACTCCTCAAATCATCAACATCGATGTCATGGTTTCCACCAGAAAGAAGCTTCAAACAAACATCACCTATCAGTATTATGCCCACAAAAGTACATATCCTATGGAAACTGGAACAGAAAGTAACTTTACAAAGTGGGAGGTCATAATTACCCTCCCTCTCTACTTTTACTCCTACTAATCCCAAGAAAAAAATTCAAAAACCTCACAAATATTTTTTGGAAATCATATTCTTATTCATATCCATCATCATTAGGCTTAACTGAACTTTCTTGTTCTGTCACGGAACATTTAATTTTTCTTATTAGTCCTTTGTATTTCTTTGTGTTAAAAGATCTATAAGATAGATTATCTAGACTAAACTTTGTTTCCACAAGTGTTAAAACCAAAAGAAGTGCATGCTTCATCTTGAATTAAGGATAAGAAAACATGGTAAGTTACATAAAAAATGAGATTAATCAGTTTAAGTTGAAGCAGAGTCTTAACATATACAAGCATAATTCACAGCCGAACACCCCAAAAGAGCAAATACCTGATTAAATTCACTGGCGTTAAACAACTTCAACCAAGATGGGGATATGAGATCTGTCAATCCTCTATAAAACGCATTTGAAAGTGGCAGCACCTGCCATTTGAGCCATCAAGAATACAAATCAACTCAAACAAGTCTACATCTTAAGATCATATAGCAAACTTAATATATATATATATATATATATATATATACCTGTCGGTTAAGTTTATAGTCTGCCATAGCATATATGTATTGCAACTTGTTATCATTTGTCACACAAACATCCTTGCCACCTGCTTTAAGTTCTACAACATGCCGTTTTCCAGGTAACTCTTCCGTAACCGTGAAGTCTAGTGAGAGATCCTTCACATCACCATCATAATGCTGCAGCAAAATATAAGACATGCAAGTTATAACAAATCTATCGACATTTCTCTGCCCAAGTTTTACAAAAGTGCATCCCCTTTTTTGCAATCTTGGACCCTAAAGTGCAACTTAACAATTGCTTGAAAACTAGATTGGACCTCATTCCTAACCATGGGAGACTATTCAAGAAAAATGACTTTTACTTGTAGATTTTTAATTCTAGTAGATGCTTACCTTAACATACATAAGATTTTTGTAGAGTTCTGGATCCAGTGCTGATAGCTCATCAATAAAGCTATAGCGCCCTAGCAGCTTTTGTACAAAGACATGAGAGAAAGAATAATCTAGTAATATTCCTTCATAAAGTGCTTTGCCAACAACTCTTCCAAGAAACTCTATCATCTGGATGC
Source organism: Centaurea solstitialis (assembly GCA_030169165.1). NCBI lineage: Eukaryota > Viridiplantae > Streptophyta > Magnoliopsida > Asterales > Asteraceae > Centaurea > Centaurea solstitialis. The sequence continues at coordinate 3,809,156 of CM058042.1, read as the reverse complement.
CATTGTCCACAAATCTTGCAGTTGAACTTGGAACGAGAAGTCTATCTGAAGTCGAGGTCTGGATGAACAGTCCATAACTAAGAAAATACAAAATCAATGAAATTTTATACTTTGAAAGTCAGAAAGTGGTGGTATAAATCGGAGATATATAAATTATCTTTAACTTACTCTGGGGCAAAGGCAGCTTTTGCTATGTCAGTTAGGAACTCCTTTGATAAACCACCATAATCTAGTCCAGCCTCGGGGAGACCACATTCACTAACAAATGAGACATGGATGCTAGACTTCAATCTTGATCCAAGGGAATTTAATTGCTGGAATCCATCTTCAACTATATGACTACGGCGGATTACTACCTCAACAGCTTGTGGACCGGGTCCAATCATTTCACCAGCCATTCTCCGGGATACTTTGTCCATGCTGATAAGTTCTCTAAACATCTGAACTCTGTCAAGAAAAAGCTCAACAATGTTAGTGGCTTAGTTTGGCAAGAAAATGGCAAAAAAGATTATTAAAAATCAAAATAAGGAGGTAATGCTACTTGTTATGTTCCTATATGCATATCTCTTTTATAGAACTTCCATATGTCAAAAAAGATTATTAAGAATCAAAATAAGTGCAGATATATGCATACCAGGTAAATCATCGCACATGACACCGTTTTAATAGACTATAATTTTACACGATAAAGAAAGTTATAGTGTTGAATCTTACCGTGGTTATAGCATACAGGGTAAACGGCCCCTTACTTACATATATAAGAGTAAAAGAAACAAAAAGTACAATACATACAAGGAGAGAATATGAAGTTTAATCTACAATTATCATTCTATACGAAAATTCTAGAGTCAAATGACTACATCAACTTGCAATTACCTTTCTTCAAACGGAAAAATATGTGGGGTGGTTGTGATAACAGAGTGCATGCTTGAAATGACCACTGAATCATCAGATCTAAGATTAGATGACAGAACTTCATGAGTTCTTGCAGCAACAGCAAATGGTGGACGATCTTTTAGCTGAGAAGCCACAGAGTGGGGGCCCAAACTGGTGCCTACAATCCTTTCATACAACAAATGCAGCACGAATAGCTGCATTCTAAGAGGACGATTCTGCCAGGCATGTTATGACAGGGCATTGTAAACTAGTATTCATGCATTGATCATCTGCACTGCTGGTCCAGTGTAAAAGGTACCTACCAATTGCCAAAAGAACTTTTTTCCAATTGCATGTAAAACACTTTATATATATGTATTTAGGTTCAAATGAGAAGTGCTAAAAAATACGAAGTAGAGAAGTGATCTCCACCACTCATCCGGTCAATAATGGCGGCTTGACCAATCACCCTCCGTGAATCGCGTCCATCAACGGGTTGAGATCACTTATCTACTTCATATCTTTTTAGCACTTCTCATTTGAACCTTTCTCTCTCTCTCTCTCTCTCTATATATATATATATATATATAGAGAGAGAGAGAGAGAGAGAGAGAGAGAGACAGACAGAGAGAGAGAGAGAGGGAGGTTCATTTGTAAACCACTAAAAGAGTGTAAACCATGTAAACTAATCATAGCCATTGATCAACAAAATCAAAGGAGGATATGGATTCATAGAAAACATGGAAATGTGAAATATATGATAAGTCATTGATTATGGAAATATAGAAATGTGAAATATGGAAACGTTTTTGAAAATCAAGGGTGTGGATTGGTTTACATGGTTTACAACCTTTTAGTGGTTTACAAATGAACCTCCTCCCTCTCCCTCTCTCTCTCTCTCTCTCTCTCTATATAATTATATATCTCTCTCTCTCTTCTCTATATATATATATATATATATATATATAGAGAGAGAGAGAGAGAGAGGGAAAATCAAATGCACACCTTGCAATTGTTGCACACCTTAAGAACCAATGAATTAGTGCATTTTATGGAAATAATGAAGATTCATTTATTATGATTTAAATATTTATAGAAGGTAATTAGAGTTCATTAATAATAATCACCACTTATAATAGGAAACTATCAATGTATTTATGAATCCATATATCCATTAAGACTAGATGGATGGATGAGATTGGTTCTTAAGGTGTGCATTTGATTGAGCCTCTCTCTCTATATATATATATATATATATTATATATATAGGGAAGTATCCGTTGCAAACCAGGTAGATTGTACAAACTATACAAACCTAATCTTAACCATTGATTTTGAATATATTTTGTTTATCTCCTAACTTTTAGGTGATTTTCAAATGTAGTTGGGAGAAAATCTAGGAACTGAATTAATCCACACCATTGATCATCTACATGTATGGTGGAGATTGGTTTGTATAGTTTGTACAAATTATCCGGTTTGCAACGGATACGAACCCTATATATATATATATATAGAGAGAGAGAGAGAGAGGAAAGTTCAAATGTGAACCACTTTTTGGTTGTGAACGTGAGGACAGCCGAGAGCGCGACACGTGGCGGAGACTAGTCAATAAAGGCGGCTTTGAGTGTGATCCCCCCTTTAATTCAATGCTCTCCCATGAATCGCGCCTAGTCATCCGCCGTGGACCTGACGTGGCGCCTAGTCATCCGCCACGTGTCGCACTCTCGGCTGTCCTCACGTTCACAACTAAAAAGTGGTTCACATTTGAACCCACCCCTATATATATATATATATATATATATATTGGGGGGAGGGGCATTACCTGTTTCTCATAGAACTCTATGTCATCAAGAACCAGCAACAGGTGTGAATAGGTAGCACAGAAGAGATGAATTAGATGAGAAGAATCTGTTGTTAAACCCTCAGGACCCTTCCTCAAAGGCTCGATATCCCATACGTCAAAAGGGTCGTCCCCAGTCATTTGAGTACTGAGGTTATTAACGGACTCTATCTGCTCGATATCTCCTTGGGACTTTCCAGTGATCTTATTTAATACATTAACCCACTTAGTGCCTCCATTCTTAGCCACCCCTTTTTTCTTTTTCTTGGAGACACTATCCCTTGAGTCTTCAGTAATATTGCTATTGAAGAAGTTGGTAGCACCATGAGCAGAATCTAATTTAGCAAAGAAGGACTTTTCAAGTGCTGCCCACAGATTCAAAAGAAATCCAGGGGTAAACGCAAGCATATTAAGGATTGGCATCGATCCCACCACTGGATTGAGGGTGGTAAATATTCTAAGCATATAAGAATAAAAATATGCAACGTCAGTCAATTCACACTTCTCCGGAGTTTCTGGCAGTGAATTATCAACTTTTTGAATGGATGAACCCTTGTCCAAGATCAACAACTTCATCAGATGCCATTGTTGACAAACAGGCTTCAGTAAATCTGTGTACGAAATGTTAGAGAGTTTCTGGCTCTGAAACGGAATTGTGTCAACTAATTCAGCCAAAGGCTCGCCGTTAACTTGGACAGCCTGGTTCTCCTCTCTGATCCATCCAACACCCTCGAACCAAGTTACTAAGTTTTTGGCAAGAATGATAACAACCCGAAGGTAGGATGCATAGTCTAGGCCTTGAGTGAATTTTCCAGAATCCTCTGAATTGCTGTCTACCCCTACTGCAAGGCAAATAACGTTTGCAAGCGCCCAACCAACAGGTGGCAACATCTTTGGACTTGAACTTTGTTCCAAATTATTTAACTTTGAAATGTCATCTAAAATTCTCTCTTTTGATATCTGCCATCACCTGCCAAAGGTTGATCAGTTCCTCATGCTCTATATAGTAATGCAATACAGTGAAGAAAATTTATGAGGGTGATGGATAGTTAGCGCAAAAGATTCTCAAATGAGAACCTAACACGGAAGAGTTAAACGCACACGTCTAAGGAATATAATTAGGATAATATGCTGTAGTATCTAATTCTACAGGTAGAAGTTCAGGTCTAGTCCAAGCAACAATTTTATCTAATTCATGAAATACTAGAACTTTTATAGTTTGTGTCACATATTTTAGTCTATGGCTACTAGTATGGGATAAAAAGATTCTTCTTGTTGTTGTAACAGAAAGTTAGCTAAAATCTTATCATAATTATTTTTGTCATTCATAGTTCTGTAATATGCATTAAGATAACGGGATTGAATTTAAAATACACCTTTTCACATGGACCAACAAACATATATGACCCATAAGTTGCCGTTTATCTACTAATGTTTGGGTTCCCTTACTTCATCGATGTCATGTTATCACAGTACATGCCTAAAGTTAAATATGGTGCATTAAGAAATCTAAGTCCATATACTATGAAAACATGTAATATAATGTACATAAAGTAATCATTTATGATGGTATATTGGTTCAGAGACCCCGTGCACCATGTAACCTTCGGTATACTATTTAAGCAACTGCTAGCATATATAAGTTCTTTAAAGAGGTGCTAACATATGTAAGATAACAGGCTTTCCCACAAGTCTTACCAATATCTGCCTGAAGCAAGGCGATAAGATAGATTTATGCTTTATTGCAGATAAGAGTACAGCTGGCAGGCGTTGAGTAAACCATGGAATTGTTAGCAGAAGCACGCAGTACTGCTCTGTAGCAAACTGCAAATCTAGAAACCCATCCTCATTCGTTTTCATATGGCCACTATTAAATGGTCGCAGTGCCAAAGTGATTGCACTTGCAGTAATTAAGAATCTGTCATCTGTATGGCCAGCAGATTTTATTTGTGAAGGAAAAGGAATATCCAATCTACTAAGGTATCTTCTGATAGAAATGTAAAGCTGACTTTTCTCACTGCACATGTAGCGTACAAGATCTTTCACTGCCACATCTGAATCTTGAAGAGTGGTATTATTAAGAGCTTTCCAACCCTTTAGATCAGTCAAGCTAACAACAAACCGCATTGCCATAGATGTAAGGACAACATATTGATGTCGCTCATGGTATGAGTAATCACATTCTGAAAGAATGAGTAGGCATAAGGAAATCAACTTCTTTGCTTGATATGTCCACGTCCTTTGCTCTTCAATATCACATGTGGCAAGGGTGCAAAAGTTTCTCTGCGGATCTTCAAAAGGAAAAAGTTCAAGTTAAAGAATTACAAAATCAGCTCACACTTGTTTAAGATTGTATACAGATAGTGTGAGAAAATTCAAAACCAGTTCACACTTGTTTGAAAACATTCAATTTCAATTTTGCATCAGGTGTAAAATATGTGAAAATGAATGTTTGCAGGCATGTCCTCATACAAATTGTGATCGTGTATATGACAAAATGCCACTTATTTAAGGATATTGAAAGAACATTACGAAAGAAGTGATAAACATAAAAAACAGTCATTCATTCTGAATGTCCTTAAAGTCCAACTGTCCATCATTTTTCCTGTCTTTTTTGCCATTCATACACTTCTCCCAAGGAAATGCAAGGACTAACTAGCATTGAATATTTCCAATGACCAAAGTTGTTTATAGAAGTGCGCTTTTAAACCTGTACTAAAGGTAATTGAATTTTATGTGGTTTAATTGAGAAGAAATGGGATACTATCTTAGGAAACTACGTAAAAGTTACTAGAAAGATAAAGAACTGAATTGAAGATAAAAAAATAATAAAATAAAAAACTGATAGGCACAAAAATGTGTTGAAAGGTATCTAAGAATATCACATTTGAGCACAGAAAAAGCATACCATTAGAATTTATGCTCTCCAGAAGAATTTTGAAGCAAATCTGCATACAATCTACATCTCTATCATCAAACCTCTGACCTCGAGTTGCTAAAGTCGTAACAAAGAAAAGAAAAGGTCTCAACAGGTTGATGGAAATCCAAGCTCTGGTCATAGGAACTGGATGACAATTGACCATTGCCTGCCACTCTTCACGAAGCTGCACAGCTACCATCTTTGTTGAAACATAGCGTCTCCAAACCCTCTACACAAAATGTGACAAGTCATTTTCTATTCATGGTAGAAGTGAAACATACCATGAATCTCAAAAACTTGCTTGCAGTCAGATGCACATTATAGTTGGACTTGGACCAAAAGAGTCATGTGTTCATTCAATTGCCTACCGACCAAATAACGAGCACCCCCACATAGCATAATTGACCAACCAGTTTTAGCATATGCTTCTAATAAAACCCATTAGTAAAGACATAAGAGTCAGGCTTTACCATCACACCAATCATAGACACTATGATTTGTTAATCCCAGTATCTTCCATAGCAAAATTGTTAGACATGCACTATGTTGCCAATTGTTTATTATTGGTTGTAAAGCAGAAGAATTCATCAAATTGTTCTAAAGAAAAGTTAAAGAACTCAAATTTATTTCAAGTAGTAAAGTGAAACCTGAATAAATAACGAAGCTGCGGTAGCTCGGCGCATGTAATTGCGAAATTCCCTTTCTTGTGTAACCTTCTCAAGTAAGGCATCCCTAGAGATCTCTTTCGCACTAGCACCTCTCAATGACACCTAAATAAATCCAACACCAAAACAACATTCAGAAATTAACTAAAAATCATTAATCCAGTTAACCACCAATGCTAATACAGAATCACTCCCAAAAAAGGACATATCATGATATAACTTCAACCTAAATAACTATTTCAATCAACCACCGACAAATTCATCAATTAAACACAAATACTGATACAAAATCACACAAGAGATTCTTATCATCGTATGATTAGGTATGATCGATTTTAATTTGGAACAAAATACATAGTAACAAGACCTAGACGATAATTAATATGAAATTATGGTAAGGAAATTCGAAAAATTGGAGAATTATAAAGCAACCTGATGTTTACGAAATCCGTCCATGGCGATTGGGATTGGGAGGAGAAAATGGATTGAAATCAGGTAGCGACGTCAACTCCAATGATCATAATAATAGGGATAGAGAGTAGAAACTAGAAAGGAGGTAGATATACACAATGACTGTATGTATATTTGGCAGTTTTGACCTATTACCTACCATCCCCTAAATCAACCAATTCATTCAGGTTCTAAATAACAATTAGGTGGCATTACTTGGATACTTATTGGATAACTATTTATTGTTCTGGATGAATTTACTTTATGAGATAAACATGATTAGAATCTTATCTAGTAAAACATTAGGATTGATGACATGAATTAGGAGTTTTGTTTGGTAAGTAAGATTTACAAATTTTATCCGGTAATTGCTTATCAGATAAATTCTATCATACGGTACTATTTTAAAAAACTAAAATATTGTTCGATGTGGTAGGTGATAGTGTTTAACTTTGCTGATAAATACTAACCGAGTAAGTGTTTAAGTAAACGGACATGTGGCTTCGTTACTACGAGATATAGTGATGTCCAATAAGGGTTGTTTCATGTTTGGTATTTGCTTATTTAAAATAATTTGTGATTTTTAACAGAATTGCTTACCAACTTGGTTTTTGAAGGCCCTAATCTTCTTTTCATATATAGAGGGGCTTCGAAAACTCAATTCTAACAAACATCTATCTAATAGTGTAATTTCCATACGTCCTTGGATCAATTACATTTACAAATAGAAATTCCTTCAAAATGAAAAAGATTATTTTGACCGGTTTATTTATGTATATCTTAGTTAAATATGTTCATTCTCGAAAAAGAAAAACAAATTATTCTTGTCAACTTATTAATCAATTAATGGCTTATCATGCAATAATTTTTCCAATAGCATTTGGTATATATGTAATACATGTGTGGGTTGGTCATTCGGAATATGATATGCTTTATTCCAATGGTGTTATATTTATCTGGTTATTTTGTCATTTCTCAAAAATTAAGTATATTGTGGATTGTCTTTTATAGTTAAAAGAGAAATGATGTTTTTAAATCATAAGATTTTAATTACTTTAAAATTAGGCAAAGTAACTTTTTTAGTTTTAATATTGGTTTTTGTTAGCAACAAACATGTAATTAAACATATAATACAACAAAATTAGGTTCCAACCTTCATCCTTATTAGTCCTTTTTTCACTTTCTTTATCGAATTAAACCACATGCTCCATCACTTATGTTATGGAAAGAATATCAAAATTGGTCTCCTTACTATTGCTACTTTCTTTGAAAGTCTAGCTAACATATCTCTGTCATGTTAGTTATTTTGCATTGCTCATAGCTAGGCCTCCTTTTTTTCGATTATCTACAATTGTATTTTTTTTCTTGCAATTAGGAAGTCCGAAGATCGCACGTACTATGAATCATCTAACTACTTCCTAGGTCTCCTTGGTGTCGCATGTAGGTCGAGCTTGTTTTGGTTTCTTCTAATAAGCTCTTAAGCAAGCTAAGCACCTTAAGCATAACACTCAAGCTACTAAGTTTCTTATTGACTTTCTCTTGGCATGAAGGCCAACACTTATTCTCATAACCTATAAAGTAAAGATATACATGTTCCATATTGAAAGACTAAAAGGAGGCCTTCAAATGTGTTGTTAACAAGGTTCAAAAAGACGTGAGGCGTGGCGTGGCGGCGAGATCAGGCCTTAAGCTTTACGAGATATGGCGAGGAACATACGGCGGCAAATTTGTATGTCATATATAGAATTATACATATACATATATGTTTTATATAAATTATTTTAATCAAATAATGGAATTAAAATTGTACATTTATATTAAAAAAAGAAAAAACATATTGATTATTATTATAAAAGTAGTTTTTGATTGAATATGTAGGATAAAACATACGAAGATAACTTTATAACTTCGTTTTGATCGTGAAACCATAACATTTATGAATTCGTAGTACTGTGAGTGATGAGATTAGATAAATTTATAAAAACGAGAATATTAAAGTTAAATATGTAACAATACAAAAGATAAAAAAATAACAAAAATCAAAAAAATCAAAAAAAAAATCACGTCTTACAAAAAATGCATGCCACGGCTCGATATGGCGCGCCTTGAGGCGCCATGGCGTGAGCCACGCCTTACAAAAACACTATGGGACATTTCGTGACGGCGGAGACGCGTCTTGCGCCATATCGCGCCATGGCGCGCCTTTTTGAACACTAGTTGTTAGGGGTGTTCATGAGGCAAGACAAAACGGGTACTAAAATTTAAGAACTATGTGTAGGGGGCAGATACCTAATTTTACTATCCGAAACAGAACTGCACAAGGCGGTACCTGCATCGTACTCAATCGAAAAGGAGCGGGTAACCATAGTTCACTTCACGGTTACCCGCATTTTGTCTAGTGTATTGATGTACACAAAATATATACTAGAAAATGAAATTATTATGGGACAAACTAAAACAATTAACATTAAAAAAAGTATAAAATGAAAAATAAGAGTGTGGAGGATTGTCGTCGATACGGGTGTGCAAACATGATCTAGACCGAATCTGACCTACAAGCCAATTTGGCAATGGAAGGTGAACGAACAAAACATGGCATGTGATGGAAATTTCCTTAAGATTAATAGCTTTTTATTATGTGTTGTTAAAAAAAAGCTTTTTATTATGAAGTATTAATAAATAAATATATATTATTTTAATAAACTAAGTATATATAGGGCGGGGTGATTATCCACGGGTAGTAACTTAGAGAACTGAACCCGACCCACGTCTCGACAGGTACCCTTATTTTTGGGTCACAGGTTGCTGGGATATCGGTTTTTTCAGTTTCTGATCATACGATTCGATTCGGTTTTTCGGTTTTTTAATACCCAATGTGTTGTCAACCATTGGGCATGGATACTCCAATAAGCATTTAGGCAAGCTAAGCTCTTTAAGCATTAACCCTAAGTTGGCAATCTTCAACCATAAGTTGGATAGGATAGGTCTTCTTTGGGACTAGTAGGAGTGTAGGACAGTGAAACTGAAAGATTTCATATGTACTAATGGGACTATGATAAATTTAGTCGTTAATGACTAGTTATCGTATAAGGTCTTAAAAAAATGTAACACTTGTATGTATAAAAAATATAAAATAGTTAACAAATGTTATAGTGAGGACCACTTTTAAAAGTATAGGTGAATTTCAGGTGTATGAAAGGTAATTGTAAAAGCTAACGTGACATTATTAAAAGTGTTGTAGGTGAATTGCAAATGTGTAGAAGGTAATTGCAAAAACTTATATGACACATTTAAAAGTGTAAATGAATTACAAGGATGTAAGTTCTATATCTAAATCTGATTTATACTAAACCCGTATTGTCATTTTTATTATGGTTAATTATATTTAATTTGTAAAATATCATTTTTAATACTACTAAGCCTTAGATATATAAGAAAACAGAATTTGGTGACCTAGAAAAAGAGAGATAAAAGCACAATCAAATTAAATCCAATAAATTAGAATATTTTTATTTTGCATCTTGTTTAAAAGATCAAAGTATTTTTATTTTGCATCTTGTTTAAAAGATCAAAGTTCCAGTTTCGTTAAAAAATATGTATTTTATTCCTTAAAAAAATAACTGAAAGAAAATGATACAAGAGCTAAAATAATGAACTTTCCTAACCCGTCGTATTTCAACATTTTAATTATATTCATTTACATTGAGATTTCATATTAATCAAGCTTGGTTTTAAAATAATTACATAATTTCTATTTGCAAATTTTAAATTTTATTAAGTCATATGTATTTTTGTCAATAGTCAACATTTATATATTTAAGTCACCTGTTCATATTATTCGTTCAAGATATGAAAAGTCGTCAAAGTTGTCAGGATATGTATGAATAAGCCACAACATTTCTTCTTATGAAAGGGATAGTGGATAGGATACCACCTTCATATTGCTCTCTATGAATGCCACGTGTCTGACAACCTTGCTACGTGTCAAGCAACTACAGCTTACATCATCATTATCTCCACCCACCGACAAAATTTAAATCCATGCACGAAGATAACAAAAAAAAAAAAAAAAACATTTCATCGTCTCCTATAAATTTCTTATCGATCACAACTCACATATTTTGCTATCAAAAGTCAAGAGTCAAAAACTGTTTTCAACTCGAAAATAACCCAAAATGGCTTCACACCAAGATGTTAGAATCAGGGAACAAACGGCGGAGAAGGCTGCACGGGCCGCCGCCGATGAGCTCCGGAACGTCGTCGACCGTCAGCCGGAGGTCGGTGGTGGTAACGGCGGTGCTGTGGTGGTGGAACGCCACGAGCAGATAAGAACGAACGAAGGCCGGCCTAGCGTTTTCAGCGGCTATCAGAAGACCGTCACGGACACGCGAGGTCACGCAAAGGATGCGGTCACCGGAAAACCTCGAGAGACGGCGGGAAAGTACGAAGACTATGCGACACAGAGAACGAAGGAATCGGCCGATGTTACAGCGCAGAAGGCGAAAGAAGGCAAGGATGCTGCGATGGAGAAGGCGGCGGAGTACAAGGACTCCGCCGCACAGAAGGCGAAAGAAGCGAAGGACACGACGGTGGAGAAGGCGGGAGAGTACAAGGATTACGCGGCAGAGAAGGGGCGGGAGGTGGTGGAGAAGGCGGCGGAGTACAAGGACTCCGCCGCACAAAAGGCGAAAGAAGTGAAGGACACAACGATGGAGAAGGCGGGAGAGTACAAGGATTATGCGGCGCAAAAAGCGAGGGAAGCCAAAGACACGACGATGGGGAAGGCGGGGGAGTACAAGGATTACGCGGCGGAAAAGGCGGGGGAGGCCGCCGACAAGAGCCGAGAGTACAAGGATTACACTGCGGACAAAACGAAGGCGGTGGCGGATGTTACGGCGAATAAGGCGAAAGAAGCGAAGGACACGACAATGGAGAAGGCGGGAGAGTACAAGGATTACGTGGCGCAAAAGGGGAGGGAGGCCGCCGATAAGGGCCGAGAGTACAAGGACTACGGTGTGGAGAAAACGAAGGAGGCGGCGGACGTTACGGCGGATAAGGCGAAAGAGGCGAAGGACACGACAGTTGGGAAGCTGGGGGAGTATAAGGATTACACTGCGCAGAAAACGAAGGAGGCGGCGGATGTTACGGCTGAAAAGGCGAAAGGAGCTAAGGATACGACGATGGGGAAGATGGGGGAGTATAAGGACTACACCGTAGAGAAAACGAAGGAGGCCGCGGATTATACGGTGGAGAAGGCGAAAGAAGCCAAGGATTTTGTTGCTCAAAAAGCGTATGATGCCAAGGACTTCACCGTCGACAAGGCCGGTGCAACATTAGGCAAAATGGGCGAGTACAAGGATTATGCCGCTCAAAAAGCGTATGATGCCAAGGACTACACCGTTGACAAGGCGGTGGCCGCCAAGGACTACACTGTTGACAAAGCCAGTGCAACATTAGGTAAAATGGGCGAGTACAAGGATTATGCGGCTCAAAAAACGGTTGACGCCAAGGACTACACGGCCGACAAGGCGAAAGAGGCCAAGGATTATGCCGCTCAAAGAGCTGCGGACACGGTTGACAAAGCGGCATCTACCAAGGATTACACAACTGAGAAAGCAAAAGAAGCAAAAGATGCGACGTTGGGAAAAATGGGGGAATACAAAGATTACACTGTTAAAAAGGCTTATGATACGAAGGACTACACGGCCGAGAAGGCGAAGGAGGGGAAGGACGTAGCGGTTGGAAAGACGGCGGAGTTGAAGGACGCAGCTGCCAACGCTGCCAGGAAATCGATGGACTTATTGTCCGGGAAGAAGGAGGAGGCCACAAATAAAAGGTCCGAAACTAGTGATGCTATTAAGGTAAGTCGGATGTGATCTTTTTTCTTTTCATTATCATTTTTGGTAGTATAGTTAAACCTGAATAATTTATTATAATAAAAATGTGATAAATTAATTATTTTGGCCATATAAAGTACTTTTTTAACATCTGCTAACTATTTTCTTCAAAAAGTCGCCACACTAACCCTGATCTTTGCTAAAAAGGTCACCAAATTTGATCTTTGCTAAATAGCAATGAGTTTTTCGACAAATAAATATGTCAAAAGTTTTATTGAATTTAAAGGAGAAGTTTTTTGATCTCATATTTGCACATTTTATTTTATGCAACATGTGGTGAGTTTTGGTGCCCTCCAATGTTTATTTTTGCAACTCGTTCATCAATCAAAGTGATTTGATGCTCTTAAATGATGCAATCAATAAAATCTGTTTTGGCGCAGTTTTTGCAAAACCCACCCCCAAAATCCAAAGTCAACCCACCTCTGTCGTTAAGGGAGTTTTCCCTGTGATTTGTCCTGCCAGTAAACGTGTGGATGTAATTTATATGGATGAGGTTCCGGGTTTAAGCCATGGACACCGCACCTTTACCAATGGAATACATGCGATGATTTATCCGTCTATTGTGCGACTGGGGCGATTGGGGCGTCCCCGGGGTGGCGTATACCAATTTTTTTTTGTTTTTTTGTTATTAGCGGAGGTCGTCGGAAAAAAGAAACTCCTTCATTAGCGGACTTTAGACAACAAAGTTCATGACCATTTTGGATTTGAATTTGAAGGGAGAATGGTTAGGAGGTAGAGCCATTTTTAAATAGCTAAAATAACGAGTTTTTCTAAAAGTATTTATGGAAGCTAAAATGGAATGTTAATAGGGATACGTTTATTTTGGGTATGTAGGGTGCATTTGATGAAGTAACGAAAGAGGAAGCGAGGAAGAGGACGGAGGCCATGAATTTGAAGCCCCAAGAAGGCGATGATGTGGCGGTGGTGACGACACTGGTAGTAGAGGACATTTCGCCATTGGGAGCAACAGGGATACTGGCGGCAATGGACGTAGATGACACCCCTTTGGGAACGACAGGGGAAGTACTGAGGCAAGCGCAAGTCAGACAAATGGAAAGGGATGATAAACGACAATAAAGATTGCGCGTAATATCTAGTGTTTCGCTGTTGAGTATTGATATTTGGACGAACTTTGTGTTTCACTTCTGTTTTTAATCAATGGATAAGTCTATGCTTTGTATCTTTCGTTAAGAAATTTATAGGAGATTTAACGACATATTTGTGTTGATGTAAGTAGAAGAGAAAAATCAAATAGAACCGTTAGAATGCCGACATCATATTAGACATGCAAATACTTCCTATATAAAAACAGAAGGTGTAAAATACATTTAAAAGCTATTTAATTTAAAAGAGCATATCACATTTTAGTTTGATAAGTTACTTATTTTAGCGTCTTTAAATACCTCTTAACATCTTTCAATATTTCTTCTCAAAAAATTTTGAAATAGCTGTTTTTTTCGTTAAATAAACTCCTCCTCTATTAAAGATGAGAATTCCAGCTACCTTCAGCTCTTTATAGCTCAAAACAGAAGGTGAGAATTCCAGCTATCTTCAGCTCTTTATAGCTCAAAGCAAAGAATGTTGGTGGCATGCTTAACAATGCAAAGTCGGACGGGAAGTGGTGTTTCTATTCATGTTAACCTGGTCCAATTCGATTAAGGCTCATAAGTACGTCGGTCCACTGCAACTGTGATTTAGGTTGCATCTTATCTGGATCACAAAAAGGTTCAATTACATTTGCATACTTGAGGGTAAGGTAAAATATGAATTTGATAAGGTAGTTCCTAATAATTCATGAAGTTAATGTCGCTTTGAGGTAGAAGGCTCACGGGTCGTGAACTTCTTTTCCCGGAGAAGAAGCAACTAGACAGCCTGAAACCTTGGCGGAGCTCTTAAATATTTGCGGGAGTTGGGTTAATATCTTTGGGAGAAGGTAACATCCACGTGTTGTATGCGGCAGAAGATAACATCTTTGGAAGATAGCATAACATGTTCCACGTCTTGTCTTGAATATGAATTTAACCCATCTTTGTTAATGGTGGAGGTGTTTCATGACGAAGTTTGTTGGAAACTCGTCTCTATCAAAATAAACCCACCTTCGTTAATGGTAAAGGTGTTCTTTAACAAAGTTTGTTGAAAACTCATCTCCGTCAAGATAGCGGATCATGATTAATCCCACATGGGCTACATGAGCCCCTAGTAGTTTACCGGATAAATTGATAAGTCGGGAATTCCCGGCCCACCACCTTCGTTAATGGCGAAGGTGTTCTTTAGCGAAATTTTTAAGAAACTCAGTTCCGTCAAAATAGTGGATCTAGTTTATTTAGCAAAGAACATGATTACTTTAAGATAATAGGAAAAAAATGGTTAAAGGTGTTAAAATAATTAATTTATGTTTTAAGTTTTTATGTGATTCGTCATTTTTATTTTCGTGTTTGTGTTAATTAATTTATGTTAGTACTTAATTAACATTTTTCATTTGAATCTTGAGGTGGCAAAATAGGTTAGTCAAACGAGTCAACCATGGGTTTAGATTAAAACAAGTACATTGTAGATTCGTTGGATTGATTTATGTGTTAACATTCTTATAGTCTTGATAGTTGGATCTCATTATGAACATGAATACTCTAGTAACACGAAATACGAAATATATTTTTACAAAAATATTATGTAAAGTAAATGTTTGTTAATTTAACCAAAAAGCATTGATACGATTCGTTACTATTCTTATTCTCGTACATCTCAATTTTCATTTTCTTTCATGATTTGTTATAGGATTAAGCAATCTCCTAATGAATATTATGTACAATAGGAGTGTGTATTTTAAAGTTTAATTTTTGGTACTTATATATAAAAAGAACATTGTTGTAAATTTATACGTTTCTTAATTACTAATATACTTATCTATTCTTTTCAGTGATTAAAAGACATGTTTGCAAACGTAGTTGTGGCACGTCATGTTTCAAGGCTTTGATTTATGTCACATTATGTAATAATTGAGATCGAGAATTATAACTTATAGTGGGCCTTGTTTATTTCTAAAGCCTGAAAGGTTGTAGTCGACCTTAAAGCCTTGTCTCTTTCTTTTGGCCCTTGAGTCGAGTGTATCTAAAATGGGGGTTAAAACCTCTATTTCCATTTGGAAGAAAACATTGGATGTGTGTGAGGGTGAGCATAGAACCAGGTATTTGTCTTTGGAATCAGAACTGTTTCGGAACTATCGGTTTCAGAACTGATTGGAACCGGTTTCGGTTTCGGTTCTTATTTTTTGTGGAACCATTAACCGCCAACGCAGGAATAGGTTGCGTTATATATATTTTTTAATAAAAATAATTTTATATGCTTATCTATATTTATACTTTTATATAAATAGTCTATTACGGTTAATTTCAAGAGTCCTACTTTTAATCGTCAAATATTTTTAACAAATATTTCAAGAATTCTAAAATTATTTTTTAACAAATTAATGAAATTTATCATTATAATCGTCAAATCAAAACCTTCAAAATAAACTTAAATGTAATAAGTTTGAAGACGACTATCGAGTCGAATTTTTTTTTTTTGATCTATTGATCTTGAATTTTATATATAAAATTCAATAGTGTATGTGTAATTTATTATGGTCGGATAATTGATACGTAATATACACTTTGACTCACACGGAACACATTTTACACTTTGACTCAAAATAAAAAAGTTGTTGGAGTAATATCAATATAATTATTTAGATGAAAGATTACAATAATAAGACGTGGGAATCAATATAGTAAAACAGGGCAAGTAGATTTGGATAACGGGTCAGTTAGGGTGCGTTTGGTACGCAGACGGGACAGGACAGGACAGGACAGGACAGCACAGGACAGGACAGGTGTCCAGCGTTTGGTAAGCTAGAACAACATAGGACAGGACAAGCCAGAACATGTTAAAATGACCAGTTTACCCCTGATGAGCTGTTTACTGTTTTATTAATAAATAACCAATTTAAATGCATAATAACAAAGAACTTAAAACCTTATAATATTGTTTTATTGATAAAGTCTATAAGTTGTCGCCGGAAGTAGCAGCCGCAGGTCGCCGGACATCGCCGGAGAGGGAGGCGGAGGTCGCCGGACGTCGGACGTCGCCGGAGGTAGCAGCCGCAGGTCGCCGGAGAGGGAGGCGGAGGTCGCCGGACGTCGGATGTCGCCGGAGGTAGCAGCCGCAGGTCGCCGGAGAGGAAGGCGGAGGTCGTCGGACGTCGGACATCGCCGGAGGTAGCAGTCGCAGGTCGCCGGAGAGGGAGGCGGAGGTCGCCGGACGTCGGACGTCGCCGAGGTAGCAGCCGCAGGTCGCCGGACATCGCCGGAGAGGGAGGTAGATCTGAGGTCGTGAAATCGAAGAGGAGATGGAGTTCGGGAGAAAGCGGTTGAAGAAAAAAGAAGGGATATTAGATTAGGTTTCTTATTTTAGGGGTATTTTGGTCAATAAGCTCCTTGTTCCACTTAGTTCCATGGGGTAGGGGGTGGACACACTTGTCCCATGTCTTGTGCCAGTGTGTTCTACTTAGTCCAGGGTTGGGGCACGCCAAACGCAGGACAGGGCTGTCCTGTCCTGTCCTGTCCCACCCTGTCCAGTGCACCAAACGCACCCTTAAGTTTGGGCTATAGCCTATAATTAAGGGTGTTTACGGGGTTAGAGGTGGGGCGGGGCGGGTAGTGAAAATTTTGAGAAACCATATGTACATTGCGAGTACCTAATTTTACTATTCGAAACCGAATCGTGCAGGTAGGGTACTTGCATTGAACTAAACCGAAAGGAGTTGGTACCCACGGTTCGGTTAACGGTTATCCGCATTTTGTCGAGAGTCTTGACTCTTGATGTACACAAAATATATACTAGAAATTAAAGTAATTTTGTGACAAACTAAAACAATTAACACTAAAAAAATATTAGAAAATGAAAGTAAGAGTATGAAGGATTGTTGTCGATATGGGTGTGCAAAAAGGATGTAGACCGAATCCGAGCGACAACCCAATGGCAATGGGGGTGAACGAAGAAAACACGGCATGTGATGGAGATTTTTCTTAAAAATAGTACTTTTTTATTATGAAGTATTAACAAATATATTTTTTTAATAAACTAAATATATACAGGACAGGTATCTGTTGGTAGTAAATTTAGAAAATCGAACCCGACTCGCAACCATCCATAGCTATAATTGTATGGTTAAACATATAAAAAAAATTCCAAACCGCCTTATGTATTACACATGTCGAGTTGGAAAGAGTTTATTGCAAAGGTACAAACTCTTTGGATTTATTTGATATAAAGAACTTATCAATATATGTTAGTACTAGTGCTATCATGTTTCTAGTACCTACATAATTTTCATGCAACTTTAATCCTAACGTTTGATATACTTTTTCCTTTATCTTGTTTTAAACTAATTACCTATCTCCAAGGTTGTTAAGATCGGGATCCTAGCTATGATCGTTTTTGTCTTTGCAAGCTTGGATCGTAAGCTCGGGCTCGGGATCGTAAGATCCTACCTACTGCAAGTCAGTATAAATTTTTTCAGATCCTACTTCAAATTTCGAAAACATACATCCATATTTCAACATCTAAATTTCAAATTAACATACATCCAAATCCAAATTAACATACATCCACATCTCAAAATAACATAGTCTTAACTCTTAACTCTTAAGCCTTAACAATCCTCAAAATAACATAGTCATAAGTCTTTAACTCTTACCAATACTCAAAATAACATAGTCAAAAACTCAAAATAGCTCCAAAATTTTAAAATAACATAGTCTGCACGATCTTACGATCCGAGCCGAGCTTACGATCTTACGATGCGATCCTACGAGCCTACACGAGCTTACCTAAAAACGATCCTATAAGCGAGCCGGCTAGTTTTTGTAGGCTAGGATCGTAAACTCGTACGAGCCTACGAGCTTGATCGCGAGTTTGACAACCTTGCCTATCTCCATTAATTTAGTCTATATGGAATGAAATTGATATAATCAATAATAATCGAGACCGCGAAAAACTACGTTGACAATTATTCTTTGGTTAAGCTTAAAACCAAAAATGTACGGACATTCAGTAATCTTTTAATAAGTTTTGGTTTTTGTCCCCGCCCTTTGTATAGTTTTTTCCTTGAACTTATTTATTATATAAAAATCTTAAGATATCATTTTTATTCTGGTTGTTGTCTTTATCGCTAACTCCATCCATTTTACGATTTTACCCGTTAAATGGCTTCACGTGCCCACTTGACATAAGGGCCAAGTTTGTTATTCTAGATCTATCTTTGGGTTATTGCTTTTCTTGCAGGTGGGTTTTTAATATTTATGGGCTTTCTCGTCCATTGTAGGTCATCATTTTTTTCCTCTTTAATCTAAGGCTTTGTTTGGCAAGCATAAGCTAGCTGATAAGCTAGCTTATAAGCTGGTCCATCCAAACATGTACCAGGAAGCTAGCTTATAAGCTAGCTTTTTGAAACGCTACTTTGAGTAGCTTATGAGAAGCTTATTGTAGTTTTTTTTTCCAATTATACCCTTATTAATATTAACTATTAAATTCAAAGGTACCCCTTTTGGTCATTTTACATACTCATAAGCTACTTTTTGCCAAACATAATTTGTTCAACAGCTAGCTTATCAGCTACTAGCAAGCTTATCAATCAACAGCTAGCTTATCAGCTATCCGCTAGCTTATCAGCTACCAGCTAGCTTATAAGCTACGCTTGCCAAACATAGCCTAACTCTTCTCTTTTGTCATCATCGATTGAGTGTGCCACCACAATTTGTTTGTGCATGCGTATTATCTCCCTCCTCCTCTTGACACGTGAGGCAAGTTACCCATTCATATGATACTTGAAGAGTGTTTGGCGAATCAATTTGCAGATTGATTTTTTCGGATGTCAAAATCTCAACCAAAATGGTTCAAGAAATTATATGAACAAATTACATAAATTAAATTAAGGGTTACGATTTAAATTCAAGAAGAAGATAAATTATCTAAAGAAATTAAGAAATGGCAAAATACATTAAAATTTGACAAATCTTACCTTAGCTTCTATACTAACTAAATATTTTATTTTTTATACCATTCTGAATTTTTGACCATATTAAGTGACATGTTGATTATGTAATAATTTACAGTGTAGATGTCAAGTTTATGTTTTTTTAGTAAAACAACAGATGTTCTAATGATTAGATGTTACAAAAACATAAATTATTAATTAAAATTGATATAAAATTTAAAAAAATCGATTATAATGGTTTTAAATTTTTTTTATTTTATATCAATTTTAGTTACAATGCCATCTATCTTTTAAAAGTGGATTATATTTATTATATAATCTCAAGTACCATGCATTATTGTTGTAAATAAAATAACAACAAAAGTGGCTTTTAAATGGTAAAATGATAAGGTTTGCCACTAAAGTAAATTATTTCCATAAAACCAATGAAAAATAGCCACAATAATAAAAAAAATAATTAGTTTTCATCTTAATCACTTTGATGGGGAAAAAATATGCCATCCAATAAAAATGAATACCTATTTTTCTTGAGATATTGACACAAATTTGATAGATTCAATGAACCCCAAAAGTTGGAAGGTGTTAGATTTTATTATCTTTGATAAACAACTATATATGATTTTTTATTTTATTCTATAAGATTTGTTTGAATTTAGTGGAATTTGGACGTTAAAATAGACTACAAATAAATAAATCAAGCCTTATATTATTTATGTATAACTGAATAAAGTATAAATTTTAAAGAAGAAAGAAAATATGTTAAAAATAGTGGAATATAACGAAATCTTTTGAATTCAAATATGTTATGGTAAAAAATTTGATGGAATAGAGGATGAAATAGTATTTAATCCTACACTCTCTATGGTTTATAGAAAGTAAATTGTATTGTAGCTTTAAAATTTGAATATAAATTAACAATACATCAAAAATACAAGTAAGGGAGTGTTGGGATTGCATATTAAAACTGCTTATTTGTTTATTGCGGGTTGAAACAGCAAATCAACAATTTTGATTGTTTGGCTAAACTGCTTATCATGGCACAACCAACAAATAAGGAGTTTTTAAAGAAGTTAAATGATTTTGACTTTTCCAACCAGCTATAAGCAGATAAGCTTAAGTTATATTTAAATAAGCAATCCCAAACAAGCCCTAAATTGTAGGTTTTAATTTCTTGTGTGGTTTTATAAGTAATCTTAAATTAATGGATTGTAAGTACTTAAATTACCAAGTATTTTCAATAGTAATAATAATATAATGTACAATTATTAACTTAACAAAGTCTTACCCATTTGTTGGCTTTGTGTTTAAACCAAATTATGAAATAGTTTAATTGAATTCCGTTAGATATATGAAAGACTCACATAAATACACTTGTGAACTTAGATGGAATTTTATTACCCATCATTTACAAACCAGATAAATCAAAAGAGTTTATCATTCTAATCATGTCGTGAGTAAGAGGTTCAATTAAGTTGTTTTCCGATTTATTGTTGATTATTAGACAAGCAGGGGTAGAACACGAAAGACGCCAAAGGAGGCATGGCCCCTACGATGTTAAGTAAAAATAGAGCAAGCTAACGTTAAAAGTCATATAAAATGTTATTCTTGAATAATTAACAACACTTGGGTAGGTGTGTAGTTCTAGCCTTTTAGAGTTTAAGGTTATGAGATTCTTTTTTATTTTCTTATTAATTAATAATCATCTTTTCTTATTTGTTTATTATCTTTTAACTTTTTATGTGTATAAAAACATTAAGATCATCTCCAACACTTTTTCTATATTTATTCTAGAATAGAGAATATAATATCAAAATCTTTAAAACATTATTTTTTGATCTCCAACAACTTTGCTAGTTTAGAGAATCTATCATCATATACTGTTAAAATATACATTATATTTATTATCTCAATAAACTTTTTAAAAAATTTAAAAAATAAATTATGTCATTGGTGGCATGCATTAAAATAATGTTTCTCTCTAATTATTTAGAAATTTTGGAAAAATCTCTATATTTAGAGAAAACTTCAAAATTTTCTAATTTAGCAAATGGTTTAGCAATGCTGATAGAGCAATTTAAAAAGAAAAAGCTCATTTTTTTCTATTTTAACAATGTTGTTGAAAACGCTTTAAGTTTGGTTAATTGTATCAAACTTTTGTTTGTGTTTTTAAGTTTCGTAATATTTATTAGCATAAATCGTTAACTAATACTAAACTTAGAACCTTGTTACGATTTTTTTTTCTCATAATACTTAATAAATATATTATAGTCCAAAGTTATTAAAAACATTGATCTTACATTGTAAATTTTATAATCACTCAGTTTTCTCTACTTTTATTTTTATAGAACTTACTAGTATATCAAATCAAAAAATATAAAAAGACACCTTACTGGTTTTATATTGCTATATGTTTTGGGAATTCGGATTTTAAATATTAATTTTCTTTTTGGCCTATAAGCTATAATGTTCATGTTCCATCACTAAAGGCCCCAAGCAAGTTACTTTGGGTATAATATTTATATTCTCAATGGCCATATTTTTACCTCGCCTTATGCACTTAAGCTAATGGGTCAATAAATCTTACACTAAACATCAAATTTGATGTAAATATTACTATTCACATCTCCAATGGGGTCACTACTTTTCACACTAAATTTAGTGTGATTAATAGTATAACACCAAATTTGGTGTAACACTATTTTTCACATTATTTTTTACACTACTTTTTTGGTGTAAAAAATAGTGTCACCATTAGAGAAAATTTAGTAATAACACTAAATCCTACACTAGTTTTTACACTATTTTTAACATTTGGTGTAAAAATAGTGTTACCCATTGGAGATGCTCTAATGCCAACATCTTCATCATCATTACCAGACATATAGGATCCATAAAATTTTCAAGATCAAATAATTGGTTATGGTTTATGTCATCACTTATATTCCTATCTAACTGCCTTATTGGACCAACTTAGAAAGGATAAACCCGTCTTTCTATCCAATTATAACATCTTTTAATGATCATGTTTGCAAAGTAATAAATACGCACCATTTTAAGGTTTAAATCGAACGTACTCAAGAAATATCACCTCACTTTCAATATTAGTTCAACTGAATATCTTTTACCTATTTGTAAATATATGTAACATTTTTGATTTTCTTGCCAAATTAATCCAAAATTACCTTTTTATGCTACTATAAGCATAATGGAATGTTATTATAAATGTTAGGCCTTGAGACTCTTCATCATAAGTTGTTAGGTTCAAGTCTTAAGGACCGTTTGTTTTTTACAAGTTACCTCTTAAAACGTCTTAAGTTTGAAAAGTAAGAGGTTTGTAGACTTAAGACCGTTTGTTTTATTTTTAAGAAAAAACCCGAAGACCTCATACCGTCCTTTGAAACTTTAAGTGGTGTACAATCCATTTCTTATTTTTAAAGGTGAATTTAGAATTCACAACGACACCTCAGGCTAAAGTTTAGATGTTCCATTCATGTCCACCAATTAGATGAATACATATCATTAGATAGAAAATGTGAAGTCGAATAGAAAAACTCTGAATATAAAATCTGCTTTGCCTTCATTTCTTTTGTTGGAAATGGATGAGACATGTGAATTTTGGACATCAGATTTTTATCGTCTCAAGACCACTTAAAGTTTTGTTTATGTTATCTTCAGAGCCTGATAGAATCAGTCGAGATGTCTTCCCCACAGGTTGATAATGTTATTGCACCTTGTTTTTTTTAGATAAGGTTCATCTGGGCTTTGCCCAAACTACATCCTTGGTAATTTTTACCGAGAGCTAAAGCATGCTTCTCTGGTTGCTCACCTCCGGATTCGAATTTGGGTTGGTTGTTACACATTTCACAAACCTTAACTGATAGGCTGCCACATTGGGGTTGTTATCGCACCTTGTTGACATATAGGTGAAAACTATAATATGGTCAATAAAAACTACAAAAATTGAATGAAAATGTAACAAATATTTTTATTTGTTTTTATCATATGTAACCACGAATTAAAATCGTCGAGTAATGTAATAAAATCATTTAATCACAAAAAACTTTCAAATTTATAAAAGTTATTATAAATTTATAAAATTATCAAGTAATTTTACAAATTTATAAAGTTATTATTTAGGAGTCAAACTAGTCAATAAACTTTCAGATACATCCATTAATGTAGTAAAACTTTTTAACATATGGCAGTCACAAAATACAAAATTTTAAAGTTTGTTACATTAAACGACAACTAGTGTTGTGCACCGCGCGTTGCGCGTGGTAAGAATCATTTTTTGAATATTTAGCAAAATTTATTATATGATGGATACTTGATTCGAGATACATTCATATAAAAAAAAATGAAATGTTTAACTATTACATCAAATGTTTTGTTATGTGAATAAAGGATAGCTATCTACCCAATAAATGGATCGAAATTTAGATGAACATTCAAGACACTCTTATTCTTTATATACTCACTTAAACCTCTTACTTTTCACATTTTCAACAATGTGGGACAATAAAGAATTTATTACAATTCATCATTTAATGAATACTTTGTTATCATTGTGTCATTTATCATCTAAAAGTTTTTCCTTTATATATTGATATTTTGATTTTTACATATAAATTTAGTTTATATAAAACTAAAATTGAAATGTTCAACTATACATGACATATTTTGTCATGTAAACAAAATATAACTATTTAATTCAAAAATAGATTAAAATTAGGATCAACATCCATTGAACTCAAATTTATATCTTAAATAAAAAATAAAGTATTTTCAATTACATAAAATATTTTATCATGTAAATTAAAAATTAACTATGAAACCTAAAAAAATAAACAAAGGTTGGATGAACATTTAAACCATATCTTATCCTTTATATAATCACTTCTACTTCCAACTTTTTCATTTTACTACCAATGTGGGACAAAAAGATTTAACAACAATCCAAAAAATTGGTGGATGCTTGCTTCGCATGGTGTCACCTCAAGTCTCCTAGTTGTTGCTTTTATATTATATTTAATCATAGTTTTGATTTATAGGTATTGTTAGCTTATAAAAAAACAAAAAAAAAATAGATTTATATGTTTATTGTTTAATTTATATATCGATGTTAAAATCATTATACATTAGTTGATATCATTTAACAAAAAGTTTTCATTTATAAACATTGTTAGCTCAAAAAATATATGTTTTTATATTGATTATTTAATTGTTTATATAATCAAAAAATATATGTTTTTATGTTTTTATAATGTTTTCATTTATAAACATTAATATAAAATTAACTTGTTTAAATATTAAAATTGGTGTGGCTATATTTAGCTAACACCATTTCACAATTTTTGACAACACAATTCAACCCATTATATACACATAATCATTTCTTACTTTTTTCATCTTCCTACCAATGTGAGATAATCAAAACACCATTAATCTTCCATTTATCTATTAACTTCAACCTTTTTTAGAAAGAAAAAAAATCAAAAGTTTTTAAAAGTTTATCATCTAAAAGTTTTTTCTTTATTTATTGACATTTTGATTCTTTCATATAAATTTAGTTTATATATATCTAAACTGAAATGTTTAACTATTACATGATATATTTTGTCATGTAAATAAAATATATAACTATCTAATTCAAAAATGAATTAAAATTAGAATCAACATTGATTGAATTCAAAGATATTAAATAAAAAAAATAAGATATGTACAATTACATGAAATATTTTATCATGAAAATAAAAAATTAACTATCAAACTCAAAGAAGGATCAAAGATTGAATGTTCATTCAAACTATATCTTGTTTCTTATATAATCACTTATACTTTCAACTTTTTACTTTTGCCACCAATGTGGGACAAAAAAGATTTCACAACAATCCAAATTCCAAACAATTGGTGAAAGCTTGTTTCCCATGGCAACACCATTCAACCCATTATATACTTATCCATTTTTTATTTTTGTTTATCTTCCAACCAATGTGGGACAACCAAAACACAATTACTCTTTCACCTAATCACCAACTATAACCCTTTGTAAAAAAAAATCAAAAGTATAAGAAATTAGAAAAATCCGCAATGAAGCTCTTTCATTGTGCCAAGTCATTCTATAGGTTCAAACCCAAAAAATGATCAAAGGTTGAATGAACATTCAAACCATATCTTGTTCCTTATATAATCACTTCTTCCAACTTTTTACTTTTGCCACCAATGGGACAAAAAAGATTTCTCAACAATCCAAACAATTGGTGAAAGCTTGTTTCCCATGGCAACACCATTCAACCCATTATATACTTATCCATTTTTTATTTTTGTTTATCTTCCAGCCAATGTGGGACAACCAAAACAAATTACTCTTTCACCTAATCACCAACTACAACCCTTTGTAAAAAAAAATCAAAAGTATAAGAAATTAGAAAAATCCGCAATGAAGCTCTTTCATTGTGCCAAGTCATTCTATAGGTTCAAACCCAAAAAATGATCAAAGGTTGAATGAACATTCAAACCATATCTTGTTCCTTATATAATCACTTCTTCCAACTTTTTACTTTTGCCACCAATGAGGGACAAAAAATATTTCACAACAATCCAAACAATTGGTGAAAACTTGTTTCTCATGGCAACACCATTCAACCTAATTATATACACATCCATTTCTAATTTTTTCATCTTCCAACCAATGTGGGACAACCAAAATACTATTAATCTTCCATCTAATGACCAACTACAACCTTTTGTAAAAAAAAATCAAAATTCTAAGAAATTAGAAAAATAGGAATGGAGCTCTCTTATTGTGCCATGTCATTGCTATAGGTTGTTGTTTTAATATATATAAATGATTTGGATCAACCGTAGTAATAATAAAAACAAAGATATAAATTGTTTCATTTTAATATTTACCTAAAAAAGACAAACCAATGTGGTAGTAAACGGTACGTCAAATGCCAAATAAGTGAAATAACCATTAATTTTACTACTGTCATTTACTGTCGAATATTATTTATAATTTAAATTCATTACATTTTTTGTTATCACTATGGTCAGTCATTTTATTTGAATTTTATTTTTTAGTTATCATTTTGTTTCGGATTTGACTCATCTTGTTAACTATGCTAAAACAAACTCAACTAAGTTAAAAGGATCTTTTGATCTTTTTTACTCGTTATATTTTCGTTTTTGTTAGTTTTTGAAATAAATTTAATGTAAACATGCGTAAAGTATGTGTACATCATTTGATGCACCTCCAAGTGTAAATGTCAATCAAAACGCTAAATCAAATTCTAAAAATCAAAACAAAAACCCACATCGTTTGATTTTTGGATGTTGAATCAAAATAAATTTCCAAAATTAAAAGTCAAACCCATAAAAGAAATAGGACCAAAAAAGGGAGGAGAGGAGGAATGGTGGTATTTAAACATATGAAAGAATAGAAGGAACATCAATGTATGATGGCAAAGTGAGGTTAAAACGTTCAATGTTCTTGAGGAATCGAGGTCACACCGAAGGG
Source organism: Centaurea solstitialis (assembly GCA_030169165.1). Classification (NCBI taxonomy): domain Eukaryota; kingdom Viridiplantae; phylum Streptophyta; class Magnoliopsida; order Asterales; family Asteraceae; genus Centaurea; species Centaurea solstitialis. The sequence continues at coordinate 3,781,953 of CM058042.1, read as the reverse complement.
AGTGGGATGATAGAGGGGGTGCATGGTAGGCTAGAACTTTGGGATAAAAACGTGGTAGCTAGATATATTAGGTATAAAAAATAATGTATATAAAATATATAGCTTCTAAAATATATTTGGTTAGTTGTTAACTCTTTTAAAAAAAAACATATATATTAAAACGAAAAGAAACAAGGCATACAGAACAAAGGAATGTGCTTTGTAGGGGCGCCAAGCAAACGAGGTCCCAAAAAATTTGAAAGCAAACCAACCAAAAAGACCAAACAACAACGAAAGCAACCCACAAAAAAGAAAACACAATAAATTGCCAAAAGGAACAAAATTTTAAAACAGTAAGGATTAGAGATTTAACCAACAATAGTTTAGTTTTTAAAAATATAATACAAATATTTGTTTACTACTTCAACAAAAAATGAAAAATTTATGAAAAGATATAAGTTCCTCTAAGTTAACTAATTAATTTATAGGTTGGTGGTTATATGGACCAAAAAACGAAACAAAGTGACAATTACAACGATAAAGCATAATCATTTCAAAATAGAGAAGAAAATTAACGTTGAATAACTACCATGAAGACTAAACGTGTAATTTACTCTTAATTTAACATGGTAATTTTGTTGAGTTGAGTCCAAAAATTTAATGTTAAGGCTCAATAATAGAGAAATCAATGGGATTACTTCTTCAAAATGTATCCAACTATCCCTAATATACTATTGTATGTATCCACCTAAAAAATTCCTTTATATATATCAAACTTTATTTTTTAGTCTATTATGTATATTTTTGATACACACAATAGTATATTGGGGGATAGTTGGATACACATAATAGACTCAAAAATACACATAATAGACTCAAAAATAAAGTTTAATATATACAAAAGAAATTTTTTAGATTGATACATACAATAGTATATTGGGAATAGTTTGATACATTTTAAAGAAGTAATCCCAAAATCATCGTATTCATAATCCATTACTTTAAACCTTTCACATAAAAAATAATTAAGGACTAGTTATATATTGTTCATAATCCAACTAATTCTAAAAAGAAATTTTTTTCCATTTCAACATAAACAAGTAGATAACAAAACTAATTTGCTGTGAAAAGAAAAAACATTATTTAACCACTAGCATAAGAAATAAACATTTCAGGATCAGTTTTCAGGTTTTTAGTTCCTTGTTGATATACTGACTCGTAGTTATTTTTGGGTTTATTTTCTTCTTGTAATTTGTTTTAATTTTTATCTCCTCTTTAAAAAGTAAAAGATGTACGGTTTTTAGAATGACAAACATCATAGTGATGGAACATATCCGTTTGAGTTCCTAATTGATAAACGTACTTTCATAAACTGAATTTTTGGAGATATTCCTTATGCTACCAAAGAAATAAATAAAACTTTTTGTTAGGACAAAAAACATAGATGTAGGTGACTTTCGATTTGAGCAACTCTTACAATAAAGACATTTATTTTGATTCCTTTATTTGCTAATCAAATCTCATGAGGATTGTTTCGTCCAAGGTTTAAAGAGCTTTTAAATGTGGAAGAAAGTCTCTACTATTGTTTTTCTTTTCTGTTTTTTAGAAAGAGCTTATATTTATCGCTTATGTCTAATTCTGTTAGATATGAAGCAACCAAGTTGTTTTTTCCGATCCTTTTAACCCTTGATATCGTCTAATAAATTAAATGATAACCTAGCCACTTAATTACCTCTAATTTCCATCAAGTATCATCCTTTCAGTTTCAACATCGGTTTTAGCCTAGATGTACCCCAAATTTGCAAAAATACAAAACACATATATTGTATATATGTGTGTTGACTTTCCAGAACATCTTGAATCGTTTAAATTAGGCTTCGATGTGTGAAATATAATTAAAACTCCACAGCCTCACAATCTACCATCATTTTTTTGTCGTTTCATTCTTAATCATCGATGCACACTTTAATTGATGTATTTAAGTTTACTTTTGAGGGATAAAATAGACCATTATATATTGGAATGCAGTATTTGATGTATCTTTACTCAATTTGGGTTCAAAAGGAACAATCAAACTTTTAAAGTGGTAGGCAATCACAAACCAGTCTCCTTTTTCGACTACAACTTCTGTCATCCAATTGAATCTCCAAGAATTCTCAAGGCAACAACTTTAGATATCGTTGAACCTTGTTGGGATTAGTCAGAGAAAAGTCTCAAATACCCTTTAAAAAAGTGATTTTTTTACCATCATGTTTTAAAAGTTTATCTCTAAATTCCACCCAAAGCTTCTTATTGCCATCTCTTTATTATTTATTGTGTTGCTTAATTCTATAGAACTTTCTTTGTACTTGTTGAAAGTTATTTGTAACTAAGGTGTACATCTATTTTGCATATGCTCGATTAGAATCTAAGATTTTATTATAAAATACAAATAGGAAATCTATTAGACGTTTAAATAAAATAGAAATCGTATTTTTTTTCTTTATTTAAAGACACGATAAAAAATCACTATATATGGATTTATATTAATATTAATACTAAATTAAAAATTACATAATTACATAATTATTGTTTATTGATATAAGTTGATAATGATTTTTTTTATGAATATAAATAATGATAAACTTTTGTCTGTAAATAAAGAAAAAGATAAAAAAAATATATAAATAAAGATAATCATGAAATATTTATATTAATTAGGTTTCAATAATTATCTTGTATCAACTCACATTTATCAGTTTGTTATTAACCAATTAGTTTTATAAACTTTAAACACTTTTAAAAAGATATTACCTATAAGCAATAACTATCTATTAACTAATAATTCAAAGAATTATATATAATTTAACACCTAATATTTAACAAGTCATATTTAAAACTTGTACTAAATACTTCATAATATAATATAGATATTATATACTTAATAAGTGCCAATTACATGATATAATTCAATTTATAATGAGTTAGAGCAAGTTTACACAATATCAAATAGTCTTTTTCGAGTCGGCCGGACATTCCAATAGCCACAACTATTGAATGGGCTAGAAATGTGAGATTGCTGTAATCAACCTTTTACACGGTACATTTAGGCATTGTTTGGTAAAAATAAGTTAACTTATACGTTAGCTTATAAGTTAGGTACATGTTTGGATGAACCATAAGCTAGCTTTTTGAAAAATTATTCTCACTAATCTTTTGGTGACTTATGAGACTTTTTATTTTTTTTATTCTAAATATACTCTTACTAAGTTTTATACCACTAATTTTTAAACATGTCTTTTTTTGTCCTTTTACAGTCATACGTTACGTTATTAGCTAGTTTTTGCCAAACGTAACTTATTCATCAGCTACTTTATCAATCATCAACTACCTTATCAATCTCACCAGCTACCTTATCAGTTATAATTTAACTTATCAGCTACTTTACCAAACATAACCTTAGCAAATTATTAAAAAAACACATTCATAAAATTATAGAAGATTCCTCCTACGAGCTTGATTTTAATCATTCTAAATCTGGAATCGATTCCAAAATATCGGTCAAATATACCACAAATCAATAACGTAAAATAAAATAAAAACAAATATTTTCTCGATATTAACATAGAATATACTCCATTTAAATGGAAACAATCCTTAAAAAAACATTCGTTATTAATTTTCATTATTTAATTTTCAACAGAAAGAGTATAAAAGCTGATTATAATTCGTTTAAAATTTGCCAAATTTAAAAAATCTCACGTGACACAATCAATTTCCTCCATAAATGGACGCCATTTTTATTCCAAGCTTTTTACATCTGCAGAACTTGGCAATGAGCGCCTTTTGCCACCATTAACGACCAAAAATCAAGCTATCAAAAAGCTTCCATCCATGGCGATTAAAGCTTGTGTTTTGTGTCAATTAATCGGTTTTTCAATCGTTATTCTCGTTGTTTACATAATTGCCGGCCATTATAACCCTAAAAACGAACATGTTCTTCTCGATTCTTCTTCGAATTCCGACGAAAAAGTCTGGCCTGTGAGTTTTGTTTTTGTGTTATATATATATATATATATATGTGTGTGTGTGTGTGTATATGGTTTATGATGATGCATTTGTTGTTAGAGAGTGAATGATTGGATGATTTAGGGTATTTTTGGATTTTGTGATGGTTTTTGAGGATGATTTTGTGTGATTTTGGTTTAGGAATTGGAGTTCAATTGGAGGATTGTGTTGGCAACTGTGATAGGGTTTCTAGGTTCTGCATGTGGAACAGTTGGTGGTGTTGGTGGTGGTGGCATTTTTGTTCCAATGTTGACTTTGATTGTTGGTTTTGATACCAAGTCTGCTGCTGCTCTTTCTAAGTGTACTTTTCTAACTCTCTCTCTTTTTTTACAATTTCTTAAATCTAACACATTGCATATGAATTAAGTTTGTACTCTGTTTCTTGAGTTTATGAAGAAAAAAAAGATTTTGAATTATTTTTTTATTATAAATTCATGGAAAAGTAGTATTAGAAATTGGGAATTTTGAATTGATGATTGATTTTTGGTGATTGTGTTGAAGGTATGATAATGGGGGCATCAACATCATCAGTTTGGTACAATCTAAGAGTACCACATCCATGCAGAGAAGTACCAATTTTGGATTATGATTTAGCACTTTTATTTCAGCCTATGCTCATGCTTGGAATCACACTTGGGGTGGCTTTAAGTGTTGTTTTTCCCTATTGGCTAATCACTGTTCTCATCATCCTTCTCTTCTCAGGTAACCCTTTACTATCAATTATATAATTTCATTATCAATTTATCATTAAAGAATAGGTTTTTATTATTGTGTTTATTGAAATAATTAATACCCATGAAATATTTTTATGGTACAACAATTTTTTATTTAGGGAGTTTCTTGAAGTTTGATTCCATACTCCAAGTTTGTTAATTTAGTTTTATGATTCATAATGAATAGTTATGTTAGTTCTATGTGATTCATAATGAATAGTCATATGAGTTATGTATGACTTGTAGTCTGCTGAGGATTATATTTCTACAAAATTATATGGATGATAGTGACTATCATTCTTGTTTCTTGATCTTAACTTATAGACTGTTTTAACCAAAGCTTGTTTGTTTGCCTTCTTAATAAACTGCTTATTGGCTTACTCATTTATTCATCCAACTATTCTCCACTTATTCATTTAGTTTTACTTAAAAACAGGGACATCTACAAGATCTTTCTTTAAGGCAATTGAAATGTGGAAAGAAGAGACAATAGTGAAGGTGAAAATGATTTTATTCAGTTAGCATTTAGAAATAAAAGATAAAAATAATCTCAACTTATTGATTACCCTTTTTTCTGCTGGTATCATGGCAGAAAGAAATGGAAAGACCACAGGAGTCATTCGTCAATTCTCGAGGGGAATGTAAGTCGTATGGATATCCCATAAATCTTTTTGGGTTGTTTTGTTAACTTGGTTCTTTGTTTGTCTTCCTTTCGTTCTTAGTGCTGATTGATACAGAGCCGCTGATTCCTAAAGAGGAGAAAACACCAATGGTGACCATTGTTAACTTAATGTCTTGCTTTTTTAATGTAGTCATCTTTTTCATATTTTAATCTTAACTCTACTGAAATTTGCAGCAAATTTTTCGATTCAACTTACGCTGGAAGATGCTTACGGCTCTAATAGTCGTATGGGCTGCATTTTTAGCTCTTCAGATTATTAAGGCAAGATGTTTTTACATTCTTTATCATCTCGATCACACAATTAGATCATATTTCTGACTTCAAGGTCAAACACATTCAGTTTTATTTCAAAATGATAAAGGTTGTGATGTTTATATCTTCGTGCAGAATGGCTTAGTAGCATGTAGTACATCTTATTGGGTAGTCACCATAATTCAGGTAATTTGTAGCTGAATGATGCATCTTCATTATGCATCACCTGTGATTACATCTTACCCATCCCAGGATTCTTGTTAAGGCGTTTTTGTGTGTCTTGCAGTTCCCTGTAGCATTGGCGGTATTCTCATATGAATGTGTTAAGTTGTACAAAGAAAGCAAGAAGAGGAAAAGCATGGGGAACACTGATTCGGTCTGTGAGGCTTCGATTGACTGGACCGCTCCCCACCTTACGTTCTGTGCACTTTGCGGGATCTTGGGTGGCACCGTGGGTGGCCTCTTGGGTTCTGGTGGTGGGTTCATTCTCGGCCCACTCTTACTTGAGATTGGTGTCATTCCACAGGTATGCAACTTATCCACGATTTTGAATTAACCAAATAGAGTTCTTTTGGTACCCATAAAGTCAATTTAGGGTATTTAAAAAAGGAGTTACTAATATCATTGTATGATTGTACCACATGAAAACATGTGAATCTTGCATATATAAATTCGGGTTATTTAGGTAAATGACATCCTGTCAAAGGGACCTTTAGAGAGGTTTTCAGGCATCTTAGTGATATTTTTCAATTAAGCAGCTACATTCTCAAACCTGTTAGACAATCGTGATATAGAAAAAAAATCCCTAGAGAAGGTTATTTAACCAAAGGACCTTATATAATTTGTTACATTTAAAACCATGATTCATCTTTTTGTGGCATTGTGTAGGTTGCAAGTGCAACCGCGACGTTTGTGATGATGTTTTCATCTTCGTTGTCAGTGGTCGAGTTTTACCTTCTGAATCGATTCCCAATTCCTTACGGTATAATCTCCATAACCACCACCATCTGATCATTCGATTTTATTCCATTCTCTTGATGAAAACAAGATGAATATATATATATATATATATCTCTGTGTGTGTAGAGAGAGAGAGATACTTAGGATTATGTGAGACCATGTTGTTTTTCTGTGACTCGTGAGACCATGTAAATAACACCGAATATTTACAACAAAGTACTGTGAAGATAAACCTTCAAATTCTGTTGTGATGGTTCGGTAGTTTTTATATCTTCAAAATGTTTTGCTGTAAAGTTTTTTAATGTAATTTTACAAAAACAGGTTGGTCTCATATGAACCTAACCCTATTTATGTACACATTATCAATAATGTACGTTTTTGATGAGTTGCAGCTTTATACCTGATGTCGGTATCCATTTTGGCGGGGTTCTGGGGTCAATTCTTCATAAGAAAACTTGTTGCATTCTTAAAGAGAGCTTCGATTATCATATTCATTCTTTCGGGTGTCATCTTTGCCAGTGCTCTTACAATGGGTACGTAATGTTCTAAATCCGGTTTCCTTGATTTATTTTGTGGTTATTTTAACCATGATGATTGATGAAGTTGGATATAAGAGTAAATTACATATTTGGTCCTTGTGGGTTGATGATTTTAACACTCTAGGTCCATTTTAGAAATAATTATGGATTTGGTACTCGTGGTTTGCATGTTATAACGCTCTGGGTCCTTGAGTTCTAAGTTCTACTCCGTTAGTTTTTTCTGTATATGCACAGGTGTTATTGGGATTGATAGAAGCATCAGGATGATCCAAAACCATGAATTCATGGGATTTCTTGACTTCTGTAGCAGCCAGTAGTAGTAGAGTAGTGGTAGAAAAGATGAAGACATATGCAGAGGAGGAAGTTAGTTAATGGAGAAAAGATTGTACAGAATATATACATCAATAGTAGAAGTTATGGGCATTTGGTTATGGGTAGTAAACCATGGTTAAGTTTTCCACTTCAATTTTGGGCCATGGTAAAGTTAACTAGGATAGTTATATTTTTGGAATATTATTTATGACATTAAGTATTACATAGGATGCTTGGTAAAACTTTTAATTTTATGTCTCAAATAGTGCAATATTTTGCCATTTTGCATTGTACACAACATATCCTCTTTTTCTTTTTGGAAATATTGCAAAAAGCTCTAAATATTTCATGGGAAGTCATAAATTGGTAGGATTTTAACAGATTTGGAATTAAATTCCATTTCATTCCAAAACTTTGGTTTGAAAGAAATGTTCGATTTGAAATCAAAATTGTGGTATCACCGGTTTTGAATTTCAATAACTGAAAAGTAATAATCGAACGAATAAAATAAATAAATGAAGACTAAGAAAATAAATTCTGATACAAGTAACGTTCTATTGATCTCTGAAACACTAATTGAAACAAAATTATTTGATCTACCTCAAGTCACATAATTAAGAAGTAGAAATTTTAAGGATAAGAGGGAAGAAGTGGCCAATTAGAGTAAGATGGTGTGGGTGGCATCGATGTGGCGGGATCATAGTTTAGCACGTAGTTGCAGTCCATGGCGGCGGAGGTGGAGGCGGAGGCGGTATGTTGGGTGGCGAGTGTTAGTTGATGAGGGTGGTTGTTGTTGATGGTGCGAATGGTGGCCACCGATGTGCTCTCCACGGTCTCTTCGCCAGAGATGTAAGTGTACCCGGTGCTAGACCCTGCCCCTTGTCTTTTGCTAACTTGTTCCTTGAGGATGGTTCTCAACGCTAATACCTTCAAATTTTGCATTTTGATGATTTTAAACAAAAAATTAAAAAACATGAGTCTTGGACACATAATCGTTAGATAACGCATTAAAATTCACCAAGAAACAACCCTAAATTGAATCTTCGGACCCCTCCTATTAGAGGTTTAAAAGACTGTTAGAAATCAACTAGTTGAATACACAACAATCAAGTTAACTTTATAGAACATAAAGTATTTAGAATTGTCATATTAGACAATTTTGTAAAATTTTAAGTTTATATGATCAGGTATTTGTAGGTCAGGACTCAGGTGTAAAAATGTTATAATCCGGTATTATTTGGGAAAAGGTGTTTTATCTTTTCATGATATTATTTTTGAGAAAATTGTCTTTACCAATACGTTATAATTAGCATCTAGCATACAATTCTTTGATCTAAAATTTTAAGTTCTACATCCATTAGTTGAGATACATTGTTAATAACCATTCATACCTAAAGTAGATTTTCATAGTTTTTATGCGCAATTGTACGTCTTACAAATATATATAGTACAGATGAATGGTTATTAAGATATTCTTTAATGTTTCGTTTTCTTGTGGTTTTTATCTGAATATGACCCTATATCACTACAACAAAATTGAGGTTATCAAACACCTAAAATAAATAATGTCCTAATAGAGTGTTTTATAAGATCAAAGTTTATAGAACCAAACAAATATCTAAAAGTGCTACAAAAAGTTTAAAAGACGCTTTTGGACGTCATAACAAGTTTATTTAGATAATTTTTAAAATAACATGTTCTGTCAACTATTTTATGTAGAACACTATTTGAAAAGTTGTCCCATAAACGTAAGCATCCTCTAAAAAATTGGTTTATCATACACTTTTCAAAAACGTCATATAAAATTAACAAATACAAAAGATACAAAATTGGTTTATATGTAGTTGGGAGGGTGGGCTGGGTGCATGCCCCGAGCCCACAAGAATTAGGGCCCAAATTTTTTCATATGTAGTTGCAGATTAAAAAAAAATAGCAAATAAAAGAGATACAAGTTCTTTTAGTATGTAATAGGACCAAAAATGAATTGAGCTATATGTTGAACAATTAGTATTTTCTGAATTCATGTTTATTTCTTATGTTAAAATCAATATTGAAAAAGTTATTGTACTTACCGAGGGTCCCTTTTTACATCTCGCAATTGGTTTACCAACGGTTTAGACCTTTTTACATCTCGCAATTGGTTTACCAACGATATCTAAACCCTTAACTACCATAGTGGTATAAATATTGGGCATTTTACCCGGTGGAAAAACTATATCTAGTACCAGACCAATGATTTAGGCGATACCTCCAGGCCCTATAAATTGTCAGGAACGAGCCTGGCTTTTAGATAAGACTTTCTTTTGTTTGGTCCTATAAACTTAAGTCCTATAAAACATTCTATTAAGACGTTTATTCATATTAGCCGTCCTATAGACTCAAATTTGTTATAGTATATATAGCTAGTTATGTACGGATAATATATACATACCTCTTCTTGAAGCTTTTGTTTCTCTCGGGAGACTGCATCGAACTCTTGTTTAAGGTTATCGTACAAGCACTCGAGCTGCTTAGCCTTCCATCGAGCACGTCGGTTCTGGAACCAGACCGCGATTTGCCTTGGCTGAAGACCAAGTTCATGAGCCAGCTTCATTTTGGTGTCAGGGTCCAGTTTCTTCTCCTCCTGGAAAGTGTTTTCCAATGCCTCTAACTGTTCAGTGCTCAACCTTTTCTTCTTCTCTTGATTGTTGTTATCATATAACTGATCATTTCCACTCATTTCCATCATGGCTAATGCACTTGCTGGTACTGCACCCTGCATCATCTGGTGCTTCATCTCCCCCACTCCTGTTTTACATTTTAATTAATTTAACAAATGTAAAGTAAGTGATAATTAATTAACCTTAGTGTATGATGTGCTATTTCATATGATTTTTTTTCATCTAATATATACAAGGATTTTGAATTGATTAATATATATTTGTTTCATAGTGTGTTTGTTTCACATATAGTTTACTCACAATATGTGCACTTTTTACATATTTTTGAACCAAAAAGTATACATAAAAGATTTTAAATTATGAATCAAATACATATGAAAAAAATCACATTGTACAATAAATATATATTAATTAATACATTAAATACGAATTTTAATTAGATGAGAACAAATCATGTCAAAAAAAAAAAAAAAAAAAAAAACCCGTAAGGTAGAAGTTCTCACGGATCTCACAAAATTTGAAATTCTTAAACGATTAAGCCCCTATTTGAAATTCTTAAACAATTAAGCCCCTATATACACATATGCAAATATAAAGGCTAAATATCGTGAGAGTGATCCCACAACTACGTATTTTAGAACACAAAAAAGTGAGCTAATGTTGTGTTGCTAAAACCACTGTTTCTTGTGTTTGAATTTAGAAAAAGCATAATACCCTAACGGGTGTGCTAAACTTTTCATTAAAATAAATAGAACTGAGAAATCTCTTAATTACTTTGGAAGAAAATTGAAAGAGAAAATATAGCATATCAGTCCAAGATGATCCGAAAAGATAAGAAAAGAAGGTTTCGAAATGGTTCACCTCTAATTAAACCATTGAAAAAATTAAATTGAAAAGAATATATTTAAAGTTGTATACGTAAACCGATAGTTAAAATACAGTATATGATTTTGCATATATACTTTTGAATAGACTTTTTCAATGATTCACGTGTCTAGCCTTCTTATAACATTTTACTTTTTACTTTTTTTACTTTAACCGGTTGTTATATATACGACTGAGGATCTTTAAACATGTGGGAGACCCTATATCCCGCATGCATGATGTATGTATACTTTGTTCTGCGTAAGAAACAATTTTACGCATGATACCATATAGACATTAGTACACATTATATATGTCTTTCAGTTTTCTAACATATATATATATATACACACACAAATAGCTTATAGCTCATACTTTTGTCTCAAAATTTATGTATTTTGAAATTATAACATAATTGTGAACAATATAAGGAATAAAAATCAATTCAACAATACAATTTAAAGATAGATTAATTTTGCAAATAATTAAGCTTTAAACGACAATTACAATTTAAAGGACTTGAATATATATACTAATATACAATTACACCGTGAGTTCAAACCGTGAGGTTCAAGGGAAAACCTACTAAAAAAACAGCAAACTGAGGATAGCCCTGCATTTGGACCGTATGCACTTGTACATACAGCCATACAGGTAATTTGAGTTCTTTTGTGGATTGAAGTACATTATGCACCTATGCATATTACAAAATTACCCGTATGCACTAGTGCATATGGTTCAGATGGAGGGCTTGGAGGGTGTTCCTGGGTTTTCTATTTATTTGAGGTTTTCCATTGAACCTGACCCCTACAATCACGTATATAATTCTATATGTATAATTAAAGATGATATGTTTTTGAAGTAACCTATATAAGAAAAGAAGTTGATTGAAGAAAGAAATGAAAATAGAATAACCTGGAGGAGGTGGTGGAGGTGGAGGATATAAGTAGTGATCATTAACGTTGTTGTAGTTGTAGAGAAAGGCAAAGGATGTTTGTGGTGTAGGTCGAGGAATAAATGGTCTGCTGCTATTCCCACCATTCCACTCCATATATCTATATATATATATATATATATGATTGAATATTGATCACCAATACCAATTCTCTTCTGATCGATGGTCTTGTTGTTATATATATAACGTGTATATATAAATATATTTGTATGTATATATGGAAAGGAAAAAGAGAAGAGAAGGGTGTGAAAGGTATGTTTGAGTTGGAGAAAGGGTGGACAAATAAACAGTGAGTAAGAAGAATATGTTAAGAAAGAGTGGAAGAGTCGCAATCTGGTCCTAGCTCCTTCTAAACAGGGTTGTTGGACTTGGATCATACACAAACTGACAATTCTCTCTTCCCTTATATATAATATAATATATATTATATACTATATACTCTCTCTCTATATGTGTGTGTAAGAGTGTTATATATATATATATATATATAAGTTGTGTGTGTGTGTAGAATATATGAGCAAGGTGGCTTGATTCTTAAGATGGTAACATGCAATGACTAGTCTCTAATTAAGCTGACACATCTTGCTATACGCCTCCCTTTTTTAATGCCTACTTTCAATTAATCATCTATATACTTACTTACTTACATATATATATATATATAGAGAGAGAGAGAGAGAGAGAATATATATGATGTTCAATTGATAGCACAAACAGATGAAGATAGAGTTTTTTCTTAGTTGTCGTTATATTAAAGGGTCCTTTTGATACCTATATAGGCAGTCAACGGGAGCTTTACCGTTATACCCAAAGCCCCACCCCCACTTTGCAACCCATACCCCCAAATGTGCGTTATAAGGGCCGTTATACCAAAACGCCGTTATAACGCACCAAAACGCGTTATAACGGCGATATAACGCACCAAAACGCCGTTATAACGGCGTTTGGGTGCGTTATATCGCCGTTGTGTCGCCGTTATGTTGCCGTTATATCGCCGTTATGGTATGGGTATATTGTGCAAGTGGATGTGCGTTATGGGTATACAAATCAATTACCCGGCAGTCAACAACTAACTCTCTCTCTCTCTATATATATATATATATATATCTATATATATAGAAAGATGTAGGTTCATACAAAAACCAACCCCATTTGCAAGAATAAATGAACTCATTTTGAGTCACACATTGATATGGGCTCATGTGAGTCTATATATTAAAAATCATATATGATTTAGTAGTAAGACCCATCTGAATCACATATAATTTTTTAATAAGTGGGACCCATATAGGCCCACATTATATGTGATTGTGGTTAGTTCTTTTGTTCTTGTAAATTGATTGAATTCTTATTTGAACCTACTTCCCTATATATATATATTGTACGTATAATAATGCCATAAAATGTTAAAGCTATTAAAATAGGAAACAGCCACTGATGAACAAACGACCTTCTTCATATACCGTACATTACAAGTATGAGATCCAACGAAAACAGTACAAGAGAGACAAATTAACGTTGATGTTAGATTTTCTTTCTATATATATATATATATAAGGGAAGGTTCAAACAAGAAGCATGTCAATTTAAGAAAAAGTAAGGAGCGATCTCAGTCACTCATCTTGCGGTTACAGTGGACTTGATCACGGAGGATTGATGCGATTCATGGGAGGGTAGAGATTATTAAGGGGGGCGGGGGACCGGTCAAAGTCGTCTTTGTTGACCAAGATGAGTGGTTGAGATTGCTTCTCGTGTTTTCTTAAAAAGTTATATTTTTCATATGAACCTCCCTATATATATATATTATATATATAGATTTTCAGACTAAATGTTGTATTATTCATCATGAATAATGTTTAAATATTCGGTCTAAATAATGTTGTATAATTCAAATTGAATGCGACACATGTGACACTCTCGACTGTCCTCACATTTACAATGAAAAATAAGTCCACTTCAACAATTGTCTCCTAGTTATTTCTCTCATGGATTTATATGAATATCATTAGACCATCCACATTCGTAGACTGCCTTGCCAATCTTGTCAATCGTCACATCAGCTTTCCACTATCTTACCCAAACCAACCCAATCTTTACCAATTCATCCACACCCATACACTCTCAACCCAATCTAAAAAAAGGGGAGAATTAATTGCATCTATATCCTTACAAAATTCTCCCAAAAAAAAGAGATAGAGAGAAAGGAGAGGGAGGGTGGGGTGGGGTGAGGTAGGTGGGTATAGTCTAAGCAATCGGCAAGCACACACCGAATTTGTTCCATGCGGATTGGCCTTAGCGGTGTTGCCGATGGAACCGATCGACAAAACACCAAACCGAAGCCTTTGCCGATGTGGGGTGTGGATGGTCTTACATCCGCAATATTTGGGTCCTTAATTTAGGATACCTTTTAAATTCTATATGTTTATTTCATAAACAAAATTTACAGATTGTTGCGGACGAAGAATAAGAATTAACCTATTCTAGACAATCTAACAAGTTCAAAAGAGAGAAAGAAAGAAATAGAAGAAGATGACTGAGTGGCGAACACTACTTATACTCATCGCATTAAACGCAAGTTAGGTCACCTTTAACACGTGTTGAGTGGTCTGAGTTGTACTTTTCAAAATTATGTATATGCATGCTCTCACAACCCATAAGTTTGGTAGAAATGTGAACAGTTGCTTTAAGGTTTGAGAGATACGAAGAGAAACAATAAAAGACTTTTCTTTGTACTTCTTTCAGAAAAACATGGTTGTCCTTTTGTGCATGTTGAGGATAAACAAATGTGAAAATCTTTTACAAAGTCTCTAATCAACGATATAGAATAGTTGAGTGGTTCATTGATATTGAACACACAATGGTTTATGTATGTTGTTACACAGTGGCTTTCTTGAATGTGATTTATTTGTTTTCAAAGAGGATACTTAGCTGTTACAACGTAAGCAATCAGTGATCAGTGAACAAACTCAGTGGTTCATCGATGTTGAACACACAAGTGAAACACAAGAGCTTGTAAATAGAAAAATCACTTAAAAGACTCAATGATAATTTCTTAAACTAAAATGTAGCTAAGTATTTTCACTAAGTAAAAATGAGCATCATCAATTTATCAAGTATTAGAAAAACTGGATTAACGGTTAATATCTAATATATCCCATAAAACTATCTATTAAGTAAAAAATTGTAATTATGAAATAAAAGAATTATTAAATTTTTGTATTCACAAAATGAAAATACCAAAAAGAGCATGCTTATATAACCGTTCTAATTTTAAGGTTCGTGAAATTGTTATTTCTATAAACTTTAAAGTCAAAGTTATATATTTATTTTGTTGGATTTAAGAAATAAAAGTATATTTATTAGTTACAAAAAGTATGCTAATATTATAGTTAAAGGATATATATCAAATTAAATGTGAAAACAATAATGAATAGCATAGTGCATAGATGGAGGCTTTTATGTTCTTTGTTGTTTTTAAGTGAACATTTATTTTCTTGTGTTAGACATTTAATACAAGCACTTCAAACTTTAAAGGACCACTAGGAGGCTCTCTCTATGCAGAGTGTATAAGGCCAAACCAAGAAAAGAATTGAATTTGAGATTTTTTTAACATATATATATATATAAGCAATATTATATTATTAATAAAAATATATAATTACTAATCTAGCATTTAAGGTATATATAATTCTTGTGATTTGTGCATTTGTTAATTTTCAACTTTTTTTTTCATTTTCTTTTAGGTTTGTTGTCTTATAATATATATGTTTGTGTTGTTGCTTCTCATTGTTGTTCGTTTTGCCTAAAGTAAAAGAAATAAATCAAGTTAGTGCATTGTTATCTTTTATGCTATTTATTCTCTTAATACTTTTTACTTCTATGTATATGTTGTTATCGTTTTTAACACTACGTTATTGCTACTTAAGAGAACTCATAGTATACTAGAAATAAATAAAAATAGTTTCGAAGATTACAATTTACATAGGGTGTACAACAACCAAACAGTATATGTTTTAATGATAACGATTCGCTAGCATCAAAACTAACCAACGTTAGTACAACGACTATTTCCATCCTCCGAAACGAACCAAACACCTGTTGAATTGAAAGGTCATAGAAGACCCTAAGTCCGAATACATATGCTCCTATATAGCTCCCTCTTGACATGATTAGCCCTTCTAAGGAGTTAAAGATTGGTCATTGTAGTACTAGTTAGGAATTATGGTATAGACAAGTTGTAGAGACTTCAGGCTAAGGATCCAAATTTTAGTCAATAATGTAGGTCCTATATGTTTGCATCCAAATGCTTGTTAAGTCCACACATTAGCATTGGTGTGAGGATATCTTTCAAATTCACTTTTTCTAGGCCATATGCACGTGTTTGTTTATGTTGTATTCTAATATATGTTATTTTGTTCAAAGTAACAAACAAAAGTTTATGCATTTTTATAACAAAATAGTGTAATAATAAGTAGAATAATTGTAAACTCAAAGCAATATGTTGCATTGAAATTTGAATTATATTATCAAGTTTCTAATACATGTCTATGTTGTTGGTTTTTTCTCTTTATTTATTTATTTATTATTTTGTTTAACAACAAAACGGAACCAAGGGGAAAGAGCTTCGGCATGGCCATCACCATAACCCAAGGCCTGAACTTCAATTTTATTTTCATATATTTGGTTTTCCTGTGTGTACTTTTAGGAATACTCATCAAAAACCTACACTCCAAATTAAGGTAAATAGACGATTTTAGTTTAAGTATTCTATCAAATTTGCCCATTAATATTAGCATGACATGATAATGAACACAACCAAAAAGATGCATAAATGAAATAAATAAATTACATGGCTATTATTTGATGTGTTCAGATTGTTTAATCTTTAAGTACAACTAATGAAAATGATTATACAACAAATATCTGTATTTAAGAAAAACATTATGTTTTAATTAATATTATGCCATCTAACTTATTTAACTAAATTGGTAATCATGAGATCTTTGTTAAAAGTTTGTTTCATATGATCCAAAGATCGAAGTTTAGTTATTTTCGATTAACAAAAGCGTCCCAAAAATAGATAGCATTTTTTTAACTTCTGGACATGTAACATCCAAAATGGTGACCAAATTGTAATGCATATATAATATGTCAAGCGAGTGACTGGATGTATTAAAGCATGGTAGAAGAAGTCTACGGATTGGCTAGACAGGTATGAGAAGCATTGGACAAAAAGGGAACAATGTAAAAATACATCTAGTTGAAAGCAAAAGAAGAAATTGTCATAACAAGCGACAATGGCCGAAGACAGGATTTTGGGCTCAATGTGTTAGCAAGAGATGAAGTGCAAGTTCTAGTACCAACGAGGCAATGAAGTCTCGATAATGTTGATTCTTTAACAACAGCAATATCAATTTCTTTTCTAAAAAGATATACGAAGTCCACAATAAAGGATATGAATATTCATGTTTCAAACGTAACTCATATGTGTTGCCACGTAATTCATATATTCTAAAACGGATTTCAAGATTTCCACGGGATGGGTATTTCTCCTTTATGGTAATTCAAAACATAATGCTAATAATTATGAGAAATAATTAGTATGAAACGATTTAAATTACAATCTTAAGGATTCATTTAAAATTACCAAAAGTATATACAAACAAATTGCGTAGTACAAGTAGCCAAGTAGGTAGCCCGTTTTCAAACACAATTATTACATTTAAACGTGGCAACTTTCTCTATTGGATCATTATTTCATAATAAAATATATAAGATTATTGCAAATGCAATTTACATTATAAATGGAATACATATAAAATAAATACAGTATTAAATAATTATATCTTAATCAAATATTAAATTTCAACCTTATATAGAAAAAACTATGTAAAACAACACATCACAATAAAAAAACTATGTAAAACAACACATCACAATAAAAATTCTCATAGGCAACAATATATAAGGTTCTCAAATGATCATGTCCATTTATTACTATTTAGTTAAGTAATTTATTAATATAATTTAACTAATAATTAGGAAAAAATAATTGTGATTACATACATAATCTAATTTGAACAAGCAATTGAAAACGAAAACCCAATTATGTTAGAGTATCTCCAATATCCAATAGCTATGTTAAAATAGAGAAAAGATGGATTTAAGCCATTTTTTTGCTCCAACTGCTATTAATCTTGTATGCTTAAATAAAGAAGTAGATAAATATCTAAAACTTCCTAAAAGAAAGAAAAACAATATTATATCCGTTTTTCACTAATAAAAGACATTGAGGGGGTGCTTGGTTCATTTTAGGGAATGGGAATGGGAATGAAAATGGGAATGCAGGAGAATGGGAATGAAAATGAGCATTATATTGTTGTTGCTTGGTTAACCCACTATAATCAATGAAAAATTGTTTCATATTAAAAAAATATTTTCCTCCACTTCTAAAATACAAAAGATGTTCCATTTAACATCAAAAGATGGAATGACGTATGGAAAAAAAACTGAGTAGAAAGAAAATTTTCATTCCCCCAATTTGGTCAGGAATGGAAATTAATGAATCTGCAGGAATGATTCCATTATATAGTATCAGACCAAGCAGCAGTATTCATTGTCATTCCCATTCCTTACCCTGCAATACCCCCAACCAAGCACCCCCTGAAATTAGATTTGTATGAATACAATTTTTTTTAGAGATTTTAATATTTCATGCTCTATTATAAGAAAATTATAATAGACGTTGAATATGCTCTTATATCCTTTAAAGATACCATTAATTTTGACAAGATAACAGCTTCTATTTTTATTTTATTTAACCACCTTATATTCTAAACATACATATTTTGCCATATTAAAAATGCAAAGGCCGGCAAATCTTGGAAAACATCACTAGACTTTCTTGGGTAATCAGAAGGCAATCTGTTGCCCACCATTTGGATGGCTTCAAGTGCCACCATCAAACCTATATATCACACCATCCCACAACCAATATTTTCCAAATATGGCACGAGATATTGTTGCGGTTCAACCTCACCATTTAGTCGGTCAAAATGTCTCGACTCCATGGTTTGATTGAGCCGCGCCAATATCGCATGTCTCTTCGTAACCATTGGGGTTTCCCCAAACCAACCCGACCCAGTAAGTCCAAGTTGAATTTATACTACTAGGTCGGTTATTTGGTTCAGGGCATTGTTTGGTAAAAATAAGCTAGCTTATAAGTCGGCTTTTAAGTTAAGCAAATGTTCGGATGGACCATAAGCTAGCTTATAAGTCAACTTATAAGTTAAGTATATGTTTGGATGGACCATCAACTAACGTTTTAAGAACTTATGGGACTTATTTATTTTTATTCCAAATATACCCCTGCTAAGTTTTACATTGCCAATTTTTAAATATGCATTTTTTTGTCAATTACAGTCATAAGCTATTAGTTTTTGTTTTGCCAAACGCAGCTTATTCACCAGCTACCGCATCAGCTAGTTTGTCAAACATAAAGTGTGGGGAAATCTGAAGGTAAGATTCCTGAACCCCCGAACCTCTGTTCGACTAGAGAGAAGGAATGACTACAAAGCAATATGCAACTTCCAGTTCATAGGGTACAAAGCCCTTGTGGCCATGGAGGTTCTCCCGCAATGACTCCAGGCCTGGTCGTCCAGAGAATTAGTCAATGCACGTATAAGCTGGCTCAGAAACCCACGATTACCACAAAAATATACTCACTAAAAATACGTTCACCTCTTTTTTGCACTTTATGGTATCATTTGACTTCTCCAAAACAATACATCTAATAAATAAGAAAACTGCATTACATTATTGTACCGTACAAGTCATAAAAGCATCAATTGGTCATCAATGATGCAATTAATTGCTAGCTGAATCTAGTAATGCATCCATAAAACATCAGTTCACCACCTGCTACTGATCTTGACCAAATTTATTGCCAGAATTCAAATTCTCATCCAGGTTTCAAATCTATGGCACCTAAACTTTCAATGACAAAAACATTGTAGGGGCCCCTTCAAATAAGAATACTTAAAGAACAGTTCATACGTGTATTTTAAGATGCATACATGAACTAACTTCAAAATATTCATACGAGTTCACATATGCATGATTTTTTTTAATACTACACATACTTATACAGACAGTTCCCCTGTCTGTATATCTGACATTTTTGACCCAACTAGTTAACAGTATCATAGAAAGCGTCCTTTCATATCTTCTTGTCAAACTATCGATTTTCCTAATCAATAGAGTTCAAGCATTAAGCTACTGTTTCTCGAGAAGTAATTATTTTAATAACCTTAGATAATCCAGAAAAAAAAAACGGCCATGAAAGAGGCGGAGTAAATGACAGAATGGATCAGATTAACAGAAAGTCTTAAAGTTAAAGCCATGTAAATCCAGAAGCACTTTTTTTTCTTCTGCTAAAAAAACAAGACAGGAAACAGTTCACTGGAGAAACAGAAGTGGTCCAAAACAAGTAGCTTTGATCATAAATTGTCAGCAGGCCACTTTGGGAGCATATGCATTGTCCTAGTGGGGCTATTAACTTGCTAGTAGCTAGTACTCATAAATTCTTAGAGATAATAGAACAAATATATGATGATGATTATGATAATGATGATGACGATGCAGGCTGCGCCGACCAACGCCTAGTAATGCAGTGTGTAGAATTTATTACTCTATTCAAAATATAGGCAAAAGGACTAGATTTTAAATATCATCATCCTAACATTCCAGATTCAACTGCAGTTTTTGCTCTCATAATGGTTTACATTCAATTAAAAATTCTAACCCCACAAGTAACTGTTCATATCTCTCTCTCTTACTCACACATATGTTAACTGATGATATCAATAAGATAGGTTCAGAAAAACCAGTGATATGATAAAAGAAGGCACTGAAAGTTATGTGTAAAATTAAGGTGTAATTATAGGTATAGAGTGTTGGATGGGCTAAATCTAGAGTGTAGTGGCCTCTACCACATTTGGTGTTAAGTTGTACCTTACTGTGGATTGGGTATTACCAATTGGAAAAGGGATAACCTACAATTAAAAGATGTGTTGTCAAAATTAGGTAGAGATGGTTTCCAAAGGTCGAATGTGACCTTACAACGCAATTTATTCAAGACCTCTAGATTTGTGGTAAAGTACCTCCTCTAAGTAGTTGCTCTATTGTTTGGCTATGTTAATAGTGCACTACCCATAGAAGAGCATAAAACAAAGGCATCATGAAGAATAATTACACACTAGTCTAACTTATGCTTTTGACTGAAATGACTGTAAATCCTACGACACATTTCCATAACTAACAATGGTATCAAGAAAATAGTTCCAGTTTTCCTATAAAAGGGATCCAGTGTGGTGTGGTATATTCACCTGTGATATACTTGTCTTTTTAAGATCCATCATATGCAATTACAGGTTCAACTCGCAGGCATTCATCTGTGAATATATAGAGGAAGAAGAAACGGTGATATCCTTACACACAGAGCACAACGCAAATGATAGGAGTTCCAAGTTAATAGCATATCAGACATACAACAAGAACCCTTTTATTCCAATTCTCGAGCTAGATGACTTGGGCTGAAAAGGGGGGAAGAAGAAACAGATTTTTGATGGACCAAGGGTTAGGGAGGGTCGGGGGTGTATGAAACAAAAGGTGGTATATTTCCAAATCTAAATTTTTGGGAACATGTGAAGAAGTCACAAAGGATGCTAGAATACAAAAATCGCAACCAATTAAAACACAACATGCAACTTGGATTTGCAACCTGAGGTTGCATACCAGATCTGATTGTCTTTTTTATGTTTTACTTTGTTAGTTATCTTCTACACAATTTTGCAGAAAACTGTCCCAAAACCAAGGCTCTTGACGCTCCCAACTCCATTTATCCATTATTTCTTTTTGGACTTGCTTTGTAACCACATAATTTATTAAAGGACTTCTCTAGGTGGCCTCCACCTATGGTTTCCTTCCGGTTTCGGTATCCACATAAATCCTAGTGTCGTCTCCTAGCTCTATTGCTTTAGTATATCGCTCCAAGTTTATTGCTTTATGATTCACTATGATTGATTGATTGAGGGTTTGATTTATCTGCTGCATTAAGAAAGGTTTGTAGTGTTCAAACATGTTTATCATTGTGATATTGACTTGTATGCCTAGTTTGACTTCGGGTTGAACATTGATTTACTATTTGGCATAGTATCAATATTTGCAATAGGTGGGTTTTGATTGTGATAACACCATTATTTGGTTTTTCATTGGGATCTAGTCATTATCGCACCTATGTGATATGATATACCAATGTTTGATAGGAATACGAGATTTCTAATACGGCAAGTGAAGATGAGGATATCCTAATTCAAATGGATTTGCAGTTAGCCAATTAGCATTAAGGGTTTTGAGAATATGCCTATAACTTGGTCTCCAGTGGAGAAAAGTATTAGAAGACTTGAAAAGCATCATCTCAAAGCTGCTTGAATCAATTAAAGGATATTTCACAAGATAGTTTTAACAGAAGAAACAATCGCGGCTTTGTGGTTTAAATTAGAATGGTTATTGATGACAAGTGTCTCCAACAAAGATATTTCAGGATTAATCCTTTAAAGCGTAGATACTCTTTGTTAAGAAGAGGTAGTTAGTTCCTGCTTTATGTCCAAAAGAGAAGATAAAGAAGATTACTGTTGGGGGAGAAACTAAGGCCCAAGTCACCACCTTAATGTTAGAAGGAGATACTATGATAGAAGTTTCAAAAGTCTGCCAGTGTAGACGGTCCAAATTAAAGACTTAAATTCTGCAATCATAACAAAAATAATGGAAATTTGATCGGTGATTGTTTCAAGCTTCAAAACAATAAAGCCAATGGGAAAGGGAAACAACATATGAATCCAACTCAGGTCAATGTAGCAGAAGAGAAGCAGGTGATCTTATGGTCATTTTAGATAAAGCCAGCATTGTCTTCACCTGTAACTCTCCTTAAACCCCACTACAGAGTACAGACCCCTGTAACTCCAGCACCATTCACCATTATTTTTCTTGGATTTATTATAAAACTTCATGATTTATTGGTGGACTTCTCTCAGTGGCCTACTCCACCTGTAGTTTTCTCCTGCTTTGTCAGTTCGTTGTCCACATAAATCTCGGTTGTTGCTTTATTATAGTGCTCCGAGTTTATTGCTTTATGATTCGTCATAATTGATCGATTGAGGATCTGATTTATCTTCAGCATTAAGAACGGTTTGAGTGTTCAAACATGTTGATCATTGGATGTTGACCTCTATACCTACTTTGACTTTGATTGAACATTGATTTAGAATTTGAAGTTAACTAGCATCACATTCATGTCACGACAAAAGTGAATAAGAATATAAAATCTTGCTTCTCTCCTCTTTACTACTCCATTGCACTACCTTTTTCTTCTATACTAAACCAACAAACTTGCCTAGCCACCAGAACCTATAAACCACATAGCATCAAATAGAAGGAAACGGATTTGGGAACTTGTCTACACCGCTAATGAGATTTTTTGACATTATAATATGAGGACTGGAACCAAACTAGATAGCAGAACTAGCAACACTAAAGGAAAACCATTGGACGGTGCCTACTGGAGTAAGCATATGAAACCAAGAATGAGGATATAAAAGGGCAGATTATGCACTCCTTTTTATCAATTACACCTTTGACTTGCTATACAAATAGTTCAACATATACGAACAAATCTACTCTATAACTTGGTGCAAGATGGAGATTATGAGTTAACGGTCAAACAGGTTTATGGCCAGAAAGGCTGCTAATACTGACCAGAAAAAATTATGTGCAAATTGCAAGGGGAAGACTGTACGATTGTCCTACCTTACCCTCGGAAATTGACGGACCCTACTGTACAAGGAAGACCCTTTAACAGCTAGCATGAGGGTAGACGATGAATAAATTTGACAAAAACCAGGTTCCATAAGAACAAAAAGAAGTAGGCAGATCATGGTGGTTAAATCGAAGAAACTAGAATTACGGTAACATAAAACATGAAATGCATAAATGAAAATGCAAAATCTTGTAAAAAGGCTGCATTGTTTCTGGTTTTAAGTCCTCTCTTTCCTATTGTAACTCGGTTCATCAACTAAGAAATAAAAAGAAATGTGTCCCACCTAAGCTAATTAACAATTCTGTAATGAAATAGAAGACAAAGAATCCAAGTATAACATCCCCATGGAATCATATTAGCTTCAGAAAGACATTCTCGGCAGAAACAAAGCCACCATATATGATATTAGTAATAAACAAAACTGGATCATAGACACAGCTGTAACAATTATACATGAAACATAGGAGGACACATACCTATCTCCAGAAAAGCAATCAAAATGGCATCTTCCATCAAAGCCACCAAATGCTTTCTGAAGTATACGCTGCCTTATATTTCCCAACTAAAACTTTTAGGAATCACCGACCCTGATACAACTGCAGCACATTTCCCCCAACTTACTTCAACATCTCTTCTTCTAATCGGTTTAAGATCACTAGGGATGATAGATACATTATCTACATAAATCCCACCTTTAGAATGTGTGCAGTCTATCTGCTTCATCGAGAATCTGACTTCAGTAGCCGGATCAGATGCACTTACAATGAACTCGCCTACTTTGTACTCCATCCAGCAACCACGTTTATGATTTCCATTTGCCTCGTCTTTATCACAATCATCCAAAAAACATTCCGTAGATGCTTCTTGACCATCTGAAATAGACAACTCAAATTTTACCGGCTTTATGTCCCAACCATGAGTGTGTTCGAAAGTACAAACACGTCTCCCCAACCTCTTGGAGAATCGTCCGAGGTGTATCCTGAATGATAGCGTGTATACGTCAGCTGGAAAAGGGAACTTCAGAGAACCATCTACTTCAAACCACCATATTTGCTGCAAATATGCCGCAATGTTGAACCTGAAATGTAGTAGCAGATTCAGTAAATAATTCACTCTTAAATAGCCTATAATTTCTAATAAATATACAAAAAGCGAAGGAAGCCGCAAGAAAGATGTCGCAGTAAACAAAGCCATGAAGAATAGAAAACAGGCAAATCATAAGTGAACACTGACAGCTGGACCACAGAGTTTGCAAAAACAATATCCCTCATATTTGCAGACTAATGCTCATATGCTAGCTGAAATTGAGCATGCAGTCATAGTGTAATTAAAAGATAAGACCAGTGATTGCAATAATAAACCATCATTAACACTATCCGAAGTTTTTAACATGACCTATAAGACACTGAAATAAGCATCCTCTACATGTAAGTTAGTTCCATGCATCACTTTGTTCCAGTCTTCCAGATTTAGACAATTCGTTATGTGTGCATGCTGACCATAAGATAACTTCTTCTCAGGCACCATTGCTTATCATGAGGGTCTGTTGCTCATGACTGTAAGTTAGAACTTGCCCTGCACCCACTTTGAAGATAAGTCGTTGAATAAATAGATAGTAAGCATGCAGATGTTAAATGGGATTAACTAGTTTCTTAATTCTAATTCTACCAACTCAGTAAATACTTTCCTTATTATGTGCATAAACCAAATCTGGCGGCTGTATATTTAATATAGCTTTTCTAACTGGAAGATATAGATCATATGCATCATCAACTTTGTTACAAATGACCAAAGGAGTGTTAGCCTAGTGGTAAGGCTTGGGCACTACATAGTGGTGAACCTGAGTTCGAGCCCTGGGGGACGCATTATGGAGGTACGGGGGCTTCGACCCCGGGCTGCATGCTTTAGCAATCGGGCTACGGCCTAAAATTGCGAGGATTAGTCTGGGCCAATGTGATCTGGGATACCTCTTCCCAAAAAAAAAAAAAAAAAAAAAAAAAAAAAAAAAAAAAAAAAAAAAAAACTTTGTTACAAATGAAACCAATGCAAGAAGTTCCTAGTGATTTAAAGAATCGAGCTTGACATGTTCTGTTCTCTCATGAAACACCACATTGAAGACATTGACACAAGTATTAAATAGGCAAACTGGTTTGGTTAGATCTGAAAAGAGGAGGGTGAACAGAGAGGAAGAATGAGGAGAATTAGCACATAGTTGAATATGTGTGATAGGGCATGTGCAACCTGCATATAAACATAAACATCCACAGACAAGGCTGAACAAAAGGTATATAGAGATACAATAGACAGGCTACAGCTGAACAAAATGAACAAGTATACCAACATATATAAGATGTACAAGCTATAACTTCAACTTTGGCAGATTAAGGCAGTATCTAATAGCATAACACTAATAACAAGTTAATTTAGAGTAAACTTTAGCCCACACTTAATTGAACAATGTCAAAAAGGTCCATTATGATTCATGATTGCATGCTTCTCCATGAGTCCATGCTTGGCATTACCCCTTACAATTATTTAGTAACAAGGGCTTAAACATAAATTAAAGACACAACAACGATATCAAAATCTATAGTATAGTCCCACCAAATATGAACAGAAGAACAAAACATAGCAAAGAGATTCAGAAAAAAGGGTCCATTGCTAAAACACCAATAGAAGTTGCACTAACAAGTAGCAAGTTAAAAAGAAAAGAAGGAAAGGAGATACAAAAGATGATCAAGTATTCCAGAAAAAAACTTTAACAGGCATGCCTCAGTTGAAGGGAATTAACAGATTTACTCGTCCATTTCATATATTTTTCTTAAACTTTCCTATTTTCTTTTACTTGATAAAGATCACCACACCAAATTTCCCTTCCCTTCGGGTGTAAAATTGGATCCTAACTCGATACTCCGGTGCAAGGTTCCATATGCTATGAATGTGTAGTTTATTAACCTCATCACATCACATCACATCACACACTCGAATTTATGTGAAAACAGCAATAAGTACAAAATCATATGGAATGAATCCAACCTAGATTCTTCGGTAGGAACCCAATTCCAGTATCTCCGATCTTCTATTCCCGTTATTGCCATTGCCTTTGTGGAGATTGACACGCAAACTTTTCCAGTAACCCTATCCAACCACACTTCCTGCAATATCCCACATATTACAATTAACACACATCACACGAGGCTAAGCTTACTCAACCCATTACTCTACTTGCATCATGATAGCATTCAAGTACAACACATTGCTTGAAGTTAAACATAAACATCTATAATTGACATGAAATTATAATCCATTCACACCAGTTATACAATATACACCCCCACACAATGTCAAACATTTTAAACCTTGTAGTGCTTACAATGCAAGGACACCTAACCAACTATGATTTAAGATTTTCTAATACAACTCTATAGATGAAAGGCCTGTGATACCGAAAAAGCCTAATCCCCCTTACGTTCCTCTAACAACCAATCAATATAAATTAATTAACCTCTCTAACCAACCATACAAAATGGTAATACTCCCTACATTCTAGTATTCTACAGCATGGAGCCACTTTGCATACCAAAAAAGGAAGATAGTTCCACAATTCCCATTTGAACCGAATGAAGTCACCAATTTCCTTAAACTTAACACGCACAATAACATATATCCGTGGACCTTAAAAAACATATGTATTTGGCTTATGATCAAACTTCAAGCGCGCTCTCTAAGGTGGTGTCCGGGATTCTTACTTAAAACAACTTCTATTATCTGCTTATGCTTATCTGCTTATTTGCTTATTGCTGGTTGGAAAAGTTAAAACCTTTTAACTTCTTTAAAACTCCTTATTTGCTGGTTAGCTCCATTATAAGTTTTCATAAGCAATCCAAACACCCCCTAACTTACAAATACAGACTTTCAACAAAAAATTCATTGACAATTAGAGCATAAAACCAATTCCCCAAACCTATAACTAGAAACAAAATCCAATTTAGGTTTTGAACTACAACAGGATCCAATTCCAGTATACAATAATAATAATAATAAATCGAAATTAAAATTAAAATTAACGAAAATAAGATTCGGTTTGCTTGCCTTGTTGCCATCGTCAAAAGGGACAGGGCTCGATAGAAGGGCAAAAACGTCTTTTTTACACAGGTTTTGGTACCTCTCTGGAGGCATTAGGTCCAACAGATCTTGGTAGTTTTCTGGAAGCTTCGATTCCCAAACGGTGTCCGATGAGGCCGCGCCACGGAAGGCACGGTTAAGCCTCGCTAGGTTACATATCTCCGGCGGCGTTAGGTACATGAAAACACAGGCGACGCAATCCTCCGGTATGTCTCCGAGCCCCGGTCCGGCGCCGGCGCCGGCGACCGTCGATCCTCCTCCTTCGGTCAAATTAGACAGCGAAGCTCCCATATACAAATAAAATGTTAACTTTTTTCTTCTGTAAACGATTAGGTTTTTTGTTCTTCTTGTGTGAGCATGTGACAGTGGTGGTGGTGGTGGTGGTGGTGGATGGCGGTGGTTGGCGGTGGCCGGAGAAGCTGAGGGTAGATGACAGCCCTCCCCCCTCTCGGGTGTTCTGGATTTGTGTGTGTGTGTGTGTTTAATGTGTGTTTTGTAGAAGGACAAAGATTTGTTTTGGAATATAAATGTCGGCTTTTTTCTATAAACAAAATCATTGCTTTTTATGTGTGTTGTATTGTTCTTTTAAATAACTAGTGGCAAAACCGCGCGCTGCGCGGCAGCAAAAAATAATTTAAAGAAATACTTGTCCAAATACAGCTAAAATGTAATTATTTGGTTAATAATTTATAATATCTAAAATTAAAATGAAAAATATTTTTCATAAGTGGCACACACACACACACAAACACACATATATATATATATTTAGTCATTTCTTGTTATAAAATGTTTGATACGCATTGTTTATAATTTTTTTTGCCGTGTTTTTAAAAACCAAAGGAATGTCATATTATATATATATATATATATATATATTGATTGTATTCTAATTCAATTTACATATTTAATTTGATTTAATCTAAGTAATAATAGAGTATGAATTAATTTATATGTATTTTTTTAGTGTAATAAATAATTTTTTTCATCTAATATATTGATTTTTTTTTAATTTAAGTGACATATTGCTTTCATATTTTCTTTTACACAAATTATTTTATTGACTTTATTTTTTATTATACATTATTGTAGTCATTTTATATTTTGTGTACTAATTCTAATTATACATATTATTTTATTTAAGTATGTTTTTAGGCGATATTAAACATGGTAAGTGTCTCATATATTTAGAGAACTATTAATAATATCTATATATAATAAAAGAGTAACTGATTTGACACGTGCCGTGCTCTGGTGAGCCGAATTGCCACGTGTCGCGTTCTCATGAGCCAATCCTCTACATAATTAAATCAAATCTTTTAATCCAAACTATAGATAAATATGAAAACACTGAATAAAATAATGTAAAAGATAAATATCACTTTAAAAAATCCTCTACATAATTAAATCAAACAGTTTTAATCAAAAAATACACATCTCAATCTCAATCTCTCAATCTCAATCTATAAATACCCCTTTCAATATCTCAATCTCAATCAATTACTGCAACTCTCTTAATTAAGCCAGTACCAATTACACATACACACACAAAGGTAATTAATCAAACGCTCTTCAATTTTTATTTTTTCCTACACATGATGATATGATTATGATTATTCTATTCATGTTTATAGTCCAATTTGGAGTTGTTGATTTCTCGTATGTGACTTTGTATTTATGCTCATTGATTACACTTTTTGTGTTATTTTGTATTACAAAAATAGTTCTAATTTTTTATTTTTTAATCTTTTGAATTTTTACCATATTACAGAACAATGGATGAAATAACTAATTCAAAATCAAAAATTATTAAATTTTATCAAAATTTAAAATTATTAAACTTTATCCTATTAAATATTAAACTCCGACCTATTAATTCAACTATTTTATTTTAAAATTATTAATTTAAAAATATTAAACTATTTTATCTCTATTAATTCAAAATTTATTTTATCTCTATTAATTCAAACATTAAATTAATCTATCTGTTTTATCTCTATCTCTATATTATAACAAAATCATATGAACCTATTTTATCTTTATCTATCTCAAATTAAAAGTTCGAAAAAAAATTAAAAGTCCAGTTATAAATTTAATTATAGTAAATAATTTAGATTAAATAAATCATACTTGTAATATTGTTTTTCTCGTATGATTTTTTTAATTAAATTACCCCGTGTATCACACGGGATAAAACCTAGTTTAACTATATATTGATTATAAATGTATTTATTTTATATTAATTATAATTTCATTTATATCTTTTTACTGATTTTCATAAGATTTAAAAGGTTTAATATTTTTTTATATAATGACTTCAATTATTTATCGTATTTTTTATTCTGGAATTAAAATTTCACTTGAAAATAGGTCTAATTGATATATATCGTATTTTTTATTTTTTTATGTATTATGTTTATATAAGAGTGATGAAAATAGTATTTATACAAATGAATATATATGGCATAATCTACCGTTTAGTATTTTAAACAATACATATAAAATGTATTTTATAAACAATAGCAATTGATAATTATCATTAAAGTTATATTAAAGTATATTAATGATAAGTTATTAGATTTTTAATTAACATAAGTATTTCATTTAAGTAATGTTTTCATGATGTTAGTATCAAATATATAAATATACACATATTAATTTATTTATTTCATACACATATTTAATTTATCATGTAAATAACAATATGCATATTAATTATTGTGATTTCTTATATATAATAAGTTCTTAAATATGTTGATTATATTTATTATCCATATGTTATGTGGATAACAATATTAGAATGACGTGAATAAAATAAATAAGGAAATTTAGGTGCCAAAAAAGAATATGAATAATTTAATTAGTATAATACTTTGTTAATAACTATATTAGAAAAGGTAAATATTTTAGAAAAAAAAATAAGAAATTTAGGATTAGAATGTTTAGAAAATGTCATCTCATTGTTGGTGTTTTTTTTCTTATAAATTACAAATTGATAAACTATTGAAATATAAAATAATAAAGAGATAATTCACAACAAAACCAAAAGTAAATAAACCACATAGATTATATTTTAGAATTTAGAGTTTGATTATTGTAAACAAAAAGAAACATTTTAAAGAAACTATGAAAATATAAACAAAACAAATTGGGGAAAAACCCTCATTTAAAACCGTCTTATAACATAAATATCAAGAAAACCTACAATGTGGAAAACACTTGTTTAATAACAATGTGTACAACATATATGTTAAATGAAAAGATAAAGGAGAAAAAAAATTATAATTGTGAAAGAAATTCCAAATAAAACTCGAAAGTTTAGTAACAGTCACAGATAATTCACAAAAGCATAATCATTATTTGAAATTTTGATAGAAAACAAAGGTAACGATGATAGTTATTACATACACACGCAAAATAACATATAACTTACATAAATCATAAAGTAAATAAAAAATGTGTTATTTCACCTGAAAATTTTACGAAGATTGGGTAATAATACCGACGAAAATGGATTCTACAAAAAAGGCACAAAAACATCCAAATTCAATAGGATATAACAAAGAACATACATGTTGCTATACATCATATGTTGATGGACATTAGGTTCTATTTATAGAGGAGTTTGTTGTAGGTTTTCCATTTTAATTAATAAATGGGAATATGAAGAGAGTAAATTAATGTCTCCATTAAGTTAAATAAATTAGAAGTTAAGGGTAATTAAATTGTAAGTAAAATTACCAAATAGTCCTTCTTATAATTAAACATATAATTATCATTTAAGGGTAGAATAGTCTTTAACTTATTTGATAATTAAAAAACTCAAAATAATGAGAAAATTTCTAAAGGCTAATCTTTGTCTTAGAGAGTGCCACCTCATACTTGGAGGTTCTTGTTTTAATATATATAAATGATTTAAGTTAGTTCTATTTGGGGTTCCATTTTGAAACTCCTTTTTAACTTATTGAAAAGAAGTCAATAAGTTAAAAAGCATGTTTGGCAAATACAAAAGTCCTTTTGAAACTCTATTTGGAGAAGGAAGCAAAATGGAGTTTTCATAAGTAACAAAAACCTAACTTATTGACTTATTTTATTACCATCTCACACTATCTCAATAAACTAGTCCAAACACCATTCTAAAAACTCCTTTTCCCCACCATCATAAGTTAATAAGGACTTTTGGTAAAAAGCACTTTTGAACTCAAATGGAATCCCAAACACCCCTTAGACCACTCGTAGTTAGGGCTGTTAACGAGTCGAATCGAGTTAAGTGTTAGGTTTAATCGAGCCGAACTCAAAAGGTAATACTGGAATTGAGTATCGGGCTCGAGCTCTAAGCTCGTTTATGGATTCGAACTCACTGTTGATTTGCTCGTTTATCAACTCGAACTCGACAAATTTTACATTTTTATATTGTTTTTTTAATAAATATATGAACGTGTTTGGCTCGAAAAAAGGTATGCTCGAATGGTTCGACTCGACATGACTCGACCCGAAATAATCGAGTCAAGCATTGGTGTTATAAAGTTCTGCTCATTAAATTAGATGAGCTCTATTTTGTGTTCGAAATCGACCCGAGCTCGAGATAAACAAGCTCCAACTCGAGCTCGAATAACTTGTTAAAAGCTCGACTCGCTAACACCCCTATCCGTAGCCACTTTCGAATGTGGGACTTGGGCTCCAGCGGGTGAGGCCGGCACACCTCTAGCGGGTGTAACCGACAGGTAAGGCATGCTGGTCTCCACACCCGATGCCTACTTGCTATATATATATATATATATCTCCTTTTTCTCTTTTATATATACGTTAACTAAAATAATAATACAACGTGGGTTAAAAATTAATAGTTAGGGTAAGGATATTATGAGAGAGAGAAAATTTTGATGTGATGCAAATGTACATCATAATTCATCAATTTTAACCATTGACGCTACGAATGGCCTTATTAAAGTTAAAAGTGTTATTTAGTTAACTACAACACAAAGATTATCTCTTTGTTATTAAAGTTAAAAACATTTTTTAGTTAGTTAGTTACAAAATATAATATCTCATTTATTTGTTGTTTCTAAAATTGTATGCCATGTTTATTGTGTGCATTTACCTTGTGAAAAAGTTATACATTTTATATTTTAAGATTAGTATTTCATGCCATTAATTAAGGTATACTTTTTGACTTTTTGTGAAGTGTTTGTTATATGTCTATTAAAAGAAAGTCACGCCTTTTAAAGGTGTAATATTAATTAAGACTCAAATATTTAAAGTTGATTACATATTAATAAAGTGATTAGAATCCATCAAATTAAGAAATAAGGATGTTTACTAAAAAATTGTCAAGTGAGTGTTTACGGTAATAATATCGCTATTAAAATTGATTGTTGGTAAGTATCTCTTGATAGACGTTAATGGGAATAAGGATTTCATCGGTTTGGTAAGATTGTCAATAATTTATATGGTTTTATTTATTTTTTAGAGGAAAAATAATACTTTTCTAAGTTTAATTTTTTATTTTCATTAAATAAAAGGCTTTGAACACTATGTACAAAAGTCTTTAAAATGCAATTTCTAAAAAGACCCATATTGTGACCATTTGGTGCTTGGTCAATGTTTCTTTTTTTTTTTTCAAAACATGACTTTTGTAGTAAAAGAAAGACCACTAGGTCATTTGTACAAATATTATAACATTTAAATTAAATAAAACAAATATTCCAACCCTCTCTTAACTATCTCTAACCTCTACAACCCGTACCCCAACCTTCCAACCTCTCCACACACAAATACACAACAACATAGAAGAGCAGGTTGGCCAACCCTTCCAACCTGGAGCCCGCCGGGTAAATTCCTCGCGTACCCCCAACCCTCCCAAAGCCCTGAGCCCGCCGGCTTCATCCCCTCCCCAACCCGCTATGCGCTACGCATAGCCTTATGAGAGGAATGATGTAGGATATTTGTATTTATGTCCAATAAAACAGTAAAGGTTATTTTGTAGAAGACAATTAGAGTCATTAATGAAAAACTATGTAAAAAAGATTATAACATAAAAATACAACCATAAGTGACATTTGTATTGAAAAAGTAAAAGGAATCTGACCAGAGCTTTGACATGTAAATCATTGTCTTATAGTCATCTCGTGTGTGTTTTACAGGTAAGCAAGGATGAAATTACGTTATTGACTGGGGCCGACAATCTTATGGTATAATGTGGTGTTGGATATACTTTTTCATCACAACCACAAGTCACATGTTAACATAAGATGTTTTTTTACAAAAATATAAAAGAGAACAAAAGCCTACATAACTAAAAACACATAAAAAGTTCTATATTTCTATCAAAATACATTGTATATTGATTTGAAGACTCAACACCCTCAATCCACCGTTCACCCACCCAAAACCCTTTCCCAACTAACTATATAAACACTCTATAATAAGTCAGCAATCTTAAATTTTTTTTTTGGAAGAGGTATCTCAGACCACATTGGGCCCAGACTAATCCTCGGCAATTTTGGACCGAAGCCCGACTGCTAAAGCATGCAGCCCGGGGTCGAAGCCCCCTACCTCCATAATGCGTCCCCTAGGGCTCGAACTCAGTTTCACCACTATGTAGTGCCCAAAGCCTTACCACTAGGCTAACACTCCTTTGGTCTGGAATTGTCAGCAATCTTAATTTGTTTTCTCTAAGAAGTCCTATTTGAGATTATGCTCTCGAATGTTACTAACGCATTCTCGAATGTCATCTCATCCATGTTAAGGGGATGTTTGGGAATGCTTATGACCAAAAGTCCTTATCAACTTATCAACTTCTTGGGAAAAGTTAAAAATAATTGCCTTCTTGAGAATCTCCTTATTGCTTCTCAAAAAGTCATAAGCCCTTTACCCAAACACCTTAAAACAACTTATTACTTCTCCCAAAAGCTAATAAGTTATAAGACATTTCAAATAAGCACTCCCAAACACCCCCTTATGTCTTCTATAAATTTGGTTTCAAAATATTTAAAGATACCCTTCAAAATCAATTGAGCGAGTGGAGCATGGAGCTCGACCAAACTTAAATAGGTTCACCTTTACTTGTTAAGGTTATAAAATGGGAAAACAAAATTTTACCATGTTAAATAAATTAAAAAGGTATTTGGTTGGAGATATTAAAAGGTACGGGAAAAAAAAAAGATTTAGAGTGTTTGATTTAGAGAGCGAATGAAAACGGAATGATCAAGCATGTTTTGTATCATATTATGTAAATTGGGAGCCAATGGCGTAGCTCAGTTGTTAACGTGTGAGGACACATTTGCACAAAATTTAACAAAATTTATGCAAATTAGGGAATGAGAAAAGCTGATAAGTAAGAGGGGTGTATGATTTTGAAAATAAAATTAATAATGGTTAAAAAAAACAAAACACGCCCAGTGGGACTCGAACCCACAATCGCCTGATTAGAAGTCAGACGCCTTATCCATTAGGCCATGGGCGCTTTTTGTTTTTAATGCAGGGAAATCCTAATTCAATAATTACCATATTCCTGATATTTAGTTTAAAACAACCAAAATAACTTTTCTTTAAAAGACATGAAGGTGGCCATACGTTTTTCCTACTTACTCTTCCTTGTTGTGTGATTGACACACAACCTTTTCCTTTCATTGTATAATTGCGTTTTGGGGTGGGGTGGGGGTGGAATGAGACCCCACACTCGGCTGGGAGAGGTTTACGGTGTCGCAGGATTAGTAGTGAATACCGCTATCGCCTCGTCGGGCTGGCCATCCCATGGGGAATCCAACCATTTGGACCCTAACGGTAAAAAATATGACCGTTATCTTTTTTTTTTTTTAATATTTAAATCCTGTATATAATATCAGGGATGGACCTAGAACAATTTTTAAACGGTGGCATCATATAATTATTTTTTTGGTTGATTTCGAGAGGGTTTTTTTTTCCGATTTTTTGGTTGATTTCGATAGGCTTTTTTTGTTGAACCGAAAGATTTTTTGGGTTATTTGATTGATTGTGAGAGAAATTTTCTATTTTTTAGTTGATTTTGAGAGAATTTTTTTATATTTTTGGTTGATTTCAAAAGAAATTTTCGGTTTTTTGGTTGATTTCGAGTGAATTTTTTGGTTTTTGATTGATTCCGATTGAAGTTTTTGGTTTTTAGGTGCACACCTTGAAGTTTTGAAAAGGATACCAAAATAATACGGTTGCACCTTCATACAATTCTAAAATTTTACCCCTTGGCTCACAAATTAAATGGTGGACTACCCCTTGAGGTCCGTCCATGTATATTATACAATCTTTACATATTTTCTACACAACTTCTTTACACACCAATTCTCGCTACACCAATTCTCTCTATACACCCTGGCTGGGTTGTGGATGGGATCCCACTCTACCCGGGTTCGATCACAAGGGGGAGTAAATTGAGGGCATGAAGAGTACCCAGTCCTTGGGCTGTCCAGTCATATACTGGGCTGCCCTCCAGCCCAATCAAAGATTGTGGTTGGGCTTTAGGTCCAGCGTAAGTTAGGCCGGGTCAAGGCGGATTAGTGGGTTGCCCATGGATGTCCGATACCGCCAGGGCGATGTGCATGCATGCGTGTGTTCATGGTAGTCGTTCGTTTGGTTCGATGCCGCTATGCCTTCCAGATAAAAATCTCTCTATACACCAATTTTCTCTACATCAATTCAAATGGATAATAGAGGAACATCTAAAACAATGAAAGGAAGAGGGGGAGGAAGAAATACGAGTCCTCAATTCCGGCAACCCGAATTTTATCGTCCCAAAATGTATCAACCTCCAGAAATGTATCCACCTCCACCGAATTATTACTACCAAACCTAACAATCTTCATATCTTCCACCCTCACAATATAATTATCAAGAAATGAACGATGGGTTTGATGCGTTTCAAACATATAATTATCATGACCGCGAAGAAGAAACCGACGACGAAGAGGAAGAAGAGGTTCCAGAAACACAACAAGATCAAGACGAGGAAGATAAAAAAGAGGTTCAAGAAACACAACCAATCCCGTCACGTGGAAGAGGCGAAGGCAAACGAGGAAGAGGTGGTGAAACTTGATCAAGACAAGTTGGTGCAAGCTCCGATCCGGCGGCGCCAAAACTGTGGACCCCAGAAAAAGGGTGTCCCCCTTACCTTAGTCGGACATCTTATCTAAGGGGCGCTTATTTGATGCTTATCCGGTAAGTGCTTAACATGTCAATTTACCTTACACGACAAACACGAAAAGGATTAGAATCTTACCCTTAAGAACGATAACATGAACCGAGAGTCCTATCCTATAAGTGAGATCAACAACTCTTATCCGATAAGAGCTTACCGAGTAAATTATTGCGTATGATATCGTTTTAAGACACTAAAATAGTATCCGATGGTGTTCAATCTTTTCTAATCTTTAAATTAGAAAAAGTAATAACCAAAAGGATAAAAAATGCAATACAAAAACATAGGCACGCCCAGTGGGACTCGAACCCACAATCGCCTGATTAGAAGTCAGACGCCTTATCCATTAGGCCATGGGCGCTTTTGATTCAGCTATTTGCTTATCTTTTAATAACTTTAACGAGCTTAATGTTTCAGCATCGATCAATCAGTTCCGTCTACTTAACGGTTCTTCAATCAGTTACTCGAAAACTTAACGTCGTCTGAAACGCTGTTTCCGCTTTCACTGCCAAACCCTAACCCTAACCCTAACCCTAACGTCCTTCCCATGGCGTCGTGTGACGATGATTTCACGCTCATCGGTGACGACACCACCACCACCACCACCCTCCACCACCACCGCCACCACCTCTCCGCCGCCGAACAGTTACTAAAGTCGCCGCCTTTCAACGCACCACCACCACCTCCACCGGATGCCAATGGCGAGGGTTACATCGACGACGTATTCGGATCGCAGCCTATGGTGGTCGTTACCTACGAAAACGAGTCCGATCCGAACAGATCCGGCGTCAGCGGTGCGAGAAACGAGAAGCGTAGCGATCGAGACGAGCTCAGCGACGGAGGAACGCCGTATAGCTACAACAAGAAGGCGAGGATCACCGGCTCTCTTTCTTCCGGCGGCGGCGGTGGTGGAGAGTATAAGAAGGATCGGGAGGAGTGGACCGACGCAGCGATCGCGTGCCTGTTGGACGCTTACTTGGAGAAGTTTTTGCAATTGAACCGTGGAAATTTGAGGGTGAGGGATTGGGAGGAGGTGGCGGCCGTCGTGAGCGAGCGGTGCGAGAATCAGTCGAAGAGCGTAGAGCAGTGTAAGAACAAGGTGGACAATTTGAAGAAGAGGTTTAAGTTGGAGAGACAGCGGGTTATGAACAACAATGGCGGCGGGGGATTACGAGCCATTGGCCTTGGTATAAGAACATGGAGCAGATTGTTGGGAATTCGTTGCCGTTGAAGGCGGTGGTTGATGAAGATAAGCCGGTAGGCGGATTGAATAGCTCCGGTAGACAATCCAAGAGGTATATATATGTAATATACCCTAATTGCTGCAGCTTTTATTGTAGTTTTTATCTTCGAAATTTCGGCAGCTGTTGAAGAATGTAAGAAAAAGAACACCTATTGAATTGATTACTAAAAACATGTTTGATTGATGGATTGTCTGGATTGATAGAACTCCATTACAGAATTGACCCTGCTTAAAGCTTTTAAATAACACACTGAACTTAAATTTCAATGATCTAATATTTTTCTTTCAGTTGCATGATCTTCATGCACGATTTCTATGATAACCTTTTGGATAGTTGGAGATTCTGACTGTGGTATCTATTCAAACCTACACCTAAAGTTAGCTTCTTTTGTTTGTAGTAGGACAAAATGACCCTCTTCTGATAACATGTGTCCCAAACAATGCAATAGTAGAAACATGGTCCTCTTTTGATTCTGAAGGATATAGTAGAACGAACACTCTTCTTTTTTTTTAATCATAGAAACATCAACATTAGGATTGGCCCTTGATTTTGTATATGTTGAACCTCCCCTTTCTTCTCAAGGGCTCTATTGGAGAGTGATGTGGGGTCCACACATTCTAATAGATAGTATGCTTTAACCTATTAACTTATAAAACTGATATTTGACAATATCAACTAAATTTTCAAGATGTCTCTGATGATG
Source organism: Centaurea solstitialis (assembly GCA_030169165.1). NCBI lineage: Eukaryota > Viridiplantae > Streptophyta > Magnoliopsida > Asterales > Asteraceae > Centaurea > Centaurea solstitialis. The sequence goes on along the minus strand of CM058042.1, from coordinate 3,742,874 downwards.
GAGTTTGAAGTGCTTTTGGGTTTTGACTAGCTGGATATGCTAATAACATGTTATATATGAACCATCAGAGAGCTTTGTGGCTGATGGAATTTACGCATATAGAAGTTTGATCAATTTAGTTGGACTGATATCATTTGCTGAATAAGCATCTCATCTATGTTTCTGCAGATATATGACAGCAACTTCTAGCCCCAGTGGTCAGATTACTAATGTGGAGCCAAAATTAGTGACAAGTGCTAGATGGCGGAGAGTGGTTTTTAAAATTGGTGGTGCTGCTCTGGCTGGAACTGGTTCTCAAAACATCGATCCAAAGGTACATTTAATTTTATGAGGTCTGTATGGATATTCTAAAATGTCTTGAAGGTAAAATCTTAGTAGCACCTTGGGTGTGCCACCGTTAATATTCTCAGCCATAGAGTTTTGTGTTTTTTTTGAATCCATAGGTGGCAATGCTGATTGCTAGAGAAGTATCGTTGGCTTGCCAAATTGGTGTTGAGGTATTCTTTAATTTCAGATGATTCTCACTTCAGTAACATGTGTACTGTCTGATCTGACCTGCAACATTCAAGCCTCCTCATTCAGGTGGCGATAGTAGTTGGTGGCCGCAATTTCTTTTGTGGGGACACATGGGTAACAGATCCTGGTCTGGATAGAAGTGCTGCTCATCAGATTGGGTAATGTTGTTTAATTTCCTTTTATGTGCTAATTGTAACTCTTCAACTAGAATATTTCTCTGTATCTCACTCCTGTTAGATCTACAGGAACTTGCTGCATGGGATTGATTATATGTTACATAATGCCACAAATAATCACTATCTCTTAGAAACTTTACCCATGTCATAGCTCTGCAATTCTGAGGCCAAATGATCACTTATATGCAGTTATCAACTGATTTTTTTTGGGGGGTGGGGGTGGTGGTGGTGAGGAAGGCCTACATTGAGACTGATTACAACAACATGAGGCTAAGGTTGTCCTTTGTACTAATTGTGGGTTAGGAGGCAACATCTGGCATATAGAATGAAAGCTATCTCCATGTTGACCAGCCCTCTGTTTCGAGAAAGTAGCATGTTTGTCCCCGTGCTTGGAAGATAATCTGTGAAACATATAAAATTAGAAGTTCACTGTATCTTGTAAACTCAAATATGCAGTAAACTCTTCTTTTCAAAGTTTTGGTTGATCAATGGTCATATTGGAGGTTGCGTTGTTTAACTTTACTAACTTCACGTCTATGTTAACTATAAATTCCAATTTGGGGTGATCAAACACAAATGGTGTGTTGGCATGGTGCCTCCTTAATCCGTCATAGAGTCTATAGCTTCATTTTATTTAATAGTTATGTTTCTATGGGTTGCATTGGTTTATTTGTAGGTTGTTCATGTTTCTTTTTGGTCGTTTTGCTTCTCGTTGGGTGCTGTCATTCATAGCCAATGTTTGAACACTAAAACCAATGGCTTACTAATGTACCTCCAAGTGAATCCAAAGTCTGGTTGAATGATCTCATTAATAGAAATAATTTTAGTATAATTTTATCCAATCATATATGGTGGTGACAAGCAATGGGTTTACATATGTTTCCAGTATGATGGCAACTATGATGAATTCCATACTACTCCAATCGACATTAGAGAAGTTGGGTGTTCAAGCACGTGTGCAATCGGCCTTATGTATGCCAGAAATTTCTGAACCTTACAACAGGCAACGAGCAATTCGGCATCTAGAAAAAGGAAGAGTTGTAATATTTGGTGGTATTGGTGCTGGCACAGGAAATCCACTTTTTTCCACTGACACAGCTGCAGCTCTTAGAGCCTCAGAACGTATGTTCCATGATATTTGTCATCAATCGAGATGACTTGCAAATGATTTGGAGAACTTATTTATCTGTTTCTCCTGGAGACGAGTTGATGGTTTGTTGTTCTCCTGCAGTTCATGCTGATGCAGTTGTTAAAGGTATTACTTTACATGATATCTACGAATGTGACTCTATCAGCAATGTCGCATATGAGCACATTTCCTTCAGGGAGTTAGCTTCTAGAGGTCCATCTCCAATGGACATGATGGCTACACATTCTGTGAAGAGAATGGGATTCCAGGTTGGTCTTCTTTCTTTTGCGCACCTGCTTTCTCAATATGTTATTTTTGTTCAACTAGTAATCTGGTTCACAGCAATGGCTACACTGCGCACCCACAGTTATGGTAGTCTAGTTGACTTGAACATTGCAAATCATCTTGTTCTTTTTGTTCTACATGTTTTTACCATTTAGGATATGTCCAAGTGATATACACCCATGCAGATATAGCTTCTACTAATATTCAGAGAATGGAGTGTTACAAATAGGCAGTGTAAAATTTTCCGAAAGTGATGTAGCTCCATGCTTGTTTGTAGATTGCAAGTTTGAGAAATAGTATGAAGCAATGGGTCTTTGTGTGTATATCGGCAATCCAACTTTCAGTTAAAATAGGCTGTCTGAGGGGCAAGAGGGTGATGGAGCCAAAGGGCCAAAGAGAGAGTTGGATTATATCTTGGGACATTACCGTATTCATTTGTTTGAGGTGGTTTAACGAGGACAAGTGAGTGTCCTGGCTTCCATATAGCCATTTGGCTTAATGGCTTTATGATTAAGCTGTAAAGAAACAGTCCTGTATGGCTGTGCAAAACAGCGAAAGAGTCGTCCAGACTCCAGACCAGTAAACAACCCCTTAACCCCATCGTAATAAAACAAGGGCGGGTTAAAAAAAGAAATTTTTGATCCCAACCTCAGGCAACCTGGATCACACATGAACCAGGATTGTGCCTTTCAATTTTTTATTTTCCTGCCACGTGTCACTATATGGTTGATTACTAATTTTTTTAGGATAAAAGCTTATCTGATTAAAAAAACGACTTCAATATAACTTGATAATCATCATGTTCTACTAATGAACTTTTAGTCTAGTTATCGGTTTTGTTTCAGTCAAAACTTGATTCGAGTTGCATTTTTCTGACAGTTGTGATCTTTAATCTTCACGAGCCTGGAAATATATCAAGAGCGCTATCCGGGGAACATATTGGTACGTTAATCGATCAAACAGGGATAATTTGCTAATTATTGTTGTACCCATACACGACAAATTGAAGTCCATCAGGTACCATTGTGTTCACATGCTACAATGTACTCGATGGGCACCATTGCACCAATATCACCTAATGGTCTCTGTTAGAAGCAATGGTGTTTATAAAATGGCGTTAGGTGATGGTTTTTGACGTGAATCACTGTTTCTTAACTTTCGTAGCCGCGTAAATTGCTTAGATGTAGAGGTCTTAGATAGCCTGTTGTAGCATTGAGGTTTTAGATAGTGTGTTGTTGTTGTAGCACTGTTTTGCTTCCCTTTATAGGGAATGTAATGAAACACCCACTAGATGAATGTAACTGTGAGGTAACAGATTTGTCCACCTTTGCGTTTTACGTGACCGACCTTCTGCGTACCGTGTTATCGGTTGGAGGATGAGAGGTCATGGGTCAAGTCTTGCAAGAGAGTTTGCTATGATATACTCATATACATATTTATAAATACGATATAAAGTTTATGTGTGTGCATATATCTATTCTCATGTATACCATGATGATTATTGATGGGTGTGAAAAAAAGGACTAGGATTGGCTTATGTGTTGGTTGTTTCTCAAGGGTGCGATTGATGCACAGGCAAAACGGACGAGAGTGAGTTAGGCTAGTGGAAGAATTGGGCAAGGTTTTACCGATGTTATATGATATTTCTTTATTTGTTTCACCTATTTTTGTTGCACAAAAAATTGCATTATTGTCGCACTTAATTATGTCCTGTTGCAGTCGTGATGTCGATTTTGTCATGTCCCGTCTCGTAAAACCCAGATACCAAATTGCACCCCAAGTGTCAGGTTTTTGAAGACACCTGTTCTTAAAAACTATTAGGAAAAGATGAATCTATGGGTTGTTTATTGAGATTTTTAGTCATCAACATGGAATGGTAATATTTGTTGGTAAGAATCTCTTACCATGTAAAAGTCACCTATTCCACTTGTCGAGGTAAGATTTTCGGTCCTTATAAGGTAAATGACTAGGTTAGCGGTTGGTAAACGAACCTTTTTTATACAATTTTTGATATGTGCTTTCATGCTTAGGTAATTGCTATCTATTTATGAATTACTTGATGATCATATGTGTTATTTTTAATAATTTAATGATTTTATAAAATGTGATTATATTATTGTAGAAATTTTCTGATGACATAGCGCTGTCTAGATTAAGGGTTGAAGTCTTTGTCAAATTGAGAAGTGTGAATTTTCAATTTTGCACTGTAAAATACTAAAATAACTATCCAAAAAACAAAAGCATTAAAAGAGTTATGGCAAGTCTTAGGAGATGTTTAATAAACACTTATTCGAAAAGTGCTTACGAGGATATTTAACTTACCAAAAGAGTTGGCAAGAGCCGAGAATGTTACCCGATATGGGTGATGATATGGATGGAAAGTCTTACCCGGTAAGTGAGGTGATGTCTCTTACCCGAGCAAGTGCTTACCAGGTAAATTATTGCGATACCATTGTCACAGACTACGAACTTACGGGTAAAGTAAGCACGTGTATTAACTCTTATCACAAGCGTTTATCGGGTAACTGTTTAGATAAATTTCCCTTAAAGAGGTCGTTTGTCGCTTATTCTGCAAGTGCTTATTGAGTCATTTGCATTGGATGAACATGGCAAAACCAAGAATCTTACTTGATAAAAGCAATGATAATAGTTGAGGGCCTTACCCGATCAGTGAGGGTGATTAATGGTTACATAGGGTGATTAATGTCTTGCTGGGGTACAATTTTCCCTGATAAAGTAAGTTAAAGCATTGATTTTAGTCTTTTACCGATATGCGCTTATTGGATAGGTATTTGAGTAATGTTACTAGGATATGTACTTGTTAAATTTAAGGTTGTAGACAAACTGAACAAACACAAACAAAGGTTTGTTCATAATCGTTCGTTTAACTTAACCGGACAAATGAACGAACACGAACGGTAAACAAATGAATTTTTGTTTCTTCATGTTCGTTCGCTAAGAGAATGTATTTGTTCGTGTTTGTTCACTAAAAACTAAATCAACAAAAAACAACCATTGTCCATACTCATCATTTCATTCACAAAAACTAACTTAACAAAATGAAATATTGGTTACTTAGGAGGTATAAAAAAGTTAAAAAGGAATCCTAAAAAAATAATTTTATCAATGATCATATTATATAAATAGAGGAAGGTTCATACGAGATCAATTTAAGAAAACGTAAGAATCAATCTCAGCCACTCATCTTCGGTTACGGTGGACGTGATCAAGGAGGATTGACGCGATTCATGGAAGGGTAGAGATTATTAAAGGGTGGGGAACCGGTCAAAGCCGTCTTTATTGATCGGATGAGTGGCTAAGATTGCTTCTCACGTTCTCTTAAAAAGTTATGCTTCTCAGGTGAACCATTCTTTGTACAAATATATGATATATAGACGAATGCAGACAAACATAAAAAACATAAATGAACATAAACAAACGATCATTAAAGAAATGTAAATCAATAAAAATGAGCTAACATTCAACAAGACTATTGTTCATTTAACTAAACGACCAAAAAATGTGTTCATGTCCGTGCGTTTATTGAATGAACCAACATAAACGAATTTCTCTCTTGCCGGACAACTTGCTAAAACGTTTGGTTTGTTTACGGCTATAATTAAAATTATTGACGCATATTTAAAAAGTGATCAAAAAATAGATACATTTGAAATAGCATGCCTATTGAGTAAATGTTATTGTTCTATATCTATAAAAGAAAATTATATAATATAAAGCAGAATACATCTGCCGACAGCCGACAAAGGATGCTATTTCACTTGTTGCTCATTGTTAAGAGTCAACGTCTAACTTCTTTGGGCACGAAAATAAGAACTACTTTTTAAAAACAACGTTGTTGTTTTTAATTGTTTATTTCCTTTTTGAATAAGTGGCATGACGATTTATAGTTTTATTAATTAAAAATGATTTTATAAAACTTTTTAAGGATGATGCAATGTTTTCTGTTGGTCGGAAGGCAAAAAGTTTGTCAAAGGATGGAATAAAACATTTATGGTACATGTGGGTTGTTAAAAATTATGGACATCATCATCATTTTTGTTTATTATGTTAGTCGTCCTTGTTGTTTGTAAATGTTACGGATTTAATCTTTTTGAATAATGCCGGCCAACTTTTACGTTACATGTTTTTCAAGTGTCTCACACGTGATGGTAAAATAAAAGAAAAAAGAAACCCCTCCCTCCCGTCGGCCCCTTTCACTCATAGTAGGCCATTATAATCATCCAAATCTTGACGTTGGCCTTGCTTTTTCCGACATCACTTGCCTTCATGCTATAGCCTACTCGACTTTCCCTTTCCGGCCCCTCCCCTCCCGTGGCATTCACCTCTTCATTGCAACTTCCTCTACAAACAATATCAAATCATATTAAAATCTTTCTTGTTATTGGCGAATTCAAAAACGAGATAGGTTTGAGGTCAAGAAATTGTTTTGTTTTGTGTTCAGTTTTCTATGTTTATGGAAGCTTTTGGGAGCCATTGATGATGGAAATGAAAGATGAAGGCTTTCACGTACTAGTGATGGTGTTCTTGGATCGGATGAAATTAATAGATTTATTTTGGAGGAATTTGATATTCAGACTCTAACTAGATGCATTTAGGAGTTGAGGATTAAAGGGATTAGCTTCAGTCGATTGGAGAAGCCTGGAAATGGCAAGAAGATGAAGAACTCAAGCAAAAAGAGATTGAGATGTAGGGTATGAGTTTTGTTGAAAATGGGAGGCAAGGGTTTGCTTGGAGATGGGGGATCACTAATGGGGTTGGAAGGAAGAAGAAGACGGGTGCGGGTGGTGGTGGAGAATGGTGGCTGGAAATAGAGACGGGCTTACTGATGGGAGAAGAAAAGTAGGAGGTGAGGTTGACTGGTTAATCTTTTTTAATGTTGAAATGTTTTATATGCTTTTACTGTATAAAGAAATATGTAAGAGAATATTCAATGGTCAAAATCCTCATCACACAACTAGCATATGCAGACACTTAACGACCTGTTATAAACGATACATGTAATTCTAACAAACCACATGGACCAAAAATATAGTTTACTCAAAAGTATTAAACTGAGGCTTATATTATTGTTTTGGGCTTTGGTGGTAAAATATTAAATGATTGATCATGTGAATTGTGATGTGTATGAGATCATGTGAGAAATGTCAACTTTGGTAAGAAGTAAGAGAGCTTATTTTATACTTTTGATCACTTTTAATCAAATATAAATATATAATCACATGAATCGCGGCTAAAAAAACTGCATCTCAATAGGGTTTGTATTTTGACCAATGTTCGAAAAAGCTCGTCGCAACAGCCGCCGTGGCGCGCCGTAGCTCAAGACTTGTGTCTCACGCCACATTATGTCTGAGGCACACCATGGGGTAATGCGCGGGTTTTTGAAACCTAATATTTGATTTAATTTGTTTTTTTAAGGTCTTATTTGATAGTTTTTATTATATAACTTAATTTAAATGGTTTATTACCTTTGATTCATTGAGTAATAGTTATGTTTGTGTGTATAATAATATATAGGATATAGAGATTTGCCGTCATAAGTCACGCCTTGGAAAACGCCATATTCTCACCTTGGCTTTCAAGGCTTGAAGTTTGGCATTGCTGCCACGCCACGCCTCACATTATTTGAAACCTTAATTTTTACAAACTTATTTTTTATTTTATTTTAGATAGTTATTAAATGAAGATAAGGTTTTTAATTTGTTATTTATTAGAAAACATTTTGAGTACATAATCAAATTATTATATTTGTTTTTATATTCTATGCCCTTTTAAGAAACAAAGTCCGTGCAAGACAAACAGCTCTTCTTCTCGAATCTGGAAAAAATATGCCATGCTTACGACGGATGAATAAAAAATTCCAATAAATTTTATAAATTATCTTTTTATTAATTAGATGTATTTTTAAAACAAATAAATTTTCAGCTATAAAATATAAAAGAAAGGCATCATTTTCGACCAATATGCCTAAAATATGTTGCTTAAATACATATTTTTATAATTTATATGTGAAATAGAAAAGTTACCGGAATAAAAGTCGATCAAATTATAACTCCTCGTTTAATATTATAATAAATTTAATTTATTGAAAATTATTTTATATTCACTTATTCAGAAAATGGATAAAAACACACTATCGGAATTCGGAAGCCATCAAATCTAACATAAAGCATACTTAAAACGAATATGTCAATTGTTGCAATCTAATGAAAATTAACTCGGATCTTCTAACATATAGATCAACGGCTGTGATTAAGACGGTGACATTCTTGTAAATAAGAACGTATCGAGGGATACACTTGCTAAAACAAAATCCAATTAGAAGGCAAATTCAGAAAAGATAATGAATTGTCATCTTTGGATCTTCTAAACCGTTGATCACTTTTAATCTCATGCTTCTATGAATTACGTTTTTGAAGGAAATTGAATCAGTGCACCTTGGTGCATCTCATAATAATGTGCATCCACTTCTCATTTACGATTAATTACCACTTCTCATGTTAACTTTAACTTCTCGTTAGAATCCAACCCTTTCCATGACCCGATGACCGTGCTTTAAGGAATGCATATATAGGCTATGAACAAGGTCTCAAGTTGTTTAGGGCCCATATATATGTGTATACATAATACATATATAGAGGGAGATTCATTTGTAAACCTTAAATATCTTGTAAACCGTGTAAACCAATCCACACCATTGATTTTCAAAAACATTTCCATATTTCACATTTTCATAATCATTGACTTACCATATATTTCACATTTCCATATTTTCTATGAATCCATATCCTCCTTTGATTTTTTTTGATCAAGGGTCACGATGGGTTCACAAAGTTTACAAGATATTTGAGATTTACAAATGAACCTCCCTCTAACTCTATATATATGGGTGTATTTGTATGTATTTTGTATTCCTTTGACTAATAATATTTTTCTTTCATAGATAATAATTTATTACGACATGATCTTATATTTGTGATGAATTTGATGCTTAGAAACAACTACATAAATCATATTTTTATTTGGAGAAATTTGGACATGAAAAACCGATTAGTTGAATAATTTGTTTCAATAATGTTAAACTATTGATTTATCTAAGTAAAGTCATATGTTAACCTTACTTTAGGAAAATGATTGAAATCAAACAAAGAAAATAAGATCCAAACCTAAGATTTTGTATGACTTTTAATATAACTTTTGCTATAAACTTTAATATTTTGTTTAATTTAATACTCACCAAGATGGTCTATGCGCTCCGTGAAACCTTAAACGAGCCGACCGAACACGAACGGTTAATTTAAATAAACAAACACGAACGGTAAATAAGTGATTTTTTTTTTTTTTTTTGTGTTTATGTTCATTCACTAATAAAATGTGTTTGTTTGCGTTAATTCATGTACGTTGACTTATATGCTAAATGAACAAATTTGTTGAAAACAATCACCGTTACTCTATCATTTCGTTGCTCTAAGTCTAAGATAACATAACGAAATGTAGAACCCAACGAATAGTCATATTTTTATAATGCCATAACTTATAATATATAATGAACAAACAAGGTTATTGTTTATTTTCGTTCATTTAACTAAACAAACAAAAACATTAATTCATGTTCATACATTTATTAAATAAACGAACATAAAGAAAACTTTCTACTGAATAATTCATAAACGAATTACTAAACGTTTCTTCACAACCTCAAATACAAGTTGTAACATACCTTCAAAATGATTCTAATGATAATAAAATCATATTCTAATTGATACCTTAGAATAGAATTTTTTTTTAGTATTTGTTACTCCTAAAAATTTGGGGGCTGCCGGCAGCTGACTTGATAATAACGCCTTTAAATACAAAAAAAGGTATCAAACCAATGATCCAAAAATACAATGGCCATGGAGTTCAACTGGACACTTGGTCTTATTACCTTTGCCGTTGTTTTCTTGCTTATTCTCCTCCGCCGGAAACCGGCGGCAACCGGCGGAAACCGGCAACCACCGGCTCCACCGGGATGGCCTCTATTTGGCAACCTTTTCAATCTCGGTGCCATGCCACATCGAACCGTGGCTGGCCTCGCCACGGAGTATGGTCCCGTGGTCCGGTTGAAGCTCGGTTCCGTGAACACGGTGGCGATCTTGAGCGCCAAGGCCGCCACCGAGTTGTTCAAGAACCACGATCTGGTGTTCGTGGAACGCACGATCACCGAGACCAGTAGGTCCCACGACTACGACAGATCTTCCCTGGCACTGGCCCCGTACGGGATGTACTGGCGAGTGCTGAGGAAGATCTGTACGGTCGAGATGCTTGTGGCCAAACGGATTAACGAGTCGACCGCCGTCAGGAGACGGTGTGTCGATAACATGTTAGGTTGGATCGAGAAGGAGGCCGGATTGGCTAAGATCGGGAGCGGGGTTCACGTAGCAAAGTTTGTGTTCCTCACGACGTTTAACCTTCTCGGGAACCTCATGCTCTCCCGGGACTTGGCGGATCCGGACTCGAAACTCGCGTCGGAGTTCTTTACGGCGATGTTGGGGATGATGGAATGGGGCGGTCATCCGAATGTTTCGGACTTGTACCCATGGCTAAAGCGGTTCGATTTGCTAGGGTTGAGAGGGAAAATGGACCGGGATATGGGAAATGCGTTAGAGATAGCGACGGGCTGGGTGCAGGAGAGGGTGGCGGAGCGGCGGAAGGAGGCGGCACGTGACGACGAGAGGCGGAAGGACTTTTTGGACGTGTTATTGGACTATGAAGGCACCGGGAAAGAAGAGCCGGAAAAGATGTCGGAAAAGGACATCACCATATTTATTCTGGTGAGTTTGTTTTGCATGATAAAATTGTCATTTTACTCTTTAGAGTAGAGGTCAAGTCTGTATACATTTTGTTTTTTCTTTCAGACCTTGCATACGTGGGTTTGACTTATTTATTCTAAAGTTCTTTCTAATTGACAAATGTAGGAGATATTTCTAGCGGGTTCGGAAACGACTAGCAGCACCGTCGAGTGGGCACTGAGCGAATTGCTACGATGCCCTGAAAAAATGGCTCGGGCCAAAAACGAGCTCGCCTCTGTCACTGGCCCTAACCAAAAATTTGAAGAGAGTTTTATTGATAATCTTCCTTACCTACAAGCGATTATAAAGGAAACCCTACGACTACATCCACCAATCCCGTTCCTGGTCCCACGAAAGGCGGGGCACGACACCAATTTCATGGGATACCATATCCCCAAAAACACCCAATTGTTTGTTAACGCGTGGGCCATTGGCAGGGACCCTGAGTGCTGGGAGAACGCTAATTCATTTGAGCCGGAGAGATTCTTGGGTTCAAAAGTTGACTACAAAGGTCAACACTTTGAACTGATACCATTTGGCGCAGGTCGAAGGATGTGTGTAGGGGTACCGTTAGCGCACCGTGTGTTGCACCTTGTGTTAGGCTCGTTGCTACATGAGTTCGATTGGGAGCTTGAAAGCGGCGTCAGTGCCGAGTCAATGGACATGAAGGATAAAATGGGGATAACCGTGAGAAAATTGGAACCGCTAAAAGCCATACCGAGTAAATCGAAACGTTGATTTATAATTATATATAACGTTTGTAAACATCCATAATATTACTAAAGTACATTTTCAAGTAATTTATTAAATCGTCTTACTTTTAAGTACTAAAACTTATGTATTTTCAAATGTAAGTCTTGTTGTTAATTATTATATCAATTATAGTTAATTATAGATTATGTTGATGCTAATCCACGTTGCCTCTTTACAATTATAAATCTAGATCCTAGACACCAAAGTTGAACTTTATAAAAAATATTTATACGAATCTTCTGAAATATTTTTAAATAAACGACTGCCATAAATTTTACAGATCTATATTTTGTATTGACTTTAGGTATATAACATATGAAAGTTTAATAAAGCTTTATTTTTATAATTTTTTTTTGAACGTGATCAACATTGTTCACATTATTTTCCCTTGTAATAAGACTTAGAAGTTATTTGAAAAGTTTTTTTTTTGTTTCAATATTTTCTTTCTTTGAACAGCAAGTAAACACATACACGTTTTCGGGGTATCCGGGATCCAAGGGCATCCGACTAATCCCCGTCGACCATGACCCAACCCAATTAAGAGTACCACTATGTGGTAGGCCCATGATCTGGATATTGTCATATGTTTTTCCTGTGGTTCAAACCCAAGTAGTCAGGGATACTATCCGCTATCCTCTCAGAATGTTACTACTGAACTAGACATGCTTTGATATACCTTTTTAAATTATAATATGAAGATTATTTGTATGGTAATGACTCTTTTTATCATCAAACTCACCATTTTCTTTTCTTTCTTTGAAGAATGTTATGATTATGACTATATGATCAAAGATGTTTTTTAACTGGGAAGGAGAGTTTGGAAAAACTTGATTTTTTGCATAAATCACTTTCTATATTAGTAAGTCACTTTCAAAACTCATGTATAGCTAAGGGAAAGTTGTGAATCTCATATTCTCATTAAGCTCATTAAGTTACTAACAAATATGTTGAACTAGCCAAATCAAGATTATTCGCCATCTTGCCATGAATACATATCTCGCACCCCAATTGGTCGCACAGTTTTATAAAAGTTATCGGATCTTTGCAAAGCGAATAATCATTAGAATTACAAGGGTATATTCAAACGAGAACCGTAAATACATTGAGAACCTGAGAATTAGCTATTTATGTTTTATTCACAATGGATATTATATGCATGATACTCATGACTTATGATATTCACCATTACCCACAGTTATTCACACCAACTAAATAACTTGTTCTTCCTAGGTTCTCAAAATATTTATATGATTCTCATTTGAACTTTCTTCTAAAATCATCTGGACACCATGAAAGATCTATTGATGATATCTTGATTAAACCTCAAGACGTAATGAAGCCCCACGAGAAGTTCTGTGATCGCAAGTTCACTCGTTGCTTGATCCGCATAGAACAACGTCTGGACCAAGAGCACGTTGCCTCCTGAACCCATCGGCTGCTTCTCGAAATTTCTCTCGGAGTGCCATTTCATCATATTATGAGCAAGCGGAGATAACCAATCAAGAATCCGTTGTAACGACGATATCTGATCCGATGCAACACCAGGATTGAAGACCAACGAACCTTCTTTTTTCGAGAAACTGCAGAGTTTCTCTCTTAGCGACCGCTTGATGCTTGTGGTTAGCATATCGTATAAGTCATCTCGAGCATCGGGACTTATGAAACAAGGAGACATCGCTAAATTCTCGATAAATAAGATAATATTCGCATAGCGTACTGCTAAAGCAGCATCACCGAGGGTCGGTTCTCGAGCATTCAACGATATTTTCTTGAAATCGAAGCCAGAAGCCGCTTTCTTGATGGGGTTGACGGTGGAATTTTGAAAAATATCGTTGACCCTGAAAGAACCCGTCAACGGTGAGTCGATTCTAGGTGTCGTGCATCCAAAATGAGCCGATCTTTTCGATTGAATTGACGGGGTTCTCCCACAATAAACAGGTGGAGAACAGGTTGGCGGTTTACGGCTTGTTGTGTGTCCAAGATTCGGCATGGATCTCCTAGAAGAGCTTTCGGATGGGTAGACTGACGCTCGGGTAAGGGCAGAAATCGAATTCTTGCGCACAAAGCAAACGTCATGAGGCAAATCGTTTACTTCCAAAGATCCCATTTTCGTCGTTATTCCAAAAACGACCTTGATCCTCTCGACTATGGTCAAAAGAGATCGAAGCAATAGCCTGACCGTGTAGTCATAGGTCCGAACCCATGGAGACATCTCGGTTAAACCGCTTACCTCCTCACGATGCCAAGTAACCTTCTGATTGAACTCGTGCAATTGCCCTTGATTCACACCGTTCGATTGCATTCTCTTTAGCTTGCCTTCAAACTCATCCAATACTTCAAGTTCTTCAGACAAATGCAACATAATAGCAGCAAATCTCTTCATCTTTTTAACCCTTTTCTCCATCTTCTTCAATCGATACTCCCATCCACACCATTTGAGATCGATCTGAAAAGGGTTATCGAAAACGTGATCAAGATTATGATACACGGGGTCCACGCACTTTTTCCCAAGCCTGGCCACCGATAAAGCCACACCCCTTAAGTTGTCGATGATCTCCGATAACGCGAGATCAGTGAGATAAGCATGATCATCTGAAATAAGCGTACGTATGCCTAACGAATATCTGAGTTCTTCTCTTAATCGTGACATCTGCCGATCACTTAAGCAATGCCATAAATTGGATACTTTCGACATCAATCTTGAAACTTCAAACGATAAGATCCCGATCACGGGCTTTTCAGGCTCCAACCCCTTGTGTTTATGCGGAGTCTTCAAGACGGTAGTAAACCACGATGATTCCTTCATTTTCTTGATCAATACTTTCTCGATACCTAGACAAATACCTCAGGATTTACGCTTGTTAGACCCCTGTTACAGAAACATAAAGGTACCAAAGTTAGTATCAATAGCAAAATCTTAAAATAACAACACCACCTACTAGTTTTCGAGTTTCAAATTTCATGGCAGTTTCAACACTTGTTAGATAAGATTGATGTATGTTCATTTTAATACTGCAATTGGGGACTTTTGGGTGTTCAACAACCCCCCAAAAATTTTGCATTATTGAGTGAGGAATTTCATCGAACACCTGGAGTGCAGAATCCTATTTTCCAATCAAGAACCACGTCTAGATATAATAAGTCGATTATATAGCAAAATTAACATGAAATGACTGCATTGAACCATGAAAACTCACCAATTTCCAAAGCAGATAGAGATCTCACTGACAAATTAAGAGACAATATGGGTAGAGTTTTTATGTCAAGTATTTGATGTTTTTTTGTGGGTGGAAAATGGGGAAAGCTGAAAGGTTGATTCTTGGTAGCAACATAGAGTCATTTCAAGAGAAACCATGGATTGTATCATTGTTCATAAACATGCAAAAACTAGGGGTGGATTCACAACTGTTCTTAGGTTTTGTCATTTCTACAACAATGTCAAACGAGATATACCTTGGCTTGGCTCCCATATACTTTCAACTAACCTAACGGTTTTTGTTGTTTTGCTCTAAGCACGTCTTCTTTTGTTTGCTACCGTAAGCGTTGAAACTTAACAGTAAAACACTGTAATTTTGATAAGGTAAAAGAATGTCGGAACCTTTTTTACAGTATTTTTGTTGTGAAGTTTCAAGCGTAAAATCACGATCTCACGAAAACAACTTGGTCTCATATAATCTGAATTCTCTTTCTTTTTTTAATAAACACAGTTCCCGGGGTATCCGGGATCCAAGGGCACCCGACTAATGTCGACCACAAGTCCACGACCCATCCTAATTAGGGTTACCACTATGTGGCAGACCCATGATTATGGATATCGCTACATGCTCTCCACAAGGTTCGAACCCATGTAGTTAGTGCCCTCCAGAATGTTATCTTACCATTGAGCTAAACATACTCTGAAGCCTTCTTTCTAATCTAACATCAAAACCATGTGCTTGTTTTTATATCTAAAACCTAGTTATTTGACTTTTGAAGTTCTATATAAAATATAACGGTTTTAAATATGGTCTTTCTATAGACGTTATTTTTTTAGGGAAATGTTGGTTTGTTTGCTTTGCTATGTTACTTGATCTTTGGTGAATTGGATTTAAATTACGGGTCTATTATATCCAACACATTACAACTATATATATAAAAAGATAACATGACAAATGATAGAGGTAGATTCAAGGAAAACCTTTAAAAAACGGAAAATCGAGGAACATCCTCGTAGCCCTTCATCTCAACTGTATGCACTTGTGCATATTATAAAATTACCCGTATGCATAACAGCATAAGTGCATCGGTCCAGATGGAGAACTATGATTGTTCATCGGTTTTTCGTTTATTTGAGACTTTCCTTTGAATCTGACCTCACACCATAACGATAAAGAAGACACTGTCTAAATACAACGTTGTTCAAGTTATTTAAGTTTTCAATAACTTGGCGACCAATTGTGTTGGTCTTTTCCTTTATTGTCATCACCTTGTCAATCATATATTCAATATGACGACATAAATTGTTTACAATATGCAATGTTCATTGATTCTTGTTTATGTCGTATTTATCAATATTTTGGCAATTTTGTCGGATAAGTCACAAAAGATGATACATATACAAACACTAAAGTTATATTAACGAATCTCGTCAATAATAAATTGCGAAGGATTTTATATATATAGCCTTTGGTCAAGGTTAATTCCTCTCAAATGATCAATTAATTACTCATATGATCATATCAATTTAGAATAAGTTTTTATATCAACGTACGTCGACGACTCGTGATGTCATTTTCTAAAAAATTGGCTTTCTTTAGAGAAATAATAAATTATGATCAAGATCTTTTTTTAATCGTAAAAGAGATGGCAAAAAACCCCGAACCTGACGGGAAAACCCGAACCCTGACTATGTTTGGGTTGGGCCGGGTTGCACTCTTTCGGGCGGGGCGGGTATGGAAAATTTTTTCGGGGATTTCTTCTTGGCGTTATTGGATTTTATATCCATTTCCAAGATTAGATTTCAATTTCAAATATGTTATGTTTCATTAACTTCTGGCAGTCGCATAGCTTCACTTGTCTTGTTTGATTTTTTTAAAACCTTTAATTTACCATATTACTCTTATCCACAAATGCACATACGTGTGACCCTAATTAATTTTGTTAATCATCCCCTATTTTTCAGCTTTTAATCCCATGCATCTATCTATATAATCAATGATTAATATGAGTTTACACGGTTTATACAAAAATACATAGTTTGTAAATTAAGGAAACTCTATATATATTAATATAAAATAAAATAATATATATATATATATATATATATTTATGTTGTTAATTTAATAATAAACTTGTTTAAATTTAATTAGTTACTAATATCAAGTTATTGTTATATTATTTTCCAATATTTTTTATTTTTAATTTTATTTTCAATGATTAAGGTCGGGGTCGGGTCGGGGTCGGGTTAGGGTTTGGGGATTCCCATCGGGCCAGGGTCGGGGACAGGGAATATAAAATCCCCGACGGGGCATCCCGAATAAAAACCTGACGGGGAACAGGGTGGGGAAGGGGATGTATTTTACTTTCGCGGATGGGGATGGCAAATGTAAAACCTGCGCCGAACCCGCCCCGTTGCCATTCCTTAAACTAATCCAAATTAAAATGAAGTTTGATCGGTTTGATTTGATACACTACTTTTATTAATTTATGCATACAATAAGGTGTCGACTATGGTCCCATCTCCATATTTAGATATACCGGGAAGTATGGATAGAAAACTCCAATGAAAATCAACCAACTCTATCTTTAGCATAAAACTGCTAAATCCAAAACAAATGTACACATTTCAGTAGCAAAAGTACAACCGATTAATGCATGATTTTTCCGAAATCTCGAAAATTATTACTCTCCATGAAGAAAGAAGTTACAAAACAGTTCAAAGAGCATCAAGCATATCTTGAGCACCACTGGAAGTGAAAGCCCCTCCTTCTTCAAGATTCAGCACCTTCACAACCCCATCTTCTAGAAGCATCGCGTACCTTCTCGACCGAACCCCTAGCCCGATCGCATTATCGCTCAGGTCCAACTCGCACCCGATCGCCTTCGTGAACTCCCCGTTCCCGTCGCTCAACAGCAACACTTCGTCTCCGATCTTCAGGTCCGCCTTCCACGCCTTCATCACAAACGCGTCGTTGACGGAGACACATGCGATCGTGGCCACGCCCTTCGCCTTGAGGTCCGCGGACTTCTCCACGAACCCCGGAAGGTGTTTCTGGGAGCACGTCGGGGTGAATGCGCCCGGGACCGCGAACAGGATGGCCTTTTTGGACTTGGTGAGGTCGGAGATTGTGGTGGTTTGTAGCTCGCCATCGGAGTCGAAGTACGATAACGTGGCTTCGGGGAGCTTGTCGCCCACGGAGATTGTCGCGGTTATTTTGGTCGAGGATTTGGCGGATTGGCGGAGGCGGAGACGGAGGTTTGTGATCGGGCGGAGGGAGTAGGAGGCGGAGGAGGATGGAAGGGAGTGGTGGTGGAGAGAGGAGGAGGTACGGTGGCGTTTGGTGGCGGAGGAGAAAGCAAAAGAAGGTGCTGCGGCTGCCATTTTTACGAGTTTGTGTGGGTTTCAGACTTCAGAGAGTGTGGGTTTTCAGAGGATAATGAGATAATAATTTGGAGGGTAGTGTAAAATGGACGGAGGAAATTATGACTTCTGTCTTATGGGAAAGGTGGTCATTGGTGGATGATACCCGTGAACAAGGATAAGGCCATCCGTACCCGGGGCGGAGCCACATGGGGCTGGGTAGGTAGTTGCCTTCCTAACATTTTAAAAAAAAAAAATAAAAAAAATTATATATTAGAGATATTTGGGTAATTGCTCCCTCAAAATTTTTAAAATAAAATAAAATTGTATTTATATTTTAGAATCAATAAGACAATAACCATCCGCATGTAGTGCATTTTTAAAATTGTATTTTATGAAATTGTATTTATAAAATAAAACTATTTTTATAATCAATAATCATTAAAAATGTATATTATAAAAGATATCATTCGTGAGAAGCAAGCTTAGAAAGTTAAAGAAGCAACGAAAATTGGTGAAATTCAAAGCGGCAAAAGCTTGCATCAAGAATATACTCTTCAAAGAGCTACTGATACACGTTGGAGCTCTCATTTTAGAGCATTGGTAAACATTGGAATTATGTTTCCTTCTATTCTTAAAGTACTTGAATATGTTTTTGAGGATGGAGCTAGTCTTGAACAAAAGGGAGACGCAAAACAAATGAGTTGTAAACATTGGAATTGTTAGCTTGGTTGCAATCATTTGATTTTGTGTTTACTTCAATAATGATGAAGAATATAATTGGCATAACAAATGAGTTGTCATCAACATTGCAAAGAAAAAACATAAATATAGTGAATGCAATGAAATTAGTTGATATAGCAAAAGAAAGGTTAGATTTAATGAGAAAAAATAGGTGGGAACAATTGGATAAAGAAGTTTCTTCATTTTTTCACAAGAATGACATCATTGTTTCAATGATGGAGGATTTATATAAACTTCCAGGTAGACCACGCCGTGGAGTTCATAAGTGACAATTCGTCATTACTATGAGATTCAAATATTCAAAACGGTCATAGATTGGATGCTTCAGGAACTTAATAGTAGATTTGATGAGGTTATTACAGAGCTACTATCTTGCATGGCTTGTTTCAGCCCGAATGATTCCTTCTCATCTTTTAACAAAGATAAGTTGGTTCGCTTAGCTAAGTTTTATCCTTCAGATTTTTTTGAGATGGATTTTGTTTATCTTGAAAACGAGCTTGAGACATTCTGCTTTGACATGAAAAGTAGTGTTGACTTTAATACTTTGAAGGGAGTTGAATGTCTTGCCGCAAAGCTAGTCGAGATGAAGAAACACGTTGTTTATCCTGTTGTTTATCCTTTGGCTTCGGTTGAAAGATCATTTTCAACAATGAAGGTTGTGCAACATCGATTACGCAATAAAATGGGAGATAAGTGGATGAATGATTGTCTGGTTGCATATATCGAGAAAGAAGTACTTCAGGGGATTGACAATGAATTGATGGTGAAAAGGTTTCAAAAGATGCCACTCGACGTGGTCAATTGCCGAAGAGATTCTAGGTACGTATTTAGATCAACAATTAATGGTCAGTGTTCGGGTCAATATTTTGGAGTTTTATTTTGTATAAAAGACTACTACTTTAAAATTACGATTATTGTTGACATTTTGGAGGTTTTTTTTTCTTGTATAAAACCTACTTTTTTATAATTAAAATTGTTGTTCAGAGTTTACCCCCCCTATGGATTATTTGCTGGCTCCGCCCCTGTCCGTACCACCCTCGTGATCACGAGTCGGGTTCCAAGCGGGTAAAGGGCCCATAAGACTTATCTTACATCTTATATCCTCCTTAAAATTTGCCGGACCTAGGCCAACTTTTTATTTATATATTAGATTAGGTATTTTTGAAATTTGAATATTGGATCCATATCTTTAAACAAAACAAAAAACGAAGTTATCCATAAATTAAGAGTAATCTACACCTTCCATAAATCAAATAACCATTATCAACTTAACCAAGATCTCGCTCTCCTTTATATGTAGCAAATTTGGTACGGTAGAATTATTAACCAAACCATGGCCAACTGGAAAAACACCACACCGCTGGAGCTTTCACCGGAGATAGTGTTGTTTTCAGATTCAAACAATCAAGATTTAGACTTTATGAAGACTTTGAATAACTCAAATTAATTATTTAATATTACCAAGTTATCTAAGAAACTGTATAATCCTTCACGATCATAACAGTTCAAGAAAGGTAGAATGAGAGTGTCCCGTTATCGGACTATGTAAAACGATACTCAAATTAAAACCAACCTGAAAGTTTGCTCGAAGTATGGAAGAGAGAGAACCGCACGGAATTGACTCCTGTCCTTAAAGGTGTTTACGTCGCGTAATCGCTGTCAGCCTCTAGACGTAACGACCCAGGATTAATGCAGTCGACGATCGGTATTTCAACAGCGATGAAAACCGAAGTTGGAAGAAGCAGATGACAGAAAACGAGAGAGCAAGAAAGAGAACGAGAGAGAGAGAGAGCTTTGTTTGCTGTTTTCGGATGATCAAAAATAACCTGCATGGGGCTGTATTTATAAGCCAACCATGCAGCTCTCAATCCCCAAAAACGTGGAGATAAGCTCTATCTGATAAGTAGCTTAATCTGGAAGAAATTGGATCTGATAAGGAAGCTTAATCTGGATGATAAGTGATAGAGATAATTATCCCACATGTTGGATAATCTGATCTCTATCTCTTTGGCTAAGCAATCCTATTCCAACTCTATCGGCTTATCAGCTAAGTAATCCGAACGGGTTTGGGTCGCATACCCGGATCTGAGATCCGTTCACCAAAAACAAAAGCTCCTCAGCTCCGAGCGACGGCGTGCGAAGTGCAAAGTGCGCCTACACGCGCCACTCGCGGGCACGCGGCTCGCGCTCACGGCTAGGCGCGCGTGTGGGGAGGACCTACTTGACCCCCACCATTTGGTTTGAATTATAAGGGATGGGAATCCCTTATAAACCCACCTAACTTTTCTCCTCCTTCCTATGTGGGACAAAGTAAAACTTCCCAACATTCATTTTTCACATAAAAATTCCAACAATCCCCCACCATGTTGGAAGTTTTCTTGTCATTCAGTTATGTAATATCACATAGGTGTCACAAAGATTAAACCTAGGTTGATGTAAGTGAACAAAGAGAAATCAATTCAGTGGTATCCTAATGGATTTAAACCATGAACCTTGCGACCTCTCCGGTCCATCTACACATATCACATAAATCTTCCAATTTTACTGAGCGCGAATATGGCCATGCGCTTTCAATCCTTTTCTTGACCCTTTAGAAGATAAACCACTAATCTTCATTCAAGGCGGCACCACCTCTAGGTCATATAGGCAAAGTTTATAACATCTTCGTTGCTTAGATGTCTCCAAAACTTTGTTAAGAGAATAAACTCATCCTAGTTCTCGGCAACGACGTACTATCTTTACCACACATGGATCTATCGAGTTGCGATAGTACCTTCTATCGATTAAGTGACTTTACCCTTTAAACTTGAAAGATAGGAGCACTAAATTCAAGTTGGGTTTCCATCACTAACCGATTCTATTGTGGTTTTAGACCCATGTCTCTTGTGGTAGTTCCGACCAAATCTCTCGTCAGAGGTTTGGTAAGCGGGTCTGCCAAGTTCTTACTAGACTTGACAAAGACAACTTTGATGGTACCATTCTCAAACAGTTGTCTCACATAATTGTGTCGAAGACCAATGTGTCTTGACTTCCCATTATACACAGCATTGTATACTTTAGATAGTGTGGCCTCACTATCACAGTACATGGGAATAGAAGGCATTGGAACATCCCACAGTCGAATGTCCGAGAGTAGATCTCTAATCCACTCTGCCTCTTTGCCAGCCGCAGCTAAGGCAATGAACTCGGCTTCCATAGTCGAGTGAGCTATACATGTCTGTCTCTTGCTCGCCCAAGAGATAGCTCCTCCAGCTAGAGTAAAAATCCAACCACTTGTGGATTTTGAATCACTGGTTTGATCAATCCAGCTAGCATCTGAATACCCCTCTAGTATTCCGGAAGATGACATGTAAGTCATTTCCAATTTGCTTGTCCTTTTCAGATACCCCAATACTCTGCTTACTGCTTTCCAGTGCTCTACACCAGGATTGATCGTATGCTGACTTAGTTTGCTCACAGCGAATGCTATGTCAGGTCTAGTGCAGTGCATAGCATACATCATGCTACCAATTGCACTTGCATATTCTAGTTGAGCCACTGCTCGTCCTGAGTTAGCACCAAGTTTCACGCATGAATCGAATGGAGTGTTAAACTCCTTTATGTTTAGATGCTGAAACTTTGTCAGAATTTTCTCTATGTAGTGAGACTGACTTAGAGAAATCTGACTGCCTGTTCGCTTCACCTTGATACCAAGAATGGTATCCACTTCTCCAAGATCTTTCATCTTAAAGTTGGAGGATAGGTATTTCTTCGTCTCAGAAATACCTTCTAAGTCAGTGCTGATGATCAACATATCATCAACATATAAGCAAATGACAACGGTATAATCGGATGTGCATTTAGAATAAATGCACCTATCTGCACCGTTATGCCGAAATCCAAAATTCGTTACAGTGGTATCAAATCTTTCATGCCACTGTTTGGGGGCTTGCTTAAGACCGTACAAGGACTTAATAAGTCTACACACTTTATTTTCCTGTCCGGGCACCACAAAGCCTTCAGGTTGCTCCAAATAAATCTCCTCATTTAAGTAACCGTTAAGAAAGGCAGTCTTTACATCCATTTGATGAATGTAAAGTCCTTTCAAAGCGGAAATTGCTATGAGAGTTCTAATAGAACTAATCCTAGCAACTGGAGCATAGGTATCGAAATAATCGATACCTTCTCTCTGCCTATATCCCTTAGCAACTAATCTTGCTTTATAGGCAGAAATGGATCCATCTGGGTGGTATTTCTTCTTAAATATCCACTTAGATCCAATAGGTATCTTTCCCTTGGGAAGATTATCCAACTCCCAGGTTCCATTACCTAGAATTGAATCCATCTCGTCATTTATAGCTTCCTTCCACAAATGAGCATCTCTCGAAGACATGGCTTCGGAAAAAGTCTTAGGGTCATCTTCAAATTCGATGGTGAAAATGACCTCTCTTGTCACTTTCTTTTGTGACCCTTCAACCAAGTAGGAGACAAAATCATCTCCTAAACTCTTTTCTTTTCTAGTCCTAGTACTTCTCCTTGGCTCTTCTATATATCGAGAAGGTTCAGGAACATCTCGAGAAGTACTTGGAATAGAAATGGGGTTTGTAGTTTCACTATCCTTTAGAAATTTATCTTCGAAGAAATCCGCATCTCTGGATTCCACGATGACTCCCGATTCATTATCCAAAAATCTATAGGCCACGCTATTCATTGCATAACCAACAAATATGCTTTTCATAGCTCGGTCTCCGAGTTTGGATCTTTTAGGATCAGGTGTTCTATAGTAAGCCACACACCCCCAAACTTTCATATAGTCAATCTCAGGTTTTCTACCTTTCCACAATTCGTAAGGGCTCGTAGGAATCACACGACTAGTGATCCTATTGTGAATATGGCATGCCGTTAGTAAAGCTTCACCCCACAGATTGGTTGGCAAGCCCGATTGGTTCAACATACAGTTGACCATTTCCACAAGGGTTCTATTCTTTCTCTCAGCCAATCCATTCTGTTGGGGAGTGAATGGTGAGGTTCGTTCATGTTTAATGCCATTCTCTTCGCAGAATGCATCAAACTCTCTTGAGAAATATTCTCCGCCTCTATCCGAACGAAGAATTTTAATTCGTTTTTCTTGTTGGTTCTCTACCTCTGCCTTATAAACTTTAAAAGCATCAAAAGCTTCATCCTTTGATTTTAGTAAATAGACATAGAGATATCGAGTTGAGTCATCGCAAAAAGTAATGAAATATCTTCTTCCTCCTCGAGTAAGTATTCCATTTAGTTCGCATATATCCGAATGAATCAACTCTAGTAATGATGTATTTCTTCTTTTAACAGATGGAAACGGTTTCTTTGTAAATTTAGATCTAACACATGTTTCACATTTTTCAAAATCCTTTTTGTCTAAAGTTAACATTCCTTTAGCTTGCATTTTTTCAATGTTTTTGATGTTTGTGTGTGCTAATCTTTTATGCCATAAAGTAACAGAAGTATCAGAAGAAGTAACAGAACACACAAAATAACCAGAAATATTAACTTCATTAGCAAAAGGAAACAAAACGTTATTACTTCCAACACCGGAAGTTACATCATTACTACCACTAGAAGAACCACTACCAACATTATTAACCTCATCATCACTCTCTAAAACTAAACGATACATGCCACTAACATTGACCGCTTTCCCAACATACGCTCCACCTCTCGAGATATCTATCCGGCCATTCTCGAGCACCATCTTGAAACCACCTTTGTCGAACTTGTCAGCAGAAACCAACCCCTTGGGGATTGTCGGAACATGAAGTGCATCAGTTAGAACAACGGTGCGACCTCTTTTGAACCGCAATATTACATCACCAATACCCAACACATCAGCACGATGACCATCAGCGCAAACCACAACAGTCCCCGCAGGTGCGGGACGGTAGGTGTCAAAACAACGTCTTTGTCCGCAAACATGAATAGTGGCCTCAGTGTCCACAAACCATCCTCGAGCCGCCACCGCCCGGGTTAGAGAGGAAATCATGTAAACTCCTCCAAGATTCACATTTGCTACCAGATTGGCCACCTCTTCAACAGCATTCGCCACAGGTCCGGACTTTCGGTCTTTGCATTCCCTCGCATAGTGCCCCGTCTCTCCGCAGACGTGACACGGTCCAGATTTCTTAGGTTTGTTGTTGAACTTGGGTTTCTGATTGCCTGATCTCTTAAAACTTTGCTTCTTTGGTCCAAAATTCTTAACCTTATTTTGTCCCCATGACTGCTTGTTTTTCTGATTAGAACTCCCGGTAACATGATGCACATTCGAGATAGCCTTACCGCGCTTGTCTCGAATGCGGGTTTCCTCCTCAATGCGAAGGTGTTTCATCAGATCATCCAGACTAAAGTCCTCAGATTTGTGCATCATGCGTTTAGAGAAGTCTTTCCAAGATGGCGGCAGTTTAGCAATAATTGCGCCAACTTGGAAAAGCTCCACTATGGGAATGGAAAGCACATTTAATTTGTTGACTAAAACCTGAAGCTCATGCACTTGCTCCATGATAGGCTTGTCGTCAACCATTTGAAATTCCAGATATTTAAAAACAAGATACTTGTTAGTACCCTCTTCATGTGTTTTATATTTTTGTTCAAGTGCTTTCCATAATTCCCTCGGGTCAGAAATCGGAGAGTAAAGATCAAACAAGCGGTCACTCAAAGTATTTTTTATGTGCCCCAAACAAAGAGCTTCTGCCTCCTTTCGGAGTAGACGCTGCTTTTCCAGATCAGCAATTGCTCTCAGATCTGGTTGTTGCCCCTCCGCGGGAACCGGATTCTCAGGAATGGGGGGCAGATTGGGGTCCAAAATATGGTAAAGTTTTAGAAACATAAGCAGGAATTTGACCTTCTCGACCCAACGGGTATAATTCTGACCGTCGAAACGATCGAGTTTCACGATGTCCTGATTCATTAGGCGGAGGTTTTCGGAAGGTAGTTCAGACTCCATTGATTGTTTTCTGAAAGTTTAAAAAAAAATTGTTTTACAAATCAGAGATTTAAAAACAATGAGCTTTTAAAAGCTAAACACCTTTAAGATTGTTGTTTTCAGATTCAAACAATCAAGATTTAGACTTTATGAAGACTTTGAATAACTCAAATTGATTATTTAATATTACCAAGTTATCTAAGAAACTGTATAATCCTTCACGATCATAACAGTTCAAGAAAGGTAGAATGAGAGTGTCCCGTTATCGGACTATGTAAAACGATACTCAAATTAAAACCAACCTGAAAGTTTGCTCGAAGTATGGAAGAGAGAGAACCGCACGGAATTGACTCCTGTCCTTAAAGGTGTTTACGTCGCGTAATCGCTGTCAGCCTCTAGACGTAACGACCCAGGATTAATGCAGTCGACGATCGGTATTTCAACAGCGATGAAAACCGAAGTTGGAAGAAGCAGATGACAGAAAACGAGAGAGCAAGAAAGAGAACGAGAGAGAGAGAGAGAGCTTTGTTTGCTGTTTTCGGATGATCAAAAATAACCTGCATGGGGCTGTATTTATAAGCCAACCATGCAGCTCTCAATCCCCAAAAACGTGGAGATAAGCTCTATCTGATAAGTAGCTTAATCTGGAAGAAATTGGATCTGATAAGGAAGCTTAATCTGGATGATAAGTGATAGAGATAATTATCCCACATGTTGGATAATCTGATCTCTATCTCTTTGGCTAAGCAATCCTATTCCAACTCTATCGGCTTATCAGCTAAGTAATCCGAACGGGTTTGGGTCGCATACCCGGATCTGAGATCCGTTCACCAAAAACAAAAGCTCCTCAGCTCCGAGCGACGGCGTGCGAAGTGCAAAGTGCGCCTACACGCGCCACTCGCGGGCACGCGGCTCGCGCTCACGGCTAGGCGCGCGTGTGGGGAGGACCTACTTGACCCCCACCATTTGGTTTGAATTATAAGGGATGGGAATCCCTTATAAACCCACCTAACTTTTCTCCTCCTTCCTATGTGGGACAAAGTAAAACTTCCCAACATTCATTTTTCACATAAAAATTCCAACAATCCCCCACCATGTTGGAAGTTTTCTTGTCATTCAGTTATGTAATATCACATAGGTGTCACAAAGATTAAACCTAGGTTGATGTAAGTGAACAAAGAGAAATCAATTCAGTGGTATCCTAATGGATTTAAACCATGAACCTTGCGACCTCTCCGGTCCATCTACACATATCACATAAATCTTCCAATTTTACTGAGCGCGAATATGGCCATGCGCTTTCAATCCTTTTCTTGACCCTTTAGAAGATAAACCACTAATCTTCATTCAAGGCGGCACCACCTCTAGGTCATATAGGCAAAGTTTATAACATCTTCGTTGCTTAGATGTCTCCAAAACTTTGTTAAGAGAATAAACTCATCCTAGTTCTCGGCAACGACGTACTATCTTTACCACACATGGATCTATCGAGTTGCGATAGTACCTTCTATCGATTAAGTGACTTTACCCTTTAAACTTGAAAGATAGGAGCACTAAATTCAAGTTGGGTTTCCATCACTAACCGATTCTATTGTGGTTTTAGACCCATGTCTCTTGTGGTAGTTCCGACCAAATCTCTCGTCAGAGGTTTGGTAAGCGGGTCTGCCAAGTTCTTACTAGACTTGACAAAGACAACTTTGATGGTACCATTCTCAAACAGTTGTCTCACATAATTGTGTCGAAGACCAATGTGTCTTGACTTCCCATTATACACAGCATTGTATACTTTAGATAGTGTGGCCTCACTATCACAGTACATGGGAATAGAAGGCATTGGAACATCCCACAGTCGAATGTCCGAGAGTAGATCTCTAATCCACTCTGCCTCTTTGCCAGCCGCAGCTAAGGCAATGAACTCGGCTTCCATAGTCGAGTGAGCTATACATGTCTGTCTCTTGCTCGCCCAAGAGATAGCTCCTCCAGCTAGAGTAAAAATCCAACCACTTGTGGATTTTGAATCACTGGTTTGATCAATCCAGCTAGCATCTGAATACCCCTCTAGTATTCCGGAAGATGACATGTAAGTCATTTCCAATTTGCTTGTCCTTTTCAGATACCCCAATACTCTGCTTACTGCTTTCCAGTGCTCTACACCAGGATTGATCGTATGCTGACTTAGTTTGCTCACAGCGAATGCTATGTCAGGTCTAGTGCAGTGCATAGCATACATCATGCTACCAATTGCACTTGCATATTCTAGTTGAGCCACTGCTCGTCCTGAGTTAGCACCAAGTTTCACGCATGAATCGAATGGAGTGTTAAACTCCTTTATGTTTAGATGCTGAAACTTTGTCAGAATTTTCTCTATGTAGTGAGACTGACTTAGAGAAATCTGACTGCCTGTTCGCTTCACCTTGATACCAAGAATGGTATCCACTTCTCCAAGATCTTTCATCTTAAAGTTGGAGGATAGGTATTTCTTCGTCTCAGAAATACCTTCTAAGTCAGTGCTGATGATCAACATATCATCAACATATAAGCAAATGACAACGGTATAATCGGATGTGCATTTAGAATAAATGCACCTATCTGCACCGTTATGCCGAAATCCAAAATTCGTTACAGTGGTATCAAATCTTTCATGCCACTGTTTGGGGGCTTGCTTAAGACCGTACAAGGACTTAATAAGTCTACACACTTTATTTTCCTGTCCGGGCACCACAAAGCCTTCAGGTTGCTCCAAATAAATCTCCTCATTTAAGTAACCGTTAAGAAAGGCAGTCTTTACATCCATTTGATGAATGTAAAGTCCTTTCAAAGCGGAAATTGCTATGAGAGTTCTAATAGAACTAATCCTAGCAACTGGAGCATAGGTATCGAAATAATCGATACCTTCTCTCTGCCTATATCCCTTAGCAACTAATCTTGCTTTATAGGCAGAAATGGATCCATCTGGGTGGTATTTCTTCTTAAATATCCACTTAGATCCAATAGGTATCTTTCCCTTGGGAAGATTATCCAACTCCCAGGTTCCATTACCTAGAATTGAATCCATCTCGTCATTTATAGCTTCCTTCCACAAATGAGCATCTCTCGAAGACATGGCTTCGGAAAAAGTCTTAGGGTCATCTTCAAATTCGATGGTGAAAATGACCTCTCTTGTCACTTTCTTTTGTGACCCTTCAACCAAGTAGGAGACAAAATCATCTCCTAAACTCTTTTCTTTTCTAGTCCTAGTACTTCTCCTTGGCTCTTCTATATATCGAGAAGGTTCAGGAACATCTCGAGAAGTACTTGGAATAGAAATGGGGTTTGTAGTTTCACTATCCTTTAGAAATTTATCTTCGAAGAAATCCGCATCTCTGGATTCCACGATGACTCCCGATTCATTATCCAAAAATCTATAGGCCACGCTATTCATTGCAAAACCAACAAATATGCTTTTCATAGCTCGGTCTCCGAGTTTGGATCTTTTAGGATCAGGTGTTCTATAGTAAGCCACACACCCCCAAACTTTCATATAGTCAATCTCAGGTTTTCTACCTTTCCACAATTCGTAAGGGCTCGTAGGAATCACACGACTAGTGATCCTATTGTGAATATGGCATGCCGTTAGTAAAGCTTCACCCCACAGATTGGTTGGCAAGCCCGATTGGTTCAACATACAGTTGACCATTTCCACAAGGGTTCTATTCTTTCTCTTAGCCAATCCATTCTGTTGGGGAGTGAATGGTGAGGTTCGTTCATGTTTAATGCCATTCTCTTCGCAGAATGCATCAAACTCTCTTGAGAAATATTCTCCGCCTCTATCCGAATGAAGAATTTTAATTCGTTTTTCTTGTTGGTTCTCTACCTCTGCCTTATAAACTTTAAAAGCATCAAAAGCTTCATCCTTTGATTTTAGTAAATAGACATAGAGATATCGAGTTGAGTCATCGCAAAAAGTAATGAAATATCTTCTTCCTCCTCGAGTAAGTATTCCATTTAGTTCGCATATATCCGAATGAATCAACTCTAGTAATGATGTATTTCTTCTTTTAACAGATGGAAACGGTTTCTTTGTAAATTTAGATCTAACACATGTTTCACATTTTTCAAAATCCTTTTTGTCTAAAGTTAACATTCCTTTAGCTTGCATTTTTTCAATGTTTTTGATGTTTGTGTGTGCTAATCTTTTATGCCATAAAGTAACAGAAGTATCAGAAGAAGTAACAGAACACACAAAATAACCAGAAATATTAACTTCATTAGCAAAAGGAAACAAAACGTTATTACTTCCAACACCGGAAGTTACATCATTACTACCACTAGAAGAACCACTACCAACATTATTAACCTCATCATCACTCTCTAAAACTAAACGATACATGTGTTAGTAATTATGTGCAGAAGTTGGCAAACCAGTGATTACACATCCAACGTTACTAGACACTCGAGGGTCACACCTGTGAGGACCTGTAAACCGAATAAATAAGATAGTCCCAGTTTGGAGAGATTAAGGTTTATAATAGTTAATTATAAATCAGTTGGGCATTTTCCGTACTAAATCCCAAAGTTAAAGGTTTGTTAGTAATTATATATTTATTAGATAAATAAATATATAAGTTTATTAATTATTGAATTATATATTTATTAGCTAAATAAATATATAATAGGATAATAATTAATAATACAAATAATTATCTAGTTATTTTTCTTTAAGGAAAAGAAAAGAATATTTGCCAAAGATAATTATGAAACTAATTATGGAAACTGAGTTGTATGGAAATTCCTCCATATAAAATAAGCCTATGGCTTATCAGTTTTCATAATTCATTCCACCAAGAAAAACAAACCAAAAATTCTCTCCTCCCTCCTCCTTTGAAACCGGCGCCGATCCAAGAGCAAAACCAGTTCGGTTTTTGGTTCTTTGATTAATCCTTAGCTATTTTTCATCGTATCGGGGACTCATTCCTGCTAGAGGGATCTTCGTTTGGTCGATCACGGGTGGATCTAACTCGAGCATTCCAGGTAACACTCTAACAAATCTATTACTATTATAATTGAAACGAAAAGATCTGTGGATATTTGGGTTTTATATCCAAATCGCTTCCGCACGTATCAAACCAGTTAGGTTTGATTCGATAAACTTATTGATCAGTTTGATCACAAAGTTTTGTCGTGTATCTCATCCAGTTAGGATTGAAATCCACAGTTTTCTTCGTGTCAGTTTGATACGAGGAACGCATAAAAACCCAACAGTGGTATCAGAGCCACAGGTTTATTCGTTTTATTCTTTTTAACTGTTTAAAGATCCGTTAAAAATTGTTTCTTGCGAATAAAGTTTTATTGATAATCGTTTCGTATAAAAATTCAATTTTAATCAGTTTGGGAAAAAATTTGATTTTTATCAGTTTAAAATCTTTTTCAGTTCCGTATAAAGATTTAATGATTATCTATTATAACTTTTCAGTTTTATCGTTTTATGTTTATCGTCGAAAAAGCTATCACGGAAAAACCCCACAGGGTATGGGAATCGGTGGCGGAACTGCGGCAGATAGCCGACCGAACCACCCACCGATCGCCGACCGAGGCTAGAGGCGGCGGTACGGCGGCAACAGCCGACCGGACCGCCAGATGGTGGCCGAACCACCACCAGGCCGTGGCCTAGATTGCACTCGGCCGTGGCCTGACTCGCCACTCGGCCGTGGCCTGACTCGCCACTCGGCCGTGGCCTGACTTGCCATCAGACCATGGCTTGATTAGCCATCAGACCTTGGCCTGATCAGAATTCAAGCCGTGGCTTGAGTCGACACTAGGCCGTGGCCTGATCAGAGTTCAAGGCATGGTCCACCAGCTTGGTTGGCCATGGTCTATACCCAAATCAAGCCATGGCGCGATCCCTTAATGCACCAAGGCGGCGCTCGGCCGAACCATCAGTTAGTGGTGGGCCGAGAGGAGTGCGACCACCAGCGGCCGCCACGACGACGATGGTCAGTGATGGCACCGGCGGTCAATCGCCACCAGGCGGTGGTGATCGACGGCGATGTGAGCGGCAATAATATCCCGGTTGATCGTAGGTAGCGGTTGGTTTCAAGCGTTTCTCAAAAAATTTTTATCTTTCGGGGCCCAGACTTATCAATTTGGTAATGGGCCGAAACCATGGTATTTTGGACCAAGTTTATGGCCCAAAAGGGTTTATTGGGTTTTAAGCTTTTTGACCCAAATTAATTTTATTTAGATAATATATTTTTATATATATAAATCAGTTACATTATATTATAAAATTATGTTTAAGGGATTTTTTAGTTAATAATTATCCCGAGTAAAATTGTGTTTTATCAAACCTGTTATTTGACCCGTTTGGTCAAATAAGTCTAGTATCATGTTTTGACCAGTTGGTCAAACCACGACACAGTTTACGGTCCAATGTTTATTTTTCCGACCAGTTTGTTCGAGGACCGGGTTTTGATATAACTTTTAGATAAAAAAGCAAATATTTTAGAAAATCGGTTTTGCTTTATAAATAGATTTATTGATTATAAATCTTAGTATTTTTATAATTCAAGTAAAAACCGTTTTTAGTTTAAAATATTAGTTTCGGTTTATAAACAGTTTGTTTTATAAACCAAGTTTTGCGATAAACGGAACAAGATAATTTTTAACGGATGTAGGTTTTCTTTATCACTTTATTGTTTAATATATATAAATGCGTGGTTGCTTGAGTATATATATGCTTTCGTATATATCTATTATAGGGCTTGCCAACTTAGACCTTTTGGATTAAATTTGGGGAGGCTTGCGTGCCATTTACAACCCCTTTGTAATAATGACCATAGGATAGTTATTTTTCCTTTTTTTTTGGGAGTTCCATCGAGAATGCCGAAGGCCAGTGGGAGCTACGCAAGAAAAACCCAAATTTTCTTTTCTGGAGTACTAACGAAGATACCGGGGAGCCAGTGGGAGCTACGCGAGGTGTTAGAAATCCTTTAGAAAAATAGGTCATTATTGGTCCTTAGGAATAAAAGTTGGCAAACCTATAAATTAGTTAGCTCTAACTGCGTGGTTGTTGACATATTAACTGCGTGGTTGTGATTTTATAATTATATCAAACTGTTTTAAAATAAGAGAATTTTTTAAAACTAGATAAAATCACAAGAGCGGACAGGTTTTATAATTAAAATTACCAGTTTTATAAACCTTTTTGAAACGGTAGATTTTATTTAAAACCTCAATAATAAGACTGTTTTGTATGAAAAGGCAAGTTGATAAAACAGTTAGTTTTGGTCAACAAATATGCTATCAAGACAGGTAGTTTTGATTAGCAAGTGTGCTTATTAAAACAGTTAGTTTTTAATTAGCAAGTGCTCTTTAAAACAGTTAGTTTTAAAATAACAAGCATGTTTAAACAGTTAGTTTAAACATCAGTTACCTTCTAAACAATCAGTTTTTCAAAATTATATATTTTCAAAAATACTGGAACTAAAAGGTTTTTCAAAATTAATTAAAAACCCCGAAAATCATAGATCAGAGTGCAACCCATCTAGGGGCACCTCCGGCGTAAGGTACGCGGCCGTTGTAAGTGAACACACCTTGAACGACCGCGTTCAAACCGAAGCTGGAGGGGATTAACAAGACTCTGCGAATTATCTCCGGGTGGTACCGGCCAGAGTAAAGTGTCCAAGTCCCAAAATGGTGAGATCTGTTTTGGTTCTGTTAAGTTTACCGGGTGGTACCGGGCCAAAAAGCACTTAGAGGGACTGAAACATGTACGGATAATTACCGTTGTCCCGAAAAGATCTAGGAGTCGTGTCAGTTAGATATGATTGGTAAAAGTCCTTACCTACCTAGTTAGTACGTGGTCCTGGTGAGACGTGAACGCACCGGTCATCAGGGCGTATGTAATTAGGATCCTAGTCCAATAATTGATCATTTAAGGGTTTATTGATATTTATTGGAAATAGTCTTTCACAGTTACTAAAACCAAAGTTTTTAAAATGTGTAGATAGCAAACACTATTACCAACACTAATAAACTCCCTCTTCGCTCCATTCTCGAAAGGACAAACTTACTAGGTATAATTTTTCGTATGGGAGCGCAGTTTGATGATTGTGCTCAGACACGAGAGAAAGTAGTATGTCCTAGAAAAGCCTCTAGGTGAAGGCCCTTCCAGCAAAAGCTACTGTCACTGTCAGGAACGCTTATAGAAAGCATTCCGATTATTTGCTGGGCGTAGGCTATCTTATGCTTGCGACTATGAGCCCAGTTTTTCGTACGAGGCTCATAAACACAAATGCCTATAACATGATCCGCCAGTTGAGGGACATGTTTCAGACACAAGCACGCACAGAGCGTTATGATGCCAGTAGAGCACTGAACGCGTGCAAGATGGCAAAAGGGGACCTCCGTTAGTGATGATGAAAATAAAGAGGCACATTAATCACCTAGAGAGGCTCAGTCGCCCAGTTTTGTTGCAGTTAGCAACAAATACGATACTCAACTCACTGTCTGAAGATTATAAGTAATTGAGTTGAGGATGGAGACCAAGACCAAAGATGTGCTTATGGTCAAGAATGGTGAAGTAAAGAAGAAGCGTGGGCATGGGAACACCAGTAAGGGAAAGGGCCAAGTTCTGGCTACCCTGAGTGCACCCAATGTTTATGATATAGGCAAAGGCAAGGGTAAAAAGGTTAAGCCTAACAGAATAATAACCGAGAATCAATACTTCAAGTGCCATGAAGTCGGTCATTGAAGGCATAACTGCCCGAAGCGTTACGAAGCAGATATAAACACCTCAGGTATTCGTGACTGCTTCAGATTATCACTTTCGCTTGTTAGTTTACAAGTGTGTTGACACCTAGAAGCAAATGTTTATTTGCAGGTGGTCATTAAAAGTGAAGTGCCCAGATTGCAAGGATCAGCATGCAAGATTACTTTTAGATATTATCAAGACAACTTTAAATTTTTCTTTCCAAAATTTGAATTTTTTGAATTCTTATCGGTTTTAAAATTTAAAACTATTGTCTTGATATCTTTATGCATGATATTTTGAATCTGTATAAATCAAATTAGACTTGATTCAAAATTAGATCCGAGATGTTGCCTATTACACTAACAGTATTGCTTCAATCAAAATAGTTTGAAGTAATGTATATGAAAACTGTCAAAAACACACGAAGTACTATAATTATAGGAATGTGTTTTTAAATAAAACATTTATGAGTAAAAGATTATGAAAGTATTTTATGATCAAAATTTATTACTCATATGTTTTAAGAAGAATTTAGGATATTATTTCAAATATCATTGATAATATCAGTATTTATAAAACTAGGAAAAATTCCAAGTTTCGGAATTAGGATTTAATATAATCCAGTTAAGTTTTATAAATGTTAAAATTCTCGTGTTTATTACTTGAAATAGAATTGACTAAGTAATCAAGTTTTGACTAAGTCAATAGTTAATTTTAAGTAATAGTTGGTTTTCATATAGGTTAGTGGGAGCCCAGGTTATTCTCTATCTAGTGCATGATAAAGAATAAAAGATAAAATTATTGATTTAGTATATATCTCGGAATTCATGATCCAGGAAGGATGTAAATTCATAAGATATACGAATCTATCTTTTAGTCAAAAGGGTAGAACGAAAGTTTCAAAGTCTTTGAAACTAAATAAGGTCATAATTGACTTCGAGAGAAATCAATAATTAAAATGTGTTGGAATAATTATTAAAGATATTAATTATCTTTCTAAAAGTGTCGTAAACACTAGAATAAATTTCCTGAAATTTGCCAGCTTGGTAAATGGAAATTTTATCTGATTTCAGGTAGAAATCATTCATCTACACAGCAACTAAGGGAAGTTGCAGTTTAAACTTTACATATTCAGGAAAACTAGGAGTTATTCCAGTGTCTCCAAGTTCATGGAATATGGTAAAGAAAAGTCTAATCTTTGTTTAAAAGTGTTTGCAAAACAAAGATTAGTAGAATCAAGTAGATTGTATCAGATGATACAAAACTTGTATTATTTTGGTTGTTACTTTGATTAATACGGTAAACATTAATCAAAGGGTTTAAACTGAAGTTAGGTGATACTTCATTTAAATCAGTATTTTAGTAAAACATTGAATAGACACCGTAAAAGTAATTAAGAAATGCTATTAATTTTGTTATTATTACAGAGTGTAATATGGACTATACAAAATTATTTTCTTTATCACTTTTATATTTTGCATGTTTTATGATCCAGGAATGAGACTAGTTTCCAGTCTTTCATTCGAAATTTGTCCGTGACAACTTATCGTGGTGGGAACCCGTTAGGGCGTTAAAGTCATTGTGAGCCTCTGGGTAGTTATGATCAGTGGTTGAATAACAGCTACAAGCGTTGTAGACCAGGAGTTGCACAAATATTTGATAGAGTAGCGAATATCGGACGTGATCCGCGGTTGAGACTACTTCTTGGATTTTGTCATAAGTAGAATCTCACAGTGGTTGTCCCTATCACCTGAGGTATCCGGTTTGATATCATGAGGACTGCTGGATACTTAGTGCGTTCAACCGCTACGCCGTAACAGGGTGGCTATAAAGGGCGTGACTAGATTCAGCGGAAGCCGTGGTGTTAAATGCAGATATGCAAGATGGGATTTGCACCTCTTCTCCGAAGAGAGATATTTCTGGGCCCCTTGACTGACTGAATATACTAATGAAGTGCATGGCCATGCCCAAACGAACTGATTAGTTCTTTGTCGTTTACCTATCAGTAGAGGTCGGATAGTCGAGAAACAGAATCATGAGTATTTAGAGTTGACTTAATCCATGCTCATACTCATAGATGAAATATCGTGTTGCAAAGGGAAAAGCAAAGATATACCCAATTTATAAACAGTTGTTTCATTAATGTCATTTTCATATGGAAATTTTAAATCACCTATCTGGGTATAAGAGTTCTTGTAACCTGGTTAGCCTAAGCGCCTGTCTAGGGGCCTCCTTAGGTCCGTGTGATCAAGACGGTATTGCCAGCTTGCACAAGTGGGAGTCTGTTAGTAATTATGTGCAGAAGTTGGCAAACCAGTGATTACACATCCAACGTTACTAGACACTCGAGGGTCACACCTGTGAGGACCTGTAAACCGAATAAATAAGATAGTCCCAGTTTGGAGAGATTAAGGTTTATAATAGTTAATTATAAATCAGTTGGGCATTTTCCGTACTAAATCCCAAAGTTAAAGGTTTGTTAGTAATTATATATTTATTAGATAAATAAATATATAAGTTTATTAATTATTGAATTATATATTTATTAGCTAAATAAATATATAATAGGATAATAATTAATAATACAAATAATTATCTAGTTATTTTTCTTTAAGGAAAAGAAAAGAATATTTGCCAAAGATAATTATGAAACTAATTATGGAAACTGAGTTGTATGGAAATTCCTCCATATAAAATAAGCCTATGGCTTATCAGTTTTCATAATTCATTCCACCAAGAAAAACAAACCAAAAATTCTCTCCTCCCTCCTCCTTTGAAACCGGCGCCGATCCAAGAGCAAAACCAGTTCGGTTTTTGGTTCTTTGATTAATCCTTAGCTATTTTTCATCGTATCGGGGACTCATTCCTGCTAGAGGGATCTTCGTTTGGTCGATCACGGGTGGATCTAACTCGAGCATTCCAGGTAACACTCTAACAAATCTATTACTATTATAATTGAAACGAAAAGATCTGTGGATATTTGGGTTTTATATCCAAATCGCTTCCGCACGTATCAAACCAGTTAGGTTTGATTCGATAAACTTATTGATCAGTTTGATCACAAAGTTTTGTCGTGTATCTCATCCAGTTAGGATTGAAATCCACAGTTTTCTTCGTGTCAGTTTGATACGAGGAACGCATAAAAACCCAACAACATGCCACTAACATTGACCGCTTTCCCAACATACGCTCCACCTCTCGAGATATCTATCCGGCCATTCTCGAGCACCATCTTGAAACCACCTTTGTCGAACTTGTCAGTAGAAACCAACCCCTTGGGGATTGTCGGAACATGAAGTGCATCAGTTAGAACAACGGTGCGACCTCTTTTGAACCGCAATATTACATCACCAATACCCAACACATCAGCACGATGACCATCAGCGCAAACCACAACAGTCCCCGCAGGTGCGGGACGGTAGGTGTCAAAACAACGTCTTTGTCCGCAAACATGAATAGTGGCCTCAGTGTCCACAAACCATCCTCGAGCCGCCACCGCCCGGGTTAGAGAGGAAATCATGTAAACTCCTCCAAGATTCACATTTGCTACCAGATTGGCCACCTCTTCAACAGCATTCGCCACAGGTCCGGACTTTCGGTCTTTGCATTCCCTCGCATAGTGCCCCGTCTCTCCGCAGACGTGACACGGTCCAGATTTCTTAGGTTTGTTGTTGAACTTGGGTTTCTGATTGCCTGATCTCTTAAAACTTTGCTTCTTTGGTCCAAAATTCTTAACCTTATTTTGTCCCCATGACTGCTTGTTTTTCTGATTAGAACTCCCGGTAACATGATGCACATTCGAGATAGCCTTACCGCGCTTGTCTCGAATGCGGGTTTCCTCCTCAATGCGAAGGTGTTTCATCAGATCATCCAGACTAAAGTCCTCAGATTTGTGCATCATGCGTTTAGAGAAGTCTTTCCAAGATGGCGGCAGTTTAGCAATAATTGCGCCAACTTGGAAAAGCTCCACTATGGGAATGGAAAGCACATTTAATTTGTTGACTAAAACCTGAAGCTCATGCACTTGCTCCATGATAGGCTTGTCGTCAACCATTTGAAATTCCAGATATTTAAAAACAAGATACTTGTTAGTACCCTCTTCATGTGTTTTATATTTTTGTTCAAGTGCTTTCCATAATTCCCTCGGGTCAGAAATCGGAGAGTAAAGATCAAACAAGCGGTCACTCAAAGTATTTTTTATGTGCCCCAAACAAAGAGCTTCTGCCTCCTTTCGGAGTAGACGCTGCTTTTCCAGATCAGCAATTGCTCTCAGATCTGGTTGTTGCCCCTCCGCGGGAACCGGATTCTCAGGAATGGGGGGCAGATTGGGGTCCAAAATATGGTAAAGTTTTAGAAACATAAGCAGGAATTTGACCTTCTCGACCCAACGGGTATAATTCTGACCGTCGAAACGATCGAGTTTCACGATGTCCTGATTCATTAGGCGGAGGTTTTCGGAAGGTAGTTCAGACTCCATTGATTGTTTTCTGAAAGTTTAAAAAAAATTGTTTTACAAATCAGAGATTTAAAAACAATGAGTTTTTAAAAGCTAAACACCTTTAAGATTGTTGTTTTCAGATTCAAACAATCAAGATTTAGACTTTATGAAGACTTTGAATAACTCAAATTAATTATTTAATATTACCAAGTTATCTAAGAAACTGTATAATCCTTCACGATCATAACAGTTCAAGAAAGGTAGAATGAGAGTGTCCCGTTATCGGACTATGTAAAACGATACTCAAATTAAAACCAACCTGAAAGTTTGCTCGAAGTATGGAAGAGAGAGAACCGCACGGAATTGACTCCTGTCCTTAAAGGTGTTTACGTCGCGTAATCGCTGTCAGCCTCTAGACGTAACGACCCAGGATTAATGCAGTCGACGATCGGTATTTCAACAGCGATGAAAACCGAAGTTGGAAGAAGCAGATGACAGAAAACGAGAGAGCAAGAAAGAGAACGAGAGAGAGAGAGAGCTTTGTTTGCTGTTTTCGGATGATCAAAAATAACCTGCATGGGGCTGTATTTATAAGCCAACCATGCAGCTCTCAATCCCCAAAAACGTGGAGATAAGCTCTATCTGATAAGTAGCTTAATCTGGAAGAAATTGGATCTGATAAGGAAGCTTAATCTGGATGATAAGTGATAGAGATAATTATCCCACATGTTGGATAATCTGATCTCTATCTCTTTGGCTAAGCAATCTTATTCCAACTCTATCTGCTTATCAGCTAAGTAATCCGAACGGGTTTGGGTCGCATACCCGGATCTGAGATCCGTTCACCAAAAACAAAAGCTCCTCAGCTCCGAGCGACGGCGTGCGAAGTGCAAAGTGCGCCTACACGCGCCACTCGCGGGCACGCGGCTCGCGCTCACGGGCAAAAACTTGTTTCGAGTTTTAAATTTATACCGCAAGCGTACGGTGTGTAGCATACGGGTCGATCACAGGGAGGCAACGGAGTAAGCATAGATTTACCCACGGCGTTAGCTAGTTGCGCGAAATCAATTTCTCAAGGATTGGATTAACTAAGAAATTCTAACAAACCTAACTAATTAACTACACTAAACATAACAAAGACTAGAATTAAGCAAAGCTATAAAAGACAACTAAAACTAAGAAACGAACAAGACTCGACCAAATACTAAAATGAAAATCAAACAAAAGATCTAATTAATACTAATAACATAAACGAACCAAAAATACTAATATCTACACTAAATAGCTAAGTGGTGAAAATTGGATTAGGCTTTCAAAGTGAGTATTGTCCAAATCAAATGTCACTTTTGTCCCTCTTCCAAGGCAACAAAGTTCTTTCTCAATCGAAACCCGATTATTTCCATATCGAAAAATTCCAACAAGAAGCATTAGTAAGACAATTTATACCCAATTACTTAAAATATCTATTTCCATGATATAGTGAGAATCATCAATTGGTTAACCCAAGTCAAAATCAAATTTTCATTTAGATCTCAACAATAAATTCAACAATTATCGATTTATAATCATTTAACGACCCCTAACTTCCGTTAGTCGGACAATCAAACAACTATTTTACCGAAAACCATTTTTCAAGAAACCAACCAATTGATACAAATCAAGTCTTCACCAAAAATCACCTTAACCTATGAACTAAATTAACATAAAGCAAATAAACATAAAACTACTAAAAATCAACCCAATATTAATTGGGGGAAACAAAACTCTAAGCTAAAACAATAACCAATTTGTAAATAAAGCAACTAGAACAAGATAA
The DNA here is from genome assembly GCA_030169165.1 of Centaurea solstitialis. NCBI lineage: Eukaryota > Viridiplantae > Streptophyta > Magnoliopsida > Asterales > Asteraceae > Centaurea > Centaurea solstitialis. The sequence continues at coordinate 3,701,941 of CM058042.1, read as the reverse complement.
ACATAAAAACCCTAAATCTAAAAAGTAAGAAACACAAAATTAATGGAAGAATCAAGATCTATAAACTAATTACTTGCATAAAATGAAAGTTAACTACTAAAACTCAAGAATCTAAAATATAAAAACAAATTAAGAAATAAATAAAAGATAAAAGGATAAGAAGATACAATTACTCTTCAATGAATTTGATCATTGTTCAAGTTGAACTCCAATCATTCTCCATTGTTGCCCAAGAGAGTTGTAGCTCCAAAATCCCCAAAATAAAATCTAACCTAACCTAACCTAATCTAGAGAGGAAACCCAAGAAATAATACTAACAAAAATGGCTTCCTCCCCCAAAAATGAGGGGAGCAAAGAGTTTATATAGTTGGGCCCAAAAGGCCAAAAGGCCAAAAAGCCCATAAAGAAAAGTAAAGATAATTAGGCCCAACTTCCAATCTTCATCTTCCAATCTTCATCTTTTCCGCTATCCACATCGCTTGCACTTCTTTTCCTTTCGCTCTTTCTCGAATCCACGCACACCTGCACATTAGAAATAAAACTCGCCAAAAACACGGAAATACTTGCCAAAAACATGAATATACGGACAACAAAGTAGTAAGCATCGAAAAGAGAAAAACTATACAAAAAGGTAAGAAAAATGCATGAGACACTCGAGAATGGAATTAGAAACGAAGTAAAATAAGATGTAAAAATATAATAAAAACGTGCAAAACACTAGGCGCGCGTGTGGGGAGGACCTACTTGACCCCCACCATTTGGTTTGAATTATAAGGGATGGGAATCCCTTATAAACCCACCTAACTTTTCTCCTCCTTCCTATGTGGGACAAAGTAAAACTTCCCAACATTCATTTTTCACATAAAAATTCCAACAGATAGTGTTATTCCACATACTACCAAAGCTGTCGGCCAAATCCTTGTTTCGTTTCAAGTGTATTTGCAAGCAATGGCGGTCCTTCCTAGCAACACCCTTGTTTGCCAATATCCATCTCCACCATGTAACCACTGTCGACCGCCGCCGCCATGAAAAAGTCCTTTTCTTGTGTAGTAGTTTAACATCAACAAGCAAGTTCCGGACCATTAACTGCGAAGATGGTTTGCTTGCCAAGCCTCGTTGTTACCCGTTCGCAGGCTATGCTTCGATTCTAAAATCGTCTATGAATGGACTGGTATGCGTAGGCATACAAAAAAACAGTATTGACGACGAATTCTCTGATATAATACTATGGAATCCTTTGACGGGTGAGTATAAGACGTTATCTAAACCCATTGATACAAGATGCTACAGCAGGTACTCAATGGTATTTGAGTTGTATTACACTTGTAGTGATGATGACTACAAGATTCTAAGTATTACCACCGACCGCAATGTTTATATATACTCATTGAGATTCGACTCATGGAGAAAGCTAGAGTCAACACTAGATTATGAAGATCGTATACCGTATGCTGGTGATCATAATTTGTTGGATGAAAAACTACACTTCTTAAGGCCACTCGACACAAAGGGACGATGCATAATTATAAGGCTTGACTTGAAGACGGAAAAGTTCACAAAGATACCGGTTCCATATGCTTATGAGCATAAGGGGTTGAGTTTGACGGTTGTCAGAGGGTGCATTGAGTTGACGTTATTTTTAGGGTCATTACTGAGATTATGGATGATCGAGATGTGGCGGATGAATGTAGATGGCGATTGGATAAAGACGGGGGCTATTAGTTATTCACACTCCCACAACCAACTAACAAAGTGGTGTTTTATGAATCCGTTGTCGATTAATGGAAATTGGCTCGGGTTTTCGAGAAACGACATCTGCAAAGTAGATCTAGAGAACGACATCGAAGAAGACTTGTGGTTAAACATGTATCGCTACATCGATGTCCTTCCGCGGATATATATCGAGACTTTTGTGTCACCCAATCCATATACTATTAATTAAGGGGAAGGCTAATGGCATCTTTATCCATTGCTAAGTGCGTGCACCGTTGTCAAGTGATTATCTCTTTACATGTATCAACACCGAAACATGTGTTTTTATGTCAAGTGAACCTAATTTTGATATTAATAAGGGTGTTTTTAGCATTGTTCTTAATCAAAACCTTCCTTTAATTAGTTTTAATTGCTTTTGTTTCTTATCTCATTCATTTGTAACTTTCAATGTTTTGTTTATTAATTTTTAATATTAACTTCATTTAAACTATTTATTATATTTGATTCATTTAATATGTTGTTGCATATAAGATTATATATGATATACAAATTTAGCGTTATAAATCATGTCTTAAGAAATATCGTAACCCATGCCATAGCTCATGCTTTTTAGGATGATTAAGCTTGTATATCATATATAATATCACACTTTTCGTTTGTACATGTTCATCTATATATAAATTGAATTAAAGTTTTAAATACCACCTATTTTATTAATAATTTATTGACTGGGTGACACACCCGATAAGATTTTTGGTTCTTATTATATTCATCCGGTAAGATAATGTGACTTGGTAAGCGCTTGCTAAACGGCCCTAACACTTATCTTACATCTTATTTCCTCCTTATATTTTGTTAGACCAAGGTTCAAACCTTCTACCATAATGTAAAACCAGCAGTCACCAAAATAAAACCAGATAAAAGTATAGCTAAAGTAAAACACCCAAACACAGATCAAGCTGTGTAATAGCAATCACTTCAAATAAATATACAGAACATAAATTGTGACATGATGCACCAAATCTAATTTCAAATAGCCATGAATAATGAATTTAAAGATCTAGCCTAGTGGTTCATCCTATCACCCACATCTAGAAAATGCTTCTTAAACAAAATCTCGATTAGAAACCTAGAGCCCAAGTCCAAATCCAATTCAAATAAACATTTGAGGTCCGTCGGGTTACCAAACTGGGATCACGGGGCCCGTCATTCCTAATAATGTCATTCCTTCGATGCCAAAGGCCCATAAAATCATAATGAACTGATCGTCAATGTGTCTCGGGATATCCCTATAAGCATCCTGAATCCAAGATCGATCGGCAAAAGAAATTGCTTCTCCCGCCATGCTTTCCAGATTGTTCCAAAGGCCCATATTAAGTTATGGTAGGACAACGGACAAAAGTGTGCCAAAAGCTCTCTAGATTAGGCTCACATAAGGGGGAAATGGGACTTTCTCGCGAGTGCAAAGAAAGACGAGTGGGAAAAACGTCATGAAAAGCTCGCCAAGCAACACATCTAACTTAGTAAGGAACATTGGCATTCCATTTGCGCTGCAAGTTGCCTTCGACTCTTAGATGAGGGTTCGAGGCTGGTCGGTCCATAATTTGATCATGGCTACTATGAAGAGCATTTGCAAAAGTAGACCCAGAAGACACCCAAGACGATCTGTATTCAAGTCCCAACACGGTTGTCGTCCTTCCGCAGATATATACTTTTATCGAGACTTTTATCTCACCCAATCAATATGTTAATTAAGACCTTGTTCCTTCAATTCATTTTACTAGATACTTGATGCTTTTGTTTCCAATCTCATTCATATATGGAAATACTCTTTTTGGATCTAGATTAAACTCAATAGTGTTCTATAAATTGACACAAGAAAAGGGAGGATTCAAAAAACGTCCTATAAAGTTAGCTAATGTACATATTAGAACACTTTTACATACTACATAAAATTGTTTGATAATATAAAATTAAGTCATTTTAAAACAATCTATTAGAAATACTTGGCGTCTTATAAAGGCGACTTTGTTGCAGTGAAGGATTGCCAAAAGATGAGGGGAATTTGAGTTAAAAGTCATAGATCGAAACATTTCAAAGTAGATATACCTTAAGACAGGACCTCCGTGATATATGCCAATACGCCGCCATCCTTGTCCATCCACAGTGGTCACGACTCTTGCCAATGGTACCAGTTGGGACGTCAGCTTTCTACTATCTTACCAAAACCTTACCGATCCTTACCAATTCAACCACACTCATACCAATCTAAATAATTAATTAAAAAAAAAGAGAAAGGAGAGAGAGGGTGGGGTGGGGTAGTCTAAGAAGTCGGCATGACCTTGCTGATTTGTTACCTTGCCAAGGACCTTGGCGGTGTTGACGGCCTTGTTGATGCCCTTGACGATCCCATAGTGGATGGTCTAATGAATATATTTTTATTAACATAGTTAATGTTTGAATTTGTAAAAAAAATGCTTAAAAGTAATAATCTGTTAGTCGAGTACTTGATACCTCAATTTTCTTGTTTGCGTTACAAAGTCTTAATTCTTATCTTTATAATTTTTTTTACTTTGAAACAGTTAATTGGATACTAATATTGATAGTCTCTCACCTTTCATATGATATTTTCAAATTTACATGTTATTAAAAAAATATAACGATATTATTGATTTTTTAAAACCACATAAAATTATAGTATAATATTGATAAAGATAAAGAATAAAATAAAACATTGAAATTGATATTTATTATTTAAGAATAAAACAAAAATTTAATGTATCTTATATTACAGAAAATCATACTTGAGGATTCAAGACACATTTATAAGACCTTGTATAAGATAATTTGTTAGAAACCGGATTTTTATTTAAAAATAGATAACTACCATAAATAAATTACAAAATTAAATAAAGAAGTTGTTGTAAAGAATCTAGGGACAAACATAGAATTTTTATTTAATTATTTAAGGGTCCTGATATTGCCACCGCCAAAATTTATTCTTCCACAGCAATTTTTAAAAAATTACCCCTTTACCCTTTCTCTTTCCTCAAACCCATTAAACCTTTTTTCTTTCCTCAAACCATCAAACCCTTTTTCTCAAGAACAGATTAGGTTACGATCAGCCGAGCAAGGCGGTGAAGTGGTTGCTCAAGGCGGCGTCTACCTCCATTGACAAGCTTCCGTCAATTAGTTTCCGTCTCTTGATCCGTCGTTTTCCGGCGTCATATCGCACAACCACCGCCATAGCCACCACCGGCAGGTGTGTGAAGAGAATAAATCGACGAAAAACAACACCAATTTCGAAGATCTAACCAACCAGCAACAAAACAGTAACAATAATAATAATAACAGTAACAACAATGTTTCGAAATCTCCGGCGTGTAGTAGTACATCTGAGACGAGCAAGGGGTCTGGACTGTCGTTATCTCGATCGGAGAATCGAGTGAAAGCTCAAGAACGAGCTACAGAAATGACGTCGAAGAAGGAGAAGGACAAGGAGACTGATTCGGCTAGGGGTTCGGTTCGGAATCAGGTTAATAACATTTCGGAAAACGATTCGTTCACGGATGTCCTCACCGGCGGAATTAACGGCACCGCCGTCCGCCGTCCTAATCCGACGGCGAATCCGGAATCTAGGACGACTCCAATGGATTATTTCTTCAGCCGCTCTCCTCAACCGCCTTCAAGCCACCTAATCGAAATGCCACCATTCAACCTTACCGCCGGAGATAACCACCACCACAACCGCAATCACCAGCAGGACCACCACCATTTCTCCTTCCTGCAGAACAGTTTCGCACTGGCGGTGACGACGACGGTCGGTGGTGTTGGTACCATTTCCGGGCAGTTATCAAGGTCTGGCAAGGAAGAAGAAGGGTTTGAGGAAAGAGAAAAGATTTGAGGAGAGAGAAAGGGTTTGATGGGTTTAATGAGAGAGATGGGTAAAAGGGTAATTTTATAAAAAATTGTTGTGGAAGAAAAAAAAAGTGTCCTTGGAAATATCAGGACCCATTATTTAATTATTTATCATCTAAAGATAGATTAGAGTTTTTGAAATCTGGATAGCAAAAATCCATACCTTTAAATGAAACAAATAACAATACTAACCATAAGTTAGAGAATTTTCACCACCCATAAATCAAATAACCATTATCAACTTAACCAATTTATATACACCAAATTGGTATCGTAGAATTAACCTAAGAACACCATGGCCGACCGAAAAAAATTCACACCTCCGGAGCTTTCTCCGAAGATAGTGTTATTCCACATACTACCAAATTAAGCAGCCGGCCAAGTCCTTGCTCCGTTTCAACTGTGTCTGCAAGGTCCTTCCTAACAACACCCTTGTTTGCCAACATCCATCTCCACCATGTACCCGCCGTCGACTGCCACCGCCATAAAGAATTAAGTTCTTTACTTTCATGGCAGACCATGCGACTTCCGGACCATCGACTGCGAAGCTGGTTCACGCACCAAGCCTCGTCGTTACCCTTTTGCAGGTTGTGCTTCAATTATAGCATCTATTGTGAATGGGCTGGCATGCGTAGGGCATATGGGAAAACATCAATGAATTCTGTGATATAATATTATGGAATCCTTTGACGAGTGAGTATAAGACGTTATCTAAACCCATTGATACAAAATGCTACAACATGGAGGCAATGGTATTTGAGTTTTATTACACTTGTACAGATGATGACTACAAGATTCTAAGTATTACCAATGACCGCAATGTTTTTGTTTTTGTTTTTTTTTTTTGGAAAAAGGGGACAGAACCCCTGGAAAAAAAATTATTAGAAAAAGAAAAGAGTACAAACCATACTAAGGACCCAACAAGTTAGGGACTCAAAGCCGGACAAACAAAGAAAACCACCTAGTACAAAAAGGACTAGGAACAATCCCAACAAAATAACATTACTAAACTAGCTCCGTAATACCGGAATCAACTGACGATCAGACTCTGAAATCAACTCACATTGTTTGAAAAAGTAGTCCACTTGCTTTTCCGTCCACATACCCAGCCCTTTCCGAGTAGGCCACCTTTTCTCCGCAATCTGGCGGTCAACTTCCTATTTTTGTCTCAACCAAGTGCCATAAGGGGTTTCCTTAGCCATATCATCCATAAAACCGCCTTGGTCAGACGAAACCTCATCATCAGACTCGCTCTCATCACCAACGTCATTCGGAATCACAACCCTTTCCGAAAGTGTAAAACCACGAAGCTTCCCATCAAGTTCCTTACCATATACTTTTTCCCATCTTCCAATGAAGTAATCCAGTTTTTGTTTAGACCATGAGTTTACAATCACAGGTTCAAGACCCACCCCACGATTCTCTACAAAATCGTCAACCTATTTTTTATCTGCAATCCATTCCGAAGCCTCTTCCAACACAACAAACTGATTAGATACCTTAATAGGGGAAGGCATCTTTTCAGTCTCAATCTTAAGCACCTTGGAAGAGGTATCATCCACCAATTTTGCCTTACCCTTATCAAGTGGATCAATGGAAGGTTGGGTCAGTTTATGAACATACCTTTGGTTGATTTTAATACCAGTATTAAAAGCAACCTTGGGCTTTTGACCACCAACTTTCAAGGGGGCAATTTTTGGTTTTGGTTTAGGTTTCCTTTTGGGAAATTTAAACCCATCATCATTAACCTTTGCCTTAGAAGATTCACCAATACAAGATACAGAAGGCAAAGGTTTATCAATTTTCAACTCTGCAACAGTGTGGGGCCGAGCTAGGCAAGCCTCCAAATCATGCCCAAAAAGTTTACAAAAGCTACATCTTTTAGGCTTCCAAAGAAACTTCGTACGAAACTTTCTTAGTTTGCCCAAAATAAGAGTATCAATCTCCGTGGGCAATTCAAAGTCCGCAGATGCATTAACTAAAACTCTAGCAAAGTTGGTTCTACCGGCTTTAGTTTCACAAATCTCATCAGTGTATCACTGTATCTATCCACAGAAATGGGTTCTCCGACCACACTAGCAATGTAACTAATGATCTCATAGTCCCACACATCAAGAGGCAAACCATAAATATTAACCCATAAGGGAATCTTTTTAGGTTCAGACTTGTCAAAACAAAGCCCCGGTTGCCACTTTTGAATGAAGATGGGCATACCATTAAATAACCAAGGGCCATTTTCAAACACAAAGTTCAATCCTTGTTCAGAATTAAACTTAAAGAAGAAATAGCCTTGATCATTCAATATAACATCAGAGAGGCCATAAGATTTGTTGGAATAGATGTCCAACGTCATAACTAATTACTCATGACTCTCCATTAATAGCAGGGTCGTTTTTGAATTGCCCTCAATTGTCCAAGGTTATTAGAATGACCGAGAAAGAGAGAGATAAATAGTTTATTAATTATTATTTGATAATAATTAATTAGAAATTAATTTGTAAATTTTATAGAATTAATTGGAATTAATTTAGATTTAATTTGTGCCAATTAAAGGTACAATGGCCAATTGGTTATTCTTTGAAAGATAAAGGTTATCTATAAAAGAATAACTTGTTGCTTTGGCCCTAAGCAAGGGACAATGGGTTATTCTTTAAAAGTTAAAGGTTATATATACAACTTGAGTAGTTGCTTTGGCCCTAAGCAACTCACCACTATAAATAGAAGTCCATGACTTCATTTTCAAACACACCAACTCAAGTTTCTTACTTGAGTTCTCTCTTCTCTCTTTGCTCCATTCCTTGTGGGTGCTCGTGTTAGTAATTATGTGCAGAAGTTGACAAACCAGACTACACATCCAATGTTATAAGACACTTGAGGGTCACACTTGTGAGGCCTGTAAAACGAACAAGTAAGATAACTCCAGTATAGAGAGAAAAGATTTATAATAGTCAATTATAAATCTATTGGGTGTTTTCTGTAAGAAACTCCAAAGTTAAAGGTTTCTATTATTAATTAAACAGGGATTATATATTTATTAGTTAAATAAATATATAACTGGTTTTAATTAATATTTGTTATATATGGTAAATATATATATTAGTTAAATATATATATGGTAATTATCCTGACTAATATATTAATTGTATATATGGAAATAATCTTTCTTGGTGAAAAAGAAAGAATTATTTATGGATAATTACTGGAAAAAGGAAACAGAATATGATACAGATACTGTTTGTATCAGTATAAATATTCGGTCAAGGCAAACCCTTTTTCATTCATTCATTGATTCCAATAATCAATTCCCACAACCATAGAAACCTAGAATCTCTCTCTCTCTCTCCCTCGTAATCGACGCCAACAATCAAGCCGAAGGAAGTTCGGTTTTTGTTCGAGTGTTCGGGAATTCGGAGTTGTTGATCGGCTAGAAGATCCGTTCGTAAGGCTCATCACGGGTGGATCAAGCTCAAGCAATTCAGGTAAGCTTTCTAAACCCCGGATTATATAACTGTTTAGATAAAACAATAAAAAGATCATGTGCTTTCGGGTTTTTACACAATTATGCTTCCGCTGATCAAACCAGTTTGGTTTGATGTTCGAATTAACAGTTTGTTTTTCGAACCGTGACTCGAACCAGTTTGGTCCGAGGTCCACCAAAAACCCAACAGTGGTATCAGAGCATTGGTTTTTCTTATTGTTTATCTCGTTTCTGTTTGTATAAAGTTTTAATCTTTATCAGTTTTGGGTAAGGATTAAATCTTTATCTGTTTGTATAAAGCTTTAACTTTTATCAGTTTGCTTAAAAGATTAAATCTTTATCTGTTTTAAGTTTTATCAGTTTGCTAAATTTTATCTGTTTGTATAAAATTGTTTTATCTGATAATCCTGATTTTTATCTGTTCATTTATAAAATTGTTTTATCTGATAATCCTGATTTTTATCTGTTCATGTAAAATTGCTTTATCTGATAAATCTTTGAGATCCGTTATAATTGTTTTAGTTGAATAAAGTTTTAATTTTTAACAGTTCGTTTAAGAATTAAAATTTTATCAGTTTGAGTACATTAATCTTTATCAGTTTGCATAAAGATTGATATTTATCGGTTTAAAATTAATCTTTATCAGTGTTGTATCAAGATTGATTTTATTAGCTTGTATAAAGTTTGGATTTTTATCAGTTTAGGTAGAATTCATCTTTATCAGATTCAAAGTTTTATCTTTATCAGTTTATCGCATTATTGGATTTTGTTATAAAACCACGAATCGCAACCAAAACTCGATTGCCGAAAATCGGAACCGCGATCAAACCACCAGTTCGGTGGTGGTCACGGCAATCGACGGCGGTGGCATCGAAAAGCCACCGTAGTGATCGTTCCCCGGCGAATGGCGACAGTGGTGGCATGTTTTTGCCGCTGTTGTCGTCGCACCGCTACGACGGTGGCGCGTGGTCGTTTGTTTTGGCACCAAAGCCACCAGGAACCGCATCAGCGATGGTGGCGGTGACAATCGACGGCCGAGACCAACCACGGCTGGCTGCCTCACGGCCACGCCTAGCGGTGGCGGTGGTCGTTTTTGTTATGAAGCCGGAACCACCGAAGCCACATAAGTGGCGATGGTGTGCGGTGGCTGACCGAGAGCAGCGGCGGCGATGAAGGCGTGTTGCTGTTGTCGTCGTGCGCCACCACCAACGGCGGCGGCGGCCGATGAGGCCAAAGCCCCCTCTCGCCTGATGGCGACTGCAGCGGTGGTGAACGGTGATGGTGTTGTTGTTGTTTTCAATCGCCGACTGGGGCACGGCTGGGGCAGTTGTGACCCGGCGACCGCCGGCCGCCTTGGGCAAACCCTAGGTGGCGGCGGCGGTGGTTTGTTCGTTTCAATCATTGGCCAACGATGGATGCTCGGCGGCCAAATCACGTATGGCGATGGCGGCACTTTGGTATTGCCAATCGTCACCGGGTTTGCGGTAACCAAGCCCAAAAACTTGTCGTTTTCGATAATGGGCTTAAACCATGGACTTTTGGGCCACGTTCTAAGCCCAATAAGGTTTATCGGGTTTTAGGCTTTTTCCCAAGACTAATTTCATAAAATTGTTTTAAGGGATTTAATTCTTAACAAATTTATAAAATTGAGTTTTATTAAACCAATTTGTTTTGACCAGTTTTGGTCAAATTGGCCCGATGTCTTTTTCGACTGTCTGATCGAATAAATGACACGGTTCACGGGCCAGTGTTTAATGTTTCGACAAGTTCGTTCGGAACGGTTGGTTTAAACAAGATAATTAAAAGCAAGTATTTTAGAAAAATTGGTTGTGTTTTATGAAAAAGGATTTATAGTATATATAAATCTTGGAGATTTTATAAAAGATCAATTTTCAGATTTAAAATATCAGTTTTGGTTTATAAAACAGTTTGTTTTTATAAATCAGTTAATACCATGGTTTATGATAAACAGAATAATTTTAACGGATCTAGTATTTGTTTAATGCTTTATTTTATATGCTTTATTGCTCTATAAAACTTGCTTGGATGTTTATATACATACATCAGCTTAGTATATATATAGTAATTATGGAGATTGCCAATTTAGACGCTTAATCTATTTGGAGAAACCTGCGTGACACTTTCAACCCTGGAAACTTGCAAAATGACCTTTAGGATAGATTTTTCTTTTTCTTTTCCCGGAGTTCCGTCAAGAGATGCCGAGGCCAGTGGGAGCTACGCAAGGAGATCGGAGCCACGCGGGAAAACGGAGGAAAATAGTTTTAGGACAATTTTGATCCTTTAGGAATTAATTGGCAAATCAATAATTGCTTGTTTTTTGTTTCTTTAACTGCATGATTGTGATTATTATGCTTGCTCGTGATTATTGATATTACATGCTTAGGTTTTATCAAATGTTTTTTAAAATTAGGTCTTATTTTATAAAACTAGTTATATCACGAGGTTGGTTTTAACAACCTAAAATTACCATTTTATGAACATTTTTAGATGGTAAAATTATTTTTAAAACCATTATAAGATTGTTTTCTTATAAGAGGCATGCTTTTAAAACAGTTAGTTTTATTAGCAAGTAAGTTTTAGAACAGTTAGTTTTAAACATCGGTTGTTTCTTAAAACAGTTAGTTTTAGAACAACAAATGCCTTTAAGACAATCAGCTTTTAATAGCGATTTTAAAAATACTGGAAATTTAAAGTTTTTCAAAAACTTAGTTAAAACCCATAAAATCATAGATCAGTAGTGCAACCCATTTGTGGACACCTTTGGCGTAAGGTACGTTGGCGCTCGAAGGAGTCGAACCTTTAGCACCCACGTTCAAACCCCAAACTGAAGGGGATGAAAAGACTCTGCGATATCGGGTGGTACCGACCAGAGTACATCCAGTTCAAAATGGTGAGATCTATTTTGGTAGTTGTTACAATTCACCGGGTGGTACCGGGCCAAAGAGCACTAAGAGGGACTAAAACATGTACGGTTTTATCCGATGTCCCGAAAAGATCTAGGAGTCATGTCAGTTAGATATGATTGGTAAAAGTCCTTACCTACCGAAATAGTACGGGCCTGGTGGGGCGTGAGCAAACCGCGCATCAGGACGTATGAAATAAGGATCCTAGTCCGATAATTATCATTTTAGGGTTTATTGATATTTATTCGGAATCGTTTATTCAAAGGTACCAAAACCAAGTTTTTTAAATGTGTAGATGGCAAACACGGTTACCAACACCAATAACCTTTCTCTTCGCTCGATCCTAGAAAAGGACAAACTCACTGGTCCAAATTTTCTCGACTGGGAGCGCAATCTCCAGATTGTGCTCAGGCACGAGAGAAAGTGGTATGTCCTAGAAGAACCTCTAGGTGAGGCCCCACCAGCAAATGCCAGTACGGCAATCAGAAATGCTTATCAAAAGCGTTCGGATGATTTGCTGGATGTTGGCTGCTTGATGCTTGCGACTATGAGCCCAGAACTACAAACAGGGCTCATGAACACTAATGCTTACGACATGATCCGCCAGCTGAGGGACATGTTTCAAACGCAAGCTCGCACAGAGCGTTATGATGCCACGAGAGCTCTAAACGCGTGCAAAATGGCCAAGGGGACCTCTGTCAGTGCCCACGTCATGAAAATGAAGAGGCTACTTGACCACCTAGAGAGGTTAGGTCACCCAGTTCCGTTGCAGTTGGCAACGGATACCATACTCAATTCATTGTCCGATGATTACAAGCAGTTTGTGATTAACTTTAACATGAACAACATGGAAAGGAGCATAGCTGAATTGCACTCCATGTTAAAAACTACTGAGCAAAGTATGGGGACGGGGACCAAGACCAAAGATGTTCTGATGGTCAGGGATGGTGGAGTGAAGAAGAAAAGAGGGCAAAGGAACACCAGCAAGGGCAAGGACCAGGTTCAGGTCAGCCAGAGTGTACCAAAGGCCGTTGACAATAGAAAGGGCAAGGGCATGGGCAAAAAGGTTAAAGTCAACAAAGCAAAGACCGAGAATCGATGCTTCAGGTGTCATGAGGTCGGACATTGGAGACAGAATTGCCCGAAGCGTCATGAAACAGGTATAAACACCTTGGATGTTTTATGACTGCTTCAGTTTATCATTACTACTTGTTAGTTTACAAGTTAACTGACACCTCGAGCAAATGTATGATTGCAGGTGATCAGGAGAAATGAAGTGCCCGGGTCCTGAGGATCAGACAAGATTTCTTTTAGATATTATCAAGACATTTTAAGATTATTTTAAAACATTTTATTTTGGATAGTTTTGAAATATTGGTTGTTTTTTAAATTTATGGGATTTTGGTATTTTAAATTTAAAATTATTGTCTTGATTTATATATATCTAATTTTATTTTGAATCTAAGTCAAGGTAGACTTGATTCAGTTTGTTGATCCTAGATATTGTCTACCACACTAACAAATATACTTCAAAATTTAGTAATTCGAAGTAATATATGAAAACTGTCAAAAACACACGAAGTACTATTTTATAGGAATGTGTTTTTGGAATAAAACATTTACGAGTAATATGATTATAACAGGTATATTGTAGTCAAGTTCAAATTACTCATATGTTTTAAAAGGGAATTTAGGATATTATCACAGATGACGTTGATAATGTCAGTATTTATAAAACTAGTAAATTCCAAGTTTTGGAATTAGGGATCTAATAAGATCCAGTTAAGTTTTATGAATAGTAAAATTCAAGTTTATAGTTTTTAAACTTATTACTTAAAAAAATTGACTAAATAGTCAAGTCTTGACTGAGTCAATGAAGCATTAAATTTAAGTAATAGTCAGTTTTCATATAGGTTAGTGGGAGCCCAATTTATTCTCTATCTATGCTTCCGATAAAGAATAAAAGCTATATTATTGATCTGTATTTCTAGGAATTCATAATCCAGAGAGGATAAGAATTCATGAGAAATATGATCTATTCTTTTAAGTCAAAAGGGTTTAGATCAAGAGTTTCAAAATTTTGAAACAATAAAGTCAAAGTTTTGACTATTAAGAAAATCAATAATTATATGTGTTGTAATAATAAAGATATTCAAGTATCCTTTTTAGACCATCAAGTGTTGTAGAACACTAGGATAAATTTCCTGGAATTTACCAGTTTGGTAAATGGAAATTTTGTCAGATTTCAGGTAGAAATCTTTATCTACACAGCAACTAAGGAAAGTTGCGGAGTTGACTTTACATATTCAAGAAACTTGGAGTTGTTCCAGTATCTCCAAGATTTAGGCAATATGGTAAAGAAAAGTCTAGATTTTGTTTAAATGTGTTTGCAAAACAAAACTAGCAGAACCAAGTTAAAAATTATTATTTAATAACTTGCGTTGTTTTGGTTGTTTCTTTGATTAGGATGGTAAACACTAATCGAAGGGTTTAAATTGAAGGAAGGTGATACTTCATTTAAACCAGTATAAGTACATATTGAATAGACACCATAAAAGTAACTTAGAAATGCTATTAATTTTGTTATTATTACAGAGTGGAATATGGACTATACAAAATTAGTTTCTCTGTTTCTTTTATACTTAGCATGTTTTTGATCCGGGAATAAAACTAGTCTAAGTTTTATTTGAAATTATCCGTGACAACTTATCAAGGTGGGAACCTGATAGGGTTTTAAAGTCATCGTGAGTTTTTGGGTAGTTATAAAACAGAGTAACAGCTACAAGCGATGTAGACCAAAAACTGCACGGATATTCGATAGAGCAGCGAATATCGGATGTGATCCGCTGGTTGAGATTACTTCATGGATTTTGTCATAAGTAAATCTCACAGTAGGTTGTCCTCAATACCTGAGGTATCTGGTTTGGAATCACGGGGACTACTGGATACTTAGTACGTTCTAACATCACACCGTAACAGGGTGGTCATACGGGGCGTAGCTAGATCCAGCGGAAGTCGTGGTGACAAATGCAGATATGCAAGAAGGGATTTGCACCTCTTCTATGAAGAGAGATATTTCCGGGCCCCTTGACTGACTACAAGAACTGATGAAGTGCATGGCCATGCCCAAACGAACTGATTTGTTCTTTGTCGTTTACCAATCAGTTGGAAGTCGGATAGTCATGAACATAATCTTGAGTATTCTGAGTTGACTGTATCCATGCTCATACTCAAAATTGAAATATCGTGTTGCAAAAGGAAAAGCCTAGTTATACCCGATTTATGAACAGTGTGTTTCATAAATGTTATTCTCTTTAAGGGACGTTTTATCACCTACCTGGGTATAAGAGTGCTTATAACCTGGTTAGCCTAAGTGCCTGTCTAGGGGCCTCCTTAGGTCCGTGTGGTCAAGCCGGTATTGCCAACTTGCACAAGTGGGAGTCTGTTAGTAATTATGTGCAGAAGTTGACAAACCAGACTACACATCCAATGTTATAAGACACTTGAGGGTCACACTTGTGAGGCCTGTAAAACGAACAAGTAAGATAACTCCAGTATAGAGAGAAAAGATTTATAATAGTCAATTATAAATCTATTGGGTGTTTTCTGTAAGAAACTCCAAAGTTAAAGGTTTCTATTATTAATTAAACAGGGATTATATATTTATTAGTTAAATAAATATATAACTGGTTTTAATTAATATTTGTTATATATGGTAAATATATATATTAGTTAAATATATATATATATGGTAATTATCCTGACTAATATATTAATTGTATATATGGAAATAATCTTTCTTGGTGAAAAAGAAAGAATTATTTATGGATAATTACTGGAAAAAGGAAACAGAATATGATACAGATACTGTTTGTATCAGTATAAATATTCGGTCAAGGCAAACCCTTTTTCATTCATTCATTGATTCCAATAATCAATTCCCACAACCATAGAAACCTAGAATCTCTCTCTCTCTCCCTCGTAATCGACGCCAACAATCAAGCCGAAGGAAGTTCGGTTTTTGTTCGAGTGTTCGGGAATTCGGAGTTGTTGATCGGCTAGAAGATCCGTTCGTAAGGCTCATCACGGGTGGATCAAGCTCAAGCAATTCAGGTAAGCTTTCTAAACCCCGGATTATATAACTGTTTAGATAAAACAATAAAAAGATCATGTGCTTTCGGGTTTTTACACAATTATGCTTCCGCTGATCAAACCAGTTTGGTTTGATGTTCGAATTAACAGTTTGTTTTTCGAACCGTGACTCGAACCAGTTTGGTCCGAGGTCCACCAAAAAGCCAACAGCTCGTGCTACACTTGGGTGGATATTCATAAGGATAATCTTGGACTTATTGGGTACAAACCATTAGAGGTAATCTACTTTGGTTACTACCTTCCTAAGCATCGTAGAATCGAAGTGTTCGAGTTCTTAACGGTTAGACGATCTTGTTTAAATCTTGTTGTTAATATCATCTACTATGATTCTTATCGGGTTTCGTTATATGATTATTGTCATTGTTTCCGCTGCCATGTTATTTATAGTTCATATAAAACCCATCAGTGGTATCAGAGCCGTTAGTTTGGTTGATATTAGCACTTGTTTAAATCTTGTTTGCCAAGTTTTGATGTATATATATATATATATGTTTGATTGAAAACTAGGAGCCATTATTTATTAAAATTGTTTTGGTAGTTTGGCTATTATCTCCTAACTTTTGATAAACATTTTTATATAGCAATTATACAATGTTCATCTAATAGTCAAGATTTCCGATATCTTGAGGATTACATGAAAGATTGGATAATTATGGCTATTTGGCAAATTAGAAGATTTAATAGGCTCATTTTAAAAGGTTTAAATTGAAAAGAGATTATATATGCATGTAATATATAACTTGTTTATTAATCATTATCATATGCCCTCATATGATTTAAGTTTAATTGCCTAGATTTAAATTGTCATATGATTTAATTTGACAATTAGGATTAATAGAATTGCAAATAGATTTTTCTGCATGTATTATTTATTGTTAATTATTAACATGTGCCCTCACATGATTAGAATGTTTAATTATGAATTAAAATTATCTTGTTCGGTTTCATGGTTAATTAGAATTAATCTGATTAAATAATTGGTAAGTTTTAAAATGTTTAAAATTACCTTATACTTATAAATTGTTTATATAGTATATAGTATAACATGAAGTTTAACACATCGTAGTTGGATCACTACTAGACCCACCAAACTCCTAACACTATGAGAAGGTACAAGGAGTCTGCCTATAAAATGGCGGCGAATGAGAAGGTTTTTTAAATGCTTTGCGTTTCCAACTCACCGACCTTTTGTGTGAAAGAGTGCGAGTTATCGAACGGATCCAATATTGTCGATGTTAAGATTAAAAGTATTAATCTATAACCTATCTCTAAAATAAATTCCCTTTTTAGATACACATAGGAAAATGTGAATATGTATGCCAATCCATGAAAACGCACATAACTTCTATATGGTCTATTAATGGAGCGTGTGTGGATAACCGGCACACTAATTTGAGACTATGATAGGCAAGGTGATGTGGCAATTCGTTTTTATAGTTTATTGATGGAGCGTGTGTGGATAACCGGCACGTCAATTTGAGAACTATAAATAGAATGAATATGCCAAAGCTGTTTTGCATGGTTAATTCACAATCTTAATTGTGGTCTTCGGCATCCCAGCCACAATAAGTAAGATGCATATCTGAGACTAAACATGCCCTTGATTGTACAAGGAGTCTCAAATGTTCTAGGAATTTCATAAAGATGAAATTGGCAAGTTGTATGCCTACCTAAATTAAATTCACATATAATTACGGCATCCCTCTTTATATAGTGAATGTTAGAAATTGGATCCTAGCCTTAATGTATTAATTGGGTAAATAATTAAGGATTATTTAAATATCACTAACTGAAATCACTTGTCTCATAGATGTCTGGAATCAATAATGATCTTCCTCCTCCTCCTCCTACTGCTCCTACCGGAAACTCCGGTTTCACTCTCCTTCCTATTCTGGCGAAGGAAAAGCTTGTGGGACCCAATTATCTTGATTGGATGCGTGCCCTAAGGTTGACCTTGCGCTATGAAAACAAGGAATATGTACTCGATGAACAAATCGTCGAAATCGACCATGACACTGCCTCTCCCGAAGAAATTAATGCTTACAGCAAGCATTGCACAAACTCTACCAAGTCATATTGCATCATGGTGTCCACCATGTCCTCTGAACTTCAAAAGATGTTCGATGAGAGCTGGGCATATGAAATAAATGAGAAGCTTCGCGAAATGTTCGCTAAGGGACAAAGACAAGAGCGCTTGGAGGTTCTTAAGGCCCTGAAAAAGTGTCAACACAGGGATGGTGAGTCAGTATGTGCCCATGTGCAAAAGATGCAAAGGCTCATTGAAAGACTCGAGAAACTGGATGTGAAGTTCGACAAGAACTTGGCCATTGACATGGTTCTTGATTCACTTCCAGATTCTTATGATCCGTTCATTATGCAGTTTCATATGAATGATGGTGAGACCAATATGATGCAGCTGCATAACCTTCTGCAAAGAGCTGAGGAAGGCATGAAGAAATCTCATGCCTTAGCAAGTTCGACTGATGTTGCACAGGTTAATGCCATTCGGACTGGAAAAGGGAAGAAACGAAAAGCCACTGCTCAACCCGCATGGAAAGGGAAAGCCCATGTTGGAGAGTCCAACAAAGGGTCAAAGAGAACGGTTAATCGAGTCATCATGGAACGAACCATGTCTAACAGGGTTCTATTTGACCGTTCTATTTGACTTTCCAACATGGTCCGACCACACTAGCAATGTAACTAATGATCTCATAGTCCCACACATCAAGAGGCAAACCATAAATATTAACCCATAAGGGAATCTTTTTAGGTTCAGACTTGTTAAACAAATCCCCGGTTGCCACTTTTGAATGAAGATGGGCATACCATTAAATAACCAAGGGCCATTTTCAAACACAAAGTTCAATCCTTGTTCAGAATTAAACTTAAAGAAGAAATAGCCTTGATCATTCAATATAACATCAGAGAGGCCATAAGATTTGTTGGAATAGATGTCCAACGTCATAACTAATTACTCATGACTCTCCATTAATAGCATGGTCCTTTTTGGGTTGCCCTCAATTGTCCAAGGTTATTAGAATGACCGGGAAAGAGAGAGATAAATAGTTTATTAATTATTATTTGATAATAATTAATTAGAAATTAATTTGTAAAGTTTATAGAATTAATTGGAATTAATTTAGATTTAATTTGTGCCAATTAAAGGTGCAATGGCCAATTGGTTATTCTTTGAAAGATAAAGGTTATCTATAAAAGAATAACTTGTTGCTTTGGCCCTAAGCAAGGGCTAATGGGTTATTCTTTAAAAGTTAAAGGTTATATATACAACTTGAGTAGTTGCTTTGGCCCTAAGCAACTCACCACTATAAATAGAAGTCCATGACTTCATTTTCAAACACACCAACTCAAGTTTCTTACTTGAGTTCTCTCTTCTCTCTTTGCTCCATTCCTTGTGGGTGCTCGTGCTACACTTGGGTGGATATTCATAAGGATAATCTTGGACTTATTGGGTACAAACCATTAGATGTAATCTACTTTGGTTACTACCTTCCTAAGTATCGTAGAATCGAAGTGTTCGAGTTCTTTAACGGTTAGACGATCTTGTTTAAATCTTGTTGTTAATATCATCTACTATGATTCTTATCGGGTTTCGTTATATGATTATTGTCATTGTTTCCGCTGCCATGTTATTTATAGTTCATATAAAACCCATCAAGATTTCCACATTCGTCTAGCATGACCGCAATGTTTATATATACTCATTGAGATCCGACTCATGGAGAAAGCTTGAGTCAATACTAGACTACAAAGATCGTATACCGTTTGCTGCTGATCATAACTTGTTGGATGAAAAACTCCACTTCTTAAGGCCACTCGACGAGAAAAATAGAAGATACATTATAAGGCTTGACTTGAAGACGGAAAAGTTCACAGATAGCGATTCTTTCTAGTTGTGGACATGTGCAGTTGAGTTTGACGGTTATAAGAGGGTGCATCAAGTTGACGATTTTCAAGTTATCAAAACCACCTAGATGGACGGTCGAGATGTAGCAGATGAATATAAACGGCGATGGGATGAAGATGGTGAATATTAGTCATTCGAATCCACGTGGTTTGATGTGGAAAGGAAATTTGATCGTGATTACCAAAAAAGGCTTTTGCAACGTAGCCATAGAGAAGGACACCAAATACATGTTAACACATCCCGCCGCCTACCTTGTGCTTCCGCCAATGTATATCGAGACTTTTGTGTCACCCAATCAGTTTGCTATTAACAAAGGAAAAAACTGATTGCAACTTTATACATTATTAAATCCACCTCTGTAAGCGATTTTCTCAATTAAGACGTTCCTTCCGTTCCTTTTCATTGCTTTTGTTTCATATCTCATTCAGTTGTATATTTTTAAGCAAAGTTTCCAAGTGGTCTTCAATTAATGCTAGATCCTAGTGATCGATGTACTTATGTATATAGAGGGATTTGATATCATAACATAACTTTTTAAGAAAATAAGAAAAACTTTTTGATATACAAAATCACATATGATTCACATACAAAAATCATATAAAATATACTTACAAAATCATATATATATATATATATATGATTCACGTACAAAATCACAATCATATATATGATTATATGACTTTTCCCGTGACTTTAAGTCGCGTGGTAAGTCGCTCACGTCCAAATTTTTTTCGTCACTATAAAATCATATATGATTTTATAGATAGGCAAAATATATCGTGTTTTCTTTGTTATAAAACGTTGACGATATCTACTTTCCATAAAATAAAACACCAATGCTTTCAATCTCTGTACATATTGTTTGCAAAAGACATCACCTTGGATAAAAGAATTTGTTAAGTAACCGGAATTTATTTAAAGTTATAATTAACATAAATAAATTATAAAACTAAATAAAGAAATTATTTCAAAATATCTACGGATAAATATATAATTATTTAATTATTTGTTATCCAAATTTTTAGATAAAGTAAGACTTTTTGAAATCTGAATAATAAAATCCATACCTTTAAATAAAACAAAAAACAATACTAATCCATAAAGTAAGATGATCTTCACCTTCCATAAATTAAATAACCATAATTATCAACTTAACCAATATCTCTCCTTTATATAGAGCAAATTGATACATTATTAGAATTAACCCAACAATGGCCAACCGGAAAAAAATCACACCGCCGGAGCTTTCACCGGAGATAGTCTTATTCCACATACTACCAAGACTACCGGGCAAGTCCTTGCTCCGTTTCAGGTGTGTTTGCAAGCAATGGCGGTCCTTCCTAAAAACACCCTTGTTTGCCAACATCCATCTTCACCATCAAACCTTTGCCGGCCATGAAAAAGTTTTTTTCTTTCAATCTTGTTCACAAAGCAACTTCCAGACCATCGACTGCGAAGATGGTTTAATCGACATGCCTCGTTGTTACCCGTTTAAAGACCATGATATATTTCCTGGGATTGTAGCATCTTCCGTGAATGGACTGGTATGCAAACCCAGATTATCTGATATGGTAATATGGAATCCTTTGACGGGTGAGTATAAGGCGTTATCTAGACCCGTTGATACAAATTGCTACAGCACGGATGCAATTGCGTTTGAGTTGTATTACAGTTGTAGCGATGATGACTACAAGATTCTAAGTATTACCCCTGACCGCAATGTTTATATATACTCATTGAGATCCGACTCATGGAGAAAGTTTGAGTCAACACTAGACTACAACGAGCGTATACCGTACGCTGCTGCAGGTGATCATAATTTGTTGGATGAAAAACTCCATTTCTTAAGGCAACTCGAGGGAAACATGGGATACGTAATTATAAGGTTTGACTTGAAGACAGAAAAGTTCACAAAGATAGCAGTTCCGAATGACTGTGCACATGCGAAATTGATGGGTTTGGTGGTTGTAAGAGGGTGTCTTCAGTTGATGATATTAAATGTGGAATCCAATGAAACATGGATATTCGAGACGTGGCAGATGAATGGAGATGGCAATTGGACAAAGATGGTGAATAGTAGATATTCACGCGACCGCAACCGCTGCCGAGTGCTGAGGTCGACTTGTACGAGGTCGTTGTATATGATGAGGAATGGAAAGTGGCTCGTGATGACCGGAGATTGCATTTGCAAAGTAGACCCACAGAACAACACCGAAGCCAGATTGTGTTATAGTTTCATCAAGACTCTCCTTCCGTATATCGAGACTTTTGTATCACCCAATCAATTTACTACTATTAATTAAGGGCATCCCACAATAGATTGTTAGATCAACCTCTATCAATTAGTGAATTTCTTGCTTTTGTTTCTTTTCTAATTCATTCGTATCTTTTTATCGTCTTATTTGTAAATTTTTAATATATAACTTTATTTAAATCGTTTATTGTATTTGATTCGTTCAGTACATTGATCCATATAAAATTATACTTGTGCAGCCGTATTGGATGTGTAATTTGTACGATGCATCGTAGAATTAAGAAAAAAAAAAGGGTAAACGTTTCATTTGCTATTTAACATAACCAAGGAAATCAATATATCATTGTCCCATATCATTCTTCATAGAACTAATTACTAATGAATTTTATTTTTTATATAAGAAATATCTTTTGTTTATATGCTGTAAACCTAAGATCCACACTTGATCAGAACTAAAATAACCAATTTGGTATAAAAGAATCTATTAGAACATTTAGAAATACTTGTCATCTTATAAAAGACAATTTAAATATTTGGCGTCTTATAAAGGCGACTTTGTTGCCGTGAAGGATTGCACGAAGATGAGGGAATTAAATTTGAGGTAAAACTTAGAAATCGGGACATCTCAGAATAGATATACGAGGACTCCCTATAAGAATCCTTACATGACTTATGAGTTTGGTGCACACATACTTTCTAAAGCAAAAGTACCATAAGTCGACTTAATGGTGCAGACATCAATGTCTAGTACGGATAAAAATTGTGTATGCTAAATTTTTCATGTGTCTTTCATGTCCGTCTAGAACAGGATGGACGGCTATTATCCAACAACATAAACAGTCCATAAAAAGTTAAATCCGTTTTTTGTGCAATTTTCTGCTTGGTTTCCTTTGTTTTCTGGTGATTGTATGGAAGCTTGTTGTTTTTGGTAGTTGGTTTAATAATATGTTGCCCTTTAAAAAGAAATTAGGATATTAATAATATAGTAAATTATAATATATATTGAGTAATAAACTAATTCCGTTCAAAAAAAGTAATAAACTAATTTGTTATTAACTATATAGAATTTTGTTTTTTGTTTTATTTTTTATACTAATGTATTTTTATTTTGGTAACAAAATTGTTAATTTAAATAAAAACATTTCTCAGAAATATCATTTTATTTTTAACAAATTGTGGATAAATTTAATAAATATACTAAAAACTAATAATTTGAAAATTTTAACCTTTAGGTGAGAAATCTGTTTGTTTTTGGCAACCGGATTTTCATCCAAACCACATTACAAGTTCGTAGGATAGTACCAGAAAACAAGCAGGGCTCACCATTGCCAAGATTTTTTTTAAAGGTTCATCCAGGCTTTGTCTAGACTACATCTTTGGCAATATAGAACAGAAATTGAAAATTAAGCCGTCTGAGACTAAGCGTGGCCACAAAATGCGCACGAGGGGATTCGAACTTGGGGTAAATGGGATACCATCCACATTCCCCACAGGCCTTACCGCTACGCCACAAGCCTTGTGGTTCACCATTGCCAAGATAGTGTATGTTTTTTTAAAGACTTATCTGGGGCTTTGTCCAGACTACATTCTTGGCAATTTTTACCAAGAGCTAAGACATGTTCCCCTGGGATTAATACTCAGTGGCCATCAATTGCGCACGCATGGATTTGAACCCGGGTGGGAGCTACCACCCTTTAAGAACTTACCACTAGGCCACACCTTGGAGGTTAAGATAGTGTATGTTGTCATAGAAGTCTAGTTTGCTTCTCATAAAGTTGCCGGGTACACCTAGATGAAGAGCTTAGGGGCGGCTGTTTGGTAGTTGCTAAATTGTTTGATGATAAATCATTAAAAGACTCTTATGATATAATGCAAAATGAAATATGGTTGTTTTATTGTTGAGAATGCATGAAGTAAGGGCACTTAATGGTTAAGGAAGGGCCAAGGTTTAAAATCATTCAAAAATATAACCCAACCCAACCCAACTCTTGTCGGTTGTTAACGTGAAAAACGTACAAAGTAGTTATCAACCGTTGGATAAACATTGATGCACATTAGGATGAATGCAAGAGATAAATATAAAATCATTTTTTTATATTTAATGTTAACCGGATAGTTAATTGTTAAGATAAACGTCAATTTACATAATATAATGAAAATTTGTTATCTTGGTAATAACTCTAGAAAGTTTAGGCTGCTTTGGATTTAATTGATGATATGCAATTATAGATAAATTAGGAGTTTTTGAAATTTGAATAACAAATCCATATCTTTAAACAAAACAAAAGACAGTAGTAGTTATCCATAAATTTAAGAGTAATCTCCACCTTCTATAAATCAAATACAATTATCAACTTAACTAAGATCCCTCCTTTATATATAGCAAATTTGGTACGGTAAAATAATTAACCAGACCATGGCCAACCGGAAAAACACCACACCGCCGGAGCTTTCACCGGAGATAGTGTTATTCCACATACTACCAAAGCTGCCGGCCAAGTCCTTGCTCCGTTTCAAGTGTGTTTGCAAGCAATGGCGGTCCTTCCTGGCAACACCCTTGTTTGTCAATATCCATCTCCATCATGTAACCACCGTCGACCGCTGCCGCCACGAAAAAGTTCTTTTCTTGTGTAACAGATTAGCATCAACAAGCAAGTTCCGGATCATTAACTTTAACCGTGAAGATTGTTTATTTGCCAAGCCTCGTTCTTACCCGTTCGCAAGCTATGCTTCGATTTTAAAATCGTCTGTGAATGGACTCGTATGCATAGGCATACGAAAAATCACCGACCACGAATTCTCTGATATAATATTATGGAATCCTTTGACGGGTGAGTATAAGACGTTATCTAAACCCATTGATACAAAATGCTACAACCCGAAGGCAATGGCATTTGAGTTGTATTACACTTGTAGTGATGATGACTACAAGATTCTAAGTATAACCAGTGATCGCAATGTTTATATATACTCATTGAGATCTGACTCATGGAGAAAGCTCAAGTCAACACTAGACTATGAAGATCGTACACCGTACGCTGTTGATCATAGTTTGTTGGATGAAAAACTACACTTCTTAAGGCCACTCGAGACAAAGAGAGAGTTTTTTTCACATTTGTAGTGAAAATCAAACAAATTAGCAAAAACAGGGTGGTTTTTTTTTGTTTTCAAAACTAGAGTGATCGGACTTCCAAAGTCCGAACACTTTCTCTACATAATCCACCTGTCATTCTCCCTGCAGGTCTAATAAAGAAGCCAAAAGAGTTCGGACTTTGGAAGTCCAACCTCTTTTACCTTCTGCCACACCACTGCTACCTTAATTCCTTGGTCAAATTCAAAATATAAGAAGTGATCGGACATGCATAGTCCGACCACTTTTTTCTTTTACCTCCTTGTCAAAGTTTTGTTTTTCATTATTATAATTATTGTTGTTATTATTTAAGATAACTTATTCAGCACCCAATTCAGATGTTGAAGTGTGCATGAAAATGCAGGAAAGATAATGGAGTGTCTTTTTCTGAAGGATAATTCATAGGTTTTGAGGCTGATAAGAAAAGACAAGAATTAAACCCAAGGGCAAGGGGGGATTACAGTAGAGTTGCATTTGATATATTCATGTTTTTGTTCAAATTATTTTTTTAACTGAACATGTTGTTTGTTTACAAATTGATATAGGTTGGCTTAGTTGAAATAGTTTCTACCCATCACCCTAAAATAGAGGAAATATATTTGTAAATATTGCCTACTTAATTATTTGGAAACCTTAAGGTTATGTTTGGAAAAAATAAGCTAGCTTATAAGCTAATACATGTTTGGATGGACCATAAGCTAGTTTATAAGTCAACTTATAACTTATAAGCTAACTTATTGAAACGTTAGTTGGAGTAACCTTTCAAGAGTTTTTTGTAGTTTTTTCCAATTATATCTTTATTAATATTAATTATTATATATCAAGATACAATTTCTTTTTGTCATTTTACATCCTCATAAGCTAGTTTTTGTCAAACGTTAGTTGGAGTAACCTTCCATAAGCTAACTTATCAGCTACTAGCTAGCTTATCAGCTATCAACTACTTTGTCAAACAGAGCCTAAATATTTTGAGAATCCAAGCACTATTTATTTTATATAGCATACACGCGATATATAATTATGATAAATATCTTTTAAGCTCATTATCATTAATACTATATAGAATAATGCACTTTAATGAACCTTCATCTTTGTAGTTTGTATTAGTTTTTTTATTCTTCAAATAAAACCGATTGTTAAAAAATTAAAAAAAAAAAAACATTTACAAAAGATAAGGTATTGAGATGTTGAAAAAAACTATTCAAATAAAATAGTGGATGATTATATGAAAAAAAACTATTCTAGAAAACTATGATGTAATTAATGAAAAAAAGTGGTCGGACTCTCCATGTCCGATCACTTCTTATAGTTTGACCAAAAAATTATGGTGGCAGTGGTGTTGTGGTGTCACAAAGTAAAAGAGGTTGGACTTCCAAAGTCCAAACTCTTTTGGCTTCTTTATTAAAGCTGCAGGGAGAATGACAGGTGGATTATGTAGAGAAAGTGTTCGGACTTTGGAAGTCCGAGCACCCTAGTTTTGAAAACAAAAAATAAACCACCCTAGTTTTGCTAATTTGTTTGATTTTCACTATAAAAGTGAAAAAAACTCACAAAGAGAGGATGCATTATTATAAGGCTTGACTTGAAGACGGAAAAGTTCACAAAGATAGCGGTTCCGTATGCTTATGAGCATAGATGGTTAAGTTTGACGGTTGTAAGAGGGTTCATTGAGTTGACGTTATTTGCAGGGTCATTAAGGAGAGTATGCATGATCGAGATGTGGCGGATGAATGGAGATGGCGATTGGATAAGGACGGGGACTAATGGTTATTCACACTTCCCCAACCAAATTGTGAAGTGGTGTTCTACGAATCCATTTTCGATTAATGGTAACTGGGTCGGGTTTTTGAGATCCGACATTTGCAAAGTAGACCTAGAGAACGACATCGAAGAAGACTTGTGTTTAACTCGCTACAGCGATGTCCTTCCGCGGATATACATCGAGACTTTTGTGTCACCCAATCGATATACTATTAATTTAGGAGAAGGCTAATGGCATCTTTATCCATTGCTTATAAGTGCATCTTTGTCAAGTGATTTTCTCTTTACATGTATCAACATCAAAACATGTTTTTTATATTTCTAATACACGAGTGGACCTGATTTTGATATTAATAAGGGTGTCAATAGCATTGTTTTTTATTAAGACCTTCCTTTAATTAATTATAATTGCTTTTGTTTCTTATCTCATTCATTTGTATTTTTCAATATTTTGTTTGTTAATTTTTAATATATAACTTTATTTAAATCACTTATTATATTTGATTCATTTAATATGTTGATGCATATAAATTTATATATGATATATAAATTTAGCGTTATAAATCACGTCCTAAGAAATATCTCACCCGTGATTTAGCTCATGTTTTTTAAGACTATTGTTAAGCTTGTGTACCATATATAATATCATACTTTTCGTTTGAACATGTTCATCTATATATAAAATTGAATTAAAGTTTTAAATACCACCTACTTTAATTAATAAATATATTGATTGGGTGACACACTTAAGACAAATTCCGGTAGACCATCGCCGAAAGTAAGAGACCGTATAAACGTCAGTCAATCGATTTTGCCGGAAGCGGGGTACCCTATAAACGCCAGTCAATCGAATTCGCCGGAACGGAACACGGATCAACGAATTTTGTCCTCTTGCAGGTATATATCAAAAATTTTGTGTCACCTAATCAATATATTAAGTACCACGTTCATTCAGTTCATTTTAGTAGATATTTGAATGCTCGTGTTTACTCCTATGATTCATTTGTCTTATTTGTTAACTTGTATCTCTAATAAGAGAGAGATGGTATCATGTCAACTTCTTATAATATTTTATTATTTTTCATCATATAAATACATATAAAGTTTTGTTTTAGCTCTGTTCCCTAGTTTCCTGACGAATAGGCTTTCCAAATGAATATTGTATTCCGACAACTCTTTGCGATGCTTGCAATCCTACTCCATACTCCCGAGATTCCGTTGTATCGGCCCCCATTCTCGAGAAGGCCGTTCGCTCCGTGTAAACTCTTGCGATGCTTGCATCGTACCCCAGCATGTAGTCATCTTCTTCGGTTGAAGCTTTTTTATTGCAAGATTGATTAATTCTCTTTACGTATTTAAATTTAACTATGTTACTGTTAGAGTCCCACATCGGCTAGACTTTGACCAAATCTTCACTATATATGTTGGAACCCCCCTTCTCTCCTCAAGGGCTCTTTTGGAGATTAATCTTGGGGTTCCACATATTCTAATATGGTATCAGAGCCAAGGTCTAACACTCTAGGGACTTACATGCCGGCACTCTCGTGCCCTCTCCTGGTCCTCTCGTGACCCTTCTAGGCTCTCTATCTAGCCTCTATTGGAGGGGGCGTGTTAGAGTCCCACATCGGCTAGATTTGGACCAAATCTTCACTATATATGTTGGAACCCCCCTTCTCTCCTCAAGGGCTCTTTTGGAAATTAATCTTGGGAATCTATTGGAGGGGGCGTGTTAGAGTCCCACATCGGCTAGACTTGGACCAAATCTTCACTATATATGTTGGAACCCCCCTTCTCTCCTCAAGGGCTCTTTTGGAAATTAATCTTGGGGTTCCACATATTCTAATAGTTACATCTATTGACGACTTTATATATTGAATGTCTACAATCTATTTAACGTAGCAACCTATTTATTCTTTGTCTTATACATACTATATCACCTAAAAGATACTATAGAAATTAATGTTATTGTTTAGGCCCTTGGTAGTGCCTCGGGCTTAGGTATGGGCTCGCCTAGGCTGTGTTACGCCCCGGTGCGGGCTTCATGGCGGGCTTTCGGCACAGGTTTGGCAACCTGCTCAGCCCACTCTATCACTCTCTTTTTTCCTCTCTTTTTTTATTGATATATATATATATATATATATATATTGTGGGTAGTGGTACTCCTATTTCAAGGCTTGTGGATGACACTAACGTGGCAACTCCGGCTTTGTGGAATTGTGGGTTGCGCTACCGAGGGCCTTATAAAGGGAAAAAAAGGTAAAACTTACAAAAAGCCAAATTTTGTATCAACTATTCAGGGACAATATTGAAGCTTGAAATTAACTCAATAAACATAATCGCCTATTAACTTATGACATTTTCCATGGATTGCGTGGAACAATTGGACCAAAAGTATTCTAGATACCAATACCATGCCATTGCTACACTTAGAGGGTGTTTGGGATTGCGTTTAGAAAAGGCTTTTTAGCTTGTCAATAAGCTAAAAAGCCTGTTTGGCAAATACAAAACTCCATTTGAAACTCCATTTGGAGAAGGAAGCAAAATGGAGTTTTCATAAGTTACAAAAACCCAACTTATTGACTTTATTTCATTCACCATCTCACACTATCTCAATAAGCTAATCCAAACACCATTCTAAAAACTCATTTTTCTCACCACCATAAGTCAATAAGCACTTTTGAACTTAAAAGGCAATCCCAAACACCCTCTTATAT
This sequence comes from Centaurea solstitialis, assembly GCA_030169165.1. Taxonomy (NCBI): domain Eukaryota; kingdom Viridiplantae; phylum Streptophyta; class Magnoliopsida; order Asterales; family Asteraceae; genus Centaurea; species Centaurea solstitialis. The sequence continues at coordinate 3,671,972 of CM058042.1, read as the reverse complement.
GTTATTCTGGAAATGCTCAATAAAATGAAACCACATTTATATCCATAAACTTACATCCAACAAATTATGAAAACATCATTTGATGCCAATGAGCATAAGATCATCATGAGCTAGTATTCCACATTCTTACGCAGAACCACCTCCGCCAGCTTCTTCAGCCCGGCCTTCTTCATATCCGGATCCGTCAACTCATACGCAGCCCTTTCACGCAGATCGGCAGTTTCCGCTACTTCCAGATCTCTTAACAGCTTCTGCTTATCGTGCTCGATTCCGACTCCAACGAACGTGTAGTTAGGATTCTTCAGAAAGTTCTTCAGGCCATCGGGGATCGTACCGGCTCTCCGGAGCTGGTAGATCAAGCAGGTTCTGCTGACGAAGAGCTGGAGGATGGCGACTGGATTTTGCTCTCCACGTTTGGTGTTCGGACGCCATTCGATATCGAGGCCGACGATGAGACGGTGGAGGCGGTTATGGTTCCAGTTCTCGACTCCTCTGATCCATTTCTCGGCCTTGTATGGACAGCTTGTGACCCAGGTTTCGAAGGGGACGTCGTATTCAGCAACGCTGTGTCCGTGGCCGTAGCAGACAACCGAGAAGTTCATATCTGTGAGAGAGGGAGAGGAGGAGGAGGTAGTAGAGATGGTAAGCGAAGAAACTCCAAAATCCGCCATGGATGGAGATGGAGAAAATCAAGGATACGTGCTTTTTGAAACTCTAAGAAAACGGTTATTGAAAAAGATTCGACCGGGGCCCTCCACGGCCCAAATTATATTATTATTAGCTCTGTTTTGACTTTTGATACGGATGCACCTTTCACCCGCGTGAACTCGAAAAAATAAACCAGCCTCGACCGATACACACCGCAAAACGAAATCTATGAAACCACGAACAAATTACCATTGGCCGTAACGTCCTGCCAGGTGGTGGCAATATACGAGCTCTCTAGAAAAGATTGAGGAGGACTTACACACTCTGTTGGAAAAACACGGGTTTAAAGTTAAGCTAGAAACAATGTTGCGACCACAAACACGAAAACGAGGAGATGCATCACTACCCAAGTACGGCCTCTCAACAGATTCCACCACTGAAACCGCGAGACATGGCTACCAAAACTACGAACAAACCCACGCGAGTCACGCATAACCGAAATGGACCATGACCCTACCAGCAGTTGCACAGTAGACCTAGAGAACTACATCAAGGAAGACTTGTGCTACATCGATGTCCTTTCGCGGATATATATTGAGAATTTTGTGTCACCCAACCAATATACTATTAAGAGTAAACTAGGATTTTCATCTTTGTGGTATGGTGTTTATAATGATTTTCATCCCTATAGTTTAAAAGATGCTTTTTCTATCCTTATGATTTGCATTTCGTTATTTTTTCATCCTTGAAAATGATGGTGTCAAAAAAGACCTTTAAGTAGGGTAGGGGGTGTATTATATTATACGTCTTTTAATTTTTAAAACTCTATTTGGATAGAGAACAAAAAGGGAAATGAAATAATAATCAAACGAATGAAAAAAGCACTTTTTAAACCATAAGGACGAAAATTGTTATAAACACCAAACCACTGGGACGAAAATCGTAGTTTACTCTACTATTAATTAAGGAGAAGGCTAATGGCATATTTATCCATTGCTTATAAACATGGTTTATAAACACCAAACACCCTTGTCAAGTGATTTTCTCTTTACATCATGAACATGGTTTTTTATGTTTCTAATGCATGAGTGTACATGGTTTTTTTATGTTTCCAATGCATGAGTGTACATGATTTTTTTGATATTAATAAGGATGACGATAGCATTGTTCGTGATTTTGATATTAATAAGGCTATCAGCAGTCATCCCTCCGAGCCCTTCGGGCTTCACTACCACATCAGCGTCACATCAGCTTTTCTCCAACCCTCTCTTAACTCTTTCATAACCCTCTACAACCCGTACCCAACCCTCCCAACCCTCTCACACACAACATACACACACCACACACATAAAAGGAGCGGCTTCTACAAGCCGTTTGGACTTCAGCCCGCCGAGCTCCAAGGCAACCCACCGGTACCCGCAGAACCCGCCATGCCCGGCGGGCTCAGCCCGCTCAACCCAGCGGTTCCGCTGCACATAGCCTAAGGGTGACAATAGCATTGTTATTGATTAAGACCTTTTTTAAATAAATTTTAATTGCTTTTGTTTCTTATCTCATTTATTTGTATCTTTTAAACGTTTTGTTTGTTAATTTTGAATATATAACTTAATTTAAATTATTTATTATATTTGATTTATGTTGATGCATATAAGATTATATATGATATATAAGTCGGCCATAAAAACATCGTGACCCACGCCGGGATCATGATTAAGCTTGTTTATCATATATAATATCATAATTTTCGTCTTTCTCAAACTAATGTTTTAACTTTTGTTAACTTTTCGTTTGATATATAGTATGTGTTTTGTACATACTACACGAAGTCAGTAAACAAAATCGCCTGTTAATTTATGACATTTACCATAGATAGCGTCGAACAATTGGACCAAAAATATTCTAGATACCATGCCATGGGACCATGGCTACACATATATGTTAATCTGGAAATGCTCAATAAAATGATACTGCATGTATATGTAGAAAGAAGTTTAAATAAGAACGGGACGATTCTCAACCACTCATCCAGCCAATAAAGACGGCTTTGACCGGATGACTCTCCTTTAATCATCTCCACCCTCCATGAATCGCGTCAATCCTCCGTGATCACGTCCACCGTAACCGAAAAATGTGGCAGAGAATCATCCTCGCGTTTTCTTAAATTGACATCGTTTCGTATGGACCCACCTCTATACAAGTATATGTATATCTATAAACTTACATCCAACAAATTATGAAAGATCATTTGATGCCAATGAGCATAAGTTCATGAGCTGGTTAGCCCAATGCCTACCAAATTCTCTTAATTAAAATCAATAGATTGATTCAGATTCAAGGATTCAAACAGATTTGTAAGAAATATAAGCAACCAAGGATGAAAAGCTAGTGTAATCAAGAAGATTTACTGCATAAACTTTTCACAACTAAAACCGGTACTAAAACTCCATCAACATTTATCCACAAAATTCTACTAAACCATCACCGATAATATCGTAACTTTTCAAGCCATAATCGAACCTAAAAAACGCTTAAAAGTGTTAACTACCAAAAATCCCCAAATTATATCCACTTCACAAACCCTAACCCTAATCATACCATGACTGCAACTGCCTCCCAATCGCAAACGAAACATAAGCATCAAGACATGCATACAGAACCTGTGCATCGGAGAGACGATCGTTGTCCCAATCGCTCATCCTCACCTTCAATCGCTTCCCGTAATCAGCATTCTTCCGCAGAACCACTTCAGCCAGCTTATTCAGCCCAGCCTTCTTCAGATCCGGATCAGCCAACTCATAAGCCGCCATTTCACGCAGATCTTCAACTTTCGTCACCTCCAGACCGTAATCTCTGAACAGCTTCTGCTTATCGTTCTCGATTCCAACTCCAACGAACGTGTAGTTAGGATTCTTCAGAAAACTCTTCAAAACGTTAGGATCGTGTTTATATCAGCTCTCTGGATCTGGTAGATCAGGCAGGTTTTTCCGACGAAGAGCTGGAGGATTGCGACCGGATTTTGCTCGCCACGTTCGGTGTTCGGACGCCATTCGATGTCCAGGCCGACGATGAGACGGTGGAGGCGGCGGTGGTTACGGTTCTCGATTCCGATGATCCATTTTTTGACCTTCGATGGAGAACGTGTCACCGAGGTTTTGAAGGAGACGTCGTCGTCGACGATCACGTCGTATTCGGTAACGCCGTCGCGATAGCCGTGGCAGATGATCGCGAAGTTCATCTCCATAGTAGACATAGTGAGCGAAGTTTCTCCAGAATCCGCCATTGATGGAGATGATCAAGGATACGTGCTTTTGAAAACCCTAAGAAAACGGTTATAGAAAAAGAAGCAGAAGGGTAGCGTTTCTTATACGCCTCCTCCACGTCCCAAATTATTGGTCTATTTTTATAACTTTCCAATGGAGGAAAATATATATTTTCAAAAAACTATATTAATATTTTTATTCCAATAACTATAACATATCATTCAACCAGCGAGATGTAGATAACAAGTTATAATATAGTTGCACAGAAGTGGGATGTTTTGACGTGTAGCTTATAAGCTAGCTTTTTGAAACGCTACTTTGAGTAGCTTATGAGAAGCTTATTGTAGCTTTTTCCAATATACCCTTATTAATATTAATTATTAAATTCAAATGTACCCTTTTTGGTCATTTTACATACTCATAAGCTAGTTTTTGCCAAACATAATTTGTTCAACAGCTAGCTTATCAGCTACTAGCAAGCTTATCAATCAACAGCTAGCTTATCAGCTATCCGCTAGCTTATCAGCTACCAGCTAGCTTATAAGCTACGCTTGCCAAACATAGCCTTAATCGTAATCTGAAGGCTAGGCGGGTGGTTTATCTCTCGCAAACCACTTCCTGGCTGTTGGTTGGATCTAACGATTTGTTTTGTTGTTATCGCTCCACCTAGTGCGCTAAAGCGTTCTAGTCTATCTCGTTCAAGGTAACTTCGGTTGTATTATGTAATTTTTGTGGGTAATAAAATCGTCTTGCCGTTCAAAAAAAAGTTAGTTAATAAATTAAAACTAGTTCAACGAGATCAAAAAGTATGATCACAAATGTTGCCAAACAAGGTCTTTATATGGGGTTAGATAATTAACATCTTTATCATTACATTATTCCTTTCTCTTACTTTTGTTTTGAATCAGTTGTTATAAGATTATGAAATTAAAATGTTTGGACTAGATGTGTATATAATGCTTGACGGTATATAATTTAATAAATTGTTAAAATGATTATCCCACAAATGTTAGTCAATCTTTTTCATTAACTCATTAATGTTCTTTTTCATATTTGTTTTTAAACTTGTTAGGCCATCCTTAACCGTACCCCTCATTTTTGTTGCCACATCAGCGCCACATCAGCTTTACCAACACCTTACCATACCGTACCAATCCATCCTTAACCGTACCAATCCATCATTAACCGTACCAATACCATACCCCTCTATTTAATTTATTAAAAAAAAGAAGAAGAGAGAGAGAGAGAAATAAGAGAGAGATAGAGAGAGGGGGGGGGGGTAGGGGGTGGGGGTGGGTCATCAACAAACAATCGGTACCTGGACACCGTTTTCTACCACTGCCGGCCTTCTACCGGTGACGCTCGATGGTGTGCACCGTCGGTACCGGCCGGTACCGACTCACACACCGTCCCCATTAATGATGGCCTTAGAATTATCTAGAGCATATTACTTTTGCGGTAATGCTTCTTTATTTATCATTGTTTACCAAATTTTCTGTTAAATCTTATATATAGACAAATTTATATGCTTAAATAAAACTATGTTATGTACTTTTCTCTCAAATCAACCGACATAAATAATCAATTTACCGTTGATATGAATCAATATTCTTTTTATGAATTGTTTTTCATTTTTCAAGATGGGTGATATTTCTCAACCACAACAACTAATATCTTAAAGAATTGGGAGGCCAAAAGGGTTTAAATAAGGGTTAATGACTTATATGAGTAACGAAGTTATTATTTAGAACAAATGTTATCATTTAACTATTTTTTTGTGCTCAATATACCATTGAACTTTTTAGGGTAAGAACTATTTTGTTTGATCACATTTTACTATTGAACATTTTTTGTACTCAATATACCATTGAACTTTTTTTAATTGTTCAAATGTTACCATTAAACTTTAATCTTTTCTTAAAAACCATTGTTTTTCATCTCTTCTGATTTTGAAACCCTTGGTTTTTGGAATCGATATAATTTGATTGATTGTCGATGTAAACTACCACAGAAAAATGTTTTACCAAATGAGGTTACTTAATTCTCGTCTTTTGTCATAATTTGACTTTTGGTGGTGAATGATGTGTTTGTCTTAGCTTAGATGATAAAAAGATGTGTATTTTTGTTCTGAATGAAGTGTTGTTGGCATGATTAGAACAAAAATGAAGGTCTCGGTAATCTGATTATAATGCACAATGTTTTTTTTATATAATTGGTGTGTCAAACAGCAGTCATATTGGAATAGGTTAAAGAAGCAATCAGAATTTTCGTTACTACCATTTAAACTGTGTTGGCTGAAGTATGCACTGAGTATCATAACTCTGTTCAGAATCTAATGAAAGAAAAAAAAAATCAAACATCCAACATAAATGAAACATTCATATCCCTTAGATTTCAATTACAAGGATAAAGATGGACTATGGTAACATTTGAACAATAAAAAAAGGTTCAATGATATATTGAGTAAAAAAAGTTTAATGGTAAAATGTGATCAAACAGAATAGTTCGTTACTCTTATAAGTCATTTAACATGTCATGTCATTGTCACGTGTGTTAAGTAATTGTCACGTAATACACTAACCGGAAAAACGGGTTATAACCGATCATAATGTATTATGTGAACACTTATAACGAGCTCAATAGTATATTAAGCACAAAAAATAGTTAAATAGTAACATTGGTTCAAAATGATAAGTTCGTGACCCATATAAATCATAAACTCTTTAAATAAACAATGGAGGTAACAAAATCAAGATCAAATCAACATAGATATAGTACATAAAGCAAAAGATACAATGTTTTTCAATTGTCTCTTGGATTTATGTATCATCCAACTGTTTGAATAAACTGTGGTGCAATATAATATATAAAGCAAAAGTAGAATCCTTTCCCTGGGATTTGCAGATTAGATTGATGGGATTAGGCATGATAGAGAGTTGTGAATGAGATCGGACCGGATGCCATTTTTTTAAACTCTTTATTTTTCAATAAGGATAGTTTTGTTATAATTTTGGATGAATGTAAATAAGAGTTTCTTACCTGTTGTGCCATTAAACTTTTAAGACAGGGATATCCGTCCCTCCCAACTTTACTGGCACATCAGCTTTTCTTCAACCCTCTCATTAATCCTCACAACCCTCTCACATACAACACGCACAACACACACAACACACAGCGACTTCTCACACCACAATCGGCTTTAGGAGACCGCTCCCGCTCCCAAGCCGCTGCCAGCGTACCGGCAGCCCGGCCAACCCGACGAGTTGGAAGCCGCTCAACCTATGCCGTTACGCACGGCCTAATTGAGTCATTAAGCTATGTTTGACAAACTACTAATAATCAAGTTATGTTTGATCAAAACTAGTCTAATTGTAAAATCTTCACAATGTAATTAAAATAATTTTTAATAATATAATTAAAAACACATTATTAACAATATAATATGTTAATAGATATAAACAGATAATAAGAAAAATTAAATAATAATATAAGGGGGTGTTTGGTTTGGGGAATAAGGGTTAAGGAATGGGTATGAAAATGAAAAATGTTGTTTGGTATGGTCATATGGTGTAATACAATGGAACGAAGCCCACTATATTATTTAGAATTTATTAATATGAAATTTTCAATTTATTTTTGAAAAGTTCAAACTAACCTATGATTTTTTCATAACCATTAGATAATACAGAACAATAAAATTGGTAAACCTCGTACCTTCTAATTGATAAATATTTTTTTAAATATTGTTATAATTATTTAGCATATTTTAACTATTTTAGAAATAAAATAAATATAACTTTAGTTTTTATGTGATTAATACAAACAATTTTAAAATTGCTATTACTATATTTGTTTTTTTTATAATTAAATATATTAAATAATAATTAAAAAATAGTTGATATAGCTAATAACAAATAATTGATAATAATAACTATTATTATATAATACATTCAAACAATTTATTCAAAATATAAATTAAATTATAAATTAGCTTGGTTCGTCATTTTCTGTCAATTGCCTGGAAAAAGTTTATTTGCTTAGAGAATAGTGATACTGTTATCTTTCTCATTATATTCAAGTTCATCATGATTTAAGTAAGCATATGAGTTGCTTTTTGACATATGGAATAAATTAGGGGGTATTTTTTTTTTTACCCTATTTATACCAACTTAATTAACAAAATGTCCTAAAAATACTCTTTTTTTTAAAATATACCCTAACTTCTCTTATAACTCCTCTTAGAACTTAGCCGGCCCCACTTTTTGACTTTCCACCAATCACATTACAACACCTATCAAAAGACATAATAAAAAAAAAAAAATTAATCTTTTACCGACATCATCTGACAAACCATCATGAAAAGGTGAATACTCTTAGAACTTAGCCGGGCCCACCATACACATTTGCAACTTCGCCGGGCCCACCCTTTAAAACCGTCATATAAGACTTTTCCCGACACCTTTATTTTTCTTTTTCCTTTTTCATATGTTTTAAAATTTATAATATATATATATATATATAATTATATATATAACACATATATATAATATATATATATATAAATATATTATTTATTATTAGTAATTTATTTTTTAATATATATATATTATATAAGAATTTTTTTCCTTTTAATTAAGATTTTGTTAATTATAAATTACTAGATGTTTTTTATTTACTAATTATAAGTTGGTAATTATATATATAATTATAAATATAAAATTTTATTAATCTTTTATTATATAAAAGAAATTAGTCAAATCAGCTTTTTCATTGATTTGACAATTCAATGACGGAATCTTAGTAGAGTGGGTCCCGATAAGATTTTATCTGGATTTTTTATTTATCGGGTTTTTAATACTGGTTTTTAATAGGAAGTATAAATCAAATTCAACAAACTAACAAGTATGAAATAAACGTATGAGAGTTGTGATGTACTGGTTAAGGGATACCCCTATTTATAACCAGTTCTCGGAGTAGCTGTCTTAATATGTAGGTACATTCACGTGAGTAATTGTATAATTCATCTGTTTTTTATTTACTAATTATAAAATAGTAATTATATATATAAATTTATTAATCTTTTTTTATATATAAGAAATTAGTCAAATCAACCTTTTCATTGATTTGACAATTCAATGACGGAATCTTATTAGAGTGGCTGTCCGGACTTTGAATCATACAGACTGCTACCAATGGGCGTCTAGCTACTTTACGTCAGATGCTTATCGAAGGACATGGGGATACCAAGTCAACCCTCTTCCATCCCCATCAGAGTATGAGTTGCCACTAGAACGAATGAAGGTCTTCCCACCTTCCAAGGAACATAGAAATTCTGGAAGACCACGCGACCGCGATCGTATCCCGTCAAGAGATGAGGAACCAATAGTGAAACGTTGCAGTCGATGTAAGCAGAGAGGTCATTTCCGTGGCGATTGTCCAGAACCAATGCCGGCACCTAGCTCTTTACCTGGATCGTCAAGTAGACGTAACAGATCTCAAAACCATAGCACACATGAGAATGAGAACGAGGAGGGGGATGTATATGGTACTTACAATTTAGCTGATTAAAGGTTGTAAGCACCAACTTGTTGTTTTTTACTAATGTTTAATTTTCACGTTGTTAATTTTCATGTCGTTAATTTTCATGTATTTCATTTAGTAGAGCATCTAATTTGTTACTGAATTATTGAGGCATGGTGTATCAAAACGACATAAAACTTAATTGAAACCAAACAACAACAATGGAACAAACAAAGTTAAAGAAACAAGAACAACAACAACAATAACAACGGAACTAACACAGTTGAGATCTACTTAAACAGATTCCCCTAGTTATCATTCGGATATAGTTCTTTAATCGAAGTAATCCACTCTTCTTTAGCATTGATTAGTTGTTGCATCTTTGGATACCAAGCTACATACTCCTCCTTCAGACGTTTTTCTTGTACTCGAATCTCCTTTTGAAGTTCTTTAACGAACTTCTTCTTGTTTTCGATTTCGTCTTCAATGATATCTTGTTCACCCCGCTTATGCACCCATTCTTCATGGATCGCCGCTATCTCTGCTTCCTTTTTTGCTATTTGCCTACGAAGTGTTCCAGGCATTATTTGAGTACAAGGAGGGTTTTCAAATTGAGAAGGAGGGTTTCCAGATGTTCTTTGAGAAGAAGTAGGGTTTTCAAATTGAGAAGAATGAGGGTTTCCAGACATTCTTTGAGAAGAATGAGGGTTTGCAGACAATCTTTGAGAAGGAGGAGGGTTTGCTGACGAGGAAGGCAACTTGTCAGCCATTGTTGCAATAAGAACTAGATAAGAATTTTATGAGAGGTGTGAGTATTTGGGGAAACGGATACACCCTTTTTATAGCCATGTTTTCCCTTTATTTTATTAAGTTTATTTGGTTGAATTAAATTAACACGAGATCTTAAAGCCTTTTCAGAAGAATCATACAGCTTTATAATTTGCAGAAGAATCATACAGCTTTATATTTTGTAGAAGAATCTTACTGTTTTTATCTTTTGCAGAAGAATCAAACAGCTTTTTTCAGCCGAATAATACATCAGGTGAATTATTAGGTATTGAATAACACTGGGTATTAATTTATAATTATTAAAAACATTATAAGATTTTATTATATTTTTATTAATTAACTTTGAAATTGTCTTATATACGTATTTTAATTTATACAAAAATAACTTAATGATAATAATTTATACAATTTGTATAAATATATAAATATATATAAAAATGTGTGTTATATAATTATATATATATGTATTATATAATTATATATATATGTGTGTTATATAATTATATATATATATGTTATCTATATAGTATATATATTATAAATTTTAAAACATATGAAAAAGGAAAAAGAAAAACCTGAAAAAGAAAAAAGAAAAATAAAGGTGTCGGGAAAAGTCTTATATGACGGTTTTAAAGGGTGGGCCCGGCGAAGTTGTAAGTGTGTATGGTGGGCCCGGCTAAGTTCTAAGAGTATTCACCTTTTCATGATGGTTTGTCAGATGATGTCGATAAAAGATTAATTTTTTTTTATTATGTCTTTTGATAGGTGTTGTAATGTGATTGGTGGAAAGTCAAAAAGTGGGGCCGGCTAAGTTCTAAGAGGAGTTATAAGAGAAGTTAGGGTATATTTTAAAAAAAAAGGTATTTTTAGGACATTTTGTTAATTAGGTTGGTATAAATAGGGTAAAAAAAAAATACCCCATAAATTAGGGTTGTGTTTGGCAAAAATAAGTTAGTTTATAAGCTAGTCCATCCAAACATGTACCTTTTTGAAACGCTACTTTGAGTAGCTTATGAGGAGTTTATTATAGTTTTTTTCCAATAACAACCTTATTAGTATTAATTATTAAATTCAAAAATATCATTTTTAGTCATTTTACATACTCATAAGCTAGTTTTTGCCAAACATAATTTGTTCATAAACTAACTTATCAGCTACTAGCAAGTTTATCAATCAACAGCTAGCTTATCAGCTATCAGCTAGCTTATCAACTACTAGCTAGCTTATAAGCTACGTTTGCCAAACATAGCCTAGAGTATCCCAATACTCATATACAACAACTATAAAGTTTTGTAAACCATGAGTCCTACCAAGTACCAACATTTAGGGGGCGTTTGGTTCATTTTAGGGAATGAGAATGAAAATGAAAATGAAAATGCAGGAGAATGGGAATACGAATGAGCATTGCGTTGATGTTGTTTGGTTAACCCAATATAATCAATGAAAAATTGTTTCATATTAAAAAAATATGTTTCCCAACTTGTAAATACAAAAAATGTTTCATTTAACATCCATAAATAGAACAATGCATGAAAAACAGAACCAAGTAGAAATAAAAATTCCATTCCTCCAATTTGATCAGGAATGGAAATTAATGGATCTGCAGGAATGATTCCATTATATAATATCAAACCAAATAACAGTTTTCATTATCATTCACATTCCTAACCCCTCAATACCCCCAACCAAACGCCCCCTTGATACTTTCATATTCTCATGTCATTTCAGTAGATCCGTTTTTAATTAGAGTACCATAAACATTTTTACCTTTAATTTTAATATATATGTTAATAGAGTGAAAGAGGAAAACTGGGTCTCAACTTCATCGGCCTTCCATAACCGCCCTACTACCCACCCTTCCCTACCCGCCTTCCGCATACCACCGAGCCCTAGAACCCTACCAAACCCTCTCCCTCTACCCTCTCATTACCATCACTATGTTACGTATGGCCTTACAAATGAAAACAAAAATATGACCATTCAAAAACACAAGTTTTATATAAAAATTATACAATGAAGTAATTGATTTTTATTCTAAGTTTGCTACTCACGTTTCAATTGCTAGTTCTTGTTGGAGCTCGAAAGAGAATTACCGAAGAGTGTGATGGCAGATCATACCAATCAATATACGACATTCAACTTGATAATTAAGCTTCAATGTACATGGATATGCAGATACGTACATATTACTTGCTAAGCACGTATCAACTAAATATTACTTCTAAAACTTACGTTTTATAATTTTAATGTGTGATTTAACTTGAGACATGAGATTAGGTGAGAAATGTCAGTAAACCATTAATCACTATTAATTAAATAACTTCCATTAATTGCGGCTTGAAAGAGAATTAATTTATCGTATCTAGATGCATCTCACCTTAATGTTTATCAATTTCTCATCCAACGATTCATAACCACTTTCATGTTTCTCTTCAAATTTGACAATTTTCATTGAACCCCAATTTTGATATAATTTGATGTGCATATAAAGAAACAAGGTATACTGTGTTCCATTTCAAACAATCTTAGCATATATATTGCATTTAAGTCTATGAGCTTCAACCAGTGCCACTTGGTTATTGGATTTATATTGGGGGAAGCTAAATACACCATTTGATTTGCTATCTATATCCTAAAAAGTGAATTGCTCCTCACACACGTATCAACATCAGCAAACACTTTACATTCTCAATGTATTCCTACTATAGTAAAATGGTGCAAATAGCACCCACTTTATATTTTCAAGTAGATGCAACTTAATCCCTCTATTAGACTACTTATTGCATTTTAGTCCTAAATTTTTTGGGTGTTATATAACTACTAGATAAATAAAAAAAAATGTCAAATTTACATTTTGAAAAATCATCATCGTTGTATGTATTTTGCAGGCAATGAATATGTATTTTTTTAAACTGTTTAATAACTTTTTTAGGTCATGCTTGGTTTGCAAAATATTTATAAATAAATTGAAATCTTTAATAGAATTGAAAACGGTCGATAATTAGAATCTAATTCTATATTTTGTTTGATTGATAAGAAAAGAAATTGAAATTCAATTTCATATTATATTTGATTTGTAGATAAGCCAAATGAATTTGATACACTAATCTAGAATGAGAGAGTTATCTTTCTTGTTTTTTATTTTATTTTGTTATATAGCTTATATGTAAAATATATAATATAAATCATAATATTATATATGAATTATAATATATATTATATTATATTATGTTATATTATAAATATTACAAATATATATACATACTAAATATTTAATATATGAATATTATAAATATATAATATTTATAATACATATATATTATCATATAATGTATATATATATATATAATAAGTAACTGGATTGTCACATGTCATTCTCCAGTGAGTTAAAATCAATATTTTTCTGCCTAAACGTGTATATAGATGCAGTTTACACTTTCGATTCATTTAGATTTATCTGATTGGATACATGTCCGTTTATTTAATAAATCTCACCAATTTATTTTATTAAAAATACGAATTTGACTAATTAATTTTGATTTATCGAAATGCTTAACAATTTAAGGTGTTTTACGTTGCATTGTATGCATAAATATTGGTATAATAATATAAATATATAATATATATTATATTATATTATATATAGATATAATATATATCAAATTTTTTAGAATAGTTAAAAACTTTTTTTAAAGGTAAAAAATAATTTGTCAAAATTTTAAGTTTATCAGTTTTCAATTCCATCCATTTGGTGATGGATTTCGTAATCTCCTCACACCTAATGTAATGTGTTTCCTCAAAATTTCAATTCCCATAAAAATATAATAGAAATTGGATTCCAATTTTTCAGATTTATTTTCAAGGAATCTTGCAAACGCTCCCTTAAAACCAACTATTTGTTTATAAATGGATTAAAATCGTCGGTTAAAAACTAGAAGGACCGAATATGAAAATTAAAGTTTCTACTTTGAAAATGCAAAACTTCCAATAACAGTGAAGAAGAGTAGAAATAGAGAAGAAAAAGAAAGAGAGCGACGGAGTTCTCTTGGCAAACTGCATCCATCTAAAAATGGATTTCACTTCTCTTCTCAACTCCTTCATTCCTTCTTCGATTTCTGTACGTGAGTGATTGCATACTTATCTACACCATTTACACACACTCACAAATCTGATTATTGATCCAATTTTTCTGCTATCATAATTGCTCATATAGTATAACTGTATGTGGACCATTTCGCACATCCATAGCCCGATTTCACAAATGATATGGTGTTCGATTGAACAAAATGAAGACTTCAATTTGCCCTTTTTGTAGATATAAATGCATGTGTCTGTGTTGATTTATTGAAGATTAATGAGGTTTTTTTTTGTTTTGTTATTAGGTTGGTTTATTACTGGGATTCTTCAGTTACTTGGGGATTGCTGGATCTATTTTACCTGGAAAGCTTGTTCCTGGAGCTAATTTACCTGATGGAACTAGACTCCATTATCGCTGCAATGGTAATTTATTTATTTATATATAGTTGCAACTTTACAAGTAGAGTAGAATTTTGGATCTTTGTTAAGTACAGTTGACCTTTGGAAAACATATAAGTCAATTGAATGAAATACTCAGATACTTTTAGAATTTAGGGTTTCAAATGACAAATATCACATACAGCTTTCATAAGAACATTTTTTTGAAGTATTGTGAAGATTACCAATCAGAAATTGTTGTGTTTTAATATAGAGTTACTAGGTTTTGACTTTTTGAAAGTTGAAGAGTATTTTTTTTTAGTATTATTGTTTTGGGAAAAGGAGAATATGGTTAGCAACATCTAAGTTAAATAACTATATTCTGTACCGGGTACTTTTTTTGGGGACTGTATGGAAACAACCGCTCTACTCTTTGGAGTACAGGTCAGGTGTGCGTACATCCCACCGAATAGGATAAACTAGGCTGGTTTGGTTTGGAGTTATCATATATTGCATACTTTCTGTTTTCAGGGTTGCTATCACTTCTTTTGCTGATTGGACTACTAGCGATTGGAGCTTGGATGGATTACATATCACCCACTGTATGTGTTCCCTGAAATCGTATATCAAAATGATTGTATCATTGTATGGATATCAAGCAATGTGTTGCATGTCTTATTTTATGAATGATTGCATCTCTCTGGTTTGTTCAATCTAAATGTGTTGCATGTCTTATTTCATAAAGAATTTTTTGTGGACCTTTTCTTTTTATCGTTTAACATACACTCCAAATGTAAGCACAACTTGATCGGATTCTGAGATGTTATATGTGTTTCAGGTCAAAAGAAGTGATACTCTACTATATTTGTATTAACATACAAAATACTGCACAACCATGACAGAAGCTAGAAACACATTCTTTCTTCTTTGGATTAGGTAGTCAGAGAAATGAACTCGTGAAGATATTAAAAGCAATGTTAGACTATTATTTGAAATGAGGACAAGCCTTTTTATCCCAAACTAATTGTGTAGGACCAAAAGATGAATATCTTAACCACTTGGGTTGTGGCGCATTGATAAAGCCTTGGGGGATGTAGTGGAAAATCTCATTAACCCAGGTTCAAATCCAGGCATTGTCAAAGCCCTTGTGTCCATGGAGGTTCACCTGCGAAGACTCCAAGCCAGTCATGATCAGCCAGGGAATTAGTCAGTGCACATAAGCTGGCCTGGAAACCCACGGTTAACTCCCAAAAGATAATAAAAAAATATGCTTTTCAGCAACAACTTGTCATTTATCCCAAACAAGCATCAAAATAGGAGCATCTGGTCTTTGATTAAAAACAAGGGTACTAGTTTTAGTTACTCAATAACTCATGGAAACAAACGATGCATTAACAAATTTTCAATCACAACATATTCCCTGCATTGATACATGCTATAGGACTTGAGGTGATTTCTGATGATTGTAAGGACGAAGGAGTATATGTCTTCTTCACCATTTAGGTCTGGATGTTTTACCATGGTCCTCAAACTGTTACTGTTACAAAACACGCCCTTCCTGTTAAGTATTCTACTAAATAATCTACTATTAGATGTTATAGTCTATTGGGTAGTAGGTACATTTTTCATTTTTTATGCATAGGAATGTTATTCCATATACGCCCTCTAAGGTCTGCATCAGCATCACCTTTCTGCTACATCCACAATTACATCAGCTTGTGAATTTTGCAGGCAATATCAGACCGGGGGTTTGAGCTTCTATCAACAACTTTTATCTTCAGTGTTGTTGTAAGTTCCACTTTTCAATCATAGGAATCGCTACTTAAAACTGTTTTCATGCCACCTATTCATTTACGCAACAAACTTTAATCTTATGTTTGACTTCCTTTTCTTTTCTCTACATTGCTTATAACTTTTACTGTCTTCTTCTCTACCTTTGTAAATGGCAGGCCACCTTGTTACTTTATGTGGCTGGCTGCAAATCCAGTGACCGAAGTGCATCTCTGAAACCCCATATCAGTGGAAACATAATTGAGGACTGGTAATTGCTTTTT
Organism: Centaurea solstitialis; assembly: GCA_030169165.1. Taxonomy (NCBI): domain Eukaryota; kingdom Viridiplantae; phylum Streptophyta; class Magnoliopsida; order Asterales; family Asteraceae; genus Centaurea; species Centaurea solstitialis. The sequence continues at coordinate 3,655,246 of CM058042.1, read as the reverse complement.
CTAATTTCTTCTCATAGAAGTAGGAGGGGAATTGTTCGCTAAGTTCTGCGTACATCTGTACTGGGTTTGTTTGGTTTCATTTGATGTTTCAATGATTATGGTTTTAAGTTTCATGTCGATATAAGTACATGCTATTGTATAGATTGGTTTCTGATGGCTTGTCTCTCTCCTTGATGCCCCCGATGACATCCATCAGGTGGTTGGGGATACAGCTAAATCCTAGCTTCATGGGCGTTGACCTCAAGTATGTACAACCATTCACTCTTTACTAGATATATTTCTCTTACTCCATTGTTTGCTAGATATCTCTCTAACACATGACACAACCTTTTAAGACGGTACTTGGTACAGCTTCACCTTAATTGTTTACTTTTTGAGCTATGATCTGCATTTGCTTAACTGAACTGAAATTCAGTTCTAGCCTACAAAAACGCAATTCTTTCCGGTCATGGTATTTAGAATGTAACTTATATCTCGCTCCATACATCAGAGTGAGTTTACTTTCAAATATGCTGTGTTAGCATCTCGTGAAACTAAGAGATTTTTCTGTCAATTTTAATTTAAAATGATTTCTCATTTTCTCAAACTTTTCCTTCTTATTGGGGTTCAAGACCGCATAAATTCACAATTCAACTTGTTTCCATGACCTGGGTTTTTCGATAATCCTGAAGCATATCATATATGATCTGAACCTTTAATGATAATATCTGTCACCTGGTGGGTATCTTACTTGTTCGGATGAAACACTTCCCTTTTGTAGATTTTTCTTTGTCCGAGCTGGAATGATGGGATGGTTGCTCATCAATCTTTCGGTGCTTGCAAAATCTTTCCAAGATGCCAACTTGAGTCAATCAATGATTCTCTACCAGCTGTTTTGCGTGGTAATTATGTGGCGTTTTCATTTTACGATGTTATCCTTCTAAAATATTTCAAGTCTCTAACTCTGCTGACTCCTCTCTTCTTTGTTGACCGTGTCAGATCTACATCATGGACTACTTCTTTTATGAGGAATACATGACATCTACGTAAGTTAATTTCTCCTTGTGAAAATGGACGAAGCTACCTCATTCAGTTGGTTACTTTCATACTTTGTCAGATAATCAGATGATTCCTTTACTGAATTACGTAACAGCAGTTCCATAAGTTATAAATGATCCGTGGTTTTTATTTTTATGACCCTTTGTTCCAAAAGTAGTGTCTCAAAGAATTAACCATGAACCCCAAGGTGGTTCAAAGTTAAGATTATTTTTTGTTTCAATTTTGTTGTCACACGTTGACATCTACCTAAATACCGTTTGGTGAAATAAATATCAATCTGCATCTCTCTTTTGTTGGCATGTGTGTATTATTCACGGGGAAGCTTCAATTGCTATGTGTTTTCTGGAGATACCTACTTTAGGTCCTAATTGCGAGTGCAGTCTTATATAGTGATCTGGTGATTCATAAAGTGAGCTACTCTGAGAAATGTATGTTTGATTAATCATTGTGTTAACTTGATCTTGTTTTTCCCAATGGTTATATGTATTTGCATGATCTTTAATTAGAGGTCGTGGTTATTTTGGTCGTTAACATTTTATTCACCTTTATGTTGGTTTTACTGTAGTCATGGATTCTAGATTTATTGTTGTCCTAATGCTTATTCACATGTATTTTTTTAGATGGGATATCATTGCAGAGAGATTGGGCTTCATGCTAGTATTTGGAGATCTTGTCTGGATCCCCTTCACATTTAGCATTCAGGTAACAAATAACAAATTACAAGATACCAAAGTAACAAGGAAAGAAATCATTTATATAAAAATATTTACACTAAATAACACATATTGGAATTAAGAAAATTCCCATGTTTATATAGTTCGAATATCTGCATCAATTATTATGTATGTAAGATAGTTTTATTCATAATCTTATATATGACAGATATTTGGTTGGATAAGTAGTCTCTTTTTTGTGATTAGGGTTGGTGGCTTTTGAGTAACAAGGTGGAACTGACAACAGCTGCAGTTATTGCAAATTGCTGTGTGTTTGTGATTGGGTAATGTTTTACAAGATGAAAGTTGCCTTTTTGATTCCCCTTCCCTCATGTCTTCATATGCTTATCTTGCAATGTTGGTTGAACTTTTGGTAGGTATCTGGTCTTCAGAGGAGCTAACAAGCAAAAACACGATTTTAAGAAGAATCCCAAAGCACTAATATGGGGTAGCACCCCGAAAGTCATTGGAGGAAAATTGCTGGTTTCTGGCTATTGGTAATCTTCTCTCTAAACCGTTTTGGCTTGAATTTTATCTATACTTAAACTGAATTTTATCTAACTTTTCATCATGGAAGAATTTAGGTTCGACATCCTTGCGTAACCATGTTATAACGACGTACTTTTCTTCATTTTTCTTTCTTTTCTTATTTTATGAAGGGGAATAGCAAGGCATTGTAATTATCTTGGAGATCTGTTACTGGCATTATCCTTCAGCTTACCTTGTGGAATGAGGTAAATCTTGCAACTGTTTACAGATTATTAATTCTACTGTTCGAAAAAACGCCTGCTCCAAGAATCGATACATTGGCTTTAAAAGAGTCAAATGGTTTAGTTTCGATTTTGAAAATACCATCATTTGTAAATTTTGGAGAAAATTGTTTCACCGTGTTTGGGAGTGCTTAGGATGAAAAGCGCTTATCACTTCTCCAATAGTTAAAAATTTTAGCTTCTCGAAAAACTTCTTATTTCTTCTCAGAAGCTATAAGCACCTCACTCAAACACTTAAAAACAGCGTATTGCTTTTCAGGAAAGCTAATAAGTCATGAGCACCTTCAATAAGCACTCCAAACACAATCTTGCAGCAGGAAAATGTAAATGAACTATTTTTGGTACTCAGTTTCTTTAACAACAAAATAGTTCGAAAAAAAGTGGTGGGTTTGACTTGTAAAAGTCAACTACGATCTGATCTTTAATTGGACAATTTGATTGCAGTTCTCCAGTTCCGTATTTCTATCCGATATATCTTCTGATCCTGTTGATATGGCGAGAGAGAAGAGACGAAGCTCGATGTGCAGAGAAATACAAAGAGTGTGGGTGGAATACCGCAAGGCTGTCCCCTGGAGGATTCTCCCCTTCGTTTACTAGTGATGACCGAGTCTTTCGATTTTATTGGTTTTCGAAATTTTAGAATTGAATTAGGCTCAAAATGAGGTAGCCATTTCCATTTGATCAAAACAGCAATTGAGGTTTTATTCGTCATTTGCTATCTGTATGTTTTGTTGATTTCAGTAGCCAACAGACTTCATGCATAGCATCTATGGATTGTAGTTTGAAAAGTCCGGTTCAACCATAAAAAAAGACCCGGTCCAGGTCCTTGAACGGTTATGGTGGGGTTGGAAAATGGGCCTGATTCAGCTCTTCAGGTTTGGGCCGGGCTTAATCGGTTTTTCTTTATATTTTAAAATTTTCTTATATTTTTTTTTTAAATTGGTGTACAATTTATTAACCTATTAAAATAATAAGTGAAATCACAAAAGTATTAAAAGAAATAATAAAGACGGCTATGTTAACGGATTGACATGTTTCTTTAATTCTATAAATACCTAACTTTTTAAAATAACAAGTGAAAGTACAAAAGTTATTGTTGAAATAATAGCTGATAATTTTAAATGAACATGGTTCTTATTAAATTTGTTTCTGTTCATCATCTAATTTTGTTTACTTAATCGATAACTAAACATAAACTAAATTTATCGCAAATATAGTTGAAACCCAATAGATTTCAAAATTACAAGATGATTATTGTGTTTTTTAAAGACGACTAAATATGGTCCTTACTCTAATGCTGTTAAATTTTTTTTTAATTGAAGGGAATTTTCGTTATTTTATCTATTCTTTTTGTTTTTATCCAATCAAAAATTACAAGCCCAAAATCAAAAAATCAATAAAATAACTAAATGCTTTTCTTTTTAAGGAAAATTTTTAAAGCTATTAGAAAACAAACCAAGTTTAACTGTTTTTGCAAACTACACTGGCACACCTAGTAATTTCAAAACTATAAAAAAGAAAAAAATGTTATTTTTGACGAATTACATCAACCAAAATTGTAATTTACTACTCTATAACCTTTTTCTGTAATTTCAGTTTTTTGTATTTTACTATTTAATACTGTTCATTTTTACCGTTTAAAAAGAAAAAGCTGGAGGAAATTTACTTTTCTGTCCCCGTGGTTGGTAAGGGTCAGATGGAAAAGATTCCCTGCATGTAGATCCATGATAGGGCCAACAAAATTTCTTCTTTTGCGGGCATCAATGAAGCTAACTTTAGATCTACGATTTCATAATTACTCCCAATCTCCCGATATTTGATAAACGTTATTTTCAGTGTTGTGACGGATTGTTTATCGTTCAGGGGTTTATAGCATCCTAACCGAGTTCAAGTTTTTTGGTGTGCATGTCTGGGGATATTTAAGTGGGGACATATTTAACCTCCAAAATTGCCAGGGATTAGTCGGGCTTTGACCCGAACACCCTCAATTTTTTTTTGATAAATGTTAATTCTTTCTCATATATTTCAACCTTATGATTTAAAATAAATTAAAAATGTGTTTGTTATGACGCGTAGTAATAGATTTTAAAACCATAGTTTGACGAACTAGTCAATTAGTTAGTTGATAATTGATAAGCTATATAGTAGCTGATAAGCTAATTGGTGAGTAAATTATGTTTAATAAAAACTAGCTTATTGTAGAGGGTGATGACCTTGCCGAAGCTTTTTTTCGCCTTCCTTTCTTTGCCGCTAAAAAAAAACATATAAAATAATAAAAAATTGCATCTTAAATCTGTTATGGATATATGCCATAAAACAGTTATCCTATGAAGTTGAAAAATATAAGGAGTAGATCTAAGACTAGAAAAGATTGGTAGAGATGTTCAAGTTCTCTTAATTTATACCTATGTGTTAAGGAACCAAAGTTGTTAAAATGTCTCATATCAAATTATTTTATAGTTTGTTAGTTGATACTGTGTTTATTTTTATTTTTTTTGACAACCTTGAAAAGTGAATGTTAGCATCAATAAATTTTGAAACATAATATAAATGAACCCTTATTTTTTATAAATATTTCAATTTATTGGTTAGTATATTTGTATGAATGACATTGTTTTTATTTGAAATTTACTATAATAAATTTGGTTTTATAACACGCTTTAATAGCATTTTATAGAACATAAGTTTATACTACCAAATCTTAAGAACTCTTATAAAAAATCATTGCAATACATTTATAGAACACTTTTAGACCTATTAAGAGGCCTTTTAGGATGTTTTTAAACCTGCTTTCATAGAATATTTTTCAAACAGTGCCATATAAAAATAAAACGACATTTAATTGTAAAAGCGTTTTAAAATACTTATACATTGCCTAAAAATGTCATAGTAACTATTGTAACAATTTTTGGTAAGATGCCTTTTGGTTTTTGATTTTACAAACTAAAATTCTATACAATATTTTATTCAACACTTGTACATTTTTAAGCTTTTTATAAAATCAGTTTTATATAAAGACTTCCTCTATATATATATATATTTAGAAAAATGATGCAATATATAGAATCTATCACAACAAACTTTATGGAGTTAGGAGAAATTATACAAGTATAAAAATTTGTATTGAATTTTAAAATATTTATATTAATACATGGTATGCAATATTAAAGAATGTGTTTTACCATAAGTCCATTTAATTCAAAAGATATTTTAATATTAAAATGCTTTAATTAATGGTGTAAAAAAGTATTGTTCTTTTTCATTCTCTAATTAATGATTAAAAATTCCTGTATAAACTATCAATGCATATAAAACAAATGCTATAATAGTATGTTGAAAGCGATGGAACACATTCTATTCATACATTTGACTTTAAAAAGTAGTAAAATTTTGTTTTACGTTTTCTATCTAAAAAAGTTTGCCTGTTAATTTAATAACAATAGTCGACATCAAAGTTGATTTATGAATTCTTTTATCTTTGCTAAGAAAAATTTCAAAATTTAAATTGATTGTTAAATACTTTCTTAATTAAACTTTGTCAAATCAAATATTACTAATTTTTCAACAAAGAGAAGAAATTTAATTTATGTATAAGAAACTACTAACGGAATAATTTGTAATTTTAAAACGACTCAAAAATTAGATTAACATATAGCTACTAGCGATAGAGGATCTAGAAATTATTACGAGAGAATGCATCTTTAAGGTTGTCCCATTTGATGTAAATTCGCAGGATGATTAGAAAAAAATTCATGGTGGATTTTATAGATACATTTTTTTCATATAGAATAGACATTGACTTTTTAAGCAAAACATAATTATTCTTATTACCCCATATGTTTTTAATGACTTCTATTGTTATGGCCTTATGGTGACCTTCTTTTTATTTTATTTTTGTTGATTTCGTAATAGATAACAAATGCAAAAATAAAACAAGATTAAAATGAAACAAAAACAACTTTAAGATTTATGTAATTTTATGGATAAGGATTGAGTTTGATACTTTTAGTTGCACATTCTTTTTTCTACTTTTTACAAGTAAAATTTGAAAGGTGAAAGTTTAGCTTTTAAATTTCAAACATAAATTGAACCATGACCATAAGAAAGAGAGGCAATGCAACCATGTTAGCTACTTCACACTCTATTTGTAATTTCAGTTTAAAAAAATATAATAGCCCTCCAAAAATAAAGTGGATGCAACTTCACACCTCAAATAAGTTTTCTATCACGTTGAGACGTTTGTGCAGTAGTCCATGCACCCCCACCTCCTTAGTAGGCATGCCCCAACGTATATGGGCTTGTGGGAGTGTGGACTGTGGAGGACTGGTTACATCAGTTTAAGAAGCAAAATCTAGGAAGAACTAGTAAAACCCCTTTAACCAAACTAGCTAACTATCTAGAACAATTTGACAATTTGGACTAGTTTTTAGTTTTCCATAAAAAAGAGATATAACAAAATGGTAAAAATACCTCTTAAAAAATATGCTAAATTATTAACAAACAAAATAACTCTTTCACTATTTAAGAAAATACTTTATATCCCAAATGAGACAATTTGACGTAATATATAAAGTTATGAAAGAAAAAGACGCTAATGACAAGAGGATGGGCTAAGTGGTTGTTTGGTTGTAATTTAATGGGCTTAATAACATGTATGACTTATTTGTTAAACCGTCTATGAATGTTTGGTAGCAGTTATATATTTAGTCTATGACTTATTTGCTAAAGTTTCATAAATCTCTTGTATCCGTTCAGGCACATAACTCCCTAAAATACCTTTCCCTCACTTCACAGTTAGATCCCAAGCTGGATTTTTTCCTCCAATCTTTCTGCTTAGGGTTTGTGATTTGTGAAACCCCAATTGGTTCTTGAGATGGGTTTTTCTTCAACTTGGCCAAGAGAGCATGGCACATGATGGTTTTTTCTTCTTCCTTCTTTTTTTTGCAAAGGAGCCATGAAAAAAGATTGGTTCTTGAGATGTTTTTTTTAATCAAAAGCTTTAGCAAATAAACATTGTTGTCGAACTATTAGTTTTGGTTCTTTGCAAATCGAACACTGCTAAGATGTGGAATATTAGATTTCACGGAAATACTTTGACCAAATTGGTTTTGCTTCTATAGCAAGAAGGCTGAGGATTTAATAAGACAAAAAAATATATAGCAAAATAGTAATTTTGTGATTCAAACAATTTATTCAGCACGACAACAAACAACATTATTATTTATTTACACGAACAACTTTATCTATACAATTAGCTTTAATTCATACATGACATGATAAACCAACCAAACATCTCCTAAATCTGTGCTAAGATATGTTACTTCAGGAAATTTATCAAAATCATGGCTCGTGATCTTTTCGATATTTAGAATTACGGAAACATATAGTTGAGCATTTATATTCCCAACCTAACTTGAAAATAAGAGGTATGCTAGTTTAAGGACCCAAATGATCATCCACGCCATCTATTATACAAGACCTTTGACTTAAGAAAGGGTATTTAATTTCTCTTATATTTCATAAATCTCACCAAAGAAATAGCTACGTATGCTTGTTTTCAACATTTTCAATGTTGAACCCGTCATTTTTCCAGTGAAAGAAAAGACATACTCAATCGTAGATCAGCCATTAATCAACCAATATACATGAAAAAGACTACAAACATATTTGGTCTATTTTACATTTAATTTCTTATATTCCATGTTCGTTTGTAAAGCCTCATGCAAGACTTTACAACCTTTTATTGTGAAAAAAAATTATCAAGTTAACCTTATAAGATTATTTAATAAATCTAACAAATTTGATTGATTTATTACATTTTAATAACAACGTTATCAAATAACTTATAATTAAAATTGTGTCTCTGACATGCATGGAAAGTATATCTTGTCCATGTGGATCAACATATGGACAAAATATAACTTTATTTCTCTTTCTCTTTCTCTTTCTCTCTTTATGCCTATTTGTCACTCTCTTTTGTGATGTATCCACTTTCTCAATTGGAATAAAGTAATGTGAGGATCTCATCTCATAAAAAATAAAAACTATAAAGTAATGTGAGTAGGGTCTCTCTCTCTTGCAACATTCCATACCACCTCCTCTCACATTCAATTTTTTTCTAATTAAATTTAAATTCTTTTATTTGATCTATTTTGTAATATTTTGTTTTTTATTTTTCATTTTATACATTCGTTCTCTTAACATATATAATTTTATATTAGCTAAAATACGTTATTTTAAAAAAATAAATTATTAAAATAATTTTTTTCAATATTTTTATAATAAACTTAATTTTAAATTTTAATTTAACTGTATTATAGATTAATCTTTTAATTTAATAATATCAAAAAATATCATAAGTATAAAGATTTTCTAATAACAATACAAATATATTTTTCAACAATGATGTATCGGAATTTTTTATTACTTGTACATCTTACAGTGTAATCGAATATTAACTAATATATATTAAAGAATGTGTTTTTTTTGAACTTTTTTACTAGTTATATCCTTATAATCGTCTCATCAATTCCTATAAAATTAGTTAATATTTAATATTTGTTTAATTATATTGTTAAATATCATCCGATATACAACTTTAAACCTCATAAAACCATAAAATTGGAGTCGATTGATAAAAAATAAAACTGACACAAAACAAGATTATTTATCCGAGTTCTCAATAGACATAAGATGTTTTGTGTCGCATAATGCACGTGTACGCATTTAGTTTTAGTTAACATATGATTATTATGTTAATGTAATAAGGATATAAAACTAAAATTGAAAAAACAAGAGATGTAGCATAAATCAAATAATCAATTATAAACGTAGGAATTGTAAATATCAAAATATTTTTACGTATGATGATAAATAGTAAAATAATTAAATTGAAAAGTATTTAATATTGGACTCATTTCGAATGCATCGCCGAAACAATTATAATGATATGATTTTTTAAAATTTAAACGTATTTTATAATGAAATGTAACTTTATATGTAAATGGATTGGACCGTGTGAGAGGAAAAAAAATCGTAGATAGGGTATATGTGAGGGGGTATGGATTTAATAGAGGGGTATGAAATGTAACACCCTTGCTATCTAGGTAAACTCCAAACCACATTCGATTCGACAGTTTTGAAGAATCGTTATTGTTGTTGTGTCCTGGGAAACAAGCTTTCGAGAATGGGACCAATTTGTGTTGAAGGACACTGTGTTAAACGCATGCCTCAACAGTTTTTACATATTCTTTGCATTCATTTCGTTTAAATTTTGGACTACTTCCTACATTTGCAACCTAACATGAAAAGTAAGAGTTACACCAGTTTACTGACTCAAAGAGTCATACACAATGTCTATTATACAAGGATTTTGACCTAAGAAAGGGTATTTAATATCTTTAACATCTCATAAATGAGACAACTTGATATAATATATACACTTATGAAAGGAAAAAAATCGCCAATGGCAAGAGGGGCTAAGGAGTTGTTTGGTTGTAACTTCATGGGCTTAATAACATGTATGGCTTATTAGTTAAGCCGTCTATGAATATTTGCTAGCAAGTTGTATATTTAGTCGATGACTTATTCGATAATGTTTCATGAATCTCTTGTATCCGTTTAGTCACATATCTCCTTAAAATACTCTTGGTGGGGGTGATGGCTTTACCGAAGCTCTTTTCCTAGTGTGTCCCTCTTTCTTGCCGTTTAATAAAACAATACACTTCCTCCTAACTTCACCATTGGATTATGAGCTGGGTTTTTTTTTAAATATTTTTGCTTAGGGATTGTGAAACACCAATTTGTTCTTGAGATGGGGTTTTCTTCAATTTTTATTTGTCAAGGGATTGGTTCTTGAGATGTTTTTATAATCAAAAGCTTTTGCAAATCAAACATTATTGTCTAATTATCATTTTTGGTTCTTTGCAACTTGAACAGTGTTAAGATATGGAATACTAGATTTCATGGAAATACTTTGATCAAATTGGTTTTGCTTTTATAGCAAGAAGGTTGAAGATTCAATAGGATAGAAAAAATAATTAGAAAGATAAGATAGTAATCTTAATGATCCAGACAATTTATTCAGCAAGACAAACAAACAGCAGTTTTATTTATTTACACAATACTACTTCATCGATACGGTTAACTTTATCCATACATGACATGATAAACCAACCAAACAACCCCTAAATCTCTACTAAGATATGATACTTCAAGTAATTCAGCCAAATCATGGCCCATGATTATTTCATTTGTTAAGTTATCGAAACATATCGACTTAGTTGAGCATATTTCTAGCCTAACCTGAAAGTAAGAGGGTATGCTAGTTTAAGGACCCAAAGGATTATCCACACGGACCACACCGTCTATTATACAAGGCTTTTGACTTAAGAAAGGGTATTTAATTTCTCTAATGTTTTATAAATCTCACCAAAGAAATAGCTACGTAGTCTTGTTTTCAACATTTTGTTGGTTATTTTGAATAAAAACCCACGGTAAAACGAATTTTCGTTTGAAAATAATAATCCAAAAAATAACCAATCTCCAAGAAAAGAGAGAGCGAAAAGGTTATTTGATTATTAAAATGATTCTGGAAACAAACTCCAAAATCCTAAACAAGAAGGAGTAGAAGAATAGAAATAACAAAGGTTCCGAGAACCAAGTTAGAGGTAGCCGAGGCTCGTGTTTGACACGATTCCCTTAAGCAGATTTGCCGTCTGCTCCCAGGGTACAACGGCTGAAACAGTCGATGAACTGTCGGATAACACTTGCCTGAAAATAGTTGCCGGAAAACCGTACGCAGAGAAGAAGAAGAAGAGAGAGCGTTTTCGTATTTCGGTCTCTAGGATGTGTGTTGTAGGTTGTAACAAGAATGAGCTCTTGGGTGTTATTATATAATGGAAAACTGTAACTGACGAAACCGACACATTAATTCTTATATTCAATTCTAGAATAATAACGTACGTAACCGACGAACTCTATTAATTCAAGATTAAAACGTACGAAACCGACAAACGATTTTAATTCTAGAATCGAAACCGATGATTTAATTCTAAGAGAATAAATCAACTTCAGTTACAAAAATCAAAACCCAAGTACTCATCTTTGAGAATCGATATCTCATTCACACATTATCCGTTTTGGACACTCGATATACTGATTCGAAGCTCTCATTTAGTGGAACACAAACCCACAAAGAGTTAACTATATATAACACATTTATATATAATTAATTGTGTCCAAATACTGGTAAAAAGCCTATATTTTACCAAAAAATTCCAACACATTTTTGGTATTGCACCCTTCATTTTTCTAGTATAAAGAGAAATACCCAATGATAAATGAAGCTAGTATCAACCAATATACATGAAAAATACTGTAAATGTTGTTCACTCTATTCTACATTTAATTTCTTATACTCCACATTCATTTGTAAATCCTCGCACAAGACTTTACATCTTTCGTTGTCATGAAATTTCATTAAGATAAACTTATCAAATCGTTTAGCAAAATTTAACAAATTTGATTGATTTATTATATAATAACAATAACGTCATCAAAGTTGACAATCAAAATTCTCCGTCGTTCTGACATGCATGTACAAAGTACATACCTATCCATATGCATTAACATATGGACAAAATATAATTTTTTTTCTCTTTCTCTCTCCTTGGGCCTATTTGGCACTTTATTTATGTGCATCTACCTTTTTCAATTGGAATAAAGTAATGTCATGTCATTGACCTACAAGATTTCATGAAAACTAAAACCTATAACAATTTTAACATGGATTATTATTGGGATAGGCTATTTCTATCCTTTGACTTATTATCTACACACTTTCCAAAGTGAATTGTTCTCTCAAAAAGTGAATTGCTCTCTCACACCTATCAACATCAAATTTCATTTTTACATTCCTAGTACAGGTTTTTTCAATTCCCAATGCATCACACCCTTATTAAAAGGCAATTGCTAAATACACCCAACTTTTTACCAAATGCACCCAAAAAGTGAATGCGTCATACACACACATGTCAACGTCAAAGGCTACTTTTTCAATTCCCGATGCTACTTTTTCAATTCCCGATGCACTTTTTGGGTGCATATAGCAACCCCCTATTAAAAGGGTGCAAATAAAAGTAGACTATTTACACCCTTTGACTTACCATCTACACCCTCGTTATTATATCCCTATCATCCTTTTTTCTTTATTCGTTTTATTAACAAATATATAACTAAAATGTGTTATTAACTAAAACTAAAAATAACTAAAATGTGTTAAAAGTTATATTTTTAATAAACTATACTATTAGAATTGTTTTGTCAAAGCTTTTCAAATGAATCCTATATTAAATAAATTTTAATTTTAATTTTTATAGTATTATTATATGTTAATTTTTTACTTTAATAAATTATTAAATATCATAACTAAGTATAAAGATTTTTTTATAATGATGTAATATTATTTTTTTTTAAATAATGTATCGAGATTTTTTTTAAACTTATACATCTTACACCGTAATCGAATATTAACTAATATTTATTAAAATTTTTCTTTTACATTTTATAGGTTATAATCGTCTCATCAATACCTATAAGATGAATTAATGTTGAATATCTTTGGTTTTAATCATATTGTTAAATACACCCGATATACGACTTAAAACCTCATAAAAACCATAAAATTGGAATCGAGTGATGAAAATAAAATTGTCACGAACAAAATTATTTATTCAAGTTCTCAATAGACGTAAAATGTTTTGCGTCGCATCATGCATGTGTACGTAATTAGTTTTGGTTAACATATGATATTATGTTAGTGATAAAGATGTAAAACTGAAATTGAAAAAACAAGAGATGTACCATAAATTAAATAATCAATTACAAGGGTATGAATTATAAATATCAAAAATATGTTTAGGTAAAATGAAAAATAGAAAAGTAACATATATAAAGTAAATTTATTAAATAGTTATAGTGGTATGAAAATCTATGTAAATGGATTGGATCATGTGAGAGGAAAAAATCGTATATGTGGTGTATGTGAGGAGGGGACAATGCATAGGAGGGGGTGTGGATTTAGTAGAGGCGTATGAAATGTAACAACCTTGCTATTGAGATAAAATCTAGACCTCATTCGATTTAACAGTCTTGAAGAATCGTTATTGTTGTTGTATCCTGGTAACCAAGCGTTCGAAAATGGGACAAATTTGTGTTGAAGGACAGTGTTAAACACAGTCCTCAACAATATTAAAATATTATTTGTATTCATTTTGTTTATATTTTGGACTACTTTCTACATTCACAACCTAACATGAAAAGTAAGAGGTACACCAGTTTAAGGAGTCAAAGAATCATCCTCACCCGCGGTGAAATAATTAGTATGCTCGTTTTCAACATTTTCGACGCTCAACCGTTCATTTTTTCTAGAACAAACTTCATGCAAATGTATCCAACTTTGCTCGTATTCCTATTGTGTGCATACAACTTCAAATTATGCTATTGCATGTATTATATTAAAAATTGAAATTGTATATAATATTTTACCTATTAACCTGTTGATGTTGGTTATAATATTACATGCAATAACATAATTTAAAGTTGAATACACACTACAGACATACAGGTAAAGTTGAATACATTTTTTATAAAATAATGTCTTTCTTTTGGGTTAACTACACCAAAATGTATCCAAGTTGTCAACCTTTATCATTAAGTGTACTCAACTTAAAAACTTATCTTTGTGTATACTCAACTTTAAAAACATTATTAAATAAATGGTTCAGTAAATTAAATGATAAGTTTTTAAGTACATTAAATAAATACATATAATGATAGTTCAGTACGTAAAATGACAATTTTAACAAATTCAGTACATTAAACAATAAGTTTTTAACTTAGGTATATACGATAATAAAAGATGACAAGTTTAATACATTTTAATGTACTTAACCCTTTTTTTTTTTTCCTATTAATACATACATGTTCTAGAAATTTATTGATGATTATATACTCCACATTCATTTTTTAAGCCTCATTCAAGATTTTAAAACCTTTTTATCGTCATGAAATTTGGTCAAATAACCCCGGTCCTCCTTCGTCTTTTTACCTTTCTAGATTTGAATATGAAAAAATACTCATAAATCATTTAATAATTTTAACAAATTTAATTGATTTATTATATCATACTAATAACGTCATCAAAACTTACACAAAACATACCTTATCCATACATATAGACAAAATATAACTTTACATCTCTTTCTTTCTCTCTTTATGCTTACATGTCACGTGACATTGACTTGCATGATCTCATAAAAACTGTAATAATTTTAAAATATATAATAATTATTATTATTGAAATACTGGATATTTTTATTTGAACAAGCTTAAAAAGTATTTTTTTTATTTAAGAATTTACATCTATTTATTAATTTAACTTTATAGTATATTTTCATGAGGTTCAAATGAAAAATAAAAAATAAAAAATAAAAAGTAAAAAATAAAAATATATGAGAGACAAAGAAAATGATTATAGTTCTTCATATGTCAACATATGAATCATATGTACATATGTAAACTACATAAGTTTACATATAAAAACATATTATTATCTAGACTTAAAATCAGATGAGACCAAGCTGTTTCCGTGAGATCACGTGAGACCAATACTTAACGTATGAAACTTCACAAAAAAACACCGTGAAGGTACATAAAACTTGAATACGCAGACCTAAAAATCATTTTCGGTGCAAAAAAATATCCAAAACAAGATAAAAAACGAAACCATCACAGCTCAAATGTTGTGAAGATTACATATATATTATGTGAACCTACACAGCAGAAAATGTTGTGAAGGTTTCGTTTTTTAACCTTTTTTTGAATTTTTTTTCTTCGATAGTGTTTTTTAATATGTTTTTAGAATGAATGTTCAATTTTTTTTACCTTCACAAATGTTTTCCTGTGAAGTTTCATGTAAAATATGTTGGTCTCACCAGTCTTACGGAAAAAGTTTGGTCTCACGTGAACTTAACCCTTATTATCTATTTGTAAAAGTTATAAAACTATTTTTCAGTTTTGACGTATGTCTGTCGTAAGCGTAAATTTTGATCAGACGAATCCAATCTTAACTGTATGAAGGACTATGATGATTTTTCTACTTTTTCCCCTTATTTTAACTCTATATATTATTTGAGCTGATTAATATATAAATGGAGAAAGGTTCAAATGAGAAACATATCAATTTAAGAGAACATGAGAAGCAATCTCAGCTACTCATCCGATCAATAAATGCGACTTTGATCAGTCCTCCCCTTTAATAATCTCTACCCTTCCATGAATTGCGTCAATCATTCGTGACGACATCCACCGTAACCGAAGATGAGTGACTGAAATTGCTCCCCACGTTCTCATAAATTGATATGTTTTTCGCATGAACTTTTCTCTATATAAATGTGTATGTGTGTATATGATACTTTTTTTTCAATGGATAAAAAGTATTAACATGTAATGGTTTATACATACAAGTCTTAATTTAAAATTCATAATAATCCTACAAAAAAGTTAAATATTGTGGATAAAAGTGCCAGGTTTATAGAAAATAGCCAAAGTTGGATCGATTAATACATAATTACGATATTATACCGTGAACCACGACATTGACAAAAAAATAAATATAAAACAATGTTTAACCACAAAGTATATCTTCAAAGATATCTTTTAAATGAGTACGATAGATATTTTTATCTTTTAAAATGAATCCGATTCATAGATTTATATTTTTACTAAATATAAAACAATTGATAGTAAAGAGTACGATAATTTCATGGGGGTTGCTATATGCACCCAAAAAGTGCATCGGAAATTGAAAAAGTAGCATCGGGAATTGAAAAAGTAGCATTTGACGTTGACATATGTGTGTATGACGCATTCACTTTTTGGGTGCATTTCGTAAAAAGTCGGGTGTATTTAGCAATTGCCTAATTTCATTTCATTATTGATTTAATCGATAGATCATCTGACACTTGACAGCTATTATCAAAGTCGTTTAAGGTATTATTTGGAAATAAAAAAAAAGGCTAACCTCTAAGCTATAAGTTAGTAACCTAGTATATGTTTAGATAGACTATAAGTTATGTTTTTAAAAAGTTATGTAAAGGTAGATTTTTTTTTAAACTACAAGGTTGTGACATATTTGTTAAGGCATGTATGGGAAGTGACAAATTAACGTTTCTACTCCAGGTTCGAATCCAACCGCTTCTAGATTGAGGCTACTGGGGATTAACTCAGGAAAGCATGTTTTAGATGTCGGTGAACCTTGCCGCAAAGCCTCGAATACCTTTCCAAAAAAAGATAGTTCTTTTTCTTTGAGATTTTTATAGTTTTTTCACGTTATACTCTTATTAATATTAATTATTATAACTCAATTTTATATATTCTTTTTGGTTATTTTATATACTCATGAACTAATTTTGTTAAACAATAAACTATTCATAAGTTAACTTATCAGTTAATAATTAGCTTATCAATTAATAACTAGCTTACGAGATAGCTAATTTATCTATTAATTTTTTATTTCGTGTATATTATATTATTATTAAATTGTTTTTAAACATAAAGTTGAGATTAAACCAAATATTAGAAGTTGATTACGTTGACATTTTAAATCTGAAGCAATGGAATGAAAGCCACGTGTCAAAAAAGTAGATGAGTCACGAGACGCACCACCACCACCGTTGGATTAGAATAATAAATCTAATCTCTAAATCCAATTCCCAAGATTTAACGTCAGTTTGGATTCCCACACCCCCATACGCTTTCTTGGTTAACGTGCCTCCTAACGCCGTTAGTACTTTTCTACTTCAAGGGGTAATTGATTCAAATGCCCATAACACACATCCACTTTGCACAATATACCCACATCGTTACGCCGTTATAACGGCGATATAACGCACCAAAACGCCGTTATAACGGCGATATAACGGCGTTTTGGTGCGTTATATCGCCGTTATAACGGCGTTTTGGTGCGTTATAACGGTGTTTTGGTATAACGGCCTTTATAAAGCACATTTGGGGGTATGGTTGTAAAGTGGGGTGGGGCTTTGGGTATACCGGTAAAGCTCCCTGTTTCAAGAAATATAATGAATCTATTAAACTTGCTGATGTAAATTTACAGAAATGTAATTAGAACTTTTTCCACTATAGGAATAAAATAATTTAACGTTTTTAGGTAATTTTTTTAGCTTATTGTAGCAAAAGACTTTCAATATGTTAAAAAAAATGTCATGGTTTTTAAATCGTGAACTAAATTAAGGTCTATTCTTTAACTGATTAATGAATTTAATGAAATTTATAACTTATTATATCAAAATACAAGTAGTTGTTTAACAATAACCAGTGTTGGAAGTTGGAACCATGTATTCTGGTGTTTGTTTAATTTTATACATGTAAGTGTTTTTTATTTTCTTAAATAGTTAGCATTTTTATTTAAATTTTTCTCTTTCTCACTCACACTCTCTCTCTCTATATATGTGTATATATATATATATATATAGAGGAGTGTTCAAATGTAAACCACTTTTTGGTTGTGAACGTGAGGACAACCGAGAGCGCGACATGTGGCGGATGACTAGGCGCCACGTCGGCTTTGAGTGTGGTCCCCCCCCCTTTTAATTCAATGCCCTCCCATGAATCGTGCCTAGTCATCCGTCGTGGGCTTGACGTGGCGCCTAGTCATCTGCCACGTGTCACGCTCTCGGTTGTCCTCACGTTCACAACCAAAAAGTGGTTCACATTTGAACCCACCCCTATATATATATATGAGTCAAGAGGGAGATTCATTTGTAAACCTCAAATATCTTGTAAACTTTGTGAATCCATCATGGCCCTTGATCAAAAAAATCAAAGGCGGATATGGATTCATAGAAAATATGGAAATGTGAAATATATGGTAAGTCAATGATTATGGAAATATGAAAATGTGAAATATGGAAACGTTTTTGAAAATCAATGGTGTAGATTGGTTTACATGGTTTACAAGATATTTAAGGTTTACAAATGAACCTCCCTCTATGAGTCAATTAAAAATAGTATATTTCATATATGAATAATTAAAAGTAGTTAGTGAATTACACACGTTCATATATGATCGTATATATGAATTACACAGATCCATATATGAACATATTGTTCATATATGAATCAATTAAAAATAGTTAATATCTGAATTATACATGTTCATATATGAACACATAGTTTATATATGAACCTGTTTTCGACATATTTGTAACATTTACGAAGTTACACATCTATTATGCACGTAATCGTGAAATTTAACTGATCAAAGTCACAATCTTTAACTATTCAATCTCGATATTAGTCGTATGAACGGCTGTAATTACTTCTTCATTTTACATTTTTTTACTACTACTAATTTTAATCAAAACTATATATATATAGATAATCGATTGATATAGACAACTAACTACTTAATCTATGATTGGATAAAAATTTGGTTGAATATTCAACTAATTATCTTATCCTTTAGATATTTATTTTCAATTCTAACTTTTTTTTTCCAAGAAAATCACCCCACTAAACCAATTGTTCAATATCTTAGCTTTATTGCATCACGTCATCTTCTTTCCTTTAATATATATTGATTTATGATATAGACTTGTCCACAAAAAACTTGGTAAGCAAGTTCTAAGAGGCAAGATTTATTTTTGATTTCAACCCTAAGAAATTTACATTCTTTTACATTTTCTATCCTCAAAGACCCAAGCCTATTTTTATAAAGAGTGAAGAGAAATTAATAGGTAAAAATTAAAACCAAAAATGACTATTTTAATTAATTTCTTTTCTTTATTTTAAAGAATTTCAACGTTAATTAAAAAACATTTATAATTTGTCGTATTAATATATGTTTTAAAATATTTATAGAGAAAAACTTGTAGATTAATTTTAATCTGAGTTTTCATTAAAAAAATCATTTTAAAAACAAGATAAAAAATTTATTGAAACAAAAACCATATTTTTTTATTTTAAAAAAATCTATTGTAGATTTTCTTATTACGTAAGCACCTTTAGGTAAGCCGATGACCATATCATCTTTGCTTTCAAACAAATAATCAAATCAAAGGACAAGTTTTACCTTAGTCCTTTTAAGTTTTAACTTATGCTCCTTTTTAGTTTCATAAATAGTATACCATAACGGGAAAGACTTTTATATCATAATACATTAGTTTATGAAGTGGTCTACAATTCGGACTTAGAAGTCTAATTAAGGTTTTAAATTTTATGTGAATCGTTGTAAAAGAAGAAGCGAATCGGTGATTGATTACTAACGGGATGCACATATTGTTAATATATGAACATCTTGTTAAAAATAGTAACACATTGAGAAAGAGAAAACTATAGGATCAATGATGCATTCATCTTTATTTAGAATGAATAAATGTTGGAGTTAGTTAGATGTAGCTTATGAATGACACTCCAAAGATTAATGTTGATCAAGTGCATAATTGCTTGATTTAGATTGTAATCCTGTATATTTTTTTCTAAAGATTCTTTAGAAATTAGCATCTTTTGTTTTTAAAGAAGTTTTCTTGTGTAGGTCATTTCTTTCATGCCAAAGTGGTTCACGAACAAAATCATGAGATCCAGTTCTTAGAAAACGAAATTTAGACAACCATTTCGAAAAAAATAATTGTTTAAGGTTCAAGTGAAAAAAAGAAGAGGGATCATTACCAATGGCGCAAGCCTCAACAACCTATAAGAATATTGAGCTCATTCTCAAAGTTACACTTGATGTCTTTAATGGGGAATGAATGATGATATATTATAAAAAGATGTTCTACATGATAGAAACTACTAGTGGTTGATTATGTTTGACTAATACTAAAAAAGGGTTGTATTAATTATTAGTGATTTTTGTATTCAATTTGTATTATTATAGAAACTATTCCTTTGAAGAATTTCTCATGTTTATTGAAAGGGTTTTGTCTCCATCGCGGTTTCAAATAGTGTGTGGCGTGACCTAACAACAAGACCAAGTCTCACGCTTTGGAAAGCCATAATATTTTTTAAGACGTGACTTACGGAGACAAATCCCTATATCATATGTAACATCATATATAAATAAACGTATGCTTTTTCTACTATTACTAAATAAATCAATAATAAATAACAATTTAAATTAAATTATATATGAAAAACTAACAATAAAATGTCAGGGGCATTTGATTCATCGGATTTCAATGGAATCTAATGGGATTGTACTGGTCAATCAGATTGACCACATTCTATTACGATGTTTGCTTACCAATGGAATGAAATTGAAATTCAAAGATTCCTTCAAATATAGATTTGATAAATTACTTTATAAAAGAGATCGAATTGAAATCCATTCCAACCCAAATTTTAAAAATGACAAATACCCTCATTAAACATAAAACCCTAGTTATACCCCACATTTCTTGCTTACTCTTCAATGACTTTCCAGCTTTCAGTTTTCACCATCTATTTCTTCTTCTTGAACTCCTTCATGTTGTGTTTAAAAAACATGCATTACGTCATAACGTGCCTTAAACTTAAAGTGACATGACACACAAGCATTGAGTCACCCCACTTAATGACGATTGTTATGACAAGCCTTTGTATACAATGATTTATATACTTTTGAAACATTTAATGTATAAGGAACAAGTTTAGATATCATACATCAAATACTGCATTTTCTAAAATGACTACATGAGGGAGTTTTGAAACTACAAAATTAAAGCTCATCCTTAGATAGAACCCTAACGATATTTAAAATAAGCTTATCGAAAATACTAACCGTCATAACACGTGCAGTGTGCCAAGTAAGCTCTTGGCATGAGTTCAAGACTCACATGTTCAACCCAAGTTAACTTGCATCACACACTTTTTCCAATTGTCTATATCTAAACAAGGGCCATAGCACCTTTCTACCCCTTCCCTAATTTATAATAACTCAGGCAAAGCACCAAAGTACGTTTCTGCCCTTTGTATCTCCCAAAATTAATAGACATGTCATCGATGCTTCCTAACAACTTCATATTAAATATTGTAACAAATTTATAACTAGGGAATACAAAGCCTAACAGAGTTAAACACCTTCACATAAAGGTTAAAGGATTCTATATATTCCAGTGCATCTTTATTTAATAATTTTTCCCGACACATATAAACATAAAAACATTTATTTAGTTTAATGTAAATCTGATTTCGACACTAAAAGAAAGTAATACTAAATAGCTTTCATAAACAAGTATAAAAAAATCTAATGAAGTCAAAGTCGAACTAAAACATCTCATTTAATACTATTCTACAGATACCATAATTCATATTTAGTCAATCATATTAAAAAGTTCATCCATATACAATTTCAATCGAATTTATTAAAATATACGTCGTTTTTATTTAAATCCCAACAATTTATTCAGAATAAAGTAAATTAATAAATATAAAATCTGTTGTCACGTTCTTGACAACAGAGATTCTTAATAAACATATTTAAATAAATGAGTTCAAGTTCGAGTTCGAGTCAACTAACTTTATTGAATGACAAATTTTTATATATAATGTCAATTCAATGGGTCCCACACTCCCATGTTTTGGATATGAGGATTCTCATAAATTCTATCCACACCCCCTCCCTCCCTCCTTTTAATAATGGCTTAATACCGACATAATATCATAGGTTGTTCTCACAGAACCTATAAATTAAGAATCGTTTGAAATTTTAAATTACAGCTTACATCCCGCGAACCCATCTGTTATCGAAACAGAAAGACCTATTCCAAACCGGCAAAACAGAAAGCCATGAATAAAAAAGGCCTGCTCTTTTGCCGTGTGCTTCTCTCTCTATATATCTATCATCATCTCTTCTCTCTCTCTCCTATATACACACACAGAGAAACACTGCTTTCCCCATTAATTCTTCTCGCCGACCACCGACTCAATTAGATCGATCTCCGGCCATCAAATCTCCGATCACCGAGGTTAGTTAGCTTTTTCCGGCGATCAAACTCGCCGGCCGGAAAACATCAGCTTTCACTGGATTGATTCAATTCAACCTAATAATATTTTGTGTTTTCTGGTTTATATAATTATGTATTTTTATTTTTATTATTGTTGTTATATGATTGTGTTTTGAGAATCTCCATTTTCTGTTTTTCACTGTATTGCAAGATCTGTTGGTTATTGGAGATAAATGGTGTGAATTGTATATTATTAAAAAAAAAAATTGGTGATTTTTTATTTAATTTTATTTTGAGCCAATTATTTTGTTATCTGCAGAAGAGTGTTTGAAGATTAGTGAATGGTGAAGCAGTTTCCCCTTTTTTTTCTCCAATTTGTTGAGATTGTTGAGAATTGGTGGTAAATTTTGGGGAGAAATTAAAAAGATTAGATTTTTAGTGTAGTTTGTCTAGTTTTGGAAAAATGGGTGAAAATGGAGAAAGTTCATGTTCTCGGCAAGTTTATCCACCTGAGGTTGGTTACGGTCCAGCGACACCGGGAAAGCCGTATCGATCGGAGCTGAATACGATCAGCCACGGCTGGCTGAACGGCCCGTTTGATGAAATCTTTTTTGAAGAAACATCAGCAACAAAGAGTGCTGTCAGTTGCTGGGAGGGTAATAATTTAGGGTCAACAAGCCAAATTTACGATATCGGTGGTGGGATGTGTAACGCGTTTTCCGTGGATGATGTGGAGACATGGAATAGTATTTCTTGTAGAGATCTGCTTGCGCTTGCGGACACCGGGATACAAAAAGGTTCGGGTGATGGTAGTGGTGGTGGTGCTGAAACGAGTATGCCGATTGGTGATCACGATGGATCGAATGGCTTTGATATGTCGCAAGAATGTGAGCACAATCATGGTTTTGTTTATAGTTTGTAAAACAATGACACTATGTTTTAAGGGAATGTTTTAATTACTTGCTGATTTTAAGTTTTCTTTGGTGGTTGCAGATGGGTGGCTAAATCTTGGTTACACATGTGATTTAAATTTACCACCGCAAACGGCAGCGGACACACAGGAAGCACGGGTTTATCGTTTCAGTTTACGCCGGTGACACCAGATGAGGCCAGAAGGGCGGAGCATAAACGAATGGCGTCCGATTTAGTAGCGAAACTCGTGCAGATAACAAAGAAAGGTCTAATCTTGGTGAACAGCCGCAGGTGCTTATCGAACAATTACAGGCGGATGCGTCTACGCTTGTGGAGGTAAATCAAGATGTCGAGAAGGGGTTGACTGCAGAAACCAACTTGAACGAAACACCACAGCCAAAACAAAGAAGAAGAAAGCACAGACCGAAGGTGGTTAGAGAAGGTCAGCCGAAAAAGGCGAAACAGACCCCGACCCCCGCAAAGGCTGATGGAACGCCAACGGGAAAGCGGAAATACGTAAGGAAAAAGGGGGTTGAAAAGTCCCCGGCAACACCTGCCGTGGAGGAAGCGAATGGGACGGTAGATCCAAGCTCAGAACAAAAGAACAAGAAATCGTGCAGGAAAAAGATCAACTTTGATGAGACTGAGCAAGGGGCTGAAGTAACGGTTGAGAGGACGGAAGTTAATATCACGGTTGATAAGACATGCTCGATGAACCAAGTGGTGGAAACTTATGAAACAACCGTTAAAGGATGCCAAGCACTTGAAACAACACTTGAAGCCCATTTCACAAGCCCTATCACCCCCAGCAAGACGGAGCTACCGTTAAAGGATGCCAAGCACACCCACGGTAAAGCAAAATGCCGGATAAATTTCTTGCAAGAAACTCACGATAAAGGGCCGAGTATTGTATCGAGTCCAAATGAATCCAACTCCAGCACCACTGCATGTTTTAACAAAGGAGAAGCACAGGGATCAAAGGGACTTTCAAGTAAGATCGATGGAATGGAACTTTGGGATGAAAATGCGATAGGAGTCGGCTGCAATCTATCAAAGTTCACTAACGATAACAGTGGCAGTAACCAAGGCATGCACTTACCCACAATTTACAAGAAGAAGAGAATCGAAAAGTGTCAAACTTTCATCACATCCGGTGCAATTTCTTCGGGTGCTTTGCACAAGACAGTGATTGCATCTTCTTGTTTGAAAGAATGCCAGTAAAGCACCTCAGATGTCAAAAGGCTACGATTTAAAAGATGATCAACAACCTTCGAGATGCAAGCAGGCATTTGGACATCCGGAGAAGCCCAAAAAGAAAGAAACAAAGCTATAGCGCTGGTCCCGGATTCGGCTTCGTTCCCTGGAATGATAAACGGTGGACATTGGCAAATTCCCGAAGGAGCGTCAAGATATGAAGTTTCGCATCAGCAGCAAACGTACATGGAAGCCCATGCTGCTGATTTCCAAGTTAGTATAGCAACCAAGAAACGGATGAAGAAAAACTCTATGCTCCCTTCTTTATATCAAGACCACCAGCGCATCACCAAAGGTATTTACTTCATACTGGCTACTGAAAGTGTTTTAATTAATTAATAGTCCGAAAGAGTACAGCTATAAAGTTTTTGTTCGAAGAATCTTATGAGTTCCTTGCGACGTTTGATGCAGGTTGGATTGATGCACTCGTTAAGCAATTTGAGAGGCTAAATATCAACAGTCAGATGGCTGAAGAAGGCAGGGATGCACTTATCCCGTACTTGTCGAGTTACAATGACAAGAACGCTCTAGTTCTATATCAAGAAAGAGGTCTTGTTCCTTTTGAAGGCGTGTTTAATCCGTGAAAAGAAGAAAGCCACGTCCTAAAGTTGACCTTGACGATGAGACTAGTAGAGTCTGGAGGCTTCTATTGGAAAATATAAACAATCAAGGAATAGACGGAACAGATGAGGACAAGGCAAAATGGTGGGAAGAAGAACGTAGAGTCTTCCGTGGAAGAGCAGATTCTTTCATAGCACGGATGCATCTTGTACAAGGTCAGGTTTCTGTGCACACAGGCAGCAATGTGTTTCTTGAACAAGATTTCAATATCTAAAAAATATATACTTTTTCATTGGAGAACTTTATTGAAAATGATTATCGATTAACATCGGGTGAAACAAGAACAACCCCACTTCAAAGTCCGTTGTTTGCCAAAATTACCATTAGCAAGATGCAAATTCTAAGTCGTTTCTTTATATCATTTGTGTGTCAACACTGAAAAATGGAAGTTTTGCAGGGGACAGACGTTTTTCTCGGTGGAAAGGATCTGTCTTAGATTCCGTGGTCGGTGTTTTCCTTACCCAGAATGTATCGGATCATTTATCCAGGTAAGATACAAACAAAAGTAACTGCAAAAGAATACATTGCGTAGTCCTCATCATTCGTCAAGAAACATTAAAAAATATTCACTCACCTTTGCAGTTCAGCGTTTATGTCTCTTGCTGCACGGTTTCCTTTCAAGTCAAAGAGCAGCAGTGAGCCACTCCACGATGACGATGAATCCATCCTCTCCGTGAAAGAATCATGCCAAGTAGATCAAGAGGAAACCATTAGATGGCACGAGGAGACGTCAAATCAGCCATCCAGAGACCAAGATCCTATGCTGCTGCAGCACACCGATCTTTGTGTAGAAAAAGAAGTCGTCAACAGCAGTGAATTTTCTAAAAATAGGGTTTTTGTTGACTTGAATGTATCTTCCGAAGGTGAAGTTCCAGAGTCGTCTGAAAAAAATTCGGCAATGTACAAGGAATCAGTTGTAGATCAGATAGAAGTTGACGATATAGTCTCTTCACAGAATTCGGCAAATATGTCTCCAAGCTCCGTACAATCTTCAATTGCTCATACCACCGAAAGATTAGGATCGTGCTCTAAAGAAGCACAAAAGGACATGTCTAAAGCCACTGGTTTTGGTGAGTACACTTCTTTTGTCGAGTTGCTGCACATGCAAGGGACCACAAACATGCATGAAACATATAGTCGACAACAAGCGGAAGCATCACCTCATTCTAATAGTTCAGGAGCTGTGGAAGTTGAATCTTTTGAGCCAAGAGAAGAACGAAATATTGTTCAAAAGAAAAGTCAACAAGAGTGCACAAGTGAAGAAAGCGGACTATCGGCAGAATCCGCAAGCCAAGCTGCGGTTCAAATGGTCAAGACAACAAGTTCCCAAGCAGCAAAAACCTGCAGCAACATTCATACCTGCGTGCAGGAAAAATCGAGATCGCGCTGCAAAATGATAGCCGTGAACCCAAACATCAACACTGAACAACGCACGGAGGACAATAACCGTGAGGTACAAGAAGTTATTGCCGTAGAAAACGTCTCTGCAGAGAATTCCAAAGCCGCCTCGAGTAACAACATTGTGAAGGCCTCGGGAGAAACGGTGGTGCACAAGGCGGTTGAAATCAATTCAATCGATCATGGCACTCATCAAATAGTTAAAGGCACGGATGAGGGTAGTTCTAAAGCTAAAAAACAGAAAAGTGGAAAAGAGAAACAGAAAGTTGAATGGGACGGCCTTAGATTGCAAGCCGAAGTCCTACAAAAAAGAGAAAGAACACCCGGCACAAGTGACTCGTTGGACTATGAGGCAGTAAGGACCGCAGATGTTAATGAGGTTGCCGATGCCATCAAGGAAAGGGGTATGAACAATGTGCTTGCAGCAAGAATTAAGGTACCAATATATATCTTTCCATAATAAAAATTTTGATATTAAACAGATAGATACAGCTTTTGAAGTCCTAAATAATGTGCATTGATACAGGCCTTGCTCGATCGGCTAGTAGAAGACCATGGAAGCACTGATCTCGAATGGTTAAGAGATGTTCCACCAGACAAAGCCAAGTAAGCACATATAAACTTAAAACACTATAAATATTCCCTAATCGATGGTTAAAAATAGCACTAATGTTTTCTGATTTTAGGGAGTATCTGCTGAGCTTTAGAGGCCTGGGCTTGAAAAGTGTGGAGTGCGTCCGACTTCTAACACTTCACCATCTTGCTTTCCCAGTAAGAATTATACTTGAGAAAATAGTTCATCCTTCTGTTAAAATATTACAATCTTCTTATTCAGATGGTTTTCATGAATACCTTAAACTAGGTTGACACAAATGTGGGACGTATAGCTGTGAGACTGGGATGGGTACCCCTGCAACCGCTTCCCGAGTCTCTTCAGTTGCATCTTTTAGAACTGTAAGCACAAAACCTCTATAGAGTTGCTTATGCAACTTTTGAAAGAAACACTAACACTTAGGTTTCTACACAGGTATCCAGTTTTGGAGTCGATTCAAAAGTATCTATGGCCACGATTGTGCAAGCTTGACCAGAGAACTCTGTACGCTAATTGTTTTCATGCACTGATGCGATACATAATAAACATCATTGCCATCCGATTTCTAACAGATGGACATTAAAACATTTATTACAAATTTTCACTTATTCTTCATTATTGACAGGTATGAACTACATTACCAGATGATCACATTTGGAAAGGTAAGATTATATACACAAGAAACATGAGGTGTCTCCCTAAATGATGCCAACATGAGTTTGTAACTATTGCAGGTTTTCTGTACAAAGAGCAAACCAAATTGCAACGCATGTCCAATGAGGGGAGAGTGCAGACATTTTGCAAGTGCATTCGCAAGGTTTGAGCAACATATTTTCTAATCCTCTCCAAGGCTCTAACCAGGATAACCAATAAAATGATCACCAGTCTTTTCCCTTTAAGATGCGTCTTTTTCATGGTACTATGGTATAACCTGATTTACGTTACAGTTTCAGCAACAAACATGGACATCCCAACCCCATGTCCACACAAGTATGAACATACACTAAGACACTGCAACTTTCTTTTCCTGACAAAATCACAAAAAAAAAAAAAAAAAACAAACAAACAAACTTAACCTTCTACATCCATGAGCATGCAATGTTGACCTAACAGCAGAGCATCTAAAGTAAAAAACTCAGTGTTCACAAGACATGAATAAAATGTAGTGTAGTAGACAAATTTCATTTCTTTATATAAGTTTGACATGTGGACTTTGGTGCCTCTGGACAACAATGATTCCATGCCACAGTTACGGAAAGCATCATGATCACAATGTATACTCTAGTCCACTAACGACACTATTCACTGCAGTGCAAGGCTGGGATTGCCAGCACCGGAGGAGCATATGGCAAGTTTAACAGAAAATAGAACTGGTCAAAGCTCTATCGGGTTGATAGATCAATGCCACACAACTCTCCCTCCAGCTAGTGAACAACTGCAACAACCGTCTGAAGTCCAAAATTGCAACTCTGGTATTGAAGAACCAACAAAACCAGGGACTATAGTTACGGTACCAGCAACACCAGGGACTATAGTTACGGTACCAGCAACACCAGGGACTATACTTGAGATACCAGCAACACCGGGCCTATAGTTGAGGTACCGGCAACACCGGGGCCTATAGTTGAGGTACCAGAAACATCAGGGCCTATTATTGAGGTACCAGCAACACCAGAGCCGGAACCAGTACAAGAAGAATTTGATATGGAAGACTTCTGTGAGGACAGTGAAGAAATTCCCATGATCAAACTCAACATTGAAGAGTTCACCCAAAACTTGCAAACTTTCATGGAAAAGCACATGGTACTTGGAGAAGGTGACATGTCAAAGGCGTTGGTCGCCTTAACATCAGAAGCTGCCTCCATACCCACGCCTAAGCTTAAAAACGTGAGCCAGCTAAGAACAGAGCACCAAGTGTAAGTGATTATGATTCAATGCTAATTTCTTTCAAAACATGCTGATCACTTGGGTCTTGATATATGAAGCTGAAAATGTGTGTTCTTGCTACAGCTCTATTCTCCATTATTGTTTATAATAAGATACGGAGTTCGAAAAAATGGTAGTAGAAAACAGATGTCTAAAACATATCACAGTGGTTATAGGATATAAGAGAACGAAAATACGTGATCACTGGAACTTCAATCATATAGTTGAATATCAGAGAATTTCTAGATCATGATACAAAATTAATCATAATGTCTAATAGCACGGTAGTTAGTTTTTAGCACAATGTTAGTTCTAATGGCTTTTCCATATCAATTTTGCAGCTATGAGCTTCCAGATTCACATCCTCTCTTGGAAGGCGTAAGTATACTTTATGAAGAATATAAATTGCCTCTTCATTAATTTTTGTTTCTCAACAAATGCTCACTACATTTTCAGCTGGACACTCGAGAACCTGATGATCCTTGCTCATACCTTCTTGCAATTTGGACACCCGGTAAGTAAGAAAATAAGAATGAAAATCGGTAGCCAGATACATATAAATGCCTCAAACCCACAATTGCATAGTTGCAATTGTTAACCATGGAAACTCTCTTAAGATGAACAACTGAATAAGTAATGGTTTTGTGAATGCTAATCAAGTGAAGTGCAAGTGCCTTGGCTAATGAACAATGAAGTAAAAGTAAATTGGTTAATAGACAATGAAGTAGAAGAGTCTTTACTAATGAAAAATGAAGTAGAAGAGCCTTTGCCAATGAACAATTAAGTAGAAGAGCCTTTGCTAATGAACAATGAAGTACAAGTGTCTTGTTGTGTCTATGGCGATTGTGAATGTCACTGCCATGTTTTTTTTGTTGCTCATAACGAGCCCTGAGAATGCAAATATAAGCCCATCGATTTGGAACTTGTACAAGATATTTTGATTCCGCTGGTAAACGGGTAACATTTTCCCATTGCTTTTAGAGAGTAGGTTATTAATATCTACGATCATAGTCCACATGTGTACCAGAGGAATGATCATAGATATTAATACCCCACACTCTAAAAGCAGCGAGCAAATGTTACCTGTTTATCAGAAGATTCAAAATCTCTTGTACAAGTTCGAAATCAGTGAAATTATATTTGTACCCGCAAGACATGTTATGAGCAGTAAGAAAAACATGGATTTGGCAAACACAATCACCACAGTCACTAGCAAAGGCTCTTCTTTTTCATTGTTCACTAGCAAAGGATTTTCTACGTCCATTAGCCAAGGCCCTTCTCTTTCATCGTCCATTAGCAACGCCTCGTACCTTCTTGCAATTAGAACACCCGGTAAGTAGAAAATTAAGAACGAAAATCAGTAGCCAGATTCATATAAATGCCTCAAAAGGCCACAATTGCAAAGTTGCAACTATTAACCATGTGAACTCTCCTGAAATGAGCAACAGAATATGTAAATGTTTTGTGAATGCTGATCAAGTTATTTGTTGTTTTTCTTTTTATTATATCAGGGGAAACTGCAGATTCGATTCAGCCACCAAGTGGACAATGTTCCTATCAAGAATCCGGCACATTATGCAGTGAAGAAACATGTTTCTATTGCAACAGCACACGAGAGGCAAATTCCCAAACCGTTCGAGGGACGCTCCTCGTAAGTAATAACATGCAAATACGACTATAATCAAATAGTACATACAGGATCTTACTATATATGATCTTGATCTTAATTGCAAATCATGGACAGATACCATGTCGAACCGCTACGAGAGGGAGCTTTCCGCTCAATGGCACATATTTCCAAGTCAATGAGGTATAGCATAATCCTAACTCTGCTAACCTGAATCTTTCTTTCTTTCGGGTTGGTGAGAATGCTATTTTCCTGTTTTAACCGAAAAATTTCGTAACGTGCAGGTGTTTGCAGACCATGAGTCAAGCATTAACCCGATTGATGTTCCGAGATCTTGGTTGTGGAATTTACCAAGAAGAACGGTGTATTTTGGAACTTCTATACCAACGATATTCAAAGGTAGTAAAAGAATAAGTTTGATAAAAGTAATATCAGTGTATTATATCTCATCAAACTTCAATATACAACAAACTTACTACATCACAATTTTTATCTACCAGGCCTGACAACAGAAGATATTCAATACTGCTTCTGGAGAGGTATGAAGAGATATAGATCCCTATTATGTGGTTATCAGTTTTGTTACATAAATCTCTAGCTGCACTAACAGCACAAAGATTAACAGTAAAACACAAACTGGCAGAGTGGGATGGGTAGAACCTAGGGCCACCAACTTTTGATGCCAAATCTGGTAATGATGA
The DNA here is from genome assembly GCA_030169165.1 of Centaurea solstitialis. NCBI lineage: Eukaryota > Viridiplantae > Streptophyta > Magnoliopsida > Asterales > Asteraceae > Centaurea > Centaurea solstitialis. The sequence goes on along the minus strand of CM058042.1, from coordinate 3,623,691 downwards.
AAATGATTTCATAGGTAAACTGTGCACAATCTTGGTGTCAAAAAGATGCATTTGGTTTTAGTGGTTGTAAAGATGGAGTAGATGTTTGTGGTTTGTGAAACTCCTTCCACAACGAAATTGTTAAATAGTGACCTACGGCTACAACTATGTGTCATTTTTCTCACGCTTGGTTTTAATCGTGTCTTTCAGGGTTTGTTTGCGTGAGGGGGTTTGACCAGAAGACACGAGCACCCCGTCCGCTAATGGCCAGACTACACTTTCCAGCTAGCAGGTTAAAAAGATCACGGCCAAACACTGATGGAAATCCATCTCAGGTATAAATGGCAAGGGAACCATGTACAAACAGCAGCAGCAGACGATACAGATTTGGCAAAAGACAATGTCACTGCTCATCGACACAGTGACATGATTCATAGTTTAGGATCTCATAGAGACAGCAGTTAGCTTGTATAACTGAAAGATGAAATACAATGCTTTATCATTTTAGTTTTCTTTTTAGAGATATTAGTAGTTTTTATTCGGTTCCTAGCATTTCGTTTTCAGGCTATACTGATAAAGCAGACCAGAAGAGAGCATCATATCAAGACATCAAATATGAGATTGGCCAACATGCCAAAGACAATTTTCACTCAATTTCTCAACAAAACACTTTCCTACCAATTAAAACTTAAAAGCATTATATTGACAAGCTTGTGGCCATGAAGGTTTACCTGCGATGACTCCAGGTCATTCGTGGTCGTTCGGAAATTAGTCGGTGCACGTAAGTTGGCCTGAAAATCCACGGTTACCAAAAAAAAATCAGGGGAGCCTAAACTTGGAGCCTAAACTTTCACCTAGATAATTTGGCCAATGGTATTATTCATGATTGCAGCATATGATAGAACAAAGCATACAATTGATATGAATACAATTTCTCACGCAAATTGAATTTTGAACGCATACATTATTTAGCAAACTGTACCTCTATGCTTGGTCAGTTTCACAATATTATTATTTTTTGACCGAGTAATCCCGAGTTTTTTGACCGAGTTGCCCGAGTTTGACCGTGTACCGAGTAATTGACCGATTTACCCCCAGCTCACCTCGGCTGAGTCCTGAGCAGCGAGTACTCAGCCGCCTAGGCCGATTTTTACAACATTGCTTCCGTTCCATCCAACCATTCCACCATGAAAAAACATCAAACTTGCTCCTTATGGATCCACATACCTGCAGCAAAGTAGATCAATCCATCTTCCATCTTAATTAGATTCTCTTTTAAGTATTTTTGGGGGTGTTTGTGATTGCTTAGTTTTTTCTCTTTATCTGCTTATCACACATTGAAGACGCAGATATGCAATTTTAAGTGTTCAGGTAAAAATGCTTATCTACTCATTTGAAAATGCAGTTCCGCTTTTTTAAAACAATAAATATTAATCATATGTTATATCATTAAGAATTACAGAACCATAACTACACAAACACTCATATGATCTACTTATGCAAACATACAATTATAACATATTTGTAACTTGTATATAGATATTCATATATATCTAACAACATAAGTTCATCAACGCACCTTTCTTGAAATCGATTTGCAGTTAATGCAACGATACAGACAGTTGTTGATCCAGGTTATACAGACGGATGATTGTGGTGGTGATTCGATTATATTTGTGGCTATGAGGTTTTTGGTAAATTTTCCCGCCTTATGGCTTTCCCGCTTTAATTGGGATATTTATATTTCTTTTTAGATTCTTTTTATATTTGGGCCTGCAAAATGCGAATATAGATTCGCTTTTTTACGAGAATAGGGTGTTTGGTAGAGAGAAATAAGGGAAGACAAATGGAAATGAAATTGAATTCCCTTGTCTGGTAAGGTAGAGAAATAAAAAACGGATAATTGACAATTCTCAAGATTTAACCCTCTTTGTATTTTCAATTCCCTGCTTTTTATGGGGAAATGGTGAGAATTGGGATTACTGATAATTGGAAACAAAACGCCGATAATTGAATTATAAGGTTGGTACAATTCTTTGATTAATTTTCCATTGTACCAAACAAGAGAAATGATTCTCTGTTACATTTTTCTGCTGAAATCTCTGACCTACCAAACAGAAGAGTCAATTCCAATTCTTCAGACCAATTCCATTTCTCTACAATTCCATCATCCGCAACCATTTCTCTACAATTCAATTTTCTGTACCAAACACACCCTAGGTGTGTAAATCTTTTTCTTAAGGAGATCAACCAGATTCATTTTTTAATGTTTTTTTTGCTACTTTTATTTTACGGATACGGTGATGTTTGGATAAAAAGGGTTAATTTCATGTATGTTCTTATTAAAATTTGAAAATATCATATTTATACCAGCTAAATATATATTAAGTGTATTATTAAAACATTAGATATATTAATAGAATACTGTCTTATTTTCTAAACATTTAGTTTTCTTAGTAGGAGAAATAACAAAAGGTACTTAAATGGTCCGTTTGGTTTGCCGGATTAGAATCGAATGAATTGGATTTCATGTAGGGCTTTGGAATCCTTTTGAGTGTTTGGTTTAAAGGATTTAGAATGAATTTGAATTCCTGTAATTTATTAAAAAAAATTATGTAAGATATAAAAATAATTAAATTACTTTTTGTTTAATTAATTATTAAAAAGCAAATGTTTTTAACATATTTTAAATCATTGATGTATACAAATCCTAAGAAGTTCCTTAAAATACTTGCCTCCTTATTGGGATTTTACAATCGTATGTACGAGTGATTTCAAATGAATCCTGGGGTTTCAAAACCGCATAATCCGATAAACCAAACACCTGATTGAAATGGATTTGAAACCCAAATCCTTCAATTTCATTCCAATCCCTCAACACGAAGGCGTCCTTAAGAGGTTTAAGAAATCTTTTCCTCTTGTTTTTTGTTTTCAATGTTTTGTAGGAAGGTTTAGAATTGCGTGGAAAATTAACAAAAGTACTTAAAATCTCCATTTTAGAGACTTTTTCATGGTAAAATAAGTTAGTGTGTTACAAACATTTATCGGATAAAAATTTAAGTAAATGGCAATTTACTTTCTTTGACTATTTATCGATATGCAAGTTTAATCCATTGAGGGTTTCCTTTTTTTTTTTTACTGTTTTGTTCAAGAAGCTCAATTTAGTCAAAATCAGTATTTATAAAATCATTCATTTGTGTAACACATATGTTTTTAATGACAACCTTATTATATTTTATTTATTACTAATTTCATACGTAGAATGTCTTTCATTATTTTCATGTTAATTGAACCATTTTTATTTTTTACAAATAAGAAACTTCATAATTCATTTTATTGTAGATCACTTCATATTTTCCCGAGATGAATAAGGTATAGTAAAATGGGGGAAAACAAATATGAGTATATGACCATTAATCTTTTAAGATATATTAGTTGTCTAGCTTAATATAGTTCTCTTGTTCATCCACAAACAAATTTAGGGGGCGTTTGGTTCATTTCAGGGAATGGGAATGAAAATGAAAATGGGAATGCAGGAGAATGGGAATAGGAATGAGCATTGCATTGATGCTGTTTGGTTAACCCACTATAATCAATGAAAAATTGCTTAATATCGAAAAAAATATATTTTTCCAACTTGAACAATGGGTGGAAAAAAGAACCAAGTAGAAATAAAAATTTCATTCCCCTCAATTTGGTCAGGAATGGAAATTAATGGATCTGCAGGAATGATTCCATTATATTTGACGGATAACAGGAACCGTTCATCATAATAGTGTTGTATGCAACAGTCTCTCCGATAAGCGTTTACCAGGTAAGAACAATCATCGGTCACTTATCGGATAAGACTTCCTATACTTATCATTCCTTTTACCGGATAAAAATCTCATTATCATGATGCTCATACGATAAAATAAGTGATCCAATAAACGCAGGGGCTTAGACAAGGGGGACTGGATGGTGCTCAACCCCACCTAACTGTTTCCTTTATATAGCTTTTATACAAACATAAAACACATATAAAGCTCCGGGTGAGTTGGTTTGGACACCCCTCTTAGTTTCTTCTCTTCATTAGCGATTTATTTTTGTTTTTATTTAAATATTTGTTTGTTTATTAATTGTAATTGACCATCTTCTTCTTTCCTATTGTTCTATTTTTTTTCTTTATTTTAAAGATTTATTTATTTGTTAAGTTATTTATTTATTTGTTAAGTATAATTTCAGTTACCTTTATACTTTCCTGAAAAATCTATTTTTTTTATTTCACTTATATTTTATGAAAATAAATTATTATATTAAATATCAAAATAAATTAAAGTAAAATCGATATCACTGTATAAATTTTAAAAAATGTATTAATTAAGCTTTTTGCTATTACTTTTATGGATCATATATTTCATAATATTAATTTTTTTAAGGAGCTTAAAAAAAAATTATTGACAATTTGACATTATTTGTGGTGTTTTTATAAATTAGTGAATCAACTCATTTAATGATAAAAGTAAGTTTTTAACTATAATTAGCACTACAATATAACATATTCATCTATTTTTAATATTTCAAAAACAAATGTTACAATATTTATGAGTTTTTTTCTTGTCTTTTTTTTTTATCTAGACACTTGTTACAATTCAATTTTCTTTCGAGATCTTCAAGCCCCCTCTAAACCAAAATCCTGGCTACCCCCGGAATAAACGCTTACCGGTAAACATTTTGATAAACAACTCACTGAAATTTCTTAATTACATTTGTGCCAATTCGGCATTATATATATATATTACACATATCAATATACCATTTAGGTAACCACACTCGATGATTTCTTATAATTCTTTACCTACTTCTTAGTTCTGATCTTTTCAACCAGCATAATGAATAGTCTTGAACCAACCACCAAAATCAGTTTAATATTAATCAGAATTACTTCAAAAGACATGACTTATGAATCAATATAAAATCATGATTTATGCTAATCGTGCTTCTCTCTTTTTAACAAGGAAATAGAAATATGAAGAGAAACACAATAATTTCGAAACTTTAACTTTATATGGTTATCGTAGTTAAAATATAAAGTTGGTATGTTGTTAGTTAGGCCTTCCGTAGCACAAATCTGTGATCCCTGAACGACTATTTTAAAAGAGAGGGGAGAGTGCTACGGGAATCAAAACCCGCCACCATACCCGCCTGATGGTACCCACTGGGGGGGGGGGGGGGGGTACCACCAGGCCCTCATACCTGAGCCATGGCCCGCTGAAATTTTGGTCTACCTGCCTGCATACCCGAGCCATGGCCCGTGGTACGCATGGCCTTATGGGCCTCCTGAACATTCATCCATCTCAAACATTCATTTAAAATTACTCCATACTTGTATGTAAAAACACACACAAAATGAAGTTATATATGATGACAGTTAGAATCATATGTTTATTCATTTGACATTAGAAAATCAACCACCAAGGTTTATACATATATTGACATTGAATTAGCACATTTGTCAACAATACAGGCATCATCCAAATCTCTACATGCACACACAGTTACTGAAGAAAAACAGATTCAAAAACTTACTTGGCATTTTTCTTACCTGAGCTGATGAACCGATCGATCCTAGATAGCATCCTCATGAGCGACCTGGAGGAAAAACAACAGAGCAATGAGATCGTATGCACATATGCATAAACATGCATTCATCGCCTCTGTGAACAAAATCTTTGACTATTAACTTCGAGGTCTTATGTGATCAGTCCACAGGTGGCACCAAGCTGACCCGGGCATTCACAAGTAACCCTGAAAAAGATTTTCATGTTGTTTCAAGGATCACGATAACGAGTTCATTAATAAGTAAGAGATTTCAAATTCATCCAATAAGACGGAAACAAAATAATCAACTGAATTATTGGAGTAATAAGTTCACATCTAAAACCCATATCAACCAAACCAAGTTAGGATTCAAAATCCATATTGGTTGGTAGTACCAAAGCTACGGTCTCCGGACCGGCTAGTTTCACCACTCGCCTGATATTCAGCACCCGAAGCTGCTAAATTCCAGAAATCCGACAACTCGCCACCACCAACACCAAATTCCGGTAACTCATAGCTTCCAACATCATTTTCATTACTGGAAATGGGCATTGCAGCAATTGGCTCAAGATCCAAGCTCCAAAATTCTTCCTGTTTAACCATACAGTCATCACTGAAGAGCTCTAACATGGTGTTCTCTGATGTATAGCAGTCTCTTTTCGCCTGAAAGCCCAAATCGAACACACTTTCTTCTTTCCAAATGGGATCTTCAACTTGGGCCGGTTCCTGTGAATCAATATCATGTACAATTTCTGTGCCAAAATCAAGATATCTTACCGTGTCATCAACTAGAACCGGATCTAATCCACAATCTTGATCGTGGGCGTGATGCTTAACAAACTTGTGAGCCGTTCTTGAAGAAGAAATACGACCCTGCTCTTTCCTTTTCCGTTCAGAAGATATGAATTTCGGGATCTGAATGGCTTTAGCCAAGGAGGAGACCATCTGTTTCTGCCTATCTTCTACAACTTGGAGCTTTTTGTTCACTGATTCCATATACTCATGTGTCTGATGTTGCTGCTGTTGTAGCTTCGTAACCTCTTGCATCATCTCCATTTTTTCCTTCTGTAACCTTTCTATCTCGGCTTCAACCGAAAGGGTGCTCCCTTCTTCGTTAACCTGCTGTGACTTACGCCTACGAATGTTCTTCAAGAAATGCTTTTTCCCTCGCAAGAAGCCTTCACACGCGAATTCCCACCTGTCTGTATCAATCTTGCGAAATCCCTGAACTCAATCAGCCACAAACATTTCAGTAGTGAACGTGAAAATGATTAAACAACACCAAAAAAAAACAGATAATTTAAGATTAATACACAAAAGCAAATCTAATCCATTGAAATCAATGAACATGAGCAAAAGAGTCAAAATATTCAAAGGACACATGAAACAGAAATTTTTTGGCAACATATTAGTTGAACATAATCGAACGCTTTACCAGACAAACAGCATCATAAACCTTCTCGCTCCGGTAGATATTTGGAAAGAGAAGGATGTTCAGAAGACAAGCAGTACATCTCTCATTAGTACATTACAACAAAGAATGTTAGCTGAATTCTTGATAAGCACATGTTCAAACCAATGAAACTTATAGGAATAATGAAGGTACGAAACATATCTGCCAACAATGGACTGATTTGCAGGAACCCAACACAAAAACCAGCAAGACCAAGTGATGATCAGAATGACAAACCAAACCCCCTCCATTATCTATGTGTAATATAAGTTACATTGAAAGATATATATACAAGAGGCTAAGCTACAAATGTGCAAAAACACAAGAAAAACATGAAAATTCAAAGAAAAGAAAACAGAAGATGAGAAACATGGGAAGTAACAAAAGTTAGAAATGTACATACAGACTATGAAACTAACATAGTGTGACCCTGATGATTAAGGGTCTAGTGTTAAAAGCAATCATATACCCACATATGTGTTAAGTTGTCGAACAAAGCTGGAAAAATTGTTGTGTTTGAAGTTTCTTGGCAAGATTATCCTGGCAAACTCCATTGGATCCCACACGATAAAGCTTGCACCGGTATCACCCCATGAGATAATCCGGTCTAGTACCGGGTCATCCACCAAGTCGAAAGTCTTGGACAAAAATGGCGGAATCGGCGTCCCTTGTAAGCAATCAAGCGGTTGCGGAATACCCCCTTCACCGGTTTCAATCTCTACAACATCATCTGTAGTCAATTGTTAATTAAAAGTTACTACATAGGCCAATAAAATGAAACTCATCAGGACACTATGCACATGTGCATAAAAAGAATCAAATGCATGAGTGCCTTATGCACATGTGCATACATTACAAATTACTTATATACACATTTGCATGCCGAACATGAGATCGTTCTTCAATTTTTCATTTTCCATTATCATTTTATAATCAAATACAAGAGAAATTTTCAAATTCTAAGCAGGAAAATCCGATAAAAACAGAACAGTTTCATTGAAAAATATGAGATAATGAGAAGTTTGGATATTCAGGGTGCCTTTAGGTGTAGAAAATTCTCCATTTTTCCAAGAAATCTTTTTAAGGAAAATGAAAATTATCTGATTTTTAACTTTTATATAAATTAAAAAACTGACTTTAATAGTTTTTAAAAAATTTCTAAAGGTGAGACCAAACTGTTTCAGTGAGACAAACATCTTTTTCATAAAACTTCGCATCGAGACTGTGAAGGTTAGAAAAAGTTGAACATTCATATGTAAATGTTATGTTCACGATGTTTTATGATGTCAAAAGTCGATTTTTTATACCTTCACAGCAAAATGAAAACTTTAAAAACAGTTTTACACAACCAAAAATAACCAATTCACCAAAAGAAAATACCAGAAAACAGAGTAGTTACTTTCATGGAAAATCTATAACTCATGGTCAAAATACTCAACAGAATAAGTTCTGCTGTCAATTTCCAATAAAAACAATTATAATACAGCAAACAGATCAATACGCACCAAAAGTCATCGATAAGGGAAGTGGCTGCTGAAACGAATTAGGCAACGAAGAAGAACCGGACTGAAATCGACGAGATGAAAGTGAGTGTTTATAGAAGGGATCCATGGCTTCAAAATGAGAAAAGCAGATAAGTGAAAATGGCGGAGGAATTGTGCATGTATATATATATATAGGTAGTGTATGTATATATGCACACCAGGTGTTTGATAAAAATCTTGAAAGAAAGGCGGTGGAGGTTTGCTACTGTTCATGTTGCTTTCTACAAATTCAATGGTAGATGGAAGTTTCCAAGAGGGAAGACTCGCAGATATTTTAGGTACAAATGGATTTTTACAGCCGCCCAGTGTTTCAATACGACGTCGTTTTGTTGCTTAGAGTTTAAGGCTTTGAAAACAACCAATCAGATTTTGGATTCTAGGTCGAGAAAAATCTCAAGTTGTATTCGATTGGGCCCACCGGACCGGTGTTAGAGTGGAGATATTAAACTAATAAGAGCATCTCCAATAGCTTCCTTATATAACGGGAAAAGAGAAGAAAAATGGAGATTTATGTCTAAATTGAGCTTCAACAGATTCCCCATTTCTTTCATCAAAATGGAGAAAGTATGAGAGAGAAATGAGTTTTTCTCCAAATATGAAGATAACCCCATTAATGATTACCATATAAAACAACCAATAGAAATTCTTGAAAATAATAATATAAAGAAAAAATATTTTTTAATGACTTAATAGAATATTTTAGGGTTAATTTCATGTATGCCCTTATTAAAACTCAAAATATCATATTTATCCAAGCTAAACCATAAATATCATATATGCCATTTTTAATGTATCAAAATATCAAATTTACCCAAATAACAAATTTTATCAATTTTTAGTTATTTAAAATCACAATTAATAATTTATAATTAAAATTTTAAATATAAAGACATCTTTACCCTTAAACCCTCCCATGACTCTTCCACGGTTCTTTGAAGTCTTTACTCCAACCCTCTGGAACTTTCCGTTCTCTCCGCCCTTCTTATCACCACCTTCTTTCTGCATCTTCCTTCTCATCGCCACCGTAAACCCCTCCACTCTGTTATCGACAACATCACCGGAAACTTGTTCGGAAGCTTCTGCCTTGACGGAGCTTTCCTACCTAGACGGCTAGACCTATCGACAACATTGACAGTTATTTCCGACCAACTTAGGTGGTTGCGGGAAACTCAAACGTAATGAACCTGTCACACAATATCATCGTCGGGTGACCTCAATTTGACTGGACTCAGTAGTCTTGAAATTCTCGATTTATCGGTCAACATGTTGTTATCAGGAGACATCGGGATGAGTTTACTCTCGATTTGCAACACTTTGGTGGTCGCCAATCTCTTCACCGGAGAAATAAGTTCAATCGGCAGATGCTCGAAGCTTGAATTTGTCGATTTTAGTTCGGATTTTGACCAGCAACATCTGGTTTGGATTCCATCAGTTTAAGATATTTCGGTATCGTAGAAACCTTCCAGCTTGGGTTTTCATGAAAAATTGCAGTTTACAGTTGGGTTGTGTGTTGTTGTTAATGTGCTTGGTAATGGGTTAATTCTCTTCTTTGTACTATTTTGATAGTTCCTTTTGGTTTAAAAGTTTCTTGGTGCTATGCAAAAAAAAAATTCAGAATGCTTTATTCTTGCTCACATCGTGAGCCATGGTTGGTTGGAGTAAAAAGTTTTTTGAACTTCTTTTTGGTATTAAATTCTTGAAGAAGGTGGAAGAGTAAAGGGAGGGTTTAGGGGTAAATATGTCTTTTTATTTAAAGTTTTAATTATAAATTATTAATTATGATTTAAAACAATTAGAAATTGATAAAATTTGTTGTTTGGGTAAATTTGATATTTTGATACATTAGAAAGGGCATATATGATATTTATAGTTTAACTTGGGTAAATATGATATTTTGAGTTTTAATAAGGGCATACATGAAATTAACCCAATATTTTATTATTACAATCAATGTTGATTTCTCCAAAATGGAGAAGCTCTTGGAGATGGATGAACATTTTTTTAGAGATTTTGAGTTTTGATTCTCCAATTTGGAGAAATTATAGGAAAGCTGTTGGAGATGCTCTAACATGACAATAAAGATATTTAAGTTATCTATACTCCTTTATAAAAATTCTATTACAGTTACCTCTTGAATTTTAAGACAATAGCATGAGTACAACCATCTGATGCACAAAATTGAAATCTAACCGCATCGGTCTCTTCCCTCTCACCCACGTCCTGCAGAAATTGCTCCCCTCTCGCCTCTCTTCCCCTCCCTCTCCATCTCCACCTTCGGCAGAAATTGCTCCTTTTCCTTTCATACCCTATACCCAATCTCCTGTTACAAATAATTTTTTAAGAGTTGTTTGCATGTCATTGGAATCTATCTGATTCTTACCCGGATGTTAAGAACAAGGATTATGGAGGTACCACATTCTATTAATTGTTTAGCAGTTATGATTTTTCTGTTATAATGCTAAAATGTTTCTCTTTTGCTAATTTCAAATTGAAATTGACATTAAATGGGTTTTGATGAGGATTTCCACACGGCTCATACTTTCCAGAAAACAACCAGAGGATGGTATGGCTCTGGCTGATTAATTACAACCCTGCAATTTAAGTACCTGTAGAACAAATCATTCTCAATCTCATTTGAATCATCAACAATCACGACTGGAATCGAGATAGCGTGGCAGGTTGCTATTCAAACCTTAGATTCTGAACCAGATTTTTTTTATTTCTTTCAGAACAAGTTAAACCGTGCTGGAGACCAAGTTCAGTACATTTCTTTCAACTCTACAGAGGTAAATTTGTAAAACATAGTTCTTATTCGTCAGGTATGTTTAAGCATTGTTGCTCATAAGTTCTCCCTCAAAATTGATGTTGTATATCACTAAGAAGTCTCAAATTCAGTATAAATTTATGAACTGTGATCGTTTTTGTACACAAAAGTGAAAATTAATTGATAATTTATAGGCTATCGTAATGACTGGTATGTTCTGGGTCTGATTTTTTAAATTTATTTGAATTTGTTACATCTTGTTTGAGTATCGGATAAGTCCTTGTGCAATTAAACATAACTTGAACGGTGATCATCATCAACTTTCTTGCCACTTTGAGGAGAAGGATTTGATGACCACCTTCTGATTCCCTTGACTGTTCTTGTTAACGATTACGGGTGTCTCCACATCATCCTCCTTTGACATTTCAGCTTCTTTGTGGTCGGTTTCCTTGACGGATTTACCACTGCTTTTCTGAGACTTAGAATTGCTATCCTTGGCTTTGCTACCAGCTGATTTTGGAGGACGGTCATGATCTCTAGACATTGAGGCCCCACGAGCTCTATTTACAGATAGAAAAACGTCAAGTTTTGTAATCATGGTTGTAATGGTATACATAATTAGAATAAAGTTCAACAAAAGGTAAAACACACCGTTTAGATGAAACTTCTAACTTTGCCTGTGAAGCAGATGGTCCATAATCTATTTTTGATTTCTTCTTCTTAAAGAAATCAAGCTCCTTCGCTTACTCAAGCATCCTGATATTGTAGAAATCAAGCATATTATGCTTCCTCCTTCTAGAAGAGAGTTTTAAGGATAGTTATGTAGTTTTTGAATTAATGGAATCTAATCTTTACCAAGTTATCAGGGCAAATGATGATCTCACCCCTGACCATTATCAGTTATTCTTGTACCAGCTATGTCGTGGCCTAAAATATATTCACACAGGTCTGCTCATATCATCATATCTTATTGTATTTTTGTATTTCTCATCATCATTACTTATTTATTGATTGCCCTTTTGCAGCCAATGTGTTTCATAGAGATTTAAAACCCAAAAACATTCTTTCTATTGTTGACTGTAAATTGAAGATTTGTGATTTTGGGCGTGATCGGGTATCATTTAGTGATGCACCATCAGCCATTTTCTGGACGGTATGTTAAATTTGTTTGACCAACTTTTCTCTTTTGTTCCACATAGTCACATACCATGGGTTATACTTATTTCATATGTTTTTAAGTCTTGCAGGATTATGATCAATTCTTTATGAGAATGATCAATTTCGTTATAACATATATGCATTTAAAAATGAATCCAGAGTATTAACAAAGGTATTAACTATTTTGGTGATCTCTGTCTCCTTTGCTAACTGCAGATTACTTAAAAGAGCTGACTGCTGACCTTCCAAATATAAAAATTAGCTGCTACTTTTTGGGTTATGAGGTATACACTTAGCAGCTGAATGGTTAGAGCTTATGTGTTTTGGGCTCTTAATTACAAATGCATACTACTACATCTGCTCCAAAAATCCCACCAGTAAGCAGTACCTTATGATTCCTGTTCCATGTTTCCTCCATCCATGTTCTACCACTGAAATTTTGAGACACTTTTTAAGTAACTAAGGTACTGAGAAAGATCCTTATTCCAAAGGGATGCCATAACGGGAATCAATGACCCTTGTGGATTTGGTATGAAACAATCTAATATATGTACTTCAGTATGTATTTCCTTATTATTCTCATATTTAATGTTAACAACAGTGAACAAGAAAGCAAACTCAATTATTGTCCTATTTATTGCATGAAATCTACTTCACATTTTTTATGATCACTTATGATGCATATACTTGCTAAATATGCCATCCCATGATGGTGTTAAACTTGTATTGCTTCTAACTATATAGTAAGCAGCAGTTGACTTATAGAAAGATTAAGGTTCATACCTCTATTCTGTTTCACATTTTAATTATCTAAGCCTTATCCCTATCATGAGAGTGTAAATGGAGATGGGATTTACAAGACATAAACAATGAACACAAGAAAATGGGCTAAAAGAATGGTGGTTACTGGTACAAAATTTAGAAAAAAAACGATATGGTAATGGAAGAAATATTGAAGGGTAATCTGATGCATATATGAGATATGGCGAAAGTTGAAGTAGAGTTCATTTTCTTAATAATTGATGGATGATGCATTTAAATTGTGGTACAAAAGTTAAAGTTGACCGGTAAAGATCTTGGTCCTGGAAGAAATATTGTTGATGTGATGGTTATAAAAATTTATGGCATAGATACCTGCCTCATGGGATAGGCTAAGGACACCACCTGTTGATACTTCACCTCATGTTCTTCATATTTCATACCGTCTGAATGTTCTTTAAATTGGTTGATAGTTGCGTGAAAAGGCATGGGATCATGTGAGAAGTGCTATTCTTGGTGATAAGTGTGAGAAGTACTTTTAAACCGTTGATCACTTTTAATCAAATGTCCTTCAATGAATTGCAGATTAAAAAGAAATTGATCTGGTGCATCTCATCCTAATGTTCGTCCATTTCTCGGTTGATCACCACTTCTCATGCTTCTCGTCAAATTTGGCACTTCTCACCGGAACCCAACGCCGTGTTAAAAACGATAATTTGTTCTTTAAGATAAGAACCTATCTTGACTCTTGTTTGAAATTTAGAGTAACATCTCTTTCATGTCAATCCTATCCCAGTGGATGGTCTATAAACTCTTTAAAATTGTGTTCTTGCAGGCTGGTGGCATGGCATGGTGTTGTAAGCCACTTAGAAGCATGCGATGGTAACAATAGCTACTGTCATTGCCATGACAGCTGTGACTTTGTATTAACTTGTACATGCTTATGAATTAATTATATACCCAACATATGTTATTTCTTCAACTCTGTTACATGTCTAAGACCTTTGAAATTATGTGCAGGTTATTTGAGTTGCATGGTCAAGAGAAAAAAAGAAGTTAAAGCTAAAGACTTAAAACCTCTCTGGAGACGGGGATCATAGAGGTTCCTATGTTTAACATCAAAAAGTTGTAAAGAAGATGAAAACACAAAATTAATTAGCATCTTATTTCCTTTTAGTATTCAAGTAGTATAGTTATGAAAAGATTTGTGCGTGCACGGTTTAGAGTATTTTATGGACCTAACAACTTCTTGATTCATTTCGTCTTGTTAGCCTTTGAAATATTCATATATGTCATGCATAGGTTTAACAATCAATAATAATATGTCATGTTGAATTATTCTTGATTAATTTCGTCTTATTCATATATGTCATGTTGACCTTTAACAACAATTGTTCTTGCTATTCATATTCAAGTACCCCTGTTTATTCTCCCTGTACGTTTGAATCTTAAGTTGGATCCTGAAGTTGAAGGTCAAGAAATTTATTTATGGGTGGTTTGTAGGGTGACATCGTCTATCAAGTGATCAAGATACCTTGGGGGATGTTTACTAAATGTTTATCAGCTTAGTGGTTGTTTATCAAAATTTTAAATTATCTCATCTGATATGCGATTTAAAAACGCAACAAAATATAAAATTTAGCATCTAGGGACGGAGAATGAAACAAAACATGGAATGATTGTTGTTTCGGGCTATCTCCTTTAGAATCGAAATGTTCCCCGCAGCATGGCGCGGGTACGTTACTAGTATATTTTAAAAAATATGTAAATTTTATATACAGGAAACAATCTTTGATCATCTGAATTCCGATAATTTATGGATTAAGAATATAAAATTTTCTATTTGGTCAATTGATAAATTTGTTGTAAAACAATATTTTTCTTAAGTACGAAAGTGCATAAACCAATTAATTGTTAATCATTTCACAATTTCTTATATAAATAAGTATAATGAAACGGAGTTACAAAAATTTGACCATCAATCTTTTAAAACTAGTGCTATACCCGTCCGTAGGCCGGGTCTACGACATGAGTTTAATCTGGATTCATTGTTTTTTGCCTTTTCAAAGTGATCATATGTGTGTGTGTCTATGTTTGCTATCCCGAACATCTTAATTTCTTTAAATCAATGAGATATGATTAAAACTCCACAAATTTGTAAATTTGCCAACATCATTCTTTTGTTTTTTTCTCGTTTTGTCCTTCGATCATCAATGCTCACATTAATTGATGTATTTAAGTTTAATTTTTTTATGGATAAAATAGAGAATCATACGCATTTAGGCATTTGTTAGTTTACAAAAACAAACAGTCTTATTGATTTAGACTTTAGACTTTAGCTTATGAAAGTTACTGAAGGACCCTTCAAGCGGAAGGGTACCTAACCGAGAGTCAAAGACGTCAGAAAACCAGTTTTGACTGAGCTTCTTGCTTGATTGAAAGCAACATACACTAATATAAAAATTGTGATAAATCAAATAACTTAATCTAAATAAAAGTCATGTTGTACACCCGGTCTTCGGACGGATATAACGCTAGTTCAAATCAATGGTAGATGGTACAAACTTTATAAAACGAAAAAACTAAGAAAATCCCCATAAACACTTCCTACTCCACGAATTTGCCACCTCATATTTTGCAAGTAATAAGATTTTACTGATCAATCATTCTTCCTATATGCATAAAAAAATTAAAGCGGATGTGAGTAAAAACGTGTAACAAATTTAGAGCCAAATATGTGACATATGTAGGTAGTCGCGATCGAACAACAATATTAATTTTTGAATCATTATAAGTAAAATCTAAAGAAAAACTAATTTTGTTGCAAAAACATGAATCGAGATAGCTAATGGTGTCAAATTAGTTATGTAAGAGGACATAACATATAGTTAAATACTACGATTACCAAACTCGGAGTACATTGCCGATTGCGTCATTAATTATTCAAACCTTTTTCCACTCAGTTTTGTTTTGTAATTCTAAAAGTTGTTAAACGTAATTCCACTTGTTGGTTATTAGCTTTTTGATTACCACAAGATATTAGGGTTTATTTATTTACTTTTCACCATCAAACTCATCCCAATTCATAGGGTGTTACAATGTATGTATGTAGAATCTGTGTGGCACATGCCCTGCAACCAATTTCATGGGTGTATCCATTATGAGTACAATTCATTTATCTACCAGTTTACCTTGATAAAATTCAAATAGCTTTTTATATGGAAAATCTAAAATTACAAACAATTTAGCAGAAAAAGTTAATCGGAGAAAATGAAAACCTGTTCTTTTCCGTCCAACAGAACAAAAATTAGATTAAAAATTAGTTCTCGAAATTACAGGAAGGATCAGGTTTACATGTATGTGCCTCCATACACCTTCAAACCTCTATCAAGAACAAACTTTGAAGGGGAAATCATAAAACAAAAAAATGAAAAAATGAAAATGAAAAGGGAACTAAACTTACACATCCATTGTTCTCCTTTTCTCTGTTTGAAAATACAGTAGCAGTTGCCGATACATCCCAGTTTAGGGGATTTCACTTCATAACCAAAACATGATTTGGAGATACCTGTTGTTACCCATATATAACTTTGACATTCTAAATATCCCCATATAAAATTCCTCTGGTGCAGCTTTTGATGTAAAATGCTTCCTATGAACTCTGACATTACACTTGCACCTTTAAGCACCTTTGAGCATATAGAGAAAAATTAATAGCATTCTTACACAGTAGTGCTTGAAGCCCTATGACACGCATGAGCCTCGTATAAGCCTATGCAGTCTGTCCTATGTTCTGTGTGGGAATGAATGCTTCCCCAAGCATAATGTATCAAGCAACATTTCCCAAATGCTCTACTCACATGTACCTAACAGCCATTTTGGCAACATAAAAGATCACTTAGGGGTTGTTTACCCAACAATTATCCAGTAAGCAGTTACAGTAAGATTTTAGTCCATTAAAAAGTCATTGTATACAACGTTTTTATCCGGTAAGCACTTACCGGGTAAAGGTTGTCACTCTCACTTACCGGGTAAGACTTTCGGTCCTTATAGTTGCTCTTACGGGGTAAGATTCTCAATCCTTGTCTTTTTATCTGATAAGGTAAAGTGACACAGTGAGCACTTACGAGGTAAGTGATTAGTAAATGTCCCCTTAAGCTCATTATGTATACCCACAAACACCATGCATACCTTAGGGTAAAGTTAGAAAAATAAATAATCTGAATGGTCTTATGTCTGACTGAATCAGACATAAGTGCTTCTTAAAAAACACTACCTAAGAATACCGGCACTCATGATGACGTAAACACTGAAGTACATAAGCAACCTTCAAATACAAAAACAAATCAATATCAGCTTCTGAGTTCCTCTGCTTCAGATCAACGCCTAATTATTTGCTTTTGACAGAAAAAAGGATTGCATGTATTTTTTGCTTTTGCATACCAGATTTTTCATACCAGATTTTGTTCTTAATATTGCTTTTACATAACCATCAAATTGTACCATGCTTTATGAGTTGTTAATAAGAGATTTTACATATTTATGCATAAAAAGGCAGTACCTGAAGGATTTTACATATCAATGCATAGCCTTCCTTCGCAACATATCAGTCACTGCTTTCATTTCTCCTAAAGTTCCATCAAGTGACTACAAAACAGAATAGTACCTAAATCAAACCTGCCAAATATCTACTTACAAAAACAACACCCAAATAACAGTTTTGCAGGCAAAATGCTTAAGAAAAATAAAATAGCATTCATGATTGAAAAAAAACATCATGTACTGAAAAGGTTAACTTACCAGTTACTCGAGAAATTCTCAACATTCTCCTTTCTTAGATATTGAATAAAGCAAATTGAATTACTATAAACATAGAATAAAAAAAATTCTTACCAGAACCGGTCGTAATACTAAATATTTTCAAGAGTTTCAAGTTTGTATCATTTTGCCCAAAACCTGATAAAAAAGATATAAGATTGAGATACAAGTTAACAAAGAAATATAATTGCGAAATAGCCAATAACTAAATGAAATTGGTAATATAATTGCAATGTCTCATCTTTTATATAACTTTGAATTTTTTTTATTCAAATCATAGCATTGGCCGGATGTCACACACTCATCTTATAACGAAATATACCTCTAACGGTTATGCTAGTGAAGAAAATTACATAGATACATGGCGCCCGTTGAAACAGCTCTAATGAAACTTGTTAACCATAAACCAGAAGGGACAAATCTTTGTTGATCAAACCAGAATTGAAACAAACTCATTACAAACCTGTTTTGCACGGGTAAACATTTGGTAAAAGGCCACTTAGATAAAAAAAATCAAATCAAATAGAAAATAATTGGTTATCCAGACTGTTTTAAATAATAAACTTGATAAATACAGAATAAGATGGTTAGATATAGATGATAACTTTCACCAGGTTTTATTTACCGCCGCACCTTCTGAAGAAAAAGGTGAATCCTTAGCTTTAAGAAACTTCACAGAAGAACTTTCAGAAACTGCAGAGCTGAATACCAACAATTTTGAAACTACATAACTGAAGAATACCATTAAATCAATATTTTCACGTGAACCACCATGATTTTCAAATAAAGCACCATCAGGCGGAACCATAAATCGAGATTCTCAAATAAAAACCATTTACATTAAGGTCGAAACCACATAGAACGAACAAAAACTTACATTGAATCTGGTTGGGGAGCAAAAAATGGGTCCAACAGCATTGTTGATTTTACCTTCACATTCTTTGCATTGAAATTCTCTCTCTCTCTCTCTCTCTCTCTCTCTCTCTCCCCCCATGGATGGAATTGTTCATTCCGATCACCTCCTGTTAGAATCCAATAAACCCAAATTAAACTTTATATATACCTGCAAATTGGAATCGTGGGAGGAGGAGTGGACAGAAAAAATTGGAATCGTGGGAGGAGGAGTGGACAGAAAAAATTGGAATCGTGGGAGGAGGAGTGGAGATGGTGAAGAAGCAGGAGGATGGCGAAAATTAGGGGAGGAGTGAAGAAGCTCTGTTGAGGAAAGGGATTGGGAGAGTGCGTTGGTTTCTTTAAGGTGGGAGAGTGGGCTGTAGTGGTTGAAAAAGCCCAATAACCATAAATAGGTAATTTTAAACGGCCGAGATTGAAAGTTGATTTGATCCGATGGCTAATATCCAAAGAGCGGTTTTTTCACTCACCGGGAACAATAGATATATAATATATTAGCCTAATATGCGGGGACTTTTTTGTTCTTCCACAAACAATTTCTAACCTTTTAATGTTTTATAGGTTCTTCAACCGTTTAAACATAATTCTTCTTAAATGAAGAATAAAAAGGTCAAGATTTACAAAATTGTAAATATACATGTATAGGAATTATTTTATAGGTTTCAACATAATATGAGTAAAGTAATTAATAGTATAACAAGAGTGTTTAACTTCTTTTTTCATTTAATTTCGAGTAAATTGCATTCCAAGTGGCTATGATTTATTGGTTGTCGTTACAACAAACGACCAAATGCACTTCTTACACTCTTGGTATATCTAGTAAGCAAAAATGCATGTTTTACGCTCCTCTTAACAAGATCTGTTAACCCAGTTAACTTAAATATAACTTTTGTCTTTATGCTCTTGTTTTGTCTTAATTACATTTATGTCACATCGACAATTTTTTATTACATTATCACTTAAGCAATCACATTCATCAGTTTCTACTAACTTCTTGCATGCTTATTGACTTGCTTCTTTTAACCTTTGCAACTAACATAATGAATAGCCTTGGACCAACCGAGAGAATTATACAACCACCAAAATCGATTTCAAATTTACCGGAATTGATTTAAAACACGGTATATGAGTTGATACAAATTATTCTAGATTATATATCATTCCAAATAAGAACGTGTCAACATGATAAGAAACTCTTGATTATGAGCGTGCATACAAGAACCACGTATAAAAACATTTTTTGAGATAGGTATAAGAAGAAGCCATACTAGTGCTTTTAATAAGACCTAGATTTGTAAATTACCATCTATCATTCATTATAGTCTTCAGTATTATTTTTCTGCATTTGATTTATGCTTTGTTTATTTTCATTATTCGTGGAAAGATCCCTTCTTGTCATCTCGAGCTTAAAGCTCCACCTATGGAAAGATTTCTCTTGGACCACTCTCTACTTGATTTGGTGCTACCAAAATAATCAAGTCCTCTCTGACAAGTTATGCGACCAAATTGATCTTCTCTTTTCAGTTAAGCATCTTTCGTTCCAATGGATTTCTACGAACGCAAAGGTCGTCAACATGTTGTGGACTCTAAACCATAAGGATTAAAATTATAGTTTACTCTAAATAATATATGCATGGGATGAATTCCACGCGACCTATGAAGAAATGAAGAAACTTTGAATTGTGGGCTTCTTTCTTTAGGATGAATGACATGGAAGATGCCATTGCGATCATGCATGTGTCCTCAAATATAAAATTTCCTAACCATTAGAGCATCCATAATGGAGATTATTATTGATGTTCTTTTTGAAGTTTTTATAAGAATCTTCATTGTGGGGTAAATGTTCTTGTACATTTACATGTTCTTATCAAAATCAGGTGCTTGAACCCAAGCTTTTGTATATATATTTTTTGTTATTATTTTTGTAATTTTTTTAATCATTTTAATTTATTTTCAGTAAATATGTAAAGATATATCTTAATTTGATACAAAAAAATTATTATAAAGTACTTTTTTTATTTTGTTTTATTTTTGTTTCTTTGTAATGTTTTAATAAATTTATTTTTAATTATTTCATTGTTTTATTATTAGTTATCTCATTATTTTATCATGTATCAGATTGTTTTAAACATATTATTAAATTTATAAACTATAATAATCTATAACTAATAAATTAATAGTTATAAATAAAATTATATATTATTAAAAGATGAAGTCATTTAAATGTATCAAAAACAGCAGGGCTCGAGAGTTGACATGTATTCAAACCATAGGAGCTATCGATCAGGGGCGGCCCTATGGGTGTGCCGCTGGTGCGGTCGCACGGGGCCTCCGATTTCGAGGGCCTCCGGTTTTTTTTATATTTTTTATAACAGTATTTATTTTAGAAAAGGTAAGACAAAACACATATGTTAGTCTGGATTGGTTGGTAAAATCGTTTTTCTTTTACCCAAAATACTTGGGTTCGATCCCCCACCCACTACGTAAAATGGTAATTCTTCATTTTTTTACATTTATTATTATTATTTTTCAATTACAACACCAAAATGGCAACATATATCTAACAAGGATTTGTAATTTTTAGTAAACTGGTAATTCTCTTTTTTTACATTTATTACTGTTTTTCAACTACAACAGCTAAATGGCAACATATATCTAACATTATTTATAGGGAAAAGTCTAAAAAAACCCAACAAACTATTACATTTTGAATGGTTAAGTCCCTAAACAATTTTTTTGAATAAAAAAGCCATTAAACTTTCTCATTTTAAATGATTAAGTCACTAAACTATTCTTTTGAATGAAAAAACCATTAAACCTTTTCGTTTTGCTTGATTAAGTCCTCGAACAATTTCTTTTTGATAAATAAACCATTAACCTTTCAAAAATTGGTTACTTACCCCCTTTTAATAAAAATAAAAAAATTAAATGTAACCGACTTTGAAGGTTTTAAAGGTAAAATATTACAATATTAGTTTAAGTTAAACAAATATAAGTAGCAAAGTTTTAAAAATTCAATAATTTATTTTGTTGGAAAAAATGTTTATGGACTTAATCATTCAAAATGAAAAAGTTTAATGGTTTTTTCATTCAAAAGAATAATTTAGTGACTTAATCATTCAAAATGAGAAAGTTTAATGGTTTTTTTTGTTCAAAAAAATTGTTTAGGGACTTAACCATTCAAAATGCAATAGTTTGTTGGGTTTTTTTGGACTTTTCCCTTATTTATAAGATTTTAATACAATTCATTCATTATTTATAAGTTTTCAATACGATTCATTCTTAAAAAAAAATTACAGGATCGTAGAAAACCTCCTTCCAATTTTTTTTTAGTTCTTCCATTTTTTTTAGTTCTTTGAATAAATTTTAATCGATTTCATAGGATTTATTAAAGTATTATATCAAAAAGTCTTATAATATATATTAATTCTTTTTCTTATTTCGTTATCTTTTCATTAGTTTCTATAACTTTGTTAATTTAATTATTTATATGTCTTTTAAAATTATTTTTAATATCTTTAATGTTAGTATTCTTTTAATAAAAACAATTTTTTTATTAACATGTGTTTATATATACCAAAAATGATTTATTGATTTTACATAGAATAAGATGCACCCGATTATAAATTTTGAGACGAAATGTCCAACTTAATCAAGGCAAATAGAACAACAATATGTGATTGAAAGTAGTACTTCTAATAATAATCTTGCTCTAAAAAGGCAAGAAGATCCATGTTAGACATAGTAACATCTATTATACTTGTAATTATTATGTTATTACTTTTAACTTCCTTATTAACTAACTTTTTATACTTATAAACAAACTAATCATTCTAGATGGGAATTGATACTTCCACTTAATAAATTGATTCTTCCACATATGTACAACACCCTTAAAGCTAATGTACAAGTTAGTGAACCATTCATCTTCCTTAAAGCTAATATAAGCACCGGTTTAATGATGTAAATATAAAGTTTTATTTTTATTTGAATCTTGTTTATAAACGTTTTGATTATTATATACTTTAAGGATTTATTTTTGTAGATTTAGTAATAATAATTAACTTAATAAACAATACAAGTAAAAAGTTACAGGGCCACATCTATCTCTTTGCACAGGGCCTCTAAGGTAGCGTTTGGTACGCAGACTAGATGGGACGGGACAGGACTGGACAGGACTGGACAGGACTGGACAGGACAGGACTAAGTTGTCTGTCATATGTTTGGTACGACAGGACAGGACAGGACTAAGTTGTCTGTCCTACGTTTGGTAAGTTGGACAGGACAGGACAAAACTGTTAAAATGACCAAATTGCCCTTTAATGCTGTTTAATGGTATTTTATATTATATAACGATTGTAAATGATAGATATCAACCAAATTATATTTAAATCACTTGATCTATATTATGTACACTATTTTTTATATATGCATACATGATTTATAAAACTTGAGAAACACAACAATTGTATAAAAAATCTACCAACACAATAATTATACCAAAAATCATATCATCAAAAGTTTTACATTCAAGTGCATCAAAAGTTTTACATTCAAGTGCATCAAAAGTTTAAAGATGTATCAAAAGTTTTACATCCAAGAGTCGGCCCTGCTATCGATAGTCATTATGCTCATATTGGTGACGTTATTGCTGGTGTGATCAAAGACGTAGTCTTAAACATGCATCTAGAAAAGATTAGAAGTGGTCAAAGACTTTTCTTAATTATTCATATTAATTATTGGAGTAAATTACCTTTTTCGTCCATGTGATTTGTTGAAAATTCCGATTTTTGTCTTTGATATTTATTTATTGCATTGGTAGTTATTGTGGTTTGAGTTTTTCTTCCTTTTTCGTCCCTAACTACATTCTAACAATTGTTTAGTGATAACCAGTTAAATTAAAAGACTTTTAATTTTGGTTTTTACGTTTTTTTTGTTTTCTTTTATTAATTAGGGGATGTTTGGTTCATTTTAATTTTTAGGTAATGAGAATGAGAATGAAAATGGGAATATAAATTATCAGTGTATTGATGTTGTTTGGTTAACCTAATATAATCAATGAAAAGTTGTTTCATATTAACAAAATATTTTTCTCCAACTCGAAAATACAAAGTATGTTCCATTTAACATCAAAGAGATGGAACAATATATGGGAAAAAGTACTAAATATAAATAAAGTTCCCATTCCCCCAATTTGGTCGAAAATGAAAATTAATGGACCTGCATGAATGATTCCATTATATAATATCAAATCAAACAACAATTTTCATTATCATTATCGTTCCTTAGCCCAATACCCCTGCTAAACGCCCCTTTAGTTACTATTACTATTTTTATAGTGTTCTGCATTAATCAACTCAACCAACCCTTCATGACTTCAATCATCAAAAGAGTTTTTTACTTGTTTATTTTTGGGGTGTTATTTATTTTTGGTGACCTCGGTTTCTCGTGTTTCTCCCTTCTCCACTCGATGTCTTCTTCATAGACCAAAAACGAAACCTAGACAAAACAAAATCAATGTTTTCTACTATTTATTAACTAGGGACAAAAAAAAATACCCGACCCAAAATCTAATCGAGATTCTAGAATATATTAAAGTATAAACAAAACCCAGTATCAACTTGGATTTATGATGATGAACTCCAAGTGAGCTCAAATCTATAAACAAAACTTAAATCATACACATGTAACCTGCAACCTTCATTTATATGATAACCCAAATCAAATCCAATTCTTAGTCTTTTTTTACTTTCGAGACTTAAAAAGAGGTTTAGGGTGTAAACAACAAGTAAAAATCTTGTTCTTTGATGATTGAAATCGT
This sequence comes from Centaurea solstitialis, assembly GCA_030169165.1. Classification (NCBI taxonomy): domain Eukaryota; kingdom Viridiplantae; phylum Streptophyta; class Magnoliopsida; order Asterales; family Asteraceae; genus Centaurea; species Centaurea solstitialis. Next base: position 3,598,903 of record CM058042.1, on the reverse strand, counting down.
GAAGTGTTTGTGACTTAAAAAGTGTTGCTATGCGGATAGATGAATTTGGTTTGAAAAATGAAAGAAATTTGGTTAGGGTGAGGTGTGTGTGTGGGGGGGGGGGGGGGGGGGGGGGGTGGGTGGGTCAACTTATACAAAAAACAATAGAAACAAACATAACAATGACTAGTGATAGAAAGAAAAAAAAAACCTAAAAAGCAAAATTAAAAGTCTTTTAACTTAAGTGGCTATCACTAAATGGAAGAAAGTTACAAACCACAATGACCACCATTACAATAAACAAAGACTAGGGATGAAAACCGGAATTTTCAACAAACCACATGAACGAAAAACGTGATTTACTTTAATTATTATCTTTTGTCATTTTCATATCAATAAAGTATTCTTATAGGACCCCATGCCACATATACTACCACTGACATCCCAATTATGAGCTTTGTATTAAATATCATATATCTTTTTACATTTTCGTTTACTTGACTTTCTTTGCAGTGGTTGTTCTCGGTTGAAAGGTGTGTTTTTGAGCTTCCAACTATGAAGTAGACGTTGTTTTTTGAAATCAAATGTTGGGTTTTGTGGAATTATTCGATTTAAATCCATAAAATTTTGGTTTCTTATATTTGTCTTTACTCTTTATGCTTCATAGGTGTTGGCATAGATTCCTTTTACTGATTTAACATGGGTAACAGTTTTATATAGTTTAATTGTTTGATTGATGGATTGTTATGTATTAGCATCAATTAGTTGGATTTTGTCATAATTTTTTCAATTGATGGCAAGACTGGAAACAATTATGAGACCTGAAAAATCATATTCCCATTTAGGGGGAAAGTGTGTTTGATTAATTGGATTTGTGTGCACTTTGTTGCTTTTGGGAGCTTTTCAATTTGGAAAACATTTGTGTGGTCCTTCCCATTTAGATCAGTAGAATTTATGTACCATAAACTTCACCGGTTCGAGAAGAACCTGATTCCATCAAAAGCTACTAAATCATGGTTTTCATCAAATCATTTTTTGAGTCATGAATTATGATGTTCTTGATTGCCCTTTGTACATAATTAATGACTTTTGTGGTTCCTTTATTCACTAAATATTGTGGATATGGATAGATAATCAATGAGAGTCAAGATAGGGTGTGTTTGTTTATCTAAGTATCCTCCTTCTCATGCAGCTGAAGGGCCGCTAAACAATGGTATTCGCTTGCCGATGTTTCACCATATTACACGATGCAGGGAGGGACAATTTTAGGGTTTTCACACTTGCTGAGCTCAAGGAAGCCACTAAAAATTTCAATGACTCTTGCATGATTGGGGAAGGTGGATATGGGAAGGTACATAAGGGCATGGTCAAGAGCTTAGAAGATCCGAATAAGGATATTGAGGTGGCTGTGAAGCGATGGAAAAGAGGAGAAAAGGCAAGTCTTACTTAAGCTTTCATCATAAAGAAATATCTGAAGTTGTGGTTGCTTAGTTATGATTCAACATTTGTACCATGAAAATTGCAAACTTTTGACCTTAAGTGTAGTTGTGGGGTGTTAGCTAAATGTCCGAAATACCCTTTTGCATATTCGAGTTGAAGTAATTGTGACATCTTAAATGGAATCTTATATATTGTGACAGGGATACAAGCAATGGGTGACAGAACTGAATAATTTAGGGGATGTTAAGCTTCAACATCCAAACCTTGTGAAGCTAATTGGATACTGTGATGAAGATCGTGAGAATGAAAGCAACTGGCTTTTGGTGTATGAATATATGCCCAATGGAAGCCTAGATGATCATTTATCGGGCAAGTTACCTCCACCCTTGTGGGCCAATAGGCTAAAGATAGCGAAAGATGTTGCTACTGGTTTGGCATACCTACATGAGGGAATGGATAAGCAGGTGTTTAAATACTACTAGCATCAAGTTCTTAAAAATGTTGTTTATTCAATGCTATAACTAAATAATCTAATCTAACTTGCTATTTCATCTGCTGTAGATTATCTTTAGAGATTTCAAACCCACTAATATTCTTCTAGACAGTGAATGGAATGCCAAACTTTCCGACTTTGGATTTGCTAGGGATGGTCCTCAAGACGGACGAACACATATCTCAACAACGGTATGCTTACTTGAATTTTCTTCCATTTGCTAATATGTCTGTGTTAATAAACATTTTATAACTGCTAATATGTTTGTGTTAATAAACATTTTATAACAACGAGAGACTCAGGTTTAGGGGAAAACCATAAAAAGTGGAAACTTGAGGAAATAAATCTATCTGTATGGTATGCACATGTGCATAAAAATAATTTAAAATATTTGTCGGTGTCTATGTACGTTTTCATTTTATGCACATGTTCCTATTGTACAGCTGAATGGTTATTAGGGTGTTCCTTAGAGCATCCACAGTGGTGGAACCTCGAAGAACCTCACTTACCATATTTTTTCCTACCACGTCATTGCCATCTCAACAAACCAAGAACTTTCTAAAAACTCTACAATGGAGGTTCTTACAAAAACCTCATTTCCCTCTTCTTATTTATAATATAATTTTTATTTATGTAAACTATTATATAACAGAAAAGAAAACTATTTCAAGAACCTGGGTTCTTGTTCAAGCACCGGGATTCCAATAAGAACCTGTGATTGGGCAGGAACCTCTGTCTCACAGTCGGGGTTCTTTTAAAAACCCCGTGAAGAACCTCCGAAAGAACCTCCATTGTGGATGCTCTTAGTTTTTCTTTTTTTTTTTCTTGCATGGCCTTCTTATGAACCCGACACTATACACACATACATACCTAGGCGAAGGATCATGTGAGAAGTGGATCTAAACCCTAGATCTCTTTTAATCTTAATATCTAATGGCCTCCCATGAATTGCGCTTTAGAAGGGAATTGATCTGGTGTATCTCTTGGTGTAAACTCATTCCGAAGTGCATCCATTTGTCTTCCAATGGTTGATAACCACTTCTCACTTTAATTCAACTTCTCATTGGAACCTAATCCTATATACATATATTGCTTCCACCGACGTTTGCATTGAACTTACCACTTCATTTTCAAATTTTTTTTACGAGAGACGGTATAATTAAAAGATAGAATTTTTGATTACATAAGATGTTCTTCTATGTATATAAATTGTAATGAGTTTGTTGGTGGCAGCTATAACTTTGCTCAAATTGTAAACCCCAAGGGGATGGCCTATTGGTCAATTCCATGGACCTTGTGTCGAAGTGGCATATGGTCTGAGGTTTGATTCTTGACAGGGGCCACCAGTTTTTTGAGTGCTATGCCTATTGGCCTGAAGGCTTGAGTGTTGCCTGTGAGAAAGTATTTTGCGATGTGAACCCTAATACTCAAAATCAGAAAAATATATAATACAAATAGAGGCCGTAAATGGGCCGAGCCATAAAACCTACAAAGGCCTCCAAGAAACACAACAAATACAATATATACCTATATAAATTACATATGTTAACATCCCCCCGCAGTTTGAGCGATGATCGATGAGCGAACGTTCAAACTGGAGCAGAACTCTAAGAAAAGCTTTGAGGGAAGGCCCTTAGTGAAGATGTCCGCATATTGTGAAGTGGATGGGACATGAAGCACACGAACTTGACCGGTTTCAACTCTATCTCGAACAAAGTGAAGGTCAATTTCAATATGTTTGGTCCTTTGGTGCTGAACAGGATTGGTGGAAAGGTAGACCGCACTCACATTATCACAATAGACCAAAGTGGCCTTTGAGATAGGCGAGTGCAGTTCGGTGAACAAGTTGCGTAACCAAACCGTTTTAGCGACGGCATTTGCGACAGCCCTATATTCAGCCTCAGTGCTTGAGCGTGAAACAGTAGGTTGTCGCTTTGAAGACCAAGAAATTAAATTATCCCCCAGAAATACACAATAACCAGAAGTGGATCGCATAGTAGTGGGACACCCGCCCCAGTCAGCATCGGAGTAAGCAATGAGACGATCCGTTGGAGAGGAATATAACTGCAGACTGTGATAGAGTGTGCCCTTCACATAACGAAGAATACGTTTTAGAGCGGTGAAGTGTGGTTCACGAGGATCGTGCATGTATAGACACACTTGCTGAATTGCATATGAAAGATCCGGACGAGTGAATGTAAGATACTGGAGAGCCCCCGCCAAACTGCGATACAAAGTCGGATCCGAAACCGTGGGTCCATCAGGACCAATTTTGGCTTGAGTGTCAACTGGTGTGTTAGACGGTTTGCAGTTCGTCATGTGAGCGCGCTCAATAATGGTTTGAGCATATTTAGCCTGTGAAAGAAACATGCCCTGTTTATCACGCGTCACAGCAATGCCCAAAAAAATAATTTAGAGAACCCAAGTCAGTCATGGAAAATTCGGAACCAATCTTGGTGATGAGATCACGAAGGAGAGTCGCAGTTGACGCCGTCAAAATAATGTCATCGACGTATAACAAAAGATAGGCAATGGAACCATGGCTTCGATAGATGAATAATGAAGAGTCAGCACGGGAACGCGTGAAGCCAATGGTGACTGCATATTCAACAAACCAATGGAACCATGTACGGGGAGCCTACTTCAGACCATATAATGACTTTTGAAGTAAGCAGACATGGGATGGTTTGCTAGAGTCGATAAAGTCAGGTGGTTGGTACATATAAACCGTCTCAGATAGAGTACCATGCAATAATGCATTTTTAACATCTAGTTGGTGTACAGGCCAGTCACGGGAGACAGCAAGGCTAAGAATGGTCCGAATGGTAGCTGGTTTAACTACCGGACTGAACGTCTCGTCATACTCAATGCCTGGTCGTTGACTTTTGCCATTTGCCACCAAACGATCCTTGTACCTGTCAAGAGAACCATCTGCACGAAATTTCTGTTTAAAAAGCCACATAGAACGAACAATATTGACCCACAAGGTTTAGGTACAAGAACCCAAGTACCATTTTTAATAAGAGCACTATACTCATCGTGCATGGCTGTTCGTCCTGTTTTCACGACCCGCTTGTTCTTTTGAATTATTTTATTTTATTATTATTTGAACGGACGGTGCCGGAAACTGGTGTGCAAAAGAAATAAAACAAGTAACCTTCGGTCCAAGTATAAACCTCCAATTACTGTAGTTTTTCCAAAACAAGTAATAAAAATGGTACAAGTACCAGATATCGTTCCCACAAGGAAGCGGTGAAAACAATCTTTCGAGATTCAGTCTTTGTGAAAGTTAATTTCAAATGGGGTTTGGATGAAAAAGTATTTTGATTGGTTGGTTGGTTATGAGCTACTTTAAGAGAACAATTATAAAAAGGAGCCAGGGGTGTAAAGTCTTTTAGTTGGAATAAAAATAGGTAAATTGGATGGGAAATAATTTAATAATCTCAATTATGCAGAAATGATATCCAAGTAACTTCTGAAAAGTTATCACATTTTCATATAGCCCAATTACTTATCGATGAGTTTAGATGCAATCTTTAATGAAATGTTAAAATATATTAAAAATCAACACTTACGTAACCTCTGAAAGATTAACACATTTTCATGCATCTGACTCATCGTTAAATAATTAGTTATAATCTTTAATGGGATACTAGATCTGATACCAACTTCAGGAATAGTGCCAATTGTAGTCCCTTAAGAGGCTAACACATTTTCATGTCTTTGGGTTATTACCAGTTAATTATTAAATATACTCTTTAATGAAATGCTAAAGACGTGAGATAATAGCAACGAGTGTTGTCACCCACTCATATATCCCCAAAATAATATTTTAGTAACTTCTGAAAAGATACCGCATTTTCGTACATCCGATTAACCGGTAAAAATCCAAGGACACTCTTTAATGAGGCATTAAACTTAAAGTGGTAAAAATTGAGTTTATGTATAAGACTTTTTTCTTTACCAAAGATTCATTCCAAATTAAACCTTACACCCCAAGCTATGAAATTAGCCTATCATGCTTGGTGTGGTTTTACGATTATTTTCAAACTAATAATTAATTGGACAAGAGAACGTTAGTATGACAGAAATAATTATAAAATGCAATAACTAGAACAGTTGGTAAAGTGCGAGTACTGGAAGTGACCAGTTGAAATTAAAACAGTTAATAAGACAAACTGGAAAGATGACCAGTATATATTGTAAACAATTAATCAAGATACTACTTATAACAATTAATCAATATATGATTTAAACAAGGAACGTAAATGGCTATAATGAAATTGTTTATATGTATATAAACCAACATATAAGTATATATATCTTATATATATATATATATATATATATGAGTACTAAAATTAAATACGAGAGAACGATGTAACTTAAATATTGCGTAGATTATACTATTTTGCCAAAATACTTGGTAATGCTTACGAGCCCAACAACGTGTTCCAAAAAGGGCCCGAAAGCGGAATGACCAAGTATGCCCAAAAGAAAGGTTCGGCCTCACTACGAGGAAACCCGAACGTACACCAAAGTATCGATGATATCTTAACGAAAGTAGCTAGCTGTGATGCGTTTCGGCCAATATGAGAGAGACCCGAAAACCACAAAACTAGGAAGTTATGAGGGTGATAGATGAGATGATCAAGTGTTGAGGAGCTAGATAGAGATATCAAATACATACACATGCATTCATATATATAGCTAAGTATCATGGGCCATGGGTAAAAAAGTTCATCAAAGAGGGGTAAATGGGCTTCGGCCCAAAGAAACCGATCGGCCCATGGACGATCCAAAACCGCAACAGCCCAGCTTCTATGCTTCGGCCCGACTTCGATGACTTGGTCCACAAAAGAAATCTACAAAAACGGCCCACGATACCGGTTCCTGAAAATACATAAAAGTTCTATAAGTTTAAGTGATAAAATGCGAAAAATACATATGTATGTATGTGTGTAACAAAAGGGTGCATGTGGTGATATTTAGCGTGGTTTTGACAAAATATATGTAAAACGGTGAGAAAAATTGCACAAAATTTATTAGTTACGAGGGTAAAATATTTACCCTATCAATGGCTTTGGACCAATTTGGATCTTGAAGGGCATGAATATGGGATCTGGGAATGGGTGAGATGGTGGCGACGTGAAGATTAAGGCGTTGGATGGGTTTGTGAAAACCAATGCGTGATCGAGTTACCATGGGGTGGGAAGGAGGTGGTGGCGGGTTAGGAGGCATAGAGGATGACGATGAGAAGGAAGAGGGTGAAGAGGTAGGTGAAACGGAGGTTGATGACAGAGGAGTGTCATCAAGTGAGGCAGCGGATGTAGTGGGACATCCCCCCGTGATGTCATCGGGGGTAGTGAGGAGACGACGAGAGATAGGAGATGGATCAGAAAAATCATCAAGGAAGTCGTATGAAGGAGTTGAAGAGGGGTTCATTGACCCGTATGGAAAAATTGACTCATCAAAGTTAACATGGCGACAGATGATGATTTTATTAGAGGTGAGATCGAGACAACGGAAGCCTCGATGCAAGGAAGGATACCCGAGAAAAGATACATCGCGAGGTGCGAGGAGCAAGTTTATGAGGTGTAGGTAACAGAGGATAACAAAGACATCCAAAAACACGCAAATGAGAGTAAGAAGGAGTAGTGCCAAAGAGTTTGGTGTAGAGGATGTCGTTATGAATAGCAGTAGATGGTAGAATGTTTAGGAGATGAACGGCCATGTGAAGGGCTTCAACCCAGAATATAGAAGGAAGACGAGCCTCGAAAAGAAGGGTCCTAACAACATTATTAATGGTGCGGATCATTCTTTCTGATTTATCGTTTTGTTGAGAGGTTCGCAGGCATGAAAACCGAAATTGAATGCCATTAGCCGAAAACAGATCATGAAAGGACTTGGTGTCAAATTCACGACCATGATCACATTGGAATGCTTTAATTTCTTTATCAAATTGAGCTTTCACATATGAGCGAAAATGGATAAATTTAGAGAAAACATCAGATTTCCGACGCAATGGATACACCCATAGAAAATGCGAAAAATGATCAAGGAATATAATGTAATATTTAAGACCACTAGCACTAACAATAGGAGATTCCCACAAATCAGAATGTATAACATCAAAAGGTGCATTAACAATAGTCGTAGAACGATAAAATGGTAAACGAATGTGCTTGCCTACTTGACACGCATGACAAAGAGTGTTCAAAGACACTTTATTACAACGAATGAAACCATGAGAATCTAAGCTATTTAAAACACTATCTCCCGGGTGGCCTAGACGGCGATGCCAAAGAGGTTGACTGGAAGACAGGAAGGCAAACGAACTGGTAGGAAAAGGGTAGAGATCCCCGGAGCTATCACTGCGGAGAAGAGTCTGCTTGGTCTTGAGATCCTTCACAAAAAAACCAGACGAGTCAAATTCGATAGAACATTTATTGTCTTTTGTGAACCGACGAACAGATATAAGGTTTTTAATTATGTGAGGAGTGACAAGGACATTATTAAGATGAAAAGTACGGTAAGAATTACGCAAGTGACAATGACCCATTTGAGTAAAGGGGATAGGTGATCCATCACCAACAGTAACAGACGAGTTAGTGCGCGTATTAAAAATAGTATCGAGTTTACCTGCATCCGAAGCAATGTGGGATGTGGCACCCGTGTCCATATACCAACCACCATCATCAGAGTCTATTGAGAGAGCATTGAAGGCTTGTTCGATTGATTGTGCAGGGAAAAGTCCAAGGAGGTGCCGTCATCACTGCGGCATCGGAGGCAGCAAAAGCTTGAGGAGAATTACCGTTGACCTGACGGTTGAAGGAGGTGGGTTTGCGAACAGAGGCTACAGTAGTGGGAGGGCGAGGACCGAACCATGATGGGTACCCCCACCCGTAGCCTGGAAAACCCCAAGGAGAGGGCAGCAGCGGCGGCATCTGACTGGGTGGCGGTGGCTGCCTGGAAGAGGAGCCAGCAGCAGTGGCGGGCCGAACGTTCGGCAGGATACTGGCGGTGGCTCTGGGGCTTCTTGTCATTCCGACGGGAGCCTCGCGACCCTTGAAAGGGCCGAGATGAATGAGAGTTCGAAAGAAGAGCCGCAACAGATGACGAATGATCATGGTGAGAACCGGTTGTATGACGGGTTTGTTGCAGCCTTTGTTCTTCAACTAGAAGCATTGACCGAGCCCTCAAGAAACTCGAGAGCTTTTCGCCATGACGGATGATGCTAGCTAGGTGTTCAAACATGTCTCTGAGTCCATTGATCATATACGTAACTAGGTTTTTCTCATCCACCGGAGAATCGATATTGGCTAGCAAATCCGAGATCGACTTGAGTCGTTGGCAATATTCGGTAACCGTAGAATTCCCGATGGTGATGTTCCGAAGCTCTTGATCAAGTTGGAACGCCTTAGCCTCCTTGTTATCGCGAAAGAGATTCTCAAGGCTCAACCAAACGTCACGTGCACTAACATTTTTCTTCAAGATCATCTGCAGCAAAGACTTAGAGATGGTCCCGTAGATCCATAATTTAACCATATTTTACCAGCGAATCGAGTTTCTTCCATTCGGTATCGGTTGGTCCTTTGGAGACGGTGGTTCCGTCAATGTAACCTGAAACACCGAAACTCACACAATGCGTTTCGAATAACTCACGCCACGCATCATAGTTCAGCTCTTCAAGATCAAGGATTAACGGAACGTAAGCCTTGATGTTGGTGATTCCGAAGGGTTTGTCGGCGGCAGCCATCAGGGGAGGATCGAGAGAGAGGATCGGGGGATAGAGAGGGAGGGCTGCCGGAGGAGTACCGACAATGGAAAAAAGAAAAAGTCTGTGGAAGAGAGGGAAGAATTAGGGTTGGCAATCAAAGATGCGGCTCTGATACCATGTGAGAAAGTATTTTGCGATGTGAACCCTAATTCTCATTATCAGAAAAATATATAATACAAATAGAGGCCGTAAATGGGCCGAGCCATAAAACCTACAAAGGCCTCCAAGAAACACAACAAATACAATATATACATATATAAATTACATATGTTAACATTGTATGGTTCATGTGGAGGCCGGAGGGGGGCATTAACCCCATGAATTAGTTGGCTCAAGGTGCTAAGAAAAAAGAGCACATTTATACCCGATTCTTTCCAACCTAATCCTTGCAATCGACGAATGGATTTTACAGTTATTGTAATTTAGGTTGTATGCATATTCTGAATCTTTAGGCTGTATTTCTGATGCAGAGAACAGAAGTTAACAAAATGTACAACACATAGTGGGGAGAAAAATGGTAGTAAGAACATCTACAACAACATTGCTAAAATATAAAAAAGTGGGTTTTGGTTTGTTAAAAATGCTACTAACAACTTTGCTATCCCTTTATCTAAAATTGAATTTTTTTTTTGAGAAATCTCTAAATATACACAAATCTCTAAAATCTCTAAATATACAAAAATCTCTAAAATTTTAATATCTTTTACGAAAGCATAATTTGATTGTTTAGAAGTTTTTAAAAAGTTTATTAGAATAATAAATGAAGTGTATATTTTAGCCGTATTTAGATATGCATATTGAACTAAGTCTTATACTTAGGATCCAATTCCATTTCCTATAAAATGAAAAATACATGTTTGTTCTTACTATTCTTGTAATATGATGAACATATATATTTAGGTAGTAGGAACAAAGGGATATGCAGCTCCAGAATATGTCCAAACTGGTCGTATGACATCCAAGATCAACGTACGGAGCTATGGTATCTTTCTTGAGGAATTAATCACAGGTAAACGACTAGTTGCCCAAGAGTATTCCGAGAGAAACCCACAATTCTTGAGGTGGGGTTGTTGGTACGCAGCAGGTGACGAAAAGTTAAAGATAATCATTGACCCGAGGCTTGTAGGCGCTTATTCTGATAGATCGATGGAAAAGCTAATTTTCATAGCGAAAAAGTGCTTAGCCAAGGAACCAAGGTCGAGGCCAAAGATGAGTGAGGTCCTTGAAGTGGTGAAAGAAGCCATCGCGTTGCAGGATTAGCAACTTCCGAATGCTGCCAAGACTTGAGGCAACTCAGGTATACCGATATATAAATTATGTAACTTGTAAAAAAATATATGTTTTAATCGTGTTTATGTATTTTAACTAATATACGATTATGTTTATGTATTTTGCATTCCATTTCCCATTTTACAATTTGTTATATTAACCTATATAATTTGGAAAAGTATTCTTAACTATTTACAAATTTTTTATTTAATATTATAAGATTAAGTAAAAAGTGTTTAATATTAGACTAATTTTAAATTTATTAAGGAGAGGATTATAATGGTCTAATTTAATAAAAACAAACATATTTTTTAAATACATGACATAATATGTAATTATCTTTGTTAATATAATAAACGTGTAAAATAAAAAATTGAAAATGTAAAATGTACGTAAACGAGGTTTTTTGGCCCCGCATCGCAGAGGAGAAGGGAGGTTATAAAAATATAGCGAGATAAATCAACAAAACACAGTTGAAATGTAACATAAATCGATATGACAAATATAGCATAAACGACGATTCATTATTAGCCCAAAAAAAGAAAATCTCATGAGAAAATATAAAATTGAAATCGCGTTAATGTAGTTTTTTTTTTGTGGTCAATATCTCTGGTTAAATATAACGATTAAAATTAGAAAGATTAAATTTTAATCTCTAGAAGCCTACACCGCCAAAAAATCACATTTTCTATTACGAAACATATTTATATTACATCATTTGACTTTTTCCGTAGAGCATGTAGCATAACATCAAATACATTTGGGTAAGTTGGAAATTTTATAAAACATGTGATGAACACCAATAAAGAAAAAATAAGATTTTTTTTACCAAACACTTGTCACGAATAGGAGACCATTCGATTATAAAATAACTATACCAATGAAATTAGAAGTATCATAAAAATTGTATCTCATTTTTTGTTATAGGTTGTATATCTTTTAAATCTAAAGAAGTATAAGCCTATAATTGTTTTTTAAAAGTTCTTTTTCTTTAATGATGATGGAAAGTGTATAATTAATGGATTTGAGTTATATTACATGTGCTAAAGGGGAAAAAAATATATATATAATTGATTTAATAAGAGATTTAAGGAGTGGATTTGTGTGAGATAATGGAAATAAAACTGTAAATTGCATTTAGACACGTGTTTAAGAAAAAAAAAATACTAAAACTGAGACATAAAAGATGACACATAACAAAAATATAGTATTAAAATATAATTTATAAAGAAAAGGCAATAAATGGAATCATTTATATATATTAAAACAAGAACCTATAGCAATGACATGACACAATGAGAGAGTTTTTTTGCTATTTATCTAATTTCTCATAATTTTGAATTTTTTTTTATAAAAAGGGTTGAAGTTAGTAAAAAGTTTGAAGATTAGTGTTGTTTTTATGTCCCACATTGATAGAAAGATGAAACTTTGAAAAATGAAGTTGTGTATATAGAAGGTTGATTGGTGGTATTGGAAAACATGAAATGGTGTTGGTTTATTGAAGCTAAACCCAAGTTTGATAGTTAACTATATATATATATATATATAAACCTATTTTTTTAGCTGACAATGGTTAGTGTTGTTTTTGTGTCCCACATTGGTAGAAAGATGAAACTTTGAAAAAAGAAGTTGTGTATATAAAAGGTTGATTGGTGGTGTTGAAAAATAAGAAATGGTGTTGGTTTATTGAAGCTAAACCCAAGTTTGATAGTTAACTAAATATATATAAACCTATTTTTTTTAGCTAACAAAGGTTAGTGTTGTTTTTGTGTCCCACTTTGGTAGAAAGATGAAACTTTCAAAAATGAAGTTGTTTTTGTGTCCCACTTCATTGTTTAAAAATATGAAATGCTGTTGGTTTATTGAAGCCAAACCCAAGTTTGATAGTTAACTAAATATATATAAAACTATTTTTTTAGCTAACAATGGTTAGTGTTGTTTTTGTGTCCTACATTGGTAGAAAGATGAAATTTTGAAAAATGAAGTTGTGTATATAAAAGGTGAATTGGTGGTGTTGTTAAAAAATATGAAATGGTGTTGGTTTATTGAAGTTAAACCCAAGTTTGATAGTTAACTAAATATATATAAACCTATTTTTTTTAGCAAATAATGGTTATAAATAAAAATCATCAATATAATTTTATATATATAAAAGCAAAAGCCAAGGAGAATATGTGGCACAATGATTCATCTAATGGTGAATTTTGGTGAATTCTCCATTGGTGACAAAAGTGAAAATTTAGAAGATCAAAGTAGTATATAAATGAGAAGATAGGGTTTGAACGTTCATTCATGTTTTGTTCTATTTTTTGATTAAATAGTTAATATTTATTTACATGGAAAATATTTCATGTAATAGTTAAAGATTTTATTTTTATTTTACATGGAAAATATTTCATGTAATAGTTAATCTTTATTTACAAGAAAGCAAATATACACCTAATGGTAAATTATAGTTAAGTCTCCATTGTCCCACATTGGTGCAAAAATGAAAATTTGAAAGATCAAAGTAGTATATAAAGGAAAAGATAGGGACTTGAATGTTCATTCATGTTTTGATCCATTTTTGAATTAAATAGTTAACATATATTTACATGGAAAATATTTCATGTAATAGTTAAAGAAATCTTTATCTTTATATCATTATATATATAAATGCAAAACCCAAGAAGAATGATTAATTGTGGTGATATCTCCATTGTCCTACATTGGTGACAAAAATAAAAATTTAGAAGATCAAAGTAGTATATAAATCAGAAGATAGGGTTTGAATGTTCATTCATGTTTTGTTCTATTTTTGGATTAAATAGTTAATCTTTATTTATATTAAAAATATTTTCATGTAATCGTTAAACATTTCAGTTTGATTTTACATAGTCTAAATTTATATGAAAACCTTGGGTATTAAGGTTGCACAATGAGAATTGAGTGGATTGTGGTTGATTTGGGTTTGTCCCACATTGATGAAAAGTTGAATAAATTAAACAAAATGATATGTATAAGAAAGGTGGATGCGATGCATTTTTGTCTCAATTTGTATCCTTAGACTCATTAGATTATCTATTTCGGATAACCTTCTTTTTAAAAAGATTAACTCAAAAGGTTATCTAATTTTGGATGAACATTTTTTGCAAAAATTAGTAATATTATCTTTATATATAAAAGCAACAACCTAGGTGAGTTGAGTTGGCACCATGAGAAATAAGTAGGTATGAAATGAAATCTTCTTTGTCCCACATTGGTCAGAAAAATTAAAAGTTGAAAATGTAAGTAGGTATATAAAGAATAAAACATGGGTTGAATACTCATCCTAATTTTTACCCACTTTTAGATTAATTAATGAGGTTGATTGTGGTTGATTGTTGTGTATCCCACATTGATGGAGACAAAAAAGATTAACAATGGATTATGTATATAGAGTCATCTTATTTTACAAACTATATATATATATATATATATATATTTGGAGACGAATATGTCTTGGTGGCAACTCATGTAGTTAACTTTTCTTAGCTGATTTTAAACTCACGGTTGGCTCACTTTGGTTGAGCCTCCAAACTAATATGTTGCCTCATTTCGTCCAACGAAAAAGAATTGTAGTTGAGTGTTATGTATCCCACATCGAAAGAAACACAAAAGACTAACAATAAATTATGTATACATAAATGGCGCATATGTCTTTATGGCAACTATGTGCTACACTCTTCTTATCCAATCTTAAACTTATGGTTGGCTCATTTTGGTTGTGCCTACAAACTAATATATATGTTGGCTCATTTCATCCAACACAAAAATTTATAATCTATATCTATATATCTAAAAGAAAAATCGACAAAAAATAAGGTGAGATACCAAAGATTGAGAAATCATTATTTCTTGAATTGTGTTTGAGTGCTTTGTATCCCACATGGATGGAGACACAAAAGATTATCAATTAACTATTTATATATAAATGGAGATGGAGATGTCTTTGTGGAAACTCATATGGTTGTCTTTTCTTGGACGATCTTAAACTCACGGTTAGCTCATCTTTGTAAGTCTCTAAACTAATATATTGGCTTATTTTGTCCAACCCAAAAGTTTAATATATATATATATATATATATAGGGATCGTATCCATTACAAACCAATCTCGACCATACATGTAGATGATCAATGGTGTGGATTAATTCAGTTCCTAGATTTTCTCCCAACTACATTTGAAAATCACCTTAAAATTAGGAGATAAACAAATATAGACAAAATCAATGGTTAAGATTAGGACTGTAAAGTTTGTACAATCTACTTGGTTTGCAACGGATACTTTCCCTATATATATGTATATAAATATATATCTAATAAGAAAAAAAATCGAGAAAAAAAATGACGTGACTTCCCAAAGATTGCAAATTTCTTATTTCTTGAATTGTGGTTGAGTTGTATCCCACATTGATGGAGACACAAAAGATTAACAATGAATTTTGTATATATAATTGGAGTTGGAAATATCTTTGTGGCAAGTCAAGCTGTTAGCTCTTCTTAGCCGATCTTAAACTCACGGTTGGTTCACATTTGTTAAGCCTCCAAATTAATATGTTCGCTCATTTTGTCTAACTCAAAAAGTATAAAATATATAAATTTAGATCTAAAAGAAAAACTGACGAAAAATGATGTGTAAGGATTGATAAGTTCCTCATTTCTCAAATTATGGTTTCATGTTGTATATCGCATATTGATGGATATGCTATCGCGCAACGCGCGGGGTTTTCACTAGTTTGGAATAATATTTAAAATCTTATATATCATAAAAAACAAAAAGAAAAAAAAAGTCTACTGTTGCTTACGAAGTACCAAACATTTATGAAATAAATTAATTTATTTTAAACTTTCCCTTTTTTATCATGATGAAGTTTAATTTATAACCATAAGGCCATTATTAGCCGGGCCGGCACCGCGTCGGTACCGACCGGCTGCCGACGATAACACCGCTGTGTATGGACGGTAGGCAACCGGCAGTGGTGAGGGTCGGTACCCACACACCGGCGAAAAAGTGGCGTGCAACCCCCCCTCCTACGGGCTATTTTTAAAAAAAAAAATTTCCTTTAACAATCAACAACTCCACATCTCCTCCTATTCTCTTCTAATTCATTTTCTTCTCTTAATCTTCTTATCTCCTATCCACACAAAAAAATGTCGGATTCCGATGATGATTTTGATCTCATGATAGATCAAGTTCTTCTTGCCAACCTTCAAGCTGCCGAGTTGGTCGGTAAACTTGTGACTACTGGGGTATTGCAAAACAATGGAGAAGGTCCGTCAAATAAAAGACCGAGAGGGCCGAATAAAGAAAGAGGTCAGGAAGAGGGACACGATAAACTTATCGCCGACTACTTTTCTAATAACCCGGTGTACAACGACGAAGACTTTAAGCGGCGGTTTCGTATGATTCGACGACTATTCTTAAGGATAGTTAACGATCTAGAAAGAGAGGTCGAATATTTCAAGCAACATTGGGATGCAAGAGGCGTGAAAGGGTTTTCCGCGCTTCAAAAGTGTACGTCCGCTATTCGACAATTGGCATATGGGTCTGCTGCGGATGCTTCCGACGAGTACTTGAGGATGAGCGAAACGACGTCAAGGGATTGCCTTGAGAATTTTTGCAAATGTATTATTTACCTATATATGCGACAATATTTACGAAAGCCTACTGCTAGCAATATTCAACGAATCTACGCAATGCATGAACAAGTCCACGGCTTGCCCGGCATGCTTGGTAGCATTGACTGTATGCATTGGGCCTGGAAAAATTGCCCCGTCGCATGGAGGGGTCAATTCCATAGAGGTGATCATGCTGGACCGACGGTAATTCTAGAAGCGGTCGCATCATATGATGAATGGATCTGGCACGCATTCTTCGGGGTTCCGGGTGCAACGAACGATATAATCGTTGTCAATCAATCACCGGTTTTCAACGATTTATTCGAAGATAAAGCACCCGATAGTTCGTTTGTAGTGAATGGCACACACTACAATCACGGGTATTATCTTGCCGACGGGATATATCCGGAGTGGACGACTTTCGTCAAAGCATTTTGGTATCCACATGACGACGAGAGCGAATTCACTTCAAGGAACGTCAAGAATCGACTAGGAAAGACATCGAACGGGCATTCACCACGCTTCAAAGTAAATGGCACATGGTAAAAAGACCGGCGCGAGTATGGACACGAACGAAGCTACAAGAAATCATATACACGTGTATAATTTTACACAACATGATTCGTGAAGACGAAGGCATTTCAGATTATCCTTTTGATCCTACGGAGGTTTTACCGGAAGATATCGAAACAAATATCTCCGAAGCAGACCGGGCAAGAAACGTCAACCTAGTGAAAAACCGAGAGAGGCACGCCAACCTTCGCCAAGATTTATCTCAACACGTGTGGGACTCTTTGCACAATAATTAGTTTTATTGTATTTTTTAGTTTTAATAAAATGTAATTTAATTTAAATTTAAATTTAAATTTGAATGATAATTTGAATTTTAGTTATTTTAATTTTAAGTAAATTATTTTAATATATTTTAGAAATAAAATAAAATAAAATGAGGGGTATGAGTGGTATGGTTAAGGATGAAAGATATGGAATTGGTAGGGTAGTGGTAAAGCTGATGTGGCAGCAGAAATGAGGGGTACGAGGGGTATGGTTAAGGATGGCATAAGGGTATAAAATGAAAATATTAAACTTATGAGGTATTTGATTTGATATTATATAACGAAATTATTCATGTAGATTCATTACTTTCTATTTTTAATCAAATGAAAAGAAATGAAAATTTTATTTTTACTTAGTTTTTTTTTTTTTCGTATGTCGTTTCATCTTCTAGCGTTAAATGAAATATCTTTTGTATTTTTAAGCTGAAGAAACATATTTTTTTTATTATGAAACAATTTTCCATTGATTAGATTAGATTAACCAAACAATATTAATGTGATTCATTTCTAGACTTATTATAATTTTCATTCCTAAAATCAACCAAATGTCCCTTTATATTGTAAGGATTTATAATATTTATTAATACAAGATTAATTAAAAAGTATTCATCATTGAACTCATTCTAAAAAATATTAATGAGACAATTGTAATAATATTATCTATGAAAATAAAACCGTATATTTTTAATTTATTTTTTGTAATTAAATGATTATATATAGGCTAAAATAAGAGTAAAAAATTTAGAAAGTAAAAAATATAAAATAATTGAGTAACTATTTGTTACCGTGTGTAAAATATACGTAAGTATTTTATTAATTAATCATTTTACAAGTGATATTATAGTTATTTATTTTATTTGTAACTGTAAGGATATAATATTTACATGTTATATATATTTTATTCTTCGTATATATTTGTAATATTTAATAATGTAAGATTAAATCAAAAAATATCTAATATTTAACTTATTTTAATGGTATGACGAGATGATTATAATAATGTAATTCGTAAAAAAAACAAGTATTTTTTATATGTATTTTAATTAATATAGAATTATGGATGTTAAATTAAAATAGTCTTCTTCTTTGGACACATTTGGCATGGAGCCCGAACCTTGTTTGTTTTTGCTGGTATTGATTCAGATTTGGATACTCAAGTTGAATTCTATAAAAAATTAAAAGGTACAATATAAAATAAATTAACTAACAAATTCTAAAGGTGTTAAATGAAATTATACTTGTAAATCAACGGTTGTTCCTTTTGCACTTTCACACTGGCTATTTTTGTGATAAATATATTTTTATTTTATAACTTTTACTTTCATATTTGTTAGTTAAATTAACAAACCCTAGCTCTTCACTTGTAACTTCAAGTTTGCTTGTGATTTTTCGATTGGAAATAGTTCGATTGTTATATAATAAAGGGAATGATCATATTCTTTGAATGATAAAAGTGCAAGTTCAAGGCTTCAAGCTATTTAATTTTCGATGTGTTTGTTTTTCTTACACTGGTCCAAAAGTTTTTCACCAACAATAGTTTCAAATTCGTTTTGGTAAGGGGATGTTTCGATGTTCATAATTTCTTAATATTAAAGAATGTAAATATATTGTTGCTTTCTTTGTTTTTTATTAGAGTAAACTACGATTTTCGTCCATGTGGTTTGACGATTATAACCATTTTGGTTCCTGTGGTTTAAAAACTAGCTTTTTCGTGCTTGTGGTTCTAATTTGCTTATATTTTCGTCTATGCCTCTAACTCTGTTAACAAATGTTAAATTAAAATAGTCTTCTTCTTTGGACACATTTGGCATGGAGCCCGAACCTTGTTTGTTTTTGCTGGTATTGATTCAGATTTGGATACTCAAGTTGAATTCTATAAAAAAATTAAAAGGTACAATATAAAATAAATTAACTAACAAATTCTAAAGGTGTTAAATGAAATTATACTTGTAAATCAACGGTTGTTCCTTTTGCACTTTCACACTGGCTATTTTTGTGATAAATATATTTTTATTTTATAACTTTTACTTTCATATTTGTTAGTTAAATTAACAAACCCTAGCTCTTCACTTGTAACTTCAAGTTTGCTTGTGATTTTTCGATTGGAAATAGTTCGATTGTTATATAATAAAGGGAATGATCATATTCTTTGAATGATAAAAGTGCAAGTTCAAGGCTTCAAGCTATTTAATTTTCGATGTGTTTGTTTTTCTTACACTGGTCCAAAAGTTTTTCACCAACAATAGTTTCAAATTCGTTTTGGTAAGGGGATGTTTCGATGTTCATAATTTCTTAATATTAAAGAATGTAAATATATTGTTGCTTTCTTTGTTTTTTTATTAGAGTAAACTACGATTTTCGTCCATGTGGTTTGACGATTATAACCATTTTGGTTCCTGTGGTTTAAAAACTAGCTTTTTCGTGCTTGTGGTTCTAATTTGCTTATATTTTCGTCTATGCCTCTAACTCTGTTAACAAATTGCGTTAAAATGTAATTTTTTTTGAAAAGTTACATATTCAGTCGTTGTGGTTTATAGAGTTATAAATATCTATCTTTAGATTTTTAGAGTTATAAATATTTATCCTTATATTTCAAAAAATTTAAAACATATATATTGGTTTTTTCTTTTTTCTTTTTAATTATTTCTTTATTTGATTTCTATATTATATGTATACCCATTTTTAAAATTTAAAATTTATTTTTTCAGTTTTGGTTCTTTTAATAAATTTGGATTTGCTAGGTGGGTTGATGGTCATGCCGAAGCTACGTTCTAGTGATTTCTTTTGCCGTTAAAAAAAATCATGTCCATACCTTTAAAATGAGTTAAGTAATCTTTAAATTTTAATGCATTTTATCCGATGTATATTTACAAATGTGTCTACACTAATAAAAATGTTTAAAGTTTATATGTCGGGTTTCAAAAACTGTAAATTACTCTACGATCCAATAAGGCAACAATAAGAAGAGACAATTTTTTTTTAAAAGACAGAAATACCCTTAAACTAATTAACCTTTATAATTGAATTCAGTTAAAGGGGGCAAAACTGGAATAAAGTGGCAACAATAATGACCAAAATTGTAATTAGTCTTAATAAAGGACCAAAGTTGATAACAAGTGTTAACCATATGGACCAAAAATGTAATTTACTCTAAATTTGGGGTAAAAACTATGAAGAAAAATAAAAAACTGTCAAATTAAGGTCTAAGGAACAAATCCATAAAAACCACCTACTCCAGATTCTTTCATTTCCATGTAAAGATCATTTCCTTCACGAGTCCGTTCACCGACTCCCCCAAATACGAATACGCCTCCGTGAGCTTTGGAAATCCGTGATTTACTCAATATATTAATATGGATAGGAATAGGATTTTGTAAGATTTAAAAGTGCACTACATAGTGGTGAACCTGAGTTCGAACCCTGGGGGACGCATTCTGGAGGTACGGGGGCTTCGACTCTGGGCTGCATGCTTTAGCAGTCAGGCTTAGGCCAAAAATTGTCGAGGATTAGTCTGAGCCCAATGTAAAAAAGATTTAAAAGTGAACTGCACGATCCAGTTTTAGTACACTTGAAGCCCATTAAAACTGGGCTTTTATTTTCGACCCTTTTCATTTTCACAACGTTCTTTCACACAACTCAACAGATAGACACACATGAAAGAAAAGACTACTTGAAATCACCTCTTGATCTCAAATCACCCCCTTTCTAATTTCTTCATCTGAAATCCCCAAATTAAACCTACCAATTCTTCAATTCCATCACTCTGCAATCGGTTATCCATATCCGATTCTCGATCTCCTGCTTCCTTCTACTTTTTTCGATTTCTGTATCATCTGTAATTTCCGCTAGTTAGGGTTAGGGTTTCGTTTTTTTCTTTCAATTTTTCAAATGTTTGTTGTAATGAATTCGAATTAGCTGATTGATTGTAAACATAATAGACTATATAGGTTTGTTACTTTTTGATTTTGTAAAAAAATTGATTTGGCGGGGAGTTACAACAATGGAGATGGACAGTTCTTCTCGTGGTGGCAGATCGTTCGATAGATCGTCAAGAAACGCTACAACGCTGAAGAAGCCTCGGTTGGTGGCCGAAGAGCCAACGATGATTCGGAGTAATAATAGTAATAATGGTAATAATAATAGTAGGCAAATTGTTCAACGGCAGGCGATGGGATTAAGACCGGTGGCCGCGGTGGTGGAAAGGAACAACGGAGAGGCGGAATCGATGGCCGGAGAAGGTTATCAGCCGCAATCGCTATCGCAGATAAAACAGCAACAGCATCAAGAACTTGTGAGTCAGTATAGGACAGCACTAGCTGAGCTGACTTTCAATTCGAAACCGATTATTACGAATTTGACTATCATTGCTGGAGAGAATGCTCAGGCTGCTAAAGCTATTGCTGCCACTATCTGCAATAATATCGTTGAGGTGATGATTTCAGTTACTATGGCTTTTTAGAAACAGGTGTCTTATTCTATGTCTGATTGGATATACAGTAGAGTAATCAATTGGAATGATGTTTTGGTTTATGGTCACTGTTAGTATCTGGTTTTCAGGTAGTGGAATATTAATGAATGTGTTTATATGTAGTTTGGATTGTGATCACTGGATTTTTATTTTATTTTTATTTTTTCATATCATCATGTACTCACTGCATAGTCAGCAAATGAGTATTGTCTTCTTGATGTTGGTGTGATTGGACTGTAGAATTTGCATACTTTGCGGAATTGCTAACGAGTTATTCATTTTGGAACAATTCGTGGGATTTAAATGAATGGTTAAACTGATGTTCTCTTGGTTTTTCTTATTGTTGAATAGTGGTGTCTTTTTGCACATTTGAAGTCTCGTTGTCTGAATAAGCGATACTTCTTTATTTACCTTTTGATGTGTTATGATTGAACTGATCCAAGTAGGTTTATATGATATAAGATTGATTAACTTTTTTGTTGAAGAACCAAGATATGTATGTGAGGAAGGTGTAATCCAGAAGGTGTTAGGATATAGTGAAAAGGCATCTTGTGGAATGCGTGAATCACTAGCGACATTTAGTGAGCTTGGTCAATTATGTGAGAGCAAGAACATGGTTTCTTTCCAAAAGGCTGCACTGAGAATTTCAGTGAATGCAATTTTGTATATGCTGTTCTTTCTAAATGGAAATAACAACTTACTTTAGTTCTCTTTGGAGCTTTCATCTGGCATCTGCATAATTTGATGTTGTCATGTTGGTTATATGCTTTATGGAAGTGTAGGATTTTTAATGGTACTCTCTTCCAGTTTTGCTATGTATATTCACTATATATTGTTATCTCAAGTTTGGATGGCTAATGTAGGATTGATCAAATTCTGTTTAGTTTGATGCCGATATATCTATTGATTACAATTATCTTCCGAGAGTTGCATGTGTTTGCTGCTTGAAGAGATTTCGTTGATCAATATTGCTACTGACATAGGAAATTGTTTTTAGGTGCCAAGTGATCAAAAGTTGCCATCACTATATCTTCTAGACAGTATTGTGAAGAATATTGGACGAGATTACATCAAACACTTCTCTGCTAGGCTCCCTGAGGTTAGATCTTAAGTCATCTGAAGTATATTTTAACCATGTTTCTATGATAATGAAGTCGCATTTCTTTATTTCTTCACTAGAAAGTACTCTATGAGCGTAAGTGAAATTGACAGAGTAGCATGCTATTTAAAATTTATTTTGTACTCGGATGTATCTTACCACTACTATATATGAAATTTATGGCTACAGGGTAGCCTTTGTTATTTCATTCAGTGATCCACTATTTCACTTAAATGAGTGCTTTATTATCAGCGAAAAAAAGAAAATACTACTTGAAATCGTTCTGGCTTCATATACCGTCTTAAAATATTCTTGGTAGTTTCATGGATATTAATCATCACTGCTTAGTTGCTCCTTTGGGTGCATCATTTAGGTATTCGTCAAGGCATATAGACAGGTTGATTCTACAATACATCCTGGTATGCGGCATCTTTTTGGGACATGGAAAGGAGTATTTCCTCCTCAGTCACTTCAATCAATAGAGAAAGATCTTGGCTTCCAATCAGCCGGGAATGGTTCCTCTTCAACGTTGACAACGTCTAGATCCGAGTTACAGCCTCAGCGTCCTGGTCGCAGTATTCATGTAAATCCAAAGTATTTGGAGGCAAGGCAGAAACTCCAACAGTCAAGCAGGGTAAGGGGTTATGTTTTTAACAGCACCTGAATAACTTTTTGTTACATCAGTTATTTTCCATATGATGTGGAGAACTTTAAATTGCACCACTGGACCATCTAAGGTATTATGTTATCTATGTACATGAAAGAAGTTGGAATTTTTACTAAGAGATAAGGCCACGATTATCCATTCCATTTTACACTTTGTGTGCATAGATTTCTAACAAACAAGAAGCTCAAATCTGACTTTTAAAATTTGTAATTAGCTTGTTGCCACATGAAGGAAAGGAGCTGTGGACACCACCTATCAATATCAAAGATGATTTTGGTTAGCTTGTTAAGAATAAATGAATCCTGATGTTTTACAACATTATTATACCTGCATGATACTTGAGCAATTTTATATGGACAACCAGAAGTTTAGCTAAAAACTTTGACCCTTTTTTATATACTGTCTACAATTGCCTTATCCTTTTTCTTCTCTAGCCCTACAGAATTGTTTTACTTGGATACGCTTATTTAACACTTAGGTGCTTACATTTTGACATTGAAACTCTTTTAGTAATATAATAATATTTGTTATGAAAATGTATAATTGCATGAACATCACATAGGACTAGGACTAGAATGCAAGCAAACATACATACGATGTTACTTTTCACATTTTTTTTTGAAAATATAGTTCCATCACATAAATTAACCTGATATGAGATAATGCTTATATTGTCTAGCCTTCATTGATTTTTATTTTCATTGTTTTACAACATCATGAAGGCAAAAGGTGAAGCCAGTGACATGGTCACGAACATGATTAATTCACCTGAAGATACTGGCAGACCGGATAGAGCAACTGCTAATATGAATCCTGACAGGGCACGTGCTGATCCCCGGCTCAAGTTGCTTGTATGATACTGAACATTTAGATTTTTCTTTGATATTTTATTTGACCATGCTGCTCAACAGCGTTTCAAAATGTGCAGGATATCCAGCAGGCACAGAGAGATGCAGAGAGCGATCTTACTCATGAGAACAGTGGTGCAGCATATAACAATTTTGATTTTGGTTCTGATATATCGAGCCCTTCAGAGACTAGTTTTGGAAAATCCAATGACAGAGTTGCAGAACAAGGACTTGACAAGTCTTGGTATGGATCTGGCAGCAATAGTACGGAAACAATAGCCAGGCTGGCAAGAAATGGATTCGACATAAAGCATGGATTGCCCAATCATTCGCTCTCAAGAACTGCAGCTGCTGATGTGAAATTACAGCCTTCGAACAATCTTATGAGTAAAAGAGGTGGTGAGGTAAGCAGGAGCTGGAAGAACTCAGAGGAAGAGGAGTACATGTGGGATGATGTGAGCTCAAGGTCAGTGACTCCGAGCTTGTCTAATAGCTCGAGGAGAGACCCTCGGTTGTATTTTGAGCCTGAAAGACCGGTAAGTAAAAAAGAAGGAAGCACTCCTAGATATTGAAATTTGAAACTTCGATAAAATTTCATCATTTCTTTGCAGGGTTTTGAGAACCACATTCAGAAGCCGCAACGGATGCATGATCTTGGTTCGAGGTTTGAGAGAGAACCTTCACCTGATCTACCATCTACAGAACAGAAAGATCAGCCAGCTTTTAGACAGCGGATGCCTTTACTGAGGCCGCAAGGGATGTCTTTGACTGATGAGAATGGCCGTTTGGGTGGCGGCAGAAAATTATCGGACAATGCTGGCGGTTTTTCTGCATCTTTCAGTGGAGTGTCGACCAATGTAAATTCTTTATCCAGGATCTCGTTGCAATCATTGACAGCTTCCACCCACATTGGACCACCGGGATTGGGGATTTCTCCAAATGTAACAGTAGAGCAACAACGGCATACACTTAAAGCTGCTACACCACCCACCCAGGCACCAGCGCGTCAGCGTCCTCACTCACAGTACCACTCCACTAGGCTGCTGAGTGACTTGGCTGAGCAAGATCCAACTGGATCCCATCTGCTGCCTGATGCAGATGGTAAAGGAGCTCATTCTCGAGGGCAAATAAACACAGGATTTTCTAGTCAATCTCATCTAGATTCTTTTCAGACGAGGCCTCAGATTCTGCCACTTGGTACTTCTCGAAAATCACAACCTCACAAGTTACAGCCAGCCTCTCATCAATTGCCAATGTCAAACCCGATGAAACAGGCTTCATTTCTGCCTTCTTATCAACCAGAACCCGTTTCCGAACCTTCTGCTCAATCTCAGAAACCGTTGCCACCTCAGAAATCTGTTGCTGCTAACTCTTCGGTTAGTTCCTCACGGCCCAATCGAAAATCTTTGGTTGCAGATATACCGCCGTCAAGCTCGAGTAGTTTGTTAGGTGCCGTTAGCGGCCTATTTGGTAACAGACCTGTTGCTAGCAGTATACCAGAATCAAGCTATGAATCTGAATCTAACCCACAGCCTCCTCTGCCTAACGGTCCTCCACCTGCTCAATTTTCTTCTTCAGGCTCTGGGGTCGTGTCATCTCTCAAGAATCCATCCTCTCATGAAAGCACATCACTTTCAGCTTCTGTTTTGCCTAGTAAAACCGACAGCCTTCCTTCATCACTTGGTCTTGCTACCTCTCTTCTTGGTAGTCTTTCGTCAACACTGGGTTCCAGTGTAGCAGACGCTGCCTCAAATCCTGTCTCAAGTCTTTTGAGTACATTGGTCGCAAAGGGCTTAATTTCTGCACCGAAAGATGATCCTCGATCTTCTAGTAGTACAGCCCCAACAAAGAACCAGAGCCAAAGTGATGATACCCCATCTTCACAAGAAGTTACCCCAGTTGTAGTTTCTTCAGCTTTATCTACTTCTGCTATCAGCCATGAGCTAATTACCTCCAAGCCAGCTGTTAAAAGTACCGCCATCATGCCTCAACCCATCAATGAAGATATCAAGAGTCTTATCGGTTTCATCTTTAAGCCTGATGTTATTCGTGAGTTCCATCCTGAAGTGATCAGCGATCTCATTGATGACCTCCCGCATCAATGTGGCATATGTGGCCTAAGGTTTAAACTTCAAGAACGGTTCGATAGACATATGGAGTGGCATACGTTGAGAAATTCTGAATCGAATGCTGTAAATACATCATCAAGGAGATGGTTTTCAAATTGTGACGATTGGATTAATGGGAAGCCTGACACTGGGTCGAGTAATGAGAGCACAACGCTGATGGGTGGTACAGAAGAGGCATTGGAGGTCGATGGCGAGCAGATGGTTACAGCAGATGAAAGCCAATCTGTATGCATTTTGTGTGGGGAAATGTTTGGTGACTTTTACAGTACAGAAAGGAATAAATGGATGTTTAAAGGAGCTGCGTACCTGAATATCACAGAGGATAAAGTTGGAAATATGGGTGATGGCACTACCTGGCGTCTTATTGTGCATGAAAATTGTATATCAGAACATTCTCTTTCTGATCTGGGCCTAGCGAATGACGATGTCAAAGTGGTAAGTGCTCTTAAATTTTATGAAGGACCTGCTAACTAAGTATTGGCATTTTTGCTAATTGGACTTGTAGCTTTAGAAAGATTAGTTCTGATGAGGAAAGTTCAGATGAGATAAATTTTTTGAGAACCGATTAACCAACTATTTCATGTTTATTCATTATGAATAAAACTAAACCCTGATGATGATGAATATCATGCATTATCAATTTATCATTATGAATAATTTTCATCACGACATTCATCATTGAATAAAGCATGAATAGTTGGTTTAATGACCTCTTAAATAAATGTTCAAAAGTGTTCTGATTGTATGGATTGTTTTGATCTGATCTGATCTACATCTTAATCTTGTTATTTGACTTGCAGGAAAGGTGTGCATGATGCTGAATCTGAAAGGGGAAAACCAGGTTCATAATCATTCATTTTCCATTGCTTGTATGCCAATGTTACTTGTTTTGGCTGATGCAAAGGGTGTTTGGTGATGCTTGCTTCATCTGTTTCTAAATCTTTTTGTTGCGTTTTTGGTTGATTCTTAATCGAAAGAAAATATATTAGATCATGGTTATACCTTACTATGTGGTTTTTGCCGCTTGTTTTCTGAAATGTGTTTTGCAGTAAATTTGTTTTCTCAAAGCATTAGATAAAGTACATTTCAGTTCAAAGTGGTAAAGTGTTGGATTTTATGGTGAGTCTGGAACCATATGTTGTATTGTAGTTTCTTGTTTTCTTATGGTTAATGATTAGGATTGTGTCTGAATGAATGAACACACGCAACACACATGGACTTTGTTGCATACGACCATGATGTTTTCATTTTACGTAGAATATGAACTTGGTTGCATATAATTACAGATGTCGAAATGGGATAAACTGAAAAGCTCTGCTTGAAGAGGACCAGTCAGATGATCGCACTCTGATTGATCGGGCAAAGTATGTTACCTTTTGGTTGAAATTACCAAACTACCCTCAAACATCCAATTGGTAAAATGATTGTTTTTGGTTTCTCATGACAAGTGTGAGTTGTAGTTGGGAACCTAACATGTACATGGTATCACCTCCAATTTTAGTGGAAATTTGTGATTTGTTGGTCAGATTGTATTTTTGGGTTTGTTATAATCCTTTAACTACATATGATACAGAACCTAATTAAAAAAAAAATGAAAAAGCATTTCCTATCATTTAGACAATTTATTCAATCCAATAAATACAATTACTTAGCTTAATATATGAGGATGACTTAATTGATACAAGACTCTAAGGGGTGTTTGGCTGTTATTTTATTAAGATGCTGGTATGGATTAAGCTAAGTTGTCTTAATGATATACATGATCGTTTTACTTGAACTTATCTTTTTGTATTTACTAAAAATCTAAGTTCAACCCTCTTTAGTCTTGTTGGGATTTCGGAAATTGTATTTGTTAATATGGTTAAAGTAGTGAAAATTAAAATAACTCATCTTTTCCCATGAATAAATAATTATGCATTTATTTTATATTTAAATTAATTAAAGTAAATATATTTATACAAATTTCAAAACAAATTTCTCAAAACCCCATTTTCATAAATTAATTATTTTTGTACGTTATAATACAATTTTAAGGATTTATTGAAAAAACAATATTTATAAATTTACTTTTTAACCTTTTTGGTACATATTTATACAATATATAATATTATACTAATATATTTGTATAAATACAGAGAGTTAGAAAATAACTACATAACTAAAGTAAAAGTATTTTTCCGATGCAAGTAAATGTGTATTAATACATATATATTTACTATGTAAAACATACAAATTAATGACGAGACCTAAAACATTTGAAGAAAAATATATGAAAAAGATTAAGAAATGTTTTTATTATAACAAGGTATTATGAAGTTTTTGAGTTGTCTAAGTTGACACTAATATAATATAAAATAAAAAGACTTAATTAATATATACTACAAAATATAAAAAAGTTACCAAAATACCCCTTCATGAAATTTTCATATCTTATTCCTCCTCAATTAATATATACTACATGATGGTAAAATTAATAATAATATTAATTGGTGCTAGTGGTGTGTGGCAACTGGCAAAGATGGTAGAAATAAGCATTTTGAAAAGAGAAAAAAAACTATTGGGTTATGAAATGATGAATCAGAATCTTTCTTGAGCTAAAACTTGTTTTATTTTATATTGTATAAAAAATAAATTGGGTGATGCATAAAATAGGTGGTTTATATGTGCAATATAAAAGGCAGACAACATGCAATTGGAAGTCATTTTTTGAAAAAAACAAGAAAACAGAAAGAAGCAAAAGAGAAAAGGAAAGGAAAGGAGAGGGGAATAATTTGGAGGGAGAAAAGAGCTTTTTGACTCTCCTTCTCTCTCATATCATCCATCATCTCATCTCATGCTTCATCCATGGCCAATTCAACACTCCATTCAACAATATTTCTTTAATTCAATCAATCAATCAAATTACACATTCATTCATTCATTCATTCAAATTACTTTTGCTTTTATCATTCATTTTCATTTTCACACCCTTCAGATTCCATTTCAATCATTTCAGATCCACATTGTTTTAGTTTGTATGGATTTGATGGAATTGCACCCTTGTTAACCTTAATTTTCAATCATAATTCTTCCGAAAACAAACGATATACGCGGTTTTTGAAGATCCGATCCGTTTGAATCAATGGGGAATTGTTGTGCGATCTCCGGTGGTTCTGCACGAAGGATAGAAGAGAAGAAGAAGAAGGGGAGAAGGAGAAAAAACCGCAGACCGAATCCTTACTTAATCGATTACCAAACCCTAGCCGTACCGAGCCATGGTGAGGGCCGTTTCTTCGTGTTAAAGGATCCGACAGGCCACGACATCCACCAGTATTACGATATCGGTCGGGAGCTTGGAAGGGGGGAGTTTGGGGTGACGTATCTGTGTACGGATTTCGATACCGGCGAACGGTTGGCGTGCAAGTCGATATCGAAGAAGAAGCTTCGGACCGCGGTGGATGTCGATGATGTGAGGAGGGAGGTGGAGATCATGAGGCATTTGCCGAAGCACCCGAATATCGTGACCTTGAGAGACACTTATGAGGATGCCGGTGCGGTGCATATCGTGATGGAATTGTGTGAAGGCGGAGAGTTGTTTGATCGGATTGTGACGAGGGGACGGTATACGGAACGAGCTGCGGCCGCGATCATGAGGACCATTGTCGAAATCGTTCAGGTTTCGGTTTTTTGGCCAGTTGTGTTTCCATGATCATATGCGTTTGTTCACGAGGACCATTGCGGAATGGCGATCTAAAAACCGAATTTAAAAATCTAACTCTTTAAGGCCGGATTGGTTTAATAAAAGTTTTTGGAGGGATTTGGATTTCAAAAGATTTGAAGGGTTTAAAAGTTTTGATACATATTTGATTTGTAGACCTTATCACATTTTTTATAAATAACTTATATAAAACAAATTATAAAAATAATTAAATTATCTTTTTATCAATTGATTATTACAAAATGAAAATGAATGTTTTAACATATTTTAACCGTTATGAGATATAAATCCTAGGAAATCTCATGATACTATCATGAGATTTTAAAATTCCAGGTTTATGGGATTTCAAATCAAAGAAATCATTTAAAACAAATGTGAGATTAAAATAATATTCAATTCTAAACCCTCTAAAACAATTTGCACCCGCAAAAACTTCAAAAATACATTGAAGGGTCATTTATAGCACGAACTTTTCGAGAAGGTCATTGAGCTAAATAGGCTGTGTGCATCTCCTCCTTTAATTGTTTTAAGAATTTGTCAAAATAGTCTAGCGTGTGGATGGTTTTCAAGTTCTAATTTTGCATAGAGGTTATGGTTCATATGTTTGGTATTGGTTCTTATTGTTTGCAGATATGTCATAGTCACGGAGTTATGCATCGTGACCTTAAACCGGAGAATTTTCTTTTCGGAAACAAGAAGGAAACAGCTCCTCTAAAGGCCATTGATTTTGGGTTGTCAGTTTTCTTTAAACCAGGTTTGTGTTGATGTTAGATGTACTTGGAATCATCTAGTTTATCAGTTCACCCACAAATTATTTGTTATTTACAAAAAAACTATGTAGAGGTAGGATCTGTGTACATTTTACCCTCTCAAACCCACCCCATTTGGAAAGTGGGACCCATCATATTTGTTCATATCCTTGAGGCCGGGGTCATTTGGTTAAATGATCTTAAATGATTTTCTATTAGAAGGATTATCTTTTAAACATGAGTAAATTACGGTTTTTGTCCCTATGGTTTAGAAATTATGGTTTTCGTCCTATGGTTTGTAACTCATAGATATTTTCGTTCTTTTTTTCACAATTTATTGTTGTTTCAGTTCATGTGGTTTACATTTTCATTACTGTTTTGGTCCTCCGTTGCAATGACGAAAATAACAATAAATTACAAATGATAGGGACATATATCATAATTTCTAAACCACAATGATGAAAATCAAAATTATTAAAGTTGAAAAGGTAGTTAGATTCTTAAAATTTGTAGACGTTCAGCGAGTTAAACAACACTTTTATTTTATTGTGCGTTATGTAGGGGAAATTTTTAACGAAATTGTGGGAAGTCCTTATTATATGGCTCCAGAAGTTCTAAAAAGAAGTTATGGCCCCGAGGTTGATGTCTGGAGTGCCGGAGTTATCTTATACATTTTGCTTTGCGGTGTCCCCCCGTTTTGGGCAGGTGAGTCATACATCAGCTAAACACTAATCATCAAACCTGTGTATACGTAGAAACCTATCTCTATAAAAATGTGCTTAAAGGAAGATTTTTGGAGCTGTTTGTTTACCTCTTAATAGTTCCATTAAGAGGTAGCCTCTGAATTGCTTAGCGGTAAATCTTGTTTGGCCAAAAAAAGGTCTGTCCATTAAAACCCTGTGAATGATCTTGCCTAATTTCATTCTCAACAATTACCGAACAATCATATTTCATTTTGCACTATATCATAAAAACCTCTTAATCATTAAAACCTCTTAATCATTCTGACCACTTAAGCATCCAACACTAAACCATTTAACAACTGCCAAATAATCCTAGAAAATGTTTCCTAACACACATGTATTCAAATGAATTCAACATGTTTGTGGAGGCCTTGTCCCTCATAAACCATGCAGCGGACCCCACATGTTTTATGCGGAGATAAGGCCTTTGCAAACATGTTGCATGCTATTTATCAAGATAGTTAGTGGAATTTTATTAGTTAAACTCGAGTTCTTTACGTATAATTCGCAACCACTTGTATGTATGTTATCTATAGAAACCGAACAAGGAGTAGCTGAAGCAATTATTCGCTCGGAGATTAATTTTAAGAGAGATCCGTGGGCTAAAATTTCTGATAACGCAAAAGATCTCGTGAAGAAAATGCTCGAACCCGAACCAAAGCGCCGGCTTACAGCCCAGCAAGTTCTTGGTAATTTTACGTTATATAGGTACTGCTATGTTTAAAAGCACGGTTTCTTCTATAACGGACTGGCTAATTATTTACTTCCTTATGGCACTTGCAGGACACCCATGGTTATTGAATTCGAAAAAGGCTCCAAATGTTCCGTTGGGTGACGCTGTGAAGTCGAGGTTGAAACAGTTCTCGGTGATGTACAAGCTGAAGAAAAGAGCTTTGAGGGTACGATCGATTTTTTAGAAAATCTTAAAAGGTTTCCTCCGGTGAGGATTGACTGCATTTGTACACAGGTGGTGGCAGAGCATTTATCGGTTGAGGAAATGGCTGGAATGAAGGAGGAGTTTCGTATGATAGACACGGCGGACAAAGGCAGGGTGGATCTTGAAGAACTCCGAATTGGTTTACCAAAACTTGGTTTTCAAGTAAACGATGCAGATCTTCAAATCTTGATGGAATCTGTAAGTACCATAAGTAAGTTGTAACATGCACATGCAGTCAATGCATAATGCATTCGTGCATAAAAAACAAAATACAACCTAATTTACTTGTATGCACAAGTGCATACCATCCAGAAGAAGAGTTAGTTTTCCATTTTTTTTGAGGTTTCCCCTGAATCTCTCTATATACAGGGAGATTGAAAACCGAGTAAATATGGAATGATGGTTTTGTAGGCGGATGTGGATAGAGATGGGACGTTGAACCTTGGGGAGTTTGTTGCTGTGACTTTGCATCTTAAGAGATTGGCAAACGATGAGCACCTACACAAAGCCTTTAACTTCTTCGATAAAGACCATAACGGTTATATAGAGGTGGAAGAGCTTCGCCAGGCGTTAAGTGAGGAAGGCGATGACACCAATGAGGAAGCAATTAACGTCATCATGCATGATATCGACACAGATAAGGTCGGTCCCTTTTTCCTAGTTCCCGCATCATGCATTTCATCATCTTTTTGAGGTATATAAATTTTTAACGAGGGGAATTTTGTCAGGATGGGCGGATCAGTTACGAGGAATTTGCTACAATGATGAGGGCAGGTACAGATTGGAGAAAAGCATCGAGGCAATATTCCAGAGAACGTTTCAACAATCTTAGTTTGAGGTTGATGAAGGATGGTTCGTTAGAGTTACCCGGCGAGGGCCGCTGAATGACTATTATAATCTTTACAATCACACAAATGAGATTTATTGGGTCTTTGGTTTGAACCAAATGAAGAAAGGGGAGGGAGTTAACAACACATCTATCAGCATAGTTACATGGCAAGCCTTTTGTATGATTAGGATGGAAAAGAAAGCAAATGGGATGAGATGAGGTTATAACCATGGTCATTGTTGTTAATGCAGCTTGCTATTAAGCTTGCAGCTGCCTTTATGAGAGTTTCCATGTTGACATGCATGAAGCGGTTTAAAATCCGTATATTCTGTAAAGATGCCCACCTCCTTACCTGCTAAAAAGTAATACCAAATTTAAATATTTAAAATTAGAACTTGATTGTCTCTTCCCTTAACCTTTTCGTTTATTATCGTAAAGTTCCATTTTAGAGACTACTCTCGTGATTAGTTTTGAGATGATTAACATACGGTCTGTTAGATGCATAAACGTCATATCTGAAGTACCGAACATTTTGAAAATATAACAAAATCAATATAACCAAAGAAACAAAACATTTTCATTCTACATGAAACTATAAAACATTATATTTTTTGAGAGGAAGGATTCTGTTCAACCGGGACCAACTTTCCGTTACATCGAAGGATGAAAAGTTCGGTAACGTACATTCAAAAAGCTTCTATCTGGTGCAACCACTTGTACTCTATGCAAAAAGAGTTGTACCTTTGCTGGATTCCCACTTGCCAATCTGAAAAACTTACAAGAAACCTTAGAAAAGGAAGGAATTCCCCTCTTGGTAGTGTATCAAAAGCATATTATGGTTTCTGTTGTGAAGATCAAACAAGTAAATCTTTATATGCAGTCAACCCTTGGCTCTCGGAATGCTGCTTCAGTTTGAACAGTGATCGGCTTTCCAACTGCCGGATTCGTTCTTTCGACACTCCCAGAATGATACCGATATCGGCTAGCGATTTCCGGACCTCGCCTCCGATTCCGTATCTCAATCGAATTACTTTTCGTTCTTTTGGGTTAAGAACGCTGAGGAGGTTGGAGATATGGTTTCTCATAAGTTGCTTTGTTGCACTTGTATCTGGGCTATCAATTGTAGTATCTGCAGTAACTTCCTGAAAAAAATAAAATAAAAATGTGATCATTGAAGTGTTACCCTCTAAACGAGCCTTTGTGATACAAGTCTGGCCAATGTGGGACTCTAAAAATTGCTTCTTTTTATAGTCATCTTTTGCTAATTAAGCCACTTCTTAACGCTAGAAAACATGTATGGTTGTTCATAAGCCAATATTTGGTCATTTTAAAAGGAATATCGTTAAGTACCTCATATGTAGTACTATCATTGGGATATATAGGCTGTTGCAGCGACAAAGTTATCTTTTGTATCGACCGCAACTTCTGCACCTTCTCAACCGGCATTCCTGCTTGGGCTGCAATTTGCTTCTGTGTTGGCTCGTGATTACCTTCACGAATGCATATTCGCTTAGCTTCACTTACCTTATACATGAGATTATATACACCTTCCTGCAAGTTAAAGCGATTAAGAATACTTAACCCGTTCAACCAAAACATAATAAAATACAAAAAATTGATGACATACCGGCAAACGAATGAGCTTGGAATTTTGAAATATAGCTCGTCTAATGGACTGTCTTATCCACCAATAAGCATAAGTAGCAAAACGGCAACCAGCTTGTGGCTTAAATTTTAAGACACTCCGCATGAGGCCCATACTTCCTTCCTGCAAATGGACAGCCAACGGGTAAACAAATTAAAATAATTTAGTTGATTGAAGAAATTAATTGACGGAAAAAGGGAGTGATTAAGCTCACCTGCATTAGGTCCTGAAGGTCGAGTCCACGTCCCCTATACTGCTTTGCTATATAAACAACCATACGTAAATTGGCACATATCAACTTTTCACGGCTACTGGTACCACGGTGAACTCGAGACTTCAATTCATGGCAACTAAGACTAGCGGCTTCAGCCCACTCGACTAATGTTGGTTCACGACGAAACTGATCACGGAACCTAGTCTTTGCTTCTTCTAATTGCATCCCAGCCTGAAATATATGAGGCTTGGTTAGTTTCTGTTTGTAATATAACTAAATTAATTAATTAATTAATTAGTTAAATGTGTTTGGATAACGAACAAACCTTTATGTGGGAAATCAATTCGAGCTCTTCTTTTGAACTCAAAAGTTCTCTTGTCACTGGACGTGCCAAGAACATTCGAAGAGGATCGTGTAGATTAGAATCTCTATACGATGTTTTTTTCTCTGGCTCTGCTTTTGTAGAAGTGCTAGTCTCGCGAACAACAACATTCGACTTTGTCCCTTTTCTCCTCTTAGATTGCCTCTCTAGGAGACGTGTCGACTTAACGAATTTTACCTTCCCGGTTTGAACTGCACTTGAATTCGTAGATCCTAAGCTGAATAAACCGCACATCAAACTCTCGTAAATGAATTCATGATGAATACCATACAGGCATACATTATTCATTATGAATAATACATGAATAGTTGGTTGCCCGAACAATGATAATGCATATAAACTAAGAAGAAAAAAGAAACCGGACCTTGAAGCGATGGAGTTATCAAGATCAACTACAACTGATTCAACATCGTCAACTAACGAAGCTGCTTCTTTTGAAGCTGATAGAGCTTTCTTAGCAAGGGCAAGCACTTGTTCTGTTTCAACATCCATAAGCTTTCTTGTCCCATTTGGAGCAGGCTGCATAGTTAAAGAAGAAACCGTTTTTTCTCTCGTATGTAAGGACGGTAACCTGTGAAAAACACAACCCCAGGAATACATGAGCAAGAAACGCGGGAGCGTTAACTACAAATCTTTTAGTTTTTAACATGTTATACCGAACAAATTAGATAGAGGAGTGCAATAGTTGGATTCGTCTTACAAATACCATAAAGCAGGCCGTTGTAGCAATTGGCGTTGGAATTCTTTAAGATATTGATCAGAACTTATAGCATCCACTTCATGATCACCTCCTCTCTGCTCGCCGTCTGCCGTAACCTATCCAATGTTACAAGATCAGTAAGGCCCTTGGTCAAAATTGGTATAGAAATAGAAAATCTTGAAACTTTGGTACATCGATCGAGAGAGAAATAATAGGGATGGTGATCTTCCCCGACCAAGTGGGGAACCTGGTTCCACCCGCCCCGAATGGGGCCGGGGATTCTCCGGGAAAGTGTGTCCCGGGATACCCGGTTCAGCTAAAGCGGGGCCGCGGCCGGGTGAGGGGTCCCCCGACCCGCCCGCACCCGGGATAGATAAGTATATATTTTATATTTATATATATAACGTTGTTCAAGTCTCACCTGGGATGTTTTGTCATCTTTTATTGTTTGCAATAATGGCTTGCTTTCACG
Source organism: Centaurea solstitialis (assembly GCA_030169165.1). Classification (NCBI taxonomy): domain Eukaryota; kingdom Viridiplantae; phylum Streptophyta; class Magnoliopsida; order Asterales; family Asteraceae; genus Centaurea; species Centaurea solstitialis. The sequence continues at coordinate 3,561,889 of CM058042.1, read as the reverse complement.
GCGTTGTTCTTGAATAAGCACGGAAGTAGGGAAATGCTGAGCTAAAGAAGTTGCTAACACGGAAGAATGTGCAGGAGCTGCGGGCTCATATAACTTCAAAGCTGCAATAGCAGAGTGATGCCATCAGTAAGGTGATACGAGCAATTACAACGCAATTTTCAAACCGATAAACAAAAATAATAAGTCACCTCAACCACATGAAGTTATTCACAAGAATAATCCAACTCTGGTGCCGGATCAGCCCAAGGAAATTCAAATCTTACATCCATAAAAGAAATAAAAACAAATAGATCAAGCGAACCCTTATACTAAAAGGAATATGATAACAGAAGAAAAACAAAGCATCATATTACATTACACCTTTAGACTTTAGTGGTTCCAACTCAAACCAAATGGCAACCTTCGTTTGTCTCGATATATCCTAGCATGAGTTGAATCAATGTTTAATTAGTCTTCCTAGTTCTAGTATTTTGTCTAAAATCAACCAATCAAAACGTAGTTAACGTGAAAACTAAGTGCAAAACCCCAAATCACTCCCTCCATCCTGCATTAAGTTAAGTTTCCTTTTCAAGATTTGTTTCAAAATAATTAGGCTAAAACATTGTTTCACGCCGTTTTTTAAATACGCAATCGCTCCTTTTATTTGAGTAGTTAAAAGATATCCACAAGCATCTAGTTTTAGGCAAAGGACATTTTTTTCTTCATCATTTGAACTTTGAAGTTTGCAACAGCATAGACATGGACACAAGTTGTTTATAATCAATTATTCTCATTACTTCTAAATCCATGAAACGAAATTTTAGGCCTAATTCTGGTAACTATATTCCAACAAATTATAGCATGGACCCATGTGATCTGCCGCTCTTTCCAAAATGCTTAACGGGTAAGATCTTACCAATATCTCTTACCTCACTAATTGAGCATGACAAGGATCAAGAATCTTACTGGTAAGAGGCATAACAAAGACCTAGGGGGCGTTTACTAAACATGTACCCGGGTAAGCACTTACCAAGTCATATTACCTACCGGAAGCATCTGGCAAGGATCAAGAATCTTACCCCAATAAGAGCGAAGGCAAAGATGAGGGTCTTACCAGTAAGTGAGAGTCATCATGTCTTACCACGGTTAGCACGTAGCAGGTAAATTGTTGCATACGATACCGTTTTGTGGACTAAAATCTTACCCGGTAAGTATGTGATAGTGTTGAATTTTGTTGGTAAGCACTTACTTGGGTAAACGTTTGGTAAACGGGGCCCTAGAGTCTTATCCATTAATAAAAAAAGACTCTTACACGGGTAAGCGCTTACAAGGTTTAAGATAGTCACCAACAATCCATTTTGATTGCCCAGAATTCTACATGATAAGGTAAATGAAGGTAATTTCTGTTGCTGGTAAGTTACTAAACATCCCCTATGCTTTTAAATTCTGGGGGTAACAACTAACAATCCGGTCTCCAACGGTCCAACCAATCGATACCCGGAATCTCCGAACCCAATTCAAGACTCAAAATGGACCAATATTCGTTCATTTCCTTTCTATAAATGGAAAAAAACACAATGGGGCAAACAAATATGAAAAAAGACAATCACCATAATTTCCAAATCTAAACAGGCAAATCATCAAACACATGGTGTACCAAAATAAGTGGTCATACATACTTCCTCAATTACTAAGTACAACAAACAAACAATCAAGAATTTGAATTTAACGGACCTAAAAGCATACCCAATTACTCAAAAAACAAAGAATTTAAACACAAAATCAAAGAAAAATGAAGTTGAATCACATAAAATTATGACCTGAAGGAGGAGGAGGTGAGAATTGCTTGAGTTGGGTTCTTGGAGGTAAAGATAAGGATGATGAAAGCATTTTGCTAGCTGCATCCATCAATCTGCATCAATGTAATTATGGAAAGTTGAGCTCAAGACAGGTGATGGTGATGGTGAATTGGTGATGGTGATGGTGATGAAGAGAAAGAATCAAAGAGAGAAATGTTGGAGAGAAGGAGAAGGAGAAGGAGGGGTTTTCTTTGGCTCAGAGGCCATAAGAGAAGAGAAGGGGTTTATCTTTCTGAGAGGATAATGGTGTTTTTCTCAGTCTACATGGATTTACCCATTATACCCCTTTCTCTTTTGGGTTATTGCAAAATTTATCCTATAAAACAGTTCTTTTTGTTTTTAGCATGTTTTTTCCACCAAAGTTTCTTTTAGGGTAAATTACAGATTTGGTCCCTGAACTTTGCAAAAAATTACGGTGGAGGTCCCTGCAGTTTCAATTTCATGAATTGGGTCCCTGAACTTTTAATTTGGTTATGAATCAAGTCCCTGAATTTAACGCCTGTTAAATAGCTCTGTTAAGGCAGGGGTATTTTGGTCAACTTAATTTTTTTTATTATATTCATTTAAATTTTAAACTAAACCAAACCACAGGGACCAAACTTGTAAATTGTGACCCTTTTTGACCCTTTCTTTTTTACCAAACCACATAACCCTTCAGCAACGATTTGCAGGACCAACTGACCAAGGATACAACTGCCGCCGGTCGTCTCAACCGATTCGCCGGAAACTGCCGCCGCAGATCGACGCGAATCGACGCGAACCGCCGCATCAGTCCCGTCGCAGATCGACGCGAACCGACGCGAACCGCCGCATCAGTCCCGCCGCAGATCGACGCGAACCGCTGCCGCATCAGTTCCGGTTGCTCCGTGTGACCATCGACCCTTCAGTGCCGCCGCCGCATCAGTTCCGTCACCACCGTAACCTCCGACCGTCGATGAACCACCAGTCGCTGGTGTATCAATCACCACCTACGTTTTTACGATTGTATCCTTGGAAGCAGCCATAGCTAAAAGGAGGTAGCAACTAGGCTAAATTACAAATTAGTGTTATTGGTGATGATGGTGGGTATTCGTGGTGGTGGTGGTGGTAAGTCAAACCAGATTCAGATCTGTTGGTGGTGGTGGGTGTTGGTGGTGGTGTGGGTGTTGGTCTTAATGGTTGTGATGGTAGATGTTGGTGGTGGTAGAGGTGGGTTGGTGGTGGTAGTGGTGGTGGTAGAGAGGTGTTATTGGTGGTGGGTTGGTGGTAGAGGTGTGGTGGCGGTGGTGGTGGTGGTGGCGGTGGCGGGTGTTGGTGGCGGGTGGGAGAGAAGAAGAAGACAAATGGAAAAGAAGTGAAATGACCAAAATACCCTCACGTGTGGGGCACGTGAGGGTGGGTTAACGTCTGATTTAAACGTCGTTTAAATTAAGGGACCCAATTCATAACCAAATCAACAATTCAGGGACCACCATCATGAAATTGAAACTGCAGGGACCACCACCGTAATTTTTTGCAAAGTTCAGGGACCAAATTTGTAATTTACCTTTTCTTTTAATTGGTCCATTGATTTGTTTTATGGTTTTAATGAAGGGGAGACATGTTTTTGAGTGATTTTTAGTAACCAAAACCACACTTAATTGATTATTGTTACTTATGAAACTAGTTATTGTGGTAAAATCATAGGAAAGATTTCACATATTTTGAGTATGCTATTTTCTGGAATTTAGATAAAATCTTGCATGTAAAAAACAAAGATGATATACTATTTCTTTCTTGATGTATCAATATATCACTAGCAAAATACAATAAGAAATATACCATTTTATTAGTCATTTTCAAAACATCACTTATAAATAGATGAAAAGTTGTCTCATTTACAGTTACGAAGTACATCAAAAGTTGTTAATGTCTCATTTACAAAATATACTAAAAAATTTGTGCATCCCATGCATTGATAAAGGATATACCAAAAGTTGTTGCATTTGTAGACTACAGTTACAAAATAATTTTATATATAATATTAAGAACCTTATATATTTGAAGATCAACATTTATCTTGGTCTTAAACAATGTTTTTATGTGTGTTATTGACTATTTTGTCACAACCCTAGATCCTCACCATAAAATTATGACATCTTATTCAAAGCAAAAGAAAGACGATACAAGTTATTCAACACAAGTAGTAGATCATCTTATTATGTTAATTAGTAAATATAACTAGCACCACGTACATAAAATGCGATGCATGGGACCAAAATACGAATCTAAACAAGCCACTAGCATCTAGGGTAAACCTAGATTTGTCCTTTGATTCTCAGGCTCAATCTTGACTCACCAAAAGGGTTTACATCCCTTTAGGCACCGTCGTCCTTGACACATATCACGAATCACACCATAGTTCTTGTCTACACAATGAAGCATTATCATACTTATGCATGCCAGTTTAGTATGCGATGCTCACCTGAATTGACACAGCTTAAGCTGATACGCACAAGTTCACCTCCTTTCCTAGGTACTCCTACTTCCATTAAATTCATAACACTTTGTGCTCAACTTCGGCTTAATATAGTAAACCAATCATTTCGTCATTCCAGACACGCATGTCTATAATTTATGTATTTCTTCACCAAAGTAACCCAACACTGGATACTTTTTAATTTTACCCTAATCCCGCATATTTAGATATTAGTGGTCCTTTAAATACGTAATTATAATTTAAATAACCAAACAATCTACAGCCATATAAAATAATTAAAGGGTAGATATGTTTAAATAAATTAGCTCACAAAATATTAATGGTCCAAACACTAAACCCAACAGATTCCATAGAAAGAGCCAAGAAAGAATCTTGTAGGCCCACAGATCAGATGAAAACCCGGCCCAATCCATTGAATCTGGGGTGTTGCAATTCTTTCTGATTTTACAAATAATAACCTCACTTTCTTGTTGAACTTACCAAATTGGTCCTTCATGCTTGAAATTGAACGCCTTTTAGCCATGCTATTGTGGCACATAAGAGGGAATGCCAAACGGCTTGTAGTCGAGCGGCATTTGATGCAGTTGAGTGGTGTCCCTCTTCCTTAGAGTTGTTGGCTTGAGTTTTGTTACGAACATTAAAGTAGATTTAAAAGTACATTTAGTGGGTGTGTGTTGACTGTTAAAAAAAACGCATAAGAGAGAATGTGGAACGCTTTCAATGATATAGAGCAAGTAATATTCATTATAATTAGATTGCCACTTAGATTCCACTTAAATGTGAAAAATAAATATGGATTTATTCCATTTCTTATGTGATTTGATCGTAACTAAGGATGCGGTTGCTATGCAGAATGGACGGAACGAGACAAAAATAAATAGTCTTGTTTTTGGAATGTCATTGAACAAAAATAAGGTTAGACAACATGAGAAATTAATTCCATTTTTCATCTTTTTCCAACAACAAAAAGTAATATATATATTGAAGGTCTTGTATATTACATAGAAGATCATTTCTCCTTGCGTGTTCCTCCAAATCTTAAACATTAGGCAAGTAAGAATTCTACTTGTTTTAAGAGTACGTAGGTATTGTTTTTGACGCGAGTTTTAAATGAATTATGATATTTTGTAAAAGAAATATAGATTACATATGTAGATTTTTGCACATTCTTTTGTTATAATTTCTAAATCTACATTTATCATCACAAATTAAAGTCACTTTTGGAAGGGTTGTATAAACAGATTACCTAATAAATGAATAAGAATTTCTAAAAGTTTTACAAACATTTATTTTAAATAATTTGAAACTTCTAACAAAATACGTTAGCAATTGCTAATATCTAACCCGATGATAAAAATAAAGATTCATCATGTCTAATTAAGGCCGAACGGTGTAGGAACCGCCTTTTCCTTTTTTTAATCTAATACACACACGCACACACAAACACAGACACACAGACACACACACACACACACTCACAGTATATTTCTCTCATACTTCTCTCGTATTTCTCTTATCAAAATAAAAAAATAATGGATTCATAATCATCATCATGTTACCCAACTTAGACGACTAGTATTATTTTTTTTTAAATATAGTAGTATTTTTTATTTTTTTATTTTTTTTGAAAGGCAAGAGAGGAGACTCAAGGGCGAGAGCTTCGGCAAGGCCATCACCCCCACCCCGAGACCCAAAAACTTTATTAAAAACTTTAGCAAGAAGCTAAAAGAAAAACAACGAATCCAAAAGCGGAACCCACAAAGCAGTAAACAAAGAGGCAAAACAAAACCAGGAAAGCCAACAGGGGAGCAAAACAGCCAGCACTACACAAAACCCAGAAGACAAACGGAGCTCAACGACCCAATTACTCCAAAAGACCTGGAAGACGCATTAAGGTTTACGCGGTGAAGAGACCCAATTACTCCAATTGACTTGGACCTTGTGACTTCTGCTGCTTATCCAAAGTTTTGAAAAAGTCTGCACTTTTGCGAAATGATCCTCCAGTTTTCTTTTGATTATGTCTTCCCCTTCCGCAAAGAGAATGGAGTTTCGCCAATTCCAGATTGACCATAAAGTAACGAAACAGACGGCCAGAAAGATATGACCCCAATGATGTTGAGACCCTAAGTGTTGTATCAGCCTTTTGAGAGCCGAAACCGAAGAGATGCAGGGGGATTTAATATCCCACCAAGCCCAGATTTTTTTCCATAAAATATTAGACGACGAACACGAAAAGAAGCAATGGTCCGGCGATTCAACTTCTTGCTCACACCGGATGCAATCTAGCGAATGGAAAACAATACCTCTTTTGGATAGGGTCAACCGAGTGGGAAGAGCCCTGTTAAGCAGTCTCCATATAAAAATATTAATCTTTTTCGGAACTAGATTACTCCAGAAAACGCCGTCTTCAGCATCCTCCCGGGAAGAATGAGATTCCATGAGCAGCCTAGTCAAATGCTTAACTGAAAAGTAGCCTTTTTTGTCGCCTGTCCAATACCAAAAATCCTTACCAGAAGTTTTAAAATTCAAATTTGATAGCAACTCCTCCAGCGAAGTAATTTTTTTTGTCGCCTGTCCAATACCAGTTGTATTTTTTATTTTTATGTAGTTGTAATTTTTAATTTTATGTAATCTTGTTGTTTTTATTAATTAATGAATTAAGAATTTAAATTGTATATATATATTTAAATTATGCAATGGAAAAAAAAATTGGGAGGGGTTGAGGGTTAAATAATAACTACCACATGGGTTTTGTATGTATAGTCTATAGAATGGTGAGAAAAAAAAGAGAGTAAAATATTGATATGACAAAAGGAGGATCCATCATAATAGTATGAATTTAGTTTATATTTTATCAAGATAGTGACAAAAGTAATTCTTTTGATCGCTTTTGGATATTTGGCAAATTCTATTTAATTTTCTATAGAGGAAATATAGTAAATAATACCAGTTATTTTAATTTCAACCAGAGATAACGAATTCAGGAGCTAGAAATTAATCACCATAAAACAATGAAAAGCACAATAATAACCAGCTTAGAAGATGTAAGAATTCACACTTAAATATATATTGAAAATTATTACTCATCTAGCTAAATTGCTTGTAAATAATAAATGATAAATTATAAATATTACAAACGAAGATGAACGCAATAAATTAAAAATGTGTTGCAATGCGCGATGGTCAGAAAAGTAAATTTTATTTTTGGGAAATTTAGCAACACTTTTCACATTCATGGCAATTTGATAAAAAGTGTATATAAATTTAAAATTAACAGTATTTTTTACAACTAATATCCACCTTTACAACATTTTGACACGTATTTAAACAATATTTTAATGTTTTAAACACAATAAAAAAATACTTTAATTTTGTATTTTGATATTTTCATTTGAATTTGCTTCCATATATGATATATTGGATATATATAAGAGAGAGAGATAGAAAGAAAGAGAGGGCTTAAGCTCAAATAATAAGATGGTTAGAATTGGTTAAAATAAGTGAACAAGTGATCACAAGAAATGCCCATAATCATTTTTTTAGGAGGTTAATCTAGATTTTTCCTAGACTATATTTTTAGTAATTTTATAATTAAGTTACGGTCATTTGAGATTAAACCTGACCACAGAATGCTAGCGTTTGGATTCAAACCCGAGTTGAAGGGATATTTCACCACATCCCCCTTAAGCCTTTTGCTAGTACAACACCATTCTTGTGGTTTCCATAATCAAGTTTAATGAACACTCTTAGAGACAAGGTCAAGTACGTCTATGCACGCCTTTGTCTTGAACGAACTTAACTCGTGATTTCATACTAGTTCTTTTGAACGACAGATAACTCACGCACACGTCCTGACACGAAGTTGCCGAGGTATCCCGGATCCATGTCGGCACCCGACTAATCCTCGACGACCATGGACCGACCCGCATGGTCAGGGTATCGCCACATGCTCACCCATTGAATCGAACCCAGATAGACAAGGATGCCATCCACTATCTCCCAAAATTGTTACCGACCACTAGGCTACTAATATAAATCTCTTTTATTTGTACTTTTTATTTTATAATATACATTTTCTCCAAAGTTGTCATTCAATTATACCTTTATTTCATTATTTGTATATTACATAAAAGGAAAAAACATGAATTGTATGAGTTACAGAAATTAACATCATTTCAAAAAAGAAAACAACCTAGACCAAAAAAATATGCTAACAACACATACTTCAACCCCTAACTTATAACAAGGGTTCTATATATAACCTCCACCTTATTCACAACCCTCTAAACACAAACTCAATCTTCTTCAACCCATCACAAAAATGAACCAATCTTCTTCCAATAGCACCACACCCTCCAGTGAAGCAAGAACTCATCCTCCTCCTCGTCGCGATCCTCAACCACCACCGTTTCCGCCCATGGCTCGCTGTGTCCGCCCTCGAAACACGGTTACCAAATCACGAACCCCCATTGGGAAGTATTTCGGTCCAAATTGGTTACCATCCCCATTTATGACATCCGACCTCGTTCCACACCAACTAACCCCCGTGCGCGCTTTAGCACCCGAGTATTCTCAAACGGAGACAACAAACCTCGCGGTGCCAAAGCTGTACGCAGCCCGAATCCGTCAGCTGAAAGACGAGTTGAAATTGCAAGACGAAGGGGAGGCAGTTAAATGGCTCCTTAAGCAGTCCGAACCGGCCATTATCATGGCCACTGGAACCGGTACGATGCCAATCATGACATCGTCGTCCGTGGGCCCTTCCAATCATTACGTTGCTACGCGTATTAGCGCTCCGATAGCGGGGAATCCCCCGGTACCATTTTATGATTCTGATCATGGTGAATCGTCTAGTGGGGATAATGAGTGAGATCAGCTAGAGATTAAGATGTTGTTTTTGTTGTTTGTATGGGAAGTGTGGTACGTTGGGTGGCTAGAGTTTCTATCATTCCTTTATTTTTGTTTGTTTTTTTATTGTTTTTGGGTGGCAATGGAAGGTGGTGTAATGGCTTCTTTTATTCGTAATTGAAGTTTTTTTATTTATTTTTGTATTTGGGTAATTTCGTTGATGATTATATGCGTTAATTTCAACTTTTGATCGATGCTTTCTTAGATATTTTGAAACAAATCATATATAGAGCATGGTCTAATTACTCGTATACGTATATACATTTTTTTGTATATTTGAAGTTCTAAATGACTACATGATAATGTGAGTGTCGTTTGTTTACCTCTTAACAGGTTCATTAAGAGATAATTTTTGAACCGTTAAAGGTAAATCTTGTTTAAATCGGATTGATCATAATAGTTTCAAAACCCTCTGAATGATTTTGCATCCTAGGTGTCTTTTAACCATTCAGAGTCGGTGATTTTGTTCTTAACAATTACCTAACCACCATATTTCATTTTACATTATATCTCAAGAGCTAGCCTCTTAATCATTTCTGGCCAATTAATCATCTAGCAACTACCAAATAACTCCTGAGGTCGAGCCTTAAGGCTAAATTAGAAGTCACGGTATTTTTTAAGGCGTGACTTATGAAAACTAATTTGTGTATAATGTTTATAATTTACATCGGTGAAGGTATGTCATTTTTTTTAACTTGTTCATATAAAAATTAATGAAAAAGATGACGAATTTATAATTAAAAAAATTTGTACATTGATAAGATACCAAATAATTGGTATTTTCAATGATTCACAATATTATCTTTATTTAAGGCGAAATATATTTTATTAACATTCTTGTATAAGTATGTAATAATTAAGCACGCGCGAAATTGGTTACTCAAATATTTTTTAATAATTCTTATTGTGTGACCGGAGATGCAATGTTTTATGATAATTAGGTTATGTACTATATCAAATATTGATTATAATTAAATTAACACTTATAGGTGTAAATGGACAGACAACTCGCAGTACCGAAGCTCGGTCAACTCGTCAAAACTCGCTCGAATGACTGTCAAAACTCGACTCAATAACTCGACTCGATACCAACTACTCACTAATACTAATACTCGTGACGCTTATACAAGAAAACTCAGCGACACTAAACGACTCGGTCAAAACTGCGTTACAAACTGATTTTTCGAATGAACCCGGTCATGACTCGATCGAAGAAATCGATTAGATATTTTAACGGCTCGACTGAATACTGATACTCGCATGTTTATCACCCCTAATAAACACTTACCATGGAGGCTTTTACAATTTGGATAACTTACAAAAATTGAAGCAAGTTTATATATATGATTAAATTAATTAGTAAGTTATCCAATTCAAATGTAATTATTTTACTTGATGAAAAAATGTATTTTGAAATTTATAAGCTTGCTGAAAATTAATATACAAATTAGAAAGTTTTATAATGTGAAACTTGCCCTCACCCAATTTAATTGCAACACTTAGTTAATTGAATTTCTTGTTCTAGAAAATACATAATTCTTTTAAGTTTTCATACAAAAACATATGTATATACGCATTAATAAATTAGATTTTTGATAAACATATGTATGTTGCGCTTAATTTTCATGTAATAAAATATTTCAAACAAATAAATTTCATTTTTCTCCAAATTGAGTAAAAAACATTGTTTTCAAAATTCAAATTATTTTACATGAGTACATATCATGTGAATGAGACGCACTTTAAATCATGTTTAAATCTGCATTTTTAAATGTTTGAATTACTAATAATATATGTGAATATATATATGCATGAATACTTGTGAATAATTAATCAAGGTAACAAATCTCATGTCGATTGCTTATTATAAAGGGTTAATTTCATAGAATAGTAACTAATTATTTGTGGGTTCACATAAAATTCCCCTATGAACCACAACAGTTCTACTTCGGGTTCGCTTGGTTAAAATTTAATACTACTCTTCTAAGTAAATAATTCATATTTTGCGAATGCATTGTTATAATATCTTCGTAAAATTTAACTTGGATTGTATTCTTACGCAGATTTTAACGTTTATGATTTAATGTGCGTACAATGTTTTTTATGAGCACATTGATGTATACTAGGACAACAATAAACTTTAAATACACTAATTATTACAAGATCATATCGTTTTGTTGTATCTGATGTAAAAACATCGGAATTATGATCGCTCTGTCGCTTTGAAAGAAAAAACATGATTAGGGTTACAGTATTACTTTGCATTGTCATATTATCATTGAACTAAAATTATGAGCCAAAATTTTAGTTTAAAATCAAACGAGTTAGTTGTCAAAATTAACTAAATTGAGTCGCCATTGCAGTGAATTGGAGAGGAAGCTTGAACGAAAATGAAAGGAAGGTTTCAACGTTCCTCAAAGGTACGTTAGCCATTAGGCATGTTGCCATTAACGGTTCATTGTTATCCCCAATATATGCTAGGATATTTGAATCAATTTTCTCGATAGACCGATCAATACGATCGTTGGAAGAATTTGGAAGGCCTTGTTGAGGGCATTTGTAAGTATTTATAAATTTCACTTTCTAATCTTGTTTACCTAGTGTATTGCTCTAAAAATCATTTATGTCTTGAGACGGTTATAACTTTGAATGCATATTGACCATGCATACCTTGAGAAAAAGATGAAAAGATAACTTACATCCGTTATGAATTATAAATTGAATAAAAGATCGATAAATATAACATATTCAATGAACAACATTTAATACTTATGATAAGAAGATTTAGTGAAGAGGATAATATATTGCAAGTAGAGACTCAAATATGGCATTGTATCCCTTATTATTATTATTTTTGACAGCAGGCATTGTATTCCTTATTGATAGACCTAAACGCATGATTCTACATTTATATTCTTGAGATCCAATATTAACGTTTAAGATTAATGGGGATTGTTTGATGAACTTGAAATTTTTAAGAAAAATATTAATACAATTTATATATGGTGTACGACAACTAGTTAATTCATTATTCGAATTGAAAAATATTTTATCCTGAGGTTATAATTAACAATATAAAAAGGAAAATAGTTACTGAATGACGTGATTATAGATACACTAAGAAATAATGATAATAAAGAAATTTGGCATGTTATCTCTAGTCTCTAGAGTAACTATTATTGATTGACTAACAACCCTTCCAAACACTAGGCATTGTCGATCTAAAGTTCGACTCTCATCCCTGTTAGCTTGGCAGACTAGTCATATGCAGTCAAGCTCCATTCTACTTGGCACTCAAGGACCAATTAATCTTCGTGCGATTGACTTGGGGAAGCAATTGCAAGTCTGTGTTACTAAAGATAATGATACTATAGTTTTGGTAGATTGTCAATTTAGTTATTTCATTTTATCCTATTACGTTCATAAGTAATTAATAAGAATCGATCGTGCGAATTACGTGAAATACTATACTTGCCATCACATTACATTTATGATTAGTAGAGAATAAATGCATATTCGTTCTTATAGTTCTTACGAAAGGTGACCTAAAGGAATTGAGATGAAGAGAAAATGAAGCAATATGAAATGTGAAAGTGTAACAACTATGTTGATTAACTCTTGTAATTAACTTCAAAAACCATTTGTGACTTAAACCTCTAACTTTTATCAACCATATTTCCCAACCTGTGTTATAAGGCATTTATGATCTAAATGATATCATATCATTCCGACTTATTTTATAATCATTTTTTTAATTAAAATTCAATCAATAATACAAAATATTTATCTTGTTTTAGATTTTGTAAATTATATTAAGGATAAATACATAGAGTTTGTTTCGTATAACTTTTAACAACCTTCTCTTGTATGTCACCTATATTTTTTTGGTCGAAATGCTCCCAAATAGTCGCCTGCATTAAATTATAAGTTTATATATATTTTTAAAAGATAAATAGCACGATATATATATATATATATATATATATATATATCAACATATTGTATGAGTGATCGATAATTTTAGTGTATCTGGATCTAATTGAAAAACATAAAATTTTACCATGTTCATTCTTAATTTTGATGGCTACCGTTATCTTTGAACATAAAGTTTGATGAATCAAAGAATCATTTATAAGACATCCAAATACATAAGAGTTGAAGGACCATTTATACTAAATATGTGAAAACTAGGGACATAGGTTTTATTTTTTTATTAGTTTTAGAAAATGACAAGTTGGGATAATATCTATCTATAATTTGGATAAACTTATAACGACAATCCTCTCGTACAAAATCCATATTTAAATTAAGTTATTTGATTAATCAATTAAAAAAATACATAATTTAATCAAGTTATTATATATTTCTTATGTATCTTTATTTTTTTATATGTTTTCTTTTTAGTACCCTATAAATACTATATTTGGAACTAATTAATATAGAAAAAATATTTTCCAAAATTAACCTACGTCAATTTCTCTTTAATTTATTAATTTTTTTTTTGAAAAGCAGCATATTAATTTTAATTTTATAATTTACGTTTTCTATCATTAGAATTTAGGGTTGTGCATAACCTGACCCTACAAAAAAAACCGAAAAGCCCAAACCAGAAAACGTGATTTGGACCGACCCTAATACCTTGAGAACACCCGACCACTGTACCCCGATATACCGAGCCTTTCTGTGGTTCAATTTGGGTATTTAAACCCCCCCCCCCCCCCCCCCGGGTCTCCCAAAACCCAAACTCTTAGATTTTGGATTTTTTAGGGGGTTGCTATATACACCCAAAAAGTGCATCGGGAATTGAAAAAATAGCCTTTGACGTTGACATGTGTATGTATGACGCATTCACTTTTTGGGTGCATTTGGTAAAAAGTCGGGTGTATTTAGCAATTGCCTTTTTTTAGGATGGGTGTCATTTGGATTTGTGTTAGAAACATGCATCGGAAGCTAGGTTTTAAATATTAAATATTAAGAATTTGTTTTAAGTTGAGAATTGACATTTATAAGTATTAAATATTAACTTGTTTGTTGCATAATTGTTTGTTTTATTTTAAGTTGCTGCATAATTATTTAAAAAGAATGAAAAACATGGCTTTGCAATCTTGAATTTTACATGGAACGATCATGGTGATATTAAGACCCAATACCCGTCCGAAATTACCAAACCCAATATCACCAAACCCGAAAAAACCCGCACCCCAATTAACCATATACAGGTCTTTCTCTCACAACTGAAAATTCTTGAAATATTCTTTTCTAACAATTAGCATATACGGGTCTTTCCCTTACAACCGAAAATTATTTGAAACATCTATTTTAACAAATTATATCATCATAATCATCAAATCAAAACCGAGTTCAAAGATTATGAGTTCATAGACCATTATCGAACAAATCCTTTTCAGTTTTCCAATCAATTAACCTTGAATTTTATACATAAAATTTAATTGTTTTTCCCAATAGATATCCAATCATTGAACATAACAAAAGTTTATAAGTTCCATATTTGGTCTTCAATGTTTATCATGAGAACGTGTTAATTAAACTACAGGATATCGAAATCAGGAACGCCAATAAAATAAAATAAAATAAAAACATGATCATACCGAAACGAACCATACAATAAAATAAAAATTGGATCATTATCATCATCATAAAATTAAAATATTATTTAAATCTCTCGCAAGTTATTATAATACCATACAATTGTAAACTAAAAAACAAACTTCCCCCTCAAACTTGCCAAAATTACAAAAATACCATCCACTCCAAGGAAATAAATATTAAAATGATAAATTACATTAAAATATGCCACCTGATACGTGTGCTTTTATATGGAAAAGAGGTAAAAAGATAATGAAGTAAATTACGAATTTAGACCCTATTGTTTTATATTTATAACACTTTTTGCACTTAAGGTTTGCTACGTTTGATGATTTAGTCCCTAACCTTTTATAGTTAGTTTTTTTACTTCTTTGATTTTTATTTTCATTCCATTTTCATCTTTTCATCAAAATTTGTTTAACTATGGAATGCGTTGTTCATTTTAGGGAATGAGAAAGGAAATGAAAATGGAAATGCAGAAGAATGAGAATGAAAATGAAAATGAAAATGAGTATTGTATTGATAATGCTTGGTCAACTCCCTATAATAAATGAAATATTGTTTCATATTAAAAAAATTTATTTCCTCCACTTTGAAAATATGATAGATATTTCATTTAACATCAAAAGATAGAATGACATATGGAAAAAAGAACTGAGTACAAAGAAAATTTTCATTCCCTTCAATTTGCTCAGGAATGAAAATTAATGGATATGCAGAAATGATTCCATTATATAATATCAGACCAAGCAGTAGTTTTCATTATCATTTTTATTCTTTGCCCTGCAATACCCCAAACCAAGCACCCCCTAAAGTTGTTAATTCATCCAAAAAATTACTTAATTAGATTATATATTTCGTTCTTATAGTAAATCATTTTTAATACTTTTATTAACTAAAGTTGATATATAATCAAATATTCATGATCAAATAGACAACAAATAACGTCACATACCAAATAGATAACTGAAATAATAAACTTATAAGTTAATCTTTCTGAAAGCTTTCGTTTAAAAATCTCTTAAACTTAGTATTTTTATTTATTCTATCATACTACTTATAATAAAATCTATATTTATAACCCAGACAACGTCACCCTTAAATAAATAATTGAAATAATAATTTATAAGTTAGTATTTTTCAAAGTTTTAGGTTAAAATCTCTTAAAATTAATATTTCTATTTATTCTATCTTACTATTCATGATAAAATTTATCACAGTTTATAGCCCGGTGCAAAGCCCGGGCCCTTAATACCTAGTTAAAGTACATATATGTTAAAACGTATATATATAAATAAGTAGTAGCTACTAGCTAGGACTAGGAGGAGATCTGCAGCTGCTGCCTAATATTATTACATATATCCTGCAAAACCGGTGGTGGTACGTGGTGGTGGCGGTGTGAATCCGGTGGCGGTGGCGGAGGAGGATGGAGGTGATGAATTGGAGGAGGTGGTGGACGGTGAAGGTAACTGGAAGGAAAAGTAGGCAGTGGTGGTGGTCCTGGTGAAGGGTGGTGGTGATGATGAACAGGAGGCGGTGGCGGTGGCGATGGAGGGTGGTGGTGGTGATGAACAGGAGGCGGTGGCGGTGGCGGTGGAGGGTGGTGGTGGTGGTGATGAACGGGAGGAGGAGGCAGCGGCGGCGGAGGGAGGTGGTGGTGGTGGTGCGGTGGTGGATGGTGGTGGCCTGGTCTTTGCATATTCTTTCTTCAAGTAGAGTAGAATGAATATATGGTATATAATATGTATGTATGTTATGTATTATATGTATAATTTTGTTGGATTGAATTTGGGAAAAAGATTTATATAGGCTGATTTTGAGAGGCGGTTGGTGTGGGTTTGGGGGGTATTATTGACATTTGACTAGTTATCTATAGAGTAAATTACGGATTTGGTCCTTAAGGTATGACGAAAATTACGGATTTGGTCCTTTAACTTCAAAAATTACATCGATGGTCCTTAAGGTATGCATTTTATTATGGATTTGGTCCTTCCGGCAAACTGCCGTCCAATTCCTCCGTTAAGTATGAGGGTAAATTAGTCTTTTTAATTAATTAATTTGTTTTGTCATTTTTCTTAAAATACAAGGACCAAAAGTGAAATTTCAAACTCATCTTCTTTAAACCAAAAGCATGAAACCCAGAATTCCAAAAACAAACTCAGATCTTATTTTTATTTTGAACCGCCGCCACCGTCTCCGGCGCAGCCTCCACCGCCACAGTCTCCGGCGAAGCCTCCACCGCCATTGTCTCCGGCGCAGCCTACCCTCCGGCGTCCTCCATCCTCCGGTCATCTAAACCGTCGTCGGTAATAAACCTCCTTTATCGCGACCATCTAACGTGAACGGGGACCAAACCAATTCGCCGACCGGAATCTGCGTCAATGAAGACGGGAACAAAACCCAGATTTGAGGTGGTGGCAAACCCAGATTCGAGGTGGTGGCAAACCCAGATTCGAGGTGGTGGCAAACCCAGATTCGAGGTGGTGGTGCGACGGGAATGAAAACCCAGATTCCAGCAGGTGGTGGCAGTTACGTTTTTGGGCAAAGAAAACCATCGCAACGAATTCTGATGGTTCCCGACTCAGATTTGGACGAGAAGAAGGCCGAATTCAGTGGGGTTTTTTTAGTGTTTTCCATTTTAATGTTGATGTGGGTTTTAGCTTCGAGATTTGAAATGGATTTGGATTTTGGGATTGGAATTTGTTAATTGTTCTTGGTGTATTTGGAATGGGTTTAGGATTTGATTGAAGTTTTGATTTGATTTTGAATTGGGTTTTCATTTTAATCTGATTGAATATTTAATTTGGGGTTTCCATTTTAATCTGATTGAATCTTTGATTTGGGGTTTCCATTTTAATCTGTATGAATAATTGATTTGGGGCTCCATGTTAATTTGATTGAGGATTTAATTTATGTTGGAATTTGTTAGTGTTCTTGGAGTATTTTTTATATTAAGGTGGAGAAGATGAAGATTATGTTGGAATTTGTTAGTGTTCTTGGAGTATTCTTCATGTTAAGGTGGAGAAGATGAAGATTCAAAGAAGGAAAAGAAAAAATCAATTAAAAAATGTTAAAATGTTAGAAAAAGTGAAAAAGACATAAATGCCCTTCTACTTAAGAGAGGTATAAACGGCCATTTGACAGAAGGAGCAAATCCATAACGATTTGCAAACCTGGAGGACCATCCGTGTAATAAATGAACTTTAAGGACCAAATCCGTAATTTTTGTCAAACCTTAAGGACCAAATCCGTAATTTACTCTTATCTATATCTATACTATATATAAAAGCAAACATGACTATATATAAAAGCAAATAACTCCATATGACAGTTATTTTTGTTCATCATTTCATTTTACACATTTACACTTTATATCCCCATAGTTAGTTATTAAATCTTATTTTAGTCCTTTACTTTTTCATTTTCTATTTTAAACCCTTATCATATAATCTAAATAATCATATATTATGAACTGAAATTTATATTAAAATTACGTTTTTTTAACAAATTATACCATCATAATCGTCTCGTCAATACCTTCGAAATAAGCCCAATATTGAATATTTTTTATTCAATTATATATATATATTCTATTATATAAAGATAATAATTTTATTTCAATTTTCAAGATTGACTATTCAATAAACCATTAGGAGTTTAATTGATTGAACACATATGATTAAATTGATGTTTACAATGATGTATATAAAAATTGGGCAATTGATACATACTTTGCGCTGCAACACGCGCGGGTACGTTTCTAGTTTTACTTAACGTGGTGGTTTATTGGGGGAATAAGAAATCAATTGTTTATTTGTTTATTTATATAAATGATTTTACAGTAATTAAATACGTGATAATATGATATAGATGTATAAGACCACGTATTTTTGGATCAACGTGTTCCTCAAGATATATCATCCACATCAAATCTTGCACTTTTCTATTAAAAAAAATTATTTTATGTTTATAAGTAATAATCATTTATTATAACGTTAAGTAGACCCCCTTTGACCATTCCTCCTCTCACATAAATGTAGACCTCCTTGTATTGGGTCCCACCTGTGTACTCACACAAATAACCCATTGACTAAGCAAGGAGATCCATTTATAATTCTCCTATTATTGCATCACAGGTTTGAAGAATTGGAGTAATCTTAAAAGATTTTTTAAAAATAGAAAAAGTTATAATGTTCAAATGAATATTAGGCTAAGTTACATACTTGGTTCACGTAGTTTTCATTTTATTATACTATTGGTCCCTATTTTGAAATAGTTATAGAAAAGGGTTCTCTAGTTTACGTTATATTGCACTGTTGGTCCTTGTAGTTTACATTATATTGCATTATTGATCCTTAACCCTAATGGCAAAATAAGGATCAACAGTGCAATATAGTGTAAACCATAAAGACCAACAATGTAAATTTTTTTTGAACAGCAGGTTAGTTGTTAGTAAACACCACAGTTAGATTAAATACGCCTTTGCCCGGGTTTGAACCCGGGACTTCTACTCCAAGAGAGTGACCCCTCTACCAACCGGGCTAGCCCCAGTTGGCGACCAACAATGTAAATTACATGGACCTTTTTCATAATTGTAAAAAAATGTTTTTAAAAGTTTGATATCAAGTTTAGACGGATATCATTTTTCTAGGCAACTGATTTATACACCCTACTCGATCAAAACATCATATCCTATACTAATACACCACACCTACGAAGGATCGCAACAAAGGTTAGGTTGTGTGTATAAGAACATATAATAGTTAGGAATTTGTTTAGCATAATCTGTCATCACAGAAACTTAAATTTTATATTAAAACTGAAGCATGAAGAACCAATTGATGATAATTACGTAATAATAATATAAATGAAAAGCATCAAATACTTATAGAAGAACTCACTTAGAATCCGATCAAAATTCAATCAAATTACAAAAGATGAGTTTTTTTCTTTAGGATCAAAAAAGTGGAATGATATATGAATTTTGCAAAATAACACCACAAAATCAAGAAGTTAACATGAGATTCAAACTTTTAACGTTGAGTGCACGAATTTCACAATCTTTTTTTGTAGTTTATTATCAATTGTTAAAGAGTTTATGAATTTTTGTGATTCTTGACTTTGAATTTACTTTAGCATTATTTTTCCTATATCGATGATTTTGATGTTGAAGATGTGAAATCCAAGATCAAGGTCACAACGACCTCCCTCACATGGATTATTAATTTTTATAAACTCAAAGTCACATGTGAAACTAATTAATCATGACTTATAACTTCAAATTTAATAAAGAGCCCACAAATGTAATTTTCTATCCATGTACGAGTCGTCACAAATGTGGATCCCGAATATTTATTTATCATCACCCACATTACATTTCGGGGTCGATATACAACTTTACGCAGATAGACCTTGAGGTCGTAACACTCGTAATTTTGGCAAACAAAACATATATATATTTAATATATACACTCAATGAATGTCAAATATTCAACAAAAAGGACAATAACCTTCCCATGATAACTAACAAAATAGTCTTACCCAAAGTTTAGCCCATCTTCTTTCACTTAACCAAACTTCATATATATGTCTTCATTCAAATTGAAAAGTTTGAAGCCACGACCAAGTTAAGAAATATATATATTATATATATAAACATTTTTCTCTTACCATTCTTACTTTACTCCAATAGTAGTACAATTACTATATAGCCCTTCACCTCTCACCTTGTCTCCCATCGTTCCTACCGCAAGCGATTCATAGAAGACACTTCTTATACCTATATCGGAAGGGGCAAGAATGTCATTTACCAACATCCTCAGTGGCATGCCTTCTTTCGGAGTTTCGTTACCTCTATATACTTTTATCCCAAGTCATCAAGTTTTCGAGAGCTTTGAAGGCCATATTCGCAAAAGCCAAAAAGAGTCTCCAAATTTGGTAGCAATGAACCTTCTCTTCCCTTTACTTGGCATGTCCTCAGATGTCTTTTTCTCATCATTGGACGCTACAAAAACCTTCTCCGGCTCGATGGGCTCGACCGAAGGAGCCACTAGGACCGGAGGATCCATTGGAGGTGGTCTAGGACTGGGTTCTTCTGATCCAACCCCAATCAGTTGGTTAACCATTTCAAGGACCTCACTCATCTTTGGCCTTGCTTTTGGGTTCTTACACAAGCACTTGTTGGCTATAATGGACAGCTTTTGTGCTGTTCTGAGCGAGTATTTGCCTTGCAGCCTTGAATCGACTATTAGACGGAATTTTCTGGAGTCGAGGAAGGGCTTCACCCATTCTAGAAGCTTCTGCTCGCTCTTGGGGCGGTTACGGTCCAACGGGCGCCTACCCGTGATGAGTTCGTACAAAAGACCCCGTAGCTCCACACGTCACTCTGGGATCTTAGACGTCCTGTTTGGATGTACTCTGGAGCCGCATATCCCATGGTTCCTACAACCTGATCACATTAAATATCATCGTTAGTATTGGCCAGACAAAGATCACTAAGAACATCTTATCTAAACAAGTGTCTCATAAAAAGACGTGTTCATAAAACACTTCTAAAAAGGTTTCATAAAAAGTTGACAGGACATTTTATTTCAAAAGTAATCTAAAAATTTGTTAGGGCATCCAAAACTGTCTTATCAACTTACTGTAATGGTTATACATGGTATGCACAATGTTTAGATCCTAAAAAAAATTAAGTCCTATAAAGCAGTCTATTAAGACATTTATACATATTTTTCTGGTTTATAAAGCGATTATGTTGTAGAGTGACATGAAGGTGACATGAAAATTCAAAAACCGTTCTGAATGTAGGTACGTACCGCCGTGGAGACATGGGTTAATCCTTCTTGAGGGCCTAACCTAGCCATTCCAAAATCAGAAAGCTTGGCATTCCATTGATCATCCAAGAAGGATGTTGGAGATTTGAAGTCCCTAAAGATGATCTACAAATGGAAAACTTATTAGTTAAGCGCATATTATTGTAAAAACAAAATTCGAGATAAAAAATTCTAAAAATACCTGAAAGCCCATTTCCTCGTGTAGGTATGCCAAGCCACGGCGGCATCTTGAGCCACTTTAAGTCTCATGGTCCACGAAAGTGGTGTCTCGGCCCTAGCCGACAAGTGATCTTCGACACTTCCATTAGGCATTATTCGTAAACCAGAAGCCGTTGGATACCTCTTTCATCATCTTCCGCACAGTAGCCGACTAACTTCACAAGATTCGGATGCTCAACCACCCCAAGAACATTCACCTCCGTCACCCACTCCTTGTGCCCCTATTCGACCAAAAAATCCAAAGTTCAAACAAAAATCCGTAACAAAAACAGCATCAAGAAACTCAACTCAACCAAGAAGAAAAGAGTCGGGATCATGCGAGAAACTTTCATTTCGTAAGAAAGTGAGAAAAAAAAAGTATACCTTTATACTGTGTGAAAATATAAGGGTCCCACGAAAAAATTCACACAATATAAAGGTACCTTCACCGTTTTCTCTCGCTTTTTTGAAAAAGGACTGGAGAGAAATTAAAGCTTGCCTGTAAGCCGCGATTGCCAAGCTGCTTGACGGCTACACGAATCTTTTGAGGCGGATCCTGAGTGGACTTGATGGAGCCCATGAAGACGGACCCGAACCCTCCTTCACCGATCTTTGCAGAGCGGCTAAAGCCATTGGTGGCAGACTTGAGCTCGGAGAAAGTAAAGACTCTAAGATTCGTTGGCCTCTGTGAAAAGCTAGGAACATTAGAACGTCCTACGGACTCTGTGCTAGCATCAGACATGATTTGAGAATTGAACCCTGTCCATGATCGTCGGTCTGTAAATAAGGAAGTAAAAGACTGAACCGATAGCGATTTCGTCGGAGTTTTTGGCCCTTGGTCCTTTTCGCAGTCAGAGAAATGGAAACACCTCATAGCCTCCCAAGATTTTAGTGTTTCAGCTGTAAAAAGTTTAATTATAGTCAGCAAGCAAGCACTCTTCAAGTTTGCGTAAAGGGAGGATCAAACAAGAAGTTGGTCGATTTACGAGAATGCGAGAAGTTCTAGGATCTTCATATATAACTATATATGATTTAGACACATCTAAAAGGTCACTGCAACATGTGTTTGATCATATATTAAGCATGCGTATCATGTGTAATCATCTTGAACTACTCGCAAATTGACCGCCTTCTAATTTCGTACACATTTACATATAAATTCAAGTTTAGGTTATATGTTCACAAACTATATATATGTGTGTGTATATATATAGTTTAGGTAACCCGTGAAAATGGTAAGAAAGGACCTCTCCCCATATCGAGATGCATTAGATTAATTCCCTATCAAGTGCAATTCATAGGGATAAGTTTGTTTGTGTATATATATAATTATATATAGACATATAGGGTTGGGTTCAAATACAAACCACTTTTTGGTTGTGAATGTGAGGACAACCGAGAGCGCGACACGTGGCGGATGACTAAGCGCCACGTCAAGTCCACGGCGGATGACTAGACGCGATTCATGGGAGGGCATTGAATTAAAGAGGGGACCACACTCAAAGCCGCCACGTGTCGCGCTCTCGGTTGTTCGCACGTTCACAACCAAAAAGTGGTTCACATTTGAACTTTCCTCTAGACATATATACATGGGGCAGATTCAAAAGATCTTATGGTTACATTTTATTTGATGAAATGGATTGGTTTTCTTTAGAAATTTCCTTTTAAGGAAAGATTTCAATATAGTAATAATTGAAGGATGGGTTTTTCTTTAGAAATTTCCTTTTTATAATAATCAAGAATTTATTTAGCATAATCTAACATCACAAAAACTCAATTTTTATAAAAAAAACTGAAGAAGTGAAGAACAAAGAACCAATTGATGATGATATTATGTTACATAACTGAAAAAAGATCTAAGATTGGACAAAAGAACTCACCTGGAATCAGATCAAAAATTCAATCAAATTGCAAAGATGAGCTCCAAATCTTTTATCTTTAGGATCAAAAAGTGGAATAATATCTGAATTTTGCAAAATAACACCACAAAATCAAGAACTTAACATCAGAGACTGAATTAAGCACAAATTTTCCACATATTTTGAAGTACAGAGACTGAATTATTAAGCACAAATTAAGCCAGATATTGAGTAGAAAAAACACACCTGAATCAGCTCAAACCTCCAAAGATCATCATCCTCTTACAAGTTTCCCCAAATCAAATCTTTGTAAAAAATGAATTTCAAGAGATAGAGAAGGATATGATGAGAGATAGAGAGAGAAAGAGAGAGTATGGAAATGGCAGCTGGAAATGAAGAAAAGTCAAAACAAGCAAAGGGGTTAAAGAGGCCCCAAAAATCAAAATATTGAACTATTTAACCATTTACTTTTCAATATACAGTATACAAAATGACTTATAATTACTTAAAGTTGAACAACCAACCAACCAATATATATAAAAAGAAAATATCATAATTCAAGGCTCATAACTAACTTTTTGTTAAATTTAAACACATGACAAAAAATAAAATTTAGGGGTTATGATTTTTTTGATAATAAATTATTCAATTTGTACAGAAAATATCATTGAACTATTTTTTGTACACATATATGCTATTGAGCTATTTTTTTGTACACATTATACTATTGCAACCGAGAATAGCCCGCTCTGATATAAATCAGTACATATTATATCATTAAACTATTTTTTTTTTTGGTACACATTATACCATTGAACTATTTTTGTGTGTGCACATTATACAGTGATCTTAATGGTATAATGAGTACAAAAAAATAGTTCAATGGTCTAATGTGTACGGATCATCGTCAAAACGAACTATTCCCGATTGCAATGGTATAATGTGTACAAAAAAAATAGTTCAATGGCATATTGAGTACATAAAATAATTCAATAGTATCAATCAAACAATTTGTTATATATAAAAGTCATAAACCCTAGAATTTAAAATCCAATTATCTTTAAGGATTTACTCAAAAAATGTTATATACTTTTTATTAGATATTGTAGGTCATCTTCCTGCTAATGCATAGCTAAGCAGAATCTGAAATTGTCACCGTACGAAAAAAACTTTTATAGATATTTTAAGAGTACGTAGTCTGAAAAGGTTTTTCAGAAAACATGAAATCTGGAATTAAGTCAACCAAAGCAAACTATGGGATGGCCCTCCAAAACTTCAGTCTTATCTTATCATTTTATAAAACGTTTATAAAAATAGGGGAATTATAAATGGACCCCTTGCTAAGTGGTTATTTGTGTGAGTACACAGGTGGGACCCAATACAAGGGGATCTACATTTATGTGAGAGGAGGAAGGGTCAAAGGGGGTATACATAACAACACCCTAAAAATAATGTAACGTTATGAGGTTTTATTGAACTTTATTATCGACATCTAATAATTATATAGAAAGTTCTAGGTTAAAGCTGTTTCTCGAAAACTAGCCGATAAGCTAAGGAATAGCTAACAAGCTAGTTTATGCATAAGTTATGTTTCACAAAAAGTAGTTTGTGGGTATATGAAATGACCAAAAATGGTATCTTGAAACATAATAATTAATATTAATAATGGTATAATTGAAAAAAACTATAAAAAAAACTCTTGAAACACTACAACTTATGTCTCAATAAGCTAGTCCATCCAAATGTACTAACCTATAAGCTAACTTATTTTACCAAACACAACATAAGTTGTTTTTGTATAAAAAATAAACGTGTATCTCTTTTTATTCAATTTGATAATTATCCAAAGTACTTTAATACGTAGCAAATAGGAATGAATTTCGAGTGGTTGGATTATTTTCGGTCAATCGATATAAGTCATTTTCTTATTTATAGAATTTGATTTTTTGGGCAGTCATAACTCTAGTCAAGAGACTATAAAACAACTACACTTTCTTGTTCCCACCATCCTTCGTGGTATTTACTCAAAAGTTATTCGGCTTTTGGGTGTTTAACTTTTTTTTTGTCGGTCTAAACCATATATCGTTTAATTTGATAGCTTTGAAATCTCTGTCAAATTTTAAGTCAATAAAAAAAGTGTCGTATTGTTGAATATTAAATTGATCTTAAAAAAAGTTTGTCTAACTCAGTGGTAGAGGTACATCCCGGTGGCTAGGGAGTCAGTGGATAGTATCTCCCGACTACCTGGGTTCGAAATCCTACAGCAACAAGTGGAGTTACCTAGGTATTAGGCTGGCCTTTGGACTGGTTTGAGACCGACGCAGATTAGTCGGGTGTCCGAATAGATTCTGAATACCGCATGAATGTTATATGAGTTTATCTGCCGTTCAAAGAAAAATTGTTAGATTTTATGTTCTTTATTTCCCAAAATAAGTAAGAAAATTATGCTAAGAAAGTTAAAAACAAATCAAAAGAAGTTGTTGGATCTACGTGTATAAGAACGTGTTTGGGTAGGCTTTTATTAATTATGTATCTACCGTACATAACTTAAATAATGGGGAAACGACGAATCCCTGCCCAGTTTTAATTAATCAATTATTATGCATTGCAAATATTTTTCTAATGAAATTAAATATAAGTCAAACTTAGATCTACCATAATGATAATAATGATAATTTGTTTATGAATGAAAAAGTCTTCTCCCATTAGGTGCAAAAGGGTGTTTTGAGCCCCTTTTGTATTCTATTACCAGATTGGACTTAAACACGAATTAACGTTAAACTTTTGCATACAGTTATGACAAGACGGGTATCAAAATCACGTTTTTCATAAACTTATGGTGAAACAATATGTCGTGTGCTTGAATGGTTTGTTACAAACTTAGAACCAGATTTCATATATGAAATAACACGTGTGTAACATGCAAAGATTTGCCTATACGAAACTTTCGGGAATGGTTTAGTGTGGAAAAAACAACATAAATTTTACATATAAACACATACTCAAACTTAACTCTTGTTTGCTTATAATCTTTACCCAAATTGGCAAAACATGTCTATCTATAAACATCCAATTTCTATATATATAGCCATATACACAATAAAAAATAGTCGGACACACGACAACATAAACGGAAAAAGAACAAAACGAAATCTTTGAAATATAACTCTTCGGGTTCATTTATATATCATCGGTATACTTGAGCTCGCTCGCCATCAAGTCTGGCCAGCATTCGGAAGTTACTGATCCTGCAACGCGATGGCTTCTTTCACCATTTCAAGGACCTCACTCATCTTTGGCCTCGACCTTGGTTCCTTGGCTAAGCACTTTTTCGCTGTGGAAATTAGCTTTTCCATCGATCTCTCAGAATAAGTGTCTGCAAGCCTCTGGTCAACGATTATCTTAGACTTTTCGTCACCTGCTGCATAGCAGCAACACCACCTCAAGAATTGTGGGTTTCTCTCGGAATATTTTTGGGCAACCGGTCGTTTACCTGTGATTAGCTCCTCAAGAAAGATACCATAGCTCCATACGTCGATCTGGAATGACATACGGCCGGTTTGCACATATTCTGGAGCTGCATATCCCTTTGTTCCTACTGCCTAAATATAAGTTCATCATATTACAAGAATAGTAAGGATAACAAACAAGTTTTTTTTTATTTCGTTTTATAGAAAAGAAATCCTTAGGTTCAATATGCAAGATGTATGTACGGGCAAATAAAGGTTAGGTTTTTGGGTTCCTCCGTATAGGTCACTAGTTAGAGTCTTCTCAGAGCCACAAGGGATAGTCACCAAGTCAAGGTTCAAGTCCACTTTAGATGTAAATTGGATGAAATCCGGAGTTTCCTCCAATCACACTCGAGTTATTTCAGCCTAGATTTCTTCTTTCAAATCCTTGACCAAGCCTAGCAAAAGTAGACCCATCCTAGAAGGGTGTCTTAAGTATGTGGGACTATCAAAGACCAAAAAGAATTTGTCCGATATTTGACCAGACTTTAGACTAGGACTGGAAAGACCATAAAAGGTGGAACAAAACAAAGGTAGATTACTGAACCGCCCATGCCTAAAAACTTCGACAATTCTTTCACCTACTCTCGCGCGTACAATCCAGTCTGCGTACCAAATGCATCTTAAAAGTACTTATTTGTAAACCTTAGAGATTATTCTACAATAATATCATTTTCCTCCCGATGTGTGGGTGTTGTACATTTTTTTTACTTCTGTTCTGCATCAGAAATACAGCCTAAAGATTCATAATATGCATACAATATATATGTATAACTGTAAAATCCATTCGTTGATTGCAAGGATTAGGTTGGAAAGAATCGGGTATAAATGTGCTCTATTTTTTTAGCACCTTCAGCCAACTAATTCATGGGGTTAATGCCCCACTCCACATGAACCAGGCAACATCAATCCTTCCGGCCGATAGGCATACCACTCAAAAAAACTGGTGGCACCTATTAATTAAGGATCGAACCTCGGACCATATGCTACATCCTACACAAGGTCCGGGTAATTGATTGGGATTTTTAATTTGAGCTAAGTTATAGCTATGAAACTCATTACAATTTCTATACATAGAAGAACATCTTATGTAATCAAATGTTCTATCTTCTCGAAATTATACCGTCTTCCATCAAAAACTGAAAAAGAAGTGGTAAGTTCAATGCTAACATTGGTGGAAGCAATATTTAATATATATATAGGGGAAGGTTCAAATGAGAAGCATGTCAATTTAAGAGAACGGAGGAGCAATCTCAGCCACTCATGTCGCGTTACGGTGGACGTGATCATGGAGGATTGACGCGATTCATGGAGGGTAGAGATTATTAAAGGGAGGGACCAGTCAAAGCCGCCTTTGTTGACCGGATGAGTGGCTGAGATTGCTCCTCGCGTTTTCTTAAAAAGTTATATTTTCGTATGAACCTCCCTATATATATATATAGTATTAGGTTCAAATGAGAAGTGCTAAAAAAATGAGAAGCAGAGAAGTGATTTCAGCCACGCATCCGGTCAATAAAGGCGGCTTTGACCGGTCCCCTTCTTAATAATCTCTACCCTCCCATGAATCGCGTCAATCCTCGTGATCGCGTCCACCGTCACCGGTCAAAGCCACCTTTATTGACCGGATGAGTGGTGGAGATCACTTCTCTACTTCCACCGTAACCGCGAGAGAGAGAGAGGAGAGAGAGAGAGAGGAGAGAGGGAGAGAGAGAGAGAGAGAGAGAGAGAGAGAGAGAGGGAGAGAGAGAGAGAGAGAGAGGGTGAGAGGAAAGTTCAAATGTGAACCACGTTTTCATTGTGAACATGAGAACGAATCTCAGCCATTCATCCGGTCAATAAAGGCGGCTTTGACCGGTCCCCCCTCCCCCCTCTTTAATAATCTCTACCCTTCCATGAATCGCGTCAATCCTCCATGATCGCGTCCACCGTAACCGAAGATGTGTGGCTGAGATTCGTCCTCACGTTCACAACCAAAATTGAGTTCACATTTGAACCTAACCCTATATATATAGAGAGAGAGGCAGATTCATTTGCTAACCGTGTAATTTGTGTTAACCAAAAATGGACGAATAAGATTTTTCGTTTTCCCCCTTTTTCGCCTATGTGGATCACCCTTCCATATTATTAAAATCCCTTTTAATTAGGAAGTCAATCTTAGCCATTGGTTAAAACAATCAAACGGTGGTTGTTGGTTAACATGGTTAACACAAATTGCACGGTTAACAAATGAACTTGACCCTAGAGGGTCGGGTTCAGGGGAAGACCACAAAGAAAAAAAGAACTAAAGAACACTCTAATAGTAATAACCATTCATCTGTACGTATGCACGTGTGCATAAATGAACACATGCATAGAAACCCACAAACATTTTCAATTGCTTTTATGCACATGTGCATACCGTACATATGGATGGTTATTAGGGTGTTACTTCTCTATTTTCCATGGTTTCCCCTGAAATTGACTCTCTCTCTCTCTCTCTCTATATATATATATATACATATATATAATATACTGTATATATATATAATATCTATGGGAATGAAAATGAAAATGGGAATGCAGGAGACTGGGAATAGGAATGAGCATTGCATTGATGCTGTTTGGTTAACCCAATATAATCAACGAAAAATTGTTTCATATTAAAAAAATATGTTTTTCCAACTTGAAAATACGAAAGATGTTTCATTTAACATCCATAGATGGAACAATGCATGGAAGAAAGAACCAAGTAGAAATAAAAATTTCATTCCCCCAATTTGGTCAGGAATGGAAATTAATGGATTATGCAGGAATAATTCCATTATATAATTCAAACCAAACAACAGTTTTTCATTATCATTCCCATTCCCATTCTTGACCCCTCAATACCCCCAACCAAACACCCCTATATTTTTATAAATTGTTCATTAACACGTGTATTAGCAAATAGATGAAAAAAGTTCAAGCATACCACTGTTGAGACATGTGTTCGTCCGTCTTGAGGACCTTCCCTAGCAAATCCAAAGTCCGAAAGCTTGGCATTCCATTCGTTGTCTAGAAGAATATTAGGGGGCTTGAAATCTCTAAAGACAATCTGCACCAATGGACGAAACATCGAGTTAGATTAGGTCATTATAGTATCTTATTAAAAAATTAACACTTCAAAAACTTGACAAAAGTGGTATTTAACCTGTTTGTCTTTGCCCAATCCCTCATGTAGGTACGCCAAACCAGTAGCAGCATCTTTCGCTATCTTTAGCCTATTGGCCCACGAGGGTGGAGGTAACTTGCCCGATAAATGATCATCTAGGCTTCCATTGGGCATATATTCATACACCAAAAGCCAGTTGCTTTCATTCTCATGATTTTCATCACAGTAGCCAAT
Source organism: Centaurea solstitialis (assembly GCA_030169165.1). NCBI lineage: Eukaryota > Viridiplantae > Streptophyta > Magnoliopsida > Asterales > Asteraceae > Centaurea > Centaurea solstitialis. Next base: position 3,531,312 of record CM058042.1, on the reverse strand, counting down.
TAGCTTCACAAGATTTGGATGTTGAAGCTTATCATCCCCTAAAACATTAACTTCTGTCACCCATTGCTTGTATCCCTGTCACAATAGATAAGCTTCCATTTAAGATGTCACAGTTACTTCAACTCGAATACGCAAAAGGGTATTTCGGACATTTAGCTAACACCCCACAAACTACACTTAAAAAGGTGCAATCTTTCTGGTACCATAAAATTAAGCAACCACCACAACTTCAAATATTTGTTTATAAGGAAAGTTTTAAGGAAAGACTTACCTTTTGTCCTCTTTTACCTCGCTTCACAGCCACCTCAATACCGTTAGACGAATGTCCTGAGCTCTGGACGATGCCCTTATGTACTTTCCCATATCCACCCTCCCCGATCATCTCACTGAAATTATTGGTGGCTTCCTTAAGCTCATCAAGCTTGAAAACCCTTAAATTTTTGTTTGGGACAAGCGGCGTCGTTGCACCCTCCTGAGTCGTATGTGAGCCGTTCTGAGGATTGGATGTGGACCCACGTCTTCCTAACTCGAAAGTTGAATTAGCAGTCTGATAGTTATCAGCTGAATTGCTTGCTCGGATACTTGTATTACGTAGAAATGAGACACAGAAGACCATTGTTTGTTTAGCCCTTCAGCAGCATGAGAGGAGGATTCTTAGATAAACGAACACCCTCTCTCGACCCTCGTTCATTATCTATCCGTATCAACGGTATTTGGTGCAGATTTGGCTGTAATAAAGGAACCACAAAGGTCATTAAGAACATCATGATTCATGTCTTTAATAATGCCCATTTAATGAAAACTATAAATTAGTAGCTTTTGATGGAATGGAATCAAGTTCTTCTCAAATTGGTGAAGTTAGTACATAAATTCTACTGATCTAAATGTCAAGGACCACACAAATATGTTTCCCAAATTGAAAAGCTCCCAAAATCAAGAAAGTACACAAATCCAATTAATCAAACCCATTTTCCCCCAAATGGAAATGATCTTTTAGCTCTCATAATTGTTTCCAAACTTGCCATCAATTGAAAATCTATGACAAATTCCAACTAATTGATGCTAATAAATAACAATCAATCAATCAAACCAGTAAGCCCTAAAACTGTAGATCAAATAGGTAAAATGAATCTGAACCCAATTCATTCTATAAACCTTAAAGTAAACAAAACAAAACATACTTATGATAAGAAACTAAAACAGATTTAAAACAAAGAATTCCACAAAACCCAACATTTGACTTCAAAAAATGAAGTCTTTTTGCATAATTGGAAGCTAAAGAGTGAAGAAAACGCACCTTTCAACCCACAATAGCCATTGATCTTGACTCTGCTGCAAAGAAAGTCTACTCCGAAGTAAACGAAAATGTAAAAAGATATAAGAAAATTTTAAAGCTAAAGCTGCTCTCTTAATTCAAAGGTTATAAATAATTATAAGAATAGTTTTATTGATCTTATGAAGACAAAATAGCTATTTATTACTACCACTGTAGTAGATAGAAGAAAGGGCAAAAGATAGTAAGTAATATGAATTATTAGGGAAAGGTGTTATTAATGGCTATATTTGAGGATTCGGAATCGCATCTTCTTCTTCAATAGGCCGTGTACAACTCATCCCCTTGAGTAATTTTATTACTAGCAAATAACGACAAACTTTATGTCTGTTATTAAATTTTACCTTTTCTAGAAAAAAAAGCACAATGTCCAACATCACGTGTTCTTTAGATATATATATATATATATATATATATATATATCTACACGCAAAATACACAGAATTTAAACCCCACATAATTGTAGACGAAGGTTCAATGCGAATCTCAGAAGGATATCACTTTAAGAGAATATTAGGAGCAATATTAGCCATTAATCTTCGGTTACAGTGGACGTGATCATGGAAGATTGACGCGATTTATGGGAGGGTATAGATTATTAAAGTGGGGGATCGGTCAAGGCTGCCTTTGTTGACCAGATGAATTGCTAAGATTGTTTCTCACGTTCTCTTAAAAAATTATGTTTCTCATTTGAACCTTTCTCTTATACACTTTTCTATTTTTTCTTTTTTGACAAAAACAGAGTTTGATTACTTGCAACTTCAATCGGTTTGTATAAGACTTGTCGTCAAGGAGGCTAAGGAGCTGTTTGGTTGGTTTTTCATTAAGTAACGTATAGATAAAGGTGTCTACATAGATTAATCTTTTGTATAGATTAAGAAGGTTTGTCTTGGATAAAGCTTTTTCATATATGGAATAAATGTGGCTTTTAATCAGGAGTGATAGATTTGGAAAAACCTTGACTTTTTGCATAAATATTATTTCCGAAAAGCTAACTGAAAAGCCATTTAGTCATTACCATACAGTCATGTATAAATGACAAAATAATTTGTGAGTGTCATTGAGCTCATTAAGCTACCAACAAATAGGCGCTAATAAGAGAGGGACATTTTTGACTCACATAGTGATTGAGAGAGATTAAGGAGGCTGGGTTTGAAAACATGATGTTTATATATTTAGGTAAAGTAGTCTCACTCATTTGCCAACTTAATTACTTGTCGGATAATATGATATTTAATTTGGATTCTATTTTGTGTAACTCAATATAAAACCTTTAATTTTATATTGGGAATACTTCTTTAAAATGTACTAAACTATCCTTAGTATACTATTGTGTGTATCAACCTAAAAAAATTCCTTTTGTATATATCAAACTTTATTTTTGAGTCTTTTGTGTGTACGGCGACCTGCTCAACGGTCATCAACCGGTTAACGGCAGTTGGGACAGCCGTCGGAGGTGTTTGCGAGGGGATAGAGATCGGTGGTGATGGTGGTGACGATGGTAGAGGTGGGCGCGGTGGAGATCATCGGTGATGGTGTGAACAGTTCGATGGTGACGGTGGCGGTTCGATGGTGACAGTGGTGGTTCGATGGTGATGGTGACGGTGTGGTTTGATATATGGTGATGGTGAACGGTTCAATGGTGACGGTGGCGGTTCGATGGTGACGGTGATGGTGGTGGTTCGATGGTGACGGTGATGGTGGCTGTTCAATGGTGATGGTGGCGGTGATGGTTGGTGGTTCGATGGAGATGGTGGTGGTGATGGGCGGTGGTTTGATGGTGATGGCGATGGTGGAGGTCGCCGATGGAGATAGGTGGCAGTGGGTGATGGTGCAGGTGGGTGTGGCGGTGGTTTCCGGCGGCGACGGTGGTTTTCGGTGGCGAAAGCGGTGGTTCCCGGTGGCGGCAGCGGTGGAGGTGACCTGCTCAACAGGTTACAAGTCATCTGATATACACAATAGACTCAAAAATAAAGTTTGATATATACAAAAAGAATTTTTTTAGGTTGATATACACAATAGTATATTGGGGATAGTTTAGTAATTTTGAACAAGTATTCCCTTTTATATTTAAATGAATATTTGTAACATGCGAAAGTGTTTAAAAGTGTAACTTATTTTGTTTTAACTTATATTGTGTACAACCTTGTGTCTTCAAATTTGAAAGAAAATAAAATAATGAAAGCAAAGGAGAGTAAGAGAACTTTTTCTTATTTGTTTATCCAAAGAGAATGGAATGAATAACAAAATAATAATTTTTATGTTCTTGAATACGAGAGATTTTATTTATCGTTTTTGACAAACATACTTTTATAGTATAAAATGAATCGTAACTAACATTCTAACAAGCAAAATTGTAAATTTATTAATAATTTTTATTTCTTTTACCTTTTATGCTGCTAGCCTTATTAATCCTTCTTTTCTTTTCATTTGCTTTCAGAAGAAACTCGAAAACACCAGTTTTCTTTTTTCTATTATCCTTACTTTCTTTCGTAAAAATAAGACTTGAGAATACAATATAGTTATTTGCGATATTATATTTGGGACATCAATTTGAAACTTGTAAAAGCAGATTATATAGAACAACTATCCATAAAAATACATTGTATATTCTTGCTATTTACCAAAAACATAAAAAATAAAAATTTCATTTCACCATGTTTAATTTACAATTTAAGTGTTATAAAATAGTGATATAATTAATTATGAGTTATTACTTAATGTAATAAATTTTATTAAAATGGGATATTTAATAGATTATATCAAATGATCTTTTGTTTCTGATAACCATAATCATATGATGATTCAAGCTTCAATCTCAAACTTGAATCCAAAAAGAAACTGAAATTTGGATGAAAAATGAAGATTCTATTATTAAATTGTGATTATCCATATTACTACTTCATGTCTTCAAGAGTTCAGCTTCAGCATATATATAAGAAGTCCAATAGAAAATGGGCTTGAAAAAGTTCATGAACCGACAATAAAACCCCAAACAAAAAATAAGAATAAAAACAAAAAATACACAGATTATGGCCCAAAACATGATTAAATAATGCTTTTAGGCCTAAAAATCACATAGGCCCGTAAAAGTAATGTTTTTTTAAACAAAGGGTGTTTTTCTTTTCAGCCTCAAATCATAGGCTTGAAAACCGAGACCTAAAGCAAAAGTTATATATGTTTAAGGTATGTTTGGCAAATTAGCTGATAAGCTAGCTGGTAGCTAATAAGCTAACTTATTAACAAATTATGTTGCAAAAGCTAGCTTATGAATATGTAAAATGACTCAAAATGGTATTTTTGAATTTAATAATTAATATTAATAATGGTATAAATGAAAAAAGCTACAAAAACTCCCGAAACGCTACTCAAAGTAGCGTTTCAATAAGTCAGCTTATGGTACATGTTTGGATGGACTAGCTCATAAGCTAGCTTATTTTTGCCAAACACAGCCTAAGTGTGATGCTCCTTGCTTACTGGTCATGAGCTTTCGGGGAAACTACAACCGCGATTCCAACATAAAAAGTTGTTTTATGTCCTTTGGCCTAAAGAGGAGCGGATTAGATTTGTTTGAAAAATATTACATAAGCTTTGAGCTCTTGCCTTTTTTTTAAGAATAAGATCTCTTCCTCATCTTTAACTTTTGTTTTCTCTTGAAGCTTTCATTATTTTGCTTATAACTCAAACTAAGGTCAACCATGAAAATTGAATTTATCTAGTAGGCAACTTGCATGAAACAAAGGAACCATTTGATCACCATCTACAATCCCCTGGTTGGTCTTTATAATAAAATCAGTTACAAAACTAACCGATAGTTTCTATAGACCGCATGTAGAACCTAAATAAAATAAGAAGTTTACGATGAAATCATAGTTCACTAAGCACACCAGACACCACAATGTGCACTGCTTCGAATGGAGAAAGTGTAGAAAAAAAGGAGTAAAGAAATATATAAAACGTAGAAGAGCAAAGAAATGTATAAAAAAAATATAATGACATAGAAATGTATAAAAATAAAGTATATGAGGTTTTTTTTTTTTGTGAGCTTAAAAAACTAAAATGAAAGGACAACGAAAAGAAAGGGAATAACTGATGTGGAATAAAAAAAATGTAGTCAATATAAATCGGTGCCATGGAAGCTAAATAACATTTTTAAATGAAGTAAAAAAATAGAAAATTTATTATATTAATTGAAAAAAATTAAGTTTATTGCAATAAATAGGAATTATTCAATGAGATATTCGCTAAACTTGGACCAAATCTTCACTGTATATGTTGTAATATCCCTTCTATCAAACTCTTTTAAAGATTAATACAAGGTTCCACGTGTTCTCAAGGTTCCAATTACCTAAAGTCATAACCTTTTTCTTAGGTTTGAACTTTGAATACATTTTAAAGTTACTTCAAATTCATTGGATCAAAATAAAGGTTTACACCAACCCTAAGTCCATATAACAATGTTGAATTTGTGCAACTATCCAGAGGAGATTGAGATAATTATATTTGACAAAGGTATGCAAACCACACCAAACCAAAAGATTTAAGATATCATGTATAAAGGGTATAAATATAATCAATCCAACAAACAAAGCAAAGAGAGTACAAAAAAGGTAGCTTTATGACAATCCACAAGGCACAACAGCTTAATACAAACAGCCAGACTACTGCCGAATCGTTTCGGATACGGCCATTCGGGAAGAACCATCTGGCTCCGACGTTCTCACCATTCCACCCGTGGTGGGATAATATATCGTAGTTGTGTTATTCTTCTTAACTTCATAATGGCAATGACACTCGCGTATACAGTAAAACGCGCCTCCTGTTGTTGCTGCTACCGCCAACGTGGCCAAGACCCCCACAACAATCTTGGAAATCAGGGAATCCCATGTGCTCTGTTCCCGAGACGCTGTTAACGGTTGTGATGTGTTTCCCGCGGTCGGTGATGGTAACTTTGGTTTGGTGAGCTTTGCATCAAAAGATGAGTTGAAACTCCACTCGCGAAGGGAGTGAATTTCGGTGCTCCCATGAGTTGATCCGGAGAAACCCACGAACATAGAGTTGTTCAAGTATTTATCGAGATTTATGGAGATTGATAAGACGGGTGATATGGGTTTTGTGTTGTTGTACGAGATATAGATGTTGAGTTGATGATCCGAACCGGAGTAATCAATCCACGCCTTCACCAGCTCACCACTTCGTAGATTAACCTTGACCGATTGCAGATCAACGGAACGGAAAGAAACCATCGAGCCCAGGTCCAAACCCACATGGTTCCCGTTAACATCTTTGAACTCGTCGTCCTTTGAAGTATCAAACTCGATAGCGATCGCACCGGGTGGAATGCCCAGGTACCCACCGGCATCGCCAATTGCTTTATTGTTGGGCGAGATGACAAAAGCCAAACCATCTCCAAATGAATTCGGGTTTAAATTGGCAATCGAAAAAGAAAGTTCACAAGTCTTTCTTTTATAGATTCGATAAGAATTAAAAAATTGCAAGTTTATGAATAACACCAATAGTTTAGTAAGAATTATCGGTCCTTGCAACATTATTTATTTATTATAGATTATGTGTTGGACTAGGTCTCTTATATTAACGGTCCATCGTTTTTGTTAACTACAATGTTAAAATGGCTATTTTATCAATTTAGGCTATGTTTGGCAAGCGTAGCTTATAAGCTAGCTGGTAGCTGATAAGCTAGCGGATAGCTGATAAGCTAGCTGTTGATTGATAAGCTTGCTAGTAGCTGATAAGCTAGCTGTTGAACAAATTATGTTTGGCAAAAACTAGCTTATGAGTATGTAAAATGACCAAAAAGGGTATATTTGAATTTAATAATCAATATTAATAAGGGTATAATTGGAAAAAGCTACAATAAGCTCCTCATAAGCTACTCAAATTAGCGTTTCAAAAAGCTAGCTTATAAGCTAGCTGATAAGCTAGCTTCCTGGTACATGTTTGGATGGACTAGCTTATAAGCTAGCTTATGCTTGCCAAACAAAGCCTTAAACAAATTTTCCCTATCCAATAAGAGCATTACGATGTGTAATAAGACTGTAAGTTAGGCCATCCACTGTGGGACATCGGGTAGGTACCCGGGTACCTCCTACCCATTGGGTAGTTTATGTGAACACCACCGTGGGGGTAGCGGGTAGCTCCCCTTCGGTTTGGTGAACCCGGAGACATCCACCCCCCACCCCATCCCCCTCTCTCTCTCTCTCTCTCTCTCTCTCTCTCTCTCTCTCTTCTTTCTCTCTATCTCTCTCTTCTTTCTCTCTCTTATTTAATTTTTTTTGTTTTACTTTTAATTAAATAATTTTGGGTTTGATAGTGGATGGATTGGGTAGTTTTGGGTAAAATAGTGGAAAGCTGCTGTGACAGTTGAAACCATTGGGTAGTAGTGGGTCGACAGCGCATGGCCTTAGAAGAAAACCTTTCTGGCTTTACGGTTTCCATAAAAATATAGAACTATCTCTCCTTTGCAACCTACGTCAATTTTGTCACTAACACGGGTAAAACCAACCAAAGCACCAACATTGGTTAAATCTTACTTCCTCCACTAATTCACTATAAACTACCCCCATATGCAAGCATGATTTGAAAATTGAAATTGATGAGATAACCTCTAATGAATGCTTCAATTTAGTCATAAAGACACTTGGAAAACTACCATCCTTCTCATCATTCGATAATCCACTTCCTCCAAACACCTAAACCAGAAAAATAAATCTTGTTGGTTAATATGACAACTATTTTGTAACTTGGTTGTCCTCGTGTTCACAATGAAAAATGAGTTTCCATTTAGAGAGAATTTCTTCTATGTCCTTCCAAAACTCCTAAATTACTTCTATATCCTTAAAAACATTTAAATTAAACTTTTAAAACTATTATCTATATCCAAAATTTTATTTTCAAAGTTATTGTGTTTCGAGGTTAAATTGGAACAATTGGGGAAAATTAGGAAATAAAGTCCGAATTCACGTCGTTTTGGGATCCAATTTTCATTTGGTTGTTAAAAATATTATACTTTAATCTATTATTAATTTTGTATTTTCCTAATGGTCTAAAATTAATGTTCAAACAATAATGGTAAATTTTATAACTACATGTCCACATCATACGTAACATCCACAAAATTGTGGTCTGTGGACCAGATTTAAATGAAAGCTAATTTTCTTAATTCTCAACAAATTGAGTATATTATATTGATTTGAAGATGACATTTAGCAAGCTAAGAGGATAGGAATTATAGAGAACATCTTCCATTCACACACACTTCTTGTCCTCTAGCAAAGTTATCGTCAACAATAGTTGATGATTAGTCGAATTTAAAAGTCGATTAAGCTTCAAAATTATTATTATATCAAAATGAAGACTGACTTTATCCTTAAATATTATTGAACTTAGAACATGTGTTTTTTCGTTTTGATGGTCTCTTGAGAATTTCTACTTTTGTTCTTATAATGTTTTGAAGTTATCATTTCTGTGATTTGAATTTGAATGCTTTTATTCGTCATTCAAGTTTATAACTTTTTACTATTTTAGTCTTTTATAATTTGAAGTAGTAATTATCTTTAAGGATGAAAATATAAATGAAATGTAAATCATAGAGACGAAAATCACAATTTAAAAACCATAAGAATACCATAATTTTTAACAAATCATAGGAATAAAAAACATAATTCACTGTTAAAATTATTTGTCTTAGAAAGAAAATAATGCATACCAAATATTATGAGTCAACACCAACTTCTATGTTGCTTGAACATACCAAATATTATGTTTCGATTATTATTTTGTGGAATGTATCTTTCAAAGTCTTATTGCATATATGAGGTATTAAAATAAAAAACGTAAATGAATATACGTAATATAAAAATCGAATCAAGATACATTCTAGATTCATGTAATTTACCCATAAAAAAATTATCTTGGTTTTAGCATGTATTTACATGTAATTGCTCAGTTTTCAATCTCAATGTCATGTTGCAAGTTAGTAACATATTCATTCACTTCTTTGAGTTATGAATATTGTTATTAAGGAGATGATCCCTACACAACAATAAATCAATAATAATGTTCTTTTAATTATTTATCTTTTAATTTACCTAAATGTCATTGTGTCTCTAGTATTATAGATCTAACTAAGAAAAGTAAACATAAACTTAAAAATAAAAATACAAATCTACTAAAAAATTTCAGAAATATATTATTTTTAAAGAACTATGTTTGAATAAGAAATTGATCAGATTTGTTTCTTTGTATTTTTTTAGCTAGATCTCTTATATCAAGAATTTGATACTATAGACGTAGCAATATTTAGATAAACACATGTGGAAAATGATTAGAAGACAACTTAATTAATTATATACTTTCAATTTCCCGGAAAAATAAGGAAAACTTGTTGTAGGCGATGACGTTTTTTAAAGTTAGTGATGGATAATGATGTCAGTCATTAGGTTAGCCATTTTGACACGTTCTTTACTTTTGTATTTTTTTCTTCTTCATATTATTAAAAAAATTGCCAACTTAATTTCTGGAATGTTCTATAGAAGAAGAAAAATACGAATCAAAAAATTAATTTTTACATAAGAAAATTCGATTTTTTTTATAAAAATTTCTAATGGGGCTATCCCCTATAACCACAAGTGTGCATTGGCGATCAGCCCTTGCTTAGACACAAAGCAAAATCAAACTTTATACGCATTAAAGTGTGACACCCCCTATTTACCGGTCATGAGCCTCAAGAGACACTAGAGCCTAGTTCTCAACCACACTTTCGAGGTAAAAAGCTAGTATATGTTATTTCACTGGGAGAGGGGTGGATTAGATTTGTTTAAGCATCAAGCTCTTGTCTTTTTCTTTTTAGAATAAGATCTCTTTGGTCATTTTTAACTTTGAACCAAGGTCCACATTGAAAATTGAGTCTATCTAGTATGCAACTTTCACATGAGACCAAGGAACCATTTGATCACCATCAAAAATCCCTTTACTTGGTCTTTATAATAAAATCACATACAACACCTAAAATTTAGTTTTTATTGGGTGCACGTTTTTAAAACGCGAATAAAAGAACAAAACACACCACGGTATGTACTATTTATTTCCTTCTAGGATGATAATTTAAAACAAAATAATCGTAAAAAGAAACCTTTATCATTCAAGAAACATGTTAAATTCATGAAGTTAAACATATATCCTTTTCATTTTCTTTACATGGTTATAAACCTACAACTACAATATAAGTGAAAGTCAAAGTGAAAAAGAATGTGAAGATAGAGTCAACAGTGTTGTGGCGGATTGGTTATCGCTCGGGAGGTTTATAGCGTCCTAACCGAGTTAGAGTCTTCCTGTGTACATGTCTGAGGACATTTAAGTGAGACTATGTTTAACCTCCAAAATTATTGGGATTAGTTAGGTTTTGATGTGGACACCCTTCTAAAAAAAAAATGTGAAGATATATTATAAGTTATCAAGAATGGGACACAAATGATAAGCTATATTATAAGTTATCAAGAAATAAAAAAGAAAAAAACATCATAAACAATCGATCCTTTTCTTTTCATACTGCTCTAATTTTCCCAAAATCAACCAGGTGGATATATTTCATGCTCCACCAATTTCCCCAAATTTGGGCAAACATGTAAATTACAGTAATTGAAACCTTCCCCCACCAAAGAAAAACACCAAAAATTCATCACCTTTTTCTGGTTTTGAGGATGTTTCAAGCTTTTCAAATTCTTACTATGAAGATAAAGATTTACACCATCTCTCTGCCTTGCTGTTTGAATATACCATTTTTATGTGATATCTACTAGTTTTTGGTGAGGATTTAATTAATCTCAATGTGGACTGTTCTTCTGGATAGTTACATGAATCATATAAAGTTTACGAAACACTTCACAAAAGCGTCCTATAAAATTAGTTAATACAACGCTTTTTTATAAATGTGGTAAAAATTTTGTTATGACGCCTACAATCGTCCTATAAACTTATTGCAACGCTTTTAGATGATGACGCTTTTGTGTTTTGTCCTACAAATAGTGTCCTATAAAACACTCTATTAGGACGCTTTTATATTTTAGGCGTCCTATTAGCTTGTTGTAGTGTGAGTTTTTTTCTGGAGGGGTATCTGATGCGTTGCCCCGACTAATCCCGGCAAGGTTCACCGACAGCTAAAGCATGCTGCCTTGAGTTAATCCCCAATGGCCACAATCTGGAAACGCCTGGATTCGAACCTGGGGTCGAAGAGTTAACTAGTCATTTCCCCCACAAGCCTTAACCAGTACGCCACAGCCTTGTAGTTAACCAAAATTGAGTTCACATTTGAACTTTCCTCTCTTGAATACTATATTTAGATAATTACATTCTTAGGCCTTCGGTAGCGTAACTGTTGAGCAATGTCCCACATTGGACACAAAGTGAACTTGTAATGTGCTTATAAGGGTCCTGGGCTACTCCACTCATTGCCAATTGGTTTTGAGTTGGAACTCCACAAACCTAAACTGTCACATCAGTTTTACCCACAATCCTTCACTGTCAGGTACCATCACCCATAAGCCCGAATACTCTTAATATATATATATATTAAGAGAGAGAGAGAGAGAGAATGAGATTGAGAGAGAGAGAGATACGAGCGGGTAGCATCTGGCTTGCAAGCTCAAGCCGGAACCCGCTTGCGAAGCCCGTGCCTTCAATACCATGGCCGCATTAAACCAGCGAAACTGCATGGTGATCCCACATGAGTACCCGAAAGACGTAACGACGGCCTTAGAACACTCTAGTGTTCCCATCTACCCCGCTCTTCAAGAGGAAGATATCAATCCGAATTTTAAAAAAACCAACTAACCTAATCACACAACTATCAGATCTCTCGCTTATTTATTTATATAAATAACGGAAACCAAATCTACATACAATCAGACGACAGCCGCATTCTTTCGGATAGGGCTACCGGAAGAAACATCTGACTCCAAACTTCTCATTCTTCCACTCGACATACAACAACTGATTGATGTATTATTAGAATTACATTCATTATTGCAGTTACAAGTGCGTATACAGTACAACGCACCTCCTGCCATTGCTGCTGCCGCTGCCACCCCAAAAACCATCTTGGAAATCAGGTGATCCGATTGGCTGTTTTCCTTGGGCGGAGTTGTTGACGGCTGTGAAGTGTTATCAAAAGACGAGTTGAAACTCCACTGTTGCAGTGAGTGAACTTCAGTGCTTCCTTGTGTTGATCCTGAGAACCCCACATACATAAACTCCTTCACGTATTTATGGAGATTTACGGTGGTTGATAAGACAGGTGATTTGGGTTTTGTGTTGTTGTACGACATCAAGATGTTGAGTCGATGATTCCAACCTGAATAATCAATCCAACAGTTGACCTGCTCGCCACTTCGTAAATCAATCTTCACCGAGTAGAGATCGACGACATAGGAAGAAACCATGGAGCCCAGATCCAAACCCACATGGTTCCCGTTAACATCTCTGAATTCGTCGTCCATCGAAGTGTCAAACTCAACAGCAATCGCACCGTTCGGAACACCCATATGTCCACCGGCATCACCGATTGCTTCATCGGTGGGTGATATGACCAAAGCCACACCACCTCCGATTGAACCCGGGTTCAAATTTTGTATCGTAATCGAAAAGTTTGTCGTGAAACTCAGCGGAGTCGGGCACCCATGTTGTAGGAATCTGATGGGGTCGTTGTATAAAACCAAACCGGCGCGGGTGTTGGGGACAAGGAGATCTGAGGTGAGCCTAATGGTGGTGTTGTTGAACACATGAGCTTCACCCAAGAACTTAAAGCTAGTGAAGTCAAAAGTTTGGAAATCAAAGGAGGTGGTTCCCACATTGCTAGAAAAACATAGGAAAAGAAGAGAGTATACAAGAGGGAAGAGGGTGATTATTGACGAACAACTCATGGTCCGTGCAATAAATCTGAGAAGAGGGAAAGCACGACTTACGTGCTAGGTGATAATATATAGAGATATGTGTGAAAACGAGTTGGGTTCCGGTGAAACCAACATCTTTTACTTGAAACTTCACATCAAAACACTGTGAAGGTAAAAAAAATTGAACATTCATGGTAAAAACAATGTAAATGTTACCTTCACGGTGTTTTTTGATGTGTCGATTTTTTTATACCTACACAGCATTTCCGCTGTGAAGGTTCGCATTATTTATTTGTAACCTTCACAGTATTTGAGTTGTGAATGTTTCGTTTTTTTACCTTGAAAATGTCTTTAAGAAAGAGCATTCGAGGTTTATTTATCTTCACAGTGTTTTTTTGTGAAGTTTTACACGTTAGGTCTTGGTCTTATGCGGTCTCATGAAAATAGTTTGGTCTCACGCGAACGTAAGTCCGAGACATAGACAATGCAATTATGCAATGGAATCAAATGCAGTGGCGTATTTGTCTTTTTACTACTTGAGTTTATATCGCTTTTTGTTTCGTAATAATCATTTCCTAATCTTTTCCTCAACTTCCTCCTCCCCCAAGCAACCGTTTTTCTTGTTTCTTTCGACATTTTTGTTTATTTACCACTTATTCACCATCTTTATTAATAATCCTTTTCTTTTCTAAACGAATATAATAATATGAATTGTTAAAATAACTTTGTTTTTGACACAAAAAAATAGTAAGCGATTTACGTAAACATTTGTCCAATCAGTGTTTATCGATAAAGTTGAAAATTATTATCTACAATATCAGATAATATTTTAGTTTTTCAAATGATAGTATGCAACAATTTACCTACTAAGCGCTTTTCGGGTAAGAATCATCAATCTCACTCATTTATCGAGTAAGACTCTCGGTTCATGTCATCGTTCTAATTGGATAAGATTATAGTTCTTGTCATATTTATCTCGTAAGGTAAATTCAATCAGAATATCGAGTAAGCGTAAGTAAATGGAACCACAAAAGGATGGTGGCGTATTGACAAAAGACATGGGTGATGTGGCAGAATATTCCATCAACCCGGATTCTAGTTCACACATTAACATTATGTGGTCACAAAATGGAGGTGGAGGATTCACGATGTTAAGGTAAACAAAAGAATACATCTCTTTTCATCATTCATAACTTTTGGGGAGTTTGAGATTTTCCCTAAAATAGCAAGAAAATTAGGGGTGTTAAAAATAATTGAAACCAAATTAACCTATTGAAATCCGATGATGTTTGGGTTAAACGGTTTCGAGTAAAATAAATCGGTTAACAGAATTAGCATTTTTATTTGGTTTAGTTTTCGATTAAACTGAATTACATACTATACTAATATTTTATATAATTTATATTTGTAAAAGACAAACCAAATACATGTTATACAATTATTATTTTACGTATTATTGCTATATGATGGTTTTTATTGATAGTAGATCATGATTTTTATTATGTTGTTTTTTTGTTTGATTTACAAAACCGAATGAAGAAAAATAATGTCATTGGGTAGGAATTTGCTTTTGACATGTCTTTTACTTAATACAAGTCAAACTTTTAAAGGCAAGGTGGATTCTGTCCCCACCCCCTTGCAATGGGTGAAAGTTGGTGGTATGCGTACACTTGTAGGACGCAGAGGTGGACCTAGTAGGGATTATGTGAGTGAGGGGTGTGGATAGCAACCCTCGCAGGCAAAGGACACTTAATTTGAGAAAATTATTTAGGCGAGTGTCTAACAGAAAAAATATCAATCCTTATTCGGTATATAACCAGTAACGGAACCAAATAATCTAAAACCAATTAAATTGAACCTTAGCTTTTTATTAAACTGAACCTTACTTGGTTTAATTATCTGTTAATTAAAAGCCCATCTCATTAGCTTTTTATTTTTTATCCTTTGACAAAAGTTATAGCCAACCAGCCAAGGATTCGTAGGTGGTTCTCATAGACGATTAAACGAGTTTTTTTTTTTTTTTTTTTTTTTTTTTTTTTTTTTTTTGTAATAAGTGGATTTTTTATAATGATATATTTTTTAGTATTAAAAAATGAGAAAATATGTACATCGAGAAAAAAGATAAATGACACAAAATGAAAGAATTGACGATAGATTTAAACAAGGCGATGACATAGTTGAAAACTAGATGGTAACTAGGAACGTAACCTATTAGTAGGAAGCTTACTTGAACTTTCTTGGCTAAATCAGAACATTTAAAAGAAAAAAAGTAAATCACATATTTCGTCCCAACGATTATATGAGAATTATAGATTGGATCCCCCAAACAAAATAATTATATATGTTGATTCAGTTCTTCTAAGACGATTAAAACAAGGCGATGACATAGTTGAAAACTAGGTGGTAAATAGGAACGTAACCTGTTAGTAGGAAGCTTACTTGAACTTTCTTGGCTAAATCAGAACAATTAAAAGAAAAAAAAAGTAAATCACATATTTCGTCCCAACGATTATATGGGAATTCTAGATTGGATCCCCTAAATAAAATAATTATATATGTTGATCCAGTTCTTCTAATGCCTAATAAAATGATAATGATTATTTATTGTGCATAAATGTTTAGCTAAAATTAAAGCTTGAGAAATTATCCCTGAGTCTGTTCAATGATTATTTTGCTTAGTCAAGTTTCGAAACATCAATGATCCATCAGGGGCAGCGACCCCATGAGTCTGTTCAATGATCACTAAAATTGATTCTACAGCGAAACATCTCCATGAAGAAAAAGAAGTCAAGCTACAAGAACCATCAGCGACGTCGAATAAATAAGTGATGATAGAGGCAACACTACTCGTGATCTGGAGACTGAAGACGGATTTAGTGATAGTTGTTTGTCTACTCATGTTTGACAATCTAAAGAACTCAAGATACAGCGACCGCTGTCCTCCTTAAGGCTCAGCGACCTCAGCTCGCTGAGCAGTATATTGCTGTTAAAGATTACCATATTTGTCTTTTTTATCTTATGCACAAAAGGATTATCTACCTTTTTGACAGGTACAAAAGGGATGGTCTCTTTATTGTTTCGTCCGTACTTATCACCCATAAGGCTTGTTCATTATAGACACTATGTTGCTTTATGCGCATGGGTATTTGTTTGTAGTAAATATTACAATAGGACCATTCATTACACAACACGTGTAAAAGTGGTCTGCCATGCATTAAATGCATGTGATATATATGAACATAGAGTATGTTCTTCATACACACTTCTTCTTCATCCCTATATCAAGAATCCTTCCTTCCCTCTTAATTCTTCTAAGTTCTTTCTTTCTCTTCTTACTCACTAAGTGCATTAGTGAAAGCATTGTAAACTTAAGATTGTTTTAGATTAGGTTCATCATTTTCTATATTCCGCAACAATCTTGTAAATTCATATTTGTTTTATACAAAGAATTTAATGGTAGAGATTGGTCATTGAACTTCACTCCCTTCAACAGTGGGATCAACAATGGGATCATAGTTTTCAAAAGTTTTCCAAGAAAATGAAAATTTTCTGTTTTCTGAGTTCTATGTAAATTAGAAAAATGATCTTAGTAGTTTCCCAAAATTTTCCAAAAGCGTTTCCTAACTTTCTAAAATGGAAAATGAAAACTCCACTATTTCAACAAAACGCGTTTTCTAAAATTTTCATAGAAAACTGAAAATGAAAACTCTACTCCATTTTTTGAAAATGTTTTCTATGAAAATGAAAACATTTTTTTCACAACTAAACACACCCTAAGAGTGTTTGGGACGGCCGACCTCCTTGTACATTCCTTACTCGTATACGAGCCGTTCCGAGGATTGGATGTCGACTCATGTCCTCTTAAGCCAAAATTTGAATTAGCGGTTAGAAAACTATCAACTAAAGTGTTATAGCAGTCCATTGTTCAACCCTTCAACGGCATGAGAGGTGGATACTTAGATAAACGAACACCCACCCTTGACTCTTGTTGATTGTCTATTCATATCCAGAATACCTGTTCCACATTTGGCCGTAATAAAGGAACCACAAAGTCATCAACTAAAGGGTAATCAAGAACATCATAATTCTGTTTTCATTCTTCGAATAAATGTGCTTCTTGTATGAACAAGTGAAATGAGCAAATCGAATAAGATAATAACGTCTCAAAATGGTCCAAGCCACATTTAATGAAAACCAGAAATTAGTAGTTTTTGATGGAATCAAGTTCTATAAAATCAGAAGCATACAGGGACTACCTCTAGGCTTTTATTATGAAGTCTTGTAAAAAAAACTAGTGAAATTGTGGTGTACATAAATTCTACCTATTTCAATGGGAAGAACCACACAAGTATTTCCCAATTGAAAAGGAGTTTCATATCTCAAAATGTCATTCACAAATTGAAGTTGGTAGAAAAGCTAGCAAAAGCAACAAAGTATACAACAAATCCAATTAATCAAACACATTTCTCCCAATTGGAAATGATTTTTTTGCTGCCCTCAATTGAAAATCTATGAATAGCAGGAAGAGTTCAAAAAATATGTTAGAGTCGCACATCGGCTAGACTTGGACCAAATCTTCACTGTATATGTTGGAACCTCCCTTCTCTCCTCAAAAGCTCTTTTGGAGATTAATTCTGGGGTTCCACATATTCTAACACGGTATCAGAGCAAAGGTCTACCACTCTAGGAACTAACATGCCGCCTCCCTCGTAGCAATGATCAAACGAGTAAAACCCTAAAACTGTTACGAGTATCAAATCGCTAAAAGAAATCTAACCAAATCATACCATCAGATAGAAGCGGAATTAAACGGATTTAAATCGAAGAAATCCACAAAAAAGAGGCCTGTTTGATAGTTGGAAGCTCCAGAGGTGAAGAAAACGCACCTTTCAACCCACACAATAGCTATGATTTCAATGTATAACATCACGTGTTCTTTGTTTAGTATCCAATTTCTGTGTTGTATAGCATTTATTATTAGTTATTTCAATTGATTGTGCCATATCGAATAATTTAATAGATATTAACTTGCATTAACAGTTACGTTTGTTCTTTTAGTGAATATATCGGAAGAAAGTTTGGCGGCGGACTCATTTTTTGTTATGAATGTAACAATCGAAATTACATCACATGACATTTTAAGTATGAAAAATAGATGATTATTCAAACTGAATGTTCATGCTTTAATTTAAACTTGCACCCGTATATATAAACCTTATTTATCTAAATACCGTGAGACTGTATCAATGTGTTTTTAAGTAAGGGAAGGTATTGTATGAGAAGCATGAGAAGTGAGATTGTATCTATGTGTTTTTAAGTAAGGGAAGGTATTGTGTAACAAGCATGAGAAGTGGGTCCGAACCATTGATTAATTTTAATCCTATGCTATCTCATGAATTGCGTTTTAGATGAGGATTGATCTGGTCCATCTTTATGCATTTTACCTCGATGTACCTAAATTTAATGTGCATCAATTTCCCATCTAACGTCTGATAGCCATTGCTTATGGTTCTCACATTAACCTCTTTATACTCACTAGAATCCAACCCTTTTAGATAATGCATCAGTACATTTGGTTGGGGGTATTGAGGGGTCAGGAATGAGAATAATAATAAAAATTGTTGTTTGGTTTGATATTATATAATGGAATCATTTCTGCAGATCCATTAATTTTCATTCCTGACCAAATTGGGGAAAATGAAATTTTTATTTTTACTTGGTTCTTTTTTCCATGCATTGTTTCATCTATGGATGTCAAATGAAACATCTTTTGTATTTTCAAGTTGGAAAACATATGCTTTTAATATAAAGCAATTTTTCATTGATTATATTGGGTTAATCAAACAGCATCAATGCAATGCTCATTTCTATTCCTATTCTCCCGCATTCTCATTTTCATTTTCATTCTCATTCTCTGAAATAAACCAACCGCCTCCTAAATATTTATGTTTATTCATATGATGTCGATTTAAGATAATTCAATCAAAGATTAAACCCGTTGGTTCAAAGAATATCGAGGATCACTTATTCTAAAGCTTCTTGATTTGATTGAATAACAAGTTTTGCTCAAACTCAAATAGTGAAAGAACCAAAATTTGGATGGAAAAACAAATATTGTATCATGACTATCATCCAACCGGTAACCATCCATATACAACTTCAACGTATAAATAAAATGTCCAATGAAAAACGTGGTTGAAAAGAGTTGGTAAATAACATATTTGGTACCTTTAATTTACATTATATTGCACTTTTGGTCCATTTTTTAAAATAGTTATAAAAAAGGTCCATGTGGTTTATATTATAATGTGTTGTTAGTTCCTGTGGTTTACACTATATTGCACTGTTGGTCCATGTGGTATATACTATATTGCACTATCGGTCCCTAACCTTATTGGCAATATAGTGTAAACCACATGGACCTTTTCTATAATTATTTTAAAATAGGAAACAACAATGTAATAAAGTGTAAACTACATGAACCAAATATCTAATTTACCAAAAAACTTATATTTTTTGTTACTGTTTACAATAAAATTATTAAATATTTGAAATGCACTTAGGTTTTTGTGTACTTATGTTTTTAGTTTGAATTAAAATAATATCAGGTGAGGGTCTATGGGGTTCATATTTCACGGTAAGAGAACCAAGGTTCTTATTTAAGAACCTAGATGTTGGGGTTCTTATAAGAACTTTTCATAATTGTAATTCTTATAAGCCATTACACTTTTTGCTTATAAAAACCTAGCATTGAAGGAGATGCTTTAAGCTTATGCTCCGATTTCCACCAAAGCACAACCTTTTTATAGCTTCAAATTCCAACAATCAAAATACCCAAATCTTTCTATCCAAGAAAATTACGTCCACATGTAAAGTAATTAAATTTGACAATGGCCACCAGACTAGAAGACATTATCTAAAAATGGTACAATGCAAGAGCAAAGCAAAGAGAGTACAAAAAGGAACTTTAAAATAAAATGACAGGATTCAAAACACATCTAAAGGGAACTTCAGAGTAAATTAGATATCTGATACCTACAATTTTGTAAGATGTATGAAATTGATCCTTACACTCCATGTATTCATGAAAAAAATCATAATATTAGTATTTTGTTTTAGGTTTGATCCCTCACACTATTTGTTGTCCACCATTTCTGTGAAATACGAGGATAAAATGATCTTTTTAGCATTTTAAAATATATACGTTTATCTAAAAGTATTATGTCATGGAATATTTAGAAAAGCTCTTTACCCCCCCCCCCCCCCCCCCCCCCCCCCCCCGCGTGCGCGCGGATAATACGTTTATCTAAAAGTATTATGTCATGGAATATTTAGAAATGGGTAAAGTTGGATACATACAATAGGAATTTGGGTAGAGTTGGATACATACAATAGGAATTTGGGTAAAGTTGGATACATACAATAGGAATTTGGGTAAAGTTGGATACATTATGGTGAAGATAGTCCTTTTTTAAAATGCAAAATGAAAACTTCACTATTTCAACTAAACATGTTTTCTAAAATTTTCATAAAAAAACAAAAAATGAAAATTAACTACATTTTTCTAAAACGTTTTCTAGGATAACAAAAACAGTTCCACAAACAAACGCACCCTAAACTATCTATCACAACCCCCCCCCCCCCCCCCCTTTTGCATTATAGGGATCATCGGCCATCAACCACCACCACCAGTCCACCACTACAAATGGCCACATCCACATCCACCTCCACAAAACCACCATTGACCTCCGACCATCATCGTGCATCGCAACCACTTCTACCACTATGAGTCTCGTAACCACCATTGCCATTGGCTACCATCACCACTGCCTAACACAACAACATTCTGTGTTATTCAGTATTATTCACATTGAATAACATTGAATGTTGTATTATTCACTCTGAATAATACATAATTTATTAGAGTAAATATGTCGCGTGACGCGCTCTCGACTGTTCTCACGTTCGCAATGAAATTTGAGTTTACAGCCGTTCTTTCGTCTATGTATATGTCTATGAAAATTGTGTAAAAATGTTTATAAATTAAATTATTTACTTAATTTATCTATTATATGATATACAAAACCATCAAATACCTTTTGGGATGAACTTGTTTAACGTGAGAAGTGAATCTGAATCGTTGATCACATGTAATCTCATGTTCTCACATGAATTGAGGTTTATAAAAGAATTTGATTTTATGCATCTCATCTTAATGTATGTTCAACCATCCACAATTTGCATTCAACGGTTGACAACCACTTCTCTCATTTTTCCCGTCAAGTTTAACTTCTCACCGAACCTTAACCCTTACAAATCATTAGCAAAACTAACCGGCATTTTTCATTGAACCCGTATAGTTAAACGAGTTACATGTTAGGGTGGATCTATGTGACACGATTAAATTATATGGGTCGCATTTAGGTTAAGTTTTCATAATCTGTCAACCCCAATACGACATGATTGCCACTCCTACTAACTGTCCCAAAATTATCAAGAAACAAGAAGACTAAATTACATAAGAGATTCAAACACAGGTTTTGAATTACATATCCAATCAAAGAGAGTGTTCAAACACAGGTTTTGGATAAGCTTATGCTTCAATTTCCCCAAAACGATAATCTTTTCCTAGCTTGAAATTCCTACAATCAAAATACCCAAATCTTTCTATCCAAGAAAGTTGGGTTCGCATTTATAGTTAATTTGACAACACTCACCAAAAATAAAAGAAATCAACATGTAAAAATGGTATAATCCAAGAGCAAAGGAAAGAGTACAAAAAATGTAACTTTAAGATAATCATAGTATTGGTAAGACATCTAGTACTGTTTATCAATCCAGACTTTACAGAAAACAAACCCAACTAATCACATAGCTATGTATCTATATATAAGACTATATGAGTATCACTAACATTTTATACCCTTATATCCTCATGTCACCTCACTAAAGTGGAGCACCACGATCTTTCATACGTTTTGAACTTTTATTATTATTTTAATATATGTTAAGGGAGGCCGGAAGCCATACGCGCCTCCCCTACCTGCTGAGGTGGCCATTGAACCCGCCCCGACCCTCGCTTATTGTACGCATGGCCTAACGCATATACATACAATCATACAGCCGGCGCATTATTTTGGATTGGGTTATCGGCAGGGCCGGTCCTGAAGTTTTTCGTGCCAATGGCGATAAAACTAAAAAATGCCCCCAACATAAAAAAAACATATTGTTTTCATTGCTAAATCACCACTCCATTCTCAATATGGATTCAATTAAATAAAAAAAAGTAACACAACGTGGGACTTAAAATAAAAACATTGAAAG
Organism: Centaurea solstitialis; assembly: GCA_030169165.1. Taxonomy (NCBI): domain Eukaryota; kingdom Viridiplantae; phylum Streptophyta; class Magnoliopsida; order Asterales; family Asteraceae; genus Centaurea; species Centaurea solstitialis. Next base: position 3,508,749 of record CM058042.1, on the reverse strand, counting down.
ACAAGCATATGTAACATTTGCAACCTACGACTTATGGTGCATGAAAGGAAAAACATACTAGAGCGATGTCGTTAGGCACAAAAGCAACGACATCACAAATTATTTTATCACAATAAACATATAAAAAACTTAGTTTTGATGGTGAGAATACTACTCATGCACCTTGACTTATAATGCGAAAACAAGGCTTTAAGAATTTTAAACTTTTACTTTAAGGGGTCGTTTATCCGAACAAATACCCAGTAAGCACTTATCGATAAAATTCAATACTAATTTTCCCTTATCGGGTAAGATATTGTCCATTAAAATGGTATGACATTTAATAATTCAACTGGTAAGTGCTAACCGGATAAGAGTGGCCGCTCTTATGTACGGGGTAAGACTCTTCACTATTGCTTCGCTCTTATCGGGTAAAATCTCGGTCCTTGCCATGTTTATCAATTAAGGTAATATAACTTCAAGAGCATTTAATTAATGACCCCTAAGATTGCATATAAACAAAATAAAGCTAAAGAACCCAAAAGAGTTATTATATTTAAAAAAACTAATCATCTTGTTGATGGAATGAAAAAATGAATAATCTTTCCTTCATAATAGATATGAATCACATTTTATATTCTCTTATACTTTTTAAAATCTTAAGAAAAATACAAAAAAGCAAAGTTGGAATCAGATAGAAACATAAATTTAATACAAACTTGTATATGTTCATAATGTTTAAAAGTATCATACGGAAAGGCTAACATCAAATTCGCCTATAGCTTGGCGGTTAGTTGTTTCCAGGGTTAAATTAGACATCCCATTTTCGAATCTAACGGTGTACTACAACAATATATAACATGGGCTTGGCTGCTGCCCATTGCCGGCGCCATCACAGCCATGCCTCAGGGCCGGGCCTGGTTATCAGAAGAAGAAATATCAGAGTGCAAGGTTCCCCGTCTTCGACTCCATGAACTATTCACGTTATATTCATTACAGCAATAACAGTTGTGAATAAAGTAAAATGCACCTCCTGTTGCTGCTATCGCCGCCACCGCCGATGCCACCCCTATGATTATCTTGAAAATCAGGTAATTCCCTTCGCTCTGTTTTTCGATTGGAGTTGTTGCTAGTGGTAAAGTTACCGTGGTTGGTGGTGGTGAGTTTGGTTCAGGTATTGTATCAAAGGATGAGTTGAAACTCCACCGTTGAAGCGAGTGAACTTCCGTGCTTCCTTGAGTTGATCCGGAGAACCCCACAAACATAAAATCATTCAGGTATTTATGGAGATTTACTATGGTTGATAAGACGGGTGATTTGGGTTTTGTGTTGTTGTATGAGATCGAGATGTCAAGTCGATGATTCGAACCGGAATAATCAATCCACACGTTCACCTGCTCACTGCTTCGTAGATTAACGTTGATCGAGTGCAGATCTGCAACATAAGAAGATACCATTGAACCCAGATCCAAACCTACATGGTTCCCGTTAATGTCTTTGAACTCCCCGTCCATCCAAGTATCAAACTCGACAGCAATCGCACCGGTTGGAACACCCATGTGTCCACCAGCATCGCCGATTGCTTCGTCGTTGGGTGAGATGAGGAAAGCCAGACCACCTCCAACCGAATTTTGGTTCAAATTGGCAATCGAAAAGGAAAAGGTTGTAGTGAAACTCGCCGGAGTTTGGTTCCCGGGTTGCCGGAATCTGACAGGCTTGTTGTAAAGAACCATGCCGGCACGGGTGTTAGGGGCTAGGAGATCTTGAGTGAGTCTGATGGTGTCGTTGAACACGTGAGCTTCGCCCAAGATCTCGAAGCCGGTGGAGGCAAAATTTTGGAAATCAAAGGTGGTCGGTCCAGTGGCCACATTGCCGGAAAAAGAGAGGAGTACAAGGGAGTATAGGAGAGTGAGTTTTGGTGTATAAGTCATCGTTCGTGTGTTTAAGTCAGTCTAATGAGACACAAGTGCGTGTGATAGATGTCTATATATAGAAGGGAGGGGTAGGGGGCTTTTTTTGGTTATGTTTGGCAAACGCAGCTTATAAGCTAGCTGTTGATTGATAAGCTAGCTTATGAACAAATTATGTTTGTCAAAAACTAGCTTATAAGTATGTAAAATGACCAAAAAATGAATCTTTGAATTTAATAATTAATATTAATAAGAGTATAATTGGAAAAAAGCTACAATAAACTCTTCATAAGCTACTCAAGGTAGCGTTTCAAAAAGCTAGCTTATAAGCAGGCCCAGCCTGGGGCCGTGCAGCCCGTGCGACCGCACAAGCATCAAAGTCCAAGGGGCATCAAATTTCTATATAATGTTATTAGTATAGGTAATTAGTTTTAATAATTTATGAGTTGGGCTTTATACAATTCCCAAGTATGGTATTATATAACACGATTTTGATTTAGTGGAATTCTTCATTATTCCATCTACGTTACTTGCTAATTAAATGATTTGAAAAACTGATAGATTGTATATTTGCATCACAACATCAATTAAATTGTTATGTAACCTATGCTTAAGAATTTAGGATTTAATCATTTGTTGTTTTTTGCACCATTACACTCACTCTTTTTTTTTAGCAATTTCAATGGGCTTACCGTTTTTATTAGTCTTGACATTTATAGACTTGCTAAGTTGCAGTTTTTTTATTGATAACTTTAATATAACTATTTACCATTTTAGTTAAAATTAATTATAGTTTTTCTTGTTTTTTTATTTTTCTATGTATGGAGACATCGTTTTAGGTGACTTATATTTATATTTTGTAATTTGGGGTTTGGTTCTTATTCCCTTCTTAGTACTCTTTGTTTAGTAAATAAAAATCGACGTAGGGATTAGCCACGTAGCTTGGCTAGGTTCCAAACCTTTTAAAAAGTCGTGTCGCTCATCATTTCATTTGCTAAAAAGATAGACATAAGGGCATAATTTTGCATTTTCACACAGGGCATCCAAAACTCTAGGAACGGCCCTGCTTATAAGCTAGCTTCTAGTACATGTTTGGATGGACTAGCTTATGTTTGCCAAACACATCCTTTATCAAATTATTTTAAAAAAATTCCATAAAAATAACGCGTTCCAAAAATGTACTTAATAGATGGGAAACCAATTAAAAGCTACCTTTTTTATCGGGCTTACACTTTGAAGAATAAGAACAAAATGTGAGCTTTAAAAATTCCAACAAGGAGTTTGGTTCTCGGTTTGCCGGAATCTGAACTTTAAAAAGAAGATGAAGGGATAAAGGCGTGTTTAGAGCATCTCCAATGGTGGGTTCATGAACATTTATGAATTGCCATGTCACTCTTAAAAACCGGTACACAAAAATGAAGACCATTGAGACAAACCAATTTCTCTTCCACGTGGAGAACCACTTCTTCTGCAGGAACCGTTTCTTGAATTAAAACCATGGGACCCACTATATAAAATAATAGTATTTGCTTATTTTCTTTATGTATAAAATAATAATATTTGTCTATTTGTCTTCTATATCCCCATTACCCTGTATAAATGATATTTGTTTACTTTGTTTATTTTGTAATCCACCTTTTTTTACATATAAAATTAATTTTAGTGGTTTTTATATCGTTGTTGATTTTATTTAAACTTTTTATTTATAACACAAATTAGTATAATTATAAACGCTAGTACGAGTTAATTTTATCTATTCTATTTTCATTTCTAACTATACAAATTAATTATTAAGTTCTACGGATATTATACAAATTAATTATAAACAACACTATTGATTTTTTTTAATTATAATAAGTAATTTTTAATTGTTATAATAAAAATCTTAGTTTTTTAGAAATCTGATGTGGCAAAATCAAGAACCTCTAAAGAGGTTCATGACTGCAGATGCTCTTAGGGATTTGGTTAAAAAGAGGATGTGAAATTAGGTGAAATAAATGGATAATTACCATTTTTTTTCTTTGAAGAAAACAAAATGGATTATTATCAATGTTATATAAAAATCGTAATTTACTTTCATTTTAAGTTTAAATGTTAATGTTATTATTATTTTATATTTTAAAAAAATAAAAGTAAATCAATAAAAGGGTCCATTCCAATTTCTAAGCAAACCAAACACACAAATTCCAATTCCTTTGACAGATTTCATTTCATTCATGTCAACCAAACACTTGGTCAAAACTGATAACATTTCATTCCAATTCCTTCAGATTCCATTTCCTTTGACAGATTCATTTCCTTCAGATTTCATTCTGCGAACCAAACGCCCCCTAAAAAACTTCGTCTTTACTTGCCACAACTTTTTTTTTCTTTTTCAAACGATAAGAGAATTTATTACCAACAAAAACCAACCAATAACTATAAATCATTTTTATTTAGTACTTAAATTGTTTAAGTAAATTAATGTTTATTTATACAATATATTCTATTAAAACATCAATGTCAATTTATATTTTTAATTAAATTAATTAATTTTGTTAAAGAACTCTATATATATATATATGTGTGTGTGTACTCTCTTTTAAATAAGATATAAATACAACATAGTTAAATTAATCAATAGATTGAACTTTATAATTACATAAATTACAATTATAAATATTAATTAATACTAAATTAAAATAAAATAAAAAACTATATATCATGTATTTATTAATTAAAAGAACTTGTTTTTTCATGGCCCGGGCCTAGGCCCGGTCCAAGGCCCGGGCTTCAAAGCCTAGGCTTTTTTTACCTATAACGGGCGCGGGTATAACACTCAAGGCCCGATCCGAGCCCGATCAAATCCCGGTCAAACCAAAGCCCAAAAAGCCCGGTCTTTTTAAGGCCCGATCAAAGCCCGGCCCGACCCGATTTTTGCCCATCTCTTAACCTACCTATGAGATGAAGTGATTCCTCCCAATCCCATAGTTATCATCTTTCTCCTTCCATTTAGCTTCTGTGTTGCTTTGGTGTTCCTTTGGTCTGCTTTTGGGTTTTGTACTGTTGTGCTTTGGTTGGGTTGTTGTGTTTGGCCGTTTGTGCAATAAAAGCTTGCTTTTCAAAAAAAATTTCTTAGGGTCGAGAAGTATGTCAAGTGGCATAAAACCTTCGTTATATTTCTTGGCAGACAACAAATCAAGGATCTAGTATGAGTGGTGTCTTATTTAAGCTCTTTAAATGTTAGGGCGGTGGTGGTGGTTTGGAGGCGGCGACGGCGGCGGTGGTGGTTTGGAGACAGCGACGGTGGTGGTGGTTTGGAGGCGGTGACGGCGTGGTGGTGGTTTAGAGGCCGCGGTGGTGGTTTGGAGGTGGCAGGGTTTGTAGTTTGGAGGCGGCAGCGGCAGCGGTGGTAGTGGTTTGCAGGCAGCGACGGTGGTGGTAGTTTGGAGGCGGCGGTGGTGGTTTTGATGGCTATCGAAACCGTCAAATAATAAAAGTTCCAACTATGGCTAATTACAAAATAAATTGTAATAACGGTAAGTCGGGTCGAATCCACAGAGATTGGTCGTGATTATAATTCGATTTCTACACTTTTAGCGAACAAATATAAAGGGGGTGAGGGGTGGATGGATTTGATTAACAAACTAAGCATACGATAATGATTAAATAAACCAAAGTATTAAAAACCCAACATTAGTCTAATTCCGACTAAGATGTTTTGGTACCTACCATCGATTCCAATAAAGTAAACATAAAGCGCAAATCCAAATTGGTTATAGTCATTAACAAGCTCTAACGACCTATATTTTTCCTTAGATAATCATTGATTAAAACAAGCTATTTAACCAAATCTTAATTACAAATAAGAGTTTAAACAAGCTCTTAAACCCCTAGGTGTAATTAGCTTTACCGGACTAGAAAAACACCAACTCAAAACCATAAGCTCATAAGCTCGGCTTAATTAACGTTTTGATTGCAAGATTTCAAGAACTCAATTCGGAAACCTTATCTAGACCAACGAGTTCAATAGTCACTTTATCAAAGTTCTAAGACGATTACGTATCCAAGACTTTGAATGACAATTTTCCATAAGAAATTCCAACTAATTATTGATCAGACTAATCGAAAACTCAAATGGAAACCAACATTGAAATTAGAAATCAAGCAAATAAGTTTGTCCCAAACGATTACAATGGAGTCTCAAAGTAACAAAACACCAAAATCAAATTAAACTAATGTCGGAATGGAAAACTAGGGTTACGACTACAAAAAGAAAAGAAATTACCAAAACCTAAGATAAAATTGTTGAAGAGAAATTGCTTCCAATCGGTCCTTGCTTCCAATTGTTTTCTCTCCCGGTCGATTCCCCTCTCAATTGCAGTTCTAGGCCCTATTTAAACCCCAAATTGAGAAAAAAAACTACCAAATAAATCGTGGGCCTAATTTTGGGCGTGCTTACTTCGTGAAAACAATCCCTAACGAGACTTGGGTGCGTCATGCGTAGGTTGAACCCTCGTATCCAAAAACCTTGATTTTTCACTAAAATCCCATAATCCCTCTTTATCAGCAAAATTTGAATAAATATGCTCCAATTTCACGCTATTTGAATTCGTATGCCTGGTACAGAGTCATTTGAATAGTACGCTCAGCCCCATATTCCTTCAGAAAACTATGCCCCCCCACTTCATAAGGATTTCGAAATATATGCTTCTGCTCATATTAAATCCATCCTTTTGGGTTTTGCTTTTTTTTTCCTTTAATTTGGGCCTAAGATAATAAAAACAAGTATTAACCCAATGATTTAACCACAAATTAAAGACAAAAGTGAGGCTTTAAACTCATTATTTTGAACAAAAATATATAGCTATCAAAGGCGGCTACGACGGTGGTGGTAGTTTGAAGGCGGCAGCGGTGGCGGTGGTTTGTAGGCAGCGAATAAGACAAGGATAAAACCTTTCTACAACTAGGAGTAAAAACACAAGACGAGACATGAACCAAAAAAGACTTGGCAAGTAAAACCCAGATACGAACTAGCTAAGAAAATTTGTACCTCCATGCCGTTCCGACCATGAAACCTTTACTGAAACCTTTGCATGCTTCAAGATCAATTGGTATGAAAGGTGTTTGCATAAGAAAAAACCGGTCAAGTCGATCATGCTATCTATGTTAAAGAAACTCACATTGTTTCTATACTTTCATATGAAATGATAAATAATATACTTCTAAAAATTTAAAAAGGTAAAAGTTATGATCCACTCGACAAATCATCAAACGTAATTGAGGGTATCAAGTTCAACACCATTTGAAGACGACTAATTCCTTTGTTTATGATTTGTCTCTTTCCGAACTTCTTATTTGTTTTGATGTAGTCAAGCTGACAAGGTGCGAAAAAATTGGTAATTTGGCAATTGTTTAATATATATATATATTAAAAAAAAAAAAAATTCTAAGAGAATGGCTGAATGGGAAAACATCCACGATGGGAGTCCTTAAAAACTAGGTGGTATTAAAAAAATTAATGGGTGTTAATGGATGTAGTGGCAATATATCATTAGATGTAACTAAAGTCTTTGTGGCCAATTCAAAATTCATAATCCAAAGTAATAAAGTATATTTTATTGGTTTGGTGATAATAAATTTAGCTAATTTATATAAACAAACTTAGAAGGATATGAATCATAATTGTTAGGGTTAATGACTTATTAGGGTAATAAACTATTCGTTTTGTACAAAAAATATCATTGAATGTTTTTTTGTACTCGATATACCATTGAACTATTTTTTTTGTACACATTATACCATCGCAACCGGGAATAGCCGGTTTTGACGTGGATTTGTACATATTATACCATTGAACTATTTATTTTGTACACATTATACCATTGAACTCTTTTTTTTGTACAAATTATACCATTAAACTTTGATATGCATACAAAAAAAAGTGACAATTCCTTAAACATATGTTTTATGCATACCTTGAAATTGAAATATGATTTCCATAAATCGTCTTGAAAGAGTGCTGTTACAGAGCTTTCGGGTCAACCCGGTGTGGTAATCCTCTACGTCGCTTTCTATCTCGGTGGAACCCATGACGAACTCTACCGGAGAACTCAGATGCGACCCGAACCCGTAAAACCCAGTGGAAGAGCCCTTGCTGTTGTTGGTGGTGGGTTTTTCCTTTTCTGGCAAGAAGTCCATGAGTATGTCTTCGTCGTTAAGGAACTCCGGTGGAGAAATGAATTTTAGTATGCGAAGGAGAACTGGAGAGTGGTGGAGGAGGAGGAGGGAAGTGGTGGTAGTGGTTGTGGTAGTGGTGGTGTCTTGAAGAAAGTCATCGCCACATTTTTTGTAAACATATCAAAGGTTAATGGTATAATGTGTAAAAAAAAGTTTAATGGTATAATGTGTACAAAAAAAATAGTTCAATGGTATAATGTGTACAAATCCACGTCAAAACCGGCTATTCCCGGTTGCGATGGTATAATGTGTACAAAAAATAATAGTTCAATGGTATATCAAGTACAAAAAAACATTCAATGGTATTTTTTGTACAAAACGAATAGTTTCTTACCCTAATAAGTCATTAACCCTAATTGTTATTATGACTTAATTATTTAAGGACACACGCCTTGGTCCGTCATCGACAACGATAGACTTTCTTGATACAATATTGCAACAAAATCACGATCTACTTTGTTTTTAATATTAAATTATGGTTTTTATGGTTGGTTCTGTTTTATGATTTTTACTATATATTATCTTTATTTTATTAATTTGAACCACGAAAGTAAAATGAATTGTTAGGAAAATACTAAGGCATGATATAATTTGACACAATATTGGCAATCGCATTTTTCATGGTCATTTTGATGTTTCTTCGTGGAAACAAATGGAAATTCTTCCATCTTTTATACAAGCAACTTGCATATTTTATTACATCACATAACCACCAACTTTGTCCTAATTATTTATCTAATTAATGTTTCTTTGAGATATATGGGTATATTATGTCACATGTTGTCACGTTCTTTAAAAATTATAATTTATGCAATCCAAATTAATATATAAAACAAATTATGTTATATTATAATGAATTTTGATTTGACCCCTATTTTACATGATGTATATTAAATAAAACTTTTATTATAGTGTCTTAGAAACGTCTTCTTAAATATTTATAATATATTCATATACATCCAAATCCAACATATTTTGTCCGATTTCTATTTGTTAAATGTTATTCGATCTAAATGTTTGAGAATTGAAAATTTAATATTGAAATACACAAATAAAGATTTTAAAGTATTGATATACAAAATTAAAATTCTATTAATAATACTTTATTTGCTTATATAATTTACTAAAAAACAGACAAACGTATCAGTTTAGCATAGGTTTGCATTTATAAATTATAATCATTAAGTTTATGGTCTCAACGTTGTCAGATAACGCTAAAATTGTATACAATTTAGTTAGTTAATTTAATGAAGTTTGTTAACTAAAACGAAAATTATAAAATTGTTTAAATGTATAATATAACCCATCTAATAAATATTAAATTTGACTACCAGCGATCATTTTTGTTTTGTGGTATAGAGTATCATCTTCATTAATTATATCTTAATAAGAATTTAGGTTTTATGCTTAAAACAATCATGTTAATTTGTTTGTAAGACTTTAATCTGAGGGGGGGGGGGGGTGCGGAAATGAAACGAGACAACTTGTGAGTTACTCGATATCGACTTGGTCAACACTCGACTCGAATAGGCTCGACTTGAGCTACTTGATACTCGACTCAATAAGCTCGTAAGATACTTGAATTAATATAGCAAGTCCCAATTTGTTTCCAGAAGTAGCTTAACTTTGAATTTTAGACTTCGATTCATATCAAGTCCTTTTTTTCTTTAATTTCGATGATAAGTACTTGAATTATTCAGAATGAAGAACCAATAAGTTTTAATATAATAATGTTAATAGATTTGGTTCAATCTTATAAGTTTGAATTATAAAATTTAGATTCCTAAACTTTTGTAAATTTTTGAATTTTGATTTTTAATTTTATAAATGTTAAACGGGTTAACTCGTTTATTAACGGGTCCAGTTAGAATCAACATTTTTAACCTGTTTAACTTTGAAGCCGACACAAACACGACACATTTGTCAGGTCTCCCTCTTACTGCCCTCTATCTCCTCATTAACTAACTTAAATAATATTGTTTAATTTGATATTCTTTAATAAAATAATATTATTCTTCTTTGACATATTTATCTTAGAATGTTTTTTTCTCTCCTCACTATTTTTAATCTCGTTTTCTTTTTCATTCAATTCTATTTTTCTTTACCTTTTAATCTTTATCCAAATTAATTTTTGATTAATCTTGTATTTCATAATCATGTTAATCTTATTATTATCAGTTACTATACTATTTTTTATAGTTTAAATGACAATTGAAATTGTGAATTTTTTTCATTGAAATATTATTTTCTTATTTCCAAACATAAAAAAATATTTTTAGACATAAAAAATATGGTTTTAATGAATAGCTTAAACTATGGTTAACATCCTATTCAATTTAAAATCAAGTTTTATGATTTTAAATCCCAAAAATAGGATTCTAATTGATTATTATTGAGAATAATCATAAGTAAAAAAACATCATTTTAATTGGAAAGAAAAGTAAAACTTAAAGAATAACTGAATTAAAAACAATTAAAATTAAAATTTTAAAGGAATGTAAAACAAGAAAGATTCTTTTTTTTTTTTCTTTCAAAAAATACTACTTGCCAATTTCGCTTTAAAAAAATTCATGATTTTGCTTATTTAGTCTAGTCAAAGAAAACGTCAATAGTCAAAATTGAATTCTTCTAAGATGAGACAATTTGATCACCATCAACAACCCCAGTGTTAGTGTGCATTAAAGAAAGACGTTTTGGTGAAATCTTAGAAGTAAAATAAACCCAAACCCTTCAGAAATAATTAAATTGACAACTTATGTAAACAAAAAAGAAGAAGGAATATTTCATATAATTGACATAACCTAAAAAGGTTAAGGCAAAGAGAGTACAAAAAAACAACAACTTATATACACATTCAATATTCCGATCTAGAAACTCTTTTTTTTTTTTTTTTATCATTCTGTTACATATTTGTAAAGTAGTTTTTGTCAAACATTATTTGTTTACTAGTTAATTTATCAGGTTTAGGGCGAAGTATGTTATGTTTTCATGCAATTTGGCTAAAACAAAAGGTAATGATCCCACAAGTAAAACCCAATTAACGAACTAGCCAACAAAATTTGTACCTCCAATCCCTCCATACCATTCTGACCATGGCAAACTGAAACCTTTGGCTTGCTTAGTTGCTTCAAAGTCAATTGGTATGAAAGGAATTGCATCAAAAAAACCGATCAAGTTGATTATGCAATCTATCTAAAAAAACTTAAAAACCGTACAAGTTATGATTCATGGACAAATCATCAAACGTAATTGAGTACGTCAAATTCGTCAAATTCAACCCCTCTATTTGAAGACGACTAATTCCTTTGTTTATGATTTGTCTTTTTTCGAATTCTTATTTGTTTTGATGTAGACACACTGACAACATGCGAAAAAATTGGTAATTTGGGAATATTTTTATATATATTTTTTAATTAGTTATTTTTGTTAAGTGACTGGGAAAACATCCACGATGCGCGTCCTTAGGCCATCATTTATGGTACCCCTCATACCCCTCATACCTGTTGCCACATCAGCTGCCACATCAGCTTTCCACTACCTTTACCACTACCTACCAACTCCATACCTTTCATCCACTATCATTCCCTTCATACCCTTCATTTTGTTTTTTTAATTTTCATTTCATACCCTTCATTTTATTTTATTTTTAATTCATACCCTTAATTTTATTTTTTTAAATAAATATTAGAATTAAATTAAGTAAACAATAAAATTTAAAATTATATTAAATAACTAACATTAAAATTAAAATTACGTTAAAATTAAAACTAAAAAAATACAATAAAATTAGTTATTGGCGTGTGACGAATAGTTCCACACGTGTATAGATAAATCGTGGCGAAGGTTGGCGTGCCTCTCTCGGTTTTTCACTAGGTTGACGTTTCTTGCTCGGTCTTCTTCGGAGATAGTTGTTTCAATCTCTCCCGGTAAAACCTCCGTCGGATCAAAAGGATAATGTGAGAAGCCTTCGTCTTCACGAATCATGTTGTGTAAAATTATACACGTGTACATGATTTGTGATAATTTTCGTTGTGTCCATACTCGCGCCGGGTATTTTACAACGTGTCATTTATCTTTAAGCGTGACGAATGTCCGTTCGATGTCTTTTCTAGCCGATTCTTGACGTGTCTTGAAATGGACCCGTGGCTCTTCAACTAGGTACCTAAATGCTTTCACGAAAGTCGTCCACTCGGGATATATCCCGTCGGCAAGGTAATACCCGTGATTGTAGTGTGTGTTATTCACTACAAAAGAACTATCGGGCGCTTTATTTTCGAATAAATCGTTGAAAATCGGTGATTGATTCACAACGATTATGTCGTTCGTGGCACCCGGTACCCCGAAGAATGCGTGCCAGATCCATTGATCTTGCGAGGCGACCGCTTCTAGAATTACCGACGGTCCAGTATGATCACCTCTATGGAATTGACCCCTCCATGCCATGGGACAATTCTTCCAGTACCAATGCATACAGTCAATGCTACCAAGCATGCCGGGTAAACCGTGGGTTTGTTCATGCAATGCATAAATAGCCTGAACATCGGTAGCAGTTGGCTTTCGTAAATATTGGCGCATATAGAGGTAAATAATACCTTTGCAAAAATGGTCAAGGCAATCCCTTAACGTCGTTTCTCTCATCCTCAAATACTCGTCGAAAGCATCCGAAGCAGACCCGTACGCCAATTGACGGATAGCGGACGCACACTTTTGAAGCGGAGAAAACCCCTTCACGCCTCTTGCATCCCAATGTTGCTTGAAAAAATCAACCTCTCTGTCTAGATCGTTAACTATCCGTAAGAATAGTCGTCGACTCATACGAAACCGGCGGTCAAAGTCGACGTCGTTTTACACCGGGTGTTCGGCAAAGTAGTCGGCGACAAGTTTATTGTGTCCCTCTTCACGACCTCTATCTTTACGCGGCCCTCTCGGTATTCTCGACGTTTCTCCAACCTCGTCTTGGAGAAGGTTGTTATCGAACAATTCCTTAACCATCTCCGTTGCTTTAACGGTGTTCATAATAATCTGATTTATGGCGAGATCTATATCATCGTTATCAGAATCCGAATCCGCCATTTTTTTAGTGTGGAGAAGAATATAGAAGAAGAGAAAGAAGAATGAGAATGTGTGGAGAAGATAATGTGGAGAATGAGAATGAGAGGGATAAAATATATATAGAAGGTTAAAAAGAAAGAAAAAGAAAAAAAATATATTTAAAACCCCCAACGGCTATATGACCGTTGGGGGGGGGGGGGTATTTTGCCAATTTACGAAAGTTGGAGGTGGAGAAGTGCATCGGCATGCATACACCGGGTATGCCCGTACCGGTGCGCATACCGGCCATGCGCGGTGGTGTTGCCGCCGGTACCGCACCCAGTACTGCCTCCGTGCCGTTCCCTTAGCGGATGGCCTTAAAAACTAGGTGGTATTATAAAAATTAATGGATATGGTGGCAATATTTCCTTAGCTGTCAGCCGTCAGTCTTTGTGGGCAATTCAAAATTAATAATCCAAAGTAATAAAGTGTATTTTATTGATTTCGTGACAATAAAGTAGCTATTTATCTTAAACAAGCTTAAACATCCACAATGTTGTTTTTTAAAGGTTTTTTATAGGTTTTTCAAAAAGTAAAAACCTTATTTTTGAGGTTTTTTACAGAGTGTAAAGGTTTTTTGGGTGAGGTTTTTCGTGAGTTTTAACGTCATAGGTCGTAACTACACGACCTGCTTTTTTAGAGATTTTCGTATTTAATCTGTTTTAACTTTATGAAATTTTATAAAAGTTTCGTATTAATCAGTTATATTTCTTATATCAAGTTTTCATATTTAAATTTATTTAAGTCATTAATTTTTTTTATAATAAGTTTTTTATAAAATAAATTTTATTCAAATATTTAAAAATATATGTATAATAAATAAATAATTAATGTAGTAGTATTTTCTCGATATAAATAAATATGTATTTGTATTCATTTTATTGTATTAATTTCTATAAATAAAAATATAAATGATATAAAGTTAAAACGGTGGGATCTTGAAAATTCTGGAAAAATTTATTTTATTACGTAGAAAAAACCGGATAAAAAACTCGTACATCATGTATGCTCTAGGATATGAATCATGATTGTTATTATGTGCACACAGGCCTTGCATCCTCCGTCATCGACAGCTATAGACGTTGATATTTTTCGAATTCAAAGTGGATCTTTGAATAGAGCACCGACCACTTTCTTGATATAATATTGCAACAAATCACGATCTACTTTGTTTTTATTATTAAATTAAACCTTTTTTTTAATAAATATAACAATTTATTCCATCATCTTTTATTTAGACATAAAAGTTATGACCATACGTCTCTATACATGTAAGATAATCTACATTAAGACAAAAGATTAATTCTCCTTTTATATAGTATACTTGTGAGATTTTAATTTAATAAATGTGTCATGTTAAATATTAAGTTAACATATTTTAATATTATCATTTGTATATCACATATAAAGTATCAACATAAAAATTCTAAGTACGCTACGTAGAATAAGAATCCGATTTATATTTTTGTGTAATTTATTTGTTTAAATTACAAGGATTTATATAGATGCGTTTTTGGCGTACTTTATTAGAAGGATATATCATATTTAAATCGTTAATTTAATTCTTTGTTTTTCTTCTTATCCATCAATCCTCACTCTAGATAAAGATATTTGTTGCAGTCCATGTTTTTCTATTGAAAAAGGAACGGATGATGGTTATTTAATCCACATAAAGTGTTGAACTTTTGTCCATCCTTGTTTGCTTTAGGCCATCCGCTGTGGTAGCGGGTAGGCCTTCGGGCTGCGTCCAAGCCGACGGGTTCTTTGATGAACACCGCCGCATCAGTCCATCGGGTAGGAGGCATCGGTTCTCCCAAGCCGAACACCACCCCCACTTTCTCTCTGTTCTTTTTCTCTACCTCTCTCCTCTTTCTCTTTTTTTTTTTTATTATTTAATAAAATAAAAAGGTTGGATTGAGTATTGGGTTGATAGTGGATGAATTGGGTAGTTTTGGGTAGTATAGTGAAAAGCTGATGTGGCGCTGATGTAGCAGCTGAAACCATTAGGTTGCAGTGGGTCGACAGTGGATGGCCTTAATAGTTTCATAATTAATTTTATTCTTCTTTGACATATTTATCTTAGATTTTTTTTCTCCATTATTTTAATCTTTTTTTTTTTTTTTCCTGTTTTTCATTCAATTCTATTACTCTCTACCTTTCAACTTTTTTCCAAATTAACTTTAATTAATCTTGTATTTCTTGATCATGTTAGTCTTACTATTATTAATTACTATCGTATTTTTTTATAGTTATTAAAGAAATACGTTTTTGGTGAAGCTCCAGTGTACAAGTGAGTGACGTTCCGTGCTTCCCTGGGTCGATCCGGAGAACCCGACGTACATTACCTCCTTCACGTGTCTACCGAGATTTAAAGGGGCCGAAATGAGGGGAAATTCGGGTTTCGTGTTGTTGTACGAGATCGAGATATTGAGTTGTTGATTTGGACCCGAATAATCAATCCAACATTTCACCTCCTTACCGCTTCGTAAATTAATCTTCACCGCATGTAGATTCGCAACGCGATAAGAATCGACCGAGCCCACGTCCAAGGCCACATGGTTTCCGTCGAACTCGGCGTCCTTTGCAGTATTGAATTCGACCGCAACCGCATCGTTCGGGATGCCCAAACGTCCGCCAGCACCACCGATTGCTTCATGGTTAGGCGTTATGACGAAAGCCATACCGCCTCCGTTCGAATTCGGATTCAAATCCGCGATCAAAATCGAAAACCTCGTACTGAAGCTCGCCGGAGTCGGGCTCCCGCGTTTCAGGAAATTGATTGTTTTTTTTTGTATAAAACCATGCCGGCACAGGTGTTGGGGACAAGAAGATCCGGAGTGAGCCTGACGGTGTTGTTGAACACGTGGGCTTCGCCCGAGAGCTTGAAGCTGGTGGAGGGAAAAGTTTGGAAATCGAAGGAGGTGTTGCCGGTGGTGACATTGCCGGAAAACCAAAGGAGGAGCAGAAGAGGGTATAAGATAGTGAAGAAGGTTACTGTTGATGAAGTAGTCATTTTTTTTGTGCCTTACGCCATCCGCCGTGGATGAAACCCGAAGCCAACGGGTGTGTCAAAGCCGACGGGTAAGGGGAACAACACCGCCGCGCCTTCCATCGGGTAAGGGAGGGTCGGTTTCACCAAGCCGACGCCAAACCTCCCCCACCCCCACCCTTCTCTCTCTTCTTTCTCTCTCTTCTTTCTCTCTATCACTCTCCTCTTTCTTTTTTTGTTTTTTTATTTAATAAAATAAAAGTGTGTATAAGATTGGGTTGGGTATTGGTCCACAGTGGATGAATTGGGTAGTTTTAGGTAATATAATAGAAAGTTGATGTGGCGCTGATGTAGCAGTTGAAACCATTGGATTGCCGTGGGTCGAGAGTGGATGACCTTAAAATTTTACAAACACGCGCGGGTTAAATAGAGATTATTTTGAAGTCTGAAGATTTCAGACTTAAGGGCATTAGTTTATTTATTTTACCCGGTCAGACCGGGCCCTCGGAGTTCCTCCTCGCCAAGCAACTATTTTTCTATTTCCATCCTTGTGGTTGAGAAAGATTACGATTTTCATCCTTGAAAAATATAATTTCCATTCTTGATTGATTTAGAGGAATTTTAATATTTTGAAACTTTTTCTATATCCAACCCTCCCAACCCCATTAACCCTCTGGACCATCTCTAATTAGTACCAACCCTTTCAACCCTCTCATATACACACCACACGTAAACACAAACAACACACACAACAGAAGCGGTGTGGCCAACCCGCTTTTCCTCTCAGCCCGCCCAACCTGCCCTCCGCATACCCCATCCCGCCCAGCCTTCTCAAGCCAACGGCTTCCAAACCGCCCAACCCCACCCCCGCTACCGATAGCCTTAGTTTTTTTGTTGGTATTTTAGTCTTTTTTTTTAATTATTTATGGTATTTTAGTAATGCAGTTAGGTTTTTGTGTACTTATGTTTTGAGTTTGAATTAAAATAATATCAGGTGGTGAGGGTCTACAAGGTGAGTAAATACTATGATTGTTTGGAAATCTTGCAATGGTGTTTAGTACTGTAGCCGATACCAGATAAATGGTCTTAAATGAAATTCGAGAACATTGATAAGGCCATGTATAGAGGGAGGGTTGGGCTGGTGGGATGGTGCGGCATCGACTAGGCGGCCGACGGGCTGGGCTAGGCGGCATCGGGTTCAAGCGGTGTGCCCACACCACTGTGTTGTGTGTGTGTGTGTGTGTGTGGTGTGTTGTATTTTAATTATAAAAAAACAAGAGGGTTGGTGGGGTTCGGATATTAAACAGAGAGGGTTCCAGAAGGCTTATTGTGGGTTTATGGAAAAACTGATGTGGCGTAGATGTGGCAGCGGGGCCTCGAAGGACTCGGATATTGATGGCCTAAGTGGTTTAACCTTGTCTTGTCTCTTTGTAAAAAAAAAGAGTGTTGTGTTGTTTTAGGTTCGAGTATTATCCATGTCTATGATGATGTTTTGAGTATAGGTTGTTATTCTTTATTTGAGATTTAGGATATTCAACTTTATTCACATTTTGAGGATTGGACTTTGCTCACATGATAAATGGATGTTTGGGTTAATTATATTTTTGCACAATCAAAATGATGGGTTAGGAAAAGATGTTGTTTTCATGTTTAATACATTTGAAAATTACGATTCAAATAACATTCTTTCAGTATCATCCATAAAGATGTTGTTTTCACATGATTCAATGCATCGCATCTCAATGGTCTTTTAACATATGAGTTATTAAGGGGGGTATTTGGGAGTGTTTATTTGGAGGTGTTTATGACTTATCTCCTTCCTAGGAAAAGCAATAAGCTGCTTTTAAAGTGTTTGGATTGGCTTATCTCCTTTCTTGAAGAGGAGTTTTTTTTTTTTTTTTCAAAAAACAAAACATTTTAACCTCTTGAAGAAAAAGATAAGTGATAAACACGTTTCATCCTAAGCACTCCCAAACACCCTCTAATAATGGATTACCAAATTAAAAGGCACTTCCTGTTTTCCAAGCAACACTTTTTTCTTATTTTCTTGATATTATTAAGAATAGATTACGGAATTCATCCTATATAATTTTTTCTTAAACTTTAGTGCTTATAATTAGCTCGACTTAACCAATTGGGCTAGCTCAGTTGGCCACCAATGGAAACCTTGGGGGGTTTTGTCCTTATAGGTCTCAAGTTCGACCCTTACAAGGGACTTTTCCTCAGGTGAATTTAGGAGAATTATGGTGTTGGAAAGGGAGGCGATTGTGGGCCGCCAGGGTTACCTGACTCGCTCTAACGTTCCCGAGTACAAAGCTAACAGCAAACTTTAACTCCGTTGGTTCCAAAAAATTAGTTCGACTTGGTCCTTTTACATTAACAATCTTCACCACCTTTATTAATTACTATGGTAAAATGATCATGTTACCATTTTAAATAGTTTGTATATTTTTTCTATGAATATAATGATGTAGAATGTTAACATAACTCTCTCCATGCATTGTATCAGGAAAAAGTCAATTGTGATTTCTATAAATACTTTATTTGGTAAAAAATTAGGGAAAACATACATATCGGATAACATAAAGAAGGAAAAGATGAAGGAAGTTGATTAGAGGCGATAGATAGCGTACATAATAACTATAAAAATTATGAGCCAAGTTTGACATATTATCTACTAATTTTTTTTTTCTCTTCTTTCAAATTCTTATAAAAATTCACAATTTACAAAACATTTAATCCATTTGTGGAATCAAAACTAATAAAAGAAAATATGAATCACAAACTACAAAGCTTACTTGTGGTTTCTTAACTAAACTAAAATAATCAAAAAGATAAATTAAGTTAAGAGGTGAATGAAAAATATGACTTCTAAGTTAGTTTGGAGATCAAATTTCATTTGATAGCTTCATAATAAAAAAAAATTATAATTTAATCTACAATGTTTTTTCTATTTTCCAATTATTTAAATTTAATGTTTAAAAAAATATGAGTAAGGGGTTGTTTATCAAACGCTTACCCGAGTAAGTCATTACTGGTAAATTCAACACTAATACTATTTACTATATTGGCATCCGCTCTAGAAAAAACAACGAACCACATAGAACAAAGAACTTAATTTAAGGGTTATTTACCAAACACTATTGCTTGAGGTAAGATTTTAATCCACCAAAATGGAATAATGTGCAACAATTTTTCTGGTAAGCCCTTATCGTAAGAGTATTCACCATCACTCACGGGGTAAGACTCTTGGTCCTTGCCTTAGCTCTTATTGGATAAGATTTTTGAACCTTGTCATACTCATCTAGTAAGATAATGATACTTGATAAACACTTACCTAGGTAAATGTTTGGTAAACAACTCTTAAGTTAAATTATTTGTTCCATGTGGATCATTGTTTTTGCTAGAGCGGATCCCCATATAACTTTTCTTACCAAAAAGACCTCACCTTTTCTTTGGTAATGTTTTACAATATAGTGCGCCCATACAAAATATTATCATTAAGGGATAAAAATTAAAAATACCTCACTAAAACGCCTTTAGCTTATCGGTATTAGAATCTATGGTCTTTGAGTATTAGAATCTTTGGTCTTTTAGAAGGTTAGGTAACAAAGATTACAAAACTTAAATAAAAGTCAACATTACCAAATTGAAGGTGACGCAATCCAATCTCCCCTTACCAATTAAGTTGCTCGATTCCATTACAAGTCAAGAGTAGCAACACCTATAACATTTATGAGTGGAAGGTAACTTGAGTCCCCCCATTTTGGTAACAATAATAATGTATTATTCAAAGTGAATACTACAGTATTCAATGTTATTCAGAGTTAATAATACAACATTCTGTATTATTCAGTATTATTCACATTGAATAACATTGAATGTTGTGTTATTCACTTTGAATAATACATGATTTATTAGAGTAAATATGTCGCGTGACGCACTGTCGACTGTTCTCAGGTTCACAATGAAATTTTAGTTTGCAGCCGTTTTTTCGTCTATATATATGTCTATGAAAATTGTGTAAAAATGTTTATAAATTAAATTATTTACTTAATTTATTTTAACTATAACTATTATATGATATACAAAATCATCAAATACCTTTTGGGATGAACTTGTTTAAATTTTAACGTGAGAAGTGAATCTGAATCCTTGATCACATGTAATCTCATATTCTCACATGAATTGTGTTTTATAATAGAATTGATTTTATGCATCTCATCTTAATGTACATCCAACCATCCACAATTTGCATCCAACGGTTGATAACCACTTCTCTCATTTTTCACGTCAACTTTAACTTCTCACCAAACCTCAACCCTTATAGTTAATGTGCCGCGCGTATCCTCAATTACTTACATATATAATGGTTATGTTTGTTCATTTGATATAGTGTGAGATTATTAAATGGAAATTAAAAACCTGTTGATTCACAGAATATTGAGGACTACTTATTCTTAAGCTTGTTGATTTGATTGAATGCTAAGCTTTGGCTCAAACTCAAATCTACAAAGGATGGAAACGAATATTATATTTATTATTCAATCTTTGACTAGGCAGATTACTGCTTCTGTATATAAATAAAAAGTCCATATAAATGGGCTAAAAAAATGGGCTAAAAAAAACAACAACAAAAAGCAGCACATAAAATGGTCCTAAAACATGATTAAACAATGTTTTTAAGCTTTCAAAATCACATACACCCTTTTGTTGGTCTCACTAATCAGATCATTAACAAAACTAACCAGCATTTTTCATTGAACCCGAACAGTTAAACGGGTTGCATGTTAGGATTGATCTATGCAACACGATTAATTATACCGGTCGTGTTTAAGTTGAGCTTTCCTGACCTGTCAACCCCAACATGACATGATATGATTGCCACCCTTCTAACTGCCCCAAAATTATCAAGAAACAAGAAGCCTAAATTATACAAGCAAGCAAGAGGTTCTCTCTTTTTAACCCCATCTTTGATTTACATATCCAATCAAAGGGAGTGTTCAAACAGAGGTTCTGAATTTTCTATCCTTACTTATCAAACATCATTTTGGCTGTATACAATTAAGTTCATATGTGCTTTTATTAGCTTATGCTTCAATTTCCCCAAAACGATATCAACATGTAAAAATGGTATATTCCAAAAGCAAAGCAAAGCAAAGAGTACAATAAAGGTAACTTTAAGATAATCATAGTATTCATAACACATCTGGTGCTCCAAAAGGAAGACATCAATCCGGACTTCACACAAAGCAAACTCAACTAATCACACAATTATCAACTAATCACACAATTATGTATCTATATATATATATATATATATATATATATAACATATGGAAAACAGATATATACATACAATCAGACAGCCGCCGCATTCTTCCGGATTGGGCTACCGGAAGAAACTTGAGAATCCATTGTTCTCCTTCTTCTTCGACCACATATACAACAATTGATTGATGGATTATTCACGTTACATTCATTACCGCAATAACAACTGCGTATACAGTACAACCCACCTCCTATTGCTGCCACCACTGCCGCCGAAGCCACCCCTACAATTATCTTGGAAACCACGTAATTCCCTTTGCTCTGTTTTTCGATTGGACTTGTTGGCGGCGGTAAGGGTAAGGTTACGGTGGTGGTTGGTGGTGGTGAGTTTGGTTCGGGTTTTGCATCAAAAGATGAGTTGAAACTCCACTTTTGAAGCGAGTGAACTTCGGTGCTTCCTTGAGTTGAAGCGGAGAATCCCACAAACATAAACTCCTTGACGTATTTGTTGAGACCTACTGTGATTGATAAGACGGGTGATTTGGGTTTTTTGTTGCTGTATGAGATCGAGATGTTGAGTTGATTAGACAAACCCGAATAATCAATCCACACGTTCACCTGCTCACCACTTCGTAGATTAACCTTGATCGAGTGGAGATCTTTAACGTAGGAAGAAACCATTGAACCCAGATCCAAACCCACATGGTTCCCGTTAACGTCTTTGAACTCGCCATCCATCGAAGTATCAAACTCGACAGCAATCGCGCCAGTTGGAACGCCCAGATGTCCACCTGCGTCACCGATTGCTTCGTCGTTGGGCGAGATGACAAAAGCGAGACCACCTCCGATCGAATTCGGATTTAAATTGGCAATCGAAAAGGAAAAGGTTGTAGTGAAACTCGCGAGAGTTGCGTTCCCGGGTTGCCGGAATCTTACGGGCTTGTCGTAGAGAACCATGCCGGCGCGGGTGTTGGGGACAAGGAGATCTGGAGTGAGTCTGATGGTGTTGTTGAACACATGAGCTTCGCCCAAGCTCTTGAAGGTGGTGAAGGCAAAATTTTGGAAACGAAAAGAGGTGGTTCCGGTGGCTGCATTGCCAGAAAAACAGAGGAGCAGAAGGGAGTATAGAAGAGTGAACCAGAGAAAAGAAGTCATGGTGTGCTAAATTTGAGAAACACGTGTGGGAAATATATAGACACATGTGAAAGACCTAATTTAGTAAAAAAAACCAAATGTAGGGGCATGTTGGTCTTTTTATCCATTTTTTGTGTTCCCCCCTCACTTCCTCCTCTTGCCCAAGCAACTCTTTTTTGTCTTATTTATCATTATTTTATTTATAACAGAAAGGCGTCAAGCATTAATCAAGAAAGAAAAATTCCAACACCAAGTCCCCCCCCTTAAAACAGAAGCCGAAATGGAAAACCGACTTGCGAGACAAAATTAAGAAGCTTGAAAAGAGGCACAAACACAACACTACCCATTTACTTATTAGAATAAGGGGTTGGATATCAAAGCATTACTAACCTAGTGGTCAGTAATATACTTGGAAATGACAGTGGATGACATTCTTGTCTACCTGAACTCGATTTAAGGGGTGAGCATGTGGAGATACCCTGATTATGGATCGGTTTTCTGATTGGTCCATGGTTGTCGATGATTAGTCGGGTGCCCGAATGAATCCCGAACAACTCGTCGACTTTGTGTCGGGACGTGTGCTTCAATTATCTGCCATTCAAGAAGAAAAAAGGGTTGGATTTTATTGAGGATAAAAAAATCCACCTTTTAATTAATACGAACTGAATTCAACATTAATAACGTGCATCGTGATGAACCGAATCAATTGTCTCATAATTCATTGATGGGAATGAAATCAAGAGGTGATCAAACCATAACTTTTTTATGAACGGCAGATTACATACATACCCAACTAATCTACTACTACATCTACGCCACTATCTACGATGGGAATCGAACTCACAACCACAATGGAGGAGAACACCGTATAAACAGTATAAATGCCGTTGGGCTAAACCATAACTAATTTTCCCACACAATGATCTTAGAGTGAATGAATTGCAAATTTTATACCTATACTTTTGTAAGAATTATAAAATTGCACCTTAAACTCCATTTATTGTAGAAGAAATATCAATAATCGTATTTGCTCCCTCGTTAGGGATGTTAGTTATTTGGTTCAAACGGTTTAACCTCTTAAACTACAAACTAACTCGTAAGTGACAGTTTAAAAAGTTTTAAACCAAGCGGTTTGACATGAAGTGTCCAAACCGGTCAAAGTGGACCACAGTTTAAATGATTTAGTCCGACCAGTTAAGGCAGTTTGTTTTATGAGCTTTAAATTTTAAACTTAAAAAAAATATACATTTTATAATTTTAGATTAAATGCCTATTTTAACTAAACCAAATATCAAAAATACAGGCCTTCTTGCCTTGAGTCTATTTGAAGTAAACCAATTCCAAAAAAAGGTAAACAAAATATCCAAACACCACACTAAAGAAGTGCATACAATATAAATATATATATAGAGGGGTAGGTTCAAGTAAGATTTTTTTATAAAAGAAACAAATGAATCAATCAGAATCACACATGATATATGATTCGGTGGTGAGACACACCACTGAATCATATATGACTTTTTAATATATGGTTGTAAGGGTTCCTTTAAATTGGGGTGTTTTTGTATGAATCTGTTTCAATATTATATATATATATATATATATATATATGGTCATGTTTAAATGAAAACTCGTCTTTCATTGTGATGACAACCGAAAACGCGTCACGTGTCATATTCAGTCTAAATAACACATGATTATTCAGACTGAATATGTCACGTGACGCGCTCTCGACCGTTTACACGTTTACAATGAAATTTGAGTTCGCTGTCGAACTCATGATATGTATGTGTGTGTGTATGTATATGATGGCTTTTGTTATACATATGTGATATGATATGTAGGGGCCATTCATAAAAGAACTTCGTTAGTTTGTGAAAACCAATATGAACCATTAAATTTAATAATTAAGGACTTAAAAAAAAGTTCATAAAAAACTACTTGAGACAATTCATTGTCATATTAAATAACTAAAAATGTTTAAGTTTTATTAACTTAGTGGTCCACATTAGTTCTCATAAATTACTGAGTTCTCATTTAATTAAGCACCATGATGTATATAATAACTCGAGTGCGTTTGAGATGGATGTTGGCTATGTCGATACTCTCTCCTTACATCCTCCTTTGTTACCATTAAAAAAAATCAACCAAGGCCCTAAAAACCACCATCCCTCCATCCAAACACAAAATAAATCTGGTTGGGTCGATGATATGACAACTATTTTGTAGTGCAACATGCGGCGGCATATGTGGCCGTGGAATTATAAATTAACAATAATATAGGGATGAAGATTCTAAAAGACAAGATGGTAATTTTGCAAAGTAAAATAAGAAACATAAGAGGATATTTGGATAAGCTTTTTAAGGCTTAAAAATATTTTTAGTCAAAAGTGCTTATTAAGTTTTGATGGTGGAAAAAAAAAATTTAAATATTTGCATTAACTTTTGTCATGGTAAAAACCAATAAATTAATAGGTTGTTTTTTAATAGGATGTTTGATGTACTTAATTAACTTTTTGAAAAGATTTTGTGGCAATTTCTTTTAAAAAGCACTTTTGAAAAATCAAAAGGCCATAAATTGTGACTTCTTCAAATTATGTTTGCACCCTTCTCCAAACAATCTTTTTGATTTATTGGCTTTTTTGAGAAGCCAATAAATAAATAAACACTTTCAAAAAAGCTTATTCAAACGTCCTCTAGATACGAGGTTATAGAGAGTAGAGGCAAAAACATAATCATAAATATGACGTGGGTTTTGATGAATAGAGATTTAGATAGAGGTGGGATTTTGCAAGAATGAAGCCATAATGTGGGGTAGGTAGGGTACTTGTCAACGGGAAGAAGACAAAAGAAAGTATGAACAATGAGAAGGACTATGACCCCATTTAATTTGTGATATAAAAACAAAAAATAAGTTAATAAAAAACTTACAATAGAAAGTGGAATATAGTCAATTTTGCTTTTAAATGAAATACGAATGGATTGTTATTTGCACCTTTATTAATGTCAAAATCCGATCATTCAGCATATTGGGAATGTAAAAAACAGTGTGTGATGTGAATGTGTGTAAAGAGAACAAAGATGCAACTAGCAATCATGAGGGTGCAATTAGCCTTCTCCGAAACAAGATGCGAACAAACATTAAAGTGAACACTCAAATTTAAAACAAAAACACAAACTTTAAAGGTAAATGAATTTTAGGGAACCACTTTCATAATCTTCACCAAGGGACCTAGTCGGAAAATTCATTCTTATAATTATGATTAAGTTTTAGGGAGGAATACCAAAACAACCACAAGAAATAGAAAGACCCTCCCCGTCCATTTTGACGGCATTAGAAGACTTTGATCCAAGTATTTTTAGACAAGTGTAATAAATGTTAGATATTTATTAAGAAATAAGAAAGAGAAACAATAGTAGCAAAACAAGGTCAAAACCTTTCTATAATATGTAGAAAGCAACTCAAAATACCAAAAGACCAACAACAGACAAAGAAAAAACTAGAAGAAAGAACACAAGACAAAAACTAAACCATAAAAGACGTGACAAGCCACGTACTAATAACGAACCCGCCAACAGAATATGGACCTCCACACCATCCCGGCAACAACAAGTTGAAACCTTTGGCACACTTTGAGATTCATTAGAACGAAATGAGCTACGTTTTTAAGAATTGGCCAAAAACTGATTATTTAGTTGGTGTTGAAGTCTAAAATCTGAATCAATAACATTGTTTGTTTTTCTAAAGCGACGAACTCCCGAATATATAATTGTTTATTTTATCTATACAAAATTCAACTTGAATACGTCAAATGAAGTGAGCATAGATGATCGAAGGGCGGAAGAGAAAAAACAACAACAAATTGGTGCATGTAGATTTGCTAGGCTGTAGATTTTAATCATATCTCACACCGCAACCCTAATTTAAGTGATTCAAGATATTCTAGAATCTAAAAGGCCCAACACACATAACTACAAAAAAAATTCTTTTTGCATTTTTGCAAATTTTGAGTGCATCTAAGCTAAAATTGACGTTGAAATCGAAAAGATGGTGTAGCTACAATATCACTTAATTTATTAGAGAACGTTAAAGGTTACGAGACTCTAAAATAGAAATAAATATCTGATTTGTCTTATGTCTAACTGAATCAGACATAAGTGGCAAATAAGAGCATCTCCAACAGCTTATCTAAAAATTCTTCAAAATAGATAACCAATGTGCAAAATCTTTATAAAAATGTATTTAATTCCAAGGAATTCTCCATATTAGAAATAACATTATTACTTATATTAGAAAAATATTTCATATGTCTAACATAATATTATTTCTCTCTTTTAAAGTTTTTATTCAAAAAACTTCCATCGGTGAAATATAATAAAAAGAACAATTTATCTTTATTGATATTCATTTTTGAAGAGTTCTATGAATTTGGAGATTTTAATACACTCCGTCCTACTTTTTCTATTTTGAATATAGTTTTAGAGGATCACGCAAAAAATGGACTAATATTTGTATGTTTTTCATTTTAAAAGAACAATTGAAAATGCAATAAAAGGAAAAAGGAAAAAAAAAAAAAAAAAGCAAAGTCCTAATCTTTCTAAAGAACCTCGATTATTTCGTTACTTTTATCTTATATAGTGATACATAATAACACATTTTAAGAGCATCTCAAACAGTTTTGCTAAAATAGATAAATTTGGAGTAATCTCCAAAATCTATTTTAACAAACCAAAATTTTCGTTACTTTTTGGTTTGCTTTGGTATTTTATTCTCTAAAATAGATAAATTTTAGAGAAATCTCTAAAAGTAGAGAGAAAATAATATTTTAATATCTTTCATTAATAGCATAATTTAAAATTTTAGGGACCAAAGTTGAAAAAAGATGACAAACACAGGGACCAAAAGTGTAATTCACTCTATAGTTTAACTTGCAAACTATTGAGAATTTGAGATGCATTATATTTAATTTGGATATTTGTTATGAGACCAGCTTTAGATTATGATTCACTTTATTGATTTCTGGGTTGTTACATATTTTTATTTATTTGCTAGTAAATTTAATTAAAAAATATGAATAAGAGTTTAAATAATTATAAGTTCATAGATAAAAACATGTAGTAATTAAAAAGTAATAACCGAAATACTATCACAATAGAACTATATAATAATAAGTATATACATAATAATATTAAATAAAAAAAAAGTAAGAAACAAAATTGATGCACTGAACCAATAAATTAATAAGTATTATTATTTTTATTATAAAACAATAAATATAGATGGCCATATTAAATAAAAATAGTAAAAACAAAATTGATAGGACTAAGCTATTTTGGAATAGATGATGTAGGGATATAGAGGGATTAACCTTAAATCCAAAGATCTAATAAAACAATCTTAAATCCAAAGATCTATTAAAAACAACTCTAAATCCAAAGAGCAAATGCGTCTTTATTCTTTTGTTTTGTTGCACCAAATAAACAATCCATGTTATCCTTATTAATAAACTTTTGTTTTGATACTTTGTGTTGTATATTGTTCAGAATAAATGTTAACAAATTAGAAAATAGTACAACACACTATGATTAGAATTATCAAAGCATTAGTAGTCTAATAGTCGGTAACATTCACGAAAGAAAGAGACAGTAGATGACATCTTTGTTTATTCGGATTCGATTCATAGGGTGAGCATGTGGTGATATTCTGACCATGAGTTAGTTTATGGTTGTCGAGGATTAGTCAGGTGCCAGTATGAATCCCATAAATATCATCGACTTTGTGCCAGGACGTATGCATATGTTATATGTCATTATAAAAAACACTATAATTTAAAAAAAAAAACTATAATTAGAATTTTAAAAAGATAATAAAAAAGAAAAAGTCAACTATTGTCCAACTATTTAGATTTTAACCAATAAAAAATCCATGCATATCATCGTATTTGTAACTTAAATTTGATTTTAACCGGGTTTTCTATTTAAAAAAGAAAAAAATACTAACACAAAGTTTAAATCGTATTTAATGTTATTAATTTTTTTAGTTTAACTAAATCAAATTATTATTTTATCGTATTGGTTTTACTTTTTATTGGAAAAAAAGCAAAAAGACTAAACTGAACATTAAGTTAATGGAGTTCATGAAGACCTTAGTTAGAAGAACCCAGACCAAAACAAATTTAATGTCACAAAGACTAAATTCACAATAAATATACTATAGCAATTTTAGTAAAAAAATATCTAAATATAGAAACCAAATACATAATTCTGTTAATTTTTTTTTTAATTTTTAGAGTAAATTATAACTCCCTCTAGTTATATTAAAAGAAATAATTATAATCATGGTCATTGTGGTTTATTTTTGTTTTGGATTTAGTCTTTTTATCGTTATGTGCTCTTAACTTTTTTTGTGTCAACTTAGAGAAAAATATATTATATATTATATATTATATAACAAATTATATTTGTCTCATTTGTCCAACAAAAATCCAACCTATGTCACCGTCTTCTTCCTTTCCCAAGGAGAAATCAACAAAAAAAGAAAGAAAAAAAAAACCATCCACTAAAACCAAAATCTAAACAGCCAATTTCGTCATCTTTACAGATTTTCTTGGATGGATGATAGGCCAGGGCAGACCTAAATTTTTTTTCAAGGGTGGCACAAATTGACTTTAGGAAATTTATGTAGAAAATTTTTTCAAAAATATATTATTTATTGCTTTAGCGGTTGCTCCATTATTTTTGTAGTTTAAAGTCTCAAGTTGAAGTCTAATTGCAAGCAATTTTTTATAAACACAATAAATATGAAATTAAAGCTAAAAATCTACTAAAAATGACATTAACAAGGCTTGAACCCATGACCTCTATCATGAAAGGCAAGTAACTCACCAACTCTACCAAGGAAACTTCATGGTTTTATTGTAATTTCAAAATATATATGGTGGCACACAGCAAATTAATACGGTGGCACCTAGGGGTGAGCAAAACCGGGTACCCGGCCAAAATTCATGGAACCGGAACCGGAACCGGCGGTTCTTAGAATGAAGGAACCGGAACCGGAACCGGTTGCACCGGTTCTTCATATTTGGGAACCGGTCCCGGAACCGCCGGTTCCGGTTCCGAAACCGGGTACCCGGTGTCTAATTTTTTAAATGTTTTTTTTTTTAATATTTTATGTTATAAAAAAGAAATTATTAGTTATACATAGTCACAACGTAACGAAATAAATAGTAAAACGATGAAAACTTATCCGATAAAAACTATATAAATAATTACGACAATTTTTGAAAATGAAAATAACAAAAAACACAACTTGGAATGTTAAATACGATATAAAAATATCGAAAAAAGAGAATAAATAAGTCGAGTGAAAAAGTGGTCGTAAGTTTATGCGTAATGTAAAAGGTAAAATAATAATTTTAAATTTAGTCTATTAAACAAAATAATCATATATATAAAATTACCTTTATTAATATATAAATATATACATATATATAGCCTAACCGGTTCCGGCGGGTACCCGGCGGTTAGCGGTTCCACAAAAATGAGAACCGGAACCGGAACCGGTCCCGACCGGTTCCGTATTTTAGGAACCGGAACCACTCACACCGGTTCCGGTTACGGAACCGGCGGTTCCATAGCGGTTCCGGTTCCAAAAGCGGGTACCCGGTTTCGATGCTCACCCCTAGTGGCACCTCTCACGACGGAGGAATGGACCGGTGGCACATGCCACCGGTACCTCTAAGCTAGGTCCGCCCCTGTGATAGGCGTCGAAGAGAGGAAGAGGAGGAAGAAGAATAGGGGGTCTGCCAGAGTAATGATTATCGTGGGGAGACTGGAGAGGGAGGACGGTGGCAATTTTGTTTTTTATAGCTATGTTTGACAAACTGCCTGATAAGTTAACTCATGAACAAATTATGTTTAGCATAAACTAGCTTACGGACATGTAAAATGACCAAAAGGAATATATTCGAGTATAACTGATAGTAATAAGAGCATTATTGGAAAAACTATAAAAAGTTGTAATATGCTACCTCTAAATAGCTTTTCAAAGAATTAGCTTATAAGCTATATATAGGGATGGTTTAATTTGCAATTCATGTAAATCTAACAACTTATGCAACCCACATCTTAACCGTTGAATTGTTGATCGACAGTTACAATAGAGAGAGAGAGAGAGAGAGAGAGAGAGAGAGAAGGCTTCAAACGAGAACGGGAACCTTTTTAAGAAAACGCGAGGACGATTCTCAACCACTCATCCGGTCAATAAAGACGATTTTGACCAGGTCACCCTTCTTTAATCATCTCCACCCTCCATGAATTGCGTCAATCCTCCGTGATCGCGTCCACCGTAACCGAAAATGTGTGGCTGAAAATCGTCCTCACGCTTTCTTATATTAACATCGTTCTCGTATTAAACCAACTCTCTCTCTCTCTATATATATATATATATATTAAGGAAAAATCAAATACACACCGACTAATTATTACACACTTACAAACTCATCCCAACCTTTCATTTAGTTAAATGAATTGATTTTATTTTATACTTTTATATTTAATGGTAACCAAATATATCATTTAAATGATCCCTAAAGGGTTAATTACACCAAAATGTATCCAAGTTGTTACATTTTATCATTGTATATACTCAACTTAAAAACTTACCATTGTATGTACTGAACTTGTTAAAATTGTCATTCTATGTACTAAACTACCATTTAATGTATCCATTTAATATATTTAAAAACTTACCATTAAATATACCGAACCTGCAAAAATGACAATTTTTTAATTTTAGTACATACAATGGTAAGTTTTTAGTTGAGTACATACAATGATAAAATATGATAACTTGGATACATTTTGATGTACTTAACCCTTTCATTTTTTTTGAAAAAGCAAGACAAAGCTTTATTAAGAACAAGGGCTCCAAGGAGGAGACCAAAGAGGGCAACAATCGACAGAAAAAGAAAGCCAACACAAGCTAAGAGCCAAAATAGTCTATAGGGCGAGAAAGCCAAGTATCCCGACCGAAAGACCCAGCTTTATCTCTATTAAAGATTCAAAGGGTAGATTGCCGTTGAACAAACGAGAACAGATCTTCGTGCATCAATTTTTCCGACTGTTGACTATCCTCACAATGCAAAATACGGTTACACCAGTTCCAAATAGTTGGTATACATGGTATACTTGCTTTTATTTGTAATGCATTTGAAATTTTAACCTCACTATTAATTACACATAGTTATACATACTTAACCTGGCATCTGCACATATGAATTTTTAACTATGTAGGCATACCCTGCAGATATGAATTATTCAAGAAAGCCATCATCTGGCATCTTTTCGAGGCTTACATATTATTTGCAATTCCTAATTTAATTGAAGAAAAAGATCCGTATAATGAAAGGACGTCAAACAAAACAAAAAAAGACAGTTTATTTACTATTTAGACACCTATCTACAAATTAATTATTAAGTTACTTAATTTTGTTTACTTTTAAAATTTTCAATGTCATTGAATAATCATTATTTAGTTATAGTTGTACATTTGTAATTATTATGATTTTTTATTAATATAAATACTTTTTATTCTCATAATTATCATTATTTATTAACAGTATTTTGACTATTTTCTACTAATAAAAGTTAAGTTAATTAACATATTTTTTATTTATTTTTTAACAAATCACATTACATTTATATTTAATCAACCTATTATCTTATTTAATATTCTTTTATAACTTACTTAAATTTAAGATAACTAATATTTAGTAAGATAAATTTATGAAGTTGGTTATTATTTTTGTAGAGTCTTGTGTTTTATTTATATAACTTATTTTCTTTTTTGTTCTGAAAAAAAAGAATAAGATACAACTTGGGTTTTAAAAAATTGAAAAAAAAAATAAACTTAAAATTTTCTATATTATAAATATGTGGAATTAAGTTCAGATTCTAACTAAAATTGATGCGTAAACTTTGTTGTGTTCAAAGATAAGAATAAAAGTTTTGTTCATTTAATATATTATAATTCATTGCATATATATTTTATAAATAAATATTATTAATTATAAAAATAAACAAAAAGGTAGATATCAGAGAATAAAAAAATTCATCAATAAATATATATATATATATATATTAGTGTATAAAAATATATCTTTAAGTTAAATAATTTTTATAACAATAGTAATTATTATTATAAAAATGAAAATACAAAATAATAGAGAAAGAAAGATGAAAGAGAAACCTATGATGGTATTTATTAGGATAATAAATGTTGCAATCATTTATTTAGTGATTATAGGGTCTATAAAGTGTAGATGGGTGTCTCTATAGCAACACCCTCATAACAGTTATCATTACAAGTATACCATGAATTTAGGAAAGGGTTAAAGAAGAATTGAACTTCTCACCTCTTATAAAGAGGGTAGGGTGTTTTCCAACACACTACTAGAGCCTTTGTTTTCTTTATGCTGTGAAATTAACTTTTAAGGTAGTTCCTTTAAACCTTTTAAGGTAGGTTCCAAAAAAAATTCTATACTGCTTCTAATAAAAATGAAAAAATTAGGTAGGTCTCAGGACCTATCTACGCTATAAATTCATGCCTGCTACCGTTTTCTTTTTTCATATTATGCATTTAACTTAACTTATACAATTTTGCTCCCTTAGAATATGCATCGTCGGTTGAAAATTTGAAGGGTCAAGATGAGTTTGTAAACATGCAACAAAGGTAAGGTGTGAATTTGATGATACTTCCGTACATAAAGCTAGAAATTAAACTCCTAAATCTAGGATTTAAATATTTTTTATTAAAAAAAATAACCTAAATACATTCAGTTTAGCAAAACTAACTTTAGTAATGTTAAGTCAAAGAACCCAATTCGTAATTAAAATGAAACCATATATTTTACACCAAATGTCAAAAATAGTGTAAGAAATAGTGTAAAATTTAGCGTTAGTAGTAAATCTTCTCTAATGGGTAACACTATTTTTTACACCAAATCATTTTACATAGAAAAGTAGTGTTAAAAATAGTGTTACACCAAATATAGTGTGATACTATTCATCACACTAAATTTAGTGTGAAAAATAGTGACCCCATTGGAGATGTGAATAGTAACATTCACACCAAATTTAGTGTTTAGTGTAAGATTTGATGACCCCATTGGAGATGGTCTAATGACAAATGTAATTGTTTCATTTGGGGATTCAATTTTCAATCCAAATTATCATATAACTATAAAGATAAGGCTGGTTATTTGGGTTGGGATCGTGTCGTTCAGATTCGGTTAGTTACGTGCTAACCCAATTTTGATCCATTTATTTTCGTGTTAGGTTTGGGTCGTGTCATTTTTTTCCGAGTCGGTATCGTGTCGACCTTCGGGTTGACCCACTTCGGCCAAACGTGTTCGAAGAGTATTTTTTTCGGTTTTCGATTACGGTTTTTGGGTATGGTTTTCAAATATGGTTTTCGAGCACACTTTTTGTTATAAAAATTTCAAATTCATTGTTTGTTTCCAACTTTCGGTATGATTTTTTGAATATTTTTGTTCAATTTTAATTCGCATACTAAACAACTAAAGGAATCAATAAAATAAATAATTCTATTAAATAACTGAAATAAAATTATAACGATTATCAAACAAATCAACCGAAATGTCAAAATCATTAAATACAGTTATAGTCAAAAACTCAACAAATCGGATACCACCATAATGTAATAGTGTACTAGTAAACTTACTACAAAAGTACCAACCGTGAACTGTAAAGTCTCGAAAAGAACTAGAAGAGTGTCCAAGGTTTATTTGTTTGGGGCTTGGGCCTTAATCATTGAAGTCATTCAAGACAAAAGGTCAAACCATGTGATGGTAGTTGCTAGCTTGCTATTTCATATTTTCATTTTAGTTTTAAAAAAATTGGGTCAAAATTGTGTTGGCGGGTCAACCCGAACCCGACCCTTTTTTTTTTGTTGGTGTCAACCTGATTTTGACCCGTTTTGGGTTCGAGTAGGGTTCGTGTCACCTTTTCGTGTCGGGTTCGGGTCGTACTTCTTGTCGGGTATAGAATTGTCAGGCTTATATAAAGATGAAAATCGTAATTTTCTTTATTTTTAGAAAACATGTTATTAATCATATTCTATTTAGATATAAAAGTTATAATTATATATAACCCACATTAAAATAAACAAATAAATTGCCTCGTATGTAACATATTATATGTACTTTAAATTTTTCAACTTAATATTCCAAATGAATCATCTTAAACCACCTTTACATACTTATTTTACATCTAAAAAATGCAACATCCATGGTCTGATTTTGGTCTGATTTTTCTTTGTTAAAAACAATCACATATAACGTACTAAAAAAAGATTTAAAGTTACATTAAATAAAGTGCAAATCAAACCAAACTACGTAGCATTTTCATGAAATTTATCCAAAATAAAATATGGTTTTAGCATATTTACATTTGATTCTTCTGTTTCCAATCTCAATGTTGCAAGATAATAGCATAATTATATACTATTTAATTAGTTAACTTAATATTTTATTTCCTTCTCTATAAATTGTAGTTGATTCGCGTTTGTTTTCTATTGTGAAAGGGACGAATTATGATTGTTTAAGCAATTCATGCAAGTGATGAAGCCTTATCCATTTTAACATTTACCTTATTTTAATAGTTTTAAAGTGCTCAATTCTATAGGTAAAAGTTGCAAAGGAATTCGATGCTCTCATTTCATTGCATTTCATGGGTCTAAAAGTAGTTAAATTACTTGGTCCTAATAAACAAACACATGAAAGCAAGAAGACGACAACCGACTCCAGTTGCTGCAAGATACCCGAGGCATTTCTTTGAGTTATGAATATCGTAATCAAATTGTTGCAATGCAGCGCACCGTGTCAACAACCAAACACCTTTGTACCTAGATCAAAAAGAATCCAAAATCAAAACTAATTTCATAATCAATCAATCAAGATTTAAACCGAAACTAACTTCTTTAACATACTCTTTGGCATTTGCAACAACGAAGGCTTCCAAAGCCCACCTCGGAAACACAAATCTTGCTACCACCGAAGCAACAGACTTCTTATCTTGATTTGCAATCAGGGTCAATACAACAGGAAGAAGCACAGACCACTGAAGACAAGAGAGAAATAAAAATATCAGATATATATATATATATATATATATATTTGTACAACCAGACTCAACGTAATATATATAGGGGCAGGTCCAAAGAAGAAGCTAAATATTTTGCGAGAAGACAAAAAGTGTGATATCATATATGATAAAGTTTAATCATATATGATTAAACATATGTTATATTGACAATGTATAGACACTTAATCGTATATGATTAAACACACCGAAAGGGGTGTAATCATATATAGAAATTGAGACTTCTCATCTTCTGGCAAAATTTTGAACTTCTTGCATGATCCTTCCTCTCTCACTCTCTATCTCTCTCTCTCTCTCTCTCTCTCTCTCTCTCTCTCTCATATATATATATATATATATATATAGTAGTTTGGAAGGAAGCATACATACCAATTGGGCTTGGCTAAACTCGAGGGAGATGGCAAGCGTATAGGATATACCAGTGACGCAGTAAACGAGGCACAAGAGTACTATATAATTGGACGCGAAGCTTGATCTCGGATAGCTGAAGAAATAGAAGATGCAAAGATAAACCAAAGGCTTCAACACCACATTTAAAAGGTCCATCGTATCTTTCGCCAGAAAATAAGATAAACTGTTCATGCCGCTAGCGCTCTCCCTCTTGTATTGTAATTTATCCTGAGAAAATGTTCTCAAAGCTCCAATCATGCACAAAAGAGCTGAAAATCACACATACTAATAATTAGTATACGAAACAAGTTTAATTAATGTTTCTTGATTAATACATGTTAATCAATGCTTTCTCTATTCCAAAATATTTGGAACATTCATTATATAAAAGCACTAGTTTATCTCTATATCTTGTTTCTAAACATGTTCAAAAGATACAAAGATTCGAACCCACATAAAATTTCCGATATTTAAGGTGTGGTAGCAACTAAGAGCTATGAGAAGATGAGAATTGGTTTAACGATTTCTTTTTAACTAAACGACCGAATATTTTGGAAAGGAGGGAGTCTATGATAACTTAAGAAACTAAAAGAGGCAATGTTATTTGATATGGATCAAGAGCAATAAAACAGAAATGAAATTGGAAAATGGAATAATCGAACTTGTGTGTGTTTTTTCTCTATGTTGCGCACTTACAGACAGCAATGACGGTATATTGATAACCAGTATATCCAAATGACACATCACTCACTTCAGCCATGGTTCCTAAGCATGCTCCAGCAAGCAAAAGAATTAGGTAGTCTGCCACTTGTATTCTTGTGTCTCGCATTCTCTGCTTCGCAACCCTGTAAATGCAAATCGTATTTCCTTATACAACAAGTAACGCTTATCAAGATTTCTTTCCCCAAGAATAACTTACATCCATCTAGATTTTTCATGCTTACTTCTAAAAGAAGCAATCTATTCATATACAATGTCAGAAAATTCAAAGAACCGTCCACCTTTGAACGTGTTCTATGTTAGGAGTTAAGTGAATCAAGTGGAATTGTTGAAAGGAGAAGCTGGACAGTTAGTGATCTGGAGAGGTAAAAGTTAGTTTGGGAAATGGCGCCAAAGTTAGTTAAGATGATTTATAGATATATGAATTAATTCGGAACTAAACGTTGGTATCATAGAGCCAAGATCCTGTTATGATCCTTGATTCATTTTGACCATGTTCATGGGAGGGCATGAGATTAAAAGACATCAAGGATTCAGATCCACTTCTCACTGTTAACTCAACTTCTCACACAATCCTTTGCCCATGCTTTAATTGCCAATTTTCAGACCATCTAACATGACTTGAGTCGTAAATTGTTTTCTGATGTACTTGGTAACATTCAATATAAAGAGAAAAACTCGCACATAATATTTTTTTTTTTTTTTTGGATAAGGTTCACTTGGTTTGCCCAGACTACATCCTTGGTAATTTTTACCGAGAGCTAAAGCATGCTCCCCTGGGATTAATACTCAGTGGCCCTGGTTGCTCACCCCCGGATTCGAACCTGGGTGGTTTTTCCCCAACACCAAGCCTTAACCAGTAGGCTGCCCCATTGGGTTAACTCCCACATAATATTATATTGTAAAGAAAAGAGAAAAGAAAAAGAGAATAGAATATTACCTTCCAAGGAAATATTTGTACTGCTTAAAAACTCCAGGAGTTACTCGGCCAGATAAATCCGGAGTTGTGAAGTAATTGTACCGGTCTACTTCTCGCTGTGGCTCGGCCTTCATGTTGGCTACACCAGTAGGTGCAGATGATGCTCCACTTTGATCACAAAGGTGCAACATATCAGGGGGTACTCTGTACCCGTTATGAAGCATCCATCGTACCGGAAGCTGCTGAGCTGTCACATCCCCACCCGGTTTTATTATGC
Organism: Centaurea solstitialis; assembly: GCA_030169165.1. Taxonomy (NCBI): domain Eukaryota; kingdom Viridiplantae; phylum Streptophyta; class Magnoliopsida; order Asterales; family Asteraceae; genus Centaurea; species Centaurea solstitialis. The sequence continues at coordinate 3,470,668 of CM058042.1, read as the reverse complement.
CCTCAAGAATATCAATCAAGTGGTCTGGAGTATTTACACGGTCGGGTATCGTGATTCCTAGACCTTCAAAGTATTCCTCCACCTTCTCTATAGGTCCATGATACACGGTAAGACCACCTTTTGCGAGAAGTATCAAGTCGTCAAACATATGATACAAGGAGTAGCTGGAGAAGAAAAAAACACACTTACAATAAGCACACTTGTCATAGCATACACTATCACAATGTGAAGGTTTGAATTAATAGAAAGATGGATTAGTTATATTATATACCTTGGCTGGTGAACAACCATGCTGATGTTAACCCCTGCAAGAGCTTCACGTCGAAGAGCTCTAAGAAGCAAACTCGAAGACGCACTGTCCAAACCAGACGTGGGCTCGTCCAAGATTAAAAGTGAAGGTTCCATCACCATCTCGAGCCCAACATTCACCCTTTTCTTCTGGCCTCCAGAAATTCCACGCTTTTCAACCGTCCCAACCTTGGAATCTCTCACTCCCTGCAGGCCCAACGCCTCTATAACTCTTTCGGTTATAAGAACTTTATCTGCTTTTGAAATACCGGCAGATAGTCTTCAGATTGCAGGATTTTAGCAACGATAGAAAGACAAATAAGTCAATATATATTTATAAAAACACCTTAAGAGAAAGGTTCAAATGAGAACTGCTAAAAAAAATACAAAGTAGAGAAGTGATCTCAACCGTTGATACGGTTGAGATCATAGTTGACTAGTCAAAGATTGCGGCTTTGACCAGTCAAAAGCCGCAATCTTTGACTAGTCAAAGTTCGGCTGGACGTGATTCAACACCTTAATTAGTACAGCTTCTTGTATTACTTGTAAAGTGGCGTACCTGCATCGTGCACTGAACCGGAGGTTCTCTTCTACGGTCAAATCTCCATGAACTATATCATCTTGTGGTACGAAACCGACGATTTTTTTGTACGAGTGAATGGATTCGTTCTTTCCGTTGATTAGAATCATCCCGGACATAGTGCATCCCGATAACTTTCCGGTCAAAGCAGAGAGAAAAGTGGTCTTTCCTGCCCCTGAAGGACCCATTACAGCGGATATTCTACCTGGCAAGATTTTCCCGCTAACCGATCTCATTATCGTTCGGTTTTTCCCTTTGAGAGTCAGCGTTAGCTCCTTAAATGCAATCTCGATCCTAGGCCTTCTCCTCAAAACATCTCCGTCACCATACATCATTGAAGAGCTCATGTTCATCTCCTCCATTGCTTTCTCTCTCTCGATTTGACCATACGCGTACTTAAATATCTGGCTCCTGGTATGGAGTTCTTTCGAAGTTTTACGCTTGTGCTTCGTACTGTTATCCTTGTTTCCCAAATTGGAACCGTTACCGCTCTCCGGATTATTATCATCGTGCAACATTTTAGAGGCAGTTTCTGACCTTTTGGACGGAGCTGAGGGGCCCAGAGGTGGAAGAGAGCTCTTTGTTTTCGTTCTGGAAAACTTTCGCGAAAGCGTATCTTGCAACCCCTGCAATCCAGACGGTTTCCAGCCGGCTAAATCTTTTGCAGCCTTCGACTTTTGGCGTGCTTGTACCGTCTCTCGTGCGTACTTAGCTGCTGCTTCCCTGGACTTTGCCTGTTTTGCGTACCGAGTTGAGATCACTTGGTCTGAGCAATTATAGAGGACGATCAGTATCAAAGTCAACAAAGCCTACAAAAGACAATTGCATAGCATCAAATTTACTGCTGTTAGATTCAACTAGAAAAACTTGGAGACTATGTATGTAACCTTCTTTCATGAATGATCAACTACTCACAATGAGCAAGATTCCATAAACCTTCATACTTGGAATTTCTGTTCCCTTATCACACTTGGTTCCAAAGAAACACCCTACATACATTTCAATACAAAAATGCTAAATCTTAGTAACTCCATTGTATTCGTATTATCATATATCATACAAAGTTATAACTCGACCGACCCTAAAGACCAAAAGAACTTACGGTATTTAACCCGAGAGCCCATCCTGCAATAGCATCTGCAATCAAACCAGAAGAATGGATGAGTTAATGCATGTCAAAAGGAACAACTAAACAACACAGTTGTGGAAATGAAATTAAAGTACCCTTTCGGGCACTGAATTTTCTCGATTGTTGTTGGACAATAGTATCCAGCTTCACAGAATATCTCTTTACCCAACTGTACAGGAACCCACATATCGGCTGCACCGCAACTATGATTCAGTTTACCTGCAGGTTGTTGGTAGTGGTATCTGCAAAAAAAATTCTAAGAATATAGGTCTTAATAATGTATATAAGTCAGAAAAGAGTGTGAAAAGATTAAATCGGATGAAACAAGGATAATCACTTACGGAACACAGATACCGGTTGATGGATTGAGCTTTGCAGCAGGGCAGTGTGCACCCAAGGGGCATGCTTCAGTGGCAAGTTAACAGAAAATATAGTAAGTAGTTGGGAATCAAATATCAAAATTATGATCCTAATGATTCCTGGATTGCAAGCGAGTTTTCCGACTCGGCCATTTACCATACAATTTGTAATGCAATTTCTTTAGATTCGACTCCTTGGCAATGGCAAGTCAGTCACATAGGTTTTGCTGTGCAACAAGTGCATTTTTTTACTATTTCAATGTGATGGATGCATATTGCGTAATGAAACTTACTGAAATAGGCTCTATGAATGCATAAACATAACCATAAGCATAACACGTATAACTGGGCAATGCATCGTGACCATTACTCATGTGTAAACACAAAGAGCATCATAACTGACACTGGTACCAGGCCTCATAACTTCCCCTGGAGTAACAAATACCACCACAGTACTATCATAACATTACATGCCAGTTCACAAACAACATACACCACTGATCACATAGCATATCAATATTGAACGCAGGTTAATGTACTCACCTGACAACGACGTCCCTTTTACTATTTCTATGTGATGGATGCATATTGCGTAATGAAACTTACAGAAAAAATAGAGGCTCTAAAAGCAGAAAAACTGTGGCATTGCACAGATACAGGAAAAACAATGTGATGTAACACAGGCTCTATGAAGAGTTTGCTAACTATACTTACGTATCATGCAAGTGAGACCTTGAGGACAGAAAAACCCCTCGCAACATGGTTTGCTATTAGTTGTCCGGAAAGGCATTTTTGCTGGATCCGTCTCATTAAATTCATATCGTTGGCCTGGATTTGCGGCACTTGCCCATCCTGCCTCACATCCAGCAGTCCATGAGGACAGATTACAGTTTTTGGTGGGTTCTAAGAAATGTGATTCAGACATGCTTTTCTTGGTGTTGCCGGCTTTTCTCAGGAAACTGGTAAAATATACTCTAAGTTCTGACACGGTACACAATCGAATCGGGAGATCTGAAAATTTAAGTACACAAGGACGATAATTAGGAAAAAGAAATTATCAAGTCAAAAACATACAAGGAAAGTACACAAAGGCAGATGCTTTTATTTTTGTAGTGATTGCATTCACTCAATTCATGTTCAGTTTAATAAGACAATATAACTTCAGGTTAATGCCATTGGCCACATATTCATAGGTTTATGCCTTGCCACCTCAAGGCACCATATATTATCAGAAAGGAAAACTTTGTAGTTCGTAAATTCAAATTAGGTAAAATTTCGAAAGCTAGTTATAATTTGACTACAATGCTTCTCTTGAAAGCCTGAAACACTAGATAACAGTTTCTGTAATCAAGGTTCATCTATGAGCTATGACTTGATATCTCTTGTTTGCTAGCTTACGAAAGATCCCCATCATCAGGAAAGGTATGCAGTGCAGGTTTTGTGTGCAGCTGCTGCATAAGTTGATATATTAAAAGAACCTGAAAAACAACTGAAATAGGAGAGGTATGCATGTATGTGTGCAGTGCAGCTACTGCATAAGTAAGTTGATTGAAATAAAGAACCCGAAAAACAACTGAAATAGGAGAGGTAATCCTACTTTTGAGTGGGATATACCAGGCTCAGTTTGGACAAAATTGCCCCCTCATCCTAATAAATGCCACCACCACCTACGGCCACCAACCACCACCACCACCACCGGCCAGAAATTAAAAAAAAAACTTAAAGGGTATTTTGGTCATTTACCAAAATTTCATGCCAATTCCAAATCTAATTTAGTGAACCAAACAAACACGTTCCAACTTCTTTTAACATATTTCATTCCAATTCCTTCAAAGTCAAATCCCTTTGACGGATTCCATTCCATCCAAAAACATTATGCGAACCAAACGCCACTAACAGTCTAAACCATTTTCTATCGAACAATGTATTTACAAAGAAAAAAAACAAGAGGGATAGATACATCACCGTGTAACTTCTCTTGGCAGTTCTGGAAGAACTCTTCCCTGCCTTTGAAGTCAAAAGCTCCAGCAAAATCCTTTTTCCTATAACAATTATTAATACAGAAATAGGTTAGCAAAATCCAAGAGTAATTAAACAAACAGATATATACCAGTGGTGCACTGTCTACTACTAACTAACTAACTAACTAACTAACTAACTACTCACACATTTTCAGTGCAAAATCCTATCTCTCTTTGGATTGCCGGCTCGTATTTCTCAACCGTCCTGTTAAACCTTCCGAGAAATATGTTCGAAAACAATGGCGACAATCGCGGCTTTGCATTCCGCGAACCAGCAGCATCTTGAGACGAAACATGGTGCGGCAAATGGCACACGGAAACAGCAACTACAACGAGGATCAAATATCCAACCGATCCACTCATCATCTTGTTATTATACACATTGCGATAAAATCATGATTGTTTGATGGAGAAGAAACCGAAATGATTTCGAAATCAACAATCGAAGAATTATTGAGGAAATGTAGTTGAAAAGGAAGGAAAATGAGAGAAAAGAAAGCGAATTAGGTCAAGGGAGGTGTTTTGGCGATTGTGTTGGATGAAGGAGGGATTGGAGGTTGGGTGGAGAAGCATGGTTTTTGGGGTGAAGAAATGGCGGAGAGAAAATTATGGATGAGAATTTTTCAGCTATTTATACGTGTGGGGTGGGTGGAACAAGGACTTTAAAGGGGATTTAAATGTCTTATTTGATAGTTTTTATTATATAACTTAAATTTAAATGATTTCTTATCTTTGATTGATTAAGTAATAGTAGTAAAATGTATGTTTATTTGTATAATATTATATAGGATATGGAGATTTGCCGTCATAAGTCACGCCTTGAAAAACGTCATATTCTCGTCGTCGCTTCCAAGGCTTGAGGCTTGGTCTTGCCGCTATGCCACGTTTCACGTTATTTGGAACCTTGCTAATTAGTAATTTTTTTTAAAGGCATGTTGGTGCAACGGAGTATCATCGTGCCACCATGGCACCAAGTCACGATGACCCGAATTCGAAACCTCTCTAATGAGAATAACCACTAAACCACCCCCAGCCTAGCCATTTAGTTTTCATTTAAAACACTAATTAGTAATTACATTATCAATTTAGGTGTTGTTTGGTAAAGTAGCTTATAAACTAGCTTATTTTTTAATATATGTTTGGAGAGACAAAAATTAACTTATAAACTAGTTTTTTAAAAAGCTATTTTTAAAGGTTTTTATATATATATATTTTTTTAATTAACCCTTTATAATATTAATTATTATATCATAATATGTCATTTTTGATCAATTTATGTATTCATAAACTAGTTTTTATCAAACATAATTTATTCAGCAGTTAGCTTATCAACTACTAGTTAGCTTATCGGTTACAAATAATTAACTTATCAACTATCAGCTAACTTATAAGCTAGTTTGCTAAAACATAACCTTAAGGTCTTTATCACCATTTGTATTAGTAATTTGTAGTATGATTAACTTCATTGTAGGTTTTAATATTTTTTTATCAAATATGGGAGAACCTATCTACTATTCTTGGGATGTGACGTAAAACTTGCATCCATGCATTGACAATGCTTCAAATTTTGTGATGGATGTGCTTTATTTGCATATTATTTTTGTGTTTTTTCTTCCCTTTTAATTGTGTTTCTTTTTATTTGTTCTTGTTTCTTTTTTGAATTATATCATTTTCATTTGGATATGTTAAGAATACTTTTATGGTTATACGCATCAATTTTTGTTTGAAAAACTGTCATTGTTGAGAATGTGGTCATGACCATTGACCAATGTAGGAAGATGTGAGGCAAATTTGGATGCTGTTTTTTAAGGCCCATTTTTCAGATTGCATTAAGCTTCTCAAATAATAAAAAAATTATGATGCTCTCGTATAACTGGAAGAATATCGATTTCTTTGTCCATGGGATTGCTTAACGTTAAGGGGGGCGAGCCTTATATCTTTTTTAGGATGCAGGTGAGCTTTATCTCTTCACCTCTTTTTCTCACGTTATAAATCGAAGCTTCAGCTTGATTCTACCGGTGAAAACATATTAATATAAGAATATTTTGTATATTGTCTTGCCATTGTGGAGACAAATTTTAATTCCATATTAATAAGAATATTTCTTAAGTATTCATCTATGTCTACTATGTTCTTTAAAGTATAAGCCGAACTTAAGACAAGTAGACAACACTTGGATGTTGTCAAGCTTGCTAATTTTTAAGTTTGGTTACTTAACTAGGACTTAAATTCAATGCGGATAAGACGACCATTTTGAATTGTTATATATTAGATTCTAGACCTAGAGATAGGCGGGTTTGAAATACGACTTAGTAAATGCACAACGATTTGATAACGTATTTGATAATCACGTAGATATACAAATTTTGTATATTTTTGCTAAGGCTCAAACATTAATTTCGATTTACACTACAAAGAGATTTAGCTGTCGTTTGTTTTTCAAGAGGTTTGAAGTCTAGATTCACTTCAAAAAAGATAAGAGGTAGATGGTGCACCTCTTAAAATTTCAGAGAACGGTAGAAGGTTTTCAAGCATTTTCTTAAAAATAAAACAAACAAACCTTTTAATTTTCAAACTTAATAGATTTTAAGAGGTAACTTTTAATAAACAAACCCCTTAATGTAAATCTCCATACTAATAGAATTTTGGTTCATTATATCGCTTAGCTAAATTGGCAAGATTGAGAATCGACAAAATAGGAATTTTCATACATATTTTCATACCATGAGTTTATGACTATAACGATAGTCTTAAGGAAAGTTTACACCATACCCATTTTTAATTACTTGTTTATATTTCATTGTTAGAAGCATCAAACTTGCTCTAAGTATTTTCTTCTTCTTTAAATAGAATCAGTGAATTCTCAACTTAGTACTCGAAATTTTGAACTTCAATCCTTGTAGATACAATATCGGTAATTTTTACCACTTTATTACTTATAGATACATCTTGAAAAACGATATAATCTCAACATAACTTATAAGGCTTAACCTCGCCTCAATGTCACTTAAAGTACAAATGTGATTATCTTGCTTTTTTGTTGTGCCCTTTTATTTGCATTTTATACATTCTGCATTAAAGTAGATAAACTATAATTGCACTGTCCATTGCATATATATTTAATGTCAGAGGACTGAGATTCCACAGAATGGTGTTTTGAGCCCCCCAATTAGATAAACAAACCAACCCCTTGTTTTTTCTTAACAAAACGAATATATCTTTTTAAATAAAGCTGTTTTATAACCCAAATAAGAAAAATCTTTTATCTTTATAATACATCACACTATATATATTCACTGTATGGAAACTTCTATTTTGCTTACTAGTTTTTTCTAAAGGAAAATTAAAATATTTAATTAATAAATAAACAAAAAGAATGTGCATTGAAAATATAAAATAATTGGAAAAAGGAGGTAGGGAAATAATATGATAAGCCAGGTACCCTTTGTTGGAGGGAATGAATCCTCTTTTGATATGTGGTATCTTTATCACCATAAACAATCCAATTCTTTTATTTTAATACTTTCTTTTATGCATTTATAACCAATCACATACCCACACCACAATATCTTACAAATAAATAAAAGTTAGACTCAATTATGAATTTGGTTCATGTGGTTTGGTGATTTTTACGGATTTTGTCCCTAGGTTTCATTAATTACGGATTTAGTCCTACTGGAATAACTTTAATAGTTGGATTTGGTTCCAATGGTATGTGATTTTTGTTGTATTGTTTCCTGTGGTATGCATTTTCTGTTGGATTTGGTCCCAATTATAGAGAAAAGTCCAAAAAAATTCAACGAACTATTTCATTTTGAATGGTTAAGTCCTTAAACAATTTTTTTGAACAAAAAAACCATTAAACTTTCTCACTTTAAATGATTAAGTCACTAAACTATTTTTTTGAATGAAAAAACCATTACACTTTTTCATTTTGAATGATTAAATCCCTAAACATTTTTTCCAACAAATAAATCATTGAATTTTTTAAAATTTGCTACTTATATTTTTTTTAACTTAAACTAACATAGTTATATCTTACCTTTAAAATCTTCATAGTTAGTTACATTTAATTTTTTTTATTTTTATTAAAAGGGGGTAAGTAACCAATTTTTGAAAGTTTAATGGTTTATTTATCGAAAAGAAATTATTCGAGGACTTAATTATTCAAAAGAAAAAAGTTTAATGGTTTTTTCATTCAAAAAAATAGTTTAGTGACTTAATCATTCATAAAGAAAAAGTTTAATGGCTTTTTTATTCAAAAAAAATTGTTTAAGGACTTAACCATTCAAAATGAAATAGTTTGTTGGGTTTTTTTAGACTTTTCCCCCCAATTGTATGCACAATTTATTGAATGACTGTTAGGCCGAAGGACCAAATTCAAAAGAAATACATACCACAGAGACTAAATCCGTAATTAGTGAAGCCTAAGAATGAAATCCATAAAATCTACCAAACCATAGAGACCAAATCTGTAATTACTCTAAAAAATTTAACATTACCAATCATTATGACTTATTACCATATGTTTATATATCAAAGTTGAATTAAAATATGTTGGTAAAAAATGAGATAGAAAAGGAGGTGAGCATTTTGGTGATATGATCCACCTTCCTTGGAATCACACAATAGATATGATTTGTGTTGTCTCTCATCATTTTCAAACTCCAACCACACAATCTTTTGCTCTCACTTCCTTCACTTCCATCTCTTAATCAAATATGTTTATTTACCTTCTAACCAATGTATAAAAATCTATTAGTGTCATTCTTAAATCTGCCAGAAAGTCATTTAACAAAGATACGTAGAACAATCTCGAGTGTCTATGAACCCCAAATCCCACTTTCTTTTGTACGAGCGTATGCCACAAAGGGTGTGTTATTTTCCGTTACCTTCTCAAAAGTTCTTTTAATCATGCAAAGTACATGTCCGTACGGTACGATACGATATCGAAACAAATTTGGTTATAAAACAAAAAACAAATACCAAAAAAACCCCATTCATAGCAATTTCAAATCTCAAATCACTCCATCCCACTAGGACAAATCTTCTTAAACTCCCCATACCTCTCCATCTCTCTCTCACATAGATATATACATATATGAATGTGTATATATACATGTGTGTGTGTGTGGGAAAGATATAACCTCTTTAATCTCTACTCACTATATATATAAATCTTTCCTACTTGTCTAACATCAACCCACCCACCACCACCCAACACACACACAAGCCAAAAGAAGTACATATATATAGACACACACACACACTCGTATATATATGAAGAAGATGCAAGTGAAGCTTCTAAAAGCATGGCTTAATAAAAGGAGACAGATGAATGGAGTTGTACCTTGGACATCATCATCAATTCCGAGGGATGTCCCAAAGGGTCATTTGGTAGTCTACGTAGGTGAGAACCACAGGAGGTTCGTCATCAACGTCAAATTACTAAAACACCCTTTGTTCAGCGCGTTGCTGGATCAAGCTCGAGAAGAATACGACTTCACTGCTGATTCCAGACTCTACATCCCCTGTGATGAGGACGCATTCCTCAGTGTTCTTCACTGTGCTGCCCTGCCACAGGATCGAAGAATCACTTTCTGCCTTCGAATTTGACTCCATTCCCGTTCGGTCAAACAAGATTTTTCCTACAAGATTTCAAAATTAATGTAAAGAATGCAACTTTTTTAGTGTAAGATAAAAGAACCCATTTTTTTTAAAAGAATTCTTGAATCTTGATTGAAGATTGTTAGCAAGCATGAGTCACTGTTTCCACAAGATCTTTGGTAGTTGCACATCTATTAACATAGATAACATATATTTATGCAAACTTTAAAATGAGAAGTAAGCCATATAGATTGCTGAACCATTAAGTCATTTATAATTTCCACTTTCATCAAGAATGATCTTTCTTCACCCACCTACAATAACTAGCATGCAAATATCTGGAAATGAAGATTAGACTTTTTTTGGAAGAGGTATCCAGACACATTGGGAAGATTAAGACTTCTGACTCATGTTACCGAAATTGCACAAATTTCATAAGGAAGTCTACTTTCAAACAATATGGATCATGGCAAGTTACAAAACTTTGTTGACTTGCATCGGCACAAGTCGGCAATGTTTCTTGAATGGCATTTTCTTGTATGTTGCATTAAAGATGTAACTTACAACCACAAGGCTTGTGGCGTACTGGTTAAGGCTTGTGGCGTATGGTTAAGGCTTGTGGGGATGTGGCTCAATAACCCATTACCTTGGGTTCGACTCCAGGCGTTAACGACTTGTGGCCACTGAGGAATAATCTTAGGGCTACACACTTGGGCATTGTTTGGTAGAAATAAGCTAGCTTATAAGTCAGGTACTGTTTGGAGGAACCATAAGCTAGCTTTTTGAAAAGCTATTTGAGTAGTCTTTTGGTGACTTATTGTAATTATGAGACTCTTAATTTTTTATTCCAAATATACCCATCTACTTTTCACATTACTAATTTTTAAACATGTCCTTTTTTTGTCATTTTACAGTCATAAGCTACCTTATCATCTAGTTTTTGCCAAACGCATCTTGTTCATCAGCTACCTTATCAATCATAAGCTAGCTTATCAACTAGTTTGCCAAACATAGCCTTAGCAGTGAATGGTTGTTGGGGATTAGTCTAGACAAAATGCCTAGGATACCTTTCAAAAAAAATGCAACTTACCTTTTTGGCAACATTTCAACCTTCCCATCTATTGTTATCATTGTCAATATTGTCAATTTCTATTTTTGTCAAAGGTCGGTTCATAGTTATATCAAGGCACATGTATGCAAGTCCTCTTGATTCCTTTTAGGTGAATCATAATACTTTTTGTACAATTCACTTTCTTATCGGTTCCTCTTAAAAAATACTAGCATTCTCAATGAGAAGTACAAAGTACAAACTTTATGGGAGAAGCTATATGTAATGTTAAAGGATAAAATTGAAGTTACCAGATACTGTATGAGACTACAAATGAAAAACTGAATACCACAATAAATACGCAAAAGAAAACATAATAATAACCATATACTCACATGAATCTTGATAGTTATCAAAGGTGCCCGCCTCGTGATGTAGGATGGTTCAGCAGTGAACAATACCACGTAACATTGAGCCAAGACGAGTTCCCACATTGAGCCTGTAAATCCTTTTTATTGAACCAACATAACTACATAAACGAAAGGTAAATAACATGAGAAAAAACTCTAATTGCTAAATTTCCAACGCCTTTTTGCTCTCAACAAGTAGTTAGCTTGTTCTCTGCTTCTTTTCAGCCAACAAGAGCTCCCACATCCCCTTTCATCCATCTGTCATCTTCAATCTGTTAATGTTTCATGTCATCTATATTCATCTAATGTTCACAAGAGTCTCTTCTTTGACCTCCTTTTTTACTAACTAAGTTACAATAACTAAACTGTAAAACTAAAAGCGCAATATCAACCATCAAAAGCCCACTAATTCAATCAAACTTTGGTCAGACAATGATTGTTACATTATCGTTGTTAAGGTAGCATGATCAAATTGTTCAAATTTTGTTAAAGTCTAAAACTACAACAACCAAATATAGGTTTGCAGTCAAATTTACCAACATAAATACGAAGAAAATGGAAGGGCATGTATAATAACATTGTGAAACACACTGTAATTCCTAACAATCAAACTGCAAAAATACCGATTCAGTCTGGAAAAATGTACACATATTATACAAAGCATCGATTTTTTTCATATCATCTAACAAACGGTAATGGTAAGTCACATTTTCTGAAACAACATTTAACAAGTAAAACACCAAAAGATTACCGCTTTTCATTTTTTAAGCACTCACAAGTCGTGGGTTCACGAGCAAACTATGCAAGAATTCACATTACCAACTATCATCATCTAACATCTTCAAGCAAGACTTCAAGCTCTCTTCGACCAAAAGTCTGTCCACTAGCATTAGCATCCATGGACTTCACAGAGAAGTAATACATCAACCAAGCCGCCATAAAGTAAACCTCCATAAACGACTGGAAAGCAGATGCAAAAAACCTACCCAACGACTGCAACAACACCCATCTCGCAAACGACCCACAAACGATACCTTCCAAACACTTTAGATTGATGGCGGGATGCACCATCAACGACAACAAACGACACCCTTCTTTCACAACCTCCCGCCCGTTCTTTCTCGAATCCACCATAGCCACCCAAGCATCCACGGCAAACACAAACGACATAAACATGTCCAACAAGAACCAAGAAAAAGAAAACCGTAAATCTCCTTCTCGAACCCTTTCACCCAAGGAGTCACGATCGAAAACGGCATAAACTTCAACCTAACGAAAATCTTAAAGATCGAAAACTGATCCTCGATCTCCCCAAAAACCACACACCCAAAAGCTGAGTCAATGCATCCCTAACCACCCATCTCATCACAATGAAACCAGACAATCTTTTAATCCCCAAACAAGCACCATTCCACAAAGTCATCAAGAAGACTTGTTACCCTTCAAGAAATCATTGACCACCACCACAAACACAACCCCATGAACCCAAGCATGAGTGGCAACAAATGCAAGAACCACAAATCCATAAGAGGAAGACAAAGCACCAACAAGAAACAACAATGCAGTCAAATCATGGTGTTCAAGGTCAAAGTCAAACCTCTTCAACAACAACTGCAAAAAGGTCTTACCTTCACCATCCATACCAATACCACCACCACCATCATCATCAATCAAAACCCTAGAAGACTGATTCCCATCATCAATTACTTCAATTTCTTCCTCCTTTACAACCTCAATTGACCTAAAACTCATCTTGACACTCGACCGTACAGTTTCAGAAGCCCTAATTCCATTATCGGATACGAAACTCGAAAACCCCAATTGGGGATCGAAAGAATCGAGTATGAAGGACGTGGCATTCAATTGGGGGTTTGTCGATAACGTTCCGAAGAATCGGTGGTCGAGCTCTTCGTCTCCTGAGAAGAAATCGTCGTCTAGGGTTCCGACCCGGGTGAGCTGGAGGAAGGGACGGCGGCGGCGGCGGGTGGCGGCGGCGGCGGCGGTGGAGGATGGATGATTATGATGATTTGGGGGGATTTGGATACGGGAAAGGAGGGATTTGATCGATGGGTCGTTGTCGATGAAGGAAGTGAGGGAATGGGTGGCGTTTTCGACGTTGTTTCGAAGGGAAAGGAGGAGGAAAGAGAGGAGGAGGAAGAGGAGGAGGTGGTGGCGGGTGGAGAAGATGGTGGCGGTGGTTTGTTTCAGGATTTGGGTGGTGGTTCGGAGGTCGATTAGGCGGCGGCGGTGGTGGTGGTGGTTCATGGCGGCGATGGGTGGATTTGGGTGGGTGGATGGATGGATCTTGATTTTGGTTTGGTGGTAGACAGAGATGAAAGAATGATTTTTTGGGTCAAATACTCAAATTGCTTTATGGGTTTGGTTGATTAATTGATTAATATAAAAACCCATTTGGTGATTTGGAATTGGAAGTAGTTTTTGTGATGAAATTATATTCTTTCTCTTATTAAAGATGATTTGAGCTTCTTTCTCTCCAATGGCGGCTTGTGTATTTCTTGATGGATGGATGGATGGATATTCAGAAATGTAACATTTATTAGCAGAGTGAATTTTCTGGTTGATGGTTTATGAATTTAGGGGTTGTTTGGGATTGGATGTATTTTTTGGATATCTGTTTATCACGGGTTGAAAATATAGATATGCGGTTTTAAAGGGGGTGTTTAGGAGTGTTTATTTGAAACTTGAAAGTGCTTATGACTTGTCTCCTTTTTTAGAGAAGTTATATGTTGTTTTTTAGGTGCTTGAAGTAGTTTATGTTCTTTCTAGAAAAGGTTAATAAGAAGTTTTTTGGAAGACAAATTTTTTTGGCTTTTTAGAGAAGTAAATAAAGAGATAAGCACTTTTGATGATAAGCCCTTCCAAACATCTTCTAAGTGTTTGGATAAAAGTGTTTATCACGGGTTGAAAAGATAGATTAATAGTTTTAAAGAAGTAAAAAGGAATTTACTTATTTAAAAACGCAATTTGGACGCTTTTTGAAAATAAACAAATAAACACTCCTAAACACTTCCTTTGTATTGCTCTTTTGTTTATTTATTTTGTTTCTTTTCAATTTTTCCCATTTTATGTTTATTGTTTATTAGCATAAATCAAAAAAGACAAATTAAAGTTAATTACGAAATATCTTGAACGTATGCACGTAACTTTGAAAACCCAAATGTTAAGTTATAACATCTTCGATAAAATATGGAAAGAGTTATAATGATAAGATGTATGCTTGTATGTAGATACCGGTATATGTATAATATGTATTTGCATGAAATGTTTTACAATATTTTTTATGCAATCTATAAACTTCATATTGCTTATCATCTCACCATTATGTATTCGAAATTTTATCACATTAATCACCTAGTTCTGATCGTGACGACCTAGATTGTTAAAATACTATTATCATTTCAGTTTTAGACTTGTGATGTAATAGTCAGTTTAGTTTTAAGCGTCTGGAAGTTGAATGCCATTGTAAATCTTGTGTGCCTGTTAGCATATAGTGAGGGTATTATATCGAACAAGTTTTCTATTTGTTTCGACTTATGGACAATAGGGGAAAGGAGTGTGGCGAAGGTATTGAACAACAATATAAGGAAGCAACCTCTAGCGTGTAGGTCGGTTGGAAGGGGTGGGAAGACTTTGATAACAAGTTGTGGGACCCCCCCCCCCCCCATGCGCTGGCCTTTAATCCCAAAAATGTCCCCTCGCATTGGTGTCTCCAATGGCGGGTTCCATGTGGGGCTGGTTAAAGTTTTTGGTAATCAACTTTTTATCCAAACAATACAAGGAAGCAAATGGAAAGTCAAGGAAAGTATTGCTTGTGAAAAAAATATACGAGATATGAATGGATGCACAGAAGGTTGCGAACTAAAGAAGAGGATAATGAAATATACAAGACAGGAAAATCTAGGGAACACGGATGTGGAGACATATATGAAACATAAGGTTTATTAAGGAAGGAAATAAACATACTTTAGTAAAAGTGGAGCCATGGGGTAGTTACATTTGTATATTATTTATGATAGAGAATTACAGAAGGGGAAGCGCAAGTCTTCCCATAAGTTTGTCGACTAGATGATCAGTGTAGTAGTGTTGCTTTATAGGAACAAAAATGGCATACTATATTATGACAACATGGCATAAAACTATATAGCCATACCATAATAAGATCAAGTTATTAAGGTGAGGGTGCAATACGGAAAAAGTGTGGCAAGTAATCCATTCGTCTTCGTGCAAGGAAGTCAACAATTGAGGCAATCCAACTCCTCTCGTGAATCATATAAAAATATAGATAACATAATAGTGATCTACAAATATATGTATAGGCTTGAAGAATACATATGATAGCATACCTCGAAACGTGATATGGAGGATCCTACTAGAGATAAGAGGGATACTATAGAGGTGTGTTAAGGCATTAAGTGATATGCATATGCTAGTAAAGACTTGTGTTAGGACTACAGATGGGGGAAATCGAGTCAAGATAGGTGATATGCATATGCTAGTAAAGACTTGTGTTAGGACTACATATGGGGGAAATCGAGTCAAGATAGGTCACACCAAGCATTGGCGTTAAATCCACTCTTATTGGCTTTGATTTGGATATGATTTAACACAAAATGTATAAGAGTGTCCTATGTTATATATTGATGAAATTGCTTTGACAATAGGAATAATGGGGATGTTAACTTTAAGTTAGACCAATGAAGGAAAACATTATAAACACAAGGCCTTTGTATTAGCAGCTCCAGGATTGAAATTCCATAATATGTAAGAAGTTGAAATGAGGAGAGGGGAAATTAATCACGGAGAACAAAACTCACTACAAGAATGATAGTTTCATGTACACAGGCTCATGTTTATCATCCATCTTTAATTCATTTCCTAACATCCAAGTATACATGTAAACCACATTTTTATGTCTCTGGATAGAAGTAGAAATACGATATCTGGAACTCGTGATTTCACCTCAACCGACAATACCGTTTGGGCTTTCGAGGACTCTACTTAAAGCCAGTCAGTCATAGGTTCAAGTCCTGTAAGACCACATACGATTTTCAAAAGACTGTTTTTTATACCTTTAGGATTAGTCGTCGAGACTCGTGATGCACACAAGTTTACCCGACGACAACGATCGGTTAATTATTTTGGTAAGTTTGATGATTTGCATTGATTAAAAAAGAAAAACCTAAAAACAAGTTTTTTTAGGGTTTAGAATCCTTTTGGCCCAAACCCTTCTTCTTCAGGAAAACCTTTGCTTACACACACACACACACACACTATCGAAGCATCAAAAATGGCGACTGCAGCGGCCGCCGCTCGATCTGTTTTCCGGTCATCCTCCGCCGTACGCAGCGCGGCGGCGAGAGTATCGTCACAAGCCAAAGCTCCTCCTCGCTCTCCTTTTCGCATCGGTAGCCACAATTCTCCATCTAATATCATTTTCAGGTATAATAAATTCACACACCAGATCTATGAATTTCGTAATTGAAACGCATTCTATTGATTTGAAGTCTAAATTGTGCATAGGATATATGATATCTCATTTGTATATAGAATGTAAAAAGGTTAGGATGCTAATTTGGTTTTCTAGGGCAAAGATTAGTAGGTAGAATGGATTGAGAAACGTTCAAATGAGAAAGTGCTAAACAAATACGAAGTAGAGAAGTGATCTGCACCACTCGGCCGGTCAATAAAGGTGGCTTTGACCGGTTACAGTGGACGCGATTCATGGGAGGGTCGAGATTACCCGGTCAAAGCCGCCTTTATTGACCGGACGAGTGGTGGAGATTACTTCTCTACTTCTCATCTTTATTAGCACTTCTCATTTGAACCTAATACAGAATGGATTACTGTATATAATTAAAGTTTAGTTTTATTGTGAAATTTGATTTTGGATGTGTTTCAGGTGTCCGGTTGAAATGAGTGCTTGTTTGGAATCATTGCAACCTTTCCACAATGTCACTGCTTCTGCGTTGATGACTTCCATGCTTACCCTTTCTCAACGTGGTTATGGTTGGCTCCCTGAAGGTAAAAATTCAATTAATTTGTCATAATCGCCATCCAATTTGTCTACTTTTTTCATGGTGCAATTAGGCTTGAAAGTTCTGAATTTGGTGTTTGTTTACATGGTGATAATGTGATATCGAATTTCAACTGTATCCATTACTTGCAACTCTAGACAATGGTTGCAGCCTTGCAGGCTTAGGCAATTGCATAGGTCTTAGTGTTTGGAATGTGGTATGAAAATCTTGTGTGGCTATATGGTGATTTGAAGATGGTTTTGTGTTTCAATAGTGGCATCTTTATTTTGACAGTATGATTGTAGTCCCGTGAATTTCAAATTAGTTAGCCAAGACCTGAATTTGCAGTCATCTATACGATATTCGAATTTCTCTATTTTTAGTAGAGCCAATGTTGTTATTTTATTTATACACACAAGACAGAACAATGCTTAGCTATTTTTAGAAGAGCCAAGTTTGATGCGGCATTTATATTAGGACAAGACATGACCGAGTGGAAAGAGATAGGACGATATTAGTAAATTACTAAACTACCCATGTCAAGTTAAAAATTCAAAAACCTTGCACAATGGTTTCACCCGCCTACCTCACTCTCGCTCATCCTGTCCAATCATGTCTACATACCAAATGCGCCCTTATAGGTCCTAGGTTTTGTTTATATGTAAATGTAGCCATGGATCACAACTTTTTATGTACAAGTTCTGCAATGTCCAAAAGTCAATGTTGTTTGTCTAAGTTGTACCAAGTTAAGATCTCTATCTTGTTGTGTGCTATTGACATTCCATGGTTAATTCAATTCTCTCATTCAAATAAGAGATCTTCCATGTTACTTTGCTTATAAAACCCAGAAGCAAGAGCCATTTTTATTGAATTTACACTGCACCCACTAAAACTATCATCTATTCTTGATTTTTTTGCTTTTGATCTTTACTAGATGCATCTTGTTAACAATAAAATGTTCTTGCTTTCAACCTCCATGGCTCCGGATTGGTTTCCTAATTACTGGGTTTTTCTTATTGATTAGGTATCTAGCAAAGCGTCATAGGTTCCTCCTTGATCTTCTTTCATTCAGTTTTGAGGTATGTCTTTAGATCACTAGGTGTAGTCAATGAAGCAACATCTTAGACTTGGTTTTACTTGTTGGCCATAATTGATCACTTGTGTGTTTTTTCTTTTACAACTTTTCTTAGATAGATGAGACTGATAGAGAGATGTTTCCATCCTAATTCCACTACTTTACACCATCATTCTATGTATGACTCTTTGTAATATGAGTTGATATTTGGTACATGCTTCATTTGTAGGCATTGACAAGACTAGATGAAGATCGAGAAGCAAAGGTGGAATTGGGTTCTGTCTGTTTTAAAGCATTGTTTGAATAGGATACATATAGGTTTTTACCTTCTTTAAGATCAATAATGAATCACAAACTTGTACGAAATATTTAGAATGCGTGCATGGATAGCATAGTGTTGGAAGTAATCTGTTTTAACATTATTGACCGATTAAGTGACATAGCATTTGTGTGCGAGTTCATGAATGAGATTCTTACTCGTCTTCTTTACTTCAAGTATTAGCCATAATTGCATTGCAATGAACTTATGAGTTGTATCCTTGTTTAATCAGCTTGCAATGACGATGTGTGATGATTAGTCAGGGATGAAAGCAAAAGGTTATGTAGGAATCGATGTTCGATAGGGGCTGTTTGCAGAAGCAGTCTGAGTGATGTTATTAAATTAGTTTACTTTTTTGGTCTGTTCTGATAAACATGCTCTGTGAAGCAAATTGTAACAGGCAGAATGTATTTTCACCACAAAATTGAATAAGTTGCTAGATCTTGTTGACTGTGTGTTCTCTGAAACATGAAGATTTTGGAGTTCATGCTTTGGTGGGGTCTTCAAGATCCTCTTGATGACTTGCTTATGTTTTGTTTAACAGAAATCTATATGTATAAGCAATTGTGCAAGGAAAAGGATACAAAAATACCAATTTTTTAGATCTTATTATTAATTCTTGATTGATTCCTACTTGTTTGTTGTTGCTGCATTTGATATATGTGATGAGACTGGACAGGACAAAACTTGCCGTTTTGTGTTTGATGCAACATGAGATTGAACAAAAACACATTGTTTCATGTCTGATGCTACATAAGACAAAGCTTCATTTTTGCCAAGGTGGGATCCGAATGGGATAAAACTAAAAAATTACTAATCTATCATCAATAATAATCCTAATACGGTATTTGTTTGATGGTCACTTCTATCCATCACACCCAAAATTTTCATCAACCACCCACCACCTCCATTACTATTGGTTACAACCAACACCCTCCATCTTCACGTCCTTGGTAGTTGTCATCGACCACCACCTCTACCACTTGTCGTTACAACCTCCACCGTGTCTCCTTCAATTCATAAGGATCTTCCAAAATGAATAAAATATTTCTTTTTATATAAACCAATTTTTAAGTACCAACAATAATTATCAAATTCCTAATTCAAATTTGGTGGTATAACATATTTATGTATATGAAATTTGTATAATAATATTTACAAACTAAATCATTTAAATATTTACTTGATTATGTAATTGATAGCTATTAGATGATATATAAAACCAGAAAACAACATTTAAGGGCCAACATGTCTAGTGCTAGTCTTGTCCTATCACATCCGAGCTATACTAAATACCAGACAAACGTGGCATTGTCCGGTCGTAGTTGTCCAATCATGTCTATGTACCCAAAGCTACCTTTCTGCCAAGAAGAAAGAGGCTTGAGAAGCAAGGTCATTCAAAGTAATCAAGAAAAGAGTGCAGTTTTATGTGAGTTTGAGACAAACTGTACAATGATTTAAATGGTGACAAACTGTCTTTCAGTGAACCCTGAAACTAGAGGTCAAATACAAGACAAGGAGAAGAGTTACAATTTGAAAACTGGACAGAAAAAGAAGAAATCAAAACAAACAAGATGATGCTGTTTATTTCAAAGCATGCCGCCGATAGCTCGATATCAGCCCTTTCTTCTTTCATCATCCTGCAAGTTTTCTGACCCCATGTATTATTTTTCCCCCAATCAGAAAATGGGCATATTCTTCCATGGCTGAAATTACAAAACTCTTGAAGTGGTCTAATCCCTCCCACAAGCAGGAAAAGTTGAAGTTGGGGTGTCAGACAATTGTCAAAGATGGCCGATGATTGCCTTTGTGAACTCGGAGGTCTTTGAAGAGCCACCAAGATCAGCAGTTCGGTACTTGCCTTCTGCAATTGTTTTCAGCACAGCATCCTGTATCCTATCCGCTTTATCATGAAGCTCCAAGTGCCGAAGCATCGAGACACCACTCAATAACAAAGCAGTTGGGTTTGCCAAGTTCTGCACAAGTCAAACAAATTGAAGAGACAACTTTTCAGAACAAATACAGGAAGAAAACACAAGTTTGAATCCACAATTCAGACACTTCACGAAGCAGCTTTGATTCTAACCTTTCCAGCAATATCAGGAGCTGAACCATGGACAGCCTCAGCAAGAGCAATTCCTCCCTCCCCAATATTTAAGCTGTGGATGAAGGCAAGTGGTATGAGAAGATCTAGTCGACTTGCAAAAGGGACAAAAAAGAGAAATAGCAGTTGCATAAATAGGAACAAGAAAATGCATATACCTTGGTGTCAGGCCCAATCCTCCAATTAACCCAGCACAAAGATCACTTATAATGTCACCGTAAAGGTTAGGCATCACTAAGACATCGAATAGTGCTGGATTCTTTACCAGCTGTATATAGAAAAGAAATACCATGAGTAATCTTCCTGAATATGAAATTGCATTCTAACTGCTGCATGCTATTGAATTTTTCAAAATAATATTGCTTGCTAAGGCATTGTAATGCTAAAACTTGATCATGATTTGGAACACATATGGGCATATAATATACACGCATATATATATATATATATTATATATATAGAGAGAGAGAGAGAGAGAGAGAGAGAGAGAGAGTGGAAAGTTCAAATGTGAACCACTTTTTGGTTGTGAACGTGAGGACAGACGAGAGCACGACACGTGGCGGCTTTGACTGTGGTCCCCCCCTTTAATTCAATGCCCTCCCATAAATCGCGCCTAGTCATCCGCGGTGGACATGACATGGTGCCTAGTCATCCGCCACGTGTCGCGCTCTCGGCTGTCCTCACGTTCACAACCAAAAAGTGGTTCACATCTGAACCTTCCCCTATATATATATATATATATATATATCAAATAGATTATAGACACAGATAAGAGTGTGTACCATCATACAGCAATTGTCAATGACAACTTCCTCATATGTTATCTCAGGGTACTTCTCGGCAACCTCACGACAACACTGGAGATGTAGAAAACAGCAATTAAGTATAGTGAAACATGGTAGGAGCTATCTTAATGTTTAAGATCTGAAGAGAGGAATACCTTCAGAAATAGACCATCAGTTTTCTGCATGATATTAGCTTTGTGTATAGCAGATACTCTCTCTCTACCATGGGCTTTCGCATAGTAAAAAGCATATTCAGCCACCCTCAGACTTGCCTGACGGGTTATGATCTTAAGACTCTCAACAACTCCCCTCACCACCTAGTCAAATGCAAGAAACATCAGATTTTTATTACGTTTATTTGAACGCAACTCTGTGATGATCAGCCAAACTTACTTGATGTTCAAGACCGCTGTACTCTCCTTCTGTGTTTTCTCGGATTGTAATGAGATTTACATCATCATATCGCGTTTTATAACCAGGTAGGCTGTAGCACGGTCTGACATTTGCGAACAGATTCAGCTCTTTCCTCAGGGTAAGATTCAAAGAACGATGACCTTTTCCAATTGGTGTGGCCATCGGACCTTTCAAGCCAACCTTATTTCTTCGTACTGATTCTAGACTTTCCCATGTAACAAAACTCTGGGTTCTAGGATCCACTTCCGTCCCTACAAAATGTTCCTCCCATTCAATTGGAACATCTGCAGCACTGAATATCTGCATAATGAGAAAGGCAAAGTCAACATACAACCTTAAATAGCAACATGCATACAGGTTCCTTTCAAGTATTTTTCAAGTTATGATGGAAACCTGTGTATGATGATACTTAGATTCTAGGAACTCATTTATAGAATTGAGGATATGTTCATACATATGTTGTATGTACATACAAGTCTAAAACCAAATCACAAATTTTTTGACTCATAATTGACACACTAAGATAGAATAAAGACATACTTGAGCTGATACATATTTAATATATTGAAAATTTCAAATAGGGTCTCATATTCCTCTTGAAACTAAATGACAACAAAATTTTCTAATAAGATTTTTGCCACCTCCTATCGTTTGTGAATTGTGATACCCTGTCTTGATGTAATGTAGACAGAGTTCCAATATTCCTCCCAAAAAATGATACTAAAATAATACGTTGGCAATTGAGCTGCTCCATACTTGTGGTTACAGAGTTAAAATTTGTCTGTTCTTATGCCCGTCAGTTCTAGGGCTACTTAACAAGTAATCTTGAAATCCAATTTCTCATTTAGGGGCCGTTTACCAAACGCTTACCCAGGTAAATGCTTACCGGTAAAATTCAACACTACACTTACTTACCCGGTAAGATTTTAGTCCACCAAAATGGTATTGTATGCAATAATTTTCCGTGGTAAGAGTCTTCTCCATCACTTACCGGGTAAGACTCTGATAAGAACCCAATCGGTAAACTCTTAAAAAGACAAAACAATCGACGTTCGAGAGGTCGATCAACTCTCCCACGGTTTACTTTCGAGAGGTAAACTACTCTCCAACGATATCAAAATTTTCCGGTTAAGCACTAAACCGCTCACCGTGGTAAGAGTCTTCTCCATCACTTACCGGGTAAGACTCTGATAAGAACCCAATCGGTAAACTCTTAAAAAGACAAAACAATCGACGTTCGAGAGGTCGATCAACTCTCCCACGGTTTACTTTCGAGAGGTAAACTACTCTCCAACGATATCAAAATACCAATCAGATTAATCCTAATAAAATTACAACCCTAATAGCCTATTTATACTAAAAAGATATCCTAATATAATTGATTCCGATCTTTATCTAAAATAAAACTTATCTAAAATAATACTTACCTAATAAATAAAATACCATAAACTGATATCTAATAATAATTATAATAAAAGTTCTTATTCGGGTCATATCAGACTCTTGGTCCTTGCCTTGGGTCTTAGCGGGGGTAAGATTCTTGAACCCTGCCACGTTCATCCGTTAAGGTAATGTGACTTGGTAAATAGGTAAACTTCCCTTTGCTGTTACTTTGTCATTTGCCGGTGTAATGGAATTAGTATTACTTTACATACTAAAATCTGATCAGCCATTAGTATACTAAAGTACATCAATACCAGAGTCGGATCCTAAAACCGCCTCATCCGGCCAAGGCCAAGGGTTTCCTATCAAGAGGAGTGGTGACAAACAAAAAGAAACCTTAAAACAGTAGGCCTCCACAAATTAAGATATAATTGAGAGAAAAATGAGTAAATGATAAATCATGATAACATTTTCAAACCCCAAAAGCCTACAGAAAAGCACAAAATCCCAAACTAAGCAACAAAAACCAATATCGAAAAGACAACATAACTATGCAACAAAAATGTATCAAAAACACACAACGATCTCGTTCCATTGCAGGATTAGATATATAGAACTGTGTCTATCATGGTCTAACAAGTCATTTTCGATATCCAATTTCTAATTTACTGTCACTTTGACATTTGCTGGTTTAGAACTAGTATTAACACTAATGCATTGTTTGGTAAAAATAAGGTAGCTTATAAGTCAGCTTACAAGCTAGTACATGTTTGGATGGACCATAAGCTAAAGATAAGGAGAGTAGCATCTAGTGACTTATGAGACTTTTTTTTATTCCAAATATACCCTTGCTACATTTTACATTACTAATTTTTTTTAAAGGCAAGTTAACACACACACGCTCCAGCGGTATCGGGCCTCCAATTGAGCAATCCCACTAATCCGCTGCGACCCAGCTCAACCTATGTAGACGGGTGGATCCTCCCATACAGGCCCCGAACCCGGCCCTAAGGACCAGATCCAAAGTTGATATCTCATAAATGTCACCCGTGGGATTCGAACCCTGGTAGTGTGGCTACACACCAGGGATGTTACCTATCCAACTAAGCTACACTCTTTGATTACATTACTAATTTTTAAAGATGTCTCTTTTAAATGTAATTTTACGGTCATAAGCTACCTTATCAACAAGTTTTTGCCAAAATCTTATTCAACACAGCTAGCTTATCAGGCATCAGCTGCCTTATCAGTTATTAGAGCTTCTCAGCTAGTTTGCCAAACATAGCCTAAAATTTGATCAAAATTACTGTTCTAAGTAAATTATACCACAATTGGATCCTAAAAATGGCATCTTCTCATCCTGAAACCCCAAAGTATGCAATAATAAAAACCTAAATCAAAGGCAAAGTAAGCAGAAGTATATGAAAGCATAAAATGATGAGGCTGAAGTTGACCTCTTTGACGAGCTTGCGATCTCTGGACCGATACCGTCGCCGGGGAAGAGAGTTGCACGGATCAGATCGGAAGAGAAGAAGAAGAGAATTGAACAGTAGCTCCGGCTGCGTAAGAATCGTCTGGCGATTTGGAAAGCCGCCATCGTTAACGACTTGCTGAAAGTAAACGCCAAGTGAAATTTGGAAGAAAAGAACGAACGCAAAAAGATCTTATATAATTATTTCGGAAGTATGGCCTGGTTAATTCGACCGGCTGGAGAGACTGGGACAGAGGATTGTCAAGGACGTGCTCATGGAGGTAGAGTGGTGTCGGTTAATGGATCCACGGCTAGTTAGAGTGTCTCCGTCAGAAACACATTTGCCTTCGAATCCCCAATCATGTCGTATTAATGCTTGCTTTTAACCAAACTATAAGTTATAACTTAATCTAGTCTATCCATACCTAAAATTATCTAAAGCATAAGTTTATACTTAACCCAGTCTTATCCACGTTTTTTTTATTAATTTAGTTAATGAGAATAGAAAAAGAGAGAGGGGGAGAAGGGGGTGGGGTGTTCCCGATCACTACCGACGAAGCCGAAGGGTTGCCGAAGAAATCGGCAAACCCCATAACGCGTGGCCTAAGATATTACAATGATTCAAATTCTTATGTTATGGGTCATCTACTTGTGCTGACCGATCAACAATCATGTCAAGTCAAACTATTTTCGAAGTCTAAGATTGACCGAGAAAATGTTGGGTCAAATTTGTTTATTTCATATTTGTCCCTTCTTTTCCCTCCCTTTCTTTTAACATACATCTACAAAGAAAGTTAAAATAAGTCTTCTTGTTTGTTGGTAATACACTTATCAAAAAATATGGTAAACATTGTTACCCGTACAACATTTACCCGGAACAACATTTACCCAGGATAGCACTTACCCGGTTGAGCAAGTAAAACGACGAGCAAAGACAAAGACCTTACATGGTAAGTGAGAATATAATCTTATTTGATACGTATTTATCGAATAAAATGTAGCATATTATGTCATTTTAATAGAATAAAATTTATCTGACAAGCTAAATGTGATTGTTTACCATTATCGATAAATGCTTACCAAGTAAGCTTGGATAACTAAATAGTTGCATAAAACATTATTTTATAGCCTTAAACCTCTCTTTGTAAGTCTCATATATCTTTTTCGGTTATTAATAAATAATTAAAAACTCAATAAAATAGATTGAAAACATATAATCATATTATGATTCATTGAGGAAGCAATAAGAGATGTAAAAATCTATTTGGCCACCAAACCATTTGGCCATGGAGGTTAACTAAAATATAATCAAAAGATGGAAAAAGGCTGAAACCAATATTGAGATATTTTTCTGATTTTAATTAAGTTAGAATTGACAACAAATGAAATCTCCAAATTCATCTTTCCATTTATGAAACAAAAGGTACAATTGAATCAAACATTAAGTTGGTACTTGTTACAAACACATAGTTACACAATGGACAAAAACCCATAACCTCAAATATTGTATACACAAAACAAAACTAAGAAATTGGAAGTGGAACACCATTCCATCCTTCAACACACTCCAACAATGGATCGATGATTTCACCTTTGCACATTGCCGTAAACACCTTATCGAACTCTTCTCCCGGCGAAGTCGCCTTCTCGCCCGTCAAGAACCCGCCTCCGAGCTCCTCCCTTACGAACCGGTACAACGGGTACGACCTACAAGCCTTGATCCGGTTTGGAATCGCCAACGAACCGTTCTCGTATAAGCACCTTACTCCTTCCACTTCCTTCGGCAAAATGGCTTTCAGCTCGACTTCGAAATCGTTAATCTTTTGGAAGATGGAGGTTGCAGGTGTCTTTCTCGGTCTCCCGTTGTTTAGGGCGTGGTCGACGAGGACTTGTCGGAGTTTCTGCATCAATGGGTAGGTGGCGAGGCATGGGTCGTCGATGTAGGCGAAGACGTACTCGCGATCGACCACGCGAAGAAGTCCTTTTCGCAGAATCTTGAAGGGTGGAGCTCGCCTTGACGCCTGTGGTTAGGACCTTCTTGGCGACTTGGCTCACGGTGTTCTTCACGGTGGCTTTCATGTTCTCCTCCAAATGGCGTAAGTCGACCGATTGACATAAAGCTACTAGGTATGTGGATGACATGAGCTTTAAGATATCGACCGCTTCGGCTGTTTTTCTTGCGGAAATCAACCCCAAGGAGTTGACGTCTTGGTTGTGTTGTTCGGCGCTTTGGACGTGGTTGGTCACCGGATTCGCAAGAAATTGGAGCTCGGAACAGTACGAGGCCATGGCGATTTCTCCGCCTTTAAACCCGTAATCCAAACTCGGGTTACGGCCGCCGGAGAGATTCGAAGGCAAGCCGTTGTTGTAGAAGTCGTTTACAAGCTCGGAGAATTGGGCGAACATGAGTTTCCCGATCGCGGCAATGGCCAAACGGGTGTTATCCATGGAGACAACCAATCGGGGTTCCTTGGAAGTTGCCACCGTGTAAGGCTTTGTTTCTTGAAACATCGATCAACGGGTTATCGTTGACGGAGTTGATCTCCCTCTCGATCATTTTGGTGGCGGAGCGAATGACTTCGATTTGTGGGCCGAGCCACTGGGGCGATGTGCGGAGCGCGTAGCGATCCTGTTTGGGCTTCTGCAACGGGTCCATTTCATGGACCTTTTGCGCGGCCTTAACGTAATCGCTTCCATCCAAAATGTATTCCATGATGCCCGCAGCTTCGATTTGGCCCGGGTGATGCTTCAATTTATGAGTCAAATGATCCGTAAACTCCGGCTTCCCCTGCATCACTTCGGCGAATATCCCCGACAAGACTTCCGACAACAATGCGAGCACATTCGCCTCGAACAGGACCATGGACGCCATCCCGGATCCAACGCGGTGCCGTTCACGAGCGCCAGCCCTTCTTTCGGCTGCAACTCGAAGAACCCGTCTTCGACACCACCCTTTCCGCGAAGGCCTTTTCGGCATTGAGGACCTCTCCGGTGGGACCAATGGCCTTGGAGTTGGCGCGGCCGTGAGAAGGCCGGCAATGTACGACAAGGGAACGAGGTCGCCGGAGGCGGTGATCGTGCCACGGAGGGGCGGGAAAAGGGGTGACGTTGTGGTTGAGGAACTTGGTGATGGCTTCCAAGATCTCGAACCGGATGCCGGAGTAACCCTGGAGGAGGGTGTTGATTCTCACCAGCATGGCGGCCCTGGTGGCGGAATGCGGCAGAGTGTGGTTGATTCCGTTCCGTTACCGAATATTCCGGCGTTCAAAAATCTGTCAAAAACCATATGCAGTTTTTCGTAAATAACAACATTTGATGAATTTAATACCTGCTGTTTTCACTTTTATATAACTTCTACTTGCGGTTGAAATAATATGAAACAGAGAGAAATAAACAGGGGGCTTGGTATTTTTTATTAAAAAAATTTATTTGTTTATTCTTCGTTGGTCGTAGAAAACTGTTTTCATTAACGTTTTTAGATAACGGAGTTGATTTTTTATTTTAAGTTTTCTATGAAAACGTGTTTGGTTGAAATGATGGAATTTTCATTTTCTATTTTTAGAAAATTAGAGAACGTGCTCGGACAATTAGGAAATCACTAAATCAGTTTTTTTTTCTTTAATTTACAATGAAATTAGAAAACAAACACTTTCATTTCCTTGAAAAAACTGAATGAACCAAATATGTTTTCTGAAATTTCATTTTAAACAATTCTCAACGCACCCTTAAAGTTTTAACTTTTCGACCGGCAATAAACAGATAAACATAAGTTGTTTAATTACCGGATGAGTTCCTTCTGAAGGGCACCACCTTCTTTGGTTCTCCGGTGAGACGTGGCACCGAACCGGTGGTAACCCCGTAGCTATCGGTCCCTTTCCCCATGCTCTCCATCACCCAATCGCTACTCGCCTTCACCCCGCCCTCGCCGACTCCGACAACTCCACCGTCACACCACCGTCATCCGTCGCGCAATTGCCGCCACCTGCGAAACCGTCAACGTCTCTCCGCCCAACCGCACCACGGGCTTCCGAAACTCCGCCACCATCCGCTTCACCTCGTCCAAATGACTACCCTTCAACGACTCCGCCGCCATCCCCCAGTTCAAAGGATCACAACACTCCACACCATTATTAGTACTTCCCATTATATCAGACAAATAAGTTCGTAAGCTGTCTTCTTGAATCGCTTATCGATCAGCAACCGATTTAAGAGAATGAAAGGCGGTTGCTGAGGATGGAGGAGGGATAGGGGGCGGTTTATATAGATGGAAAAATTGGGTGAGATTTTTAAATTTATATTTATGGTAGGTGGTGAAAATGGAGTTTCTCTATTTGATTTTTTTAGGGGGGGTTGGTAGGAAAGCGTGGTGGCTGAGACTCTCTGTGGGTTGGTTGAAACTTGATCTCAGCCGTTGATTCTCCTCTCATCTATGGTGTGGATTTTCAGACGTAGACTTGTTAAGCAACACCACTCTTCACCAAACCCCCCTCACCTTTCTTATTGGAATTGTCATTTGTATTTTTCTTTAGGCTATCATTATCCAAGGTTATAACTTTCACTGGCACGTTAGCTTTTTCTCAATTAAACCTTCTTTGATTAGTACTCAACCCTCTTAATCATCTCATTTAATTAACCACGTTCCTCATACGCACTACACACACAATACAAGCCGCTATGAGCGATTTGGGAAGCCGTATTGCCTTCAACCCGCTGGCTCTGTAGCGATACTCGCTGAGCCCGGCGGGTTCGAAGCCGCTCAACCCCATATGCCGTTACACATGCCATCCGCTATGGTACCAATTGGTACCAATGGTACCAGCTGCCACTTCAGCTTACCAACACCTTACCAATACCTTACCAATCCATCCACATTCATACCAATTCCATACCAATCTAAATAATTAATTAAAAAATAAAAAAAAAATAAAAAGGAAGAGAGAGAGAAGGAAGAGAGAGATAGAGAGAAAGGAAGAAAACTTTCGCTGCCGATTCCTTCCCTGCCGATGATCCTCTATGGTGTGCCAAGGGTACCGCTCGGTACCGAATGCATACCAAGCCCCATAGAGGATGGCTAGTATTTTATTTATGTTATATATACATTTGTTAAAATATTTGTCTCATTTATTTAAGGTTGTGTTTGGCAACCTAGTTCTTGATTGATAAGTTAACTTGTAAATAAATTATAGTTGTCAAAAAGTAACTTAAAATGATTAAAAAAGATTTTTTTTTGGAAAGGTTCATCTAGGCTTTGCCTAGACTACATCATTGGCAATATAGAACAGAAATTGAAAATTCGGCCGTCTGAGACTAAGCCTGGCCACAAGATACGCACGAGGGGATTTGAACCTGGGGTGAATGGGATACCATCCACATTCCCCAAGGCCTTAACGCTACGCCACAAGCCTTGTGGTTTAAAAAAAAGATATTTTGGGATATAATAATCAATATTAATAAGAGTATAACTAGAAAAAACTATAAAAAACTTTTGAAACGCTACTCCAATTATCATTTTAATAGGCTAGCTTTTAGTCCGATCAAATATGTAGTAGCTTATAAGATGGTTTATTTTTACCAATTATAACCTAACCTAAGTATATGTATACATGGTAATTGACTTAAATCTTATAAATAATGTTTCAATATCTTTAAAACTGTAATGGAATTTTATTAAAAATTGTTTCAATTTTCCAAAATTCCTAAAATAAAGAATCAAATTTCTAATTTTTTAAAATGAAAATGCATTAAATTTTAACAGATTCTTCCATATCTAAAATGTTATATTCAGTTAATGAATTATTATTTATTTATGGAGATTATGTGTTGTTTTATAAATTAAGGAAGGTGATATTTCCACATAATAAATTGATTCATCCAAGGAAGATGAATGGTTCACTAACTTGTACATTAGCTTTAAGGGTGTTGTACATATGTGGAAGAATCAATTTATTAAGTGGAAGTATCAATTCCAATAAATTAAACGACTCTAGTATGAAACTAGGTAAGAAAACTATAACTATTTCATATGAGAAACAAATTAACAATAATAGATTTGGCTATATATAATAAACAGAAACGGTAACAAATTAAAAGTTAGGGTAACAAAGAAATGTTATTGTTAGATATGAGAAAATAATTAGTTTGATTTCACAAAACAGTTGAAAAAATGGAAGTATTAACTTCTAAAATAAATCCGGCTAGTTTTGTGTTGTATGAGATATTGATCGAAGATAATCATTCCTTAAAATATGAATCGTAAAATGACAAGGATACTCTTGTTTGTATACTTTGTAACTTTCAGACGGTTTGCATTTGACGGGGCATGGTGTTTCTATGTATACACGCTTTTTTAAAAGTCTCCTCACCCTACCAAGTACCAAAATATGACCAGGTTCCTCAAAGTTTTACTTTTGCTATGGATATGGTTTTTTGCTGTAACTCTATTAAATTAGCTTCGTAAGCTAGCGATATTTTAGGAATTTTGTTCACTTCGTAATATTTTTCATCGTACAACTTCGGGTGTATGATGACAGTGACGGATCCAGAAATTCAGAATACTGAGGGCCTAGGGTATAACAAAACTTCGTGACTGAATAACTCGCCCTAACCAAAAGGGTTTCAAGTTATTCGATGTGCGGGTTAAACGGTTCGGTTAATCAAATACATTAAATTTTGATTTCGACTATTTATTTAACATGTTGGTTAACCAAATATCAAAGAATACTATCATTGGATTTATATAATTTCCTTTTAGATGAAGTGGTTTGAACATATATAAAACTAAAAGAATGTGAACTTGAGATATATTTAACAAAATGCATTCAAGATCGCAAAAACTAACGATAACAATATTTGCGGAGAATGAGTGTCAAGCAATACATTAGGAGTTTTCTTAAAACGGAACAGATCACTGGGGGGAAACCGTTGAAAATGAGAGTGGGGAATTAGCGACATACAAGTGAAACAAATAATTTTTTACCTACATATTTTTTTTTTGAAAGGCCAAAAAGAAAAAACCAAGGCAAAGAGCTTCGACATGGCCAGTTACCTAAACTATTTTATGATTTTAACATGTGAGTAGGGGCCTTTTCCCCCACATTTATAAAGTTATCCCCCACTCCATTATGTGTTGGTCATATAGGGTTTCTTTAAGTAATGTGGATTATAGGAGAGGGGAATAAATACAATCACACACTTTCAATGATATACTTTTATAAATCTTATCCAGTAAGTGTTTATCGAGTAAATTGTTGCATACGACACTATTTTGTGAGATTTAAATATTATTTGATATAATAGATGATGGTATTCAATTTTATTGGGTAAGTGTTTAAGTAAACCGTCCCTTAGTGCAAATCAGGCTAACAAAGTTTAGTAGCGATAAGGGCCAAATATGAACGAAAATGAAATCCTAAAGTCCTTATTTGTAAAAACCATGATAGCAGGAGGACAAAAAAAATGTAATTATATGAAACAAAGACATGATCAACAAGGTGTGAACAAGGAAGGAAAAGGGTAGGTGGTGCTCTTAGGTGGGTAAGAAAAAGGTATAATCTTATCATCCATTTGACTTATAATAATATTGTTTATAATGTTATCAACCTCTTTTGACCAATTAATAAACTTTTGTTGACCCACTATAACTTGAAAGAGTAACAAAATAATAATAATAAACCACCAACCAAATGACTCGTTTTTATCAAAAAATAATGTATTTGTTAAGTATCTATTAATCCAAATTAATCGATATTTATTATGATGATACATTCTCAAGATTTTTGAACAAGTCAATTACTTGTAATTAGTTTAAATTGGATCCAAATAAAAATAATTTAAATTAATCTAGGTTCAAATAAAAAATAAGACAAAAAGAAGAAAATGAGTTAAATTGAGAAGTATAAAAAAAGGTTTGAACATTTAATCACTTTTAATCCTCATGTCTACTCATAAATTATACTTTAAAAGTGAATCAATCCTATACAAATACATAACTTAATGTTGATCTATGTTTTTTCTTGGGTTCTAATTGATCTAAGGATAAAGATTCATTTGTACCATCTTCACCTTTATTTTCTTTCTCATTATAATCCAACCATTGAAATTAATTACCTTAATTAATTAGCTTAGAAACTGAAATTAACAAAGTAAAACAACATTTTTACCCCTAGTTAAAAAACCTTAATATCTTGTTATGTGGTAACACAAAGTTGGAGTTTCATTAAATAGTTTATCGAGAATCTATGGAAACATGTAAGTAACAACTTTATTTACGCCTAGTTAAAAAACCTTAATATCCTGTTATGTGGTTACACAAAGTTGGAGTTTCATTAAATAGTTTATCGAGAATCTATGGAAACATGTAAGTAACAACTTTAGTCTTTCTATATATGTGAAAAATTATGGCAAACATATAAAGAGTTCCAAATAGATAAATCATGGGTTTATGACTTGTAAGGGTAACTAACTATCCGATTTGTACAAATGTTACCATGAAACTATTTTTTGTACTCAATTGACCATTGAACTTTGTTTTTTTGTATACATTATACCATTATAACCGGGTATAACCAGTTTTTTTTCTTACGTGGCATTTAAAATCATTAAATAACGCTTATGTGGATATTACGTGGCTTTGACGTGGCATTCTCAATAGTATATTAAGTACAAAATATATACTTCAATGGTAATATGTGTACAAACTACCACCATCACCAAACCCACCACCACAGTTGCCGCCAACACCATCTCCACAACCGCCGCCACCACCATCTCCACAGCCACCATCGGAAAATGAAGACCACCAGATCTGCAAAATGGTATTTACCCCTCCAACACCACCCGATGCCGCCCTTAATCCTCAGGCAGCAAGCTCAGGTGAACCCTTCAAAACCCTTTTTCAATTTTGCTTAATTTTGAAGTTTGAGATTTTTAGGGTTTAGGGGGATTTGGGGGGATGAAGACGATGGTTTAGGGGGATGAAGACAATGATTTTTAGGGTTTAGGGGGATTTGGGGAGTTATTTAGGGTTTCGGTCTAAGTGATTTGGGGTGATGAAGACGATGGTGGCTATGGAGATGGAGACGATGGTGGCTGTGGTGATGGTGGTAGTTTGGTGGTAGGTGTGGGGGTGGTGGTGGTGGGTGTGGTGGTGGTGGTGGCTGTGGTGGTAGCAGCAGCTGTTGTGGTGGTGGTGGCTTTAGTGGTGGTTATTTGTACACATATTACCATTGAAATATATATTTTGTATTTAATATACCATTGAAGTATATATTTTGTACTTAATATACCATTGAGAATGCGACGTCAAAGCTACATAATATCCACATAAGAAAAAGTGGTTATACCCGGTTATAATGGTATAATGTATACAAAAAAAAACAAAGTTCAATGGTCAATTGAGTACAAAAATAGTTTCATTGTAACATTTGTACAAATCGGATAGTTAGTTACCCTTACAAGTCATAAACAACATTTTTACGCCTAGTTAAAAAACCTTAACATCTTGTTATGTGGTAACAGAAAGTTGGAGTTTCATTAAATAGTTTATCGAGAATCTATGGAAACATGTAAGTAACAACTTTAGTCTTTCTATAAATGTGAAAAATTATGGCAAACATATAAAGAGTTCCAAATAGATAAATCATATATATGTTTTTGGCTACTGATGTAACATAACGTGGAATCTTTTCCTAGAAAAAACAATTGATTTTTTGTAAGATATTTTTTTGTTTGCATGTGAAATAAGATCATAAACGCAATTCAAGCAAATTTCATCATGCTAAAGCCATGAGTTATGCAACTCAAGATTATCCAAAGTTACCTAATATTATATCAACGTTACATTATTTTTCATTTTTTATCCAAAATTTTGCAATACATGTGTTATACCTAACCCAATTTCATTGAACCCGATATGGGTGTGGTGGTGCTCTCAAAGGAATCCGAAGTTCACCCAAGCCCTTCGGGATGACCCGAACGGATGGTCTAACAAACTATAAATATAAAAATTAAGAGGGTGGGGTTGCAGGATTTGCCGATCGGCTTGGCTATCCCGATTCCATTGAACCCGATATGGGTGTGGTGGTGCTCCCGAAGGAACCAGGAGAACCTGAAGCTCACCCGAGCCCTTTGGGATGACCACAATGGATGGTCTAACAAACAATAAATATAAAAATTAACATTGATTATAGTATTAAAATATTTCATTCATAATTTAAAGTATTCTCTCTTTTATTTTCTATTTTTAAAGTTTTCTAATGGTTTTTTCGTTTTGTAATAATTTTTGGAGGATCTTCGTATTTAGAGAAAAATGTCCTTGCTTTCATATTTCTTCATTTTGGAAATAGTTTTTGGAAAACTCTTAAAAGCAAAATTTTAGCTTAAAATCCTCACATTCTTTTTTTTTTAAAGAAATTCTTGAAGACGTTGTTAACTCATTAGAATAAAAATTTGTCGTCACCAAATTGCTTGTCAAATTTTTATTTAATATGATTTTATTTAACGAATGTCTAAATATTATCTCTTTGAAGACATGTATCATTTTGATTTGTGAATAGGTTTGAGACATGAGATTTTAGAACAAAAGAATTTTTATATATACAAGGCTGTGGCGTACTAATTTTATGGGGAAAATAGCTTGTTAACCCTTCTATCCCATGTTCAAATCTACTAATCTAGTAAACTAAAAATTAAATCAATATTAATTTATTTTACTTGAACGGTATTTTAAGAAAGTGTTACATTTTGCAATATACTATCATATGATTATATATTTGATTGTACCTTTAAACATAAAATATCTTACCAATTTTATTTTTCTCCCATTTAGAAAAAACTCATATAAAGCTCCATTATTTCACCCAATTCATAAGTTCATTGTTTTATATATCATTATCGTGAAAAGATTTGCCAATCTAAAAGATTATACATCTTCGAAAATTGAAAAGTTATTATTTTTAAAATTGAAATATGAAATATCTTTAAAGAAAAGTTTACTAGTTTTAAAACTTTAAAAATCGAAAAAGTTTATTATTTAAAAGAAAAACTTTAAAAAATGAAGGTAATATGTTTAAAAAGTTTATTATAATACCAATTATATTAATAAAATCACATATGATTTCAGTATCATATATGATTTTGTACAAATGTTAACGTAAAATCATATGTGATTTTGTACAAATGTAAGATTAAGAGAAATATAAGATAGCAGAAAGCTAACGTGGCATTGATACGACAATTGGGTTGAAACCAAATATAAAGGATGGTATAAGGCCATCAGCAATTCAGTACTCGAGCACTCTTAGCCTTCTGAGCCCTACTGACACATCTAAGCCACATCAGCTTTTTCATAAACCTTTTCCCTTTCTGTTAATACCTGAACCCTCCCAAAGCAAATAGCCAACGCGCTAACGCGCATACTCTTCCGGGGACTCTATCCAGATCTATGGATCTCCCCAACATCCAAGCGAGACTCCATCAAAAATACAATTAAAAAAAGAAAAAAAGAGAGAATGTAAGAGTCGGAGAAAATGGATAGATCGGTATGTGGTTGCCGCCGAACATGAGCCCACCGAGCCCGCCTAACACGAGCCCGCCAAGACCCGAGGTCGGTTACGCATGGCCTAAGGATGTTAGGTTAATTAATTGATATGATGGATGTGAGTAGGCATGTCATGGTTTTTATTTGCCAAATGGTTTGAAAGGTGGCTCCAATGGTGACGCGTACACGGTGGCTCATCATCACTTCAGATCGGATCCCATTCACAATGAATATTATTAACTCACCGCTATTCAGCACCATTTTATTTAATACCATGTAATTATTCCAACATATCATCACTTTTTGTCCTCTTTTGGATTTCTGTCGCAAAAACAAAGCAATCACCACCACTCAAATAAATGTCAAAATCATCAAAAATTTTACGTAAACTTTTCTACTCGTATATTGCTGATGATTTCCTTCCATTCATCGTTAGTAGCTTCATGGTCGGTAATATTCTTACGAGGGACAATGGATGGTATCTTTCTGTCTACCTGAATTCGATTTATGGGGTGAACATATGGTGATATCCTTGACCATGGTTGGTTTTCAGGTCGGTTCATGGTCGCCAAGAATTAGTTGGGTGTCCATAGCCCCATATGGATCCGAGATACCTCGTCGACATTGTGTTGGGACGTGTGCGTGTGTTATCCGCCGCTCATAGTTTTTTATCCTGTCATTTTAGGTGGTTTTCTTCGCATGAGAGTCATTTTCTCCGTATGTTATTATCATTAGTTTTAGCAATTTTGAATATTTTTTGTTGAACATATTACAATTTTTTTAGTTTTATATACGTTCAAACCAATTTTATCTTGAAGGAAATTGTGTTTTTTAAATGCTAATATTCTTTACTATTCAATTAACCGACATGGTAAATAAATAGTCGAAATCGAAATTTACCTTATTTGGTTAATCGAAGTATTTAACCCGCAAACTGAATAATCTGAAACCGTTTTGGTTTGGACGAGTTATTCAGTTTCAGATTTTTGAATAGTTCTAAACGACGTGAGGCATGACATGCATGGTGTTGAGGTCAAGCCTCAAGTTATGGCGAGACCATGACGTTTTTCATGGCGTTCCTTATGGCAACATATACTCGTATTTGTGTATGTCAGTGTTCACATATGAAAGGCCCAAGGACTTGGTACAGTTAACAATAGTAGTAATAGTAGACTTGAATAGATTGTTGAAAAGAAAAATAGAAAATTCTAATAAATAGAAACCTAGAAATGTTCCATTAACCATCCATTGCTTTTAATCCAACGCCTGCAAATAATAGGATTGATTACATTTTTTATAACTAACTTCATGATTGTAAAGCAGTTACATTTGAATACGAGCCATAGATGTTTTAGATCCAATGGTTAATACGTTAGGTTTGTTCTCCATGAATTTTTTTTTTTAAAGGCAGCGGAGACAAGTTTATTAAAACGGCTAGCA
Source organism: Centaurea solstitialis (assembly GCA_030169165.1). NCBI lineage: Eukaryota > Viridiplantae > Streptophyta > Magnoliopsida > Asterales > Asteraceae > Centaurea > Centaurea solstitialis. The sequence goes on along the minus strand of CM058042.1, from coordinate 3,432,664 downwards.
AGAAGCTAGCAAACAAAAGAAACACGGGATTACAAGAGAGAAAAAGGTTCACTACACCACCAATCGAACCAATCCAAACTACGATTAAGCTTGTTCCTAGAGATAATCCAAAAATGTTCTCCATGAGTTACCCCTAGAACCTTTCTCTAGACTCGAATCTAAAACGACCAACACAAGCACCATAATGAAGAGGGGGAAGGGGAAATACAACTTCTAGTAATCTATAAATGATACGTAAATGCTTGCACAAGTAGGTTAGGGACTTATCATCTTCTATTGGATGTCACGATAGTTTCCTATCATGTTATTTCTAAGTTGATTAAATAAATTAAGTCGGGACTAACCAAACATTTTATGTATAATAAAAATTTGGATAAGATTTAAACATCCGTGATTCATGAATCATGATAGTCATTTAATTTTGATGAAAAGAATAAAAAATAAAGAAATAACTAATATTTGTGGTTGTAGTTTGTAATAATGTCTTATATGTGACAAGAACAGACACTGGAGGGAGGGAGCTACAAAGGCCGACAATAGATTGACGATGGCTGTGACAACCGACAAAATTCGGCTCTCAGGTTAGCGGCCCGATAATCACTCATTAGTATAATTCTTAGTGAAATCTTAATCCTATATTTATTTAGGAAGAATTAAGGTTGAGAGTGCGAAATTTTTTGGAGATAACCTAAATTCCCGAAAATTCGTCCGAAAAAGCCCGTACCGGCCCAAAGTCGCCCGAAAATCCTATAATGCCAAATTTTAAAGTCAACTTGTATAAAAATATTGTATTTTTACAGAAATAAAAATAAAATGTTCTAAATAACCTAATTTCATGTTCGAAAAGTCGGTTTTGTCGAAAAACTGTCGCGAACCGACACTGCGTTTAGATTTAGCAGTATAAAACCTAGCTTATTTAACAAAAAAAAGGAATAAAGAGGTGGGTGGGCCCCACCATGGCCGGCCACCACCCCCCTCCCCCTATCACCTCTCTCTCTTTCCCCCATATACACCATCATTTTACCCATTTTCCAATCCATTCATCATTCATTTTTTTCAAAATTCATTCTCTCTCTATTCTCTCTTCTCTCTCTCTAAAACTGTAACACCCAATCCCAATTTAAATTTTCAAATAAAAATTTTGAAGTAAAAACTCTTGCATAAAATAATAAATAGTAATTATTCTAAAAACCCAAGTCAACCATATCAATATCCCAGAATAAAGTCAATCTCATAAATAAGTAAAGTCAATGATAACACTAAACGATCGGATCGGAACGCCTTCAGCCGGGAACCCTCAAGCCGGAGCCTTGCCCTTGTCAATCCCGGAACTTGTACCTAAAAACATTTAAACACGAGGGGTAAGCTCAACCGCTTAGTGAGTAAGGTTACATACAATAAATTACAATTTAATGCACATATACATACAATCACACCATCAGCTTAACGGTTTCCCGTCTACCGAACCATCACGCAGTCCGGTCACCGCGGTTTCCCGCCCTTCGGGTCATCACGCAACCCAACACCATCACATAACCACAACAACACATATATACATGTTCACACATGAAATTACAATTTATCGCATGAAAACCCACTCACCTGATTCGTACAGATCACAAACAAACAACGATTCGAACTGCTTCCGTAAGTCTGAAATATAAATATATATATACATCCTATTAATACCTTGACCAATTGAACAATTAAATCCCTATCGATACCCACTAGACATTGATACGGTAACCGGCCGGAAAAACTACTCCCGCGACGCAACCTTGCCTTTGCGGCGCGGGCCGTTCTAAGCAAACCCTAATTTCCCAAGACACCGGTGACGACCGCACGGGACCGTCACCTTCACCGGTGATTACAAGGCAGCGGCAGCGGTGGTTAACCACCACCACCATCACCACCGGTGACTACTCGCCGCACCAATACCCGACAGCCGCCAAGGGGGGGGGGGTGCCATCGTCGACTCTCAACAAAACACACGGCGACGGCGGCGGCCATGGATCGCCCACAACCACCGCCGGCCGGCCATCCGCTTGCGGTCAGCGGCGAGTCGAACCACCACGACCGCCGGCCGATCAACGGCGGCAGCAACCGTGGTGTCCAATCACCACCGCGCCGAACAACCCGCAAGGGACAGCCGTGGCTGCCTCGGATTTCCGCCACCACCACGACGGTGGTTCAACGTACACAACACACACACACGGGCCGCCGTCGAGCGGTGGCCGCTGGCCATACGGCCACGACGGCTGTCCAGGCCGGGCCTGGTCTCCGCGGCGCCCCACAACTAACCAACACCGCCGCCGTCTAGCGACGGTGTGGCGACGACAGAACAAGGCACGGCGGCGGGCGGCGCTGCCTCCAGCTAACCGGGCCGCCGGCTGTTGCAACGCGTACGGCAGCAGCGGGAAGAATCCCCACCACCGCCGCCGGAACTACGCACCACCTCCACCGCGCTCTCTCCCTTCCGACAAGGGGATCGCACGGCGGCAGCTAGCGGTGGCTAGCCGCCACCGGCGTCCAAGCAGCAGCCAACGACCACCGTCACCCACGGCTGCTGCCGTGGGCCGTGGCACGCACCACAAGAGAATACGGCGGCGACGACGGCACACCCGCCACCACCACCGATTCCCTCACCACCCTACGCCACAAAGACACTATACGAGAGAACAACGGGGTTACCTTGCGACGTGTGTAACCCTAAACCAACTCCGGCGATCACTCTTCTCCTCTCCGGTCGACTCCCGCTCCGTCTCTCTCGGCCTCCTACTCACTCTAGCTTGCTCGTCAAGGGAACACAATGATAACGACCTACGGCTCTAGGGTTTTTAATAGAGTTAAACGGGCCTCCCTCCCTTGCTTAACCCGCAAGAAAACCCTAACCCTAATCCCTTAATAATAATTCTAATAATAATAACAATAATAATAAATAAACAAAATAAATAAATAATTAAGTAAAAAAAAACGGGTCGTGACAACTCTCCCCCACTTACAAGGATTTCGTCCCCGAAATCAATCTGAGAACAGCTCCGGGTAGTGCTCTCGCATCTCTGCCTCCGGCTCCCAGGTCCACTCGGAACCCTTCCGATGCTGCCACTGCACCTTCACGATTCCGATCTCCCTGCGTCGTAACCTCTTCACCTTCCGGTCTATCACCGCTACCGGCCTCTCGACGTAATTCAGGCTCTCGTCCACCTGAATATCGTCTAAAGGAATGTGTGCCGTCTCGTCGGCGAGGCACTTACGCAATTGCGAAACGTGAAAAGTGCTGTGGATCTGGCCTAGTACCGCAGGCAGCTCCAAGCGATAAGCTACCTTCCCAACGCGTGCAAGGACGGTGAATGGTCCGATGTAACGAGGCCCCAGCTTGCCTCTCTTTCGGAACCGAATCACGCCCTTCCAAGGAGAAACCTTGAGTAGAACCCGGTCTCCTACCTGGAACTCCAAGTCCGATCTACGACGGTCAGCATAGCTCTTCTGTCGACTCTGAGCCGTCCGCAATCTCTCCCGGATCATCTGAATATCCTCCGTAGTCCTCTGAACAACCTCGGTGCTACCAAGAACACGCTGTCCTACCTCACCCCAACAGATAGGAGTACGGCATCTCCTCCCGTAAAGCATTTCAAACGGCGGCATCCCAATGCTCGAATGGTAGCTGTTGTTATACGAGAATTCCGCCAGAGGCAGATACGTATCCCAACTGCCACCGAAATCCAGAACACAAGCTCGTAACATGTCCTCCAAGGTCTGAATGGTCCGCTCACTCTGACCGTCTGTCTGAGGATGGTACGCGGTGCTAAAATGCAACCTAGTACCCAACTCTGAATGGAATCTCTCCCAAAACCGAGAAGTAAAACGCACGTCCCGGTCCGAAGTAATCGATACTGGCACTCCGTGCCTCGACACCACCTCATCCACGTAGATCTTCGCCAGCTGCTCTGCAGTCGAACTCTCCCGGATAGGAAGGAAGATAGCGCTCTTGGTCAAACGATCAACTATGACCCAAATCGCGTCAAACTTCCGAGGGGTTTTCGGAAGCTTGGTGATCAGATCCATAGTTAGGTTTTCCCACTTCCACTCGGGAATCTCAAGAGGCTGCATCTTGCCGTGAGGCTTCTGATGCTCAGCCTTGACCTTCAGACAGGTCAAACACGACTCCACGTACCGTGCCACGTCTCTCTTCATCCCTGGCCACCAGTAACCTGTCCGCAGATCCCGATACATCTTTGTAGCTCCCGGATGAATTGAGAATCTAGACTTGTGAGCTTCCTCTAGCAAGGTCTGACGAGCCGTACCCGCACGAGGAACCCACACTCGCCCAAATCTCGTCAGCAACCCACGACTATCTCTGACCAACGCGGCCATCTGTCCCCGAATCCGTTCTCCATTCTGATTCTCCTCCCGACTCGCCTCCTCTTGTGCCCGCAACACTAGGTCCACAAAGGAGGTAGTCACCGCCATCCTTAGGTGTGAGATACGAAGCGGCGCGTGCTCCGTCTTCCTACTCAAAGCGTCAGCAACCACATTGGCTTTGCCCGGATGATAGAGAATCTCGCAATCGTAGTCCTTGACTACGTCAAGCCATCTCCGCTGTCTCATATTTAGATTCGGCTGCTCCAAGAAGTACCTCAAGCTACGGTGATCTGAGAAAATGGTGCACTTCACCCCATACAGGTAGTGCCTCCACAACTTAAGGGCAAAAACAACCGCCGCGAGCTCAAGGTCATGCGTGGGGTAATTAGCCTCGTGAGGCTTCAGCTGCCTCGAAGCGTAGGCTATCACCCGCCCCCTCTGCATCAGAACACAACCCAGACCCAGCCGAGATGCGTCGCAATAAACTGCCATGTCTTCCACCCCTTCCGGTAGAGTTAGAACCGGATCCTCACACAGCTTCTGCCTCAACGTGTCGAAAGCCTTCTGCTGCTCAGAACCCCAAACGTACGGCTCACTCTTCTTCGTCAGACGCGTCAACGGTACCGCAATCTTAGAGAAATCCTGGATGAACCGTCGGTAGTAGCCGGCTAAACCCAGGAAACTCCGGATCTCGGTAGGTGCCTTCGGAATTTCCCAATTCATAACTGCTTCGATTTTTGCTGGATCCACCTTGATGCCTTCCCGGTTAATGATATGGCCCAAGAACTGAACCTCCTCCAACCAGAAAGCGCATTTCGAGAATTTGGCGTAGAGACGCTCCCTCCTCAACACCTCAAGCACCTCCCGCAGATGCATCACATGCTCCTCCTTCGTCTTCGAGTAGATTAGAATATCGTCGATGAAAACGATCACGGACCGATCAAGCATCGGGCGGCACACCCGGTTCATGAGGTCCATGAAAGCTGCTGGAGCATTGGTAAGCCCGAACGGCATTACCAGAAACTCGAAGTGGCCGTAACGGGTTCGGAAAGCGGTATTGTGGACATCCGCTTCCTTCACCTTCAGCTGGTGATACCCTGACCGAAGATCGATCTTAGAAAACCACGAAGCCCCCTGCAGCTGGTCGAACAGATCATCAATTCTAGGTAGAGGATACCTATTCTTGATGGTAACCTTGTTGAGTCCACGGTAGTCGATGCACATACGGTGACTCCCGTCTTTCTTCTTCACAAACAGAATCGGTGCACCCCACGGTGAGCTGCTCGGGCGGATGAACCCCTTCCCCGAGAGTTCCTGCAACTGCTCCGATAACTCCTGAAGCTCCGGCGGAGCCAGACGGTAAGGAGCTCGCGCAATCGGAGCTGCTCCTGGTACTAAGTCGATGCCGAACTCGATCTGCCTATCAGGTGGAAGGCCAGGCAGATCCTCTGGAAACACGTCTGGAAACTCGCTGACCACTGGCACCTCCGCTACCGACAGCCTTCTCTCCTTCGCCTGATCCGCCATAGCATATACCAAGAATCCCGCACACCCCCGCTGGATGTATCTCTGAGCTTTCGCGATAGAACAGAAGGATGTAGATATCCTCCTTCCCTTACCGTACACAACCAATTCTCCCCCACTTGGGTTATGGATGCGTACACACTGCCCTGCAACATCCGTGGTCGCCCGATTTGGAAACATCCAGTCAATTCCGACAACTACGTCCACTCCGTTCATGGGAATGGGGATGAGATTGATGCTGAAACGAACTCCAAAGATATCAATGCTGCATCCCCGGTATACATGCTCGACCACCTGCACCTCCTCCGCCGCTACGTCGATTGCCTGAGGACTATCCAGATTACCGAGCTCGATCTGGAAGTCCTTACAGAACCTACGCGACACATAGGACCACGTGGCCCCCGTGTCGAAAAGTACTAAAGCCGATTTCGAGTTGACAGGAAATATGCCTAAAGTTCACATTTAACGGCAGATACACTATTTTATCACTAACACAAAAAATATGCTACTATCAGTAATCGTATAAAAATATAACGAGGAAAAACCTGTAATCACATCAGGCGCCGTCTGCGCTTCCTCAGCAGTCATCTGAAAGGCTCGCCCACGGGTGGTAGCTCCACTCTTTCCCTGGGTAGTGCCGTCGGTGATCCTAAGCGTCGCTGGTGCAGGGGCCAGGGCCGGCGTCTTCTTCAGCTGAGGGCAATCGGGCTTGATATGCCCCGGCTGATAGCAGTGAAAGCAAAGCCTAGCAGTCTCTTTGCAGTCCTTGCTGAGGTGGCCCGTCTTGCCACACTTGTAACACGATAACTCCCGCGGTCTGCACTCACCCCGGTGGTAACGCCCACACTTTGGGCAGCTCGGGGTCCCGCTCCTAGTATCAGTCCTAGCTCCCTTGAACTTCTTTGCTGGCCCCGACTGGTCCTCTGCCTTTCTCTTTCCTTGCTGCAGTTCCTCCAAGACTAGCTCCTGAGACCTCGCTACCTCCTGCATGTCGCTGAGGGTCTTACACCTCCCCGTGGCCACCGCCTTTTTGAGTTCCGGCTTCAGCATTCCCAAGTAACGAGCCATCTTCAGCGACTCGTCGTTCGCGTACCCCGGTACAAACAGCAGCTTCTCCAGAAACTGCGCAGTAATCTCGTTCACCGACTCCGTCGTCTGAGTCAGCTTCAAGAATTCAGATGCTATCCGCTCCTTTTCGATGCGAGGTGCAAACTCCTCGTCGGACAAAGCCCGGAAGTCTCCCCAGGTCAACGCAGTGATTTGTGCCTCCGTGTATTTCTTGAGCGTCAGCTCCCACCAATCCTTTGCAGCTCCACGAAGAAGGTTCACAGCAAATAGAACCTTCGAACCATCAGGGCACCCACAAGTGCGAAAGGCTCCCTCGACCGCCGAGTACCAGCGGTAGCAAGCCACGGGATCCTTCTTCCCGTCAAATAATGGCGGTTGGCACGCCATGAAGTCCTTAAAGGTGATCCCACGAGGCTGGGATTGACTCGAGCTCCCAGTGCCTAAGCTACGGGCCGTGAGGGCCACGTCAATGCGCTGGTCCATGGTTTGGATCAGCTCGTCTCTCATCTGGTTAAACAGCCCCGGCAGCATCTGCTGCAGGGTCTCAGTGATTTGGGCAGCAATGTGGTCGGACTGTCCGGCCTCATCATCAGTATGGCTCCTAGTTTGCACCATTCTGAAGGTTCAGGAAACATCTTAGTCCACAGCTATCGAAGTATCACTAAGCACTATTACGGTACTCACACATAACCCTACTATTAGTGATCATGCTAACCCTAAGGCTAGTTGTTATCGCGCATGCTAACACAGACTGTCCCACACATATATATATATTACACATAGCATGCTATAGTCCTAACTGCAATCAATAAGTTTTAAGTCTCCAGAACTTAATCAAATCCAACACTACACAGGCGTTTATAGTAACACTATTATTGGCGCCGTATTACTATAACCAACCATGCATGGTAGCCGGATCAAGACCACCGAGCAACAATCAGACAAGAATATGCTCGACGACCCATCCCCGACGTACCAAGGTGTTTACGTTTGGTCTTGATACCGTCCTAATTAGACCTAATCCCACTGACTAACAGTCACATAAAATCATAGAATACAGCTCAGCTTCATTCCCAACAAGCCACATGCAATTTTATAACTTAGCATGCGATTACAAGTAATTAATACTACACAAACACATATAACGATTTAACAACTAAGGTACTTAAAGCTTACCTCCGTCTTGACGGTTCCGCTGGCCGTTCCGATCTCATCCAATTACTTTCAACTGCCTGGTTTAAGTCCAACCACACACACACCCACGAGTGCGTGTGCTGATTCTCTTAAACCTAAGCTCTGATACCAAGTTGTAACACCCAATCCCAATTTAAATTTTCAAATAAAAATTTTGAAGTAAAAACTCTTGCATAAAATAATAAATAGTAATTATTCTAAAAACCCAAGTCAACCATATCAATATCCCAGAATAAAGTCAATCTCATAAATAAGTAAAGTCAATGATAACACTAAACGATCGGATCGGAACGCCTTCAGCCGGGAACCCTCAAGCCGGAGCCTTGCCCTTGTCAATCCCGGAACTTGTACCTAAAAACATTTAAACACGAGGGGTAAGCTCAACCGCTTAGTGAGTAAGGTTACATACAATAAATTACAATTTAATGCACATATACATACAATCACACCATCAGCTTAACGGTTTCCCGTCTACCGAACCATCACGCAGTCCGGTCACCGCGGTTTCCCGCCCTTCGGGTCATCACGCAACCCAACACCATCACATAACCACAACAACACATATATACATGTTCACACATGAAATTACAATTTATCGCATGAAAACCCACTCACCTGATTCGTACAGATCACAAACAAACAACGATTCGAACTGCTTCCGTAAGTCTGAAATATAAATATATATATACATCCTATTAATACCTTGACCAATTGAACAATTAAATCCCTATCGATACCCACTAGACATTGATACGGTAACCGGCCGGAAAAACTACTCCCGCGACGCAACCTTGCCTTTGCGGCGCGGGCCGTTCTAAGCAAACCCTAATTTCCCAAGACACCGGTGACGACCGCACGGGACCGTCACCTTCACCGGTGATTACAAGGCAGCGGCAGCGGTGGTTAACCACCACCACCATCACCACCGGTGACTACTCGCCGCACCAATACCCGACAGCCGCCAAGGGGGGGGTGCCATCGTCGACTCTCAACAAAACACACGGCGACGGCGGCGGCCATGGATCGCCCACAACCACCGCCGGCCGGCCATCCGCTTGCGGTCAGCGGCGAGTCGAACCACCACGACCGCCGGCCGATCAATGGCGGCAGCAACCGTGGTGTCCAATCACCACCGCGCCGAACAACCCGCAAGGGACAGCCGTGGCTGCCTCGGATTTCCGCCACCACCACGACGGTGGTTCAACGTACACAACACACACACACGGGGCCGCCGTCGAGCGGTGGCCGCTGGCCATACGGCCACGACGGCTGTCCAGGCCGGGCCTGGTCTCCGCGGCGCCCCACAACTAACCAACACCGCCGCCGTCTAGCGACGGTGTGGCGACGACAGAACAAGGCACGGCGGCGGGCGGCGCTGCCTCCAGCTAACCGGGCCGCCGGCTGTTGCAACGCGTACGGCAGCAGCGGGAAGAATCCCCACCACCGCCGCCGGAACTACGCACCACCTCCACCGCGCTCTCTCCCTTCCGACAAGGGGATCGCACGGCGGCAGCTAGCGGTGGCTAGCCGCCACCGGCGTCCAAGCAGCAGCCAACGACCACCGTCACCCACGGCTGCTGCCGTGGGCCGTGGCACGCACCACAAGAGAATACGGCGGCGACGACGGCACACCCGCCACCACCACCGATTCCCTCACCACCCTACGCCACAAAGACACTATACGAGAGAACAACGGGGTTACCTTGCGACGTGTGTAACCCTAAACCAACTCCGGCGATCACTCTTCTCCTCTCCGGTCGACTCCCGCTCCGTCTCTCTCGGCCTCCTACTCACTCTAGCTTGCTCGTCAAGGGAACACAATGATAACGACCTACGGCTCTAGGGTTTTTAATAGAGTTAAACGGGCCTCCCTCCCTTGCTTAACCCGCAAGAAAACCCTAACCCTAATCCCTTAATAATAATTCTAATAATAATAACAATAATAATAAATAAACAAAATAAATAAATAATTAAGTAAAAAAAAACGGGTCGTGACAAAAACTCTTCAAGAAATTCAGCCCTCTCCTCTCACAAATCTGATTTTTTTTAGAAGTTGAATCAAGGTTTCAAAAGCTTTAATAGTTTCATCATCATGGTAAGAGTAATGTGTGTGTTTTAACTTCGATTTCTAGCACTTTTAGTGCTCTTTCTTGCATTTTTCTTGATGTTTAAACCTCTTCTTGGTTGGAATGATGTTCTTGATGTTTTGGAGATGAGAATGAACCATTGGAGTGATAAAAAAACATCCATTAGATGGTGAAATTCTATGAACCTCCCTTATAAACACAAGAAAAGGGTGAAAAACCCCAAATTTTGGGCATTTTTAGTTCATTATAGGAGCTGAGAATTTTGGATCTTTGCATGCATGTATTCTATTGATATTGGAGTATATTCTTTTTAATTTCATGTTATATGATGGGGATTTTAGTTTATCATCAAATAAACCCCCAAATTTTCAAAGATTCTATGTGTTTATGGTGAAAAAGTTGAGTTTTGATTCTGGAATGGAGCTGACAGATTGTTGCATGGTGTTTGGACGACCCTCAAAGGGGTGTTTATGGACTCATTTTACTCTAAAAATTTTATGGTTTGATATTTTATGTGTTAGGGTTCAAACCCCACTGGAATCATTCAAAAATTCCAAGTTTTAAACCCTCAACCATGTCAAAACATTTAGTGTTCAACAGCTTCTGGTCAGAATTTTATATCAACTTCATGCATGCATATCTCCATGATAACTTAACTAAAATGCATGATTCTTGATTCTAAGTTCAATTTCAGTGAGTTAGCTTTCCAAAGAATCTGATATCTCATGATTTGGTGGATTTTTGAGTGCTCAACCAATGAAAAGAAATTCGTGGTGCAATCTGTCCAAGGATGGCAGATTCACATGCATGGATTCAAGAGGTCATATCTAATTCAAAAATCATCAAAATCGTGTGAAACTTGTTTCATTAGTTAGATATTTGTTTTATCTTGAATATCCCTTTTGAAATTTGAATTTTGGTGTAGAAATGAATTCTCTATGGTACAAACATCACTGACTTGTATTTCCAAAAATTATTTATGCACACTGATTTTACAAGAATTTCTAAAATATGTTAAACATCTTCAAAAATTATGAAATTTGGTGGGAATGTTGTTAACACCCCCAAGATCAGAGGATAAAAATTTGATAACTTTTCTTCCTTTGGACCCAAGCTTAAAGGTGACATTTTTGCACCATTTTGAATCTGCCAGAATCTGAAATTTATTCAAAAGTGATTTGTGAACTTCAAGACTTCCCATATGTTTGGTTATTGATATAAAGTAACTAAAAGCTATTTTATACTAAGCTATTTAATAGGATTTCGGTAATGACTTGATTAGATACGGACTGTTGAATTAAGACTTACGTCAAATACGTATGTTATAGGGCATAAGTAGACTTGGAGTCGGGATTATTCACGTACTATCGCTTGTTCAAAGCACTAAGCTATTCAAGGTGAGTATTCACAGCCCCACTTTTTACCGTTTTTACGTGTTTTGGGGTGAAAAGCATTTTTACAAATGATTGTGAATAATTGTGAAAATGTTGCGAAATGAAATTTGTTGTGAGCTAAATTTGATATGTTATGAGGCATGATATAGTGAGTCTGAATTGAAAAAGTCCCCGGTAACTACTATTAACTCATAACAATGGGCCTATAATACACGTGGATAGCGCTATTTGGTTGACATACCCTTCTTGAACTGACGAGAATATAGGTGCACTGTATTGAATAAAAATTCTACACATGTGGGATTTAGTCCCACCGCTGAGGTAGAATAGGGGCGTAGCATGTCATAAATGGCAGGATTAGTAGTGACTCAAAGAATAAATTCCATGCGATTAACTTAACCCAGGAAATTTACTCACATTTTGATACTAAGCTAGAAATGGAGTGAGCAAAAACGTTCACTAATGTTCAGGCTAGTATCGGTAGTGAACAAAAAGGTTCACTATAACTGGTTTATGAAAAATTGAGTGAATAAAAAGGTTCACTAAAAATTTGTTGCATATAAAATGTTTTGTGCATATGAAAACCTGTGAACTCACCAACTCTCGTAGTTGACGCTTGTTTTAACATGCTTTTCAGGAAATCAGAAGGTTTATGAAAAAGCTTAGTTTGCGCGTTTGTTGGCATCAGTCAAGACTTTATTTATTTTGTTATGTTTGTAATGTTGAACTTCAGTTGGTTGTAATACAATTTGTAAACTTTAAATGTTTTGATATGAATGGTTGATGTTGTTTATCTCCTATCGCATTGAAATCTTAGCTGTCACACCTCGTGTTTCCGCTTTAGCGGGGTGTTACAATGGCATAGGGATGCAGTGAGTAATGCAGTCCCGGCCCGATTCATGTACCTCATCCTTTAAGAATTTAATCAAGTTTTTTTTTAAGAATGAAATTGTTAATTGTGAATTTAATCTAGTTTTTTAGGTAACACTTCTGGTAGATAATAGGAAAAAAAAACATTAAAAAAATTAAGATTACGACAATTACAAAACATATTAGAATAATATACTAAATATATATAGAGGCATGGAATACATTATCCGTTTCTATCCCCGTCTTCGATTTTAGACAATTGGGGATCACTAGCCTCGGTACCAGATTTTACGAGAAATCTTGTACCAAATCGAGGCCAGTGAATCGGGTTACCCAACGGGTAGGTGTAATTAGCATGCCTATGAGGGAGGGGGCATACAAAAGTAAAAATGGATGTGGGCAACTACGTGATCAATGAGGGAGAACATGTGTATGATTAACAATTTTTCTTTAGGGTATAAGTAGATTACGTAAGGACAATTGGTGCATGTGCATTATTCGTCGTGGTTTTTGACTAATCAAACCTAAGTAAAACTTAATTTCTCTAAAGAAAAAAAAAGAACTTTAGATCGATAGCATGTGAAATGTTTTTGTCTGAAAGGAACATGACAAAAACTTTTCCCGTAGCAAAAAAGTAAAATAATAATTGACTAAAATAAATTGAATGATTTTTTTAACCTATTAAAAATATGTCATCTCAATAAATCTATTTTGTTGTAGTCACATAAGTGTAGCGAATGTAGGGACAACTTCCACAAGAGACTTACACATAAAATTAGGGGGTCAATGTTAGTAGTTGCTTGATGGAAATATGTTTCACTAAAAGAAATACAAAGTCCTTGCTTGTAGTAAGGGATCCATGCAAGCATTTATTTTCTCCTAACATATTTATATACAATGGGAGATATGTGAAACTTAATATTACTTTTTAAAAAGACCCTACAAATAAAAAGAAAGATTCCAACGTATAAAGAGAATAATTGATATTTCTTTTACTGTTTAGCCGGTGTGATATAAAAGTGCGGTTTTTTGTCAATTTGATGATTGTATGTAATTGATATTTCTTTTACTGTTTAGCCGGTAAGTACCTTTGGCAACAATATTATGTCCAAGATCCATGAATAGGTATGTCAACATCAGGCGACCTGATCATACCTTAAGCAAAAGACTTAATCAAACTGGATATTAATAGTTGAATACATAGTTTTATAAAAATTATTAAATATGCATAAAGCACATAGAATAAGTAAGGCTTCACGTTGAAACAAAATATTTGATCAATCATCGTATTAAACTATAAATAAAACATAGTATTATTTATTACTCCTTCAATATTTGTATTAGAAGTTGACTTTGTCAACTTGAAAGACATCATAGCTGGTTCATATATAAATATAATAAAGAAGAAGGTACATCTTTTTTATATTTGAATGTTAACAATTCATTGAGTAAACTATTGTTCAAGATATAATGGTTTAGTCTTTTTTATCTGTTAGTAATGAATTCGATCTACCATATTTAAACTTGAATATTGAATCCAAGATTGTTTTGTCATCATTATTGGTAAGGGTCACTGTTTTGTACTAATTTCGCTTGACATAACATAAAGTTTGTAAGTTTATTTGTTTTAGACTTTTAGTATCGTGTCACGACAAAACCCAACATGAATCGGCACATTATTCGCTCGAGTTGGGACCAATGTACGAATAGGATGAATGAGGATCTGGTGAAAAGGCCATGATGCATGGATCTAGACAATGCAAGCTAACTCTGTGGGGGATGAAGAATATTTATGCCCATTCGACAAAAGCTCCCAACTCCTAAGATATACTATTACAACTAAAATGATTAGACATCGCATTTTTTAGCATTGCATTCATATTAATATATTGATAGATACATTATTATACATGACTTCTCATCCGTTTAGTGACACATTTACAATAAGGGTTAAGTACATGTGAGTGTATCGAACTTGTCACGTTTTATCATTGTATGTACTCAACTTTAAAACTTACCGATTAATGTACTGAACCTGCTAAAATTGTCATTGTATGTATCCAACTTTATCAAAACCTACCATTTAATGTATCCAACTTGTCACGAAAGTGTATCCAACTTGTCATGAAATACATTAAATGACAATTTTAGCAAGTTCGGTACATTATTCGGTAAGTTTTAAAGTTGGGTACATACAATGATAAAACGTGACAAGTTCGATACACTCCCATGTACTTAACCCTTTACAATAATATAGCAAATTAACTAACATTTAAACTTAAGATCCCTAAATATGATTTGTAATATATGTTTGAAAAGTTAAAAAAGGAAAGCCAAATGACATGGAATTCACATGGTTTGGAGACCTTTTTAGAAATCTATTTAAAAACATGATGGCTTTTTCCATTAACTTTTACACTTTTTACAATCATTTTATTTTATGAATGCCAAAACCGGTGCATTATTAACTACATTTTATTGTAACTAGTTAATATACCCGCGCGATGCTGCGGGAAATACACTTTTTATTGGAAAAACATGTCTTTAGCCAAATGGTATTTGGGTTATTTATGTATCCCAAGACCCAAATGCATTATCAAAATTAAAGAACTTTAAACCCAAAAAGGACAATGATAAGTCAAATGATAGAACAAATCCGGTATATGATTCATGAGTTTAAAAGTATCACTATGCAACATAAATATAAACCAACCATGGTTTCTTTTACCATGGACCCGCTCTTGATGCTGCACGAAGGATTTTGAAACCTATAATTACGATTTTTTTTCATAATGATTTAAACATTATAATGTTTGCTTCTATAATCTATGGTTTATTGTTATTTATAATTTATTATTGTTTCTGTCTTTATTATGTATAAGGTTTTTTATAGTTTTGTTTCTTTAATAATAAATCTAGGAATGGGAAAATATTATAAATTGTAAATCATATAAAAGAAATTTATGATTTCTAAAGTATAGAAAGAAAATTTAAAATCTTTAAAAATTATGTGGATAAAATACATAATTTAGCCTTTTTCTTACAACCAGAATTTTTATATTATATATTTTTTTCTCGAAAATCAAACACTCCTATTTTAACTTTTTTTGCTTAAGAAAAATTGTTCGTTTTTAAATTTAAATGTATACGTTTTGCTTTTACTCTTAATTATCATATGAACAAACAAACTGATTAGTTTTCATTGTTATTAAAAATAAAAGGGAAAAGTCTAAAAAACCCAACAAATTATTCCAATTTGAATGATTAAGTCACTAAACTATTCTTTAGAATGAAAAAATTATTAAACTTTTTCGTTTTGATTGATTAAGTCCTCGAACAATTTCTTTTTGATAAATAAACCATTAAACTTTCAAAAATTGGTTACTTACCCCCTTGTAATAAAAATAAAAAAATTAAATGTAACCGACTATGAAAGTTTTAAAGGTAAAATATAACTATGTTAGTTTACATTAAACAAATATAAATAGCAAATTATTAAAAATTCAATGATTTATTTTGTTGGAGAAAATGTATATGGACTTAATCATTCAAAATTAAAAAGTTTAATGGTTTTTTCATTCAAAAGAATAGTTTAGTGATTTAATCAAAATGAGAAAGTTTGATGGTGTTTTTGTTCAAAAAAATTGTTTAGGGACTTAACCATTCAAAATGGAATAATCTGTTGGATTTTTTTTGAACTTTTTCCAAAGTAAAATTGCCATTAATAGTTTTTTTTATTAAAGACATTTGGTCTAAAACCAATAGTCTCTTAAAATAACTCTTTTCATTGAAATAGTATGGCATGTTTGAGACGGAAAAAAAAATAAAAATTTCCGGCAATCAGAACTCAAATAACCCAAAACAGTTACAAAGTTTTTATCAGGCACCAAACTACCTGGAAGAACTACGTGAAACAACCGCAGCAAGCACAACAAGTGAAAACTTAATTAGAGAGACCAAAAGGACGCTAGATTATAAGACATAAACCATGTAAACCCAGACCCAACACGCTAAAAAATTAGATTGGCCCGCTGCTGGCCCGTTCCACCACAAAGTGCAGCAGCCTAAAGAATTTCGTCTCAGCTGCTCCAGATTGCAAAATAGCCCATTTGGAAAATAACCATTTCTTTTATGAGCAAGAAAGTCATCGTTCACCTCAAAGACATCCCATATTTGTTTCTTTCTAAATTCTAATGGATATCACATTTATAAATCTATTTCAATTTAAAGGTAGCAATCAAATTAGTTTCACTCCAACATTGATAACATTGTAGAACCATATCATCCGCATCATTAGGACTAATAAATAGGGTTCAAAATATATATTATAATGCAGTAAGTTGTGCTTACCTTGATGAACAAATGTCATGTAGCAAACAAAGTTTTTTTGCAAAAACATATTAATATATTATAAGATGTACCTCATTTGTCAAAAGAAAGACTACATGCACTTGCCAATTTTATCATATCTTACTGCGGCCACCAACACATGCAAAAGTAACAACTTCAATTCCAGAAGATATGTGAATCGTATTTGAAGCTTCCATACAGTTGATTGTTAAAAAAGAACCATTACTTTCATGAGCAAGAAAGTCACCGTTCACTTAAAAGACATCTCATATTTGTTTACCGCTGATTCGATTACATCCCATATCCGCATATCGGTTCTATGTCATTCTCAAAGAAAAATTTGATCAGTTTCATCAATAAATTCATGCTTGTTAAGATAACATTGTAGAATAATCTTATCGCAACATCAGGACAACATAAGTTGGGGTCAAACTATGTCTAATAATGCAGTAAAATTGTGCTTACCTTGGTGAAGGGATGTCATACAGTGAACCAAGCTTCTTTCTAAAACATATTTAAAAATATAGCTCATTGTCAAAAAAATGGCTACCTACACTTTCTAATTTCAACGCATCTAACTCTGGCTACTGTCACCTGGCAAAATTTCAGAAATAAAGAACAGATCAAAATAAAATTCAGAAGAAATACATTCAATCTATAATTGACGGAACCTCAAATAGTATCAGTGGATCAAGGTATACGCCACTGTTAAACACTTTCGATCGCGAAGAAATCTGGAAAAGGAATTTATAAAATGTTACTCAACCATCAAATACTAACCCTTATTACCAAATTCAGAATGATAAACCAAATAAACTACTTCATTATAGAAAATATTTAACCGTTTACATCGACTAATAAACTGAGAAATAGATAACCTTATAACTTAATAAAATTCTAGGAAATACCTTCAAACAACAATCTACAAAATAACCAACTTTACGAAATATTTTGATTTCCTTTTCTTGGAAGATTTCCCAGTTAAGTTTCTTACTCATGCTATGAATCCATAAGATAAATTCTCCTAATTAGGAGTCACCTCATTTTGTTTTAGCTCCTCTTTGTTAACCTTCTTCTTATTCAACCATTCAGGTAACTAAGCAGACAAACAAAGATTCTCGTTTGACCATAAGTTGCAGCTCTTTGCCAATACGAAACTATGATATCTCCTTCCCTGGTCCTCAGTTCCGTTAAGTTACGATCAATGTCGGTTCCATGCTTTGATATGTATGGTCTGAAGAAGGAATCGTAAACGTAAGTTGTACCCTGAAACGATTGAAGAAATATAATATAAGCATTGTTTGAAAAGATCAAGAAATGTATTCAAACTTTTGGGCTGTTTGGTTGGTTTTCCATTAAGGGCGTGTGTGTTAGCAGCTTAATGAGACTCACAGCTTATTCGGTCAGTTATACATGACTGTTTGGTAGTGGCTTAATGGTACAGAAAGTGGCTTATTAAGTAAGCTTTTAGGAGGGAGCTTTATGAAGAAATACAATTAAGGGCGTGTTTATAAGCATTGTTTGAAAGGATCAAGAAATGTATTCAAACTTTTGGGCTGTTTGGTTGGTTTTCCACTAAGGGCCTGTATGTTAGCAGCTTAATGATACTCAAAGCTTATTCGGTCAGTTATACATGACTGTTTGGCAGTGGCTTAATGGTACAGAAAGTGGCTTATTTAGTAAGCTTTTAGGAGGGAGCTTTATGCAGAAAGCCAAGTTTTTCCATACCTGTCACTCTCATTAAAAAAACAAGTTCCTTTCATTTACAAAAAAAAACTATCCTAAACAAGAAAGTTCTCAATCTATACAAAGTTACATACAGATTAATCCACACAAACAACTTCATCCATACAGGACTTAATGAAAAAACCAACCAAACAGCCCCTAAGCCCTGTATGGATGAAGTTGTCTATGTGGATTAATCTATGTGTATAGATTAAGAAGGTTTTTTGTTTAGGAGAGCTTTTTCATAAATGCAAGGAACTTGTTTTTCAATTAAGAGTGACAGGTATGGAAAAACTTGGCTTTCTGTATAAATAAGCCACTATCTATACCATTAAGCCACTATCAAACAATCATGTATAGCTGACTTATAATTCCCATTAAGCTCATTAAGCCGATAACAAACAAACAATCATGTATAGCTGCCTGAATAAGCTATAAGTCCCATTAAGCTCATTAAGCCGCTAACAAATAGGCCCTTACACATAGAACAAGATTAGTACCTTTCTTATGGGGTACCACAAGTATATGTAAAACGCTAGCTTTGCTTCACTGTACATTGGGACCCTTCACAAGTAGAACAAACAATAATTCGAATGTAAAAAATGAGAAAAATGCTAATGCCACAAGTTATGATCTTACCATATATAATGTTTCACCGATCGCTCACAAACAGTCAAGACAGCAACTAAGATCCTGAAAACATCATTATACAGTTTGTTCTCCATCTTATAGTGAATAAAGTTTCATAAGACAGGTAAAATGTATAGTAGTGTACCAATATTGGCACCAAAAACAAAGTTGTTCAATATCGGGCTTGTTCTTTAATTTTCCACTGATTTGAAGCACTCATTAGTTGGATAAGCATAACCAAACACCATTCTGCATGCAATTAAGCAACTCCCTTATTAGAGAAATCAAGTTATGATTCTCCATAATTGAGTAAACAAGTTTTAGATCACATCCACGAGCCCTCTGGTAAGAAATGATCCAATTATCTTGTAATCCTGTCAAAGACAGTGAACATGATCATTAGTGCTAAAAACCACATCAGGCAAAAATAATACAAAGCTATAACAATGATAACAACAATAATACAAAGTATTATATTATCTTCTTGCTCATCTCTTCCCATTACAAGCATATATATATACACCCTATTAGAACTGAAATCAAAATTTCAAGTATGTTATCCCATGGAAACAACAAAAAAAATATAAATGCATATAAATGCATTTTTGCCTACTGTTTAGCTTTAAACAAAGGTACCAACAAATTAAAACACAGAAAAACAAACTGAAGTGTACATGATGCTGCACTATAAGTCAAGATATCAATCAAAATTCAACTTAATCACATAATAGCTGCTCTGATGAATTGTTTACACTGAAACTATCAGCGGAAAACCAACTTATACCACATTTACACAAGATCAATGAATTTGTTATTTCTTTGGTATACAAGTCACATTTGATGTCATAATGAATTTGTCATTTCTTATAACTGAAATCTCTTAACTCGGCTTTCCAAGCATCCTTTTGCTGCAATGGCAGGTTTACTCCAGATTAAAAACAACTGTTTGAACAAAACTTACAAGAACAATGTCAATTTCAAGTTTAAAACCCAAAAATTCACTATGAACGTCATAGCCAGAACATTCCGTGTGACAGACTTCAATTCAGAGACTTCAAATCAGCAACAATTAGTTGCTAAAACTGAAAATTGACAACGATGGTTCTCAAATGTACCTTAGAGACAGGAACAAAACCCAATTTCATGGTAAAAATAGAAGAATATTGAGGGAGAGACTTGAATTGAGTGAGTAAATACATTAAAAGAAAACTCAAAATCTACAACAATTGTAGAGAGACATACCTGTGCAAGATGAAAAAAAAACCCTAATTTGCCGCCGATTTGCAGAGAGACGTACCTCGATCTGTTGAGATTATTCATAATGAACGATAGAAAATGTCAATCATCTGGTTGTTTGAGGAGAAGGCAGGGTAGAACGTGGGGGAAGGATAACCAAGTGGAGAAGGTTTTATGCAGTAAAAGTGTTGTACATTAGGCTTAATATCAAGTACTGTGTAAAACAGTTATTGTTGAACAAATAAACTGTAAAAGTGAGATATTCTCTTTATTAGATAAAAAAATCATTTTGAATTTAGTGGCATAACCCGGCCCGGTCCAGTTCAGTGGAGAAAACCCAATCCTACCATTGAGATTTGAGAAATAAAACCAAACCAAAAACTTTTTTTTTCCTTTTTCGAAAGGGTGTTCGGATCAAAGCCCGACTAATTCCGGATAATTTTGAAGGCTAAACATGGCATCACTTAAATGTCTCCAGGCATGCGTTATACTTATACATACGAGAAGACTCGAACTCGATTAGGAAGCTATGAATCCCTGAATGTTAACCAATTCGCCACAACTATAATTATATAAACATAAATTTTGAAGGACCATGTTATAGTTAGAAAGTTTAACACCAAATTAATATAATAAACAGTATAAGAGCATCTCTAACCCGATTTTAATGTCACTTCTTCTTTCAAACTTAGGTTGTGTTTGGCAAAAGTAAGCTAGCTTATAAGCTAGTCCATTCAAACATGTACCATAAACTACCTGTTTGAACCCCTATTTTAAGTAACTTTTTGGGAGCTTTTTGTAGTTTTTTCCAATTATATCTTTATTAATATTAGTTATTAAATTCAAATATACCCTTTTTGGTTATTTTACATACTCATAAGCTAGTTTTTGCCAAACATATTTTGTTCATAAGCTAGCTTATCAGCTACTAGCTAGCTTATCAATCAGCAATTATCTTGTCAACTACCAGCTAACTTATCAGCTAGTTTGCCAAACATAGCCATAATATTAAATCTTACATCATTTTCATTTTAATGTTGGTGAATAATATAAGATCTAATTTGTAGTTCTTCTATTCAGTAGTATCAATGGGGGTATTGAAGTATGTTAGTACAAACAAAATAGTCTATTATGTTTGTTGTTATGTAATTTTAGTTTATGTATTTGTAATCAAATGGCTTTTGTCAATATTATATGTTAAGTATTCAAGTGTGATGTTTGTTTGATAAGGATATATAAGATGTTATCGACACAAATAGAAATATCTTGGTGCAACCGACGTTCACGTTTAAAATAAATAAACAAACCCAATATACCCGTAATTCCGACCATTATATGAATCGTACACACTTATAACACTTGGTTGAGAGTGATACAATGCGTTTATTTTTTGTGACAACACTTTTTTATAATATCGCTAATAAAAAATAGACTGGTTGCGAAGAAATGATTGTTATTATTTCAAATAAGAACTAGATAATAACTAAAAATAAGTTAATATTTATGATTTACACCCGCATACATAAGACATGACTATAGAAGTCTTATTAAACAAAGAACCATTAAGAATACGAAGTAAAGCGATATTATTAACCAATCCTAACATATCGGAATAGGTGCACCATTCCACCCTTCAACACACTCCAACAATGGATCGATGATTTCACCTTTGCACATTGCGGTGAACACCTTATTGAACTCTTCCCCAAGCGAAGTGACCTTCTCGCCAGTCAAGAACCTACCGCCGAGCTCCTCCCTTACAAACCGGTATAATGGGTACGATCTACAAGCCTTGATCCGGTTGGGAATCGATAACGAATCGGACTCGTATGCGGTTCTAATGCCTTCGACTTCTTTTGGTAAGATGGCTTTCAATTCGTCTTCGAAGGTAGCGATCTTTTGGAAGATGGATGTGTTTGTGTTCTTCTTGGTTTCACCGTTATTTAGGGCGTGGTCGATGAGGACTTGTCGGAGTTTCTGCATCAACGGGTAGGTAGCGAGGCACGGGTCGTCGATGTAGGCGAAGACGTACTCGCAATCGACCACGCGGAGTAAGTCTTTTTCGAAGAATCTTGGAGTAAGACTTTTTCCTAAAGTCCTTAAAAACTATGAAGCAGAAGGACAGACAAAGTAATTAATGAAACAAAGACATGATCAAACAGGGTTGAACCGGTCGATTGAACCGAGAACCAGGGAAGAGACCGCTTCAATTAAGGTTGGTTTTATGACAATTTATGGCCCAAAGTGAACCGGTGGGTTTTTATCCAAAAATCGGTTCAACCGGTTGAACCGAACCAGTAAAAAACCAGTTGATTCATAAACTTCCAGATTTTTTTTTGGAAAGGTTCACCTGGACTTTGGCCAGACTACATCCTTGGCAATTTTTACCGAGAGCTAAAGCATGCTCCCCTGAGATTAACACTCAGTGGCCCCTGGTTGCTCACCCCCGGATTCGAACTTGGGTGGGTTTTTCCCCAATACCAAGCCTTAACCAGTAGGCTGCCCCATTGGGGTTAACTTCCAAATTTTTATGGTTACATTTGGTCTATTATTTTTTTAAATTTCAATGGTTACATAGGTTGATTATATATACATATTTGCATATAGACGATTATGCATATGCTTACATATGACCTATTTAATTCTTGTTTTCTATGGTTCATTTTGGAAAAGAAAATAACTAAAATCAAATGAAGATTGAGAATGGTTCAACTTGTATTTTTTTTAATAATATTTTCGGATTAATGTAAAACATGTTATGTGTATTTTTAATGTTTGAAGTTGTAGATATCAATTTTTTGGTTTTATTTATATAAGTATACAGGAAAATAAAAAAATACATAAAAGTACTTAAAACCGATAGTTAGACAATTAAATCGGTCGAACCAAAAACTGATTGCCACACCGGTTCAATTATATACTGGTTTTTAAAACATTAGGAAAGGTTAGGAGCGGACTGTATAGACGTGGGTAGGAAAAGGAATAATCTTATTGTTCATTTGACTTATAATAATACTGATTATGTAATATTATATTTATCACCCTCTTTTTTTTGAGAAGGTTCACCTGGACTTTGGCCAGACTACATCCTTGGCAATTTTTACCGAGAGCTAAAGCATGCTCCCTGGGATTAATACTCAGTGGCCCCTGGTTGCTAACCCCCGGATTTGAACTTGGGTGGGTTTTTCCCCAACACCAAGCCTTAACCGGTAGGCTGCCCCATTGGGGTTATTTATCACCCTCTTTTGACCAACAAATAAACTTCTATAATTCTATTGACCCATTATAACTTAAAAAATTAATAAATTTTACTCTAAATAATAATAAGCCAACCAAGTCACTAGTTTTTATCAAAAAATAGTGTATTTTGTTACGTATTTTTTAACCCAAATTAATTGATATTTAATGATGACATTTTCGAGATTTTTGAACAAGTCAATTACTTGTAAATTTGTAATTAGCTTAGATTGGATTCAAACAAAACTAATTCAGTTAATTTTGGTTTAAATAAAAAATAAGACAAAAAATCATATGAAAATATGAGTTAAATTGAGAAGTGTAAAAAATATTTTAACAGTTAATCACTTTTAATTGCATGCTTACTTATAATTTGTAATTTAGAAGAGAACTAATCCTATGTAAGTGTGCATCTTAGTGTTAATTTAGAGGTCATTTAATTGAACACTTTCTCCATAAATGCTTACAAGTGAAATTGAACAGTATCACTACCATAGTGGACAAAATTTTAGTCTCTCAAAAAGGTATCGTACGTAACAATTAACTCGATAAGATCCTATCGGGTAAAAGTACTCGATCTCACTTACCAGGTGAGACTCTCGGTTCATGCTATCGCTTTTTCGGGTAATATTTTAGTCATTTTCATGTTCGTCCTGTAAGGTAAATTGACCCGATAAACACTTACAGGGTAAATGTCAAGTAACGATCCCTAACCAACCGTTAAAATTAATATAGGGGTAAATATTTATTTGTATCACTCTCACTATTTTTTTTTCCTTCTCACCATAACTAACAATTAAAATTAATTATCTTTGACTGTAATTAACTCGACATGATGTCAATTAGAAATTGAACTTAACAAAGTAAAGTAATGTTTTTACGCCTTGCTTAGTATCTTGTTATACGATACCACAAAGTTGGTGTTTCATGTGAGGATTTTTTTTTTTTTTAAATCATAAATTAACATTTAGTGTTTATAATAGTTTAAAATCCGGTTTAAATTAATCGGTTAACTTTCAATAAATTATAAAATAATCATATGAATACATTAGAACATGATTGCAGAAAAGTATTTAAATGTGATGTGTGTTTGATAAGGACACATAACATGTTATCGACACAAATAGAAACGTCTTGGTCTGACTTCGTTCTCCTTCAAAATAAATAAATAAACCTCAAATACCCGTAATTCCGACCATTATACGAATTGTGCCCACTTATAACACTTGGTTGAGAGCGATACAACGCGTTTATTTCTTATGACGACACTTTTAATAAAACCATTAATGAAAAAATAGACTTGTTGCGAAGAAATGATTGTTATTATTTCAAAATAAGAACTCCGAAATAAATAAAAATAAGTTAATATTTATGATGTACAACCACATACACAACACATGACTGTAAGAGTCTTAAATGAGACATAGACAAGGCGTACAAATTTGAATCTTAAATGCAATAAAGTTTAAACAAAAAAACATTAAGAATACTGATTAAAACGATATAATTAACCAATCCTAACATATCGGAAGTGGTTCACCATTCCACCCCTCAACGCACTCCAACAATGGATCGATGATTTCACCTTTGCACATTGCCGTGAACACCTTATCGAACTCTTCACCCGGCGAAGTCGCCTTCTCGCCGGTCAAGAACCCGCCTCCGAGCTCCTCTCTTACGAACCGGTATAACGGGTATGATCTACAAGCCTTGATCCGGTTGGGGATCGATAACGAATCGGACTCGTATGCGGTGCGAACGCCTTCGACTTCTTTTGGTAAGATAGCTTTCAATTCGTCTTCGAAGGTAGCGATCTTTTGGAAGATGGATGTGTTTGTGTTCTTCTCGGTCTCGCCGTTGTTTAGGGCGTGGTCCACGAGGACTTGTCGGAGTTTCTGCATCAACGGGTAGGTGGCGAGGCATGGGTCGTCGATGTAGGCGAAGACGTACTCGCGATCGACCACGCGGAGTAAGTCTTTTTCACAGAATCTCGAAGGGTGGAGCTCGCCGTTGACGCCCATGGTTAGGACCTTCTTGGCGACTTGGCTTACGGTGTTTTTAACGGTGGATTTCATGTTTTCTTCCAAATGTCGCAAGTCGACGGATTGGCAAAGGGCAACTAAGTATGTGGATGACATGAGTTTTAAGATATCGACGCTTCGGCTGTTTTTCTTGCGGAAATCAACCCCAAAGAGTTGACGTCTTGGTTGTGTTGTTCGGCACTTTGGACGTGGTTGGTCACCGGATTCGCAAGAAATTGGAGCTCGGAACAGTATGACGCCATGGCGATTTCTCCACCTTTGAACCCGTAATCCAAACTTGGATTGCGGCCACCGGAGAGATTCGAAGGCAAGCCGTTGTTGTAGAAATCATTTACAAGCTCGGAGAATTGGGCGAACATGAGTTTCCCGATTGCGGCAATGGCCAAACGGGTGTTATCCATGGACACACCAATTGGAGTTCCTTGGAAGTTACCACCGTGTAAGGCTTTGTTTCTCGAAACATCGATCAATGGGTTGTCGTTGACGGAGTTGATCTCCCTCTCGATCATTTTGGTCGCTGAGCGAATGACTTCGATTTGTGGGCCGAGCCATTGGGGCGACGTGCGGAGCGCATAGCGATCCTGTTTGGGCTTCTGCAACGGGTCCATTTCATGGACCTTTTGCGCGGCCTTAACGTAATCGCTTCCATTCAAAATGTATTCCATGATGGCCGCTGCTTCGATCTGGCCCGGGTGATGCTTCAATTTGTGCGTCAAATGGTCCGTAAACTCCGGCTTCCCCTGCATCACTTCGGCGAAGATCGCCGATAGGACTTCCGACAACAATGCGAGCACGTTAGCCTCGAACAGGACCATGGACGCCATCCCGGATCCAACGGCTGTCCCGTTGACAAGTGCAAGCCCTTCTTTCGGCTGCAACTCGAAGAACCCGCCTTCGACACCAGCTTTGGCGAATGCCTTTTCGGCGTTAAGGATTTCTCCGTTGGGGCCGACCGCCTTGGAGTTGGGACGGCCGGTGAGAAGTCCCGCGATGTACGACAAGGGGACGAGGTCACCCGAGGCGGTGATCGTGCCACGGAGGGGCAAACAAGGGGTGACATTCTGGTTGAGGAACTTGGTGATGACTTCCAAGATCTCGAACCGGATGCCGGAGTAACCCTGGAGGAGGGTGTTGATCCTCACCAGCATGGCGGCCCTGGTGGCGGAATGCGGCAGAGTGTGGCTTGATTCCGTTCCATTACCGAATATTCCGGCGTTCAAAAATCTGTTACAAAAATGAATACAACAATCTTTAATTGATCAAAATTTAACAATAAAATGTACTTTAAGAGGATATAAATCAAAATTGGATCATGGACCTACTTGCAACCTTTACCTACTACATCTTATGATTAAACTCTACGAAATATAATTTTTTCTATACGGATTTTTCTAAGGATTAAATTAAAAATTATATGATCTTTGAATTAATTAATTAAATGAAAATTAAATTTTTGATTAGGTTTATGTTTAGTATTACCACCTACCACTAGCCGGCCAAACGCACCTATATAGACTTTCAACTTAAAAGACTATTTTGTACCATTCATTATTTAATATAACTTTGAATTTGATCTAGTCTTAAATAAAATAAATATTTTAAAAAACTTTAATAACGTAGAATATGATCAATTTGATCTTAATTATAATTTCATTAAAAAAAAAAAACAATTAACGTTATTTTTTAACGTTTAAAAATAAAATTCAGATCTCGAGTCACTTCCATGTTCATACTAGTTTTACCAAAAGGTCCAAAACGACCCCATCATTACCATTTACGGTATACTTTAAAGTAAATCTCGTGGTCACTAATTTTGGTAAGTGTTATAATCATGTAAACAGTTATTCAAATTATACTATTTATTATGAATCATATCTCCGTGCATCTTGTTAAATAAAATTTTAGTTAAATTATGCATATCAATTTACATTAAACATCATGTTAAATTCCGTTATATGGTTATTTTATAAGCTGTTACATTTTATAAAATAAAATGTAACAGCTTATACATTAGAGTATGAAATATACCTAATGAGCTCCTTTTGGAGAGCACCGCCTTGCTTGGTTCTCCGGTGAGACGTGGCGCCGAAGCCGGTGGTGACACCGTAGCTATCGGTCCCTTTGCTCATGCTCTCCATCACCCAATCGCTACTGGCCTTCACCCCGGCCCTAGCCGATTCAGATAGCTCCACCTTGACGGATTTACCGTCGTTAGCGGCCGCGATCCCGGCCACCTGGGAGACGGTTAGCGTCTCTCCTCCGAGCTTCACCAACGGATTCCGGAACTCCGCCACCATCTTCTTCACCTCATCGAGGTGGCTCCCAGTGAGCGCCTCGGCCGCGGCTCCCCAATTCAACGGATCCTTGACGCAAAACTCGTGTCCGACGACTCCGTTTACGTGATTACCGTTCTCCATTACTATAATTATTCAAAATTATACACAGATCTAAGATTGGATTGGATTGGACTGGACTGGATTGAATTGATGATAAAGTAAGCTAGCTAGCAATCTGATGATGATTATATTTTTTCACACACTAGACTCACACTCTTTGTGTGTGAAAGAATATGGAAAGATTAGATTGCTGAGTTTAAGGGTGGCTTAGTGGTGGAGTTTATATAGCAAGGGATTGGTAGGTAGGTGGAAATGAAAAGGAAAAAGGGAGGCAAGGGGTGGTAGGTTGGTTAGATGAATTGATCTCAGCCGTTGGATTAGTTCATATTAGATCAACGGTTTAGATCTTGCTGACGTGGAGACGCCGGACTAGAATAGAGAGCGAGTGGGTATTTTTCCATTCAATTCAATGCACTCAACGTTACACAAGTGGTAGTAGGTGAGTTTATATATTTTCATTTTGTTTCTTTTTTTTTAAATTAAAAAAAACAATACAATTTCGCGTACTTATTATAACATAGTTTTATAATATAATATAATACACCGAGGTTCATATAAAAACAATCCATTTTAAAGAAACAAATGAACCACATGTGAGCCACATATTATGTGGGACCCACCCATTAATTAAATCATATGTGATTTAGTGGTGGGACCCACCAGAATCATATATGATTTAATAATGGTGGGTCCCACATGAGCCCACATCATGTGTGATCTAAAATGGTTCATTTGTTCCTATAAAATGGTTTTGTTCTTGTTTGAACCTTTCTCTAATATATATATATATATATATATATATATATATATATATATATAGGGGTTCAAATCAGAAACATATCAAGCGAGAAGCAATCTCAGCCATTCATCCGGTCACTAAATGCGGTTTGACCCCCCCCCCCTCCCCCCCCCCCTTTTTAATAATCTCTACTCTCCCATGAATCGCATCAATCCTCCGTGATTACATCCACCGTAACCAAAGATGAGTGACTGAGATTACTTCTCACGTTCTTTTAAATTGATATGTTTCTCGCTTAACCTTCCTCTATATATATACATACGATTTATGAAATAATATTAGATTCAAATGAGAAGTGCTAAAAAAATACGAAGTAAAGAAGTTATCTCCATCACTCATCCGGTCAATAAAGGTTGCTTTGACCTCTGGCCTCTATGAATTGTGTCCAACCGAACTTTGACTAGTCAAAGATTGCGGCTTTTGATTGGTCAAAGTCGTAATCTTTGACTAGTCACAATGATTTCAACCGTATCAACGGTTGAGATCACTTCTCTACTTCGTATTTTTTAGCACTTATTATTTAAACTTTTTTATTATAAAATAATTATTTATATGTAATCCGATAGTTAATACTTAATAGTTGTTGACTTAAAAATTAGCCCATGAATAAATTATGTTTTACACAAAATAGCTTATGAATATTTAAATGATTGTGATATAATAACTAATTTAATAAGGATATAATTCAAAAAAAGAAAACTATAAAAAGCTTCTAAAACGCTATTAGCGTTTTAATAAGCTAGCTCATAAGCTTATTTATAAGTTAGTTTATAATCTATTCAAACATGTGGTGACTTATAAGTTAATTTATTTTTGACAAATACACTCATAATGTAATTTTAATAAGTATTGTTTTCTCTATTTGTTTATTATGATTATAAGTTATACTTTGCAACAATTTTCTTTTATATAATTATGTATATTGTTAGCTTTAACTTTATTATATTAGAAATACTACATTATGTTAAAACGAAGTTTCAAGATGATTAAATAGGAAAAGACTTGATACATCATACCATTTCAACTAACCATAGAAAAAGTCAGGGATAAACATAAATCTAGAAAGGGAAACATGATAATTTAAGATTTATTATAATTCGATAATTAGATATGTTTTTTTTTATATTCATTTAGTGGTTGCTTTGTTGATTTTACATTAAGAGGTTATTTGATTATGATAGTTTTATTAAGATGCAATAGCTGGATTGTTAACAAATTAATCTTATTTGGTAAGAAAAAAACCTGTCTTTTAATAGTTTTAAAACTCTTTAAATTATTTTGTATCTTGGGTCTTTCTTAACCATTCAACGTTCTAATTTCACCTTAAACAATTACCAACCAAATGTATTTCATTTTAATAAAAGTCTCTTAATTATTCGGACCAATTAATCATCCGGCACCAAACCATTTAGCAACTGGCAAACAATCCCCAAGTCTTTATTTGTAAAAAATGTTTGTGTGGATTAATCTGTCTCAATAGATTGAGAATGTTTTTGTTGGAAGAGTTTTTTTTCATAGATGGAAGGAGTGTGTTTCTTATTTGAGAGGGCTTGGTTTGGAAATCTTGGTTGTCTGTATAAAGCTCCCTTGGAAGCTTACTGAATAAGTTAGTTTCTATATTATTAAACCACTAGCAAACAATCATATATAGCTAGCTAAATACGTTATAAATTTCATTAAGTTGCAAGCATTTCTTGGTGCAAAAAAGAAACGGGAATATGAATTTGTTTTCCATTTTAACAATTATGTGTAATTATGGAGGTGAAAAACGACACATCCAAGATATGTGGTTAAAAAAATATCTTTTTTGGATCTACCGTAACCAAATATTTGTGAGCCCCTTATTTGATTGATATCTTATAATAGGGGTGTGTACGGTTCGGTTTGGTTCGGTTTTGGGGTAAAACCGAAACCAAACCGAAATTTTCGGTTTTTAAAAAACCAAAACCAAAACCAATCGGTTTTTTGGTTTTCGGTTTTCGGTTTTAAGTTCGGTTTTTGGTTTGGTTTTCGGTTTTTGATTCGGTTTTTGGTTTTGGTCGGTTTTTTATTCGCTTTTTGGTTTTTGGTTTCAAAAACCAAAAAACAAAAACCAATATGGTTAGGTTCAAATTCATCAAAAAGAAAATTACCTCAAAGCTATCACCACAAATAAACTTGACCCAATTGCCTTTCTGGAGGGACTTTACTTCTTATAACTAAATCCCTAACTTTCTCAAATGATTTGTTCCCAATTAACAGTAGCATTCAATTTACCTGAGAATTATGTTCATGAATAGATTATAGAGGAATGTACGTATTAATTATTAATTGATGTGTAATCACAATGAACGAATGACATATTCAAGAAGTAGTAAATCAATTAATCGAACCTAAATCAAGTTGTTGCTGAGTTGATGTTGTCGATCTGAACAAATAATCGAACCTGAATGGCTGGCTGAATGGCAATCGATTTGGTGGAGTGGCAAGACAGAAGACTCTATTTGGCAATCGA
The DNA here is from genome assembly GCA_030169165.1 of Centaurea solstitialis. Taxonomy (NCBI): domain Eukaryota; kingdom Viridiplantae; phylum Streptophyta; class Magnoliopsida; order Asterales; family Asteraceae; genus Centaurea; species Centaurea solstitialis. The sequence continues at coordinate 3,401,256 of CM058042.1, read as the reverse complement.
TTTGGTAGATGTAGAAGTCAGATTGGTCGATTTGGTGCCTGTGGTCGAGAACTCGGGGGAAGAAGGCAGAGCAACAGTAGGCTAGGCGATTTTGAGAAATTTTTTGGTAAAAATCTAAAACTGAAAAAAAGAGGCGGGATATTAGGGTAAGATAAGATATTAGAAAACTAGGGTAAAGAGAAAACGGTTTGGTTCGGTTCGGTAGTAAACGGTTCGGTTCCTGACTTCGGTTCGGTTCGGTTTTAATGGTTCGGTTTTGAAGGTTAAAACCGAACCAAACCGAAAAAATCGGTTTTTGAAATCTTAAGAACCAAAACCAATGGTTTTTGTATCGGTTTGGTTTTTTCGGTTTTTCGGTTTTTGGTTCGGTTTTCGGTTTTTCCTGCTCACCCCTATCTTATAATTAGATTTTTAAAATCTTAAATTAAATCATTTTCGAAAAGAACTTTCACAATAAATAATTTTAGCCCCCGTGGTTTGTTCAAAGTTATGATTTCCATTTCTCTTGTTTAGTAATTGCTATTTTCATCCCTAAAGTTTGCATTTTCTTGCTATTTTCATTCTTAAGGACTAATTTCTATATTTAAGTATAAAAGACCAAAAATTGTAGAAGATTGTAAACCATAATGACCAAAAGAATAATAAATTGTAAATCATAAGTACGAGAGTACTACGGTGTCCAGCTTCTTATAATAATAATAATAATTTCAATATCATATAAGAAAAATATTGAAATACATGGTAATGGTTTTTTGTGTGTGGCCTAGGGTTCCAAATAGCATATGGCATTGCGGCATGACCAAACCTCAAGCTTTGGAAGCCACAACATGGTCATGACGTTTTCCAATGCGTGACGTTGTGACCTATAGCTGAAGATATTGTAACACCTTAGGCAAATTTCATATCGTCGTGGACATGAGAGATATTGGATTCATAAGTAAAACCTTAGTATTACTAGACACAATGCGTTTTGGGACGACAAACACGACAAAATTTTGGAACTTTGCACTTAAACGTGCTTGGATGGGAACAATACCAAGATAGGTGACCCCTTGGGAATTTCTCGCTAAGTCGATAGAAACAAAGTCGTGAGTCTGTGGGGAATAAAAGACAATATTGTGTCGAGGTAGGCGGAATGTTACAAATCTCCATATTATATATCATATTATATACATAAACATATTTTATCTTATTATTATTCAATAAATCTAGGATGATAAACAATTTAAATTAAGTTATATATTAAAATAACAAATAAGACATTTAAAAACTAAGCTAAATCAAATATCGTGTTGTAAAAAATGTGGATTACATCATGGCTTACCTCAACCGTAATGTGACCTGAGAGGCTGAGACACAAGACTTAAGCTATAGCATGCCATGACGGCTGTTGTGATGAGCTTTTTCAAATATTGGTATGACCATAGACAATGTCATGTTAGACATAGTAAGGAATTGAACATATGTAATGTAAAATCAAGCTTCAAGATATTGCTATAAACATGTAATAATTTAAGTTATAAATTCAAAAATAAAACAATAAAAATAGTCATTAAAAGACCTAATTTAAGTTAGCATTTTTGAAAAGATGAAAGTAAAACAGAATTTGATTTCCTGTGGTTTGCTAAAAATTGCGAAATTCATCACTGCGGTTTTAGAATTACAAATTTTTTTTGGAAAGGAGGCGGTACTCCTGGCAATATATTAAAAAGAAACGAAATTACAAAGAAAAGGCGAGGGACTCCCTCCCTAGAACGAAAAACAACTAAACATGATAAACCATAAGACAAGCATCCAAAAATAACAAAGCGACAAAGCAACACACCGACATAAACAAAACAAGAAGAAAACGAAAGCCATCTTCCACAAGAAGCTCGCCTCAACAAAAACCATTAAGTAGTAGGGTTGATGCCAGATACTTCATTTTTACAAATTTTGTACTAATGATCTGTAATTCATTTTTATATTCGTCTCCTAAGCTAATTACTACTTTTAGATATGAGACATTACAATTATAAAAGAATTGTAAACCATGGGACAAAGAAAACAATTAAATTTAAATCATAAGAACGAAAACAATAATGAATTGTAAACCGTGAGATGAAAATTGTAATCTCAAAATCATATGGACGAAAACAGAAATTTTCAACAAACTATAGGGACGAAAAATGTAATTATTCAAAAGAAATTTGGTGAAACATGAAAGATTAAATTCATGTGCAAGAAAACAATATGCATTTAGTTTTTATTTTTGTTAATGGTTTGTACTTATTTTACCCGTTTATTTCATTACCAACATGTATTTATTTATTTCTAATGGGATAAATTACATATTTGGTCCATGTGGTTTACATTTTATTGTACTATTGATTCCTATTTTAAAGTAATTATAAAAAAGGTCGGTTTACAATATATTGTATTGTCGGTCCCTAACCCTATTGGTAAAATAGGGACCAACAGGCAACAGTGCAATATAGTGTAAATCACATGGATCAACAATGCAATATAGTGTAAACCATATAGACCAACAATGCAATATAATGCAAACCACAAGAACTTTTTTCATAATTATTTCAAAATAGAGACCGATAATGTAATTAAGTGTAAATCAAAGCGACCGAATATGTAATCTACCCTTTCTAATGAGTACTATTCTGTGGAATGTTATAAGTCTATGCGACAATTTATATGTTGACAATTTATATGTTGAAAATTAAGATAGTTTGGACTTTGGTCGTATACAAAAATACAAAATCGTCAAATTAAATTATGTTATAAATTATTTACAACAAATTAGGTAAGCAATGACTTAATTGGTGTAGTTTTCATTACCACTCACGTCACCAACTTTTCACAAACGTGTGTGTTTTTTATGCTCCACGTCAAAGTTATGGTTTGATTGATCCTTTTTCAAGTTATATTAATATTTATATAATACAAGATAATGATATAAGAAAAAAAAACGAATGTAAAAGAAAAGAAAGTTATGAATTTACAAGAAGCAGAAAATAAAGAAATACTCAACAAAAGAAAAGCTAAAATACAAAGAAGAAACTCACAAGAAGATTGAAACAGACAAAAGAAATAAAACTTCGGCCAACAGAACAACAATGAGACCAATCGTAAGTAACGACCACAAGCACCAAAAACCTACAAACCTAAAATGATCATCTAAACCATGCCCATAAAAAGACTCAAAGAATCTTGTAAAAGTTAAAGAATCCATCCTACCAGTTGATTAAGATGACAAATGAATATTGTTAACGTGGTTGTTTTAATTATCGTTTTTTTTGGAAATTAAAGTATTCCTCATTTTTTTTTTTTGAATAAAAAACGCGAGATACAATGAAAACTGAAGCAATATAAATTACAAAAAATGATTATTTTATTACTATCTTTAGGTTGACGTCTATTTTAATATTTTATCATTTAATTTTGTTTATTTGCTTTTTTTGAGGTTCTTTCATGACCTAATCCTACGTTCATAAACGTTTTGTTGTTTATTTGAATAACTAGATCATAAGAATAAAAATATAAGAAAATTGGATTTTGTGTATAAAAACCCTATTCATAAAATCAAAATTACATTAAGACCAAGTTTATTCTTTGGTTTAAATGATTTAACTTCATTGAACATTTAAACATATTTATTGTCCTTTTATGGTTCTTGTTTAGATATTAGTTTAGGATACATTCAATACACGTGATAATAAAGTTGATACATATCCATTTTAGCTTTTTCTTGATAAGAACTAATTTTCTCCCTAGTACATTGTTTTCAACTAACCATGAAAACAATACATTTCATAATATCTTTGTTACTCTTTGAAAAGTATAATGTGATAAGAAAAACTACTAAAATACAATGGTGCTATCACTTGACATACGTAAAAGGACGAAGGGAGTAAAATGGTACATGGGCTACAATATCAAATAAGCTTGGTGTTTGTCGTTGTCCACAAGTTTGTAATTTTCAATTAACTTATAGGTTGTGAATTATAGGTGAATGAAAGATGTTTTAATAATATGTGTGATGCCTATAAAAAACAATTTGTCGTTTTTTTGTTTTGTATCTTCTTATGGGAAATTCAGTTATCTCTTTCTATCCCTTCATCATGGCCACCAATATTGTAGAATTTGCAAACGATGTACTATTTAATCCAACAATTACAATTGCTACGACACAATAATCTCCCATACCCTTTGATCTTTGAATTTTTATTTAACTGAGACATCCAGAAACCTCTTTATGGGTATTAGAATTGTAAATGTACCCTTCGTAAAATCTTATTCTTGTTTATATGAGAATGCACCTGTTCCCTCTTAAGTATATCCAAATATTGATCGATCTAAAAAACTAATTAATGAATAGTTCGACATGAAACCATGTAATCAAGGAGTTTTAAACAAGTAATAAGTCAATTTCTTTCTTTTTACTAGATAACCTGTAAAGACCCAAAATCTAAGATTGAAATAATACAACTAGCAATGAGAAGTAAACCAGCTCTAGGCCCTCATCATAACAATCATATCATAGCGGAAGTACATAACTCGAGTTAGCATTCGATAGCTAGACTCGCTAATACACAACTGAGATTAAACTAAGAGAATAAAGTATAATGCAAACGAAATCAGGTATAAGTCTTTATATATCTAGCGTCTCTAGTACTCGCACTACCTCAAACGTGGCCCTTGCCTTATTTGCCACCTTCTAATTCAACCTGCCTGAAAAGTTTTGAAAAAGAAACAATGAGGTTAGACCGGTGGTCTAGTGAGGTCCTCCTTTAAATCTTTAAGGCCATCCTTAATCGTACCCCTCATACCCTCATACCTACTGCCACCTCAGCGCCCCATCAGCTTTACCAACACCTTACCAACACCATACCAATCCATCCTTAACCGTACCAATTCCATACCCCTCTAATTAATTGATTAAAAAATAATAGAAAAAGAAAAGAGAGAGAAAGAAGAGATGTTATCGTCGGCATGCGGGTACTGAAGGGGTGGGTACCGGTCACCCTACCGATCATGCAAAATGGTGTTACCGGTGTTACCGTCCGGTCGCCCCTGGTACCGGACCTTAAGGATGGCCTAATAAGAAAACAAATCTTCATAACATTTAAGATGTATAAGTTCAACAAACATTCATGTAAGATTCACACATAGCCACCGTGGATACCTCCACCTCTCGTCGCCTATACCACGACCACCCGGATGGAGATGTATAGCTAATAGGACAATCAATTATCAGTAAAAAAATATATTATATATACAGGAAGTATCGTGCAACCATTAGATTCAACTAGAAAACCTAACAACCATGATTTGTTTATCTAACTTAGTGATTTCAATGTAGTTGAGAATCTGAACTGAATTAATCACACATTGATCAGTAATTACGTGAGATTGTTTATATTTGTACAAACTATACGTTGTAACGGATACGACCATTAATAGGTCAGGTTTAAATGTGAACTCAATTTTGATTGTAAACGTGAAGACGAATCTCAGCCACACATCTTCGGTTACGGTGGATGCGATCATGGAGAATTGATGCGATTCATGGGAGGGTGGAGATTATTAAAGGAGGAGACCCGGGCAAAACCGCCTTTACTAACCGGATGATGGCTGAGATTCGTCCTCATGTTCACAATAAAAAAGTGGTTCACATTTGAACTTTCCTCTTTCTGTATATATATTAGTTCATACCAAATCCATGAGAAAGGGTTGGATTAGAATTCTACAAAATGAATGTTTTTTATTAAATAACAACTTCATTAATGGGACGAAACTTGTCATACAATTCCAAATAAAGTTGTCTAATTTTACATAACCAACAAGTAAGGCTACAATCAACTAGCTACAACCACGAAAGATCAAACACTTTGAGCTAGAATAAGCCTAACAACCTAAGAAAACCAAACTTCAATTTGTTTTTTTCCCTTTTGAAATTCAATTGTACTTTTAATGTAAAGTACCTATGACTTACCAAAAAGAAAAATAATACAAGCAACATACAAAGTTAAAGAACAAATGATGGAGGCTTTTGGAACCTTAATTGATAGCTCGTAAAGCATGACCATACTTTGTTTTGCTATTTCTAACATATATAAAGATAGAGGTGGGTTCATACGAGAACGATGTCAATTTAAGAAAACCCGATGAGGCGATGACGATTCTCAGCCACAAATTTTCGGTTACGGTGGACGCGATCACGGAGGATTGATGCGATTCATGGATGGTGGAGATGATTAAAGAAGGGTGACCCGGTCAAAGCTGCCTTTATTAACTGGATGAGTGGTTGAGAATCGTCCTTGCATTTTCTTAAAAAATTATCGTTCTCCTTTGAAGATTTCTCTATAAAAATATACCTTAATTATAATAATTATTTTCTCAAATACATTAAATATACTCGAATCTTATATACGTAAGAGTGAATTATATTTTTAGTCCTTTGTCTATGGTTGTTTTCTTTCATCCGTCCCTACAATACTAATGCACTTTTGATCTACTTTTTATGTTTTACAGTCGAAATTAGTCCCACCCATTAGCCGTTAGAAAAAGTTTCAATTGGTGCATCATGGGTCTCAAAAAGGTATCTTTAAATCAATCGAAAACATTCTTTAAAGTCATCAAAAATATTTAAAAATCTTTTAAAATCAACTAAGAAAACTTTAAAACTCCCTTAAAAATGAAATTTAACTAAAAATATGTGGAATGACTTTGTTAGCCTTTGATCCCTCTTAAAAGTTCTCCCACCAGAAACAAAATCTAGATGTGTATATATGTATACATGTATTGTATATGCATTTATGTGTGTATATGTGTGCTTGTATGTCTATATGTGCGTATACATGTACATGTGTATGTTGGTTGCTAAATTTCAGAGTGGAAACCTTCCCCTCCCTAGTATTAGGATTTACTGTACTTGGTGTATTTTGAGATTTACTATATTGGATTGGGATTATGGTTGTTAAATATTGTATAGTTCAGGGACCCCTTTGTAATCTTTGTATCTTTATATTGTGATCAATACACGCAACCCTAATCACGGGTTTTTCCACAATCTCACATGGTATAGAGCCACCTACCAAAACCCTAAATTTTTTTTTTTTACCTTTCTCGTTTACAGCAGCCGCTGCCGCCGGCGACTACCGTCAGCCGCCGCCAGTCACCTCTTCCGGTCGTCCTCCTGTTTCCCAGTGACTCATCTCCGGTGTCCTTCGCGTCACCATCGCACCACCACGCCGGCGTTCTCTCTGCTCCATTGCGTAACCAAGAAAGTTGCCGCCGCCTTCTGCTATTCCGGTCACCGCCGCGCACCGCCGCGCGCCTGAAACAGTCACGACCGCTGCGCACCTGCAACCTCTGCCTCTGCGCAACCGCCGTGTAACCGTGCCGCCGCTGTCTCTTTGCTCCATTGCGTAATCGTGCCGCCGCGTAACCTGAAACCGTCGCCTGTCTGTCCAACCACCGTGCCGCCGCTGCGTCCATCTCGCCGGAACTCCGTCTAGCGCCGGTTCGTCTGACTTCCGACTACCGCCGGTCCTCCGTCTAGTGCTGGTCTGCGTTTTTCCGGCTGCGTTTTTCCGGCTGTGATTCCGACTGACTTTTCTTTTCATCACAAAGACAACCCTTTGTCTTTTCTATATTTGTTTTTTAAGAAAAGGCAACCTGCTTTGCTTTTAAAGTCAGAAAACACAGCTGCAGAAAAGGACAGAAAAGCAGAAAAGGACAGAAAAGACACAAAAAAAAAAACAAAAAAAACAAAAAAAAACAAAAAAAAAAGTGTCTTTAGTTTGTGTTTCGGTTCCCTTGCATCGCCACTATTTCGCCGCGAGCTGTCTACTCGCCTCGATTCTGTTACCTTTCGCTGCTGCCGATCACCACTGCCTACCACAGTCGTCCTCTTCTCTGCAAAGTGACGCTTGTGGTACATTTCTATTCCCTCTACCCACGGTTAAGCGAATCGTTTTGTTATTTTCGTACGCTTGTTAATTTATTTTTTTTGCTTTCCTATTTGTTGCAATGACTACCTCATCGCCCTCCAACACCTCACTCCCCCCACCGCTAGCCAACTTGTGTTTGCCCTAACAAACGTATACTCTCAGTTCAGTTTTAAACTTTCCACTGATGGGTCCAAATACAAACTCTGGCGTCGCATCTTTTTGGACATGTGTAAGGGTGCAAAAGTCCATGGTCACATCACTGGCAAATCCAAACCTGCTGGTGATGATGATGAGGACTGGGAGGCAATTGACTCCCGCATCAAATCTTGGTTTTATTCTACTTGTGATGCAAACTTATTGCAAATCATATCTAGTGATAACTGCACTGCTAAAGATCTCTGGGATAAACTGGATGAATTCTTTTTGAACAACAAAATGTCCCGCATGCTCCAACTTCAAGAGCAATTTCGTAACACAAAAAAAGGCACCTTGTCCATTACTGATTTTTGCCATAATCTAAAGAATTTGGTCGATGCTCTTGCTGATTGTGACTCCAAAATAGATGAGGTGGAATTAGTTATGCAAATTCTCCGCCAGTTACCACCCTCCTATCATAGCATTGTCGATGTCATCACTAACACTAAACCCTTCCCCTCCTTCCTTGAAGCCAAAAACATGCTTCTTCTTCATGAGTCTCGTGAAGAGTCTGTTGAACCCCACATAGATACCCCTCTCACTTCTTCCGCTGCCTTATACTCCTCTGCCCACTCTGCCCCAAATGGGAAATCCAAAAATAAATTTAACAAGGGTCGAAATAATGGGCGTGTTGCTTCCAAGGGGGGGGGGGTAATACTAATGTCTCTGCAAGTTCTCACTCTTTTGCAGGTAATCAGGGACACTCTCAGGCGTACTTCGGAACTTCTCCTACACCTGGCCATGTTTCGTCTGCTCAGCCAGGCCTCCTTGGCGCGCCTCCTGCGCAACCCTTTGGGACGGGTCTTCCTCAACCGTCCCCTACGATGTACAGTATGACTCCGCAGCTCCCAGCTCCTCCATTCCACCAAACGCCGGTGAACTCGCATCCCTACTACTACGGGATACCTCAGGCCCCAACTCCAGTGCCGGTTTCTACTCAGTTTGCGCAGCATGTACAGCCATCCATGCCAGTGCCACCGCCTCCTCAGCCTTCCTTCGGCGGTCATGCTTCCCAGTACAGTCAGCCACATTACACTGACCTTTCTTCTGTCTTTCAGGCTATGTCTGTTCAGCCACCGCAAGACAACAACTTTTACATGGACACCGGTGCATCCAGGCATATGACTTTCAATCAAGGTACAATGCACTCTCTAACTCCTTGTAATTCTAGTTTCATTCAGGTTGGTAACGGTGCTGTGGTTCCTGCTAGATATATTGGCCAATGTAAATTACCTTTTTCTCCTTGGTCTCTTATGCTAAAAAATGTTTTAGTATCTGATAAACTCATCAAGAACCTTATCTCTGTCCGTCGTTTTACCATTGATAATTCTGTATCTGTTGAATTTGATCCGTTTGGTTTTACTGTGAAGGATCTTAAAACAGGTTCGTTTCTTCAGCGTTGCGACAGTGATCACCATGATCTTTATCCTGTTCTTCCTCCCTCTCCTCAGTCTGCGGTTGCTTCGGCCAACGTTGCTGTCTCTTTTGACGTCTGGCATCGACGGCTAGGTCATCCGGGTGCTGCTATTTTTCAGTTTCTTTTGTCTCGCAAGTTTATTGCTTGCTCTAGTCAAAACTCTTCTTTATGTCATGCTTGTCAGTTAGGAAAACATTGTCGTTTACCTTTTTCTTTATCAGCTACTAAAACTTCTCGTGTGTTTGAACTTATTCACTCTGATCTATGGACTTCTCCTGTTACTAGCTTGAGTGGATTTAAATATTATGTTCTGTTCTTGGATGATTATTCTCATTTCTTATGGGTCTTTCCTTTACGTGCTAAATCAGAGGTGTTTTCTGTTTTTAAAACCTTTCGCGCCTATGTTCTAAATCAATTTAAAACGGACATTCAGCTTTTCCAATGTGACAACGGTCGTGAGTTTAACAATCAAACTTTTTTGGATTTTTTCAAAACTCATGGCATCAAAATACGTTTTTCTTGTCCCTATACGTCTCAACAAAATGGAAAAGCTGAGCGCACCATCCGCACTATTAATAACACCTTACGCACGTCTCTCATCCAAGCCTCTCTACCGCCCAAATTCTGGGTTGAGGCCCTCCTTTCTGCTGTTCACACCTTCAACCTGCTTCCGTCCACCACCATTCAGTACAAAACCCCTTTTGAGGTGTTGTTCGGTTTCTTTCCTACCTATTCTCACTTGCGAGTATTTGGGTGTTTGTGTTATCCCAACACTTCCCCTACTAGTGCTCACAAGCTTGCCCCTCGATCCTCTGCCTGTGTCTACCTCGGTCCCAGCACGGATCATCGTGGGTATCGTTGCTTAGACCTCATCACGCAAAAGGTCATCATCTCCCGTCATGTCAACTTTGATGAAACCCACTTTCCGTTTCCTGACTTTCAACCACGTCCCTCGGTAGATGACTACGACGCGTTTGCTGTTGATGACTCTCTCCCTCCCCTCTCTCCTCTGGTCGATACTTCCTCCCCTCCGCCGGTTGCCGGTCCTTCTGCTTCCTCTTCTCAGCCCCCAACAGCTGAGTCCTCTAGCACCACCTCTTCTCCTTCCGCTTCTTCTGCTGAGCCTTCTCAGCCTCCTGCTCCGGCTACTACCTCCGGTCATCCGATGACCACTCGTTCGCGCACAGGCTCTCTTAAGCCAAAACAGATCTTCAATCTTTCGGTTACTAGTGACATCTCTCCTATTCCTCGGTCTACTGCTCAGGCCATGTGTGACCCTCATTGGCGGACCGCCATGGATGCTGAAATGCAGGCCATTCTTTCTAACTACACGTGGGATCTTGTTCCTAAACCCTCTGATGCTAACATTGTTGGCAATCGTTGGCTGTTTCGCCATAAGTTTGACAGCAATGGACGTCTTGAGCGTTACAAAGCCCGTCTCGTTGCTCAGGGTTTCTCTCAGCAACCCGGCTTGGACTTTGATGACACTTTCAGTCCCGTTGTCAAACCTGCCACTATTCGCACGGTTCTTAGCATCTCCATATCCCGCAACTGGCCAATTCATCAACTTGATGTTAAGAATGCCTTTCTTCATGGTGATCTCACTGAGACTGTTTACATGCGCCAGCCCCCTGGCTATGTAAACAATTCTTTTCCCGATCATGTATGTCGCCTACGCAAGGCTCTTTATGGTCTTAAGCAGGCGCCCCGTGCGTGGTATCATCGTTTTGCTGTCTATCTCTCCTCTTTAGGTTTTCTCAGCAGTAAGACTGACACATCTCTTTTCACGTATCATCGCGGCTCTGATACTATCTACCTCCTTCTTTATGTCGACGACATTATTCTTACTGCCTCCTCTTCTACTCTTATTTCCATGGTTATCTCTAAGTTATCCTCTGAGTTTCCCATGTCTGATTTGGGTCCGTTATCCTTCTTCTTAGGTATAGCTGCGTCTCGTAGCAAGTCCGGACTCTTCCTTTCTCAATCTGCCTTTGCTCGGGAGATTCTAGCACGGGCTGATATGGTCTCGTGCAATCCCTGTAGCACTCCAGCTGACACCCGAACAAAGCTTGCTGTTGATGGTGAGCCTGTTCCGGATCCCACCTTATATCGAAGCCTTGCTGGTGCTCTACAGTATCTGACATTTACTCGTCCTGATATTGCCTATGCCGTCCAACAGGTCTGTCTCTTTATGCATGACCCGCGTCTTCCGCATCTCAATGCGCTTAAACGCATCTTACGGTATTTAAAGGGTACTTTATCTCATGGTCTTCATATTAAGGTGTCAGTTGTTGATCGCTTGGTTGCCTATTCGGATGCCGACTGGGCCGGCTGTCCTACTACACGTCGGTCCACCTCAGGGTTTTGTGTCTATCTGGGTGACAATCTCGTATCTTGGTCCTCCAAACGACAGCATTTGTTTCCCGCTCTAGTGCCGAGGCCGAGTACCGGGGGATAGCCAATGTAGTTGCTGAGACTGCTTGGTTGCGAAATCTCCTCCTCGAGTTGTGTTGTCCTCTCTCTCGTGCCACTGTTGTCTTCTGCGATAATGTCAGTGCCATGTATCTAGCATCTAACCCTGTTCAGCACCAGAGAACCAAGCATGTGGAAATAGATTTACATTTTGTTAGGGAGCGTGTTGCGATTGGTCATGTGTGTGTTTTGCATGTTCCATCCGCCTATCAGTATGCTGATATTTTTACAAAGGGTTTACCTACTAGTTTGTTTCTAGATTTTAGAAATAGTTTGAACATTCATTTACCTCCCGATCAAACTACGGGGGTGTGTTAAATATTGTATAGTTCAGGGACCCCTTTGTAATCTTTGTATCTTTATATTGTGATCAATACACGCAACCCTAATCACGGGTTTTTCCACAATCTCACAATGGTAAAACATATGTTGTTTTTCATTCTGTAAAATTTGGATAGGTTATATACAAAAAACTATGTTTTTAATTATTTGAAAAAACCCCTATTATCGAAAAAAAAAATTCTATATCTTTGGGGGTCCCTCAGTAATTGTTGTAGTCGATGATTTGTTGGTGAACAAATTCATTCGGTGACGGGATCCGTTAGAACAAAATATGTCCGTAACCCAAATCCATCCGTGGTCCGCCGAAAAATAAAGTCATCAGAGATCCGTCGTTGATGCTTTGTTCTTACGACTTTTACATTGAGAGACTTTCACTAACGGATCACCGACAAATTTGAATTTTACCAACAAATAACCAAATTTTTTTCCGTAAATGACAGTTTCTTTGTTTTGTACTTTGTACTGTCGTCAACTAAGGTAACCTTTATGTCCCCGGGGAAGTAGGTTGAGGTTTCTTGTTTTTTTATGAATCACAATTCAAATCTGGATTTAATATGGTAGAGATGACGTCGAAGAATAATTCGATAAAGATGAACCATTGTTTTTTTTAGTTTCTAGTTTTTAAGCTTTCTATAATAAATTAAAAAAAATAATTCATAAAAAGGGAAAAGATTAGAGATTGCAATAAATGTTTAAAGTTGTAAAGAAAGGGAAGTCACATGGATAGTTAAGATGCAAAACAAGATGTAGGGGTTAACATCACACATCACGTGGTAGTCGGCTGCGCCATGCAACGATCATACCAAATGGTAAGTTAGATATAGCCGGTTTGTTATTTGTTAATTTATAACAAGTTAGCTGAAGATTAACTTGTAATTATTGAAAACTAACTGATAACTAATGTTAGAATTATAATATAATTTAAAAAAGATACGTTACAATACGAAAACTCTAAGGCTATGTTTGGCAAGCGTAGCTTATAAGCTAGCTGGTAGCTGATAAGCTAGCTGTTGATTGATAAGCTTGCTAGTAGCTGATAAGCTAGCTGTTGAATAAATTATGTTTGGCAAAAACTAGCTTATGAGTATGTAAAATGACCAAAAAGGGTATATTTGAATTTAATAATTAATATTAATAAGGGTATAATTGGAAAAAGCTACAATAAGCTCCTCATAAGCTACTCAAAGTAGCGTTTCAAAAAGCTAAATTATAAGCTAGCTGATAAGCTAGCTTCCTGGTATATGTTTGGATGGACTAGCTTATCAGCTAGCTTACAAGCTAGCTTATGCTTTGCCAAACAAAGCCTAAAATATATGAGATTGGTAAGATGCATCCTAAACATATATGCAACTAACTTGCAATAATTAAAATTATTAGTATAGGAGATAGTTATGACTACTTATTAATAGAAGTAGTACATTTTAAGGAAATTTGATGCTTACATGCATATTTATGTCCCTCCTTCTCTATTCTATCTTTATATAAGATACGCATAGTGCATATAGGATGAACACGATGTAACAACATTAATGAATTAATGAATTCTTGTACTAGAGTGTTCATGTTTTGTTTAGAATTGGTATATTAACATTTAGTTTGGGTTACATTAATATGTTCACAAGTTATACAAGGTGTCAAAGATTTAGGCATTGTTTGGTAAAAATAAGTTACCTTATAAGTCATCTTATAAGTCAGGTACATAGTTGGATGGACCATAAGCTATTTTTTGAAAAACTACTCTTATTACTAACCTTTTGATGACTTATGAGTCTTTTTTTTATTTTATTTACAAATATACCCTTGCTAAGTTTTATACCACTAATTTCAAATATGTCTTTTTTTGTCCTTTTACAGTCATAAGCTACCTTATCAGCTTGTTTTTGCCAAACATAAGTTATTAATCAGCTACCTTATCAGTCATAAGTTAAATTATCAACTAGTTTGCCGAACATAGCCTTTTTTTTATAAGGTTCACTTGGGTTTGCCCAGACTACATCCTTGGTAATGTACATGATAACAATGTACTCACAAACAGTGATAGTATCTATAGGAAAATGTTCACCAACTGTTGACTGTAGTTCGTGTTCAATAATTTGTACGTATATTTTATGGAGGGAGAGAGAGAGAGAGAGAGAGAGAGAGAGAGAGAGAGAGAGAGAGAGAGAGAGAGAGAGAGAGAGAGAGAGAGATTAGAAACCAGAGAGAAAACATATGAGAATGAAGAGACGATGACATTTTTAATTAATATCAGCTTTTTTCCAACTAACTTTACAGGTTTACGCTAAATCTTACAGATTTTATAAAATTAGCAAATATTTAGAAAAAGATCCATTTACTATTATATAGCAAATATCGATTTAGAAATCATTTAAAACCATAAGAAGTTGATGCATTCCTGTTTTAACTTTAGATGTGTCTTTATGAAGCAAGAAAAATATATTTGAAACATTTTCAAACTATAAATGTCATTTCAAGATATCTTTATATTAATCTTGGAACCAACTTGGTAACATGGGTTCATTGACTTCTTCTAGCTCTGTTTAGTTTTCTAACTTTAAATGTAATAAATCCCCATACATTTTAGTTTTCAAATCAACATCCTAGATTTATATTTGATTTTTCTGAAGTGATGAATTCTTTTTGACAATTATATATGCGATTTTCCTATTGATTTTAAAATAAATACAAATATGATTTATTTTAATTTTATTCCATTAAAAATACAATTTAGTTAAGCATTATAAATAAACCAATTTTATGTAATGAACCAATGCATAAAATGTGATTTTAGGAATTAATAATTACTTCATAAAATTACTCAATAACCATATAAAATAGTATTTCTCATATACACATTTTAAATGCAAAGTATTAATTATATAATTTATGTATTAAAGATCCAGTTGTAGTTGGAAATTGAAAATTATGGTTGATGTTGAGGTTGGGGTATATAGAAAAGGATGGGGGATGGAGGGGTTAGGTGTATGATAATATTTCTGGAAAGAATAAAAATAATTAAATATCTCTCTAATGCAAAATAATAATCATTTTTATTAAAATATTGAATAAGGGGTTTCCATATTTACATAAGTGTTATAAACCATTATGTAATCACGTAAGTGTTTAGTAAAATAACCGACAAACTAGTCATATGTGATTTATAATTTATAATTTGTAATTTATAATTTATAATTAATCGTTAAAGTAGATAAGTATATAAAAATAGAGGGAGGTTCAAACGAGAAACATATCAATTTTTAGAAAACGTGAGGATCAATCTCAACAACTTATCTCGGTCAATAAACGCGACTTTGACCCCCCCCCCCCCCCCCCCCTAATAATCTCCACCCTCCCATGAATCGCGTCAATCTTCCGTGATCACGTCCACCGTAACCGCAAGATTAGTGGTTGAGATTGCTCCACACGTTTTATTAAATTGACATGCGTCTCGTTTGAACCTTCTCCTATGAAAATAATATACAAAAACATCATCAAAACGTCACACTCTAGTTTTCTAAGAAAAAAATACTTCACAAATTATCCCATAATTAACGATACAAACTTCTTTTTAATAGGATTAAAAAGTAGGTTAGTTTATAACTTGTTAAACATTGTTCAATAATATAATAAATAATCCCTGTGAAAGTTTTATAGCCTTATGGAAATAACAAAAAAATTTGTATCGTTAATGTATAAGTTCGATCTGAATTTATTATATATTGTAAACTTAGCATGCTATTCTTTTAACAAAATATTCTAACGGTTTTTATTACACGTTTCTTCATATCCTCATCGACAAATAATTCTTTGTTTAAAACTTGTTTTACTTTTCATTTTCTTAAATTATATAGCGCATAATATATTTTATTTCCTATAACAGAATTGTATATAATCATTATTGGCACAATGGCACATACGGGATTGTCTCTAAATTTTTTAGTGCATTTTCAACAATTATATATATAGAGAGAGAGAAGAGAAAAATCAAATGAACAATTTACAATTGTTGCACACCCTAGAAATCAATGAATTAGTGCATTTTATAGAAACTAGTTACTGTGCCCGCGCGATGCAGCGGGTGTAAATGATTATGAAAGTTTTCTCATGTGCCTATGTTAAAACTTTCAAAAATGTTTGGTTTTATGAAAAATTGTTGGTTTTATGAAAAATTGTTAGGTTGCCTAGAAATTTACCCGCGCACGTTGCCGCGCGAAGTATGTAT
The DNA here is from genome assembly GCA_030169165.1 of Centaurea solstitialis. Lineage (NCBI taxonomy): Eukaryota > Viridiplantae > Streptophyta > Magnoliopsida > Asterales > Asteraceae > Centaurea > Centaurea solstitialis. The sequence goes on along the minus strand of CM058042.1, from coordinate 3,384,659 downwards.
CAATTACCCGATCATAATAAATCGTATATAAACTATTGAAATTAATATATAATATTCAAGGTTAAGTGGTCAAAAATTGAAAAAGTTTTGATCGATAGTGTATCTTCAAACTCATAACATTTGAGTTCATTTTGAAGATTTTGACTTAAGCGATTATAATGATATAAATTGTTAAAAAAAATATTTCTAGAATTCTTGAAATATTTGTTACAAATATTTGACGAGTAAAAGTAAGATCCTTGAAATTTCAATAATTCTTGAAATTAACTTTAATAATCTCTTTATATGATAGTATATAGATATAGATATAGATAGTTTAGATTAACAATTATAAAATAGTATAGATATACTCATAAATTATAGACAATGGTGTAAAATGGAAAATGAGAATTTAAAAAAATATAAAAAACAAACTAATTTATATGTATTCTTGATATTTAATGATACTTTTAAATAAAAAAACTATTCAATATTAAACACATTTTGATAATATTGTCATGACGATTATAATGGTATAACTGGTTGGAAAGAAAAAGAATTTTTTTTAATACATTTTAGTTCGTATATCTTATTTATATTAATATGATAAATGTGTAAAGTAAAAATAAAAAAATAAAAGAGGGCATCAAAAAGAACATGCACAGCGGAATAAAACCCGATTGGGCTCGTTTCGAAGGTTTAGGAAGTGGTATCAGAGCCACTTCCCAACAGGGTTTTATTCCGCTGTTGGGAATCGGGTTTTATATTAATATGGTGCATCAAAAAACATTCAATATTGGGCTCGTTTCGAAGGTATTGACAAGACGATTATGATGGTATAATTTGTAAAGAAAAAAACGTTATCTTAATGCATTTTAATTCATAATATCCGATTATTTATATTATATGACAAGAGTGTAAACTAAAAAATATAAAAGCAAAGGGTTGAAAGTAAATTTAGTAACTAACTATGTGGGTAATAAATGTAACTTATAAAATTGAAATAGAAATTTGATACGGATTTTATGGAGAGAATTGGGGGAATGCTTTAGAAGGCATGTACAACATGCTTTAAAAGTTGTACAAAATTTTCAAGATATCTTAAATTTTCAAGAGTAACCGTAATAGTCCTTTTATAAAGGAGTATAGATAAAGAAGATTTATTTATTATGATTTAAATATTTATAAAAGGTAATTAGAGCTTATTAATTATCATCAACACTTATAATAGGAAACTATGAATGTATTTATGAATCCATATATCCGTTAAAACTAGATGGATGAATGAGATTGGTTCTTAAGGTATGCAACAATTGCATGATGTGCATTTGATTAAGCCTCTCTCTATATATATACATACACACAAAAGTTTGACCCTGAATTCAAATTTCATTGTAAATGTGAGGACATCTAAGAGCGTCACGTCACATATTTAGTCTGAATAATATTTATTATTCAAACTGAATAGTACAACATTCAGTATTATTCAAAGTAATATATTTAGTTTGAATAATACTGAATGTTGTACTATTCAGTCTGAATAATACATGATTATTTATATGCCACGTGGCGGTCTCTCGACTGTCCTCATGTTCACAATAAAAGATGAGTTTTCATTTGAACCTGATCATATATATATATATATATATATATATATATATATATATAGAGAGAGAGAGAGAGAGAGAGAGGTAAAATTATTTGCGAACCAAGATAATGTTATGAGCTATGTGAACCTATGAAATCTTATAAAAATTTATGGAACATTTTCATATTTCATATTTCATATTTTCATAATAATTGATTTCCCATATATTTTATATTCAAATGAATCAATATCGGCTATTCATTATTTTGATCAACGAATATGATTAGGTTCACAAGCTCATACTCTTTTCGTGGTTCACAAATGAAATTAACCGACTCTCTCTCTCTCTCTCTATATATATATATATATATATATGATCAGATTCACGTAACACCTAGTTGTTTCCATGAGACCGACGAGACCAAAATTTACACATGAACTTCACAGCAAATCACTGTGAAGGTAAAAAAATTGAACTTTCATAATGAAAAAGCTGTAAATGTTACGTTCACGCTGTTTTTCACTGTGAAGTTCAATTTTTCTTACCTTCACAATATTTCACTGTAAATGTTTGGATATTTTTTTTACCTTAGTTTGTCTTTTTTTTTAATGCATGAAATAAATTCAAATCACAATACTTAATTCACCCCAATGAACTAATACAGTCCCAAGATATCCAAGCCACATTGTGCAACCTGAACAATAACAACGGATAAGCATTTTCTATGTGGCGAGTAAAACTCAGGAGAACTCCCACTCGTGTGGCAATTAACGAAATGGGCATCGACCTCGATACCATCTTATGCTCGCGATGTTGGGTCGAGGATATTGAACAGGCATTAGTAAGGTGCAACGAAGTTAGAAAGCCGTGGGAGAGCGAATCACTGTTGGTGGGACAAAAACATGGAAAGGATTGGATCAATTTCACAACTTTTGAGAGATGATGTAGAGGAGCTACATGAATCGAAAGGTAAGTTGATATGGACAGGATTGAAGAGGTCATTTTTGTATCTATTGTGGAGGCACATAAATAATACTCCGGCTGGTTCCAATGGCTTGCGGGTCAACAAATGGTAAACAATGGACAACGACATGGATTCGTGGGTCAGATAGTCTACAACAAGCGGGAGGTCGAATTGAAGGGGTGTAGGTGGGGCTTTGTACATTTGGTTTCTGGTTTGTTGACGTCTCGACTGTTCGTATTTTTTTTTTGAACGGCAATATATCAAAAAACTAGCAAGATGCTAGAAAATACAACAGAATACAAGAAAAATTAACAACGAACACTCTAACCGATACACCCGAGAATACCAACATATTCGCGTTTGAAGAAGCCAATAATCTTTGTTTCGGCAGGATTGGTTGCTTTAAATCAAGATCAAGAAGCGGCTGCCAAACACTCCGATGGCTCCGATTGGGTCTGCATCGACGTAGAGGTCACATCTCGTAATCTCGTTGGCTTGGTTGTTGCAACTTAGTGGTTGCTGTGTTACATTGATTATAGCAACCTGTTTGTTTAGTTAGTTTGGTTGCGTACTATGTTTGGTTTTTTGTGGGTGTTGTTCTCATTTTATTCTCTGTTTGATGGTTTTTAATAAAATTGTTTTGCCGTTCAAAAAATATATAGTATTAAAATATAGTAAATAAACAAATAAAAAAGTAGTCCACTCTACAATTTTTTGGACTTCATAATGTAGGAACTCGCATGTAAAATAGTGCATATGCCGGCAAAAAGTGGCTTATCCGAACTTTAAACATCTTCCAATTGCACACTAAAAATCAATAAATCTAATTTATAAATTCTAATATTTACGGTCAAATGAAGGTGACGATTTCATTACATTATTGGGGGAGAATTTATTTGAATCGGTCGTGAAGTTACTCACTGATAATTATTCTAATTTCTAATTGTTATTATTTATATAATAAAAGGTATTATAAGAATTTGATGATAATTATCAAATATTATTATATTAAATATTATTTTTTGAAACCGAAGAAATGCTTACTCAGTAAATTTTAGCTGAGCATTTAAGTACCTCAACATCATTTTGAATTAGGAGGACCATAAAACACTCGAGCTTAAAATATTTTTATTTGAGGTTTGTATTAAGAACATGTCTCTATACTTTTTTTTGAAGGGTGTCCGGGTCAAAGTCCGACTAATTTCCGGCAATTTTGGAGGCTAAACATGGTTCCACTTAAATGTCTCGAGGCATCGCACGAGAAGGCTCGAACTCTGTTAGGGCGCTATGAACCCCGCGACGATAACCAATTCCGCTACAGCACTGGAAGACATGTCTCCATAATTTTTCATACCACATCATTTTCAACTAAACAGATTAAGAACCTGTATTGAAAGCTAATTATAAATTTTAATATTAATGTTCTATATGCAAAATACGATGGATCTTTGTATTTGCATTTCAAACCTGAAACCTCAAAGTTTAAATAACGTTAAATATGTTTTGTACAATTATATATGTAACAGAGTCCGTCCAAAGTTTAATTCTAATGAAAATCAATAAGGGGTTGTTTGGGTCTCTCTCTTGTCTTTAATAGATTTTGTTGGTCTTTCGAAGAAATAAGGGGTTTGGTTGGTTTTCCTTTTTTAATCTTATATAGTTAAAAGTTGTTTGTATGGATTAATTTGTTTGTATAGCTTGAAAAGAATTTTGGTTGAGAAATTTTCTTATAAATGGAAGGAAGAAACGTGTTTTTCTAATAAAAGGGACAAGTTCAAAAGAAGGCGCCTCTACATTCAAGACACGTTCATTTCCAATTTTATGAAAGGTTATAACTGTGCATCTCCATCTAAAACCATTTATTTTAGTCCATTTTTTATGATTAATTACTCGATTCATCAATAATTATCGATCTCGATCATGCAATAGGTTCTTAAAAGACTATCTCGCAAGCACGTATGTGTGTGTAGAGAGAGAAGGGGACAATCATCTGTAACCACATGAAATGTTACAACCGTGCAACCTTATCTAAACCCATTCATTTTAGCATATTCATTAGATTCCCATCGGTTCTCTTAATGTATTACTTGATTTCTTCAAATTTCTGCAACATATGTTGATGCATATAACGGTTTATATGATGTATTGCATGAAAGTGATAATCCATGCACATATATATGCATTGACAGTGATAATTCCATGCACATCTATATGTATTTGTTTTAAGTTTATCTATGATGAAAATACTATGCATTTACTCCGTAGCAAAAGTTATGGACTTCTTAAATTTTTGCCCAGGCACCAAAGCCTGGTCCAGAAGCATCCGGAAAATCCCGTTGTGAAATCTCCAGAAAATTTACGTGGGCCCTCTATAATGATAATAACTAGGTTTGCACCCGAAATAACCTGAAGAAAACCCCTCCCATGCCCCAAACGACTACATCCATCCATTCAAACGCGCACGCGTCGTGCAATTTACGGGGTTGTGGCCGGATAATGTTTCATATTGTTGAGTGCAAAATCCGAAAATGCTGGAAATGTACTTATCGTCGATAGCTTCGTTTTGATAGTTCATGGGCCTGAAACGGACTCCCGTAGCAAAAGTTATGGACGTCTTAAATTTTTGCTCAGCCACCAAAGGGGGTACCTTTTGGTAGCCTGGTCCGGAAGCATCCAAAAAATCCCGTTGCGAAATCTCCAGAATATTTACATGGGCCATCTATAATGATAATGAGTAGGTTTGCACCCGAAATAACCTGAAGAAAACTCCTCCCATGCCCCAAACGACTACATCCATCCATTCAAACGCGCGCGCGTCGTGCAATTTACGGGGTTGTGGCCGGATAATGTTTCATATTGTTGGGTGCAAAATCCGAAATGCTGGAAATGTAGCTTCGTTGAAATTCTGATAACTTTGAGAACTAGTGCATCTTTGTGCTATTTCATATTGATGACTAACATATATTTGTTTCACAATGTGTTTGCTTCACATGTACTCGGTTTACAATGTTACATTTTTGACGTGTTTGTGATACATATATATACATAAAAAATTTCACACAGTAAAACAAAAACATACGTAACTCTCACATTGTGAAATGTATATATGTTAATCAATACATTAAATACTACCATTTGACGAGAAAAATTATGTGAAACAAAATCATATGTTGAAGTTCTCACAGATCTCACAAATTTTAGAGTTCTTAAATGGATTAACTCTCTCTCTCTCTCTCTCTAAATATATATATATATATATATATATTGTTCTTAAATGGATTAACTCTCTCTCTCTCTATCTCTCTCTCACTTTAAAAATATATATATATATATATATATATATATATAGAGAGAGAGAGAGAGAGAGAGGGAAAAGTTCAAATGTGAACCACTTTTTAGTTGTGAACGTGAGGACAACTGAGAGCGCAACACGTGACGGCTTTGAGTGTGGCCCCCCTCTTTAATTCAATGTCCTCCCATGAATCGCGTCTAGTCATCCGTTGTGGACTTGACGTGGCGCCTAGTCATCCGCCACGTGTCGCGCTGTCGGTTGTTCTCACGTTTACAACCAAAAAGTGGTTCACATTTGAACCCACCCCTATATATATAAATATAAATATATACCTAAACTTGGGATCATGTAAAATTAAGTTGTTTTTTTCTAAGACAAAGTTTGTACACTTAAAATTTGTAGGGGTGCTGATGGGTTGCATTATTTATGGCTAAACCAGAATATAATGTGGTGACTCGCATGGGTAACTTGGATTAATTAAACCTTTATACAATCTTAGAAGTAAATCTTTCTCATGTCCTTATAGTTTATTATGTGTAGGGGTGTAAAGAGTTGAGCTGAGCTCGAGCCTAACTAAGGCTGGAGTTGGGTTTGGTGCTCAGCTCATTTGTCAGACGAGCCTAAGCTTGGCTTGAGCTCGACTCGTTTACTTGTAAATCAATACTTAATATGTTTTTTATTTTATTATTATTTATTTTTTAATATAATATATATATATATATATATTATTAATAGAGGCTCCTTAAGGCTTGTGAGCCTAATCTAGCTTAATCATAAAGACTCTAACTCGAGCTTATTTATTAAACAAGCTTAAAATGAAGCTCGAGCTTGACTCAGACTCGTTTAACTCAAGCTTGAATCAAGCTTTTAATGAGTTGATCCTGAACAGCTCACGGGCAGTTCGGCTCGTTTATATTAATTATGCGTAATGGTAATGATCTATTTAGTTTGAGTAAAATCTTTGTAGCTACGTTAAAAAATATATTATTTTAAAGAGAAAAGCCAAGTCCATTTTCTTCAAATGCAAGGATAAAAACCAACAAATCCAATTCAAATTGGAACTAAACTCCGGGATATCCAAACTCCCCCACCGACCTATCTGCTTACAAATATCCCGAGCCATTTGACAAGAGAAGAACAAGTGACCCATCGACTCAATCTCCAAAACGTAGACGGGGCATAAGAGGGAGTTTAATTCCAATTATCGAACTAAAAACACCGCTGAAGCTCGATCTTATATTAAAAATGTATCTGAATTATTGTATCTTGCTATATATTTTAGCTCTTTAAACCTATGTTTTGTTTGGGTGGGGGTCTTTTTAAGCTCTCATTTTAATTTGACCACATAAAAGTTAATTTCGGTCAAATTGGGGTTATATGTCTTATTAACTTTAAGACAACATAAGTTTGTCAGCATCAAAATATAAGATGTTCTAGATGCAAGTAGGAAAATTTAGTTTCAACATTTATTAACATTAGACAATTCTACGTGTTTTGATGATTGACATATAATCCGTCTTATTTTACGTAGTAACATTTTCATTATATCTTACAAATACTATTACATGTTTAATATATCAAAATGTTTTAGTAATCAAGAAATCACAAATCATATTTATAGGTGTGCCATTGAAGTTCATTCAACATTATTACTTTCAGAAACTTATGGCAAATAAAATATTAAAGAATCACCCAAACAAATAAACATTTGTGTTTGTAATGTTTTTAGTTCGATAATTGTTTTGTGTTAAATATTTTAGGTTTGAATTTTCATTTAAACGAGTTATTATTATAAATGTCAAAGTCTTTCAAAAATCTAAAATATTATTTAGCATTCTAGTTAATAGTCATTAGTCAAATCACAAATTTTGACAAGTAACTTAACAAATTGATTTTAATCCATTTCAATGGACATGTTTGACAAAATCTTAGGGTCAAAACATATGAGCATTTTTGTTTGACAAATAATAAAGAACTACTACTCAAAACAACTTTTTGGAGACTAACTCTTCATTTTACAAAATAAGTATCTAAAAACCTACAATGTAAAAGGAAATGGAAGAAAAATATCAACTAGTGGTTTGGCATGCAAAAACTAGTGATCATCATGACCACAAAAAATAGGCTTTCATAAAGAAAAGGTAACTATTCTTGTCCAATAATCATATGGTACAGGTTATCCATATATTCAAAGTGACAACTCCCTGATGTGGAAATTGAGATTTGTGTGCTTTTCAGCTCATTCAAGTGGAGTGGGGTTTGTGATAACTCATCCCACGTAAATACAAAATGATATTTTTTTAAGCTTTTTATAAAGTTTGATGACTAAAAATAGTTTATATCATATTTTTAAGTTGCTTAGTCTAATACGACGATTACACTCTCTTTCTTTTGGACACATTTTTATCCTATTAATTTTTCTTAATTATACTTCTGGAAACCATTAGTTGTTGTTCGTTATGCATGAAGATCGAAAAGCTTTAAAAATGATAAAATGAGAATGCCTTTTTACAAAGAGAGAGAGAGAGAGAGAGAGAGAGAGAGAGAGAGAGATGGGTCAACAAAACAACGCGATAGTTTGGCATTACGCTTAACCCAAAAAGTGGCAAAAATCCTATGTGGACCTCGCCATAATAACCTTATCTTCTAAGTTTTAAGTTGTATATCATCTAATTAATCGTATCGTATTAATGCTAATAAACCCCTAAATATATGTAAACATATAAAATATAAGGTCGTTTGCAAAATAAAATAAAAAAATAAAGTTGTCGATGTGTTTTTTGACATTATTGTAATAATGTTAAACAACGATATTTTGTCATCATGTTATTTCATCACTTTGAAAGGATTGGTGGCATTAATATATTCATGGTCAACACAATGAGACATCAAAAACCAATGAAGAATAAATTACAATTTTGGTCTATGTGGTTTTATACAAATTATGTACGTAGTCCTTTAAATGAAATAATTATGACTTTTGCCATTGTAATTTTATTTTTGTTATGGATTGAATCCCTTGATCTGATTCCATTAACGTAAGTTCCATTAAACCACCCTTGTGCCCGTTGAACCCGGACTTGGTGTATATGTGGAACGAATAGGAAGATGAACATAGGCAAAGTCTTTGTGGCTATAGATCAATCGGGCTACCTGCGAAAAAGATGAAGATAAGTGTGTCAATTCCATCGCTTCTTTTAGTAAATCGTTGGGCTAAAAATATTAAAGGAAACAATCTAAACTTTACCAAAATAAAAAGGTTTAAAATTTATGAAAATCAAAGGAAAAATACGAGGTTCTTTGTATGTCCGCACATTAGTTATAGAGTAAATTATGGATTTGGTCTCCCATGGTTTACATTTTCTACACATAATGGTTGTAAAATCAAAATAAATACAAGGATGAGACCCTTAGTTTGCATTTTCGCACTCTTTGAGTCCCTGCTCTCTTTAGCGCGCGTTAAAACCTTTCATTAACCCAATTAAATACATGGTAATTTAGTCATTTTCACCTTGTTTTATCTTCACCCTAATTTGAAAATAAATAAATATATTATATATTATTTGTATATACATATTATACAATACATATGTACATACGTACATCTCCAGTGACAATCACCGATCATAAAAAACCTAGATTTTTTGGTAAGCTCCATATAAATTCAAAGTTGTAGGTCACCAAAACCATCGTCACGATTTTAAGTTGAATTCAAATTTACTGGTCATATTGGAAGCTTGGTGTGTTTTAATGTTCATCAAGTAAAAACTAAGGAGTCTTTTGTTTAAAAAAAACCTTTGAAAACATCTTAAGTCTGAAAAATTAAAAGGTTTGCAGATTTAGGACCGTTTGTTTTATTTTTAAGAAAAATAATTGAAAACCTTTTTTACTGTCCTCTAAAATTTTAAGATGCAACATTGATGCAGCGAGCGATAAGGATGGGATGTGATTTCAAGCCTTAGGTAAATCAATAATCTCGTATATCGTTGATTCACAAGAATACCGATATAAGAGTAGGAAAGAATTCAAAGAACTCAAAGATTTTATATATCCAAAAGTGGATTCTTGACTAAAAAGTCGAATGAATTAATCAAAACTAAAATTGATTTACAACTAATGATAATAATCCTATTTATAAACTAGCCTAACTAAAAGATAACTATGAAACTAAAAACCTAAACCAACTATAAAGCTAATAGATAATTAATAAAATAAGCTAACAATAATCCTAACTATAAAGAGTAGAATTAAGATTTATCTAAGTTTGTTGCATTATCATTATCTGGATTTCCTGCATCAAATATCCACCTCTTGTTTTTTAGATGTAAAATCAAATTTCAGACTTCAAACCCTTTAAAAAACAAACGACACCTAAGCATCTTTATAAATGAAACCAAGAAAGTTGGAATTTGATTTGAATTGTGTCACTCTCATCAATCAAACCAAGAATACCGAAAAATGTCTTTCAACCCCACACATGTGATGAGACCAAGTGATTTAATTAATAATCTAAATGTACAATGAATTTTGACATGATGAATAAAAAATATAACATGAATAAGTTAAATAAGATGTTGCAATTGTTATATACAACTTTCGCCCTAGAATCGTGACATTTTATACGATAGTCTATGAAGACTACAGTGAAAGCTTGTCGATTATATGAAAAGTAATGTCGACTTCAAAAAGAAAGTATGAGATGACATGTTTAAGCAATAACTAGCAAAACAAGTCAATAAGATCATCCTAAAATATAAATAAAACCACGTCAATTTTGGTAATCTAAAAAATATGAACTTTGTCGTGTTATCTCAAAATGGTACTGATGTGATTGATATTGAGTTTGTAAATATTATTGTCTTAAATACAAGATAAATGTTGAGTCCTACTGATTCCACATAATATTTTATAAAATATAGAGTAAGTTACATGAATGCATGTTTTGTTTCTCTATTTTGAAATATCTATGGGTTATATTTTTGTGGTTTGCAATTTATAAAGTATTTAACTCAAAATATATAACCTGTCGATAACTCTCATAATCTCAAAAACCCATACAATCTGTAATATAAGTCGAAGATGACAGATAAGAAAACGAAATATAAAACATGATTGAAAGTTTGAATTCTCAACTACATAAAATGAAACATGAAATATGATTGAGAGTTTAAATTATTAACTCTAGAATCGAAATTTGAATATACAATTAAATTGATGATACATAAGTTTAGCGTTTATGTATGATGATAAGAAAGAAAAAGGGTACCTTTAAGGCTTTAACATAGAAAAATGAAAATTTTGATTTTTATGGTTCTTTTATTAGAGAAGATATGGAATTTTTATTTTTTTAGAATTTTTTAAGTAAGTGTTTGATAGAGATATTAAACATTAATCAATGAAATAATAATAAAATAGTTTTTATAATATAATTGATTCATTTCTTTATAGGTTCAAAATCTAATTTTCAGTTAAATTAGGAGGAATAAAAGTTCAATAGCTCCCATGTTCATTCTCAACCTAAACCCAACATAGTCTAAAATTTGATGTTTCTTTTTTTTTTTTTTTGGTTTAGTTCCCTAAAATGTATCCAACTTGTCACATTTTGCTATTGTATGTATTGTACTTCAAAAACTACCATTTAATACATTAAAGTTTCAAAATCTACCATTTCATGTATCATTAAACTTGTTTAGCAGGTAGCCGGTCATCTCATCTGGTCATCATCTCCGGTCATCTTCTCCGGCGAAGTCTAGCCATTTTTTCCGGCGAAGTCCAATAATCTTCTCTGACGAACCCTTTTTTCTATCAAAAACCCATCTTCCTTCATCTCCTTCGAACTTCTCCTTGTTCCTACACCACATTCGTACCCTTCTGTTACCCTCTCACTACTCCGATGAACACCCCCACCCTTCTGTCGCTGAAAAAAATGGTCATCGAAGAACACGTCGGAGAAGATGGCGGTCGTCAGGGTAAATGGTGGTCGCCGGAGAACATACCGGAGAAGATGGAAGATGGTGGTTGCCGAAGAACAAGAAGGTCGAAGCCGGTGGTCGCCGAAGAACGCGCCGGAGAAGATGGTGGTCGTCGGAGAACACGTCGAAAAAGATGATGGTGGCCGAAGAACTCGCCGGAGAAGATATTGGTTGCCGGATAACTCGTTGGAGAAGATGGTGGTCGTCGGAGAACACATCGAAGAAGATGATGGTGGTCGAAGAACTCGCCGGAGAAGATATTGGTTGCCGGAGAACTTGTCGGAGAAGATGGTGGTCGCCGAAGAACTCGCCGGAGAAGATGGTGGTCGCCGGAGAACTCGTCGGAGAAGATGGTGGTCGCCAGAGAAGATGGTGACCTGTTAGTAACCTAATATCAAAGGTCATGATGCATTAAATGGTAGGTTTTGAAACTTTGATGTATTAAATGGTAGTTTTTGAAGTACAATACATACAATAGCAAAAGGTGACAAGTTGGATACATTTTGAGAAACTAAACCCTTTTTTTTTTTGAAAAAAGTCCATCAATATTCTATGTTTTACCTAGATTACATTCTTGATGATTTGGTAATGGTTGTATTTGATACGCAGAATAGGATGGGACGGAACATAACAGAACATGTTTGTCCCATGTTTGGCATGCACCTATGTGGAACATGCCGAAATTAAGTAGAACAAAAAATGGAACAAACATGTTCTCTCCTACCCTTTAGAACTAAGTAATACCATTATACTTTTCAAGATATTGTTTGATTTTCTTTTCCATGATAATTACCTCATGCAGTCATGGTTAGAGGAGGTGTGCAAAACCCAAACAAATCAAAAAAATTGAAAATTCGATTCGAAAAACCCTGAATCTATCCGACTAACATAACCCGAACCAACCTAATCTCGGAAATACGATTTTTTGGATGGGTTAGTTGATTTTGATAAGGTCTCCATACCCATCACCCAAAACCCGAATAAAACCTTGTATTAATATTTTGTAACTTTTTATGTAATTCTTTGAGGTTTGAACTTTATTTTTATTAGTTGACATGTTTAGTTTAATCTTTAACGTTTGAAATTTAGATTTTTGGATTTCGAATTAATTTTAATCTTTATTAATGATTAGGTATGGAAAACCAAAGTTAAGATTAAATTTGTAACCATTATATCTAATTTAAGAGTAAATTTGTCATTGGATAGTTTTCTTTATTCAAATCCTGTTACTTAAAATATATATATATATAGGGTAATTGATGTGTATGCACAAAGCCCCACCCCCACTTTGCACAAATACCCTTAAAAAGCCGTTATAAGGGCCGTTATGCACATTGCGCCGTTATAACGGCCCAAAACGCCGTTATGGCGCCGTTATGGTATGGGTATATGTGCAAAGGGGAGCACCGTTATGGGCATAATGGCAAAGCTCCCATATATATGTGTGTGTGTGTGTGTGTGTGTGTGTGTGTGTGTGTGTGTGTGTGTGTGTGTGTGTGTGTGTTCATGTTTATATTTTTGTTAACACTATTTCTATTTTCTACTAAATTGGTAAGAAGAGGAAAAAAACATATATTGTCAAAACCCAAACCTAAACCCAATTAAATCTGAATACAACATGGATCGGATTCTGAAACCCTTCACACCCAATTTTGATTTTCGAAGGCTACGGTCCATAGCCGAAAATTGATCAGAAAACCAACTAACAATGTATATTGCTACTGTTATCTTGCAAACCATGATTTTAAAAAATATGGTTGGTCATATTTTTATTGATACATAAACTATTGTTTTGAATTTTTGTTAATTTTCGTTTAGATTGATTATTTGATACAAAGACACTAAAAAAAACTCATAAGCAGTAAATTGGTCATTTAATCAGTCATGTTCTATCTAATCCTGTAATGTCAAACAAAACGCTGAACAACTGTCTTGTACTATCCTTAGCCGTTTGCGTACCAAACGCACCCTAAGTTACGACCTTTTAAGAATAAGCCTAACCATAGGATGTTAACGTCTAGACTTGAACCCAAGGTAGATGGATATCCATCCAAACCACCACATCCCATTTTAGGTCTTTTGCCAATACATCACCACCCGTATGGTTGCTAAAATTCAATGTTGAAAGAATGAAATATTTTTTTTTAAAATTTCATCATTTATACTAAATTATTATTATTATTATTATTATTTTATATAAAATTCATTATAAATATATTGATAACTTAAGATGATAAATTAGAAATATTATAATTACAGATTTAGATTAAAATTTCTATAACAGAAAATTAATTTCTAATTACTTTAATTTATAAAGAGAAGTTGGAAGCAAAGCCGCCATTGTCGAGTAGTGTTTTGTCGACTTACCGTTCAATGTCAACACAATTTCGCCCTCCACTTTTTCTCACAACTATAAAAAAAGTCACACCGCCAAATTAAAACTAAACATCCATTTATAATTCCAACAAAATATCTAATAACATGAAATGTTTTTTTTGCCTAGGAGCAAATTTAAGTATATCAATTATATATATATATATATATAGAGAGAGAGAGAGAGAGGAGGGGTTAAATCAAGTGAGGATCAAAAACAGTTGAGACCGTAAGGACCAATCTAAGTCGTAACATAATTTTGATCTGAAAAAGACATAATCGTCATTTGATAACAAAGATTCACCAGATGAAATATACAGATCCATTCACCAAGTGAAACTCAAATTCATCTATAATCTATTTTCACCTAATGAAATCAAACATAAGTTGCATCTATAATCAATTATTACATAATGAAATCAAATACAATGTATGCCTATAATCAACACCTCATATCCGATTTCATAATCACCGATGGATAGAGACTCCCTGACCGTCTGAAAGAATGATCTTGACACCCTCTTCAATCTTCATATTAGTCGTCGTGTACGTTGTTTTCATGCTGAAGAGAATGAATGAATGATCTTGGCATCGTCTTTAAAAGGAGATTGATCAATAAACTTTCTTGTTCATGAGTTGTGTCCATGGCGATTGAGATGCATATATGGTTTAATTCAAGGAGTAGAAGTTGCATCTCAATCATCATATTGTTTATTAAGTTCGAATTAGCACCTCTATTAGCTCTAATAATGCAGAATCTGGGTTATTATGCCATACAACAACAATAAAAAAAATCCGATTATAGATCTAATAAAACCCAAAATTGATTATAAAATCAAGAAAAATGAGATTAGAACCATAAAAACCCCAAACTGTATCCAGAATACCCTAACCCTAGCCTAATGTACTGTGTTAATCCGCATTTGCCATTTCTCCCACTAAAACAATCTTCCTCCATTTCTAGACAAGAATCACTACTTCCAACTCCTTAATAAGGGATTCAAAACATAACATGCATGAATACAAAATATGTGGTAAAGTATTAACCTAGAAGTAATGCAGTAGACTATAAGCAACAGACCTCTGCGCTTCTCGACCTCGACCACATGCATATGCCAATTACTGGAGATGGAAAGGCGATCATGGTAACAAAATTGTGCAATGTGAGTGCTGACAACCGAACATACATGAAATACAGAAGACGGTTTTGATGTTGCCTCAATCACTACTGGTTTGCAGAGTTCAGGTGTAGAAAAGATGGTTCTGATGATAAAGTAAGTATTTGTTGATAAAACCCTAGACCAAGATAGAAAATTTGTTTGATGGATGTATGGTTCGTGAGATCTGGAAACTCGTCGATGATTTGATTGTAAAATAGAAAAGTTGTTCGATGGATATAAGGTTTGTGAGATCTTAATGATGAGAATGGTGGAGGCAACTTCGAGAACTTAGATGACAATAATGCCTTCAAACTTCAAAACTTTTCACTAAAATTACAAAAAGTGTATTGTTTATAATTACCTTTGATTAAATTCTTTAATGATTGAGATTAGCTCTTTACAAATGATTCCTATACCTCCTGCACCGGACTCGTCCTAAATAAGTCCGGATCAAGCCCTAGCCCATTCGACCATCTATGCGACCATCTCTTTATCCGATCAATAACCAAAGTTTTAACCCATTGTATTCTTAAATAGTAAATTTAAGACAATACTATATGTTTTATAAGATGAATACATAATAAATCTTGTATTTTTGGATTATCCTTGAAAAGTTAATATTTATTCTATGTTTTATATATAAAGGCAAAACAAATTGTAAAATAATACAATCTCTACCTACCCTATAATTATATTAATGGCCTTCTTGGATTACTTGGTGACCACATACTCTTTTGGTCACGTGAACGGTCATCTTAACATGTTATATTCACTTGTTTAAGAATATCCTTTTTATATTTATTTTTAGAACCCTTAATAATAAATTCTAGTTTAATAGGTTTTTGATATTTTTAATAATATGAACTAATTAAAATGTTTGACTTGCCAACTGTTATAGTGTGTTATTTTTTTCATTTTTATAATATAATAAAGTACACTAACAAAATTTTGAGAAAACTAAATTACTATTTTGATCTAATATTGTTGAAAAATTTTATGCAAGGTAAAATCAAATTGTTTTTATGTAACACCCTAAAAAATCGGGGCGAACAAAAATTTTCAATTGCACAAAAGTGGTATACAAAAGTAACGCCATGGCGTGAGCTCTTCCCAAAAATGGGGTATAAGTAAATGTATAATTACAACGTTTGTAATTGAATTAGTAAATACAATAACCAAACTAGTCTAGTCCCGTTTAGGAATAAGACTACAAAAGGGTTATCGTCAATCATAAGTCTCGCGGTCTAAAGGACCGGTCTCTCGTCTTTCCCCCATGCTCACTCAAGCCCGAAGCCTACTTGGGAGCGGCGTCCCTAGTACCTGAGAGACACATCGACACCAAACAAGTGTTAGGCTAAAGGAGCCTAGTGAGTTGTACAAGTAATATCATGCGCGTAAGGTGTATAAAGCATGTGAGATATACATGATCATATTAGCAATGCAATTGACATATTAAACCGGTTTATTATTATCTTCGGAAACAATGGGAGCGACCCATTTCCCCCAACCAGTAGGCCATCATTCGTTACTTCCGAACACCTCGATGCCATATCTATCATGACACCATCAGAGGCCCGCGCACCAAGGAGCAACCCGAGGGCCGGCGACATAGGGGCATTCCTATTTCAGAACCTCCCAAGACTGTTCGGTGAGGAAATACTGCGTTGGTTCGTCCATGTCATTTAGTTACAAACAACCCCGATATCATATCAACCATGACACCATCAGAGGCATATACGTACTGTCTCAAAAGACTCATACATTTGTTTCCACCTATCATAGGCATACATCGAGGGTCTCAAGCCCTTTGCTCATTTCATACGTGCCGATATGCAAGGGTATCAAATCCCATTCACATAGTTCCATAGTGTGCATAATTCCATACATTTCGCATAAATACAGTTCATGAGTAATTTCCTTGAACTAGACACAATAAGCATTTCATACTAGAATCATGTTCATCTACGTAATCAAGCAAGGAAAGTAAAATCACCAAGATGATGTGCTCTCAGTTTTAACAAAATAGGTTTAACAACTCACCTTAGGGTTTTGTGACAAAAACCCCCAAATTCCAAGATTAGGTCAAATAACGAGCACGAACCTAAAATCAAGTAAATCGAACCCTAGGTTAGTTCATAACCCTTATTATATGCATAGATCCAACCTACAAGGGTGTAATCGAAGCTTACCGAGTGAGATCCAACTAAAACCCTAGGTTTTGAGCTTTCCTCCCTTCAAGCAACAATGGTGGTGAATGGGAGAGTGGAGAAGATGAGGTAGGTGAAGTGTGGTTCCCCAATCGAGCTAGCTCCAAGTGTAGATCCAACCTCAAGATATTGAAGAGCTTTGAAAATGAAGAGAGTAGGAAGAAAAATCGCCAAAATCGGACAAGGGATGAGAGAGTTATGATCAAATGAAGTGAGGAAGGGTTTAAAACCCGTTTTTTGCATCTGACAGCTACCTAGCGATCGCTAGGCTTGAGGGCTAGCGATCGCTAGCTGCCTTCTCTCGGGGTCGCTAGCCTGGTCGCGAGCACAAACAGCAAGCATGGAAATCTGCCTAGCGATCGCTAGGCTTGAGGGCTAGCGATCGCTAGCATCTGATCGTTTTTGGTGGAATTTTGTTTCGGCCATAACTTCTTCGTTATAGCTCCGTTTTCGATTCCGAAAGAACCGTTGGACTCATAATTGAATTTCCTAACCAACAAGACTATAAAATCTAGGTTTTGATCAAAAGTACTATTTTTCATATTTTCTCAAAAGTTCTAAAGCCCGAAAATTACGGGTGTTACATTTTATCTCGTATATCTTTGACAGATGTAAATGTGTAACTATCATTAGGCTACCTGCACTGGTTGCTTGGGTTCTCAGCGGGTAAACCCGCCGAGCCCGCCGGTTTCGAGCGGGTTAGGTGTGTGAGAGGAGGGAGCCGGCGGCTTGGGGTTTCGGCGAGTGTGGAGAGCCGTTGTCAAACGGCTCTTTTCAAATCATTTATATATATATATACCAATATACCAACTAATACCACACTTTCATCTCAACTACATACACTTTCATCTCAATATACACCACTACTCTCTTCTACATACATCCTGTTGAGTCTGAAATACCACTGCTCAAATACCACTGCTGATACAACTACTGAAGATACCACTGCTAGCTTTGGAGTGTTACTGTTGAATGGTAAATTGAAGTTACCACTGCTAGTATATGAGTTACCACTGAAGAACAAGATTACCACTGCTGATCAACTTACCACTGCTGGTACAAAATTACAACTGCTGTCTGAAGATTACTGCTGATTTTGTGTTACCACTGCTACAAGAGTTGCGATAAGGAAAGGATTGTGTAGATTGAAGATATGTACAAGATACGATTCTGTTGGAGATTTTGTAGAGATTATCTTGTTTAGATTTACTTTCCTTATTGTAATCCTGTAACTCGTATATATAGCTGATAGGTTTTAGATGTTCAATACGAGTTCATTAAGCTTTACGTTTAGAATTAGAAGCCTCAAGATTATTCTTGAATCCCTGCAATTGAGAAGATTTGCACGTCTGGTTTGAGTCTATTCAAATCAGATTGGGGCTTTGGTTGTAATCATTAAGCTTGTGATCAATATACAATTTGTTTTGCAATTCATTGTTAGTCCATTCAAAGTGTTATTCCGCAAACTTCTTTGAATTGTTTTTTTGATTCTTGTCATTGATTTTAAATTCGATCCTGTCACATCCACAATGGCACAACCCGATTATTGGAACGATTCATCTTCTACGGATACCGACGAAGACTGGGAACAAGATGCGCAAATGTTTGCGCATCTTGTCCAACAAGCAAACGCATCATCATCGATTCCTCGTTCGAAGGCCCCTAACATAGACTGGGGTCGGGTAGAAGGTAACGCAAGGCTAATCGTGGACTACTTTTCCGATAACCCGACGTACCCGGAGGAGATGTTCAAGCGACGTTTTAGGATGTCGAGAAATCTATTCATACGAATAGTGTATGATTTATACACATAGTACCCATATTTCCAACAACAGTACGACGCTGCGGGGTTGCCGGATTTTTCTCCATACCGAAAGTGTACGGCGGCAATTCGGCAACTGGCATACGGAATAACCGGTGACGCATTTGATGACTACGTCCGCATGGGAGACTCAACGTCACGCCAGTGTCTAAACAACTTCGTTTGGGAATTATACAAATGTATGGAAAAGTATATTTACGCAAGCCGACTTACGAAGATATTCAGCAGTTGTACGCCGCGCACGAAGAGCGTCACGGATTTCCCGGCATGCTCGGTAGCCTTGACTGCATGCATTGGGAATGGGCGAATTGTCCGGTTGCATGGCAAGGTCAATACCATCGAGGCGATAAACCGCATCCGTCAATCATTTTAGAAGCGGCGGCCTCCCAAGACGCATGGATTTGGCACGCATTCTTTGGTTGTGCCGGTGCCATGAACGACCTAAACGTGCTCAATCATTCGCCCATCTTCGAAGATGTGTATAACGGAATCGCACCCGACCGAAGTTTTCAAGTAAATGGGGCCACCTACAAGCACGGATATTATCTCGGGGATGGGATATATCCGGAATGGGCTACTTTTGTCAAAGCGTTTTCCTATCCGGAAGACGATAAACGAATTAAGTTTAAGGGAGCGCAAGAAGCGGCACGTAAAGATATCGAACGAGCTTTCGGCATTCTCCAAAAACGTTGGAGTATAATCAAACAACCGGCTCGCATAATGAAGAGACGTACGATGAGCAATATTATGTATGCGTGTATCATATTACACAATATGATACTCGAAAACAAAAACAATGCCATTTGTGTTGTCCCGAACGATCTTCCGGATCCACCGAACCCGCAACTCACTGAGGAGCAACGTATGGTGAATATTTTTCAAGTGAGAAACTCAACTATTCACCATAATATTCGGGCGGATTTAGTGGAACATATTTGGAACCTCGATATTGATTTTTAATTTTTTTATTAATGTTATGTAATTTTTTTATTAATGTTATGTAATTTTTATTAATATTAGAATTTTTAAATTATTTTTAACAATATTATTTATTTAATTATCTTATTTAATTAAATAAAATAAATTGAAAAGTGAGAGGGTTTGGAGGGTTGGGTGTGTGTTGTAGAGGGTTATGGGAGGGTAAAGAGAGGGTTGGGAAAAAGCTGATGTGGCAGCTGATGTGGCATTCAAAAAGTGAGTGAGTTCAGTGCAGGTAGCCTTAGGATGTAAGATCGAACAAAAATGTGTGTTAGGAATTCGATATAATAACTTATTAGTTACTAGTTGGTTATTAGTGGGTAGCTGGCTTATCAGCTTAGTTTGCCAAACACGACTTGAGTGTAATCTCTGTCTTACTCTTTGAAACTCTACTTCATGTTGAATTAACTAATTTTATTTGATTTGGTTTCATGTAGCTATCATCAATAAGTTGTGCATGTTGATTGATTTCATATTTCATATGCAAGTAAGACAAATAAAAGAACCCTTTTTTACCCTTTTCAGTCGAGCACATGGCAAGTACATGATCTACTTGAGATGAAAAGCTAATAGTATTATGGTCAAAAAGTGTAAAAGAATTTTTTTTTTTTTTTACTAATAGTAAAATTTATAAAATTGATATCAACTAGTTATTAAGAGCTTGGGCTTCGCGTTGAATTATAAACTATGATAGATTTTATCATAAGTAGTAAGATAGAATTATATGGATTTATATGACGAACTTTATGCATTGTGTTGTGAATTTAACAATATGCTTACAATCAAAAAGAGATATATGGTGTAGTTGATGTCTATATTACGTGACAGTGTGTGTGTGTGTGTGTTTTTTTTTTTTTTTGGGGCGCGCGGGGGGGGGGGGGGGGGGGGGGGGGGGGAGGGGGGGGAGGGGGGGTTCTATGTTAATAGTTATTTAAAATAAATAAAAAGATTTAATAAATCAATAAATAAAAAATATTAATTTTAAGAGATTTTAACCTAAAGCTTTGAAAAAATATCATGTACTTATCAATAGTTTAATGAAATTATTTGATTTTTTTTATTAGAGTTATATAGTTTATAATTAACCAATAGAACAAAATGTCATAATAAAATAAATAAAGTAAAAGTAATAAAATGTGAAGTATGTAATTCGAGAATAAAAAATATAAAAAATGGTATACTATAAGAACCAAATATGTAAGTTAATATATCAAACATTTTTTTGGATTAGTTAACCAACTTAATTTAACAAAGTTTGGTAGAGGTATGAAAATAGAATAAAAATTCCATAAGGATGAAAAAAGAAGTTTTTAAAGACAAATGATTAAAAACACTTTAAATATCAAACTACAAGGACCAAAGTTATACTATATTCTATGTATTTACTATTCACTTATTCTCTGAATTAATATAAGGAGATAATAACTTGGAGATTTGTTCATATACTAGGTAATGGTATGTTTTTAACGTTTACCCCTGTCACATGACTTTTTAAAAGGAAAAGAACTATTTATTATTGTTATGATCAAATCATTTTGTTGTCTTAAACTATGCCTAAAACTAAATGTGGCTATTTGAAAAATATAAAAAGATTTCTCAAATATTAATTTTATGTGATAATACTTTATAGTTTTTGTGTACATACATTACATAAAAAAATATTGTATTACTATTTAAAATATGTATCGGCAAAATTTAACAAAATCATATTTCCTTCAATTACAGCTGGGGATTTTGGTTGTTACAAGTTCGGTTGCTGGTTGTATTGCGAGGAGGATAGAATGGTTTACTCTGCGTAAACGAATCGTCCTATTTCGTTCTGTCTAAGCTCAATTTTGTTAGCGTTTCTCTGGTGGTATAGTCTGTTTCGTGTGTCTAGTCGTATCTTCTTTGGTTTTCGTTTTTGTTTCGTGAAACCCATGTTCATTTTGTATGGTTTGTGGTGGTTTATTAAATTGAGGTATATGACGTTTAAAAAAATTAGATTTTTGGGTTTATTTTTTAATCATAAATTCATTATCAGTTTAACATTAATTTAAATAAGGGAAAATTTCATCTATGTCCTTAAAAACTTAGAATATTACACATATATCCTTGCAAACTTTAATATTACGTGTATATCCTTCTAAACTTCAATAACTCACACATATATCCTTCTCCTTTATTTAATTATATTTTAAATAAAAACAATTATCTATAAATTGAATTTAATTTGTAAATGACCTAATTACCCTTTTTAATTTCCTTCCAAATAACAATAGCTAAATACATATTTGTTTATCTTCATCATTATCACCATGAAACCAATTGTTCATCTTCATCAATCATCATCACCATGAAACCCATATTTGTTCATCTTCATCATCCTCACTATGAAACCCATATTTGTTCATCTTCCTTTACCATTTTTAATCAATTATATATATATATATATATATATATATATATCTTTTTCCTTAACATTCATTACACAACAAAATCAAACCTAGATTTAAATAACAAAAACCTAAACTAATCTTAGATTTAAAAACCTAACAATATCACTACATAAAAAACCCATATTGAGTTATTGAATAAATCTGGGTTTTAGTAACTCCAATTTTGAAGAAATCCCTAAATTCGGATCGCCCTTTTTAAACCCCTAAATTTGATTCAACCGATACGTTTTCCATTTGAATTCACTAAAATTCCACAAGGATTTTCGATCTTCGTCGTATTTTCAGGTCTGTTCTCTTTTCCCTACTTCAATTTCAGCTTATTTCCTATGTTCATGAAGCTTTAATTCACGAAATACAAGCTATTGGATCGAAATCGATCTTTAACTTATGAAATTGTTGAATATTGAAGGTTAGAAAGCGGCTTATCTAGCTATAGAACTGACCAAAAATGATGTTATTGGTATCAGATTCTGTATTTTCTAGTGATTTGGGGGTTTTTTTCCTTTTCTTTTGATGTTGTTGTTTTGATTTTTACATGTTTATATAGAAATATGGAGTGAAATGGAAGACTTCGTGATTGGCTATGTTTGAATTTAGAGCTTACAACCAAACCCTAGCACTTACTGGTTACCTCTGGAGATGCATTTTGATGATTTACCTTTTTGAATATAAAGTGAGGCATGTTTGATTGTGTCTGAAGTGGCTATTGAGATTTGAAATTGCCAAAATTGGAGTTTGGCCTAAGATGTATATATATATATATATATATTGGGTTTAATAGTGAGGATAATGGAGATGAATAAATCTGGGTTTTATAATGATGATGAAGATGAACAAATATGGGTTTCATGGTGATGATGAAGATGAACAAATGTGGGTTTCATGGTGATGATGAAGATGAACAATTGATTTCATGGTGATAATGATGAAGATAAACAAATATGTATTTAGCTATTGTTATTTGGAAGGAAATTAAAAAGGGTAATTAGGTCATTTACAAATTAAATTCAATTTATAGATAATTGTTTTTATTTAAAATATAATTAAATAAAGGAGAAGGATATATGTGTGAGTTATTGAAGTTTAGAAGGATATACACGTAATATTAAAGTTTGCAATGATATATGTGTAATATTCCAAGTTTTTAAGGACATAGATGAAATTTTGCTATAACAAGCTCGAGCCTTAAAATCAGAGGTCGTTTAGGCTCGCAAGTTTAAACAAGCTTCACATATACTATTATGTATTTTATATTTTATTATTATTATTATTATTATTATTATTATTATTATGTATTTAACATAGATAAAAAAATTGATATTCAAAGTTCAAAGAACAAAATATCACGAGCTTTTAAACGAGCTTAGCATTGTTCTTACATGGGCTCGAACCCTACTACCCAACAGGTCGAGCTCGAGCTAAGCTTGAGGCTCATTTAGGCTCATGAAGCAAGTGAGCAGTAACGAGCCGAGCTCAAGCTTTGTAATGATTCACGAGCAGAGCTCGAGCCTCAAAGCATATGCTCGAACGGGCTTAAGCTTCTTTAATTTCAAGCGAGCTTGTCTCAATTAGCTAGTTTGGTTCGGTTGGCCTTGTTTATATCCTATTAAAATACTTTAAAATTTTTAAGACCTTTTTATTTAGAAAGTTAAGAAAAATGTTCTCAGCCTATAAAAAAGGACACTAAGACACTGTTTTTTTTATTTATAAAAATACTCTTCTTGAATGTTAGGCCATGTGTACCCAAAGAGGATAAGGGACGGATAGAACGCAAGGGTTGGGCGGGTAGGGAGGGTTGGTGTTACGAGGCCGGTGGGTAGTACATTGCGAGTAAGGGTGAGGGTTTCCCGCCCAACCCGAGCTCTCTCTTCCTTCTTGAGTTCTTTCTTTCTTTCTCTCTTTTCCTCTTTCGCTCTCTTAGGCCAAGCGTACCACAAACGGTTATGCAGGCGGGTTCACTGCTGCCTCAACGGCTTCCAAGCCCGCATGTGGTACACCGCTAGCGGGTTCAAGCCACGAGTTCAGTGGAGGGTTCACGAACCCGTCCAACCCCCCCCCCCCTCTCTCTCTCTCTCTCTTCCTCTTCTTTCTCTCTTTCTCTATCTTCTATATTAGATTTTAAAATAATAAAAAAAATGGTAAGGGTATGGGTATGGGGTGTGAAAGGTTAGTGGTACGAGATTTGAAATGTTGGTGAGGGTTTGAGGGTAGGAAAATGGAAAGCTAATGTGACATTGATGTGGTAGTGACAGGTTGAGGGTTCAACCTCTCGTGCTACAGAACTCCTTATATATATTATATTTCAAGTAATAAAAAGGGATAAGGGTATAAGGGTATGAAATGTTTATGGTACTCCACTTGAGGATTTAGAGGATAGGATGAGAAAAACTGTTGATGTGGTGCATTGAGCTTGTATAAAAATATGAAGGTATGAAATATTGACGATACTCGTACCTAGGGGTGAGCAAAACCAGGTCCCCACAGCCAAAATTCATGGAACCGGAACCGGAAACGACGGTTCTTCATATTTGGGAACCGGTTCCGGTTCCGAAACCGGGTACCTGGTGTCTAATTTTTTAAATGTTTTTTTATATTTTATGTAATAAAAAAATTATTAGTTATTACATAGTCACAACGTAACGAAATAAATAGTAAAACGATGAAAACTTATCCGATAAAAACTATATAAATAATTACGACAATTTTTGAAAATGAAAATAACAAAAAACACAACTTGAAATGTTAAATACGATATAAAAATATCGAAAAAAGAGAATAAATAAGTCGAGTGAAAAAGTGGTCGTAAGTTTATGCGTAATGCAAAAGGTAAAATAATAATTTTAAATTTAGTCTATTAAACATAATAATCATATATATAAAATTACATTTATTAATATATAAATATATACATATATATAGACTAACCGGTTCCGGAGGGTACCTGGCGGTTAGCGGTTCCACAAAAATGAGAACCGGAACCGGAACCGGTCCCGACCGGTTCCGTATTTTAGGAACCGGAACCGGAACCACTCACATCGGTTCCGGTTCCGGAACCGACGGTTACATAGCGGTTCCGGTTCCAAAAGCGGGTACCCGGTTCCGATGCTCACCCCTACTCGTCCCAAAATTAAAAATGAGTGTAGGGCATTGTAATTAATTTGGCAACAAATTTTGTGTCCGTATAAAATTGGCAAACTCACATGGGTTCTCCACTTTCGTACCAATAAAAATGGAATTTCACTCTTAATTTCATTTTCATCATTATTTATATTGTGTCCTATTGCATAAACAAGACAAACTTTATTCATTCAATATATAAAGACGTTTTTTTTTTCACAAAAACAAACCTAATATAACTAGGTTTTGTTTGGCAATAAGACATCATTAGTGTGTTATCACTTTCCTATATGTTTGCTAGAAAATAAATGAAGGGTAACTATTTTGTTCTTCCAAATGGGAGGAAACCTAAGTAGCTTTTCTTTGAAATGAAAAGATAAGTAGATATTTAGCACAAATTTAGTCAATGGAATTAAATGAGATTGAATTAATGATTGGTTAAAATCCAATGTGTGGCTTTTATGTTAACAAGTAACCAATTTAGTTTAATGGTTTGGTAGGACTAATGGTGGATTTGTATGTTTCGTTAGCTGATTTATAGCATACTACAAAGAGAACGAAAGATACTGACAAAAAAATGGAAGTGTTTCTTCTTTTTACTAGTTGACATAAATCTACTTCATTTGTTTATTTATTTCTGCATTTGAAGTCTTTCTATAAACATGTTTTACAAAGCCCTATTATAGAAAAACAAAGAGAGATGTGCGGGATTCTAGATCAAAAAGACTAACCATTGTGCAAGAGTTAAAATGGCATCATACATGAAAACACTAGTAGGATAGTTTGATTTGTCCTAAAAAGATTTATAATTTGATGACAATAGATTTGTTAAGATGCTGGTATGTGAAAGAATTAGTAAGATATGTTACACATGGAACATCGATCAAAAGTAGACATTTGGTGAGATAATAATAAATGGTTGAGTGGATGTGATAATAATATCTGAGTTTTATACATATTGAAAAATATTTTGAGGTAGAAAACAACTCAAATCACCAAATAAGACCCGTAAATGACCTCTCGGAGATGAAGATCAAGAATTCTTAGTATTTCTTGGATTCCTGAACTCAATTCAATTTAGTTGGATATTTTGAACATAAAACATTTTAATTGGCCATTGTTAAGAATTGCATTAAAGGCCTGATTAAGTTGTAACACGTGAGTCAAATTGTGTGGTTCCGAGGACGATGATTACGCCAAAATGCTAATAATCAACCGAGTAATTGACATTAGAAAAAGATGGATCGATAGGGAAAAGCAATTGATTTTGATGTATGTTGACATAGAGCGTGTGACTACTCAGATAGAGATAGTATTAAATCAGACCGTCCTTATACCTTAAAGAGAGTGAGGTTAACGTGAACCTTATCAAGTGGTTGTGTTAAGGGTTTCAACCTCCGAGTTTTCAATGAGAAAGATTTTACGTTTTCTTAGAACTATATGAATTCATACAATCATTAAAAACATAAAATAAACATACATTACGTCTATATTATATAGATACTTCGATTACCTCATCAATTTTTAAATCGTCTTAATTGGCATATTATTTTATGAAGGAAAAAAAAAGCGTGTGATGGTTCATTTTACGAATTGTCGTCAACTAGAATAATTTATATTTTGCCAATCATGTTGTTTTTATTATTTTAAAAACGATTTATAACGTGTTAACGGTGTATATAAATATTATTTTACGCATATTTTTCATTTTGGATTATTCTAACCTAAAACTATATTATATGGAGGAGATCCAGAAGGAAATTATTTTTTAATAATTGATACAATGTCTACCTAACACATAATATTAATTGCTTGAACAAATTCCAATCTAGATCTTAGTTCCACTGTTTAAAAATAAAAGTTATGACGTATGATGATCTAGCATTATTTACTAACTTATAAATTAAATACTAAAAATAATTTCAGAAATAAATCTTGCTATTTGGATACGATGAAACTATTTTCTTGTGATGATGGGTACAAAGTATTGATGATATTGTTTTCATGCAAAAATATTTATTCTATTTTTCAAATTAATGATTTTTTTCGATAGGGAAAAACACGTACGGTTATACCAACATCTTAGTAATTAAATCTCTCGTAACAAATTCATGTCAAAAAATATTTTAAAATTATAATAAATAAGTATTAATATTGATATATGTAAGAAAGTTAATATTTAAAAGTATATTAACCAATATATAAAAGTTCACTTAACCTATCCCAAAGAAAATGTAAATTAAATCCATACTATATGTGTTATTTGACTCGTACCCATCAAACTTTTTTTTCATTTAGTATTTTTACTCTAGTTTAGATATATTTTTACTTCTTAAACTCTTAATAAATAAAATTCTCTATTACTTAGTTTACAACTTGCTCCATATGAAGAGAAGTTGAGAGTTATAAACCTTTTAGAAACCTCTAGTATAGTAGTAGACTAACTTCAATAGTTGGTTGTTCGATGGCTGAAATGTTGCGCGGGTTCCTTTTGATGTTGTGTTGTGGGCTTTGTAAGTGGCCCCCGGCCTTTGGCCCTTTGCTCCTGCGATCTCTCATGCGAAAATGAAGCGTAACTGTAGATGCTTATCGTGTAGTGATTCACGATGTGCTGTTTCGTTTTGTTCGATTGGGTTGAGTGCCAGTGGTGGCGAGTTTACACATCTCATAAACTCCTGTTCCATTTTATGTGTTTTGCACCTCTTGTATCTTTTAGAATCTGCTGTTCCATTTTGTGCATGTGCTTGATGTTTGCTTTTCGTACCTGTTAAGTTTTGGTTCAATAAAGGTGATCTTGATGTTCAAAAAAAGTTCAATATGATTTTAAATTCACTTATCTATATATATATATATTAAAACAAGGTTTTTGCTGATGTCATAAATTTGAAATTGAGTCATTTCATTGGCCAATTAAATAAGAATCATTAAATGACGATGTCATCATTTATTTCTTTTTTTAATACCTATTAATAGGTATAATTATCTTTATAATTTATATTTTGTACCCTTAAAGTTATTTGATTAAATTACTTTTTATCTCTTACTTTCTCATTTTTCACTTTACATCCTTATTATATTAAGATAATAATATATAATAATTAAAATGTATTAAAAGTTTTGTTTTTTTTAATAAACTATACAATTATAATCGTCTCGACAATACCTTCAAAATGAGCCTAATATTGAATTTTTTTTTAATTTAACTATATTATTAAAATTATTTATAAATTAATTTGTTTAGATTTTATTACAATTCTATTTTTGATATTCTTGAAATTTAAAGATTTTATCTTTTTAACCTAGCTATTTTTATAGATTATTTATAAATAATGAAATCTTCTTTTATTTAAAACTCAATTGCGATATTCTTTAAATTTAAAGATTTCATTTTTATAGATTATTTATAAATAATCATATTTTAATTTATTTAAAATCCTACAAATCAAAAACACTACATATTTTATTTATGAATCCTTTCAGTTTTAAAATCATTCACGAAATCCGAATCTTTTGACAAAAAAATAACAAATTCTCAATTTCTGAAATTTTAAAAGCTATTAGATAACTAAAATATCTATTGTAATAAGCAATTGTAATGGCAATTGTCATAGAACATATAATTTACATAACTAATTAATTGGTAATGACAATTGTCATCATTAAAAATTAAAATAACACGTTTAAAGTACCCGTATATTATACGGGCCATTAACTAGTAAATTATTAAATTAGTATGTTTCTTTTGGAACACTATCAAGTAAGTAAATATTTGCATTGGTTTCAAATTGAAAGCCATTTTCGCAATTTATTGGAAATTGAAGCTTATTACACTAGATTGCTCAAAAATAAACAAATATTGCGAATAATTGTTTATATTTACTTGGATTCAAAATATCGAGCATATAATTTACGTGGGTTGAAAAAATCGGGCCGTGACCCGCATCACCGTAAGTCCATCAGGGTGTGTGGTGGGCTTTTCGTTGGCCCAATTTTAGAAATTTGGTGCTATATAATGTTGCAAAATAAATTATTTTTGATTAAAAATTACTTTGAAAATTTACTTATCTATCTGTACTATCTATTAAAAGAAGATTTTTGCTGACGTCGTCAATACTTAAATTGAGCCATTTGATTTGTCAGTTTAAAAAAATACATAATTTGATGATGTCATCATGTATTTCTTATTTCTTTTTCTTTCTTAATGTGGTATTAATATTGTACAAATATCATATTTGAAACTAACAAATATGGAAAAAGTATCTTCCAAATTAACATACCTCAATTTCTCATTAATTTATTAATTTCAATTTTATAATTTACATTTTCTATCTTTATTAGTTGTAAACTTATAAATTACATTTTCTATTAATATATTTGGCAAACAATTGACAGTTTCGGATGCCTCAGGGAAGTTCATTTAAAAATCAAAACATTAGTAAAAACCATAAAAACTCACGGTTTTTTGGCTTAAATCAACGAAAACTCTTCGTGGAGTTTTTTAATATGATGCTAATGTTTCATATAATTCATTTTTTGATGAAATTGTTTCATATTTTGGTGTTTTTTTTTTATGTAAATAAAAATGTTTCATACACTTTTTTTATTGTTATGAAACTGTTTTAAGTATTTTTTTTAATCCTATGAAATCTTGTCATTTTTACAAAAAAAGAACATCAAAAAATGAATTATATGAAACATTTACATCATATTAAACAACTTCACGAAGAGTTTTCGTTGATTTAAGCTATGAAATCATGAGTTTTTACGATTTTTACTAAATGTTTTGGTTTTCAAATGAACTTGACTCTACATTTTCTATTAATATATTTGGCAAACAATTAACAATTTCAGATGCCTCAGTCATAAACATAATTGCTTGGCCCCATAGATTGAAAAAAGTTGTTTGCTTCTATTACCAAATTTAAGTGAACAAAACCAATAAATCACTATAATCAGATTTCATTTCAACATATAAAAATCTATAATTACAAGTTTACAACTAGTAAAAATCATGTTCAATGTAAAATCAATTTATAATCTACCATAAAATTAAGGATGAAATTTTGGATTCAATTAATACAACATGTTTATGGGTTTAACAACTTCATGGAATCTGTCAAATTTCTAAAATCTTGGTCAAGTATCGAGTATAATATGTGTAAATATAATATACATAACCTATAGATCCTCTAGGGTATTATTCCTATAAAATACAAAATAACATCAATACATAGCATAGTCCTAGATGTGGAATACCACCTTTCGTCTCTTCTCCTTTGTATTGGTGTGACGACCTCAATTGTCGTCCACGAATTATTAAGTCGTAAAGAGTCTGTAAAATGTGAACAAAGTCCTCACTGCTCTATATGGGATCTATTTTTTTCATTTCCGAATAAAGCATAAAGAGCATGCCAACATGCCTCGAACAAATAAGATAATAGTATGGTCATTTCGTTGCCCATCAAGACCGATCAAATCAATTTAATTACAAGAATGATTTTTAGACCTTATATGTAGCTTTGTGCAAAGGATATTTTTGCAAATCGCAAGTTATATTTCTGTAGGTGCTACATTTCATTTTTTGCAATCAAAACATTATCTTAAGTTCATAATAACTTCCAAGTGTAATTAATTAATATAAAGACGATTTTTTGTTAATCATATGGGCATCGAGAGTTGACTTGCAGCTTGATTAATTTTAATGGTCCTTGAAGGTAAACCAAAAAATAGTCAATGGTATTGGAAGAAGGCAAAATGTGACCTTCATAAATTAGCTCCAAAAGCTCAAAGCTTATTACGATTAAGCTAAGCTAAGCCCTTAAGACTTTAATATAAAGATGATTGAGTTAATATTATGGGGTGGGTGTTTAGGATTGCTCAACTTATGTTTTTATTTTAAAGTCTTTTATCAACTTATAAGGTGTTAAAACGGAGTTTTACAAGAAAGTGTTTGAATTAATTTATTACGGTACCAAAACATAATAAGTTGATAAGTTAGTCTTTTAGGGGTGTTTGAGATTGCTTATATATGTAAAATAACTAAAAAATTGATAATTTTAAGTAAGCCAATAGATTCAAATGAAATGACTTTTCAAAAAAAAATTATCTTCTTTTTGACAAAGCTATAAATGGTTTTTTTTTTCTTATCCATCCAAACATTAAAAAATGCTTATTTTCTTTTCTACAACGGAATAAGTCAATAAACACATTGGATAAGCAATCTCAAACAGCCTTTAGTCATAACAATAGTGCACCGATGATCCATTGTTTTTGTATTGTTACATCATATAAATAAGATGAAGAAAAGAAAATGAAATTGAGGGAAGAGAAGTAAAGTAAAAAACTTCATGTTTTCGAAACTCTTTAAGGAAAGAAAGAGGAAAAACGATAAGTTTCTTTCAGAAACTTTCTTCTTAAATTTTGAAGAAAAAAAGGAAAGAAGACGAAATAAATTAAAGGATAATGAGAATTATTTTCTTTCTTTTATTTTTCTTCTAATCCAAACAATTAAAAAATCCCTTTCCTTTCTTTTTCTTTTGTATCCAATTTCCAAAAACATTTTAAGTGTATACATGTCAAAATATTTGAAGATAATCTGATTATTTTAAATCATAATCCAATTTCTATCATATCTTAGGTATTGGAATGTATGAGCATGGAGTGAGATATGCTTGTATTCAATTTTATTTTAATGAAAACATTATTTGAAAAAGGTGATCAGTTTGTTTATGCTCATTTATTTCAAAATAAAATACGTTATATATGTTCCGTTTTAAAGGCTATCATTATCGAACCCTCCTAATCCTCCCAACTCCACTGCTACGTCAACTTCCACATCAGCTTTTTTCCAACTCCACAATTAACCCTCTCTTATTAGTACTCAACCCTTTCACTTTATCCCACACACAACATACACACAAAAGACACACAAACTCAGCGGTGTGGCCAAACCGCTCTTCCTCCAACCCGCGAGTTGTGTACCGGCAGCCTGCCAACCCGGCGGCTTTGAGCCCGCCGAACCCAGGCTACCGGTACGCATACCCTAATAAATCATGTAATATTTTAAAATATATAATGATGATATATAATTATCACAAAATAATTGTGATCTTTAACATTCATGAAAGCTGATAGGGAAAGCGTGTGGTGTTGAAAAGTCGCAATGAAGAAGTTTTGGGGATTAATCTGTCACACTATGTATATTTTATTTGCCACAACCACCATTAGAAGTATTTTCATAAATCACCCTTATAGTTTTCTATTACTTCATTAAACCTTCCCTATTTTTTACCGTCATCTTTTCATAACATCAAAATGTGAACAAAAAGTGATTTTCTCGACTCTTTTACACTATGCTGGTTGTAACATGGATGTTTCTCGACATCTTGCTATGATTTGGTTCGATTCCTAGAGCTTGATAAGCAAAAACTTAAATTTACATATCAGCTTATAGAACATCAAAACAAAACAATCACTACAACAAAATTAGTTTATAGGACGTTTAAAATAAATTTCTTAAAATAGTGTTTATAGGACTAAACAGAAAAACGTCTTATATAAAAGTGTTAAAGGTTATATGACACTTTTAAGTATCGTAACAAGTTTTTAGAACTTTTTCATAATAAAAGTAGCTAACTTTACACGACGCTTTTGAGAAATGTCTAATAAACCCATCTTTTCTGAAGACATTTGTGTCTATAATACATTTTTTCAAATAGTATTCTATAAAATATTTAGTATGATGTTTTCTTTTTAAAAAATGTTCTAAAAACTTGTTACGACACCTAAAGACTTTCTTTAAGCTTTTTATAACACTTTTAGATATGATGGTTTTTTTGTTTTTTATCTGCTACTATACACTTTGATCCTAAAATACACTATTAGGCTATCCGTAGCGGGGGGTGAGGTTGGAGGTTTCGAAGCCGCCGGCTTGAGCAGGTTGGGCGGGATGGGGTACGCGGGTTGGGGGGAAAAGCGGTTTGGCCACACCGCTTTGCTTGTGTGTGTTGTGTGTGTATGTTGTGGTGTGGTATGCTAGAGGGTTGGGAGGGTTGGGTACGTACTAATAAGAGAGGGTTCGAGAGGGTTAATTGTGAGGTTGAAAAAGGCTGATGTGGCAGTGGGGTTGGGACGGTTAGATACTCATGGCCTTAGGATGCTTATTAATTTTATGCGTCATATAAACTCAATTTTGTTATAATGAATTGTAAACATTGAGAATCAGATTAAGTATGAAACTATATGCTTTACATTTTAGAGGTTAACACCAAATATAATTTCTGATTAAATGCTAGATTCACAATTTTTGACCAAAATATATATTACATATTTTCAACACTTACGATCTACCAGGTCAACCGGTTATTTACCGGTTCAATCCACCGGTTTAACCACTAAACCGGTCGGTTTAATCCGGTTTTTAAAACGCCATAAAATCGGTCACAATCGAACTAGTCATTTCACCGGTTTCCGGTTCAACCGATTTTTAAAACATTGGTTGTTCTTCAAACGAAAAAAAAACATGTATGAGTTAGGTTAGATCCAAAATTTCAACTCAAATATCTATTTAGTGTAATAAAAGATTTGTTCTCAAGGGGTGAAATTGATATTACAATAAACAATAGGGGGTAGGAAAATGTAACTGAAAAGGTCCCACTTTCTCTGTTCTTATTCCCCCTTTCTGTTTTCTGTTGCTTCCAAAAAAAGCCCATTTTTGTCTCTTTTTAATCTTCTTCTATACACTCCTGCATTACGTTAACGCTAAACCAACTCAAAAATTCAATCTTGCAAGCCATAATCATCATCATCATATAACCATCATTGGATTTCAATTGATTTTATTTATCTTCTTTTGACACCAATTATCATATGATTCATAAACCAAGATCCACTTCTTTTGAATTATATAACCCAAATGAAACACTATTAAGATGAGCTTTTTTGGTAGCTTATTGGGAATTATCGGCTTTGTAATTGGAATCCCATTCGGTCTCTTTCTGGGTTTTCTCATTTTCATTCAGACAGAACCTTCAGAGGTGAAGGTGATTGCTTTCATCTCATCTGATCCTTCTTTATAACTTGAGTATTTGATATTGTAAATCACTTTTAATATTTAGATGCCATAGATGATACTATGAGAATTATAGAAAGGGGTTGAATAATGAATTTCAACCAGCATTATGGTTTTTGTTTGGCTTAATATATAAATGGATATGGCTGAAACTGTTTAGTTTTGTTAAGAAGTGCACCATGTGTTTGAAGAAATGCCTCACTCAAATTGGTTTTCAAAATGATTACTTTTGAGTTTTGTCCACTGGAAGTAAACATAGCTTTCATCAGGACGTATTCGTATTGGAATTGGGTGTTTTTCGTGTTAAAGTATTCATGAAGTTAGAGCTTTCTCAACTTACACTTGCAGAATCCATTCACTAGGACGCTTCACGAGCTCGATACAGATTCCTGGATTGATGTTCTACCCGAGCTTCCATTGTGGGTGAAACACC
This sequence comes from Centaurea solstitialis, assembly GCA_030169165.1. Lineage (NCBI taxonomy): Eukaryota > Viridiplantae > Streptophyta > Magnoliopsida > Asterales > Asteraceae > Centaurea > Centaurea solstitialis. Next base: position 3,349,265 of record CM058042.1, on the reverse strand, counting down.
CAGACTATGAACGAGTGAGTACCGCGTTTAAAACATCCTCATTTGTCATTTTTTTTGTATGTTTGTTTCATCTTGTACGTTTTCACGAAGAAAAAAAACACAATATGGTTTCTTCATCGTCATACAGGTCGACTGGCTGAATGGCGTAATTCATGATATGTGGCCTTATCTGGACAAGGTGATACAACATTTATTGGTCATCTTCATTGGTTTTGTTATATATTAAATTTAAACCCCTCACAAAATTTCATTCTTTTATAGGCATTATGTGGTATGATCAGAAGCATGTCGGAACCTATATTCGCTGAATACGTTGGTGTGTTTCCGATAACATCAATAGATTTTGAAAGCCTTACACTTGGGACTCTTCCTCCTATAATTCAGGGTATGTTCATCAATCTACTTATTAAAGGTTTCAAGTGCTTCCAATAAGTCTTTCAATAGACACTTTGCTTAATGATTGTAGGCTGCTCTTCTTGTACTTGGCAGGTATGAAAGTACATATTGTGAATGCAGAGCATCTTATCTTTGAGTTTGGGGCTAAATGGGCAGGAAACCCCAACATAACTCTGATTTTGAACATGTTATTTCTACCCATCAAAGTTCAGGTTAGAAGAGTTTGGTTCTTATGTAATAATGACAATAGATTTTTTTTTGTCAATCGATCTTAAGAGGTTGTAAAATATGGCAAGATTTCTAGTGTTACTATTAATGTTCTTTCACATGCACACACACACACAGACACACACACATAGGGCCAGGTTCAAGGGAATACAACAAAAAGATGAAAAATTGAGGAACACCCTGGTACCTGTATGCATATGTGCATATGCACACGTGCATAAAAGAAAAAAGAAAAACAACTTCAATTACCTGTATGCACATATGCCGTTCAGATGAACGTTACCAGGGTGTTCTTTAGGTTTTCATTTTTATGTGGTTTCCCCTGAATCTCCCTCTGTGTGTGTGTGTGTGTGTGTCTATAAATAAATATATGTTAGATATGTGTTTTAGCTATAAAAAGTTATGGAACAAGATCGAGTAACCTTTGTTTTAGTTGCAAATGCAATTTATCTAATGGCGGTGATTTTTGTCAGTTGATAGATATGCAAATAACTGCAGCATTGCGGGTAACTCTTAAACCATTCGTGCCAACCATCCCGTGCTTTTCAAATATGCTAGTCTCTCTAATGGATAAGGTAGGCATGATTTTGAATACAGTTTTGATCAATGGATTTAATGCATTAATACTTGGATGAATGTTCTCTTGTGTATGTTTAGCCGGAAGTAGATTTTGGGCTGAAAGTAATGGGAGGTGATCTAATGGCGATCCCAGGACTCTATCATTTCATTCAGGTCCTCATTTTCTCCATTTTTTTCACATTGTTTTATTGTTCCATTGAAATCATAAAGTTTGTTGGCTAACTCGGCATGAAATGTTGGCCAATCACAGAAACTAATTAAGAAACAAGTGGCTAGTCTTTATCTCTGGCCTCAATTTCTGGAAATACCAATTCTTGATGCTTCAGTGTAAGCTTTTATAATGTTATTCATACTTCCATTTGTAATCGCTATCAAGAAAAATCTTGAAAACATTTGGTAATCTTGATTTTGGGATAGTGGTGCAGCAAAGAAACCTGTGGGTATACTGCACGCGAAGGTTGTGAGGGCAAACAAACTCTTGAAGATGGATTTAATCGGAACTTCTGATCCGTATGTTATGCTATGCCTCAGTGGTGAGAAGCTCCCTTCGAAGAAGACTTCTATAAAGACCAAGAATCTGAACCCCGAATGGAATGAAGAATTCAAACTTACCGTAAAAGATCTTCAGTCTCAAGTCCTTGAACTCCATGTATATGACTGGGAAAAGGTGCAACTTTTATCATGATGTTATTCCATTTCTTGAAATCCAAAGAAAAATGTCCATCAAGATAGAAGCTTTTTTTATCTTTCTTTTTGTGGGTGCTTATGCATTTTGATCATGATCCGTCTTGTGCAGGTTGGGGTGCACGACAAGTTGGGAATGCAGGTTATCCGTTGAAGCAGCTTGCACCAAAGGAGACGAAGGAGTTCGTGGTGGATTTGGTGAGAAACTTAGATCCGAATGACGAATGCAACAAGAAGCCAAGAGGGAGCATTACTGTGGAGTTGACTTTTGTTCCTTTCGTGGAAGCCCCCATAAACTGCAACGGACCTATCGAGTTGTACATGAGGAGAGAATCCGTTCCTAAATCAGTTCAGAATTCACTCATGAATAGAGCCGGTTTGCTTTTGGTGACGGTGGTTGGCGCACAGGATGTCGAAGGGAAACACCACAACAATCCTTATGCTTTAGTGGTCTTTAAAGGAGAAAGGAGAAAAACCAAGGTTTGTTTAAAACTGTTTGTAAGCATGTTTGAGTTAAGGTAGGTAGCAAATGGGTTTGATTTGGTATTTTTGGATCGTAGAAATTGAAGAAAACTCGGGATCCAAAATGGAACGAGGAATTCCAGTTTATGTTAGACGAAGCTCCAATAGAGGAGGTGATCCACATCGAAGTAATAAGCAAACGTAAGCATAGAGCCTTTGGATTTGGCTTGTCAAAGGTAAACATTCTTTAAACGACAACAGAAACAACGAATGTTTGATGTAATATGTCTTTGTCAAGTAACGATTGGTGATTAATATGCAGGAAAAGTTGGGGCATGTGGATATCCAACTTGTGGACGTAGTATATAACAATCGTATCAACGAGAAGTACCATCTTATTAACTCACGAAATGGGATGATACATGTCGATATAAAATGGAATGTGACATGATATGTATAGTTGTAATTAGTTAGAATATTCTTTTAGTTATGCAGTTTGTTTAATTCATTCTTTTGAAAATAGTTTCTTTATCTTTAAAAAACAGAAGTAGGATCTGCATACATCCTACTGCTGTTGACGGAATTTATTGGGTTGGGTTTGGTTTGATTTTCAGTCTTTAAAGCTTGGTGAAGGAGTATTTGTTGGTTGTAGAGTATATATTGATCATGTTGTAAGAACCATTGGTTATAAGTTGTATATAGGAATTAAAAGTTAAGATTTGATTAACTCAAATAAAGACCATTAGATTTCTGTTGTTTCCTCCATTAGCAACACCATCCATTTTTTTAAAGTATATAGTGTCTATATAATAAATGTACAATAAACACACCATTTTCATCTTTGGTGAGGTTTGAACCCTGACCTTTTAGAAGGCCAAAGACTCCAATACTGTTAGGCCGGAGACCCTTTGATAAGACCATTCATCTTACATGACTTCTTTTAGTTGTATATGTATAGAGTTGGATTAAGGTAAGAACAATGACCAAATAAGAGGGTATGAGAACAACCAAATTAAATGTTACATGTGATTTTACATTAAACTCATGTGTAAAATTGTGATTGTGCACTGCTTGGGTTGTGAGCCAAGTTGTTTGTGCACCCATTTGTTGACCGTGTTTCGTAATCATATTCAATATAGTTTGGTTGTTTTCGTGTTCTCGGATATTATTGTTTGATATTCGTAGTATAGAAAAGAGAGTGAACATTTCTTGGGTTACGTGGGAAAAAGTACCAATCATCAATTTAAAATTTAGGCATAGAACAAAATATATTGTAGCTCTTATATTCTAAAATAATGTAACTTTGACTTATTTAGCGATTATTTATCAAATAATTATAACAATAACCGAAAATCTTATCAGATAAAATGTAAAGCTAAAACTAAGAATGTTACTATAAGTAGGGGAGGATACTCTTATATGATAAGAGACACTTACCACCGGTACATTTTGATAATAAAAACGTTACCTAATAAGTGAGATTGATAAATCTTGTCTCTAAGTATTTGATACAACGTTATATAATAGACTGGCTTTGAGCATCTTCAATAACTTCGCCAAAAATTATATAAAATATACAAACAAAGTACAAAATTTCCATAATAAAATGTTTTGGACCTAACGGGTATCCATTTTGGAGATAAAATCATTACTTATATTATTTAAATATCACATATCTATTAAAATATATTGCTTCTCTCTCCTAAATGTTTTATTTTGAAAATTCTTATTGGAGCATAAATAAAAAAACTATTTCTTTCTCACAATGATCATTTTTTGAGACTTTTAAAAGTTCTCCAAATTTAGGGATTTTTACATTCTCTTTCTTACTTTCTCCATTTTATAGAAAGTTTTGGAAAATTTGCATGAAACAAAATTTGTACAAAATCTCTATTCTCACCATTCTGAAAAAATTGTTGGAGATTCTTTTATAAGATTCAAAAGGACAAACGGACCAACAACAATTATGCATCTTAAATAAAAGTGTTTGAAATAACATATGATATTTTTTTAACGTCTTAACAAGTTTATCAAAACACATTTATACTAAAATATCATAGTAACTTTTTGAGAAAATTATTTATATAACCATTTGATAAAGACCTCTTCACCTCCTAACCAATCTTGCGCTCCAATTCACAAAATAACCCAAACCGTCGCCCCACAAACCGTAGCCCTGGGCGACTATGAAGTTTTCGGCCATCTACTCCCTTTTACGGCCATATTTACACAACTGTCGCCCTACAAACCGTAGCCCCGGGTGACGGTTTCATATTTAAGGGGCCAAGGGGTACATATTGGAAACCCCAATGGGGCAGCTTACCGGTTAAGGCTTGGTGTTGGGAAAAAACCCACCCAAGTTCGAATCCGGGGGTGAGCAACCAGGGGCCACTGAGTATTAATCCCAGGGGAGCATGCTTTAGCTCTCGGTAAAAATTACCAAGGATGTAGTCTGGGTAAACCCAGATGAACCTTATCAAAAAAAAGGGGGTACATATTGGAATCTTGCAAGGGGGCATTTGTGTAAATATGAAATCGTCGCCTGGGGCCACGGTTTGTGGGGCGACGGTTTAGGTTATTTTGTGAATCGGAGCGCAAGATTGGTTAGGAGGTGAAGAGGTATTTATCATATGGTTATATAAATAATTTTCTTTAACGTTTTTTACAAAAACACTTATGAAAAAATATTATATAAACACATTTTTTAGTTACATGAAACATGTATCATATGAAAAAAATATTAAGACATATACAAGAAACATACATCTTTCATTAAATCATATTTTAACAATTGGGTTAATTACATGGGTATGTATCGAACTTGTTACGTTTTATCATTGTATGTACTCAACTTATAAACTTACCATTGTATGTATCGAACTTTCTAAAATTGTCATTGTATGTATCCAATTTTATCAAAACCTCAAGTTCGATAAACTTTCGTGACAAGTTGAATACATTCAATGATAGGTTTTGATAAAGTTGGATACATACAATGGCAAGTCTAGCAAGTTCGATACATACAATGATAAGTTTATAAGTTGAGTACATACAATAATAAAACGTGACAAGTTCGATGCATACCCATCTAATTAACCCTTTAACAATTAGCTCACATTTTTAACCTCATCATGTAAAAATCCCAATTTTCATAAACAAAAACCTATTTCGAGTTAGGGTTCTGAACTCAATTCTAAAACCCTAACCCTCATCATCCTCCATTCGCAGTCCTTCACTCCCATTTCTAAATCCATTCTTCCCCCAAAAAATGTCTCTAATCTCTGCATCCAAATCCAAACCCCATATCTTCAATCACACCTTCTTCTCCAATCTCTCAAGAATCTCCAACACCCACCCTCCCTTCACCCTCCATTTCTTCTGCACATCCTCTTCTTCTTTATCTCCAGATAAACCCCCAAATGAAGAAGAAAAACCAAATCTTGAAGATCCCGGGTCGACCCGCGAAGCTCAATCCGGACCCAGAACTACCCACATCCCCGAATCGAGGAGGACTCCACGAGGTAACAATCGAAACCCTGAAAAAATCGAGGATATAATTGTTAGAATGATGGCAAATAGGGCTTGGACGACCCGATTACAGAACTCGATCCGGAACCTGGTTCCGGTTTTCGATCCCAATCTGGTTTACAACGTCTTACATGGTGCCCGAAACCCGGATCACGCTTTGCAGTTTTTCCGGTGGGTCGAGCGATCGGGTTTGTTTAAACACGATCAAGAAACGCACCGTAAGATCATCGAGATTTTGGGTAAGGCGTCGAAGCTTAATCACGCTAGGTGCATTTTGTTGGATATGCCGAAAAAGGGTCTTAAATGGGATGAGGATTTGTTCGTTTTAATGATCGATAGTTACGGGAAATCGGGTATCGTTCAAGAAAGTGTTAAGATTTTTAGGAGTATGGAGGAATTGGGTGTGCCGAGAACTGTTAAGTCTTATAATGTTTTGTTTAAGGTGATCATGAGGAGAGGGCGGTATATGATGGCGAAACGGTATTTTAACAAGATGTCGAGTGAAGGGATCGTGCCGAATCGGCATACTTATAATCTAATGATTTGGGGGTTTTTTCTTTCGTCGAGGGTGGAGACGGCGAATAGGTTTTTCGAGGATATGAAGAGTCGGGAGATTTCGCCGGATGTTGTCACGTACAACACGATGCTTAACGGGTTTAATCGGGTTAAGAAGATCGATGAGGCGGAGAGGTTGTTTGTGGAGATGAAGGCGAGAAACATCGAACCGACGGTGGTAAGTTACACCACGATGATTAAAGGGTACGTTACGGTTGGTAGAGTGGATGACGGGATGAAAGTGTTCGAAGAGATGAAAAGTGTTGGTATTAAGCCGAATGATTTTACGTATTCGACCCTGTTACCGGGGCTTTGTGATGCCGGTAAGATGTCCGATGCACATAGGGTTGTGAAGGAAATGGTGCATCGTCATATTGGGCCGAAGGACAATTCCGTCTTTTTGCGTTTGATTTCCGGTCAGTGCGAGGCCGGTAATCTTGACGGAGCTGCTGATATGCTTAACTCCATGATGCTATTGAACGTCACTCCCGAGGCCGGACATTTCGGTGTCTTGATCGAGAATTTATGCAAGTCCGGGGTCTATGATCGAGCTGTTGAGCTGTTGGATCGTCTTATTGAACAAGAAATCGTGCTGAACACGAAGGGTACGTTGGAGCTTGAGCCAACCGCGTATAACCTGATGATCGAGTATCTTTGTAACAACGGGATGACGGGTAAAGCCGAAACTTTATTCCGACAGCTGATGAAAATGGGGGTTTTGGATCCGGTGGCTTTCAACAGTCTGATTCGCGGCCACTCGAAAGAAGGCTCTCCCGATTCAGCTTTTGAGCTTCTCAAAATCATGAAGCGGAGAGATGTGGCTACGGAAGAAAGCGCGTACAAGCTGCTCATCGAGAGCTACTTGAAGAAAAACGAGCCGGCCGATGCGAAAACGGCTCTGGATTCCATGGTGGAAAGCGGCCATCAACCGGATTCATCGCTATACAGATCGGTGATGGAGAGCTTATTCGAAGACGGACGGGTGCAGACCGCTAGCCGGGTGATGAAGATGATGTTGGAGAGCCGTGTGAACGAGCACATGGATCTCGTTTCGAAGATACTCGAAGCGCTTTTATTGAGGGGTCACGTCGAGGAGGCTCTCGGACGGATCGACATGCTTATGAATGCCGAGTTTGCGCCTAATTTCGACGATCTGTTATCGGTCGTGTGCGAGAAAGGGAAGACGATCGCTGCGGTTAAGCTGTTGGATTTCGTATTGGAGCGAGACTATACCGTTGAATTCTCGACGTACGATAAGGTGTTGGATGCACTTTTAGCGGCTGGAAAGACGCTGAACGCTTATTCGATTTTATGTAAGATAAAAGAGAAAGGCGGTGTTACGGATAAGAGTAGCGGGGAAGAGTTGATCAAGATTCTTAACGAGCAGGGTAACACAAAGCAGGCGGATGTTTTATCGAGGATGATCGCGGGTAAGGAGAAAGGTGTCGGTGGCAAGAAATCGAAGAAACAAGCGTCGGTTGCATCGTGACTCGAAAACTACAGACTTGTGTAATTTTCAAAGGTGAGTCGTTTCGCGGTTAAAGTTATAGTTTTTGTGTTTCAGATAATAAACTTTGTTGGAGTTATTGTAACATGCATCTCATCAGGTTGTTGATGATTTTAGTTTTTTTGTTATGATTAATACTTTGAGAAGGTGACTCAGGTATAGAATTTTGTTTCTTGAGATCAAATGTTATCTGTCCTTGATTATTAGAAACTAACTTTTTAAGATTTTTGGAGTGTATTAAGACACTATGATTGGTACTTATGCAAGAGAATAAGAAAACTGTCGAATCACGTGTGATTTTACACTAAGGCTGTGTTTGGCAAAAATAAGCTAGCTTATAAGCTAGTATATGTTTGGATGGACCATAAGTTAGCGTATAAGCTAGCTTATTAAAACGCTAGTTGGAGTAGCGTTTCTGGATCTATTTGTAGCTTTTTCTAATTATACAGTTATTAATATTAATTATTATACCCCAAGATACCCTTTTTGGTCATTTTACATACTCATAAGCTAGTTTTTGCCAAACATAATTTATTCATAAGCTAGCTTATTAGTCAACGGCTAGTCGGCTAGCTTATCAACAAGTTTGCCCTGTCACCTGAAGACATGACCAAAGTTGCATGCACACATTATTTTTTACCGTTAATGTAAAATCTCATGTGATTTTTCACTTGATTTGGCCGTTTTTGTATGTTATTAAACAGTTAGCATTTTTGATCTTCCCCCCTCTGTATATATATTTCCAGATGAGTCGACTAGTATGGCTTCTCATAACTAGGGACTGTGTTGTGCATGTCTCCATGGCTGACAGGTCGTTTACCAAACGCTTACCAACAAGAGTCGCCACTCTCATTTACCTGATGCGGTAACATTCTGACCATCAAACTGGATTGATGGTAAAATGTTTATATAACCTGGTAACCGCTTATTGGATAAGCCTTTTGATTCTTGTTTTCCCTCTTAGCAGGTAAGATTCTTGGTTCTTGTTTCACCCAGTAAGGTAATTGAATTGATATAGTAAAGGGCCCCTCTTTGAACCTTGGATCTTATTTAAGTTGGTTCAGATTGTTTGCAGCACCTCTGGCTCTCATCATCTAAACCATAAGCTATTTGGGTTCCAGGAGGATTAATGCAGGCAGCTGCTATTTGGCCAATTGACAGCCAGCCTGTTCTTTTTTGTTCATATATACAGTCTCATTTTCAGCCTATGCAAATTGGATATGCAACTATTACTTACTCCCATGCTAAGGCCCATTTTATTTTTGGGGTGTTTTGTAGACAAGGGTGCTTTGGTACTTTAATGTGAAAATGAGTCAATTTAAGTTGTATTTCATTGGTAACTATTTAAAAAAAGGAAATGGTTAAAAAGGGTTTGAAAATCTACATCTCTATCAAGCCTATTGCAATTAATTATTTTGACAGTTGTCTGCTACACCTTTTTGTCTTGTTCCATGGAATGATTTAAAACAATGAGATGTGGCCTTCATACCACCCAACATTTGGATACTAGATTTTTATTCAACAAAAATCTTTAATTTCATCCATATTCCTTAACTGAAATATCTACTCTATTCACATGTAAAAATATCCAAAAATATCTACTTTTAATGGGTTTACCCCATAAATACATCAACATATATGAGTGCCAAGGGATAAGGCCACACCCTTACTTGGAGCATCCACAATGTTAACATTTTTCACTTAGGTTTTTTATAGCCTTTTCTCTTATGTATTATTGCCACTTCAACAACATAAAAATCTTTATATACTTTTACTATATACAAAACCTCAAGGAAGCTTTTTCAAACTTTTCAGGATCTTGTCATTTTAACTTTATATCATTTATATAAAAATAAGTACATTAAAATTAATACAAATATATATTTATTTATATAAAGAAATATTATTGCATTAATTATGTATTTATTATACATAATTTTTTAATATATAATAAAATAAAAAAATGAAATGAAACTGATTAATACGAGATCTTTATAAAATTTTATAAAGTTAAAACTGATTAAATATGAAAAACCTCTGAAAAAGTAGGTCGTGCAGTTACGAGCTATGACGCAAAACCTCACCAAAAATCTCGAATGAAAAGGTCACCACTATGTGAAAAACCTCAAAGGGAGGTTTTTGCTTTTTGAAAACCTCCCAACCTGAAAACCTTCCAAAAACCACATTGTGAATAAGATAGGACAAACATAACGTTTTATTAGTTATCACATTACAATTATATGTATTTTTATACTAACAATCTTAAATTTTATCTGGTTTTTAGAAAGAACTACGTATTGATTTTAATAATTGTTGACCATCATCAAGATTAGACTCAGGATAGTTATGGCGGTTTTATCTTCTTTGTGAGTGATGCCAAGCTTCAAGACTCAAGGAAGATAACGTATAGTATGAAATCATAAAAATGTTTTACTATATAAATATAACTCATTATAATAATGGGTATTATGTCAAGTCAACTTAGGTGCTATTATTATATAATCTAATAAGCTTTTCATTGGATTTCTGAGCAACCATAATAAATAGGGCAAGACACATGATTTTGGTAACTAGATCCATAGAACACATACAAAACTTGGTTTTATCCTCAAAACCAAACTTTTAGACATACGCAAGTCTCAAATACTTAGAATGTGTGTAAAAGATTCAATAACTGAAATGCAAAGACAAGATGGATTACAAATGATACAGTTTGTTATAATAACAATACCAAAAAAAAAAAAACAATGATGTAATGACACAAGTAAATAACAATGTTATGTATTCTTACAAGTTACAACTGCGAAGGTCCTTCTAATGAACCAAAGTGCATAGATGATGCATTAATGATTGATATGAAGGTCACAACACATGATTATTAAATGAATACAACGCTACAAATGTAAGTCAAACAACCTACTGCTTCATGTTGGAGAGGGATACTGCTAGGTATCTACTAAAACTACCTAACGACCTTCGCTAGTAAATAGCTATTGTTTGGTCCCTTTTCCTTCTCGAGGACGAAAGAGTAACTCCTCCTCGACGCAATGGTCTCAAATCACAAATCTGACAACATAGCGTTTTTAGGCCCCCAATTCACAAAGACCCAAGAGTCACAACTTGAATTGGCAACCAATCGTCATAGACTCTAGTATCAAAACAAACCTTGGTGGTATTCATTAATCTTCAAAACCAAGCCTTAACATCATCAACAAACCAACCATCATCGTATATAAGTAGGTGTTCTTGGAGTCATAGTTTTAATTTGTTATCTGATACATTATATTTTCTTTTCACACATTGATGTTCATTATCCGCTTATTCATAAGAAACAAAATTTGGTTTTTGTAGCAGTAAACTGTTATCCTTTTCTTTATATTCAAAATGACCAGAACAAGGGAAGCAAAAATACAAACAAATTTTATCTCGTTTTATATACAATAACATCCAACAATCCATCCTCAATAACATCTAATTAAATCAATACCTTCCATTTTTAGGTGAAAATTTGTATATTTTTTTAGTAGATGAACACTTGAATTAGGAAGCATTCAAGAAATCAAAATAAGGCAACATCCTAGGGGATCACTGGACGATATCCTGACTACCCAAGTTCGAATCCAGTGGAGAGCATGTGACCATATCCATGATCATTGAGTCTGTTACATAATGGTACCTTTTAATTGGACTGGGTCGTTGATGACAGGAGTCGGATATGCTCGAATCCCAAATACCCAAAAACGTGTATGTATTTACTTGCCGTTTAAAGAAAATACATAAATAGGAAAACATAAAAACTTCAAACCGATAAAACCCTAACCCTAGGGCCTTCTAAAGAGATAAGATGTTAAACAAATCGGGTCGGGTCAACCCATAGCCCCCCTCCAGCCCTAAACCCCTATAAAACAGTATATCTTAATCCCAAAGCCATATCCCCTTACCCAAAAACCTTATCCTCCTCCTTCTCTGTAAACACCATAGCCATGTCTTCTGCTGCAACTTCTCTTCATTTTCTCTCCTTAGCAGCCTCCTCTAAAACCCTAACTCCTCTTTCCAAAACCACTTCTTCTCTTTACATCTTTCCTTCATCCATTAAGCCGCTTCCGAAGTTTTTCGCTTCCGCCAATAAGCTCTTCGAGTCCTCTCGAAGCGTCCGCAGCAGCGTAGCGGTTTCTTCGGGTTTGGAGCTCGATGAGGAGCTTTCCAGCGATGGCGATGAGGACCAGGAACAGCAGCAGCAGCAGAATTTCTCACCTGACCTTAAGATTTTCGTAGGTAACTTGCCGTTTACCGTTGATAGCGCTGCGCTTGCTGGCTTGTTTGAAGATGCTGGAAATGTTGAGATGGTTGAGGTATATATATATATATATATGTATATATATGTATAATTGCTCTTCTTTTTAAACCTAATTTTGGTTTGCTTTTATATTGTGGATTGTAATTTTTGTGTTTTTTAGGTTTAGGGTTTAGGTTTTAGGGTTTAATGCTGTTTTAAGACCTAAGTTTGATTTATGTGGTTGGAGAAGTAGAATTTGTTATCAGTATGTTTGTGGTTTTTAGTTTGTTTTATGAATAATTTCATGGTTCATAGCATAATTTTTAGAAATTCTAATGGTAATGAATTGAATTGTAGCTACTGCATATCTTTTAAGTTTGTAAAAATGTGAAATTTTTTTGTGGAGGAGTTTTAATGCTTTGTTTTCAGTTCTTTTGTGGGAGTTGTGATGGTGGATTTTAGGAGTTTTGGAGGGATAATGGAAGGATTTGACTCTTTTGTAGGTTATATATGACAAAGTTAGTGGAAGAAGCAGGGGTTTTGGGTTTGTTACCATGTCATCTGTTGAAGAAGTTCAAGCTGCGGTTGAGAAATTCAATGGCTATGTAAGTTTTCGATAATGTTGGAGATTCTATTGAGTTCAAGTAGGATTTGTAAAAATTGAAAGATTGTTTCTTTGAAGCTTATTTGCAGAATTGTGAGAATTTGAAGTTTTATGAAATTTGCAGGAGCTTGAAGGTAGGCAATTGAGGGTGAACTCTGGACCTCCACCAAGGAGGGAGGAATCTTCCTTTGGAGGGCCAAGAGAAGGTGGCCGTTTTGGTGGCAGCGGCGGTGGTGGTGGTGGGAGAAGTTTCGACAACACCAACAGGGTTTACGTCGGAAACCTTGCTTGGAGTGTCGACAATTTGGCTCTTGAGACTTTATTCAGAGAGCAAGGAAATGTTATGGATGCTAAGGTAGTTTACGATAGGGAGAGTGGTAGGTCAAGGGGTTTCGGGTTTGTGACTTACAGCTCTGCTGATGAGGTCAACAATGCGATTGAATCATTAAATGGCGCTGTAAGTTTATCCTTATCTTTGTCCCTTTTTTCAAGGTTCTTTTTGCTTCTTTTGTTTAATTGGTTTAAATTTTCTGGTGCAGGATCTTGATGGCAGAAATATCCGAGTTAGCGTTGCTGAAGCTCCACAAAGGCGCCCATTTTAAACAATCTTTATCGTAGTTCTTTTGGCCTCAAGCGGCAAAAGGTGTGGTTCAGATGAAACTTATATGGATTTGGGGAAGTTCAAATTAGAACAAAAAGTATTTTGAAAACCATGAGAACCAATCTGTACATATATATATATATATATATGCAGGGATGCATTATGCGCATATACACTATCAAAATATGTTCATATAGTGTATATGCATCAATGCATATATTGGTTGTCATTTGAACCTTCCCCTGCATGGGAAGTATGCGGTTTTACGTGGAGTATTCAAAATGCGGGCTTTCTGATTGATTTGTGTTAATGATTGGATGAATTCTTGTGACACAGGTGTGCGTGTAGGGGTGTTGCACCTTCTGGACCATGCTACAGTTCCAAGGAGAAGTGATGCTTATAGTGAAGCTGCTGGTGTCCTTGCATTTTCTATGTGATCAAGATTAGCAGGTTGCATAAGTGTCGTTAAGTTTTGTAATGTATGCTTCTAATATGCTTTTAAACTACATACTCGTATGTAATCAATCAATTTGTTATGCAAATTGAATTCGTTTGGAGAATGTTATGTGATTTTGGTTTTGTGAGCCTGCAATTTTAGCAACCTGTTTACTGCCAATGGATCTCAAGTATTTCGATCAAGAATGTGGGAACTGTGGTTTTGTTGTTGGTTTCTCCTGTTAAACAATGCATGTGTTAACCTTTGTTCCATAATGCAATTCACACAAATTTAATCATCATAAAACAGAGAAGTGATGCATCTAAACTTATCAGGTTTTACCTGCTCTAAAGCTTAAAAGTATATACCTTCAGTTTTGTCTTGGAAATTTGAAGATCGTTGTTATTTTCTCTATTGGACGTCGTCTGTCGATCTGAAGTTCTTACTGGAATCTTCAGATATTTTCGAAGTAGTTGTGTTCAGAGTTGGGGTTAAGATGTCTTCGGGGTTAAGTTTAGTCTTACTGTGAGAAATGACTCAGAGAACTAGACTTGGATCTGGAGATTATGGCTTAAGCCAAAAGGACACACATTTAGAGTTATATCATATCTGATGGTGCCAAACCAATGCAGATTACAGTTGCATTTTAGGAAAATTGGGTCTTTTAACTGAAACTTGGTTGTGCTAAAAGAGATCTTGCTAGTTTGCATTCAAAGCAAATCAAATCAGGAAATGGGGTTTGATCATCTTGGGATACCGATATTTGGAGCACACTTTTATTTGTGAGGTGAATCATGTAGGTAAATCGTACGAGAATTCATAACTTTCTATATCAAGTACGGAAAGATCTTTATGGCCCCACGAGCGAAAAACGTGAAAGAAAGTGTATGTACAAAGCCTTATGTGGCCAAGATCATCCTTATATGCAGTGGTTATCTAGGATAATAATACATATTAGAACACAGTTTATTAGTATCCTAGTATGCAGTGGACCGAAGTCAACTGATTTCTTGGTTTGTATCTATAAATTCCTTTTCTTGTATCTTTGCTGTTCTCTTTTCTGCCTATTAGGAAAGGTGGGCCACAATAACAAGGATCTTAAGATCCACGATCAACATAACGATTCTTCTCGAATACCGCCAAATATCAAGAAACACTCTCGAAAATTATATACCATGGAGTGTGTTTATGGTGTTTTTTCTAGAAAAAGCTAACTAAGAGATGACTAAGAAGCTTCAAAAAAGTGGGATATCATCTACTAAGCTTTATAATGGCTTAGTAGACAAAGTTTGTTTGGAGGCCAAATTGGCAAACTTAGAGGCTAAGGTTTGCTATTTTTATAGCATGGATGGAAAACCAAAGTGGAGACCAAAAATTTGTCTATCTTGTGTAAGAACATGTAATATATATTCTATATTACAATCTACCCACATATAGAAGACAAACATAAGAACCCCAATTCTTGCTTAAGATCAGTCCCCATATCTAATATACCCTCTCGATCGGCACAAGTTGCCAATTTCAATAATATACTCTCTCGATCTTCTTTTCGTTTAGTCTATAAATTGCAGGTCTTGGCCCTTAGGTCTTCAACGGTTCTAACAAACGATCACTTCTTTTCAGCTGTGAACTTCTAAGGTTCGAAGTCCTTTTAAATTTTGATGCATATATTCTTGTTTTTCGGTGTGACTAATTTGCAAGATATCATTTACAGTTCATAGCAGATCGGAGTTCAACATCTGCATCGAGCATAATGTCTAGTTCTGGACGATATCTCAGGTTGATAAAATTACATATTTCTTTTATATTGTAGTTTTTGTCGGTATGCTAACAAGATTGAGACTTTTGATGGTTTTCCCACCAGATTTGATGCTGATATCGAAACCCAAATCTTAATCCCAATCCCAGTCTCCGTTCTTCATCGGTGAAAAGAATGACGATCTGAAACTCGGGAAAAAGCTTTCGAGAGTGTTCTCGGAGGACTACGGGAAAACCCGCAAGACGATTCTCGACCCTCGAGGCGCACCTTTGAATCAATGGAACCAAATTTTTTTAATTGCATCCCTTATTTCTCTTGCCGTAGACCCTCTTTTCTTTTACTTGCCTGTATCAAGGAGGATATGTGCCTAGATGAGAATACAACCCTCAAGATCTCCCTCACTATCATCCGTTCAATCGTCGATATCTTTTACGCGATCAAGATTTACGTTCGGTTCCGTACGGCTTACGTTGCGCCTTCTTCCCGCTTGCTTGGAAGAGGAGAGCTGATTCTAGGGCACTTCTAGTATATCCGAAAGGTATCTGAGGGGTGAATTTTGGCTCGATTTCTTGGCCACGCTTCCTATTCCACAGGTATTGGCTAGAACGGATTCTGGAAGTTAATCGAAATCTTTCTCGATGTTTATCGTACAACTGACGAACAAACGAATTACTGTTTCAGGTGATGAGTTGGTTCCACATTGTCGATACGTCGCAGATGATGAGCACGAAAACGAGCGTGCTATACTTTATCATGGTTCAGTTCCTCCTGAGGCTCTATCTTACGTTTAGGCTCGCGTCTCATATATCGAAGCAAGCCGGTCTCGTGGCTAATGTAGCATGGGTCGGGGCTGCTTACAATCTCGTGCTTTTTATGTTGGCCGCTCACGTATGTCCATCTTTCCTAGCTACCCGAAGGCCGGAACTCTGGTTGTTGGAATTAATTCTGAATTGCATTTAATTAATAACGATTTTTTTTTCTTGATTCTTGTTTTTGTGAAGGTCATTGGAGCGATGTGGTATCTTCTTGCGATCGAGAGACAGGGGCTGTGTTGGGTGGAAATATGTGATCTCGAAACGGAATGCAAACATAGGTATTTCGATTGCGGTAACGTCAATCTTCCTCTTCGAGAAGCGTGGTACCCGACTAGCAACGTCTCGCTATTTGTACGAGTACGGACAACTTCCAGTACGGATTGGTCGAGGAAGCAGTACAATACAGCATCGCTTCGGCTAATTTCTTCAAAAAGTATTCCTATTGTCTCTGGTGGGGTCTCAGAGGCTTAAGGTAACTTAGAAACCGATATTTATATCCGTCCCAAAATAAGTGTCCATCTCTTTCCAATTATACCCTATAATTATGAGATCCAGAAATTCTTTT
Source organism: Centaurea solstitialis (assembly GCA_030169165.1). Classification (NCBI taxonomy): domain Eukaryota; kingdom Viridiplantae; phylum Streptophyta; class Magnoliopsida; order Asterales; family Asteraceae; genus Centaurea; species Centaurea solstitialis. The sequence goes on along the minus strand of CM058042.1, from coordinate 3,332,270 downwards.
ACACCCTCTATATTTTGCAGTTCAGCAGGCCAAGAACTTCAAGCAAGTCCATTTATAGCAGAAACACACTTTTGCATACTCATTGGGATTACTGGATTGGTGCTGTTTGCTTTGCTTATTGGCAATATGCAAGTAAGTCGGTTATTCTTCGACATTTTTGTGGTCCGAAAACGTTATGTTTCGAGTTGAAAAACTATATGTTTGTTTTGTAAAAACAGCAATATCTCGAGTCTAGGACAAAGCGGCTAGAGGAGTACCGGGTGAAACGGATGGATACCGAGCAATGGATGCACCACCGGCATTTGCCGGATGACCTGAGGGAGCGTGTACGCAAACATGATCTTTACAAATGGATTACAACTCGAGGGGTCGATGAAGAAGAAATCCTCCGAGCCCTTCCTTTAGATATTCGGAGAGATATCAAACGTTATGTTTGCGCAGAGCTTGTTAGAAGGGTGAGTTTTTTAATCGTTTTTTTTAAATTTATTTTATCGGGTGGAGTTGGGCTCAATTTGGTTATGTGAACGTAAATAGGTTCCGCTTTTCGATCAAATGGATGAGCGCACCGTGGACGCGATATGCGAAAGACTAAAACCCGTGATATGCACACCGGGAACGTGCCTAGTTCGAGAAGGGGACCCCACCAACGAGATGTTGTTCATCATGCGTGGCCACCTGGATTCCTACACGACAGGCGGAGGTCGCGCTGGTTTCCTAACCAGTGCGAGATTGGGCCCGGTGACTTTGTGGTGAGGAATTGCTAACGTGGGCATTGGACCCACGTCCAAGTGTCATCATTCCATCATCCACACGCACGGTCACCGCCATCTCTGAGGTGGAAGCCTTCGCTCTCACCTCAGAAGACCTCAAATTTGTTGCCAACACAGTTTCCGCAAGCTACACAGCAAGAAACTGCGGCACACGTTCAGGGTCCACTCGCACCAGTGGAGGACCTGGGCCGCTTGCTTCATACAAGCGGCCTGGAAACGTTACATAAGGCGAAAGGACGCCGCTATGCTCAAGGCTAAAGAGACCTCCGCGCACCTACTATAAGCAATAAGTCTATCCGAGCAAGTAGAAAAGGGATGGGTTTGTCGATGTTGGCAACAAGTATAAGACGAGGCCGGATATTCGAACCCGACAATGTCATTCATAGCCCGGTGCCAAAGCCGAAGGATCCCGAATTTTTAGACAATAATAATGAGTAAAAATGTCGATTTAGAAATAAAAACGCATATATTTGTATCCTTAATCATATAAAAAGTAAGGAGGTCGGTAATTTTGAATTAAAGTCATGGTGTAAGTTATTGGTAGTATATAATTTATAAAGAGCTTATAATCTACTTGTGTATCCATATAGGACTAGTTCTATGAAATCATAAAATGTCACATGTTGTATATAGAGGGTGGTTCAAACGAGAAACATATCAATTTAAGAGAACGTGAGAAGCAATCTCAGCCACTCATCCGGTCAACAAATGCAGCTTTGACCAGTCCCCCTCTTTAATAATCTCTACCCTCCCATGAATCTCGTCAATCGTTCGTGATCACGTCTACTGTAACCGTGAGATGAGTGGTTGAGATTGTTCCTCACGTTCTTTTAAATTGACATGCTTCTCGTTTAAACCTTTCCCATTGTATATATGTATGACTATATTTGTGTAACGTTATATTTGTTCGATATAGAGAGATGCCTGTGGGGGGAGTGTGTAGTGAATGATATATGAAAGAGGGCCCAAAAATGTTGTGGACATGTTTTAACCAAATCATATGGTCTCTTACAACCTTGTTGTTAAGGTTTAATGAATCAAAAAACATACAACAACGGTTAACAAAGCAACATCTAACCAAAAGATGTTCGACCAACGTCAATCTTCATGTCGTAATAAATTCGACATACAATTAATTGTATTGCAATATAATAAAGTAACAAGATATACTCGAAAGGAATAAAGGCTCTTTTCGTTTTTTAACATATGCTAAAAAGAAAAACATCTTGTTATTTTCTACAGAATTAAATGTAACCAAGACAAAAGTATGGTTAAGTTAAAAACCGTATCTCCATTGTGAGACGATTCAATTGAACGTCCACCACATGTCTATATGCATGTTGCACATGGGCGAATGTAACATTTCTCTTTGTCAAGGAAAAAAAGGCTGGTTTCATTCCCTCAACCTGTCCAAAGTGAACTCATTTATTTAATGTTTAACATTCAACTTAATAGGTCATTCATCATGAATAGTGTAAAAAAATTCATATTTTCCTTTATTATTGACGAATAGGGGACATGCTCCGGCACACCCTTGTTGGTTTTTCCGGTCCGCAATAAAAAGTTGGTACTCAAGCGAATATTCCACAGGAAAAAAGAAAAAGGAAAAAAAAAACATCTTGATAGAGAAATTGTTGTTTGGTGTATTGGATGGTTGCACATATAGTTGTATATGCCCCATTGGTTTTATGGTATTTAGGTTGAGGAATGACACATTGCCATTTTGGTTGTTGAAAGGTCCATTTGGTGCCATTCATGTGTCTTTGGATTTTAAATGTTGGTTTGAGAAAAATATGCATCCAAACAAAAACTATGCAACATCATCATTAATTTCACTCTTTTCATTTTTGTTCATGAAAGTGTCATTTATGGGTTCTTTTTCTTATAATTTTTTTTTTCATTATTTTTCATTATTTAGGTGTCGTTAAAGCCAAGGCTAACATAACAAAGACAAAATTAACAGTCTTTTCTTACTGAAACTTGTTCTACCTTGATTTTTACATAGTGTAGTTTTCTTTAATAAATTAAAATTTTATAGTGTTTATATATATACAATAGTTAATTTTAAATTCTTTCATCTAACATACTATATAATTAATTTTTTTTACTATCTTGTTTGTAATTAACTACTTTTTCAAGATGCATTTTTTGATCACCTTACATACTTATAAGTTAGTTTTGTCATACATAAGTTATTTTACAACTAACCTATCAATTATCAGCTAGTATGACAAATGTAGTCTAATTTATTAATAATATAGAGGCAAAAAAAAATTTGTTAATCATATACTTACAAATTGCAACAAATTAGTGTTAAAGCCAAGGCTAACATAACAAAGACAAAATTAACAGTCTTTTCTTACTGAAACTTGTTCTACCTTGATTTTTACATAGTGTAGTTTTCTTTAATAAATTAAAATTTTATAGTGTTTATATATATACAATAATTAATTTTAAATTCTTTCATCTAACATACTATATAATTATTATTTTTTACTATCTTGTTTGTAATTAACTACTTTTTCAAGATGCATTTTTTGATCACCTTACATACTTATAAGTTAGTTTTGTCATACATAAGTTATTTTACAACTAACCTATCAATTATCAGCTAGTATGACAAATGTAGTCTAATTTATTAATAATATAGAGGCAAAAAAAAAAAATTTGTTAATCATATACTTACAAATTGCAACAAATTAGTGTTTATATCTCTTACCATTTTGTTCGAATTTAATTAAATCACCTAACATAAGTAATTTATAATTGTTGAAATGATAAAAATCTGAGTTTCTTTGAATTCTATACTTTAAATTGTTATTATGCTCAATCGTTGTAATTAATCTTATATTGACAACTTTTTTATATTGTATGCAACTAATTATGTAATTTATAAACTAAAACCAATGAATAATAGATGATGTAAATACTTTAAGATATACTATAAAGCAAGGTTCGAAATAACGTGAGGCGTGGCGTGGCGTTAAGGCCAAGCCTCAAGCCTTGGAAGCCACAGCGAGGATATGGCGTTTTCCAAGGCGTGACTTATGGCGGCAAATCTCTATATCCTATATAATATTATACACATAAACATACGTTGTACTAGTATTACTCAATGAACCATAGATAATAAACCATTTATATTAAGTTATATAACAAAAACTATCAAATAAGACATTAAAAAACGAGTTAAATTAAATAATAGGTTTCAAAAACCCGCGCATTACTATATGGCGTGCCTCAAACATAACGTGGCGTGGGACACAAGCCTTGAGCCACGGCGCGCAATGACGGCTGTTGCGGCGAGCTTTTTCGAACATTGCTATAAAGTATGCTTATTCAAGGGATTAAAAAACAATTGTCAGACCAATTTAGAATGCTTAGAGAAATCATCATGATTATCAATAGCCCTAATTGGACACTTGTATGTAATTAAGAATGCTTAGAGAAATAATCATGATTATCAGTACTTAAAATAATCATGATTTTTAGTACTTAAAATAATCATGATTTTTAGTACTTAAAATAATCATGAGAGAGATAGCTTAAAAGGACTAGTAATTGTAATTAATCTTTGGAAGAAGTATAACACAAGCACCTTCAATACAAGCATTTGGGTTAAACCAAATCTAAACTTAGGTGCTACAACAATATCAAAATGATTTTACATAAACATATATTCAACAACAATCATACTATAAAAATTAGTCCACAAGCAAGAGATCGAATTTATAAATATGGTGTTGAAATCTTCAAGATAGAAAATTTATCAGATAAATATAGCTTTATTTAAGTATTTTAACTTTAAGTTCCTTTGGTTCGTAAGATTGAAATAGAATAGATTGGATTTCTTGTAGAAACTTGGATTTGGAAGAATATGGTATTCTTTTGTGTGTTTGGTTTGTAGGATTTCGAATGGATTTAAATTCCTGTTATTTGAAAAAAAATAAAAAAATATAAAAGTAGTTAAATTACCTTTTATTTAACTTTTCATTAAAAAACAAATATTTTTAACGTATTTTAAAACATCATTATATAGAAATCCCTTGAAATCCTAGCCATCTCTTTAGAATTTAAAATCCTGTGTGTTGAGGGATTTCAGATATGAAATCCTAGGATTCATCTGAGATAGAGAGACTAAGTTTCGACCAAACACATTCTCATCTTAGACAAGGGCAGACCTAGTATAGCACACATGGTGGCACGTGCTACAATTTCATTCTTCTGTCTTAGTGTAAAAATTTACTGGGTCATGTAAAGGTTATTGTATGAATTTATTGTGTGTCACCATATGTATTTTGAAACTACAATAAGAACACAAGTTTCCTTTGGTAGAGTTGGTTAAATCTTTGCTTTTCAAATATGAGGTTTTATGTTTAAATCATGTTGAAGTCACGTTTTTTGTTTTTAGCTTTTAATATCATATTTAGTATGTTTTTATTTTGCAATAATAGGACTCGAAACAATAGTACTCTTAAAGGTGTCGCCAATTTGATTCGCTTCGCTTAGCTTCGAAGAAGAAAAGAATATTTAGGATTTTAATCAAAGTATAAACTAACTAAATAAGAAGATATTGTTTATGATGCTTTTGATCTATAGTGGTCATCATCAAAGCAATGTTCTTCGAGGGTTAAAAAATTATATGATGATCATCGGGTCTATGCTTTTGATATATAGTGTTCATAATTGGAACAATGATGCTATTTGAATATTTTTTATGGATCAACACGTATAAATACAATTTTGTAATTTCAAATTTTATTGTTCTACAGGAAGAATAAATATATACGTGCCATATTATTTCTAAGTTCGACAATCTACATTCTCGATCTACTTGATTATTCTCAACGATAAACATGGCTTTTTTGACTTGATTTTTCACCAACTCAAAAACGCAAGAAAATTGCCCTTTTTCAATATTTAGTGGCTTACCGAGCATCGCCACTCACCTGTCGATTTCGTGATGATATTTAAGTCGAAGAACACACGCATGTACTTGAGCAAAATAAAGTGAAAAATACAATTTACTTTTGTGTATGTCAGGTTTGTAATAATATTTAAAGTTTGAAAAACACACGCATGCAATATTAGGCAATCAATTCATGTAAATACTAAACCCACAAGTGAGTATTTTGGTGTTCGAAGAAGCAATCTATAATGTACCAAACCACCAATGAATGTTGGAAATTTATTAGTTCGACAAGACAGATAAAGTAACTCATGGACATATTAGTCAATTATTTATAGAGAGAGAAAAACGAAAAATAAAACGTATTTATTAGCCAAGAAGCATAAATAAATAGACGAAGTAAAGATAGAAATAAAAAAAGTAATTTAAATAACATATTTGATTTGTCTACAAAAGGAAATTAAAAATTGAAGATATGATTTACTTGATGTTTATGAAATTGTTAAAAGTGGAGTGTGAAAAATCAAAGATGAAGAAAGAATACAGAGGAGTCATGAATGTAAATCAAGCACCTCAAAGACAAATCCCACCATCAAGTGGGGGTTGTGTGGATACATGTATTTCTTCTACATGGGGTCTCTACTTGTGAAGTGGTTAGGGAAAAATAGACATCCATGCCTTGTCAATTTCTCTTCACATTTATTATGTTTTCTTAAATATGTTTCTTTCTTTTTCTTCTTTTTTAATATATACATATAAAGGTATAATAAAATGAAAACCAATGTATTGTGATAATGTAAAAACTTTTATCGTAAGATAAGAATTTAAAATACTAATTACGATATACTTGTTTTATATGCATATGATTTATTTTGTTAAACAAATACGGTGTAATATAGTATATGTTAATTAATACCTCAATTCTAAACTATAGATAAGAAAAAGAATCATATTGAAATAATGCATTGATTCTTATGGTTTCTTACAATTTTATGAGTTCTCAAATGATATAGGAGTTGTTATTTGAGAATCCACAAAATTGTGAAACTATGAGAACCAATGCATAGCGTGCTATCTTACATGCTCTTTTTTGATCAAGAGTTTGGATTTAATGTATTGATTAACATAGTTATTTAAAAATATATTTGTTTCATATATATTTGTTTCACAATATGAACATTTTTTATGTGTGTGTAATATTTATAGGATTATATATTGAGGCGGTTAAATAAAATAGTTATCAATACTTAGGTGTTTTAAACATATAAAAGTTTGTTTGAATTAACGATATTAAATATATTTGTTTATATAATTTGGTATTTGACATTTTATGATTTGATCATTGCTTTTTATTATTGGTTGATAATGTTTTAATGAGTTTAGTTTCTAATAATTATATCCAATTGTTACCTTTTGCTATTTATTATCCATACTTTGATAACTAGCATTTATATGTAATTTCCAATTTTTTTGCTATTGTATGTATTTGAAACTACTTTAACAGGTTGCAGTTTAATTTTTTCTGATTTTATTTTTTTAATTTAAAGTATTAAAATAATTTACTGATTTGGCCCCTGAGATCTATCAAATGTTAAGAGTTTGGTCCCAAACTCACACCACCACCTACCTCTGCCGCCTGCCGCCACACCACCACCTCCTTCTGCCGCACCGGTCATCTTCTCCGGCGATGGTGTGCGATGGTGGTTACGGTGATGGTGTGCGATGGTGGTTACGGTGCTGGTCGACGATGGTGGTTCTGGTAATGATGGTGCGATGGTGGTGCGGTGATGGTGGCGGCCGGCGATGGTGGTTATAGTGATGGTAGCGGCGATGGTGGTGGGCGGCGATGGTGGTGGCCGCGATGGTGGTGCGGCGATGGTGGCGACAATGGTTAAGGTGATGGTGGTGGTTCCGGTGATGATGGTGGCCGACAATGGTGGTTACGGTGATGGTGGTGGTTCCGGTGATGATGGTGTCCGACGATGGTGGGCCAACGATGGTGGTGCGGCGGCAGGCGGTGGAGGAAGGTGGTGGTGGCGACTTGGGGACCAAAATCGTAAGATTTAATAAAACTCAGGGACCAAACCTGCTAAAAAATGGGGTGACTTGCTATTGAAGGTGACAATACATACAATAGCAAAATTTTGAAACTTCGGTATATTAAATGGTAGTTTTTGAAGTACAATACATACAATAGCAAAATGTGACAAGTTGGATACATTTTAGGGAACTAAACCCTTGTTTTAATTAACTCTAACAATGTTATAACTTCAAAATTTTAAAATATGGATGCTCTTTCGTCACAACTATTTTCAAACGTAGTCAACAGTGTTGTGGCGGATTGGTTATCGCTCGGGGGTTCAAAATGCCCTAACCAAGTTCGAACCTCCCCGTGCACATGTCTGGGACATTTAAGTGGGGCCATGTTTAGCCCCCAAAATTGTCGGGGATTAGTCGGGCTTTGGTCCGGATACCCTTCTAAAAGAACTTTTTTAAACATAATTGTTTCTATAATATGAACTTCTTAATACATGTATTTGTTTTAGATTAGAAACATATCAACAAGTGGTTATTTCCATGACTATTGGTTTTTGAGTTATTGGTCATAAAAATTAGTCATATTTTTTTGAAGTCATTAAAAAAATCGTACAACAAAGCTCTTTATTATAATGAGAAGCTTGTTTTTGTAGAAGAAATAAACCCATTAAAAATTATCATAAAAATCAGTTACGACCAATGCAAACTCGTAATCTTGGTTCTAATCAAGTTTCCAAAGGCCCCTACCGAATTGACTAACAACAAGCACTAGAATGAGAAAATACCCCATAAATGAAGCTTCGATTTGCATTAAAGTTATGAAAGCTTCGACCGCAAAGGCTTATGGACGTAAAATCTCCAACTCGAGCTGATTTAGTGATATTAATAGAAATAAAAAGTGTTAGAGTCCCACATCGGCTAGACTGGACCAAATCTCCACTATATATGTTGGAACCCTCATTCTCACATGGTATCAGAGCCAAGGTCTACCACTCTAGGGACTGACACGCCAACACTTTCCTGGCCCTTCTTGGCCCTCCATCTAGCCTCGTTAATGATTACTTGACGATTAGACATTTACTATGGGGTTATAGTTTGATTTGTTCAGCTATGTCATGTTACATTCATAAGGTTGCATCAAAGTTTTTCAACATAACTTATTATGTCGTAGATCTTATGACTTTTAAACTCTAAAACAAAAGGCTATGCATGGTTCTCAGATTCGAATAAATAATATTTAATATTTTTGACTTCAAAATCCTTTTACTATAGTAAAGTGATGTCAAACTTCATGTTAACATCAGTCAAATTCGACAAATTATTTCACGAAATACTTAAGTTTAATATAATTGTTTGCTGTTTTATATTTCTAACTTTAATATTGTAAAGTTAAAAATAAATTAATAGTTAATTTCTTTCTAATTACATCTATAGGCATATTTATTTTGTTGAATAAATAAAGACTTAAACCTGGAGCCATGGTCCCAAATCTACTTCTTAATTATATTAATATTTCAATGTAAATGATGGTCAGCTCAATTGGTCTGATGCATGAGTTATAGTTCCCATATGATGAAGGTTAGGAGTTTTACTTCTACTGGAGTCCATTGTAAGGGACTTTTCGTGATCGGGTGTCCGGTTCGAATCTCAGCTAATGCCTTGAAGCCACTTTAAATGAAAACTGGATGATTAGGCTGCGGTGGTTATTCTACTTTGAGAGGTTTCAAACTCGGGTCATCGTGACTTAGTGCCGTGGTAACACGATGATACCCTAATGCTCTAACATGTTGTTAAAAAAATTATTAATATTTAATAATGTGTTCATGTAAATAAGATTTTCGAATTTATATCCTTATGCTATTCACTCTTTTCTTTATTGTATTTTTTAATTTTAAAAGTAAACGATTAACTTATCATGTATTTTAAGTTTGTAACAAAGTTATTTTGTAATTAATTAAATGTCTAAATAATTTGAATTAAAAATAAAGCAATTATAAGACCAAAATCAAACTTAAAGATAGGTTTGTATGGCTGCAACATTTATCTTTGGATTAACCACAAAACATAGGTTTGTATGTTATGAGATGGAGGCTCTAAACTCTAAAAACACTTTATAAATAATCATTGAAAATGCTTAAAATTTTATAAATTTATTGCAGCATTTGATAAAATTATATAACTTTAGTGTTGCAAGATCCTGTAGAATGTTTTGCTCATGTCTCCACCTAAATAGAGTTTGCATTTACAAGTTGTTCTATTTTTAGTAATATAATTTATTAAAAATATTTTTTGGACTAATCACCATCATGTGTTAAGCTAAGCATTTGCACACAGAAAGGCGCAATTTTTTCCAGAGTAATATACATGTGGTTTTTACCATTTTATTACCTGGTAAAGATATAAATGAGTTCTTAAACACACAAACATTGTACTAACTTGTATGATAATAAACGATTAGAGATACTAAATATCACAAATACAAGTACCAAATGAACATTTTGATGTTACCAAAAACGGGATTTGCAATTTTGAATGTTCAATTGGCATGTTTAGCTAGCTTTGCTCAATCCAATTTCAGTTGATATATCGTATTCTAAATATCTTATAGATAGAATAGGTTATTAAGCAATCAAGTTGGTTTATATCAATCTTTGTTTTTACTTGGTTGGTGGATTTATAAAGTTTTGTGTGCCCTAGTTACACATGCTTTGTAATAATTACTAAAGATAAACAATGAGATTTGGAAATAAACACTTATTAGAAGTGTTGTCTCATTATCTTTTAAATAAATTGCATTTTTTTGCATTTTCTTTCAACCACTACTATATTTCATGTAAAATAATTAGTCAAAATTTGAAAAAATAATGTTAATAAGTTGTAATTAGCAAAACTTACGTGAAATTCATGTTTTACAATCATAGAATCTTGTTAAAAGATTAAATAAAAATAGAAATAATTCATGCATTATCTATGTTATCCGTCACAAGTTATTCAAATTCAATACACTAATTCGATGGGTCATTTGGATTTTATTATACCGTTGAATAAAATTTTTATTTAGTAATACATGATGTATTTTTATTAGATCAATAAGTTCATTATTATTACATCATATTTACATATTATATATATATATATAATATATATAGGATTAGATTTATGCAACATCAATCTGTTTCATAAGACTTGTTAGACCACAAAAAAAAACGTTGAAATTTCATAGAAAAACATTGTGAAAGTACAAAACGCACCAAACAATCACATCTAAAGAGTTAAGGGGAGAAATATAAGAAGGGATCTGAATTCTTAATTACTTTTAATCTCACCCATAGATTGTGCTTCACGTTCCATCTCCAAGTTTAACTCAGACTTAGTTCCCTTCTTTTTGGGTGTGAAGCATTGTCAAAACAAAATACCAACAAGCATTAGCTCTCCCTGAAAAGGAGGTGATCCTAGTTGATTTAGTGTATCTTGATACACTTTGACTCTCTTTTGATCTTCAATTATGATTGATTTAAGGGTGAAGATCATTTCTCTCTTTCTCACTATATAACTCCTCTTCTTACCGGAACTGTTTTAATTTGTCATTCTAATTTGTGCAAACCATCGATTTCAATGGCTAATTTAATGAAACAATTTTAAAATTTTGAAGTTGTTTCATATAAATCTTTTTTAATGAAATTTTTTCATATTTTAAAATTGTTTCATGAATTTTCTCTTTCTGATGAAATTATTCTATGTATCTTTTCATAGCGATGAAACGTTTTTCATTTATTTATATATATATATATAGACAGAGAAAGAGGAAAGTTCAAATGAGAACTCATTTTTCATTGTGAACGAAAGGACTACCAAAATTGTGTCACGTGGCAATATTCACTCTGAATATCGTGTATTATTCAGAGTGAATAAAAACGTTTATTCACCCTGAATAATGCATGATATTCAGAGTGAATGTTGCCACGTGGCGCAATTTTAGTGGTCCTCATGTGCACAACCAAAATTGAGTTCACATTTGAACCTAACTCTCTCTCTCTCTCTCTCTCTCTCTCTATATATATATATATATATATATATATATATATATATATAGTCCCCTTATTTTACAAACTCATTATTTTATGTTAACTCATCTCAACCGTTGATTATTTTAATCAAAGGCCATGATTAGATGCCTATATTTAAGAAAAAATGATTATTTTCAAATTTAAAAAAAGAATTAGCACACATGGAATAATTGGTTATTTCTCACCAAATCTCTGCATTTTGATTGGACGAAAATTGGATTACACGGTTCACACAAAATAGTAAATTTGTAAAATAAGGTAACTTATATATATATATATATATATATAACAACTTCATCATCATATGAAACAATTTTATTAATTTAAACAATAAAATTGATTGTTTTCATAAATTAGAGCGGTTTATAAATGAAACCTTAGTTTATCTATATCTATATTGTTGATTTTAATAATAAATATGACGATCCTTTGGCATTAATGAATTATTTAGTGTACATTTGAATTTATTACTTACACTTTAACGACATGAACCAAACAAATACTTTTTCACTTGTTCACTTGTTTAGAAACCATTAGGTGCCAATGGTATCTTCTTCCATTGTCTGCCCCACCTCCACTCATACTCTTACAAAATTACAAAAACGACCTCCGACAATTTTGGACATACACATTCAGCCCTTTGTCGGTTTTAACTTCTTATGATGAAAGGCAAGTAATTCACATATATTCAATTTAACAAAAAATCTTACCACGACATATGATTGAGGGATGATCTTTGTCCAAAAACGTTAGTTCAAGTGTTATCTTCGTAAGTTACGAAAACGGAACTGAAAATTATGGCAAAGGGGTCTCTTTAAAATGACTAATTTTATAATTTATATTCTTATTGGTGTTAATATTACCTATACGAGAAACCAACGTTGGATAGAACTCCCTTATTGAATTGGGGTACGACAAAGGAGCTGAAAAGATGGTCGGTAAAATGTGAGATCAATTGACATATTTATGAGGTCAAGCCATGCTCGAAAACCGTATTGCTATATTCTATGAGTCAAAATCATATTATTAATATACCACCAAAATAATTATCATATTTTGTTTTTTTATAATCATTTCAGTTAAAATAATAAAATAACATGAGGTATCAATTTATTTTTATAAAATACATATATCTATTTTATCTATATCGAACGGTTTTCAAAAATATTGACAAATTATTAAATGCTTATAAAAAATTATGTTAAGGCTTTTTGATAAAAATAAACAAGGTTATAAACTTATAATCTTGAGTTATTTTTTAGTGTTAGTTTTAATAACTTTGAAATTCATCAATATTACTTTTATCCTTTTAATATGTAAAGATTATATAAAATCATAAATTAATGAGATGTTTTGTTATAAATAATTTAGTTGGTAGCTTACCAATAAATTATATTTGATAAAAAAAAACTAAATAATCTAAAAATAACATATTGAAAAATTAGTCTATCAATAACTACCACAATACTTAAACAGAGGTTCATTCTTTTCTAAATTAATCTTAATTATTTAGTTATTCTAACAAATGTTCGACTTCATAGATACTTTGAATGTGTCTAAATATAAAAGATTTATCATAAATAGTAAATTTTTATTATTTATTATATTTATTTAAATTATAATAAAAAAATATTTACTATTTTTATAAATATTGATTTACATAGTTTAAAATCTTTATAAATTTTACAAAAAAAAAATATCTCTTTACTTAAATAATATTAAATATTAATTAATACAGATAAAATACTAAGTTTTTCTAAATAATATACTTATGTTAATTAAAAAACTAAACTAATAACTATTGTACATTATAAATTCTGAAATATTTGATAACTTATCACCTAAATTTCACAAACTATTTGATAATTACTAGGCTGAAATGCTGAATGTTAAACTACTTTTCCTTTTTTTTCTTTTTTCTGTAAAATAAAAAATTCCCTTGTTTGATTTTGAATTTAAAAAGAAAGAATCATTTAAAAACTAACTAAATAGAGCACGTGATCCGCACGCGCTGGATTCGGAGCGTATCCCTTTCTTTCCTGCAGACAAGAAGGAAAAACAGTTTCCGTTGTCAAACAAACTCCTCACTTCTAGTCTCAAGAATCATTAAATTGCAAAAATAACCCCTCTAGTTTATAGAGGCATTCACAAATAAAACTATAAGGCTCCCTTTATCTCCAATTGAATCATTATGTCATTCAATTGCAATAGCCAATAGGGTGTACGTATTTGAGATGCGACTTAGGATGCTCGATAATGAAAAATAAGAGACCGTTTTATTGTGCCGTAATTTGTCAACTTTGAAAAAAAATCCAGTTTGGGTTTGAATAGAATCAGTTCTAAAAGCACAAGGTCTGTAAGAAAGTTCAGAATTGAAAACCAACAAATCGACCAGACCCGACCCAACTCGACCACACCAATCTTTATGAGATAAGCCACTTGCGGTTTTCTTTGGGTCTTATTCTTAAGAGGGTTCGTATTTGTAAACACACCCCTAAACCACAAGGTTTTTGGGAAATTGCAAAGCAACAAAACCCCACAAGTTAACTCTGGTTAAACTTTTGTCTGACCCTAGTCAAATCAAGCCAAACAACAATTATCCCTAATCTCAAAATCCTTAATCACCATTTTGGACCTTTTTGTTCTTAGTTAAAAAGACTTCTTGCCTTGCTTTTAGAGCTCTCTCCCATTTGACTTCCACCTTTACAATGACTACTCTCCCTCTCTCAATTCTCACGATATTTTGAATTTCTCACGATATTTTGAAATTCTCGCGATATTTAAACACACACACCCCCACCTGCAAGAAAAAATTGAAATCTGCTCAGCTCATGACAGAGAATAAATAAAATGATAGTTTAATAAAATAAATAAAATAAAATAAAATTTGGGTTTTTTTTTTTTTAATTTATAAAAATAAAACCAGTTTAAAAAGGGAAAAAGGATTGCTTCCTTTAAGATCTTTGTTGTTATGCTGGCTTCTGAAGATACAACAGAGTTTCTTCAGATCCGAAGAAAAAGGTAAGAAAGAAAATACAATTTGAAATCTTTTTTAACCCACACACAATCAGATAAAAATTGAATTACACACACAACTGTGTGTAAGAGTTGTACTAGCAATACAATACTATTATATATATATATATAAGATATAGATACATACACAGATAGAGATATAGAGAGAGAGAGATATAGAGATGTATCTGTGTATAAAGCTTGGACTTTTTGTAGTGATCCAAAAGAGAGTCCTCCTAGAGAGAGAAGAAAGAGGAGAGAGAAAAAAAAGCATTGAATGAATCTTTTTTCTTGTGAAATCTTTGTTGTGGGTTTGAATGCATGAGTGTGTTGTTGGTTTTTTTTTTCTTTAGTGGGGGTGTGGGTGTTGTTGATGATGGACTTGTTCTTGACTATGGTGAATATTCCATCAAGATATTGACCAACAAATTGCTTAATTCTTGTGGGTTTCCCTCTTTTTCATCTCTGAATTAGTCTCCTATTCTTTCCAATTTTTGGGTAAAGAAAAAGTTTTGATCTTTTTTAATTTCAAGATTAGGGTTTCTTGAAATTTCAAGATTTTGTTTGCCCTAAATTGAAAAGCCCTGAATTTTGGGATGCCAAGATGTGATTTCAAGAAGACAATGAGAGTCTACTTTGAAGATTTGTTCTATTGAAGTCTCTCTGTTCATGCAATTTTTAGGGTTTATCTGGAATTCTTGGGATTTTTTATTATCTGGAGATTATTAAGAGGTAAGCAAGACAAAATTCCCAATCTTTTATTAAATTGAATTTATTGTTTGTTGTTTGATTAGTCTCTTTTAATTTGATTACAGCATTTACTCTGAACTCAAGCATTAAAAAGAAGAAAGGGGTTATAAAAATCAAATGAACTGAAGAGTTCATTTTGGGGAATTTATAGAGGCCTTTAAAAAATCTTGATTTGAAAATTAAAAGAAAATGATTACTTTTATGGATTCAAAAGAGAAATTGAAAGAAACTGAGAGATGCTTAGATTCTCAGTTATGGCATGCCTGTGCCGGCAGCATGATTCAAATGCCGCCGGTGAACTCGAAAGTGTTTTATTTCCCGCAAGGCCACGCCGAACATGCTGCCGGAAATGTCGAATTCCGGGACCGAAACGGGCAGTCGAGGGTTCCGGCGTGGATCCCGTGTCGGGTTGCGGGGTTAAGTTCATGGCGGATGTGGAACCGATGAGGTTTTTGCGAAAATCCGGTTGATTCCGGTGAGTGGATCGGGGGAATTTAGCGGTTTCGATGACGACGACACGGGTTCGCAGAACGGCGGGTCGTCGGACGGCAGGTTAAGCCGACGTCGTTTGCGAAGACGTTGACGCAGTCGGACGCGAATAACGGCGGCGGGTTTTCGGTCCCCAGGTATTGCGCCGAGACGATATTCCCGCGGCTCGATTACTCGGCGGACCCGCCGGTGCAGACGATCCTGGCGAAGGACGTGCACGGCGACACGTGGAAGTTCCGGCACATCTACCGGGGGACTCCGCGGCGGCATTTGCTGACCACCGGATGGAGTACGTTTGTGAACCACAAGAAGCTTGTGGCCGGAGACTCGATCGTGTTTCTAAGGGCGGAAAATGGGATCTATGTGTTGGAATCCGGCGAGCCAACGGGGATCGGTGGTGGTCAGGAGACCTCGTCCGGGTGGAATCCGGCGGGGGTAATTGTGTCATTCCGTACGGCGGTTATTCACCGTTGATGAGAAATGGGAGTGGTGGGGCGGCGGTGGGAGTGCGATCGGGAAGGTGAAAGTAGAAGCTGAGTCGGTGATTCAAGCGGTAAAACAAGCGACAAACGGGCAGCCGTTTGAGGTCGTGTTCTACCCGAGGGCAAGCACGCCGGAGTTTTGTGTCAAGGCGTCATTGGTGAAGAAGCAATGCAGATCCGGTGGTCACCGGGGATGAGGTTTAAGATGCCATTTGAGACCGAGGATTCCTCAAGAATTAGTTGGTTCATGGGAACGATCTCTTCGATCCAGGTTGCCGATCCGATTCGTTGGCCCGATTCCCCCTGGCGGCTTTTGCAGGTACCATTCGAACTCCACTTCTTTATTTTCATGTTTCGAGCATGTATAAGTTATTAGTTGTTGTGAGATTTGATTCGATTGCGATTTAGGTGACGTGGGACGAGCCCTGATTTGCTTCAAAACGTGAAGCACGTGAACCCGTGGCTCGTAGAATTAGTATCGACCATGCCCGCGATTCACATGTCGCCTTTCTCGCCACCGCGAAAGAAATGTAGGCCGTCCCAACACCCCGATTACCCATGGACGCCCAAATCCCGATCCCGATTCCCGGCCTGTGCGGACCCCACTCACACCTCTTTGGCGGGCCCACCACCGGACCTTTCGGCTACCATATCCCGGAGAATTTGAACCCTCATCATCCTGCTAGCATGCAGGGAGCCAGGCACACTCGTTATGGTTTATCTCTCTCAGATATCCAACTCAATAACAAACTGAATTCGGGTTTTTTCCCGACCACCACGAAAACCCTCCCACATCCACCCGTTCTTGAACAAACCGTCTATATCCGAGCCCGTTTCCTGTCTCTTAACCATCGGGAACTCGACCACAGCCTCAAAAGAACCCGAAACCCCCAAAACCAAAACGTCCCAGTTTCTGCTCTTTGGTCAGCCGATTCTTACCGAGCAACAGATCTCCGAAAGGGGGCACGTCTCGGGGTCCGGCTCTGGATCCGGGTCTGGTCAAAACCACCACCGGGAAACCGAATTGAACCTAGAGACAGGGCATTGCAAGGTGTTCATGGAATCAGAAGACGTGGGCCGCACCCTCGACCTCACTTTGCTCAATTCGTACGAAGAACTATGCAGAAAGCTAGCAAACATGTTCAAAATCGAAAGCTCAACGATGGTGAACCGTGTTCATTATTGGGACGTCAGCGGAAGCCTAAAGCAGATCGGAGACGAACCATTCGGGTGAGACGGAAATCCCGATATTTTCACGTTACCATTTTTGCCGCATAATTTTAGTCTCACCACCCGATCTTTTGTTTTGTTTTTGCAGCGAGTTTGCGAAAACGGCGAGACGGTTGACGATCGTAACGGACCCAACGAGCAGCGAAAACAACGTTAACGGTTCCGGTTCCTAATTTTAAGAATATGTACAGAATGTGTTTGGTTTTTTGAGTTGAACAATGTTTTTGTTAAGTATTTTGAAATGGAATGCAACCATTTTGTTGCTGGGGTACTTTTGTTTTCTTTTGTTTTGTTTTGTTTGATGTTGTTAAGGTTGAATTTAAATTATTTTAAATAGTCGATTGTGTTCTGTTGTGTTTGTTGTAAATAAAAAGGGAAAAAGTAAAGAAATATTAATTTATTTAGTGTGTTAAAAAGTGGTTGTTGAAGGAAAGAATTGAATTTAATAGAAAAGAAAAAAAGTGGATATTTCGTGCACGCTTGGGAAAAGCAGGAAAAGGCCAAAAAAGGAATTTCATAATAATAAATAAATGGTCAGACCACTTACTAATCATGGATTAGGTGATACCCTTCATTTCAATAACATCATATCATATGTTTTGTATATTAACTTAGTTTTGGGATTGCTTTAATTTATGTCTAGTTACTTGTTTTCATTTTAAAGCTCAAACCATACTATAGTTTCATAATGAAGTATGATTTAAGGAAATGATATATATGTATATGTTACTTTTATCTCAAACCATGGCGTACTGGTTAAGGCCTGTAAGGGAAGTGACTTGTTAACCATTCTATCCCATGTTCGAATTCATACGCTTCCAGATTGTGGCCACTGGGGATTAACTCAGGGCAGTATGCTTTAGCTGTCGTTGAACCTTGCCGGGATTAGTAGGGGCAAAGCCTCGGATACTCTTAAAAAAAAAACTATTTATGAATATTTTTAACTTATAATTAAAAAAAGCTACAAAAAACTCCTGAAACACTATTCTAACTAGTATTTCAATAAGCTACTTTATAAGTTAACTTATGGTCCCCAAACATGTACTAACTTATAAGCCGGCTTATTTTTGTCAAACACACACAAAAACAGAAAAGAAGCATGAAGAGGTTTAATAAAAGAAAATGAAGCGGGATTAGAAGGTTTAAACTCTACTTTGTGTTCGGCAAACTAGTTGATAAGCTAGTTGTTGACTAATAAACTAGTTAGCAGCTGATAAAGCTAGCTTATGAGTATGTAAAATGGTATCTTGGGATATACTAGTTAATATTAATAAAAGCATAATTGAGGGGAAAAAACTACAAAAAAGCTCCTGAAACACTACTTTAATAGTTTAATTAACATTAAATAAGCTAACTTATTGTACATCCAAAGATATACTAGCTTATCAGGTAGCTTATTTTTTTCCTAAAAACAATCTTAATATGTCCGATTATTAGTATAAATACTAATTATTAAGTATTGGGATGGATTATTTGAAGAGTCGCAACATCACGAAACACAAAGTCAACAAAAAGCTGGAATTATAAAAAAATAATAGGTACACACGTGAAAGACGACAAGTAACTATGATAGGTTCACGTGTGGGAAGCGTCAGCTGACGTCATCCACACATTCTTGTTTTAATTTGTTATTCTTGAAAATAATATATATAAGGTAAAAAAAAAAACCATAGTAAAAATAATAATAATAATAATATAAATGAGTTAGAATTGGAGTAGAGTAGAGTGGAGTTTTGGTGAATAAAAATAAGGGGACAAAAAGTAGGAGTTGAATAGAGCATGAGTTGGATCACGTGCATTTCTCCAAACAACGTTTCATCTACGGACCTAATAATATATATATATATATATATATATATTTATATGCTTCTCTATTTTTCATTACTTCTTATTTTATCTTACATTCATTAAATACCTACATACATAGCATCTTTTCTAATAAATACAGTATCATCATCTACTTATATAAAGAAATATAGAAACAAACCGGAAAAACACTTACGGTGTGTTTTTTAGACAAAAAGGTTGATACCGACAATCTCAACCGGTCCATAACCGTCTGTCAATTTTATAATGTGTGGAGCATACCTGACTCACTCAGCGATTGTGGACATAGGTGTGCCGTGGGCTCGAACCCAGGACCAATTTGATTTTGGACAAACTATGCCGCCAACTATTACCAACTGAGCTACGCGTCATTGGCACTTACGATGTGTTTATATGTTCCTATTCAAGATGAATAATAAATGTTGATGTGTTATTCATCATGAAATACACATTCATGGTGAATTATATGTTTTATTCCATATAATATGTCACGTAAAGTGTTTTGGGTGGTTCTCTGATTCTTAATCAATTTTAGGTTTTTAACTTAAGAGGACGTTTCCAAATATGTGTGTGTGTGTGTTCGTGTATGTGAATATGAACAATGTAAATCATTACAAACTTGAAGAAGAAAATGAATATGCATATGTGAATGGAAGTTTACTTACATATCTTTTTACTAATTATTCATATATGAATTTATATTTATTCATGCATTTTGGATAGTTATCCTTATAGCATTTGAACCTCCCTTCCTACATACATATATAGTATGATGAAAAAGAGGTCTTATTTATAAAAAGAAAAATTATTATTAATTAGAGAAATTAAGACCAAGGAGAATCAATATCCATTTCCAAAGCCCCTACCTCTGTTTTCCTACATTAATATTAATATCACTCTCTTCTCCTCTCTTCTATTAAAACAAACACCATTCTTTGTTTTCAGCACCCACCAAACAATACATCCCACAATACATGCCATAGTTTCTACCCATGCTCACTCATTACAATTCCTATATCTTAATTAATACATATACATATATAGATTAAAATAAGAACCGGTAAAAAAATGTAAAGTAAAAAAAAAATGGTCTTTAACCGTTTATCGGCTTAGATTAGATTTGACTAGTAAAAAAATTATGTCTTTGACTGGTCAAAGTTTGTGTCTTTGACTAGTCAAAATTCACTACTATACCAAAAACAGAGTGTAATTTCGTAACTGTTACAAATAGGCTGAAAACAGGTTTATATATGAAAATGTGTGATTCATATATGAACCTGTGTAGTTCACATATTAATTAATTTTAACTGATTTATATATGAACTACATGTTTATGCATGAACATATGTGTGATTCACATATTAACTATTTTTAACTGATTCATATATGAACTATACGTTCATACATGAAACTTGTGTAATTTGTATATCAGTCACAAGTTCATATATGAACTTGTTAATTATTCGTCTATCTGTAAAAGTGTCGAAACTACCATTACGTCTTCTACAACCTATGTGATAATTTATCAGATGCTTCAAGATCAAAGCTATAATTGTTCACCAGATGAAGGGTTAGAGATCGCTTCTCGACTTTACATTGTTTTTATTACTTCTCATATAAATCTCTCCCTAAATACATATGTGTTGTGTGCATGTGGATATGTCCACATGAACTTCATTTTTCAAACAATATACATATTATAGTTTTTGGTTTGTAGCTTAGTTGGAGTAGATGTGGAATGACTTTGCCAAATACAAGACAGGTCCTAGGTTTAAGCATCTTCTTCCCCTTGCTAACTTCAGTCCATAAATGAACCCAAAAAAATATATTCCTCACAGTGCTATTCATGAAGGTGGGTCTTGTCTAGGAACCTAAAGATTTTTTTAAAGAAAATAAAAAACCAATGATTATTATCCATAACTAGGGGCCTAAGACTATGTTTAACAGCAATCCAATCCAATCCAATCTTTATTAAAATATTCATTTCTCTTTCCTCCACCTACCTCATTTCAATCTCAATCTAATCTTACATTTTTTATGTTTTATTAGCAATCCAATCCAATCTCAAATATTTAAATAAAAACACTATTTAATTCTATAAAACATAATTATAATTATAAAAAAGAAATTTAAAAATAAAACAAACTACAAATAGAGAGAAAGATTGGTATGATATATATTAGTATTGGTCTTTAATTATCTGAAATGTAAAAACATGTTTTTTTGGTATATTATTCATTTATAAATTTTTTGTTGAAATTATATTTTTAAGATAATAAATATTACCTTAACAAATTTAATACCAGCCAATAGGAAATCAACAAATGTAAATTTTTTAATATTAAAAAAAGAGGTTAACCAATTCAATCTCCTCAATCTGATATCACATTTCGATTGAGATTGCATTCTCTTTCCTATATAAATAAATGTTTTCCTTTTTTATTAATAAACTTCTTTATTCTTTGTTTTTTAGTGAAATGAGATTGCCTCAGATTACCACTAAAGGTAGTCTAAGGAATTTTCCCAAAGCTAGGGAGTACAACTTCTAAAGGTTGTTTATTAAATACTTATTTTAGTATGTGTTTACCAATTTAATTACATCATTGTTGAATATTAAAATATCGATCATCTTATCCGATAAGAGGTAAGATAAAGATTAAGAGTTTTACTCGATAAATGAGGTTGATAACTTTTATCCAGTGAGTGATTATCAGGTTATAAACCCTTACCATCAATACATTTTGATGGTCTGTAAGTGCTTAGCCGCTAAATGTTACCCTATAAGACAAATGAGAGTGGTGACTATTTGGTAAATGCTTAGCCGCTAAACATTTGATAAACAACCCTAACACTATATGTTATTTGTCTCCTCACTAGGTTGGAAATTTTTCCAAGTCGAAAGCATCTCCAACAACTATATTATTAGAGATTTGAGAAAACTCTAGTCCAAAATAAAGAAAAATATGTGAGAGAATTGAGAAAATTTCCACCTTTGAAAGAAGAGGGGAAAAAAAAGTACGGGTTAAGCTTTCATTATTACTTTTATTAAATGTTGATGTCTTGACTGTTTTTATTTAAAACTCTAACAAGTATTTGATCATCGATTACGTTTTTTACAAAGATTCCTTATTTCTTTTTTATCTCCAAAACCAATTATATTCATGTGTTTAAAGTAAGATGCATGATTTTTAACATTAAAAGTAAATTTTGATAAAAACAAGTTTAGGAGACAACTTGGCATGAAAAAGAAAAAAAAAACACACAAAGGCATAATAAGTGGCATAAAAATGGGTAAAAATTAAAAAAAAAACTAAGATATCACGTAACTAGGATGAGACCGACCCCAAGTTCCATTGTCAAGTGTGAGATCCAAAATTCATGTTTGTTTCTCGAGATTTGCCCATATTTAGAGCATCCACAGTATGGGTTTTTACTTTTCAAGAGGTTTTTTTTTTATAAAAAGTGAAGACCTTCACTTTAAATGTTTTCTACACAATGAACAAAAGAATTTATAAAAGTTTTTTGTAGCTTATTGTCTTGACTGCTTTCTAGAGACTTTTTGTATTTATTTCAACTTTGAAGTTATGATATAGTTTTTTTAGAAAGGATTCGTGAATAATTGGATATAGTAAAATCTATATAAAGAAAAATAGTTATGTTTAAATGAGAATGATATATTATTTTAAGAAAATAAGAGAAATTTCGTAAATGTATAAAATCATAGATGATACACGTACAACATTATATGTGATTCATGCAACTTTTCCCGGGACTTTAAGTGGCGTGACATGGCATGGCAAGTCGCCCGCATCCGCTTTTTTTCTGTTAGTATAAAATCATATGTGATTTTGTACATAAGTAAAAAAATTATTCTTTTCTTAGATATATAGGGTCAGGTTCAAATGTGAACTCATCTTTCATTGTGAACACGAGGACCGCTAGCATCGCGCCACGTGACAATACTCAGTTTGAATATTCATGTTTTATTCAAACGGAATAAAGTTTGTATTCAGTCTGAATATAGCTTAGGCGCCGATTCAGATTGTCACGTGGTGCGATTTTGTTGGTCCTCATGTTCGCAATGAAAGATGAATACATATTTGAACTTTTTTTCTCTCTCTCTATATGATTCACGTGACTTAAGTCGCGGCCAAAGTCGTTCGCATGACCTTTTCTACAAAATCATATATTTTGTTTAGTTCTCATGCTCTTTTAAACAAATAATGTGCTCGTTTGAACCCGACTCTCTTAATATATATAGCCTTTAGGTTTTGTTTGGCAAACTAGCTGATAAGTTAGTTTACGAATAAAATAGGTTTCGCAAAACTAGCTTATGAGTATGTATTCCAAAAATGGTATCGTGGGTATAATAAAATATTAATAAGAGTATAACTGGAAAAAAACAAACTATAAAAAGCTCTTGAAACACTACTACAACTAGCGTTTCATTAACTAGCTTACGGTCTATCCAAACATGTACTAGCCTTTTTTGAATGGTAGATAACTCACACACATGTCTTGACACGAAAGTCGACGAGGTATGTAGGATCCATATGGTCACCTGACTAATCCTCGGCAACAATGGACCGACCCAAAGCTGAGCCATGGTCAGGGTATCCCTAGCTGTCATGTGAGCCAAAAATTGTCCTCTCACATTGGTGTCCTTGTAAACGGTTTCATGTGACGCTGGTTAAGGTTGCCGGTAATCAATTTTTTACCCAAATATATATAAATATAATTAAAGTAATTATAGTTAACTATAATTTATAAATAATGCAAAGTAAAGTAATTACATTTTTTTATATATTCAAATTAATATATGACAAATGAACTTATTTTTCTACAATTTCTACTAATTACTTACAAATACCAAATTCAGAAAATATAACTTTATGCCATTTTTACGAACTTCTTGATAACCTAAATTATTACAATCTTTTGATAAGAAATTTATATATAATTTAAACCTATATTATGTTAACATGTTTAAATAAATAGTTTATCTAAAATCAACACATAACTAAACTAATAATACTTTTTCGATATAAATATTTATTTATTGTAAAAATTTTAAATACATTAATTTTTATAAATAAAAATATAAATAATATAAAGTTAAAATAATAATTTAATAAAAAGTATAAATGTTTTATGAAAAGAACTTGAGAGAATTTTTTTTATCATACTAAAAACACATAAAGGTTTTATGCTATTAAATTGACAATAATAGCATCATAAAACTGTATAAAAAAACCAATACTATGAATGATTGAATGCTCTAAAATTTTCCTTCAACCTTTAAAAGGTACAAAATAATTAATTACTTATCATATTTCATTGAATGCCTTAAATAAATAGACCATGGAGAAAGGAAACAAATAATAAACATAAACCACATAGTTAAGAAAAATGTTATTTTTCCAATAAAAATTTAAATGGGTTAAATTAGAGGTGAGACCAAGGCCAAGAAAAGAGGACCAAAAATTGATTGTTTTAAAAAATGAGTGGCCTTTTTTGAAAGATCCAAAGTTGTGTGTCCCACCGCCAACACCAAAAGTGGGCACGAACCCCATTTCATTAAATTCACGGTATGGTTCCTTTGTCCTTCCTCTTCCACCTTTTTCACTTTTTTTCTAATAACACCCCAACATTTTCAATAAATTACTTGTATCACCACATTCTTGTTATAAAAAAGATTATAACTTCAATCATATAGTGTAAATTTAAATAAATTTATGAGGTTTGTTAATTTTTTACCTCACCAAACTTATTTGGTTATATAGTATTTTCGGAAAATAAATATCTTCACTTACACAGTCAAGGGTAAATATGTCAAGAAAGGTATTTTTCGGTGTAGATAGGCCTTGTGTACTAAAAGGATAAGAACATGAGGTGTAACAAGTACATATACTTTATGGTTTAGTGTCTAAAATTCTTTTTGTGTGGTGGTATAGGAGTTAAATAATTTTTTTTAACTCTGTTAAGTTTTTAATGAAAAATAAAAACATATATAAAAGGTAAAGTTTTAGCTTGTCATTGGTGGATTGATGCATCCCCGATACTTTAGTGGGCATACATGAAATAAAGTTTAATCATCACAAGAAACCTTAACTACTTTCTTTTATTTTATTGTCACTAAAGACTACACCCCACCAAGAATTTGGCATACTCATTTGCATGTTTTCGTTTAACAGGTTCTTGTTAGGAGTTGTTGTGTCTATAATTAATTATTGATGTTGAGGCTCTTTGTTGTTTTATATTACTTTCATTACAACGTTGTGGAAAAAGCGGCTCTAAGTTTAGCTTTCTTTTTCTTTAGTACAAAAATTGACTGTCAAAAGGTTATGAGTTACAATAAAAACACGTTACTGAAGTATATTTGAAGAAGTACGACAATAAAAGTCACTCGAGAAAAACACACCACACAAAGTCACAAAGTCACAAAGTTGAGGAAAACAAGATAAATCAAAATTACCTTTTTATCATTTCATTTTCATGTGACTTTAACCTTTTTCCCCTATAATTTAATGGAACTCTTTTTTTTTTTTTTTTTTCATTTAGCCCCCCTATTATTTAGTAAATTAACTTATAGTTATTGTAGCGTCACATTCATTTGATCAATCTATTTCATGTTTTGATGACTTTTTGTCCACTTGTCTTATTATTTGGCAAATATGACATAACCGATTTGGATTTATGTTAATGTGGGCATTCATGAAGGACAAGTATGTCCACAAATATAAATTTTTGCTTGATTGTAAACATAAAATAATTAAAGCGTACTTAAACAATCGTATAAATAATATTTATAAAATAAACCAAAAATGTGTTTCTCAAGAAACGAAAAAATTGTAGAAACAACTCTTATTTTTCAACAGATTCAACCGTTTGAAGTCTAGTTTTTTAGGTTATTTGCATTGTGCTTTTATGGCTCTTTCGGCATTGGAGAAACAAGTTACGCCATGCAAAGCAAGAGGATTCTCAAATATTAAAGAATGAAGATATTTTCCTAAGGGTCTAACGCCTCTCTACTTTCTGATCGGTGATAGGAAGCCTAACCTAAAGTTTGAGTTTAAAAAGATGGATTCAAGCTTCGTTTGACGTCCACTAGCACCGGGTTTTTTATTTATTTTTATAGGAGGCTGCATTCCTTGAGTTGTGGTTATTTCGAGTTTGCGTCTTCTTTAGGTCTGGGTTTTTAGTAGAGCCTCTTTGTTTTTGGCCTGTTAGGTGTTTTCGCTTTGGCTTGTTTGGAGTCTCTTTGTTTCTTTTTCTAGCACCTTACTAGTCTTTTTAATAAGTTTTTCTTGTTCACTTGACAGGGGTGATGTCCATGCTAAAGCTCCTTGCCTCACAACCTTCTTATCCGTTCAAAAAGAAGATAAAAAAAATTGATCCTAAAGATACTTCTTGGATACGACATTATAAATAAAAACGCAAGTAATAAAATATTTAAAAACAAAGTTCAAATTACATTGTTATTATTAAGAAGCGAATGAGAAAAAGGGAGTTGGTGTTGCTTTTTAGAAATATAGGGGGGGTTTAAAGTGTAATAAGGAAATAGTTCGAGGGGGTGAAGTGTGTTAGGTAGACAAGATGGAGGGGGTGGCAGTGGGCAGAAGGCCGTGCAATTTGTGGGTCTTCATAATTGGCTCAAAACGACAGAGATACGCTGTGACGGAGCGCAGAGTGGCCTTTTGTGTTGATTCTATGTGGGCCCTCCAATGGGCCTTCACTCAACCGCAATCTCAACCGTTTATTTTATGCCACGTCCTTGTTTTTAATTCTCTTCACGTAAATTAAAAACACACCACATCTTTAATTTAATTTAATGAAAATAAATTATATAATTAATCTTTTATGTGCAAATCAGTAAAATGTTACAAGCCTGTACAATCTTTATTTAAACCATTTGTTCAACCCATTTGTATAGATTCTCATTGATTATCTAGATGTATTTTCATGATTTCATCAAATTTCAGCAACAAATGTTGATGCACATGACGAATTATGAGTTGCATCGATGAAAGTGATAGTTTCACTTAGCATTCATGATATAATATGCATTTAATGTTCTAATATGCATTTAATGAAAATAGTATGCATTGTAGATAATATTATTGCACAGAGACGGAGGATAGTAAGGGCAGTGGGGGGCCATGTTTTTTTGTGTGCTTAATGGTAAGGTAAATGTTTTGTATGGATTATTTCTTTTACTTTAGATTTTATCCTATTCAAGCCTTCATGGACTCATTCGGTTAATAAATAAAGAAGCATTTTAACTTTTGTGTTTTATATACCCAATATATTTCAACAATTTATAAAAGTAAAATATTATATAATATGTATTTTCTTATTCTATAATATTTTATCAATTAATAATAATGGTTAGATTATAGAATCATTATTTTCATGTGTAAGTTATATGCGTGATAATCATTTGCAACCTATATCTAACGTGAAACAGATGCAACTTATGAAATCGTATAAAATTCAATGAAACGTTTCATATTTAATATGAAATATATGGTAAGTCAATATTTATAGAAATATGAAATGCATGGAAAGTGAATAATTATAGACATGTTTCATAGAATTATATAGGGTTTTATAGGTTTGCATCGGTTTCATGTTAGATATGGGTTGCACATAGAGAGACTTTTTAAGTTATGTATATGTATAAGTTATCCTAGTAAAAATTTGTGTGTTTTTTAAAGTGTGTATACATAATTAAAGATGACCTGGCGTGAATGTTAACTATTTAAGAAAACATAAAAACGGTTAAATCATGTTAAAATGCACATGTGATATTACATTAACGGTTAAAAAATGAGGTGTAAGGGAATTTGGCCCCCTGGGTTCTTAAGCTCGTGTTCCGCCCCTGTTATTGTATGAAATTATTAATCATTGATGAATCGAGTAATATCTAATATGCTAATAATATTAATAAATTGTAGGTATACTTTTTTACTGGGTGCATAAACTACCAATATAAATATAGTAAAATCCAATATTTTGTCATTTAAACAATTAAAACGTAAGTACACTATGCTCTATTTCTCGTTAGTTTTCAAGTAATCTAACATTGGATTCCTATTAACAATAAATATTAAAGTAGTTATTGAATTGAATAGAATGGGGGATTTTCTAACATCGAGTTGATTAGTCAAA
Source organism: Centaurea solstitialis (assembly GCA_030169165.1). Lineage (NCBI taxonomy): Eukaryota > Viridiplantae > Streptophyta > Magnoliopsida > Asterales > Asteraceae > Centaurea > Centaurea solstitialis. The sequence goes on along the minus strand of CM058042.1, from coordinate 3,303,523 downwards.
TACAAATTATGTTTGAATGTACCAATATGTCAAGTCACAACTTAAAGAGCGCTCCATAGGTATATAATTTTTTTTAATATATTGCTTTTATTATTATTAGAAATAACATTAAATTCAAAAAAATATAAGATAACTTATATAAAATTGTTTTTCTAGCAATCTTATACCTAAATTCATCAATGTGTTTCGTCATCAAAAACATCCTACATCGGAGTTAATAGCTGTGCTAATTCCTTCAATAGTGCAGAGTTTTCACATGAACTTAAAGACAATCTATCTTGCATTCAAACTGATCAATGCTTTGCTACTGGGCTTCTAGTTGCCTTTTCTTTAACAGTTGAACTAGCTACATCTAGGGGTGCTTACGGTTCGGTTTGGTTAGTAAGAAAGTATTACCTAAATCGGATGAGGCGAATAACTGGTTACCTGAACCGAAACTGAAGTGTAGGTGAACCGAACTGAAATAAGGCAGTTACCCGCGATTCAGTTCACGGTTACCAGAATTTATAAAAAACTATCATATATAATATAAATGTGGTACTGAAATATAACATTTTAAATATTTTTGCAACAAATAAATCAAAATAATCAAAATGCTACAAATTAAGATAAGTTTAATTGTGTAAGAAATCTTTATAACGTCAAATTTAATCATCCATCGTAATGTTTAACAATAAAAAGTAAAATTTTTACTCATTTGGCTTTAATTTAATAAATGAATAATAAATAATATAAACTAAACGTCATATAGAGTGATAATAATTTACAATCTATTTTTAACGTGAAACCGATGCAACCCTATAAAATCTATGAAACGTTTCCATATATATTATGAAATATATAGAAAACCAATAATTATGAAATATATGGAAAGTCAATGATTATGAAAATATGAAAAGTCAATAATTATGGAAACGTCTCATAGAATTTTATAGAATTTCATACGGTGGCACGCTATTTAAGGGTTACACAAGAGGGGGACTCATTCAACATAAGATTTGTATGACTAGGATTGAGTTTACAAGTTCACACAAATATATTGGTTCACAAATGAAATCGACTATATATGTATATATGTATATATATACATGGTCAGGTTAAATGTGAACTCATTTTTTATTGTGAACATAGGGACAACCGAGATCACGCCACGTAGCATATTCAGTTTGATATGTTGTTCAAACTGAATAACACTGCGAGGACCAATATGAATCTCTCTTTTTATTATTAAGTTTTATTATTTTGTTTATTTAATATGGCGATAACCGTTAAGCAGTTATTTTAGGATTTTTTATTTTATTTTTCCTTTCCTTTTAATCATTAATCATTTAAATGATTGGTTCATATTAGTTCTCACAGTTCTTACAAACTATTGAGTTCTCCAATAATCATTTTAATAGCTATTATTCATTTTATAGCATACAAAGGATCATGTTAGAAAAATAGTTAAGGTGAAAAGATAAGAAGAGGTCCAAACCCTTGATATTTTTTATCACAAATTCACCCATGAGTCATGCTTGATAAGAGATTAATCTGGTGGATATCGAATTATCGATACATCTCATTCTAATGTGCATCTAGGGTGCGTTTGGTATGTGGACATGATAGGACAAGATAAAACAGGACAAGACTAGTTATGACAGTTGTCCACCGTTTGGTAAGACATGAAAGAACTGGATGAGATAGAACAAGACAGGTTAAATGACAAATTTACCATTCGAGAGTTGTTTAGTGTTTTTCTTACCAAATAACAATCCAAAAAACATGGTTTTCTCAATCCGCCAAAAACCTATATAAATTTACCAAATATATCTTGTATTTAAGAAGTTTAAAAGAAAATAGGGAAGATAGTGAGAACATATTACTTTGAATTCAAGATGGGTATATGAGAAACAAAGCTAGGCATTGATTCCCCAACACTTGAATTAGCTTTTTCCACCAACCTTCAAGCTTTTGCTATCCATAAATCAACATCTTCATATACCAATCCACAAACCATATTTGTCTACAATTCAAAATACAAAGATAACAAAATACCCAATTCAAACACAACAATATACAGGTAAAAAACTCACAAAAATAGACCTATTTTGATCCATAAAACCCTAAAAAAATACCCCAAATTTACTTTAAAATTAGTTCTTTTTCACAAGTCTCAAGAACTACCTCAAATCACAAGTTTGTAAGTGAGACATAATTTGAAGCTTTGAAGAAGGAAAAATGTGTATGTGTGTGTGAAATCGAGCACTCCCAGTCTCCCACTTACGAATTTTCATTTTGCTAAAATTTGTCAGAAAGAAACCATCAATTTGTTCGATTTTAGTAGGAGAAATCGTTTTATAGAGGGTTATCGATTTCAAGCGGTTATCAAAAGAAATTAGAAAGAAACCAATACTTGAGTTGAATCGAGTTGGAGCTCTCGATTTATATAAGAGGAATCAATTTATAGGGAGTGAATCGACTTGGAGAGTTGGAGGTCCCGATTTGCAGCGACTGTGTGATGGAGGCAAGGATGGAGGCTGCAATGTGGAAGAATGGTGGAGCTCTCGAGGTTGAAGTAGGGTATAAGGATGGAGGTTGCGATAGATGTATCAAATGCGTAAAAAGAGAGGGTATTTTGGTAAAAAATAAAAATAAAGCTTGTTCCATCTTGTTTCAGGTATTTTTGTGGAACACACATGAAAAAAATTCCAGTTGAGTTCTATGTTGTTCTGTTCTGTTCTATCTTAAGCCACATCAAACATGTGACACCAACCTCTGTTCTGTTCCACCTATTAAACGCACCCCTAAGAATGAGCTTTTTTAAAGGGTGTGAGTAGGTGTATATGAGCGAAACAGGAAGGTGTGCAAATAAATGATTGTGAGTGTAGGAGGTTGGGAATAGAAACCTCCTTTTTTAACTATCTTATGATAACTTCGTTTCTTATCGAAACCGAACCCTTTTACAATATGATTGATGTTTTAAGTGTTAAATGATTTTCCCAATAAAATGGATCATACTGTAGGCCCATCTAGAGTTCGATCCGATGGGTTTAAAAATACAAAACCAAAACGGCCCATGGGGACCTTTTCATTTACGTGTGAATTTTGTTTTCAAATCTTTTTCTAGGATCGACATTGACAAAAATAATGATTAGTATTTATATAATTAAAATATATGTTTAGTCACAAATTTTAAAATATTGATGAGTCAGTTTGAGAAAACAGATACATAGAAAATTACGAAGTTACCCCTTTGGCAATCTCTTGAGAAATGATGTGTTCTTTTTCAAATTCTTTTTTATATTTAGGGTTTATTCTGAAAATATGGTGATGTAAAAATTTCAATTGAAGAAAAGTGTACTCATTTGTTTATAAAATAATTATTATATAACTTTATTAATTTAATTACTTTAATTATTTACAAATAATTATATAATTTTAATCATTCTTATATATAATAAAATTATTCGATATGTAAACATTTAAATTTAGATCGTTCTTCAAATTAAAGAACACCATCATTTTTTAAAGTTTTTGAAACATAGAAATTTTGATGATATATATGTTTAACAAAATCTTTAAATGGTTACCTTAAAAAAACTCTTAAACTTATAGTATTCTTTCAAAAATAATGCAAGGATAGAGAAACGTTTTTCTTTCAACAATGCAAGTGAAAAGCATTAAACTTATAATCCAATGCAAATTGTAAGTCATGATTTACATGTGATGTCTAATTTTTTGGTTTTCATAATGACCTGATCATGCATAGTTTATAATTGGCCTTTTTGTTAGTTTATGTGATTTGGCAAAGTTATATTATAATTTTTATATACATGTCAAATTGCAGCTAATGACGTTCAATTCATTTATTTATAGTTTTCCATCTAAAAAATAAAAGATTTTTCTTTCTGTTAAGTTTATTGTGTTTGATATCAATACAATAATATAATCAGAATATTTAGCTAGCATTAATATAGGTCTTTCATATTAGTGATCGGCCTTACATCCATCGATACTTTCTTATGTGCGACATCCGAGTTAATCATCTTCTAAAAAGTAACTAATTTCATAATTATCTCATATATGATGGGTTTATATCAGCTTAAGGGTCTTTAAAAACAAAATATAAAAAACGTGTGCTTAAGAGCAACTTAAATGACCAAGTTTCTATCCTGAACTCCTTACGCTTACTTTTATGTGATAGTTACCTTTATTTCCATATTAAAGAAAATGAATTATATGTAAAATGGTTCATTTTCAAAACATTTGGAACAAGGGCTGCATTTTAACGCTATTGTGACGCAAACCACATGTGTTTTGAGCCTTTACCATACCACAAACCTCACCGTATATAACATATATCGTACTATAATGTACGATTTAATAAAAATGTAAAACCTTAAACGATATGATATGAAGGGTTCATGTAATTTCACTACGGAACCTCTAGACTGCATTCCAACATTTCTTCTCACTATTTCGTTTACATTCCTTTTATTCACACAATTATCTTTTTCTACACATTTCCCTTTAAACTTCCTGTTTATAGTTATATCATATCTTATTTAGAAACTTATTTATCTTAAATACATAACCAAATTCTATTTATTAACTAACAATTGCTTCATCGAAAAGTTTGCCATCTGTGAAATGATATCAACATTAAATGTTTTTGTTATTTATTCTATTTTTAACATTATAACCAAATTCTGTTTATTAACTTTAACAATTACTTCATAAAAAGGTTTTTCAATATTTTTGAAACGATATCAACATTAATGTTATTGTTATTTATTCTATTTTTAACATTATAACAATAGTTAGCATTGAGAAAAATAAAAATATAAATATGTAAAACATGTAATTCGTAAGGGGTTAAATGTAAATAATTCAAAGCTTTGTTTTGCTTTAGGCTATCATTACCCCAACCCTCTCAACCTAACTGCCACATCAGCTGACACATCAGTTTTTCTTCAACCATCTCTTAACCCTCTCTTAACCCTCTGCAACCCTCTACAACCCGTAGCCCAACCCTACCAATCCTCTCACACACAACACACACAGTACACACACAACATACACACACAACACACACAAAACAGCGGGTTGGCCAACCCTCTCCTAAACGTACCCGCCGGCTACTATGGCTGCGTACCGCAGCCCACTCAGCCCGGCGGGCTCGAGCCTGCTCAACCAAGGCTCGCGGTACGCATAGCCTTATAGTCGTGTTTTGGATTATTTCCATTTAACAAAGTCTCTGATTTTACAAACTTTTATCCAAAAATAGGTTTTCTTTTTACCTATTCTGTCATATAAAAAGTATTTAATTATTGCCTAAATAGTTGTTTTATGAGTAAATTACATTTTTATTCCTCATGGATAGTTGTTTTTTGCTTTTTTTTTTCCCTTTAAAATCATAAAATACATTAGTGATCTGAAATCTTGTTTTTTAACTCTATTTGGTCCTTTCCATTAATGCCGTCCAAAATGATGGCGTTACCTCTCAATTTTCTTATTTTCTTAATAAGACAAAAAAATAAAATTTTCAACATTATCGTCTTCTTTCCCAAGAAGATCCACAACATTAACACTAGTTTGATAAGATCTTATACATCCACATCTTCATATCCACCATCCATTAGGTTCTGATAAAATCCATTATATTTATACCCACTTCTTCAACCTCACCGCCTTCTTCCCAAGAAGATCTACAAAAGTCATCCTAAATCACCAACTAGCGCTCCACCAACGCTGCCCTCGAGACGAAGATCAAATCCAGATCTATTCAAAATGAGACAATATAAACATGTATACACCTTCAAAATCGATGACCAAATCCAAATTCTGTGAACACCTCAAAATCGAGGTTTGTAAACAGACAAAATCGAAAACATAGAGTTGTTTAGGTTTTGAGGTAAAAGATTCGTATTTGTATAAGGTTTTGCTATAGACATTTGTTTAGGGCTTTGATTTCTTGATTGGAATTTGTATAAAATTGTATAGGGTTTTGAATTTTTTTAGTTTAAGATATGATTTAGGTTTTGATTTTTTTTATTTATCAAAAATATCATAAATGAAGTATAATTTTTATTAACTTTTTGTTTGAATCTAGTATGTTTGGCGTTTGAATTTGATTTAGGTTCAAAATGTTTTTTATCAACTTCTGAATTTTTGGGTTTGAATTTTCAGTGTATGATTTCTGGGTTTTATATGAATTTTTAGTGCACCACTAATGGCACCATTTTGGACGACGTTAAAGGAAGGGACCAATTTCGGTTAAAAACACAGGTTTTGAACCACCAATATACTTTATGATTTCAAAGGACGAAAACAAAAAAAAACAACTATTCTTGATGAACCAAAAATGTAATTCACTTATTTTAGAGAATTGATATACTCAAATAAATTATTGTTTTAAATGTTATTAACAATTAAATAACACTAATAGTCGATATTTCTATCATTTTGATGATAATGGTAGTATCTTTTAAATACATACACCGTATAAGGTAATAAACAAATAAATTTTAGTTATAAATTACAACAATTATTACGTGTGACAAAAGTATGTAGAAAAAGAGTTAAAAAAGGAAATGAGTGTAGATAAAAGTTAAAGTGTGAGTGAAAAAAGTGTGTAGGAATCGAGAAAAAGTGAAGCCATTGTGGTTAAATCGGGTCAAAAGTCCCGTTTTTGCAAAGGTTTTTGAAAAAGAGAACTTTTACGAATAACCCATAAAAATCTAATGATTGTGTAGGGCAAGAAATTACTATAAACATACTTTATTTATGCCATTGAATTCTTACTAGTATAGTTATAGCAATTATAATTCAATTTTGGAGAAGTAAGTATGTCAAATGAAGAGCATGATGACGATGAGAGGCAATACATATGCATATCTAAATACAACAAGATTGTTAATCAGGTATACATAATACTTCAAAAGATGATTTGCATTAATTTCTTTTCCAAATAATGATTTTCATCACAGTGTTAACTAAGAACGTTGATATCATGAAATTTGTCAGTTTGATGAGTTAATCGATATGGTTGGCATGGTCACTAAAGCACCAAAGCGTCAACGAGGATCATCATCTGTAAGTTGTGTTAATTTGTTGATGTTACTTTTAACTACTTTGTTGATGCCATTCAAATAGATGAAGCTCTTTATGTGTTTTTAAATTTCAAGCTCGAGCTACTTTTGGCTTGACATAACGTTAATTCGGATTGGATGGCATATAGAATTCAAGAAGTAAAACCGTATGCAAAAAAGGAGGATGGAGTGTTAAGGTTTCGGAAGAAAGAACAAAAGAAAAGAGCACGTGTACTAATGGCGTCAAAGGAAGTACATTGTCTTGCACTAACGTTGACGACAATCAAGCAGCACGAGGGGGAGGAGGAGGAGCATTGGCGCAAATGATTACAAACCATCTTCTTGACCTGGAAAATTCTCATCCTTGACCAGCAGCACAAGAATCTGCTATCATTTGAAATTATTTATTTACTTTTATACAATCTATGAAGTTATCATATCATGTGCATGATTTAATTCAAATATTAAAGTTTAGCATATTTTTTTGGAAAAGTTTACTATAATTGTTATATCATGTATACCTTTTACAGCTTTACTTATCATTTGATTTAAATGTTATTTATTTTGTAGTATCTAAGACCGATCATCAAGGAGTTTAGAAGAGACCATGTGCACTTTTAATCAATATGGACCCCAAGTAGACATCATTTTCGTTTATTATAATTAATCTATTTTACATAAAGCAACAATCGTCAATAAGGCTAAAAATTCTTTTATTATTGAAGGCGTATGTTATCAATTCCTTGACGTTTGTGGGTAGAATGCCCTTTTCTTACCTACCATTTTTCATTCAATAATAAGCTAGCATTTGTATTTAACGGATTAGTCTTGAAGTTAATGTAATATTTATTTATGATTATGAAATTCTTGTATTTAGATTTTGTTATCCTTTTGATATAAATATATACTAGGAAGAGTGCTTTTCATTTTCATTTTTTATTTATTTTTACAATCGAGGGTATGAAAATTACTAAAAATCTATAATCATCTAGATAACCTGATTGTATTACATAGAACTAAAAAGAAAGCAAGTTACGAGCTAGAGGAAACTCATAGAACTTTGGTGATCCTAGTAAAAGAAAAGCAAAAAGGCATTTTTATGCCAATTAATCTTGTTCAAAACCAGTTTGCTTCCAAATGAAATTTCTGAGTCTACTCAAATCCCTCCCTTTAAGTGTTCTTCCAACACCTTCATGTACCGATAGAGAAGCACTTCGGATCCTTGCTAAATACTCGTGTGGGGGCAACCACTCTTCATCATGATCACCTTCTTCTCTCTTGTATGGAACCCTTAGAGTTTTTGACCAGTCTGGAACGTTCATCGGCGACGTAAACGATGGTATCGTTCTTTGGTGACGGTGGTGAGGTTTAAGCGGTAGCTTTCTTGAGGTTGCCATTGTGTTTGACGATATAATTTTTTCTGGATTGGTAACATGATCATCATCTTCTTCGTTAGTGTTCCAGATGTCGAATTTGATCATTTCAAAGTTGTTGACATCATCATCGTCATCATAGTTGATCCTTTGATCGCTGGCATCAACTTCTAGATAAAGAAACTTCGATGGATGACGATAATCGTGGTGGTTGTAACGAAAGTTTTTAGTTGCCATTAGAGGAGAATGGGAAGAGTGATTTAGTATGCTGGTTTTTGCTTTGTTGATTGGGGGTAGGCATCGATAGGGCTTATATAATTGTGATATGTCTATTTTTTAATTATTGATTAAATATTTTGAATATTTTTAATGAGCAAACAATAATTATCAACCACGTAAAATGAATATTGCATTATATATAATCCAAAAAGAACTATATTAAATATTCAATCTAATCGATTGAATAATAAATCAAATGTAATCAATAGTAAGTACCAAAAATACCCCCATAAGAAAGTCTTGTTGCCAAGTAATGCCAACGACCCCACTAGACACCAGTTGCATTATCATTGGCCCTAAAAAAGATAAAAGTGTAAATTACGAATTTGACCCCTAATTTTTATCATTGTTACAGATTTGGTCATTATTTCTAACTTATTTATATAATATAAGAAACCTCTAACTATTAGCATTATGGCCATTTACTTAACTTTTTCGTTTTAAGATTTTTTAATTATATATTTCCATATATAAACCGATCGCTCTACAAATCTCCACCGTAATTATAGTGACCAATTATCACCTTCATGGATCCCATCATCATCTACTGAATGAGGATATTCATCTTTGGCTCCTCACCCTATTGGCCCACATATCTATTTGTATTATTACTGTAGACTGTAGTCGAGTTTCGATCTATTCCATCAATCTCCCTTCCTAGCGGTGAACCTTGCCAAGAAGCACCTACCCCACAACCCTTGAAACAGTAGAACACTCCTTCCATACAGCCACACACACTCAAATCTACCCCTCAAGTCTCTAATAGCAACGACCTCCAACACCCTGACACAAACGACACCCCTACACCCTCAAGCTCTCTAGTCAGCAAATCACAATAAAAACCACACCATGCAGCCACACACTAGACACACAACACACAACACACAATACACCTTACACAACAACACATATATATTACCATGTTCATGAGGTCAGGGGCAGATCGAGGGTCATCACTCTGATCTAGTAAGATTCTCGATCCCAACTATATAAATTAGGTAAGATAGACGACCACTTAATCTTACATTAATAAGTTTCCTCTAAAGCTAGATTATAGAAAAAGAGAATAAGAGACAACTTACATGTGCATCAAGAGTATCTCTAATTTTTTTTTGTCATGTTATACTTCGGCCCCTAGATTATATAGTTGTGTTCCGCTCCTGCATGAGGTAAACAGTGAAGGGGGATGGAGAGAGGAAATAATGTTGCTAAGTGGCGGGTGCAACACCGGGAAAGAAAAATGGGGATGGATGTAATTTGTAGTGCCAAGAAAGGTGGTGGGTGTATGGTGTGTAGTGTTGAAGAAAATGATGGGTGTGCATCGTCGGAGAATGAGTAGGAGGAACGTTGGACCATCGTAGACAAAGATGCGTGTGTACTCTATATTATCTTGTGTTTATGCGTTATACACATATGGTATGCGTGCACACGCACACAGACATATATGTGAGACCAAGCTAATTCTGTAAAATACTTAAGACTAAGTTTTTATATTTGAAATTTCACATCAAAAATACTGTAAAGGTTATATATATTAAAAAGAATATTTGAAAATTTAATCATTAATATAAATAGTTTCTCAAATTTTATTGTTGTGATTAAGTCATTATCTTTGGTTTATATATATTTAATCAAGTCATCAAGATGTTGATATATTTGGGATGGTGGATTCTCACATCACATGTAGACCCCATGTCATCATGTGTTATTACTAAAATCGAATTTTAATATTTGATAACGACAATTCCAAACTATACAATACAAGAAAAACACAAAATATGATGATGAGAATCATTTTGGACATTCAAAATAACACAGAATGAAAAGTTCTTTGTTACGTATAAAATACATCCATCCAATAAGTTTTTTATTATTTAAAATAAATAATAATATTAACGTTATACGTAAGGCTCAAAAAGCTTGTTAAGAATTCGAGTTAAAATCTCATAACCATGAAGAAAACTTGAAAATCGGATAAAACTCAACTAGTTTGTATCACTGCCTAACAATATACATACAAGGACAGTTATATCTAAAATATTTGATTTAAGAGTTGTTTAACAAACAGTTAGCTTATGTTACCAGGTTAGCTTAGAGAATCTTACCTAGTTAGAAGCGTAGCAAGGACTGTAATCATACGTGGTAAGCGAGGAGAAGACTATTTGTTTTGCATATATTTTTCACCATTTTTCATGCATTAGATAGTTTCTTTTTCCTTTTTAGTTAGTTAGTTCATGCATATTTTCCGTCTATTTTGCATTTTTCCATTTTAAAGTGCGAATGTTGAGTATTGGTGCATTAACCGGGTATTTGAGCTTATTGTATAGGAATTTGGTTTAGATGGTGACGATGTGCGCGATGGAGCCAAGGAGGATCGAGAGGTGGTTCGGGATGATTTGGTGAACGAGGATGCGGAGCCTAAAGGCGATGGAGTGAAGACGGATGAAGGAAGCGGTGAACCGGAGTTAGGAGCAAAGATGGAACAAAAGGAGTGAAGAACAGCTAGCTAGCGATCGCTAGCCATTCTTGCTAGCGATCGCTAGGGTCGCAAACCACCTCCGTGTGTTTTTCTTGTTTTGGCCGTTTTTGACTTTTTCTGGAGTATAAATGGTGTTTTTGACTGTTTTAGTTGACAGTTTTTACTTCCACTTTTGATAACAACTTTTTGAAAGAATTTTGGTGGGATTTTGGATCTAAGAAGCTAGGGTTTCACTTTTGGGAGGAGCTCTACTAAGCCTTGGATGAGAGCTTCAAATCCTTCATCAATGGTGGCTTGATCTTCTTTGATGAACTTAGTACATCCTTGAGCTATTAGTATCTCCTTCCCTATTTCCTTTATGCATTTGATTAGTGTAATTGTTGAATTGAATGTTAGATCTATGAATTTGATGATTCTATTGCTTAATTTCTGCATTTGTAGGTTAATTGTTTTAATTCATTTCTTCAATTTGAGTAGATTTCCTTAATTAGGTAGTTTGTGATTTGGTTAATTGATTGCATGTAATTGTGGTGTGTTGATAATGGTGATGATGATGATTAGTTCTCTTTGTTAGTTTTAGGCAAATAGATTAGGTTAATTGAATGATTCGTTTGTATCTTGATGCATGTTGATTTCAATTGTAGATCTAGGATTTAGATCTCATTTGATTAGGATATTATGAGTTTAATATAGATCTAGGTCAAATAATTGTGCGTATGTAGGAAATCGATATCGAATCACGATCGATAAGTCTCGATCAATTTATGTTTTTCATAACAAAAGTGAATCATCGATGAAGATGTGATTTGTTTAACGGAAGTTAGCAATCTTTCGAAATCGATGATTTACGATAACTTTTAAAAACGGTTGATTGGACGGAAGTTCGTCAACACGTTCGATGAATTGATCGAGAGCTTATGACTACATTATGGAAATAGATGTAGGTTGTAAATTGGAGCATTTCCGGACGACGTTTTCATAGGAAATGATACGGAAGTAATCATATTTCTAGGGAAATGGTCTAGCTATCTCGGAAGAGGAATAGACGTTTTCTACGGAATCCACTTAGCGATCGGGATACGATATCCATATTTCCTATTCGTGTTTGTTCATGTCTCGTGTTTGTTCGTGTCTTGTGTTTGTTCATATGTGTTTGTTTCCTTGTTTTCACATGTTCGTTACTTGTTCAAATGTGTTCGTTGTTCCTTTTTCGCGTAGCAAGATGTCTAAGCTTTAGATTAGTTAAGTAGATTTTCCTCTTGTAGCTAGAAACCAATTCCCGAACTTGATCTTCACATAACTTGCAAATTGGAAATGCAACACCGTGATTTGTCCGTTTTCTCCCCGTGTTCGACCCGTATGCTACGATACGATACCGTACGCTTGCGGTTTTATAAAATAAAGCTTGATTTTCGATTAAAAACACGTACATTTCGAGCGAAACACTATTACACGATAGGTGATTATAAAACATTTACCACCAATTTATTTTGATGGTCTTTATTGTTATTGAAGTGAAACTGATAAATTTTGTAAGTGAACATTTACTCGGTAAACATTTGATAAACAATTATTTAATATCTATTTTTGGGTTATAGCATATATCATCATATATAACAAACTTAGACAATTTCGTGAATTAGGAACAAAGTCTAGTACTATTAAAAAGGTCCATCTTAATGACGTAACATGTAAAACCCCAAATATATGGGGCCAAAATAAAATAAGAACGCCAAGTTAAGGACTATTCATATCAGCGCATTTTGAAGTCCAAAGAGTGATCAACCATTTATGTAGAGTTATGGACTTTGAGGGAATGTTGACACACTTTTGCAGTAGCATGGGTTTATTATCAACTGATAGCATATATGATCTTTGTTAGGAATGCTTAAAATTTTGACCAACCTGATCAACTCAATGCAAAAAAACTCAAACCGATGGAATCTAACAGATGGTTAATACAAAACCAGACCAGACTCTATCTATTGGATTATAATGAGGTTAGGGTCATTGAACCAAACTCAACTCTATGAACCGAGGATCTTTCTATACTATAGGTTCAATAATTATTGTTAAGTCCTTGAGTCATATACATACATTATACATTAGATCAACCCACAATTAGCCATATTCAAAATATATTAGAATTTTAAACGTAAATTTTTTTATTTGCATTAACTGTCAAATTTCTTTTGTGTGGTTGTCAGTTGTTTTTTTGTATGTTCTTATTTTGAGTTTACTTCGTAAAACCACAAATGTTTAGTTAGATTCTAAAATAATGTAATAAAGTTTTAATACCAACTAACCCGTATGGTATGTGTTGAATTGGCTTATAGTTTATTAGTTTTGCTTGAGTTGAGATTTTTCAAACTGCAAACATTAAATTGGATTATTTGAATGTCTCTTTACATATTATTTCGACCAATAATGGTTGAATATGTTAATGAGATTGAATTGCACGTGAATACTCTTTTTGGGCATGTTTGATGATTTAGCATTCTATGAAATGGAAATATGTGTTATAAGTGTTCGTATATAAGAAAGATGAAATATTTGTTTAATTGTATATTGGCCTAGAGCGCTAGAGTAGGGATTGTTAAATGGGCCTGATTTAGCATGATTCGATCGGTTAAATAATAACCGGTCTGTTGTGTAATCAGTTATAACGGCCTAATGCGTATTTGAAATTAGTAATTGCCGTTCAAGGAAAAAGAATTTGAAACTAGTAACCAGTTAAAGTTTTTCGGCAAATCTGAGTAACTGGTTATGTAACCGATCCATAACCGATTATGTAATCAGTCATCACCTTAACCGAAATTTTCAAATCTATCCAATTTTTTTTTTTTTTTTGCATTTTAACTTCCTCCTCCCCCCCCCCCCCCCCCCCACCCCCCCCCAAAAAAAAAAAAAAAAAAAAAAAAAAAAAAACACTATAAATAACTTTTGTGGTATATAAGGTTAGATACCAAGTTACAAAACGCAAAAAGATACAAACAATTCTCGTTATAATTTGTGACTTCAACTAGTGATTATTTCTTGCAAACTCTCAATACAATCCATGGGATGAGTCGAATACGGATCTTTAATCGATGTATTTTTTTTTCAATATAATTGATGTAATTGATTTTGAAAGTATAATAAAATATATTTTTAAAGTGTACTTGAGTGACCAAAAATTATTTTTTAAACTTTATATGATTAATCTTTTTTTTTTTTTTTAAATATACTTAATAGATTTGTAACTCGTCCGTCATCGGTCAAAAGTAACCTCACCCAGTTACCCTCCTTAACCCCCCAAACTGTAACCGGCCTGTAACCGATTACGACTTAACCAATAAAAAAATTTAATGTTATTAATCGTAACCGGTTACAACCAGTCCGTAACTAGTATTTGGTCACCTTTAGAGTGGCATGGTTTGTTGTTTTAGTAAATCATTCGATTTTTGGTACACTGAAAGCAACTTCATTAGCAATCATGTTAAGACATATCCGTTTTGTCTATTATCGATGTTATTTAATAACAGTGTACCGTCTTTAATAATTTTTATACTTCAAAGATCATATAAATGCAAATTAAATAAATGCTCAGAAATTGGTTTAGGAGGCCCAATGGGCCAAAAAATTTCTATCCCCAAATCTACTATTTGAAATTTCTGATAAATATTAGCCAACAAAGACATAAAAATCATTAAGTTGCTCTCTTTAGGGAGCCCAACATGTGGGCAAAGGCTTATTTTTTTTTTCTTTTCGGGATAACGATGGGTTTGTGGGCCGGCTTATGTGCACTTCCTAATCTTTGGGCGACCATGAATGACGCGGGTCATCTCAGGTAAACCTCCACGGCCACAAAGGCTTTGACATCTCCTTAATTCGAACCTGGTGTAGATGAGATTTTTCAGTACAACCCGAGCCTTGCCACAACCCAAGCGACAAAGGCTTGTGTTGGGTTCTGGGCTTCGGTAGTTATTTAGCAACTGTTTTACGATAACTATTGGTTAACATATATGTGTTCTTCTCCCGTTTTTTCTGCCTAAAAACAAGAGTTAGAAATTTAATTATCCCATGGTAGATATCATGTAAGTATCATTTAAAATTAAGATAAAGAAGTTAAAAGAAAATAGGCAAAACTTATGGAAGTGTTACCACATGTCAAAATGTTGTCATATTATTTATGTTGGAATAAGTCTGTTATAGATCCACTTATTTCTCCACTAATTCATCTGTTCCATGAATAACAAGCACCCACAATTCTCTAAATTTTATATACTTTAACCACCTTTCATTAAACTTAATTCCCATTAGTAGTCAACTTGCTAACCTTTTCTTTTGTTTTTCTGCGTTGAATCTTGATCAAATATTTCAACGCTTTTCTTTTCATTTTATTTCTAAAAAAATTCAAAAACATAATTCATAATGGATTCCGAAAATGACATAGAACGGGGTGTCAATGACCCAAGGAACGAACGCGAAGACGAAGATAAAGATTACGACAAACCGCGCGCGGCACGGATCATTGAGGTCGACGAGCTGATGAAATGGTCGTTTTACAGAGCCATCCTTGTCGAGTTCGTAGCCTCCTTCTTGTTTCTTTACATAACCGTCCAAACTATTATTGGCTACAAGAGGCAAACCGATCCTACCAAAAATATTGAAGAATGTGGTAGCGTCGGACTTCTTGGCATCGCATGGGCTTTTGGTGGAATGATCTTTGTCCTTGTCTACAACACCGCCGGTATATCTGGTGAGTTACAATATCTTATAAATATGTGTTTGGTACACAAGACATATCAGAACATGAAAGAACAATAAGTTGTTATCCCAGTGCATGGCATTGGCATGCCGATTAGACTGCATGACTAAACCAAAATATGCGGGACAAAAATTATGGAGACTAGATACATTACGAAAATACTCATGTTAAATTAAAACCTTAATAAATTTCACAACTTTTTTACCTGCGTGACTCACTCTTGCTGCTCCAATACAGTCTTGTCCGCTTACCAAATGCACCAGGTCTTATTAGTCTTTAATATTCAAGAATTAGTGGGATGTATTTTGAAAGGATTCGTGTCTCATGGATCTAGACAACTTTGAGGTTGCTTCAAGGGGTTCATTGGCTTTTAAATGGTATTAGAATTAAAGTTAAAATGATACCAAAATGCATTTATTTGAGTTAAATCCAAGCAAAAGTTTGATTTGATACATACTTTAACCAACTTAGTTATTTTTTTTATTAATGACAAGGTAAAGAAAACTTGTGAATCAAAATCGATTTTTTGTTTATGACTATCAGGAGGGCACCTTAACCCTGCGGTCACATTTGCGCTTCTTTTGGGTAGGAGAGTGACGTTGCCGAGGGCGTTAATGTACATCTTGGCTCAATGTGGTGGTGCGATTGGTGGGTGTGCTATGATTAAACTTTTCCAAAGGGCTTACTATATCAGCTATGGTGGTGGTGTTAATGAGTTATATCAAGGCTATGGCCGAGGCACAGGGTTAGGGGCCGAGATTATAGGAACTTTTATCCTTGTATACACCGTACTCTCTACCACTGATCCCAAGAGAAACGCTCGTGATTCCCATGTTCCTGTAAGTATATTATGTCAATGTTATTGTTACTCGGTAACTATCACTTGGTTGAATAATAAAGTTTTATCAAGTAATTTAAATTTTGCGTTTTGGAATGCCAAAGGTATTGGCACCATTGCCCATTGGATTTGCGGTTTTCATGGTACACTTGGCCACAATCCCAATAACCGGAACTGGAATCAACCCGGCTCGTAGTTTTGGTGCTGCAGTGATGTATAACAGGAAGAAAACTTGGGATGATCATGTAAGTATCATTTCAGATGATCAAATTCTATGTAATGTATTACTTTATGACACATTGTACAATAATAATGTTGTTTCAGTGGATTTTTTGGGTTGGACCGATGGTTGGGGCTGCTGGAGCACAATTTTACTACGAACACATTTTACGAGCACATTTGACGAAATACCATCATCATCGCCATATAACTCATTGAAGATTACAATTTCAGTTTTACAAATGTATCTATTATGTAGAATGATATTATCATATTACGTTTTAAATACATATATGACTCCATTTTAAAGTGAGGATTTAAGGAATTTAGTCTTCATGAGACTTTAAATGAGATGCATATAATTGATAAGGAATTTATCATGCTTAATTGATAAGGATTGCTTTATTACATGTTTATGGTATATGCCCATAACAATTAAGCATACTCAAATATTTAAATGACTACCTTTATACATTTTATTAGCAGAATTATCGACAATAGACAAGGAGAAGAGTAGATTCTACACTTGTTTGCTATAATTATGATGTCTTGATCTTCTTTGGACATTGAATCTGAATATTTGTTTACATATGTCTTTAGTTCAATATAAGACGAACTATGGTTATGTATGTATTGTGCTAAACCGTTTGACTACGGTTGTAAGGTTATTATTTATTTATAGAATATTGTATTGTGTTAAACCCTTAGACGTTTTATTAAAGAGTTTATAGAACCACTATGTATTGTGTTAGACCCTTAGACGTTTTATTAAGAAGTTTATATAATAATGTATGGTTTTTGTCAAGTATAAAAGAAAAGTTAAAAAAAAAACCCAAAGAAGTATTTTATTTTGAATAATCAAGTTTTTTAAACTATCGCAACCTTATATAAAAGATTTCAAAATCAAATAAATTTGTGTCACACAACTCTAACTAAATTTTTCCACGAATATTATGATATTTTCGTGCAATTATATATTTTTTGTGTCAAGCAAATTGTTTTGTTGACATTAACATGAAAAACAACTTGATAAATTATTAGATGCCTAAATAATGCTATTATTGGACTTCATTTACAACTAATAATTAAGACGGTGCTAAAAAATCTTTTAGATGATAATACATAAAAACATGTAATTAAATAAAAAAAGTTTTAATTGGAAATCATTTACAAATTTTAGCAATGATTATTGACTAGCAAATTAACAAATTCAAAAAGATGATGAAGTATATATATTTATCATTATTTGAGGAAAAGAATAATAACTTTTTACAACCAAACCAAGGATAGAGGGGGCCAGAAGACATCTAAATGCAACCTCCAAATATAGAAAATCTTATTTTCCAATTTTAATATTATTAAGCATTAATTTCTTTACTCTTAATCCAGACAAGCCACATGGGTATTTTCTTTTTCTAATGAATTAATTGTAATATTGTATATATGGACTATTTTCAGCTAGATTCCAGTAATCTACCCCACTTTTCTTTTATATAATTTAATAGGTCTAGTCTCCTGCCTCCTTTTTATAATATTAATTGTATACATATTGATTAATGATTTATGCAAAATGTTTTCTTTTCTTTTTCATCAAAGTTTTGACGGCTTGTAACCTATGACCTATGAATATGGTTCTTGGCAACTATCTTTTAAAATATGACCAACTAAGATGAAGAAAATATGGTTTCTCTCGTACCTATTGCGTATAAAAACGTGGTTCTAAATGACGTGAGGCATGACGTGACGTGGCGACAAGGCTAAGCCTCAAGACTTCAAAGTCATGGTGAAGTCATGACATTTTCAATGTGTGACTTATGACGTCAAGTTTCTAGTTCATATAAAATATTATATAGAAGAACATATGTTTTGTTTGAAGCTGAAGGATCTGACCCCAGAAAATTTTCGGAAGACCCTTTTCCTACTATTCAGAACCTGTCGAAATTGTGGTTTAGTAGTAGGAAACCCACCTTATAGCTGAATTGGCTTAATTGGGTTACTTTATCTTGTAAGTAGCTTTTGGGTTTTGCTTTTCGGATTCTGGTTTTTGTGCTCTTTGTTCTAGCTTCTCGCTAGCCTCCTTTAATAAAGCGGTTGGCTTGGGGTGGGTGATGGCCGAGCCAAAGCTCCCCCTTGCTTGCCTTTCTTTTTGCCGCTCAAAAAAAAGAAGAACATATGTTTTGTATAATTATTCAATGGGTAGTGAGTAATAAGCAATTTACATTAGATTATGTATTAAAAACTAGCAAATTAAACATTAAAAACGTAAAGAACAATCAAATATCGTATTAGGATAACTGCGCACTAGGCTATGGGGTGCCACAAGTTTAATGTGGCGTGAGACATGTACAAGCCTTGAAGCCATGTCGTGCCATGGCGGCTGCACGACGAGTTTTTTTTAGAAATGTGATAAAAACTAAGAAATAACTTATTTTGTTGCTATGCATAAGTGCATACGATCTAGATGTAGGACTACGAAGGTGATCCTAAGTTTTCGGTTTTTGGAATTTTCCTTTAAACCCCTCTCTATATATCTATATAGAATGAAATTGTAAACTATTTTAACAAAAGTAAATTAAATTATTGGCGCTGTTGTAGGATAAATGTGTCATCGTCTAAAGGATGTGACGATAGAGATTAGATAGAAATAGAGATAGAGATAAGCATTCAGAGTTAGATTAGAACTATACTATCTCTTAGTTATCTTCATGTAATTATCCCTATTTAAAGGGCTTATGGTTAATGAGAATTACAGATTCCTTGTCTCTCTATTCTTGTTGTTTTATTCTCTTTTTCCTTTAACACGTTATCAGCACGTACGCTTAAAGAAGTAGTTCACCGATCGGTTTCTGGTTTTTTTTCATCAATTGGTCCATCGATCTCTACTATAATCCAAAAAGAGATTGCATATTGCTACTTCAATACAGGTATGCATCTTTATTCTCTTTTTATAATCTTAGATCTTATACAACTTGCAGCATTGCTTATTGTCAATGAGTAATAATCTAATGCTTGATTTCTAGTTTTTGTATACATACATCACACTTTAAAAAGTCTTTTTAGAATAAATTCCTTGTCATGGTTATCAATTTATGTTGTTTACTGCATCTCAAAAATCAAAAAAAAATTTCACTTAGCATGTTTAATAAAAAGAAAAAATCTATAACCTGAAAGATTGTTTCGGAACTTCCGTATTTACTATTTGAATAAGCTTTATAAAAAAACAGAGCTTTATCCCTTTTTTACTGGTATATTTACAAGATCACCCTTTCTTTTATATTTATCATATTTTAATATTTGTTTTTTATTGAATTCGTTAAACACTCTTGATTTAATTACGAATTTGTAGAAGAAAAAAATTGATTTGTACATATATATTTTTACATCTTTATCATAAATTCATAATTCATAAGTTTATAATTAAACTTTCGAAGAAGTTTCAATTCATCATCTTTATTCAATTTTGACCATGCTAATTTAATTTTAAGCAAGTTAGTATCACTTGCTTTTGGCATATTTTCTTATTTAGAGATTCTAAATCAGCTACCGTATTAATATAATTATTTGTGAATTTAATTATGTTAATAGTATATATTTATTAGGATAGTTTATTTGTTTTGAACCATTTAAACTTACTGATATATTTTTATAAGATATGATAATTAGTTAATATTTAAATAAGTTGTAAAATTATTTAATTGGTTTTACCATTTTGATTAATTATTTACATCATTTATCGTGTAATTATGAATGTACCCCCTTAATTGAATTTACCATATTCTATTATTATGTTTATCTTATATACATACTTACCCTATTCAAATGTTTACATTGATTGTGAGTTCTACTCATACTTTACAACTTTATATTTAACTTTATGGAAGTTACACTTCCGCCCTCCATATATTTCGGTTTTTTTTGGTACCAACATCTTCAAATATCTTACTATAAGTTCCTACTTGTATAATAAACTTTTTGAAAGTTACACTTTCAACCCTTCATGTATGTTGGTCTTTTACTAAAGGCTTTAAAAATATTATAATGATGTTCTTAAAAGTTTGAGATTTGACTCTATATGAAAACCAATATTAACTTGTCTCCTGACAAAATCTCTCAAAATATTATTAAGATATCAAAACATTAAAATTGGCTTTATATGCCAAACTTATATTCATTTTGGTCTCTTGCCAAAACCTCAAAAATAACAATGATATCTTCAAATGAAATAAATCGCAATACATCGAAAGATTTTGTCAAACGGGTGTAAATAGCCCTAAGGTTTGCAGGGACTTAAGCAATCCACGTGATTCCCCTTCCTACCTGGAAATCCATAGATTGAGTGATTATTTTTATAAATTGAGATATTGATGATATATTATCAACAAAATGTAAGCAAACAAAAATCTAACATTGTTATGATAATGAAATTTCATTAATATAATGATACATTGCTTTAGAAAATCATAACTAGTTGAAAAACTCATATATGATTCAATGTCCAATACTCAAAAGCACTTGAGTATATGTATATCCAACTTAAAGACTCTTTGTTGAAAAGGTACAAGAATATACCTAAAATCCATCAATTTCAAACTGACCCTAAAAACCAACCTCGTAAAATGGTACAAGCAATTACATCATGTTTTGAGACCGCATGTCGGTCTTAGCTTTCATAAGAATTACATTCAACTAGAAACACCCAAAGAAATGTAGGATGCCCTGAAAAGTTGAATCGATAGTATTCATTACTATATACTCCCCTAACTAATCGTATAACGGAATGGAACCCGCTCACTCGATTACAAAAAGGTTATTTACTTCAACCAAGAAAGGTTGTGTCTTAAATCATGTCTTAATTTCTGTGGCAAGAAACTCACAGAAGATGATATAACCTATAACATTATTCTCTTATTTTGTATATCAACAAACATACTAATGAACTAGTATGAATTGGAATATAACTATTAGGCATAATGATCAAGCTACTGCAAGTGGTTGAAAGACATAACAATACTCCTTCTCGATAAAGAGTAAATATTTCAGGACAAAGAAAATCCGCCAAAGCAATAATGAAAGCATAGAGGTGGAAACAACTCCAAAGAATTGTGAGTTTAACAAAATTTCACACATGTGACATTTATGAGCCATGTGGATGAGATTCTCAAAGGTAAGGGGTCAAGGTAAGAGTCAGAAAGGATTTTTCAAAACCTAGAGCAAATATACAACTATTGTCTTAGGTGATAATGGACATTTTAAATTTTATCATGGATACATGTATGCTTACACTTGATACTAGCTTAAACCATCTCTTATTAACTAAATCATTCTTTTATGTTAATTGAATATTATATTATTTAAGTATTTATTCGATATATCAAAGTAGTTGTATTTACATATATATACACTAGATTTTCTCACCCATCATAGATGTAAAGAAATACATCAAAACCAATACAAAACTCCAATATTCTCCGTTCCATGTAGGAATGTATCGAGGAGAATTTAAGTTTGTGGGACCTCCCACCTAATCTAAAGAAATAGATTAATATTAATTTCCCCCCAACATAACAGACGATGAACTCTCATATTAATTAAAACCTTGTTAAGATATTCGTATCAACTGAAAATTATACGAATGAAAATAGGTATATGTACAAAAACTCTAATGATATGAAAAGAAATATATATTAGAGAAATTAATGTGTACAATAAGTGAATTCTCTAAGTTATTAAAATCATATTTTGTCACCAATAAAGAACTTTGGGACAATGACACATACATGTTTTGATATAACCATGTGGACACCATGGTCATGACATAGAGATCCGTGTATTGAAAATACACATAGACACATTATTCGATTGAAAGGCAAACTGAAACAATTAACCAAATTTCAATTGTTGACTTCTGTAGCACAAGAAGCAACACCACTATCATAATATGCCCTCTCGAATACCTATAACTTATATATATATACCCCAATCCTTAGCTAGAACGGGAATGAGACCATCCTAAAACTAAGGACATAATGCACAAATATTTCATTCTTACAATGTATACAAGGTGATATTTATGGACATAAACAACCAGAATGCGAACCATTAAAGTACTCTATGGTTCTGGTTTCGACACGATGAACGCATGTTATATTATTGTCCACATGAAATGTTGCACTCCTAGCTCTGACCATATGTCTAAGGGCTCACCACCCTAGTATCTCATCAAGTCTACATGACTTAGAATGCTAGAGATTTTACATCATATGGACTTGATGGTTATTGCATATATTTTGAGATCAATGTAGAGTCTCATATACCCCATGTGTAGATGTAAAATGGTCTCTTAGAGAAGTAGAAGTTGTCATCAAAAGAACGTAGATGACACCTAGATCAATGGTTATGCGCACCAATTTACATATATCTACATGAGTTATGCAAAGTTACATGCAACTTTACAATTTGTTTTTAGACCCACTACTAACCAACCAATATCA
This sequence comes from Centaurea solstitialis, assembly GCA_030169165.1. NCBI lineage: Eukaryota > Viridiplantae > Streptophyta > Magnoliopsida > Asterales > Asteraceae > Centaurea > Centaurea solstitialis. The sequence continues at coordinate 3,280,021 of CM058042.1, read as the reverse complement.
TGCATACCAGTTGGTAACTGGATATAAGCCTGATCTTGTACATTTATGCATATTAGGTTGTGTAGTATGTGCCAATTGCGCCCCACCAGCGCACCAAAATGGGTCATTAAAAACGATGAAGTCTATCTGTTGGTTATGAATCTCCAACAATTATCCGCTAATTAAAATCTTTGACGGGTGATTCTTATACCGCATGATTTGCGGATTGTCACTTTGATGGCAGTCTTCCCGTCGTTAGGGGAGATAGGAAAAAGTATTTTCCAAAGGAACGACGGGAACTGTCATGGAATATTTTCATTATATTTCATTTTGATCCCCAAACTTCATAAAGTAAAGTTGAAGTCAAACGAATCAGACTCGATACCTGATACGTTTAATGTTATACAAGAAGTGACAATATAGTATATACAAGCTGCAAATATACCCGTAAAGTCAAAAAGTCCCTAAACAAGGGAACAACGCCGTTGGAAAGAGCGTTGCGATCACACATGGTGGAGGTGTGGTTGAGGCCGTAGCTCCCAAAAGGAAATGGGGGAAGCTACTTGGTTCGATAGATACTCATCTAATGGAAGAGAAGAGTAAGGCACAACCTAGATTTATCATCAACTTTTTATGAGATTATCTTTGATTATAAACTATGTCCATGAATCATTACTGGAGGACGCTCCGAAGTTAATACTTATTCCAAAGATCAAGGAAATCTCGAATGAATATGAATCGCTGAACAGATCATATCCAATGATGATATATTTGCATATACCGTTGCTTATGAAATGATAAAGCACGATGACATCGAACCATGCTCAGTTGAACAATGTCAACAAGAGCAAATTGGCCTAAATAGACAATCCAGGATAATTATAATATTTAACAAATGAACAGGTATTTGGTTTGGTAGTGCTAACCAACCAAGTGTAAAGCCTGTAGGACATAGATAAATCATTTGTCAGATAAGCGTAATGAGAATAATTAAGTCGTAATGTATAAGACTTTCCTTTGGCGCAAGGTTTCTCACAACGCCCTGAATTGACCACGATAATTACTTTCTTGTGATGAAAGTTAGAACTTATGCCAATTAATTAGCATAGTAGTTTCCGAAGAACTGGAAAATGTAGCTCATTAATGTGGTTGATATATCTATGGGGATCTAGATTAAAAGATATATAAAATTACTTGATGAAGTTACATTGACCAAATTAAGTAACTCTAAACCACATAGTGCGTTTTCAATAAAGCTGAAAACATAAATTTTGCCCTTGCGTATTTGTTTAGAAAAACAAGTTCCAGATTTTCAGTGTAGCTTTATATGTCGATGTTATGAACATAAAAGCACTCTTGATGAAATAAGAGAAATCACAAGCTACTTGAAACTTGAATTTGAGATGAAAGATCTTGGGAAAACTTGGTTTTTAAGCTAAGAAACTGAGTTTGTGGAATATTAATCCACCAATACGCGTATGTCCCCAAATGATCAGGCGATTTAATATGGACAAAGTGTATATGGCTAGCACTCCCATGATCAGTCAAAGTGTTAGATATAAGGAAATATTTATTCCGTCTAAAGGATGATGACGAAGAGGTGTCGGAGCTAAAATTCCTTACCTAAGTACAATAGGCGCATTATTGTACTTCAGATAATACACTTGACCATATATCATATCTCTCAGTCAACTTGTTAGCTAGATTTAGCTCAGCGCCTACGCAACGTCATTGGAATGATATCAAATTAATATTTTGGAACCATTGACATGGGCTTATAATTTCCCTAAAGAAAGAGGGTTAGGTTGATAATGGAATTTCAATACCTACCTATGAGCGACTAATGTAATAGTCTACTGGTAATTATTTGCTGATATTAGGTATCTATCTGACGCATATAAAGGTTCCCATATTGGATAAGGAATTATCATAGGGAATATGTTGATTGCTTGAAAGTAAACTAAGCGAACCTTATGTAACTACCTCTTCTGACTACTCTAGCAGTATTACTCTAGAAGAGACTATTTTTTAGTGTACATGATTAAGGACCATCATTACACATACTAGAAGAGTTAGTATCTTCGGTTAAACAAATACCCTACCTGCATAAATGAACATAATGCATCATATATCAAGTAAATGAAATTAAGATACATCAAGGGTAATAACACAAAACATATTCTGCTTAAGTGGTTATACTATCAGCTAAAACAAAGTCTCCGCTAGATTCAAGTAAATCAAGTAAGATGTCAGAAGAACGTGACATGTTTTACTAAATCATTACCTGAAACCATATTTGGGAAACATGTAGATAGCATTTAAATACAAATGTTTCGAACTCCATTGATTAATGCACGAATCAGGGGGAGTAGTAGACAAAAGGGGGAGTCTACTATATTGGTATGTTGTGTTCTTTCCTTCACCCAAGGTTTTATTTTTCCCACTGGGTTTTGTTCCTTGGGGTAAGGTTTTAGTGAGGCAACAATGTATATACTATAGTGTTTTCCTAACTCTCATGATTAATGTACAAATCAGAGAAAATATTAGACTAAAGGAAGAGTCTATACTGCAAAGAAACTGGTGCGTTGTACTCTTTCCTTCGTCATATTTTTATTTTCCCACTGGGTTTTTATTTTGGCGTAAGGTTTTAACGAGGCAACAATCGTGCACCAACATTCCCTTGACTCGGCACAAGGGGGAGTGTTGTAGGATAAATGTGCCATCGTCTAAAGGATGTGACGATAGAGATTAGATAGAAATAGAGATAGAGATAAGCATTCAGAGTTAGATTAGAACTATACTATCTCTTAGTTATCTTCATGTAATTATCCCTATTTAAAGGGCTTATGGTTAATGAGAATTACAGATTCCTTGTCTCTCTATTCTTGTTGTTTTATTCTCTTTTTCCTTTAACAGGCCCATGTTTTTTAACATATATCTATGAATGACAAAATTATGATTTGCAATTTATAATACATTGCGCCATGTCATTAATCCTGCTAGATTTTTTCTATTAAGTAAATTAATTAAGAGGGCATTTTAATCATTTTAATTAGGATTATGAAAAGCTAAACATTTCATTTCAACAAAATCCCAACTTATTATGAAAATGTTGAAATCATTTGCTTGTGAAATTTGATATTCTATTTTAGATTAATCTTTGAAGATGCTATAATGATCTAATGTAAGCTACTTATACTACCTTTTAGTTATGTATCTATATGTGTGAATTAGTTTCAATTGACCAAAAAACCTATATACATTTCTTTGAAACAAATTATAAAATGACGAATATGCCCTTTGAGAGGATGGTGATGGAAACTTCTAGTGCATGCATGATGGCATATGTAATTAAAGAGGAATGAATGCATTGAACCCTTTTCTTGTTTGTTGCAAAGAATTCATTGATTGGAAATATACGTATATAATGGGGGTGGATTTGGCTTCCTTCAATTCATTATTTTTATATTACAAGTTGATCGGCCATAAAACCACATGGGTTGCCCTGCCATAGCCCTCCTTCTAGATTTCATTTACATCATTTCACCACCCATCACTTCCCCTTACAAATCACAACCAATCTAACATGTTTGGACTTAAGTGAAAATGATATACATAATGAGAAGGGTAAAAAATAGATTTTTATTTTTAAATATACATTGGAATAAGATGTATTAAAATGAAAAGTATCAGATCACTTCTTACCTTGTAATTGGATTTAATCGAAAAAGAAAAAAACAATGATTACGTAAGAGAATACAACCGGAATAAGAGCATGTCCAACAAAATTCTCTAAAATATTAAAAAACAAGACTCTTAAATATCTAAATTGTTCCAACAGGCTCTTTATATGGTTCTTTAAAAAAATGAGACTCTAAATTGTTCCAACAGATTCTTTATACGAGACTCATATATAAATGAGACTCTCATTGAGGACGATACGTCCCTAAAGAGGGTGTTTTGAACACCTTAGCCATATTTCATATCGCCGTGGACAAAAGAAATGTTGAGTTCATAAGTAAACATTGATTTTATAAGACAACAACGCGTTTTGAGAACATAAGCATGATAGGTTTTTGGAACTCTACAGTTAAGCATGTTTGTGTGAGAGCAGTACCAGGATGGGGAACCCTCTGGGAATCATCAGTAGGTCGCCAGAAACAAAGTCGTAAGCCAATGAGGGAAAAGCGGACAATATTGTGTCGTGGTGGTACAACTGGCAACGATGAAGATGGCCGAAGATGAGGCGATAGTTGGAGAAGGCGGGGACTGGGTATATTTCGGGTCGCCGGAGAACAGGCTACGCAGAAGGGGCCGGTCGACCTTTTTTGACTTTTAAAATTACAAAAAGGCCCCCTATATAATTTGATTACTTGGTCCTTTAACTTTCAAGATAATCATTTTGGTCACTAATTAAAAAATGTTAATTTTAAAAATGATTAAATAGTGAAAATTATAAAAAGATCATCTCTCCCTTGATTTTAATGGACTTCATAGATGGTTGTCTGGTCTACGAGGTCCAATAGAAAATATATTTTTTGGAAACCAAATTCATAATTAATGAAGTCTAGGAATGAAATCCATAAAAATCAACAAATCACATGGTCCAAATCCGTAATTTACTTCGAGAAATATGTGAATCTTTTATAATTATCATTTTGAATACAAAAAGGAAAATGATTCTTTGAGTAAGATAGTGTTATTTTACAAATATATATCATTTTGCATACAAAAGAGGACAACGTTTCTTAGAATATGATGAGTGTTTTCTCAAATATCATTTTGAATAAAGAGAAATGTTTTTTAAGAAGGTTACCTATGAAGATATTTGAGAGACAAAGCCGTCGATTAGCATAAATCTTGGTTTTTGAACATTGCATGATTTGCTTCCGGAATTTTGGGGCCCAATTTTACTTAAGTTGGGGACCGTATATATATAATGCAACTTGTGAACCATGAACACATCTAATTTCTATCAGAATCCAAAGCCACTATATAGTTAAAGAATTTTTGTTGATCTAAAACAAAGACGATTATAATATTTTTCACACTGTCATTTTATACATTTTTGTTGTTTTAATTCATAAGATTTTTAACATGAAATGAAATCCGATACTTTATTTTTTATTTTGTTTACTACTCATTTAGACGATAATAATCGTGTAACGGGTCCTCCAAAAAGATTGTGACGGACTGACGGCCCTGTATGGGAGAATAAATATAGATAAAAAAGCGGATCAAGGTCAATAAAAAGCACAGGGAAACGATTATTATGATCATGGTATTCTTGTTTCGTCATTGTTGTTGTTAGCTAAAGATTGAATGTCTTTTAAACTTAGAAAATCGAAACCATAAGACTCAAATATATAAAGATCAAAAAGGGTACATGGTCGAAGCCGACCCCGCTTACCTTTCCTCGTGTTATATGCATATAAATCATATGATAGAATAAAAGATATATCTTGGTGAATAATAATATTTTTATATATCTTTGGTGTTTGGTATTTTCTTACTTTCATTTGTAGATATATGGCTGGTTCCATGAAAATTGCTCTGGTTTAACCTTTAATACAGATTATTATTAGAGAAATCAAATAAATGATGTGTGTTATATTATATATGTTAAGGATTATTAGAAAGAGAAAGAAAAAAAGGATATATCATATATATATATAGGGGTGGGTTCAATTGTGAACCACTTTTTGGTTGTGAACGTGAGGACAACCGAGAGCGCGACACGTGGCGGATGACTAGGCGCCACGTCATAGCCACGGCGGATGACTAGACGCGATTCATGGGAGGGCATTGAATTAAAGAGGGGGACCACACTCAAAGCCGCCACGTGTCGCGCTCTCGGTTGTCCTCACGTTCACAACCAAAAAGTGGTTCACATTTGAACTTTCCTATATATATATATATTAAGAAGGTGTGAAGGGACAGAACACAAAAACCATGGTGATAGGGTGGGGTGGGGGTGGGGGCAGGCATATATAGCATGAGACAAGCTGACAAAGCAATCACGTGCATCGTCAACGTCTTGCATGAGTTCGTAGTTTACGGGGACATCATCACATTTATTTATATGTATTTTTTTATTGTTAAGAGGAAAGTTGAAATGTAAATCACATTTTTATTGGGAACATGAACACGAATCTGAACCACTTATTTGATCAATAAAAACGGTTTTGATTGAGTCACCTTTTTTTATAATCTCTTTCCTCACATAAATTGCGTCAATCCTCCGTGATCGCATCCACCGTAACCGAAGATATGTGACTGAGATTCATCCTCATGTTTACAACCAAAATTGAGTTCATATTTGAACCTGACCATATTTCTCAAAGCTATATATATATATATATAGAAGTGTGTTCATACGAAAAGATGTCAATTTAAGAAAACGCGAGAACAATTCTTAGCTACACATTTCCGGTTACGGTGGACGCGATCACGGAGGATTGACGCAATTCATGGAGGTTGAGATGATTAAAGAAGAGTGACGCAGTATAAACTTTTTTACAATGTTTTTATTGTAAATGTTCAGCATTTACCTTTATGGAAATTATGGTCTCGTTGTGAAGGTTAGACAAAGTTTGTTTTTAAGAAGTGGTGTTAAGATCTGATTGAATTAATGAGATAATTTGTTTTAGGAAACTAATAAATATATGAATTTGGGTAAATTGTTCATTCTATCTAGTTAGGAATTATATATAGTATTGAAACGTTCAAAAGAAATTATTGCGTTGAATTTATATATAAGATTATGCAATTTATACATTTATTCATTACCATACAAAAATTCTATCTAAATTTTAAAATTAGCATTCATTTAAATGAAAAGGATCGATTGAGAGAGGTGATGGTAGATTTGGTAAGTATTGATGGAGAGAGATAATCGATTAAAGTTAATTGATTGAGAGATGTGAGGTCTGATTTGGTAAAGATTAATTGAGAGAAATGATCATAAAGAAACATTGTTGTTTACTTGTTTAGGGCTTAGAGAACAATAAAATATCAATAAAAGGTTGGGTTTCTCTAACTAGATAAGAAAATGTTAAGATATAAGTGAATCTGAAAATTTGAAAAAACAAACAGTCTAAACAATTATAATTCTTACGAAATCAGATATAAAACAATGATAAGACATAAGAGTTTTTTTTTTTTCAAAAAACAAAGCCAAATTGTTCTAACAAAAATCAATCCAATATATGTATGTATGTAAAAGTGATCGATATTACAATCTTTTATTTATAGTATATTAATAAATACTTTTAGAAAGACCTTATATTATTTTATTGACTTCAATAAAATTCTTTCATTAGGTTTTCGATTCTTTTTAACTTGAGGAGCTATCCACTTGAGACATTGAATAATAATGATATAAGTAGTAAAAAAATAGCATATAAATGATGATAATAGACAGTATAATGAGTAAAAGTTGTTATACGTTGATGGGTGATTTTGTCTTCTGAAATATATTTAAAATTGGATGAAATCATAAAATTCAACATTTAATAGATTTCATGGGATTTTTAAGGATAAACAGAGTAGAGTAATTCACTATGCATAATGAAACTGATCATTCCAATTTCATATTATTTTACTATATTTTGTGAACCAAATGAACTTAATGGTAATGATTAATAAGATATTTCTTGTTTTCACAAACAGTTATTTTTTTAACGTTACCATATCGATTGATCGACACATGCTTTAAATTTGATCTACTTATGGTCTTCTCATCTTTCTTTTCATATACCAGTTTTGAACAAACATTTAATTTAAACATGTTTTTAAGATGTTCCTTATTGTTTCATTTGAAAACAAAAAAAAAGTTACAATAAATTGGATCTTATTTAAATTGACCAAAGTTAAGATCTTAAAAATCTTAGATAAATCATAAAAAAGTAACTAGAATAGATTTTTATATTTAATTTCAATTTGACCAAAGTTAGGATCTTATAAATCTTTAATAAGCAATAGAAATGTGAAGGGAAGGACAAGGAGCATGTGGGCAACCAAATTGCAAGGTGAAACACAAGTAATTAATTAATTAGTAACGAAACCGACCGTCGCTATTGGTTTAAAAAAAGCTAGAATTTGCCAATTGGCATTAATTGAATTAAATTGTTTGAATATTTGCTACTTGATGGTACTTCATTTAATGATGATGATGTACCTTCTTCCATCCATCCCCATATAATACATGCTTATTTTACTCCTCTTATCGTCTCTCAATCATTATATACTTATTGCTTCTACGTACACTTCTTTTAATCATTTTATTTTTATTAGAAAATGGATTAAAAATAAGAGAAAATTATTTATATAGCCATTTCAAAAATCTTGATTCATCTCCTAGCTATTTTCCCACACCGTTCACCATTTAACCCAAACCGTCGCCCCACAAACCGTAGCCCCGGGCGACGGTTTCATATTTACACAAACGCCCCCTTGCAAGATTCCAATATGTACCCCTTGGCCCTTAAATATGAAACCGTCGCCCGGGGCTACGGTTTGTGGGGCGACGGTTGTGTAAATATGGCCGGAAAAGTGAGTACATGGCCGGAAACTTCATAGTCGCCCGGGGCTACGGTTTGTGGGGCGACGGTTTGGGTTAAATGGTGAAACGGTGTGGGAGAATGGCTAAGAGGTGAATCAAGATTTTTGAAATGGCTATATAAATAATTCTCTAAAAATAATTCACACCTCGCATTTGCTAATGGGCTTGTAGTCTAGCGGTATTTGGAGTGGTGTTAAGGTGTCACCTTCCCTTGTGGTTATGGGTTCGAGTCCCGTCGTGGACAGTGGTGTAGATCTAAAAGTAGATTTTAGTAGTAGGTTAGTTGGGTGTGTGTGTAATCTGCCGTTAAAAAAAAGATTAATCGCATTTCATGTAACCTCTTTATGTCAAACTACCTGTTAAGCTAACTGTTGACTAACAAGCTCGCTTATTAATAAATTATGTTTGATAAAAACCGGCTTATGAGAACCACAAGGCTGTAGCGTACTGGTTAAGGCCTGTGGAGGAAGTGACTTGTTAACTCTTCTACCCCAGGTTCGAATCCAGGCGCTTCTAGATTGTGGCAACTGGGGATTAACTCAGGGCAGCATGCTTTAGCTGTCGGTGCACCTTGTCGGGATTAGTCGGGGCAAAGCCTCAGATACCCTTAAAAAAACTAGCTTATGAGTATGTAAAAAGACCAAAAAAATTGTAATTTTGGGTATAATAATTAATATTAATAAGATATATATGAAAAAAGCTACAAAAAACTCTTGAAATGCTACTCCAACCAACATTGGTTTCAATAAGCTACTCATGATCTATCCAGACATGTATTATATTATAAACTAGCTTATTTTTATCAGACACAATATTAATAAAAGGTTTTCATAAGAAAAAAGTGAAGTGTTTTATAAAAATTAATACTTGGGTGGAGGTTTTATAAGTTACTTATATAAAAGGGAGCTTTACCGGTATACCCAAAGCCCCACCCCCACATTGCAACCATACCCCCAAAAGGTCGTTATAAGGGCCGTTATACCAAAGCGCGTTATAACGCACCAAAACGCCGTTATAACGGCGTTTTGGGCGTTATAACGGCGTTTGAGTGCGTTATAACGGCGTTTGAGTGCGTTATATCGCCGTTATATTGCCGTTATAACGGCGTAACGGTGTGGGTATATTGTGCAAAGTGGAGGTGCGTTATGGGCATATGAATCAATTACCCTATATATTTTCATAGAATTGTTTGATGATTTCATGCAAATTGCTCGAGACAAAGTATGAAAGCATATGAGTTGATAACTTAATTTATCAAATGAAAAACATACCAACTCACGTCTAATTATGTTATAACTAAGTTCCAAACTTGCAATTATTTGATGAAGAGTAGTTGACTGCTTAATTGAAACTGCATTATTATTTCGGCCTATGTTAAGATATCATTTTACAACTTTATTTGATAAGCAAATTTTTTGGACCACGAACACGTTTCAAGACGAGATATCCGAGATTCATACATGCACCCAACTATTCCTCGACGACCATGGACCAACCCATGGTCAAGGTATCACTACATTAAAAGTGTTATCTCCTTCTCAAGAAGTCAAAAAAGTTGGCATCTAAAATACTTCTTATTAACCTTTCCAAGAGGCCGTTCAAAAAAAAAAAAAAAAAAAAAAAAAACTTTCCAAGAGAGACATAAGCTAATCTAAACATCTTAAAAAAAACTTATGACTTCTAAAAAAAAAAAGGTCATAAGTACTTTCAAATAAGCACTTTCAAACACTTCAATTTTTTTGAGGGCTAATTAGTAATTACAGCCCTAGAGATTGCTAAATGCACCCCAATCCGATAAATTTCCTTTTTACATACATCATTGTTAAAAAAAATTTACATTTTTAAATAAAATTATTTGATTGGAATAAGATCACAAAAACCACTACCCATTTGTTTTTAATAGAAAAATAAAGGGTACCACGAGTTGGAAGGAGAGGAAGCATCCATGATCATTCTCCATTTTCACACCAATCTGATCTCACCACCACCCTCCAATCAGTAACTCCTACTCCCACCTTTCTTTTACCAATTTACCCTTTTATTTAAAACTCTTAAAAAAATGGCGACACCCACGTTCTATCCTGCTTCATCTCCTCCAAAACAAAATCTCCATCTTTCGCATTCTATGAACATAAACGCTTTCATTCCTACCAATTCATGAATCCTCTCGTCACCACCACTCTCTTCCTTCTCGTCCTCCTTTCTTCCCTCCCTCCTCCACCCATGGCTTCGGATCCATGGGCCCCATCTCCGCCGTCTTCGGCCGCAACGACTTCTTTTGCGCCATTGACGCCAGCGGCAAGCAGCAAGTCATCTGTTGGGGGGACAACACCACCTCCTCTTCCGCCACAACCGTCCCCCCAATGGCCGCGCTTAGCGGAGGCTTCGGGTTTATGTGCGGCATTTTAGTGAACAGCTCGTTTGCATACTGTTGGAATTCCATGGATTCCGGTTCCGATCTTGTTCCTCAGGTGTTCCAAAGCACTCCCTACTCGCATATCTCTTCCGGAAAAGATCACGTGTGCGCTATCAGGGGATCTTACTTTTCGGGCGAAGATTCCGGGTTCGTTGATTGCTGGGACGTCACGGGTTCGGGTTCTAAACAGAGCGGTTTGTATTACGATCAGGAGATCAGTTCGCTTTCTTTAAGAAGATTGTGTCTGGTGAAGGGTTTAGTTGTGGTAGTCTTAAAGATGGTGGGATTAAATGTTGGGGACCAAATGCATCCTTTTTAGGTGGTGTAAGTGATCTATCAGAAGCAGACCATTTCCTTGGTCTGGCTTCTGGTAGAGCTTCTGTTTGTGGGATTTTGGAATCATCTGGTGAGATCAAGTGTTGGGGTGGTGATGTTGATAATGGTAATGGTCCTCCATTGGGGACTTCATTTGCTTCTTTGGCAACTGGTGGTGGGTATTTTTGCGGGATCCGAACCGATGATCACGGGATCGAGTGTTGGGGGAACGTGAACTCGTCGTCTATCCCGAAGGATTCTGGGTTTTTGTCGATCGCGTCTTCGGATTCGATCGTGTGCGGGATACGAGAAGACGATCTGGTGCTTGATTGTTGGTTTGCGAATGGTTCTTCGCCGTCGGATTTCGATCCGCCGTTGCAGTTGTGTAGTCCGGGTTTATGCGGTCCCGGATCGTGTGGGGAGGGGAGGTTTGCGTTCAATGCGAGTCTGTTACACGAGCCCGATTTAACGAGCTTATGTGTTCGAAAAGAGCTCAGCATCTGTTCTCCGTGCGGGTCCAATTGCTCAGCCGGGTTCTTCCCATCGAGCTCGTGTACCCAAAACGCTGATCGGGTCTGCACCGCGTGCTCGCTTTGCCAAAACAGTTCGTGTTGGGAAGTCTGCAAGCTCAAACCGCACCAGCAATCGCACCAAGACCATCGGGTGCGCCAATTGCATCGGTTGATGATCATAGTTGGTTCGTCGGTTATCGGGTTTTTCTTGATCTTAATCACGTTGTGTATTTTGCTTCGATTCTTTCCGAAAAAGGGTCGACAGAAGAAGCAGTTCGCGTCCTGTATCGGTAAACCCGGCGAGAAAGAGACCGACGCCCCCGACGTCATACCGTCTGCGGTCTCGGTCGCGCCGTGTCCCGGTCTGGCTCAGGTTTTCCGGCTCTCGGAACTCAAGGACGCGACTAACGGGTTCAAGGAGTTTAACGAGCTCGGTCGCGGGAGCTACGGGTTCGTCTACAGAGCCGTGTTGGCCGACGGTCGCCAAGTGGCGGTCAAACGCGCGAATGCCGCTACAATAATCCACACGAACAGTCGAGAATTCGAGATGGAGCTCGAGATCCTTTGCAGCGTTCGCCACAGCAATGTTGTAAATCTATTAGGGTATTGCGCCGAGATGGGAGAACGGTTGCTGATTTACGAGCTCATGCCGCACGGCACCCTCCACGACCACCTCCACGGCGGGCTCTCCCCGTTAAACTGGCCGCTCCGGTTACGGATCGCGATGCAGGCCGCAAAAGGCCTCGAGTTCCTCCACACGGAAATCAACCCTCCCATCGCCCACCGTGACGTAAAGAGCTCCAACATCCTCCTAGACGCCGATTGGGGCGCTCGGATTTCCGACTTCGGCCTCCTACGGAACGAAGGCGACGTGATCCTCGACATGAGAGACGACGTCTACAACTTCGGCATTGTCCTGCTCGAGATCCTCAGCGGGCGGAAGGCCAACGATCGGGATTGCACGCCTTCGAGCATCGTGGAGTGGGCGGTTCCGCTGATCAAGCAGGGCAAAGCGGCCGCGATCATCGACCGGTGCGTGGGGCTGCCCCGGGTGGTCGTGCCCCTGCTTAAACTCGCGGAGATCGCGGAGTTTGCGGTGCGGGAGAATCCTGTGGAGAGACCATCAATGGGGGAAGTAGCAATGTTCTTGGAACAATTGGTGAAAGAAGGTTTGATTTTGTGATTTTTGAAGATTGGAAAGTTTTAATTTGTATTTTTTTTGTGGGCAGATTGTTGGTGAGTTATTTGGGGCTGCTCTTCTTGCAACTGTATATTTTGTTCTTGAGCTGTTGTTAATTATAAAACAATTACACTCACCATCTTATGAGATTTTTAATAAAAAGATTGAATATTTATTCACTTTATTTTTACATTTTATTGTTTTGTTACAAAAAGGAATGAAGGAGTAGAAGTTGTCTTATTGGTTGGGAAAAGTATCGATTGATGGGAATCCGATGCATTGGATTCTTGTGTATTTGGTGGCATCTTTTTTGTGTAATGTGACAAGGGTAAAAACGTATTTGACATGTTAAATTACAGTCTAAGGCCATCCGCAGCCGTGCAGGTGATAGTATAAGCTGCCACCTCAGCGCCACATCAGTTTTACCATCATCTTACCACTACCCAAGGTTCCAAATAGCGTGAGGTGTGGCGTGGCGGCAACGCCAAGCCTCAAGCCTTGGAAGCCATGGCGAGGTTATGGCGTTCTTCAAGGCGTGACTTATGGCGGCAGATCTCTATATCATACATAATATTATATGCATAAACATATGTTTTCTTACTATTACTCACTGAAAAAATGATAATAAACAGTTTAAAGTAAGTTATACATCAAAAACTAACAATTACGACATTAAAAATATAAGTTAAATGAAATTATTGTGTTACAAAAACCGCGCAGTACGCCATGGCGTGGCTCAGGCTTAACGTGGCGTGAGACACAAGCCTTAAGCCACGGCGCGCCATGGCGACGGTTGCGGCGAGCTTTTTCGAACATTGCCACTACCTTATCATTTCATCCACAGCCGTACAGGTCTACCACCTGTATTATTTAAATAATAAAAAAATATATATTTTGTATGTATATACATGTGTGTGTGTGTGTGTGTTGAGAACGGTGAGGGCTCACCGGTCACCCTTCATACAGCTCACTCACCGATGAGTCTCGGTGGTGTTACCAGCTGCAAGGGGCCGGTGCAGCCTCCCTCACAACGGGGCCGCGGATGGCCTAAGTGAATAGAACTAGTAAAGCCTCTAAGGCCATGCGTAGCAAGCGCTTGGGTTCGACAGGTTTGTGGCCGACGGGTTGATGGGATCGGGTTGCGAAAAGCTAACTTTCCACGATCCAAATAATTATCTGGTCCACATATCATCTCCAATCGCTAATGTCTAACGGCACTAGCAATTGCTATACACTTAATGATCCCATAATCTTTTTCTCCCGATTAGTCTCGGTAATTACAAGTAAGCATCATAGTAATATAGAACATAATTCATGTTAATGCTCATATACATAGCTATCATCTAATTGTTAGAGTCAATCCTAAGGATTCTGATGCCCCGTGCAAGAAGGATAAAAAAGTTGTCCGTTGTTAATTTTTAGCAAACACGACATACTGTTTTTTGAGGGGTTTGAAACCTAGTTAAACCAATCCGCTCACCCAAATTATTTTTATTAAATATAATATAATATTACAACTAAAGAAAAACATAAACCAAACCTTAAATAACATCATGTCATAAACTTATATCATCGAAATAAATGCATTTGTGTACTTCTTGAGATGAAAATTTCAATTATATTTATCATATTTGTGTTCACTTTAATACGTGAAACATGAAAGAAAAGAAAATAAGTTAAGTTAACTTAAAATAGTAATTAATGTTACATAAAAGTAATGTCACACAAGTTGAAAATAATATGCAAATCAATTTCAATCTATGAACAATTCAAAAACGACATGTCAGGATGCTTAATTGCAAAAATCAAAGCAATTGTAAGAAACTAAATTACAAAAAACAATATGAACCATTAGTAATTTTGTGCAAACAATTTCATGGTTTGTATATGTGAACATAGCAGTTTCATGCCTATAAATTACACAGAACATTAAACATTTCACTTCTAACAATAATGATGATTTCTTAAATGTAGAAAATACGCAAATTTTTTTTTGCAAATATTGAATACAAAGAGAAAATGGAATCCAGAATAAGATGATTGTTTTACTTACAAATATCATTTTGCATATATAGAGTAAAATGTTACTTAAAATAAGATGAGTGTTTTTTTACAATTATCATTTTGAGTATAAAGATAAATTGTTTCTTACAAGACGTCCTATAAGCATATTTGAGAAATAAACATAAATAAAATGGAGGGTAACAGAGAGACTGGGAAACATTTTTTGATCTTAAGTTTTTCGTTTTACGTCTTTAATGCCTTGAAACCGAAACAGTTGAACTGAAATAGATGAAGAACAAAATGGATCGAGTTGTTTGAACGTTTATGATATCATTCTCCATCCGTTATAATTAATAGACAAAATACCTTACTTTGGTGGTTTGAGCATTAGCCAATTGTTTATAATTCAATATTTGAATCCATAATTAATAACATATCGATATTTGATGTCCCTTGACTCATAATATTCGTATGATAGCATTGGCTGCATATGACTAGGACCGCTGCTAATCGTAGATCTTATCTCAATTATATTATTCTCTAAATTTTATTAAAATATAAAATGAATTTCTTTATACAAAATGAATTTCTTTATACAAAAGAATAATTATTAGTTACATAAATGGGCGAAACCCACCTTATCTACCTTTAAGCACTAAATTTGAGAGGTACCCTCCACCTTTGGAACATATAATTAAACATTTTACTTATCGATTATACATTAGAATAAAAACCAAAAATGAATGATATGGTATAAAATTAATAATTGTGTATTATTTACTTTTTAGGTGTAGTTGGGTTTTGTTTATTTCGTATAGGAGAAAAAATTAAAAACGAGTTAGATTAATGAAAAGAAGGTTGCAATATTTTCATCTCTAAGTTATAGGATTGAATTATCTTAATTGATCATCTATCTAAACTTATGTTGATGACTCATTTTGTCTGATGCCTGCAACTCTTCAGATTGAACTATTTTGGTTGACTGAATTTTTCAAAAGAAGTTAAGTTATATTGAAAAGTTACTTAAATAAATCCCCTATATACATAAAAGTAAGAACAATATATCATAATAATAGCTATTTTACTAGTTTATCAGTCTTTGTTCTCCTGTGACTCCTACTCTAATCAAAAGACTAAAGGGCCCCTATTGAAGATTCAAATAATGACACGATACCTTGAGAATTGTGTATCCTTCTATTTGAATTATGGAGTATGATTTTAGCCTATTTCACATCAATTTAAAGATAAAAGATTAGCAATGAACAGTAAGTATATTAAATGCGGTTGATATGTCTTTGTGTCAATTCACGAAAGTAGCTCATTTTGAGAAGAAGAACATACAAGTGATGATATGATGTTATTGGATTTGAGTATCTTCAAATTTATTTTGGTATTTGGTTTAGTTATCCACAATGACAAAAAAGTTATAGATCGAAAGAAAATGGTTATATAAAATGTAAGTGAATCGCTTTTTTTTATCTAATTCATGTGTTGACCTTTTTTACTACACTATAAAATATAAATCATACAAAGTTATTTTACATTATATTTCATTAATAATAAATTAACTAATTAGGTTTCATCTTAGTTTTGTTAAATTATTCCTTCAAAGAAAACAACTTTGTGCGCGGTGCACACCTTTAAGTAGTTAGGTATGTTAGGACAAATTTTCTCAATAGATAAATAAACTTATAATTATATTTTATCCCAACTTTTGGCCAACAAAACTTTGAGAACAAGATTACCTTGTGTTTAACAAACTAGCAGATAAGCTAGTTAGCTGGTAGTTGATAAATTAGTTGTTTACTAATAAGTTAACTAGTAGCTGATAAACTAGCTTATTAACAAATTATGTTTGATAAAAACTATTTTAGGAGTATGTAAAATGACCAAGAAATGTTCCAATAAGCTAAGTTTATGGTCAATCCAAACACGTACTAGTTTATAAGCTAGCTTATTTTTTCCGAACACAGCTTAAATGCAAATGATGACCAGATCAGTTGGTCTAATGCATGAGTTATAGTTCGGTAGTTTTCATACGATGAAGGTCAGGAGTTCGACTCCTACTAGAGTCCATTGTGGGGGGGTTTTCCCTGAACGGGTGTCGGGTTCGAATCTCAGTTTATGTCTTGAAACCTTTTAAATGAAAATTGGGTGGCTAAACTGAAGATGGTTATTCTTCTTCAAGAGCTTTCGAACTCGGTCATGGTGACTTGGTGCCATGGTGGCACGATGATACTCCGTTGCACCAACATGCGGTTCAAAAAAAAATAGAAAATTAACCAATCTTCAACCGAATCAAAAGGAATGCGATTGCCATGGATGAAACCTTGGATGCACATTTTGGGTAAAAAGGTAATTCAATAAATTACATAGAAAATTGGATTAAAAAAAAACCCAAATTTGCTCTGTTTCAGCCTTCATGTCATGTAAACATCATCTTCGTCTTAACCAATTCAGACCATTTTTGGACGTTTGCCAACACAAAATTAAATGTTTATTGGCCGACAACATTCTTATTTTATGTAAAAACTTTTTTTTTTTAATTGGGTATGGGCTAAACCCAATCATTTTACCAAATAAAAATTGGTCCAAAAATCATAAAATATACCAAAAAGAAAATAATTAAAGACAAATGATGGTAATCAAATAATAATGGTGTACTGTAGTTGTTGTTTCTTTACGCAATCCCATCATCATCTTATTCATTCATTCATTTCTTCATAAATTATCAATCTTGTGAATTTTCGATTAATATCATAATTACGAATTTTGGGTTTTCTTGATCTTGATTTTTTTTTACATATTTGGTTTTCTTGATTTTGTTTTTTTGATCATGGGTAATGTGGGAAGTAACGGCTCCAACGGCCGGAGGAGGCAGGGCGGCCGGCGGGGTAGCCATCCCCCGCTGGCCACGCCGGAAAATAACCAACCGGAGATCGGCAACCGGTTTGTGTTTGCCGCGGCCACCGTACCTACCCAGTACCATAACGCTCCTCCGCCGTATTACCAATACCCGAGTGGTGGTGCGTACTACGCGCCACCACCACCACCACTGCCGTTGCCACCGCCTCACCACCGTATTGCGATGGACCCCACTTGGGTGGGTGTGGGTGGGAGGTACCCTTGTGCACCTATCATGCACCCTCCTACACCTTATGTTGATCACCAAAAGGCTGTGACCATAAAGAATGATGTTAACCTCAAGAAGGAAACACTCAAGATTGAGGCTGATCAGCAAAACCCTGGAAAGTTTCTTGTTTCTTTCACTTTTGATGCCACTGTGGCTTGCAGGTAACAACTTAACTCATTTCTATTTGATATTCGAAGATATGTGAGAATTTGAGGCCTTTTTTTTAGAATGTATAAAATCGTGATAACCTTGACGACGGCCAAACTAGCTGACTAGTTGATAAGCTAGCTTATGAATAAATTATGTTCGGCAAAACTAGCTTATGAGGATGTAAAATGACCAAAAAGAGGTATCTTGGATATAATAATTGATATAATAATGCATAATGAAAAGGCTAAAATTGCTGCTGAAAACGCTACTCCAATGGATTTCAACGAGCTAGCTTATGGTCCTACTTAAATCAGCTAGCTTATTTATGCCAAACACAATTAGGATTTAGAATATTCATTAACATATATTTTTTGCACGGTGTTTTGCTTGATTGCTTCACATGTGCCCGTGGTTCACAATGCGCATTTTTTGACATGTTTGTGAAACAAAAAACACACAAAAAAGTTTCCACAATTGTGAAACAAATATATGTTAAATCAACCAATATTAAATTTTAAACCCTAATTTATGATGAAAACGTTTATGAAAGAAAAACCGTAAGGCAAGAATATCTACATGGACCCTCACAATTTTTAGAGTTTTCAAATAATTAAGTCCATAAGTTTTAACGTGGGAAGTGGTTAGGGAAACTGTTGATCACTGTATAATCTTTTTCCCTCCCATCAATTTAATCTTTAGTAGAGAGATTGATCAGGTGCATCATCCTACACATCATTTCTCATCCAACGGTTGATAACCAATTGTCGAGCTTCTTAACCTCAACTTCTCATCAGAACGCAAACTATCATGACATACCCATTTCAAGATTTCAATTCTTTCAACATTTTTTTCATCTAAACTCCCTCATTTGTTTCCTAATTTATGCAGCATCACCCTTTATTTCTTTGCAAAAGAAGGTGAAGACTGTAAACTAAGTACACATTTGCACCCTCCGATTAGCGTTACCTTCGAACAAGGTTTGGGCCAGAAGTTTCGGCAAACACCAGGAACCGGCATCGATCTATCGACATACGAGGACAGAGAGTTATCAAAAGGGGTTGAAACAAATATATACCCTTTAGCAGTGAAGGCAGAAGCAATGCTAGAAGATGGTGTGAATAATAATAATAATAGTAATAGTAATTACACAGATAACAGATGCAGTTTTTGAGAAGGAAAAAGGGGAATTCAAAGTTAGAGTAGTGAAGCAAATCTTGTGGGTGAACGGGACACGATACGAGCTGCAAGAGATTTACGGGATCGGGAATTCGATTGATGGTGGTGAGTTTGACGGGAATGATCCCGGAAAAGAATGCGTTATCTGTTTATCGGAGCCTCGAGACACCACCGTTCTTCCTTGCCGTCACATGGTAATTAACTACTCTTTGTCTTTGTAGATTAATGGAAAGGGTCAGGTTAAAATGAAAACTCGTTTTTCATTGCGAGAACGTGAGGATCGCGAGATCGCGCCAGTGGCACATTCACTTGAATAATATTATTCAGAGTGAATAACCAACATTCATGTTATTCAGAGTATAATGTTGAATAATACATAATGTTGTATTATTCACTCTGATAACTGTGTTTTGTGTCATTCACTGTGAATAATACATATTTTCAGAGTATATGCCCGTGGCGCGATCTCGGCAGTCCTCACGTTCGCAATCAGATTTGAGTTTCCATTCGAACTTTTGTCTCGATGGAAAATATGTGAATTTTGGGATTCTGAATGAATGGATTGGTTTGGTTTTTCAGTGTATGTGCAGTGGGTGTGCTAAGGTTTTGAGGTTTCAAACCAACCGGTGTCCGATATGCAGGCAATCGGTCGAGAGGCTTTTGGAAATTAAGGTCAACAATGGAGCAGAAGAGAAAGATTGATTGGATTTGAGGTTTAAATCACATTATATTCACATGATTTCTGTTTCCTGAAAGCAAAAGAAAAGCAAGTTTTGGGCACCAACAGAAACAAATGGTGAAGTTTGAAATAATGAAAGTATG
Organism: Centaurea solstitialis; assembly: GCA_030169165.1. Classification (NCBI taxonomy): domain Eukaryota; kingdom Viridiplantae; phylum Streptophyta; class Magnoliopsida; order Asterales; family Asteraceae; genus Centaurea; species Centaurea solstitialis. The sequence goes on along the minus strand of CM058042.1, from coordinate 3,259,771 downwards.
CATGGTGAGTGTTCAAAACCAATGGGTTGGAATCAAGAAAGCCTGCAAGTTTTTATATGATTTGGTTTGGTGCTTAATGGCACAAATGGGTTTTGTTTTGAGAGTGGCGATATTCATATGTGAATGTATGTATGTATATACATTGTAGTTTGTTTGTATTGATATATGGAAATTGGAAGCAGTTTCCAATTGAATAAAGAAGATTCAAGATTGAAACATGAATTATTAAGAGAAGTTATTTGAAACTAGTTATCATATGACCTGTTTTTAGATCATTCTAGTTCCATGCAACACTAATGAAAGAAACATAACACAAGGATGCTACAATAAGAATATATATGTAGGAGGGGTTCATACCAGAATGTTAACTATTTAAGAAAACAACAAAAACTTCGTCGACGCACAAAATCACATTTGATTCACGTGCAAAATCATATATGATTCACACAACTTTGTCCAAAGTCGTCTGCTTCCAGTTTTTTTATTGATAGTATAAAGTTACATGTGATTTGTACATGAGTGAAATTTTTCTTCTTTTCTTAAATAATTAGCGTTCTCGTTTGAATCTTTTTTCTATATACATGATTAACTTCTAGTAATCATGGATGTTTAAGTCGGTTTACGTACATTTAAACTAATCCTATAGGACCCTTTAGGATGGTAACCTGAAAAGTCTAAAAAATCCCTAGCGGCTTTGAAATGAGTAGAACCGGTTAACAATGGGGAGGAATTTCAGATGTCCAAATCTTATCATCAAGGTTGCTAAGAGTCGTTAGATTTGGAACGTTCTCCAAATAGGTATTATTGGTTCGGATGAATTTAATGGATAGACGAACATTCGACATGCTAGCAATCGCCTATGTCGTATCTCTATTGAAATATTTCACCATCTTTCATGTCCTTGGATAATTAGTTTGTAACTTTGTATACATATGGTTTGGTGCTAAAAATGGTTCAATGCTTCAAATGTAAGCAAAACTAGAGACATGGAGAAGAAATGACCATGTTACCCCTTATTTAACTGAACTTAATAGAAAAGTTAACAATCGTTAGAATGAAGAACGAAAATTGTGGTGAGGTGTCAAATTTGAAGGACAAGTTTGTTAAACGCAAAGTTGAGGAACTAAACGTAAATTTTAGGGACCAAATGTTAGGGACCAAACGTTAATTTTACTCTTGAAAATAGAATATAGTCCAATGATCATGTGAGTATAGGAATTAAGGTGAGAGATATAAGAAAGAATTTGGAGTTTTGATGACTTTTAATCTCATATCCGCCCACGAATTCTGCTTTAGAAAGAAATTGATTATGCGTGCCGGTGGCCGTTTTCCCTTCTTACTCTTTTACACCCCAACTTTCATTATTACTGAAACTCAACCAATAGTATATGATATCCAATCAAGGGAGAATTACTTCTATGTCCTTGCAAAACTTCTAAATTACTTATATATCCTTGCAAACTTGTAAATTACTTCTATGTCCTTTGAAACTTTTAAAATTATCTTTTATATCCAAATCTTTATTTTAATTCTTATTAAATTATTAAAGTATTAATAATTATTATAATGAAATTGAATTGTTTGTACAATTACCATCTTACCCTTTGTTTTATACCTCAATAAGACAACATATAATTCTTTATTCTTTTATCAATTATACATATATACATGTATATATATATATATATACAGGCAACGTCTTCTCCACAAAACAACTCCGGTGTCATCACTGCAGGTCACCATCTCCGGCGAAGATAATGATAAAACACCCAAATTCCTTCTTCTATGCTACCAATGTCCTCTATAAAACTTCATTTTTCTCTAAGTAAAAAAAAACCCAAATTCCTTCAAAACCTGCAACAAAATCCAACCAAAAATAGAATTCCTTACAAATCTCTACCCACAAATTAATCAATCAAACCCATCATCAAACTTGATGTACCCATCTCATCTCTCCAAACCAAAGACCTCGCCGAGAACCTCTTTCCAGACACCACCGAATAACACCCACCGGCGGTGCCTTTCGAATCATCCAAATGCTAGCCAAGGACGAAGGCGCCGTGAAGCTCGACGGATCCCACTACTTCTTCACCCTCTAGGTGCCGTGCCCTCTCATTCCGGCAATGGTTCCGGCGCCGGCTAGGATTACTTAAACTACAGGTCGACGATATCCGGATCTGGGTCGGAGGAGTTGGATCAGCTTTTTGGAGAAGTACAGTGCGTTTATGGTGGAGGAGGTTTGGAGGGTGGCGGTGGAGATGGTGGTGTGCGATGACGACGCCGGAGATGGTGGTCTGCGTGCGGTGACGATGCCGGAGTTGTTTTGTGAAGAAGAAGTATCAAAATAAAATAATATGTTGTCTTATTGAGGTATAAAATAAAGGGTAAGATGGTAATTGTACAAACAATTCAATTTCATTATAATAATTATTAATACTTTAATAATTTAATAAGAATTAAAATAAAGATTTGGATATAAAAGATAATTTTAAAAGTTTCAAAGGACATAGAAGTAATTTACAAGTTTGCAAGGATATATAAGTAATTTAGAAGTTTTGCAAGGACATAGAAGTAATTCTAAAATTATAAATGAAAAACTATCCAACCAGTAAATCTCCAAATACCATCGAATTTAAATTTCTTCCATTTTACAAACAAAAAATGAAGAATGGATAAAGTCAAAAGAATTGTTCAGTGCAATTTCCTCAAAATTTGCAAATTTAAAAACTCAGTATGGTTTTTTAATTCATTCCTTGTTATATCATATTATGTAATATTTTGGACTTCATTATTTACATAAGCATGACATCATCTTTTGTCATGCTTTATCATACTAATTTCAAAAGTGTTCTAGAATTTTCTTTTTACTTCATACAAATATTTAATCGTATTAGTTCATAGTCTAAAGCTCATAGTAATTGTATTCTATGTATTGATCAGTTTAGACAGTTTAGATTGCATTTGCATTATAGTCTGATCGGTATGGTCGTTTCACGCCAAATCACACAATATAGGAAATTCTTAAACTGTAGTTGCGGTTTGGTTTGTTAAAATGTAGAAAAAATTTAAACCAGACCATAAACACCCCAAACACAAACTACCGTATAATCGTATATACATATAGATAAATGTTTTTTTTTTCTCCAGTTGAATCTTTACAACAAAAATATCGAATTTTGACAACAAACATTAAGCATTCCTAGAACTGAACCTTCACATAAAGAACATAACAAATAACACATCAAACCTTCATGAAGAACATCCAAATGTCCAAATACATTGAGAGTATATTTCTTGATCTCATAAAAATAGGCTAGTCTCACAAGAATTGAACTTGTATTTAAATATTATCCATTCAATTTATATGCATCTTTAAACATCATATTTCAATAACATTTATCATAAATCTTCCTCTATAGTAAAGATAGATATAACCTGCTTATAATTTTTAAGATTATGAGCCAATTATGTAATTAATAAAACATATAATATAACAAATAGTATAACTGTATAAATAAATAAAAATATCAAACTTGTATTAGATACAACAATTAATAAAAGAACGACAGAAAACAAACAAATTATCACCTCAAATTCATCAATTTATTTCAAAGAAATTGACATGAACAATGTTTGCAATATTAATTTTATCATAAGAAAACAGATTACAGGATCAAGTGTTTACTTTATGGAAACAGCAAATTTTCCTTTCAAACTTGGAGGTAATATAAAATTCAATAATAAGACCCATTTCTTTGACCTTTATTAAAATAGCAAATTTGCCTTTTAAATCAAAGGTCATTGTTATCTCAATAAAAAAATAATTTTGAAGTATATTTTTGTAACAAAGAAACATGAAAATATAATGTTAAAATACTGAAAGTAACTTGTTATTATGTGCATTTGACCTTTTAATAAAAGTATCATAATAATTTTCTTTGTATTTACAACAAACTTTTATATGAGATTTAACTTTTCTCAAACAAGTTACCGTTATTCGTTAAAACATCTCCAAGAAAATCATGTATATCTTCAACTTGTCCTAATTGCATATCACCATTCTAGCTACAAATTTAGAACCGAAATTAGAGATTCTTTTGATCTTATTATATTTGACATTATGTCGTCCTTTCTCAAATTATACAACTTGTACTTTTGGTACCCATGAAGAACAAAAAACCATGTTTGAACATTAGGAGTCAAATAGGCGTACGTAATCTTCTGCTTCACGACAAAAAGGTTGCTTTTGTACGATCTTTCTTGAAATCCCAATTCTCAATAAAATATTCATAACACAACCATCGCATATATATGCTAGTTGTGTATTCATGTATCTTGAGCCCATGAATAAGCCTAGTAGTTTCCTCCATCCACAAGAAAAAAACAAAGGACTACCAAAATCTTGATTTCCATGGAGAATTACACCTCTAACTTAAACATACAACTTCCTCCAGGCTTCAGGTTTCACCCAACTGATGAAGAACTTATCGTTCACTACTTGCAAAAGAAAGTCACTTCAACCGTCCTCCCAGTTTCCATTTTTGCTGAAATAGAGTTATACAAGTTCAATCCATGGGAGCTTCCATGTTAGTTTATCTTTCTCTCCCTTTGTAACACTAATACCAAATTAGCCATTTTACATTGTTATGCATGGAACTTTGCAAGAAAGTCAGAGTACTTTTTACACAATTTCTTATTAGTTTGTTGGTATGGAGTTATGCAAATTTGTGGTGTTTGGTCATAGGTAAAGCTTTGTTTGGAGAAGATGAGTGGTATTTCTTCAGTCCAAGAGACAGGAAGTACCCGAATGGAGTGAGACCCAACAGGATGGCAGGTTACGGGTACTGGAAGGCAACGGGAACTGACAGACCGATTTTAGGATCATCGGGGGAGAAGATCGTTGGCGTGAAGAAAGCTTTGGTATTCTACAAAGGACGACCACCAAGAGGGGTTAAGACTGATTGGATTATGCATGAGTATAGATTGCTAGATACACTTGCTTGCAATTCTAGAAAACCGAAAGAATCAATGAGGGTAATTTAGCCAACGATCTTGTTTTTCTTTCATAATTAAATTTCTAAAACATCATGCAAATTAACTTTTTCCTTTTTGTGAAAATATATATAAAAAACTCTCTTTCAAGCAACCAATCATTTAACATGCAACCTAAGCTAGTTGATAAATTAAAAATAACCTAAAAAACATAACGATAAATTACTATTTTAAACATTAAAATAAAATACTAAAGTCATTTATCAAAAAATTGTTTTTTATAGAACACCGAAAAGTTGTTGGGTGCGTTTGGTTGTAGAGATTTTTCTACTTTTTCTAAAAAAAATTCCAAGGAAAATGAAAATCTAGAAAAGTCGTTTGGTTCATTCAGTTTTCAAAAGTTTTTCAAGAAAATAAAAATTTCCTGTTTTCTAACATCTATGTAAATTAGAAAACTAATTTTAGTAGTTTCTTAAATTTTGTAAAGGCGTTTTCTAATTTTCTAAAATGAAAAATAAAAAATCCACCATTTGTTTTTTTCTAAAACTTTCATACAAAATTTGAAATGAAAACTCAACTTCACTTTTTAAAAACGTTTTTTGAAAAAATGAAAACAGTTTTTTACAACAAAACATACCCTTAATCTTTATAGTTACAAACAAATTTTAGAATTGATTTACTATGATTTCTAGTCACTATATTTATTTATATTATAAGAGTAAAACATAGAAATAAATGAATAAATAACAACGATTAAACAAGACTAACAATATATTAATAGAATTAATAATTCTTTTGTTAAATATGACTATAATAATTAATAGTTTAATCAAATAATAAAATTTATTGGTAATACTTAATACATAAAGTTATTTTGGCTTGTAGTCCAGTAGCATTTGGATTTTAGAGTGTTTATAAGGTGTTTCCCTTTTTTGTAGTTGTGAGTTTGAGTATCGTCATGGACAGTGATGTAGGTTTAGAAGTTGATTAGTTCAGAAACAGACTTAGAGAATTTTTTTTAACGGTTGCACTATTTAACTACAAGGTACAAAATTTGAGATATTTTTTATTAAGTCAATATTGGTTTAGTAGTTGGTTTTCTCGAATTTTTAACGAAAAGTCTCATGTTCAAGTTTTGTTATTACAATTTTTTAAGAGACATAATAAATATGATATTAAAAGCTAAACACTAAAAAAACCACTCTAACAAGATTTGAACCCATGACCTCCCTTTTGACAATAGAAGAACTAACCAACTCAACCAAGAAAAGTTTGTCTCTTTATTGCAGTTTCAAAATACATATGATGGCACACACCAAATTAATACGGTTGCACTTTCACGACCTTTACACTGCGACGGAGGAACGATACGGTGGCACGCACCACCTTGGGCACCTATGTAGGTCCGTCCGTTGATTAGTTGGGTTATGATGTTCAAAAAATATTTAATAAATAATAAAAAACAAAAATACCAATAGTTAAATACTTGATATTCTTCCAAATACTAATTACTAAATATTTACTAAGTATTTACACATTCATGATTAAATACTAATTACTAAATATTTATATTAACATTTATGGATTAATAATTTAAATAGTAACTAATAATTAGACAATATTTGGAATGAAGTAGCTAAAAAGCTCATATATAAACACTAGCTTATCAACTGCAATAAGTTTGGTGTATTGGTCAAGCCTTAATGGATGTAGCGAAAAATCTTATTTAATCCATGTTTAAATTCCGTTGCTGTTAAAGTTTTTGTAGCAATGGAGGTTCACCTGTAAAGACTCTAAGGCATTCCTGGTCATCCTTAAAATTAGTCGGTACATGTAAACTAGCCCCTAAAATTAGCAATACCTAGGGATACAATTAGTCTCCCCTTATGAGCTTATGAAATGGATGTTCCTTTACATCTTAATTACCATCCATTGGCATATCAGACTACTTTATTTCATCAAACCTTACAAATTACAAAAGAACCCCAAAGGTTGACATATAGGTAATCACTGAATCACTCTTAGAACCTCAAAGATACCAAATACCATCAATTCTTATCAACAGTGGCACCAACTTTCTATAAAGGAGTCTTTATGGATTCTTATTATGGGTCATCATATCAATATTCTTCTATTCTATTTGGTTTAAATGTGTGCAAGAGATTCAAAGTTCAAACCCTCTGGATTTAGTCAAAGATTAGCATTTATAACTGAAACCTATATACTTAAATGACTAAAATTTTGCTAATAAACTCTTGCTTGTGGTTGCAGCTGGATGATTGGGTTCTTTGTAGAGTGAAACAAAAGAATTCTACACCAAGGAACTTCTGTAGCATTCAAGAACCTGAAAAGTCAACCATCACTTCCATGGGCACAAGCCTGATCTTGAGATCTTAAAGGGTGAAACCTTGTTCAAAGATTGTCCAATGTTGCCTTTTATCTTTGGTTCTCCCTTGGATTTCTCTTCCATGGATGCCAAGTCTTCTACCATCAGCTTTGAAGGCAGCAAAAACTCATCTGATTCGTCTGAAAACGGAGGGAACTTTCAAGAATCATTTGCACCAGTTGAAGGTTTTGTTGGTCGTGATAGAAAGCGCAAAAAAATGAATCAAGAAGAGGGTTTTATCAACTCTAATATGAAACTTAGAACCGTGGAAGGTCGAAATGAGGGTGTGGGGTCTTTAAGGATCGATACAAATGAGATGAGTTTCTATGGTGGAGATCAATCTGATCTGTGGACGTATGTGATGGCATCCCAAGATCTTAATCATCTGACCTTCAAGTAAAGGTGATGGATTACTATGGAGATGATCGATATAAGAAGGTTACAATGAATAAATAGATATTATTATGTACATGGTGTGTATTTGTAAAAGCTATGGTTGCTCCACAAGCAATGTTTTTGAAAGGAGGAAAAACTCTGCTTGGAAAGCAACCATTGCTAGTTTGATCATAAAAATATGATTTATCATATTCTACGTGTAAATATTGTGACATACATACACGAATGAATTGTGTGGTTATGAAGGAACAAAATTCAATCATTGGTTTTAATGGTTGCAATAACTTAAGTTGCTAAGTTTACCTCCAAATGCAGCAAATGTATACTAAAAAAGAATACTTTATATTTTATCTATTGAGGTGGCCAAAACTTAAATCTCAAGATCCCCTATCTTATCTTACATTTGCTATGTTCCTTTAGGGTGCGTTTGGTACGCAGACGGGACAGGACAGGACAGAACAGGACAGGACAGGACAGAACAGGACAGGACAGGTGTCCAGCGTTTGGTAAGCTAGAACAACACAGGACAGGACAAGCCAAAACATGTTAAAATGACCAGTTTACCCCTGATGAGCTGTGTACTATTTTATTAATAAATAATCAATTTAATGTATAATAACAAAGAATTTAAAACCTTATAATACTGTTTTATTGATAAAGTCTATAAGTTGTCGCCGAAAGTAGCAGTCACAGGTCGTCGGACATCGCCGGAGAGGGAGGCGGAGGCCGCCGGACGTCGGACGTCGCCGGAGGTAGCAGCCGCAGGTCGTCGGACATCGTCGGAGAGGGAGGCGGAGGTCGCCGGAGGTAGCAGCCACAGGTCGCCGGACATCGCCGTAGAGGGAGGCGGAGGTCGCCGGAGGTAACAGCCGCAGGTCGCCGGACATCGCCGGAGAGGGAGGTAGATCCGAGGTCGTGAAATCGAAGAGGAGATGGAGTTTGGGAGAAAGCAGTTGAAGAAAAAAGAAGGGATATTTAATTAGGTTTCTTATTTTAGGGGTATTTTGGTCATTAAGTTCCTTGTTCTACTTAGTTCCATGGGTAAGGGGGTGGACACACTTGTCCCATGTCTTGTGCTACTGTGTTCTACTTAGTCCAAGGTTGGGGCGCGCCAAACACAGGACAAGACTGTCCTGTCCTGTCCTGTCCCACCCTGTCCAGTGCACCAAACGCACCCTTATACTTAGGCCTGGTTATATGATGTTGCTCTAGCCTTAATCTTCTTTTTATTCTTTCAATTTTTCTACTTCAAAATAGTTCAAACTTTTTGGCAAGCTTTTTTTTGGGCATACTTATTGCAAACGGGAGGTCTTTAAGGAAATAGTCGCTCTACTCTTTGAGAGTACCTCTGAACGGGATATACTAGGCTTGTTTGGTTTGGTATACAAGTACAACTATACATTTCAAACTCAGTGGATCAAGAAAATCCCAACAAGAAGAACAAGTAATCCCCCCTAGGAATGTCGATAGGCCATCAATATGATAAGAAAGAGAAAACGGCATACGTAGTTATATTTGAACAAATAGAAATATGTCGCATAGCATAATAAACATACAACTCATGAACGAAAATGACAAGAAAAGTTCAAATCTAAACACGAGAACATACATAACTCGAGCAAACCAGTCCATCACCACATGAGCAAACCAGATGAGATTCCATTATGTTCACAAACTCTCACTTCAAAACACTGCAAAGTTGAAAATTCGTATCAGCTTGATGAGCATTGATGCAGTCAACATTTATCTCACCGTACCAAAAAGTCAAATAAATAGCCAATTTGTTTATATCAGGAAAGATAACTGAATTAGACTTGAAAAGATGAATGGAGATTAATAACATAAGAGCTTTAAAGAAAAAGTAAAATATCGAGTACAGAAAGAAGACGGGTGTTGAACTTACTTGTACAAGTAGGCTGCAATTCCCAGAATTACACACAGCAATATAATGTCAATACAGAAATTCCGACTAGATCTCAGCTGTCAGCCCAAAAAGAAAACGGAAAGGAAAACCTTTGTTAGGTATAATCTGGAAATCACAATTATAAGAAAGGATCTTAGGCTGCTGGTAAATCACCTGATTAACAGTGTGTTTAAGTCTAACATTGGTATTCCTAAGGTCTGAAGTTGCCTTATCCACCTGAAATATCACATTTAATATGCTTTGAGTAAACATAAAGCTGCAGCAGTTTAAATTACAAGTATTTATTATTATTATTATTCATTTTCTTTGGGAGGAGGGGGTCTGACCTTGTCATCTATTTCATCCATCAAAGGAACCTGCCTATCTACTTCCTGCACACGATATGAAGTATACAAAATTATTTGTGTAGTCACTGCAACGCAATATCAAGTACAACTGTACAAGAGAGCAAACCTCGTTCATATCTTGCGCCATGTTTTTCAATGTATCTAGACCTTCTGATATCATTTCCAAGCCTTGATCCTATATACAAAAAGGACCAAATAGAAAGGGTAATCATGAAAACAGTGAAACTGTTGAGCAAATCAGAAACAGTCTTGTATACTTTAAGTTTGATATACAGAAAACAGAATCACAAGTACATGCCTGCTTCATTTTTCTCATTTCATATTCATTCCTGAATTGGCTCGACTCTTCAGTTTGCTGGAAGTATTCATCATCAAATCGTCCATCTATATATAAATGTACCAGGATGAAGTTTAACATATAACTAGAAACAAACCAACCACCACAGAATCGGACAAAATTCAATATTCAACAGAACCAATTGATCACCTGAATCATCAAATTTGATTTGTGTACGAGATGCTGAAGCTGCCCAGCCTCCACCAGACTGTTTGGGTGCAGCAGCACCCCCATCAGGTATTGCTTGAATCCTATCAGGAAGTGCTAGAACCAAGTCATTACGAGCTGCAAACTCTTCTGGAGCAAGTCCTTTTACCTGTTATGGAATTGATGTCTAAACCTTAGCTCAACACAGTTTAACTCTCCCAAATAGGAGGTAAATGTAAAAGTGCTACATAAATAACCCAAGTCCTTCCATCAAAGACGAGCTGGATGACTGCATCGAGCAAGAGACGAGCTGAGGCAATCTCACCTTGACTATACCCTATATGCCGACACCTAATGGATCTAGATGATTAGGTAACGTGACCACAAAAGGGTACACTTGAATTAAAGATGCAAGGGTTAGATCTAATTTCGGGTCAATTCTAGGTAAACGTCACCTGAGCCTAACCTTTCCTTGGCATCAGCAAGAAGTCCTATTCATGCATGCTACACCACATTATGCTATGATTCCTAAACCTCTTTTACAGTATACATGCTTGAAAATAGAAAGGCTCGAACTGGAACAACTGACATTAAAGAATGCCATGCCCTACAGGTGTTAACAAATAAATATTGCTAGGGGTGTGGAGAAAGTCGCCCAATCCAATTACAACCGACTGAAAAATTAAATATCCTATTGGGTTGGGTCAGATTCAAAATTTCAATATCCAAATTGGGTAGGTTGCTTGTTGGATGGTTTAAATATCTAATTGAACAGATGCAATCCAGTTAATCCAAATATATGATGTAATATTTGTATTTCGATATATGAAACGTGTTTGTTTCATATGAATCATGCTTATAATTAATTGGTCATCCAGTTCATATGAATATTTATTTATGAGTAGTGTCTTTAAGTGAAAGGCATGGATAACTAGTTAGAATGATATATAAATTGGTTCAAAATAGTGGATGGATCAATCAGACTCAATATATAACTTGCAGTAACATCCAATGGGTACAACTGGTCCAAGGGTAAATCTGTTGGAAATAGAGCTCTTCGGAATTGAAAGCAATATACCACCTTCTATATCAAAAATAAATAGGCTGTCAAAATTCAACATCCAATGAACGATTGGATGGGATAGTTTCCACCCAAATGCATTGCATTTGAACCATAGAAACGTAGGAACGTACAAAAGCCCACGAACCCTGATCCAGGCGAACTGTTCCCAAACGCGGTACTCTAACGTACCGTGCGTTGCATGAGTCGCGATCTGGATCGCAAAATTGGATCGATCAAATTCGATTTCTGGTTCGCTTTACCCATGCGACTCCTATCGATCCAAAATTGATTGCCAATCGATCCCAATTCGTTGTTCATACGATCCCAATTCGATTTCAGTCGATTCAATTTGGCGATTTTATCAAAAATTCGATTTTGTCTGGAGCGATTTTAGGAAACGAAGAGTCGCTTATCTGGAGCAATTTTGATTTTAAGTCGACTCTTCGATTTTATCAAGAGTATCAGACGCAATTGAGTATTTGGATTGTAATTGGATACAATTTCTGAGTATTTGGATTGGAATTGGATTTTTTGACTCTTCGATTTCAACGGTACGTATTATCAGAGATATCCAACTACTAAAATTGAAATACTTCTCCTCTACAACTTAGAATCTGCAATATGTATAACTTAGAATCTGCTTTGTTACTTAGAAGTTCTACTTATGTGACTATGCTTAGAACTTAGAATCTGCAATATGTAATTATGTATAACTTGTCTTAGAATCTGCATTTTGGAACTATCATATGTTGGGTACATCGTACCATAATATTGGTACACCGTACCGAACACGTTCCGAAATGAGCCTACCCCCCTACGTACCCGATTCGTCTAACCTAGCGAACCACGTTCCCGACCCTCGTTCCCGTACCGAAGCGTTCCGCGAATTATGTGACTATGATTTGAACCACCAAACGCCCCTAATTGATATAATAGTCTTAATCTCTATCTCGTTGATCAAAATTCTATTACACACACACACACACACATATATATATATAGATTGGGTTCAAACGTGATCACGCTCAAAATAAGAATTAAAGTGACAGGTGACTACAGAACATGGTCGACGCAAGGGTGCACAGAACTTGGCCCTCGACGTAGCTCTCAGCCACGGTCGCCATTATCACATCATTCACATGTTATTTCAGTGAAAAATCACATGTGAAATAGGTGTTCTCGTGTTTTTTTATAATAACCATGTTCCTGTTTGAACCTCCCTCATACACACACCCCTCATACTTTACCCCTGGAAAGTCTATATGACTATATTGGGCAACTTTCATACACACAATACGGAATGAAAAGAAATGAAAGAAAAGGGGGTTTCAACACTACAAAGTTAACACCTAGATTCATGGTACGTCAGATTCCCTTTGAGGTGCCGACCATGCCGTATTAAATAAGCACCCCCAAATCCCTATCCTTTTCCTCTCACCTGTCCGAAACAAATGTGGTATGCAACTGCATGTATTGGGCTATCCACATTTTCATGTGCACCCCATTTTTCTCCCACAAATGAAGATGGAGGGAGAAGACAAATGTAAAAGATGATCATGAACTAAAAGTGCCTAGTATTAAATACTTAGTTTTCTAGAAGTGCTGTTAAGCCTTAGCGTCAACACAATCTTAAGTAAGTCAGCAGAAAAGAAACGCTAGATGATGGGAAGAAACATAGAGGAGAACGGGGAGACTTCTTCGTAGATTGTTGGCTCATTCTTTCTTACTTCCTCACTTGGATCGTATCATCATCAAATCATATGTTAACAACTTAATGGCAATATTTTTCGTAACCATAGAATACGACCCGAATCGAAATGCATACATTTGACAGAAAGACCCTATGAAGCTTCACTGTTCCCTGGGATATCGTAATCGATTAGTTAACATCTTTTAGTCTTTATCTTGAATCTTTCTTATTGTCTTTCCCTTTCATCTTGATGCATTCCACTTATTGAACAGGGTTCTATGGTCGGTCCGGGCTCGAAAGCAAACTGTTAATTGGTAAAGAGTTTCGTGTTCACTCATTTGTCAATTGTCCACAGATGTAGCTTCTGTACCATTTGCCTATAAGTATTTAAGTGCTCTCTTGGTACATTATGTTGCATATGAAAACAAATATCAATCTACTATCATTAACAGTACAACTGAAGCAATAAGGGCAGCAGATACTAATTGTCATCTAGCTTAACACATTTTACTCTTGATCTACCGTATGTATATAGCGCGTAATACGTAACTTGAAATCAAAGAAAAGGAGCAAGATCAAACCTTCTTCATAGCCAATCGCTGCAACTTAGGGATTTCTTCCAGTAACTTCGCCTTGGTTCGTCGTATCTCGGCGTTAATCGCCACCACCGAAGCCCTATTTTTCTCATTGCTAGCAGTCTCCGCTTTCTGAAACCAAAACAACATTCATCACCTTGTAAAATACATAAAAAACTTAAAACCCTAGATATCAAAAAAACCTAAATTGATAACAGATCTAAACATAAAAATCACCTGAAGAGCACTCTCGATATCAGATTCAATTGCGGCATAGAGCCGAGCAAAGGCGTCGTCACCGGAAACATTGAGATCTCTCTGCTTTTCGACGTCGTATTTGTCGTACTTCTTGCAAATTGCATCAACTCGAGTTAAGATTTCGATCACACTCATCTTTCCTGTGATGAATTCTTACTTCAATTGGAGAATTTGCAGGTTTGATTTTGAAGAAATCACAGAAAAGTGTTTGAATTTGGGAAGAAGAAGAAGAAGAAGAATGATGGTGTCTTCTTCTTTATGAAAGAACTGGACCAGCCTGTCATAAACCAGTTTTATTTTTGGTTTGTTTTTCAACTGTACAGTTTTTTCAAAAACTACCCCTCATGTTTTCTTAAATTGCTGATGTTGGTCCTATTTTGAATTCCATACTTAAATGCATGTTTTTATTCAATGTTGCACAAAGACCCAGTGTATTAAACCTATAATTTGGGGTTCTAAAGCCTTTACAAGCTGACATGGTTGGGCCAGAAAACCAAATAAATTCGATTAATACTAAACCTAAATTGTGTGTATCGGGCGGGTCCGGGTTTTTAAGTTCGGATAACCGAACTTGTCGGGTGGTTTTTTGGCAACCCCGAACTTTTCGGGTAACTTGAAGTTCGGGTTGGGCGGGTTCGAGCAAGTTCGGGTTGGGCCTGACCGAATCTAAGTAACTTTCAACAACAGAGAAACTGAGAGAGAGAAAGAAATTGATTACCGTGGAGAGAGAGAGAGAGAGACGTGATGCCGGTGGTGGAATCGTGGACGTCGCCGGTGGCGGTGGGCCGGTGGTTGTGGACTTGTGGTGGTGGCGTGGTGCGGCAGCTGTATTTGGGGATGGGAGGCTTTAGGTTTCCAACTTTCCTGTTTAGACTTTAATCTTTAAAACAATTCACAATATCCCTTTTATTTTTTAAACAATTCATAATATGTACTTATCTTTTACTGTTACATTATTACATATAGATATAGATATTATAATTTATTGATTATTTTTTATATATATAAAAAAATAAAATAAAATAAAAAGTTTTTTTATAAGTTCGGGTTTCGGACGGATTCGGGTTTGAAAATAGCAACCCAACCCGAACCCAAACTTTATTCGGGTAGGGCGGTTTTCAGTTTTTGGCCTAATTTACGGTTCGGTTTTCGGGCGGGTTTTGCTCACCCCTAAGCCTAAATGACTATATTGTCTATCAGTTACGTTAATAGGCTACCCTGATTCAAACTAAACATAAATGACTATACATTGTCCATCAGTTAATCATATCAAGTAAAGACATGTTAATAGGCTAACCAATAGATTGGATAGATTGCGATAGATTGGAGTGGTTGAACCGTCGGGAAGCCGAGATCGCGATAGATTGGAACTCTTGGATGTCAAATCCGAGGGGAGGTAACAAAGTTTAATAATCAGAGGGCTAGGTTGCTTGGCGGCAGTAGGTGGCGGGTCTGGAAGTTCAGGTACGGAGGTCGGCTGCTGTGTGGTGTAATACGAAAACGTGGCAGCAGGTATGGGCGCTCAGAGACGTCTAGGAGGATCGGGAGAGAAGACTACAGGTGGCAGAATTGAAGTTACAGGAGGGCAGATCCAAGTTCACGGCTGAGTTTACGTCTTGCAAACTCGCATTGTTGATGTTGTGTGGTCTTGCTATCTTCTGTTCGGTAGGAGTATATGGGGTGTAAACTAATTTTTTCGAGTTCCTAAGGTTTGGTCAGTAAGGTGTTCTGGTTGTTTGTTGTTGTGTTAGAAGTGGTTTTGGTTTTTGTTTGTCTTTGCTTTTGGTTATGTGGTCTGTCAAGTTGTTTGTAGGACTTTTGGTTGGGTTTGTTTTTGGTTTAATAAAATAGTTGTTGTTCTAAAAAAAAGGCTAACCAATACATAGGAATTGTAACTCACCAGTTCTTGTCTTTGCTTTCAAGACTACTACTACTTATTGATCTCCTTCACATTTTATGGTTTCAACCTTAATCATTTACACTGTTGTCTTGTTCATTGAGATTTCTTCAAGAGGCAAGTTGAATTCTTTTAGAAGCCATTTACCAAACATTTTGTCAGTTAAGTGCTTCTCGATAAGAGTCTCACACTCACCTTATTAGGTAATATTCGTGATCATTAATACCGATTGGTGGTTAAGTGTCTTTTACCAATAAGTGTTTATTGGGTACTAGTGTTATTTCTCATTTACCTGGTAAGATGATTGGTCATTGTTATGCCTTTTACACGGTAACATTTTCGGTTTTTACCATGCTCACCTTGTAAGGTTACTGACGTATGGTAAGCACTTATTGGATAAAACTTTTGATAAATGATCCCCTTAGCCTTTGTTTCTCTTCAGGGTGGATATTTTCTTTACTTATGAAAGCTAAGTGACACATGGTAAGCACTTATTGGATAGACGTTTCAAACGTCATAACTCCCCCAACTCATGTGCAATTGTGCATCCCTATTATGTTCAATTATTGGTTAATTTTATTCGAATATTTAACATTTTAGTTATCTACTTATATGATAGCTCATTCACATAGATAAAATATAGGATTTGTGAAATCTTTATAAGTTTTTTAAGTTATGCATTAGCAACAAAATTTATCATTATTTGTAAGTGGATAGGAAAGTTATTTGATAAGATTGTTGTTATAAGCTTAAGGAGTTAAAAAGGCATCAATTAAGTAGTATTATGATGGTAGAGCAAAACTCGTCACGCACAATGAGTCCCTAACATGATGTTTGATATCTTACGCAAATCATAATAATCTCTACATCTCCCATTACTAAATCAACACAAGTTACACAACGGATACATTTGACAATGATGTTAGAGATTTAAGTGAATAAGTTTGTGACAACTCATCCATATATGATTTGTAACTTTAAGTTACTTATAAGCTCCAAGTTGTTGGGTTTTAGTGGGTCCCTCGTATCAATCTGACACAAGGATCATTGTGTATCTCAGTCCTAACTGGAAGAGATACACGGTAAAACCTAATGATCAAACTGATCGTAGGTTTAAACTTTTATCAAACCTAACTGGTTTGATTATCGCGGAAACATAGAATTAAAACCCAAAATATTCTAATGATCTTTAATCGTTTAAGTTTTTAATCTTATAAGGAAGTTTTGATTTATTTACCTGGATAGCTTGAGCTTAATCCACCTGTGAACGATCAGACAAAAACCTTCTAGCCGGTTGAAATCCCGAAGTCTTGAAAAACAGCTGAAGCAATCAACTAGCAAAAACCGATCTGGTTTTTGGTCCCTTGGTTGGCGCCGGTTTTCAAGAGAGGAGAGAGGGAGAGATTTTTTTGATAGTTGGTTAAATGAATCAAAATTGAATGAATAACTGATAAACCTTAAGCCTTTATTTATAAGGTAAGGTATCCTAGTTACCATATAACACTTATAATTATCTATGTAATTATCTTTTCTTTTTCCTAAAGAAAAGAATTTCATCTTTTATCTATTATGTATTTATTTTTCTTAATAAATACATAATTTATCAACTAATAAATCTATATATATTTATCATTTCAAACCTCTATCTTTGGGTTTTCTTACATAAAATACCCAACTGATTTATAATTAACTATTATAAACCCATTCTCTCCAAACTGAGATTTATCCTATTTGATTTACAGATCCTCACAGGTGTGACCCTCAAGTGTCTTATAACATTGGATGTGAGATCACTGGTTTGTCAACTTCTGCACATAATTACTAACACAAGTCATGGGCAACAAATAACTCAACTCAAACTATAACTTTGAAGTTATAGAACCAAGTATATTGCACTAGGCTTTAGCGTCCCACCCTTCACTTTGACTCTAATTTGAATTTATGTTATCATGCACATTTACGCCACTGAAAAAAGGAATAGGATGATATAGTTTGTGTGTTGCTAAATTAAATGTTTGGTCTAAACCAATGGTTGATAATTGAGATAGAGGTCAAGAGAATAAATATTAAAAAAGTGACGGTGTTTTATAAAATACTAACAAAAAAGCTGTATTCGTATACAATAGATATGCTCTGGGACGGAAGGATTCGAACCTCCGAGTAGCGGGACCAAAACCCGTTGCCTTACCACTTGGCTACGCCCCATTTATATTTTTATTGGACACTAATACTAATAAAGAATAATATTGGTATTAAGTGTTCGTCAATTCCAGTCCAACTATCTATATAAAATCTTTATTCTTTATAGAATGTATTATAGATTCATGCTAGGATTTTGACATGTGTATATCTAGATAGAATTCAACTGAATTTATTGATCATTACATAGAATTCAATTAAGATATTGTATGAAAGTATGATTTCTTCTATTCTCCTTTGAGAATTGGAGGATTTTTGATTGGGCGGAAAAAGAAGGATTTTTTATGGATTAAAATATTTCCACAATCGAAACCAATACTCTGTTAAAATATTATATCAACCATCACATATTATAAATAAGTTGAGTCACCAAAGCTCAAGGAATATAACTCTTGGTGCTCTTCTGCCTACTTGGAACCTTGCCTCCAACCAAGATTTCTATCAAGGCACTAAAGGTGAGGAGATGTCACAAGGCTTTATCTTTACTGTTTTTATAACATATATTTTCATCCCATATTTCTCATATTTAAAAAAGTATATAAAAAATAAATAGAAAGATTGATAAACTTAAAATAATATTATATAATAACCATAGAAACCAGGTAAATTGTACATATCTCCTATCCCATTCTTACACACTAAGGGGCTGTTTACCAAATCTTGTCTGTCTGTCTGTATGGATAAATTTGTCTGTCTATATAAATGTGTCTGTCTGTATAAATTGATGCTGGTGTTTACCTTTTTATCTGAATTAACAGTCTGAACGTCAAAAATGACTAATTTACCCTTAACTATAAATTATAAGTTGTTTTATATAAATATGATATGTTTCATAAATTATTCTTTATATATTACCATTTCTTTTACACCTAATATAAATATGATAAGTTTCATAAATTATTTTTTATACATTTTCATTTCTTTTACACCTAATATAATATGTTTAATAAATTATTCAATATGCATTACCATTTCTTTTACCGATGTACACAGTGATGTGATATTTGTTGATAGAAATTGAAATTAAAGAGATGATATTTGTTAACACGCCTCCTTCCATGAAACAAGAGAAAAAAACTGATCTGCAAAGGAAAGGAATCGATTTAGAAAAGAAAGAATTCGATTTACAAACTGATCTGTAATTGCTCCAGCCACATATACAAACACCCCCATAGAAGAACAAATCAATCCAGAAATCGATGTACAAAAAGGGGGGAATGACGGTCGCCGGAACGGTAGGAAATCCGGTCATCGGAATGGAGGAACGATGTTCGCCGGAAGGGAAGGACAACCTTGCAGAAGATGGATTTCAGCAGCTAAGGTGAGTTTTTGTAAGGAGATGAGGTAAGAAGCGTGTTTAAAATAGGGGTAGGTGTGTCTTTTTTTGGGCTGAATGTGGACAAGAGACCCTTTCCATCTGAGCGACTAAGCCCTTATCTGAGTGAATAAGCCTGAAGTAAACATGCTCTTTTGGCTGTGCGAATCAGCTAAATTCACCATTCAGCTCAATAAGTTACAAGTAAACACCCCCTAACTTATTGTTACATGTGGTGCATATTTCTTCTTTTAAAAATCCACACCAAACATACTTATTTTTGCTTTAAAAAAAATCAATGCGGTTGTAAATGAGAAAAAGAATGAAAAGCATAATACAACTTTTATAAATAAAAAGAAACATTGTTTTCTTTTAAATAGAAAACGTAAGGTAGCTTATAAGCTATCTTATTTCTTATTTATATGTTTGACTCGACAAAAACTAACGTATAAACTGTTTGATAAACTACTTGGAGATAATTTTTTGAAGCTTTTTGTAGTATTTTTTAATTATACCCTTATTAATATTAACCATACCCCAATATATCCTTTTTGGTCATTTTACATATCCATAAAATAGTTTTTGCCAAACATAATTTATTCATAAGTTAGTTTATCAAGTACTAGCTAACTTATCAAAGGTACTAGCTAACTTATCAATCAGCTAGCTTATGAAAACATTAATAGCCTAATGGTCGGTACATCATTGGAAGGGGCAATGGATGGCATCCCTCTCTACTTAGGCTATGTTTGGCAAGCGTAGCTTATAAGTTAGTTGTTGATTGATAAGCTTGCTAGTAGCTGATAAGCTAGCTGTTGAACAAATTATGTTTGGCAAAAACTAGCTTATGAGTATGTAAAATGACAAAAAATGGTATATTTGAATTTAATAATTAATATTAATAAAGGTATAATTGGAAAAAGCTACAATAAGCTTCTCATAAGCTACTCAAAGTAGCGTTTCAAAAAGCTAGCTTATAAGCTAGCTGATAAGCTAGCTTCCTGGTACATGTTTGGATGGACTAGCTTATAAGCTAGCTTATGCTTGCCAAACACAGCCTTAGGTTCAGGGCCGTGCTTGGGAGAAGGCAGGTCGGGCACACGCCCAAGGCCCACAATAAATAGGGGCCCAAATGTTTTAGACTTTAGTATACAGTAGTAATACAAAGAATTGTAAATAAAAGAGACAATTTTTTTTTTTTGTATCTAATAGGATCCTATAAAGAATTTTGTTTAAATTAAAGACCAAAACATGTCAAGGAATACTAGAATAATGGTTTTATATGAATTACGAGTATATCTTTTTTTTTTGAAGGGTATCCGAGGCTTTGCCCCGACTAATCCCGGCAAGGTTCACCAACAGGTAAAGCATGTTGTCATGAGTTAATCCCCAGTGGCCACAATCTGGAAGCGCCTGGATTTGAACTTGGGGTAGAAGAGGTTAACTAGCCACTTCCCCCACAAGCCTTAACCAGTACGCCACAACCTTGTGGTTAATTACGAGTATATCTTCAATTCAAGAACATGATTTTTTTTATGATAAAGACGATATTTTAAAGGTTTTTTCGTACTCAGCAAGGGCCCATTTTTTACATCTCGCCCAGGTCCTATATAATGTCAAGAACGGCCTTGCTCGGGTTCGATTCATGGGGTGAGCATGTGACGATACCCTGATCATAGATCGGTTTTCGGGTCGGTTTACAGTCATCAGTTCCCGTATGAATCCCAGATACCTTGTTGACTTCATGATCCGTATGCACGAGTTATCTACGGTTCAGGAAAAACACTAGATTATCAGCTAGTTTGTCAGGTATAACGGGTTAGAAACAATAAAAAAAAATGTTTGATTGGGTTTTGGCAAAGGAAGAAAAATGGGAGATACGAATACAATCAATCGATGGTTGGGTTCCGTGTAAACGTAAGCCAAACCCAACTCATACGCTTTTCTTCCTTCCATGGGCCATCCACCGAATCCCCCTAACCCTTCTAAATCTATCCCCCAATCTCTCTCTCTCTATTTCTCTTTCTCTCTCTACAAACGGTTTCTCATTCAATCGGAATATACCTTTCATCCACCGTCAAAAATTAGGTATGCTCTCTCCTCTTCGATAATCTAATCGATCGATCGATCGATCACTGCTTTTGTTGCTAATTTTTTGATGAATTCTTATAGATTGTTATCGTGTTATCATACTTGTTTTCCAAATTTCTGAAAGTTTACGTAATTTTTGTTCTTAAATACGGTAATCCGGTCTGAATTCTGATCGATTGTGTAATTTGATCGTGTGTTTTGGTTTTCAATTCCTAAAATTTACGATCTTCAAGGAAGTAGGAGTTGTGGTAGAAGATGATGATGATGACTTTTAGGAATTTGTTTTAAGGAGGTTGTTATTGAGAAATTGAAATCTGGAGGTTGTTTCAGCTGTAGGTAAGTATAATGAGTTGATTAGTTTATTATTTGGAAGAAGGTATTAGTTTGTTGTTATGAGCCTGAGGTAGAGATTGAAGTGAGGTGGATGTTGTTTTGGAAGTGGTTTGGAGGTTTAGATGTGTCTTTTGGTTAGTGTAAAGTTGAAGAGAATGTATATTTGTGTTTCTTCCATGGATGTTGTTGATGAAAGGCAGTGTTTTTAGACATCTACAATGATAGCTTAGTTGCTAGGAATTGCTCATGTGATATCAGGATTGTAGATCTTGTTATCTGCTGCTGGTTTCTTAGGCTGGTATAAAGCTTGTTGTATGTCTGTATTTTTCTGTAGTTGTAACCTCTTGTTAATGTTTCAGAGAAAAAAGAGGCATTGAGTTTTAGCCAGCAAATTGCTAATGCAAGTAATGTAACACAATCTAATTAAAATAATACTGAAAAGCATGGTGATAATATGGAAATCCTTATCGATGTTATATAAGGGCCACGTGACCATTTAAGAGAAGTTTTAAAAAAATTCTGGTGATATCATTTCTCAGCAAGTGTTTAGTTGGTTTTCAATTTCTTCTAAATGTATGCATGTTTATACCTCTTTCACTATGCTTCTTGGAATGTGACAAGAATCTCCAAGGTTTAATGTATTTTATAATGTAGAGGCGGTGATGATGTTATATATGCCATGGTTTTTTTCTGATTGTTGTGTTAATGTAATTATCTATGTATTGATAGTGCTCCTGTATTCAGTATCATTTACATATATGAATGTATTGGTATGTTGATATCATCTTTTATTCTTTTATTTGTTGTCAAACGGTTCTCATCTCAGCTTCTTACACTTTTAAATTTGTTGACCACAGTGAGAAATCGTCATCGTGATCTTTGGGGATCCTGAAGGTATGGGGCATCGGCATCTTTTCAGCCCATCCTACTTGCTGGAAGCTGAGAATGATCAGAGCTGGAACTTGACAGAGAATCCATACATGCATACCGGTAGCCAACTCTTAGTTCAGTTCCTCAGAAATATCCTTTTGCAGGCTATTGACTCGATAAATATGTAAAAAAATGCTTAGTCACTTCTTATTTCTGCTTTGCAGCAAGAAGTGGGGCTGGTGAAAGCAGTTCTCTTGTGTATCCAGCAGATAATATGTCTATTGATGGAGCGCAGTATACTTCTCACTGTAATCACGCTCCAATGTCAAGTGGATATTCTTCATTAGCTCACAATCTGCAGGTCCCAAATTATCAGCAAGATGTTGCTGGCCCATCAGATCTCTCTATGCATACATCTTCTGC
Organism: Centaurea solstitialis; assembly: GCA_030169165.1. Taxonomy (NCBI): domain Eukaryota; kingdom Viridiplantae; phylum Streptophyta; class Magnoliopsida; order Asterales; family Asteraceae; genus Centaurea; species Centaurea solstitialis. The sequence continues at coordinate 3,236,528 of CM058042.1, read as the reverse complement.
TGGAGGCTTCTATATAGCTCCTGAAGATTATAGGAATCAAGCATCTTCATCAAATTACAGTGGGAATCCCTTTAATGAAGAAGATTTATTTGATATTAGGGTGGGTAATGGAAGAGGTCAGTATAAGCGTAAAAGCCGGGTGTTCCAGATGGTTGTGAGAGAGATGTGGCAAATGGATATAATGATTCTGGAACTTCTTCTGATGTCGCTATGCTCACTGAGCCTTGGCAAGAACCTCCAAGCACAAATTTTCTTCACACACCTTGGGATTACCATACACCAAACCCTGATCACAGAGGTAATGGTCTCTCGATTGGTGCAGAAAGTTCTCTCAGAAATGTGCGCAGCAGGGCTGCCTTCGACTTGGAAGCCAACTCTGCAAGGACCCATTTGGCAAATAATTTGTCACGTGAGTATCATACAACTAGCCGGCCCATGGATATTTCACCCTCGGTAGATCTTATGGGCCAGAGTTCAAACGGTTTGACAAGGGAGTGGAATCCAGCTCATATGGCTTTTGCTGCTCATGGTAAGGCTTTATCTTTTATGCACCGATCATTCCAACGTATCACCAGAAGTTATTTCTTCAAGTTACTAAAACAAAATTCATTATGTAAATTGCAGAGAGCGGTTCCCTTGATTGTGAATTAAATCCCTTTCTCGTTGGAAGCAGTAATCCTAGTTCTTTGGTAGAGATTGGACAGCAGAATAACAATCCAATAACAAGAAACAATCATGTCCTCCAAAATTTCCAGGGTCTCTCAGTGCAATCTGTCAGAGGAGTTCGAAGTAGTTATAGTCAAAGGACTGCCTCAACTTTCAGGGCGTCTTCAAGCAACTTGCGGTTGGGGCATTCAGTAGCTACAGATGAAGGTTTGCAGTTAGCCACCAACAATTATTCTTCACGGCATCCAAGGCCTTCATCCACTATAGGCTGGCATACAAGTGACAGGAGTGGACGAGCAAGGATGTCAAGTGACAGACACAGATCTCTTTCTGGGGTGAATTTCCATGATCGACCAGCACCTGAGGTATGCTCAGACTTACTTATCAGATGACCTTGGTTCTTTGCAAGGATGCATACCCCTGCATCTCGGAACTGGTTGGTGTTTGTCATATGTAGGCTGGTCCCATCACTTATTACTAATTCACAATAATGCCTTCTTTTGTTTGCTTACGTTGTTGAAACACTCCTTTTTGGTAGGTCATTTTACGAGAACATTTCCTTCATGTCCACTCCCTTCCAGATTTTATATATCATACTTCCTGTTCAGATTTGGTGTCACCTCTCTCTATAAACATAAATTTCTTTTGTATATGTTACTGCATTTCTGTTGTATATCATCCTAGTTTGTTGAGTCAAAAACATTTGTACAATAACCAATAAAGAACCCCGTGTACCTAATTGATATCATCAAAGCCTGTGGTTTTGAATTGAAGTGAATATGTTTAATTGCAGGGTCTTATGATTGTGGACCGATCGGCTTTCTATGGATCCAGAAATCCATTTGATCAGCATCGGGACATGAGACTTGACATAGATGACATGAGCTACGAGGTTGGCAAGTTTCCATCTTACTTTATTCTTCTTTTCCTCACTGTCTAACCAATGGAATTTACAGGACCTCCTTGCACTTGGGGAAAGGATTGGAAGCGTCGGCACTGGCCTGCCTGAGCATCTTATCTCAAAGTGCGTGCAGGAATCGATTTACTGCTCTTCAGACCAAATACAAGAGGAAGGAACCTGTGTTATCTGTCTGGTGAGATTACACCTGTCCGCTTCTTAATTTATAGTTTCAAGTTTTTTCAGTGAGTTAAATATTCCCATCACATTCATTTTAATTATTAGCATTCACACATAGTGCGACATCTTCTTGGTACCCATACTCCATTTATATGTTTCCCTTTTCTTCGGAGGTGGGAGGAGGGATGATCAGATTTTATTAAGAAAAATCTATAGCTTTGGAAAATTATGCTACTTTTTGATGCATGCAAGTGCATATATGGCGCGTGGGAGATGACGGAATTAACAAAAAAAAAAACTTGTTTAGGACCACCAAAATAAGTGGAACCAGACCAAGGGAGATGGGATAAGATTACTAAACTACCCATATCGAAGTAAAACTTTCCAGAAATCTTTCACCGGCTACCTCACTCCCAAACGTGTAGGCACCATCTGAATTTCACAACCCTCCATCCTGCACTCTCATTGTTGGCAATTTTCTACATTTACAGTTGGTTTAGGATTCTTATTATATCCTGAGAAATTTCCACATAGCATTTATGAATAACAGACCTGTAAACACACTTGATAATCCAAAGTAGCTCCATATCTGTGACATGTTTGGTTTCACTTTTGACAAGTAAATATGGAGTTTGATTTGCAGGAAGAATATGCAAACATGGATGATATCGGGATGTTAAAGGCTTGGGGCATGATTTCCATGTCGGGTGCATCAGGAAATGGTTGTCGATGAAGAACCTGTGTCCCATCTGCAAAGCAGAACCCATGAAACAGAAATAAGTGCTTACAATCTATCCATCTCTAGATGTGGTTACTTAATTCCATTACTGTAAATACATGTATAAAAATTCAAGAATGCCCTCGAAATCGAGGGAAAACGGTCCTTCTGAATAATCTGATCAACTTTAATTCTGCATCCCATGGTGGTGTATCCCTCATAAATTATTGGGACCGTTTATGTATGTATATATGTTAGTTGCTAATACAGATTATATCCACTTCAGAACCTTGCTTGTCTTTCTATATATATTGTTTTAATCACAAAATAATTGTTTTTTAGAGCAAAATGCTTGAAATAAACTCTTTTACAGGAACTTATATAGTTTTTAGACTAAATTACGTTTTTCATCCTGTGGTTTGCAGAAATTTTCTATTTTCATCCTGGGGTTTTGAAATCTCGGTTTTTCATTCTTGTGGTTTGTAATTCATTATTATTTTCGTTCTTATGATGTAAACCTGATTGTTTTTTCTTCATTCCAATGGTTTATCTTTCATTTCTATTTTAGTCCTTACTACTTAAAAGTAGTAATTAGCTTTAGAGTCGAAAATAGAAATAAATTACAAACCATAAGGATGAAAACTGAAATTTTAGACAAAATTCATAATTTTTAACAAATTACAGGGATGAAAAACGTAACTTACTCTGGTTTTTACTATGACACTTAATAAAGTGTTCCATTAAAAAAATTATAAGAAAAGTGTGCAATTGCCACAATAAAAAAATTCCATAAAAGAATTAACAAATCCTCCCTCTAACCACCTACTTATCCACATCAACCACGTATTCATAAATTTCTTTACATTTTGGTCCAACTTCATTCAGGCATTTGCACCTCTACATATTTGCCAAATGAGAATTCTTCAGCTTCGACGTCAATCTTATGTTGATCGATCATCAGCGAACCATCATTTGGCTCTTCGGCTGCACTCCTGGCGCTGGCAATAGAACCAACCGGTTTCTCCGGTTCGCAAAGTGCGTCATGGAACGGGACCGTTGAGACGAGTGGTTGCTGGTGGTGCTGCTAGACGTCCGATGAGATGATGGTGTGCTAGGCCTGGTAGAGACGGCGTTGTGGAGTTAGAATTACGGTTTAGTTTCACTTGCTTCTTTGCCTTCTGGTGCCACTTATGCAACGCTTTAACCACTTGGTCGTTGAATATGGTTGGTTTCATAGTCGAACCCATTTGTGTCACTAGAGCATAGAGTGGTAAAGTCACATAGCTGCACAAAATCAGCACAAACACCCTGCCAAATTCGACAAACAATCAGCAACAGAAGTTCTTGCATCAAACTTTCAAAAAGTCTTGTTTTGATCGATCGATCACTCACCCCATTGAAACCTTGATGCCAAAGTCTGCTTTGTTCTTATGGAAGCATGATTTCGGCCCAAACTCGTACTGCAAACACCAAAAAAGGTCAAAAACCACATCTTTAGAGGCAAAAGTTGACAAATCTCGGTTAAAACAGTTAAAAGATTCGTGGGTTTACCGCAGACCATGCAAAGAAAGCCAATTGAAATGCATTCTGAGCACAAGAACAAAGAAAGACTTCAATTTTTGGAGTCAAGAAAAGAACTTGAATTCTACAAAATGATCAGAAATACGAACCTGAAAGAGGACGAAATGGATGAGATAGAGGAGGACTTGCGGGCGGTTGAACCAGAAAAGGTTGTCGGTTGGCTTAACCAACGGTGTACCCTTGATCACTGCTCCTCTTTCTTGAATCCTCAATCCCATCTTGGTTATGATCACCTGAAGCTTTGTCCCAACTAAAAGGACAATCTACACAAACCAAGTTTTCGGTCAACCATTTTCGACCCTTTTTGGAGAACTCGAGATTAGCCAAGGGAAGATAAACAGATGCTTACTATCAAAGGAATAAAGGGTAGCCATAGATAAGATCTCCAACCTGCCCACAACAAAAGGAATCAATAGAGATTAGTTAAAAGAATCATATTATGAACTCTAAAAGGATTTGAAAAAGGCCCATGATTTTTTCTTACTGTTGGTGCTAAAGAGTAGAAACAGTACTGCAAGAAACCAGATTGGTGGGCTGTGGAAAACATTCAAAACTCAGAAACCAGTTTCAAGAACAAAAATCATGCTTAAACTAGGAACAAAAACAAGAATTTCACCTAATTCCAACGACGATTTTGAAGTCCTCTTCGAGTGATCGTTTTATATACTTCTGGAAATTGAAATTTGCATGGTTATCGCGTGCCAAATGTGCCTGAACAAAAAGAGGAAATCATGGTTCATTTTCGAGTACTCAAAAAAACTTTTCTAGTCATATATAGAATCTTGATGAAGGATTCGAGCAGTTTTAAGTTTTTTTTACCATAATAAATCCATGGCGAAGAGTCATGTAATCGACCTTTGGGACCGACTTCACGAACTGTCTTGTGAACCCCACCTGTGAAAAGGCTTGAAAAGATTAACCATGGCTAAAGAGGAACTCAACTAACAACTTGTTTTCGGATGTTATGTTACGCACCACCCAAATGAAGATGGGTGACCGGCTCCATACGTTCAAGTGCCGTTGGCCAAAGGTTGTGTCCCTCGCGAGCCTAAAGCGTTCTGGATCTTCAAGAACGAAAAAGAAGATTCAGGCCCACATGAAAACGAATCAAAAGAAGCCATTAAAGCGCATACCGTGTGTATATTGGTACTCGGTTGTTTGTGTTTCCATCTCCCATGCCTTCCATTTTTTCATCTACACAAACAAGAACTTAATTCTAATGAATAGAACTATAGCCATTTTAAGAGCACGAGACCGAAAAGAACCGTACCTTAGCTCTACCGAACGCTAGTGTGATTAGAGAACAAACGACATGAAAAACAGCCAACGAGAAGATGAACATATGGAGCTCGTGGAGGGCCTCACTCGATAGAAACGGAACCTTTCCCTGCAAAAAGACCAAAACTTTCAAGAAATTTCAAGAAAATCAAGATTTCTTGAGCAAAATGGTGTAAAGATTCTTTGATGATTGATCACATCTATTCAATTCACCTGTGCTTCGCATTTATCACCCGAATCAGCAGCGGAAAGAAGCCTTCGATGAATAATTTCATCGTCACCATTTTCAGCATGATAAGCATCCATTTCTTCAATGTCTTTCCTACTGCATGGAAGCCAAGTTTCGCCAAGAGTTTTCGATATGCAGATATCAGTGATGGTCGCTTTCCCCACGGTTAGCAGCAACGAGATGAACCCGAGTAGCATAAGCTCGGATTTGATCTTCTCGAGCGCTTCAAATAACGTCTTCTTGTTCATCTTTGTCAACCACTGCAAATCAAGCAAACATTTCTTGAACCCAAAAGATACAAAGTTGTCATTTTTTTAAAGAGGTCTCAAGTCTGAAGTCTAAATTCACGTTTAAAAAATAAGATGTGGATGATGCACCTCTTAAAATTCCAAAGGACGATACGAAGTTTTCAAGTCTTTTCTCAAAAATAAAACAAACGGTCTAAAGTCTGCAAACCTCTTAATTTTTAGATTTAAGAGGTTTTAAGAGGTAACTTATAAAAACAAACATCCCCAAAGATTAGTGGTAAAAGAGGATCATTCAATTTTCTTAGTTATCGCATACCTTTCCGATCAAGTGAATAACATGTTCCATGAGAAGCGATATCGTAATGAGTACTAAACAGACAACGGCCACCGCCCATGTCGGCGTCTTCTCCAACGTTCGAATCCCTTCGGCCATTGATGTAACTATAAATCTTCAAGATTTCATGAGATCTTTGATCAATGCAACAATGGCTGTTTTGAAACAGACTTGTTAAATGCATATGTATATGTAGTCATTTTAGATGTGTGTTTTTGTTGTGGACAAAGTTGGTTGTTTTGAAGATAACAAAATAAGATGCATGAAGTTTGAGTTTGAGTTTGACTAGGAAGCAGGTCAATTTTTTGGTCAAATGCAAGATACTTTTAGTTGATGGATTTTTCTTCATGATTCCTAAAATTAACTTCTACTAGTTTTTTTCCCATGATTCCTTCTACCATTTGTGCTTGTGATGTTGATGTAAATGATCTTAACTTTTTGGGTAAAAAAGAGAATAAATGAAAGAACTAAATGACAAGAAGAATGTATTATTTGGTCTACTATACGATTATTTGTTTTACTAAAATATTATAACCGGTGTAATAACTATTGTTATTATTTGGGCAATAAAACAGAAGTTTTGATAGCATGTGCGATGAAAGCTAGTTTGAACATGACTCGAGGAAGTCATGTATAGGTCACAAGGTCGTAGTGATCAGCCGAGATGAGTGGGATTAGTTGAGTTGCTCGTATGTAACAAAAGGATACTGCTTTACTTATCATATTCAGATGTTGCTTGTATATATTACAATCATTATACTTGGTAGGTTAAGATATGACAAAGAAAATCAGTATTGACCATTGTCCATTGACATCTTATTTGTTTATGTTTTGGTTATATGTGTGCCATTTTAGCATGGTGTATGCATAACGCATTTAGATTGGGTACATTTAGAATTGCATAATTAGTTAATTCGCGATTTTACAATTACATTGAGTCCTTGTATTCAAATAAATCATATTGGCAACTTAGATACCATGTCTAAAGGTGAATATGTTCATGAGATGTTAAGTATGAAACCATAAATTATCATTCTTAAGAAAGCCAACTAATAATGTGTATCTTAAGGTACGTCACGAGTAAAAGGTGTATGAATGAAGCAAGTATCTAAATTAATTTGCAGATAATGCAGATGTTTTATTGCGGTTAATCCCACTTTTCAATTAAGAGTGTTTAGTTACGATTACTATGTTGAGTGTTCAAACTTATTTACCCGTTAGCCATCACAACCTTGAAAAAATCCATCTTTCGTTCATACAAATAAAACCTACCTTCATTGTTTATCTTTACGGGTATTATTCTTACAAAAATGAGATAAAAACTAAATAGCTAAAATAATAAATGACTTTGGGTTTCTCTTGTATTCATATTAACAGAATTTATCCTTTTATCTTACAAACTGTGGTTTCCATTTAGCAATTTTACAACAACAAAAAAACAATTAATTTACAAGAATAATAAAAATTCAAGTAAAAGAATTTTAAAATACCAATCTCACATTTTCTATTACTGGGCCTTAATCAACTAGCCCATAAAAAATGAACCTTTAGGAAATAAGGCTTCTAGTGGCCCATTTACAATAGCCCAGCCCAATATGAAAAGATCACACCAATCGCATGGTGGCATTGACGTTGTAAAAACAAGTTGCTTTGCCATTCCATTCGACTCATGATTCTATTGTGACTTATTTTTCAATAACATCCAAATTTATTTACAAAAACACGAAAAAAAATATACTCCGATAAAGTAGTATTACTGTTTTCAGATACATGATAGGCACTTAACTGCTAAGGGTATGTTTAGTTGTGGAAAAATTTTCTGTTTTCTAGAAAAATTTTCCATGAAAACTGAAAATTTAGAAAACTTGTTTAGTTGATTCAATTTAGAAAATTTTTTCCAAGAAAACAAAATTTTCATTTTCCAAATTTACACTTGATTTAGAAAACTATTTTTTATAGTTTTCCAATTCTCATTTTCATTTTCCATTTTCATTTTCAATTGTCGTCCCCTTCTCGGCTCCGGCCACCACCACCGTCGCGCCTGCCGCCGCCGGCGGCCACCGCCACTACCGCTGCCGCCACCATCCACCAGCCGCCGCCGCTCCCCGCTCGCCGCCACCAGCCACCGCCGCTTGCCGCCACCGCCGTCGTCACGCTACCGTCATCCCCTTCTCGTTGCCGCGACCACCGTCGCCGCCATCGCCGCCTCAACAACCGCCGCGACCACCCTCTCACCACCGCCCCACCGTCGCTACCACCATCTTTGCCGCCATCGTCGCCGCCACAGCCATCGCTGCCGAGGCCTCCAAGGCCACCGCCACCACCGCCGAGGCCCCCGAGGCCACCGCCGTCGCCGCCGAGGCCCCCGCCACCACCGCCGAGGCCCCCGAGGCCACCGCCGAGGCCACTGCCACCACCGCCGAGGCCGCCAAGGCCACCGCCACCACCGCCGAGGCCCCCGAGGCCACCGCCGTCGCCGCCGAGGCCACCGCCACCCCCACCGAGGCCACCGCTGTCGCCGCCGAGTCCGCCGAGGCCACCCCCACCCCCACCGAGGCCACCGCTGTCGCCGCCGAGTCCACCGAGGCCACCAGCACCACCGTCAAGGCCACCAAGTCCACCGCCACCATCGTCGCCGCCGCCGTTGCAATATTTGGAAAAATGAAAAATGGAAAATGAAAAGTAATGAAAAATGCACAACTAAACGAGTTTTCTAGTTTTCTAAAAATGGAAAATGAAAACTCCATGATTTCAAGTAAACAAGTTTTCCAAAATTTTTCTAGAAAACTGAAAATGAAAAATCAACTCCATTTTCTGTTTTCATTTTCTTGGAAAACAAAAACAGTTTTCCACAACTAAACACAACCTAAATGTTCGAAAAAACTCACCGGAACAGCCATCGTGGCTCAAGGCTTGTGTCTCACGCCACATTACGTCTAGGACATGCCATGTGTAAGGTGCGGTTTTTGTGACACGATATTTGATTTAACTTATCTTTTTAAGGTTTTAATGGTTATTTTTTTGATACATAACCTAATTGAAATTTGTTTATTATCATTGATCCATTGAAAAATAGTATGAATATATTTATAGAGATTTGCCGTCATAAGTCACGTCTAGTAAAAGCCATAGCCTCACTATAGCTTCCAGGGTCTGATGTTTGGCCTTGCCACCATGTCACGTCTCTCGTTACTTAAACTTTGCTAATATATATCCTATTTATCCTTAAATTTCATACAACAAAGCTTTTTATTGTTTATCAATTTCTGAATATTATAATTAAAAGTATAATGATTGAAGCAAGTTTCAACAAGACATATCTTTGTTTGATATGATAAATACAATAAGTATTATTCAACAAGTATTATTGGCAAAAACCACTATATATATATATATATTTATGTATGTATAAACGATATATATATATTACTAAAAATATAATTTGCATTGACTAAATTGTATTGGTGTAGTGAATGATGAATCCCACATTCGAACACAAGCATGCATTGCTGCCTAATTAGGATTTCCACATTCAAAGGTCGAAGTTTGTTCTAATCCAACTATGTCATTTAAGAAACGAATCTTTAATGTTTTATTATACTGTTTTATTCTTTATCTGTAGTAAATTCTTGATCCAAATAATCAAATTACTGACCTTTTGCTTATTGCTTATTAGATGTTAGTGTCGCTCCAACCGTTTTATCTGCAAAAACAGTCTTAACTCTCTAGATATTTTCTTCTTGTGCCGATACACTTACAAGTTACAAATTCACCCCAAGTTTAGATCTTAAATTTATGTATTATTGAATAATATTATAACAAAAATAATTATTAAATCATAAACAAAATTGTTTTTAATGGACATATATTTTCGTAAAAAACATTTAATAGTTCAAGATGTAAGAATGGTTGGTGGGGCGGCTGTCTTGGCGTCTTTCTAATCATTTCAAGAACCTCCCAAATCAAACTACTAATTATATTTTTCAATGTTTATATAATTTCTCCACTCACTACAATTATCAATCTTTGTATATTAGTTCAATTAAACTAAAAAAATAGAAATTTTAGAAAACGTAATTATTTTATTTATAGACAAATATATATCAAAATGTACATAAATTTATGAGGTCATGGCAACTAAATGTAAGGTTACAATTATATGTATCACCCACTTTATAATTATGTATATTTAAAATGCATGGTTATGCTAATTATTTAAGATAATATTTTAAAATTCATGAATTAATTGAGATTGTAATTAAAATTATATACTAAATGACTCAAACTAAGTGACTTCTGAGTTTAAACATAAATCTTCCACAACTTTTAGAATCCCAGATAAAGGAACTCTTAATGATGCAATGGGAAAGCACAAAAGTATCGATAGCTTAATTAAACCTCTAAACCCTTTGATAGAGGAGACTTACGACACTTAAAACTCGAGAAACTAAAGAATAATCTCCAAAAAAATGAACTGTTGTATAATTAATAAAATTTATTGACAACTGATAACAAATAAACCAATTTATAATCCTGAATTGGAAAAAAAATAACGAATTTAAATCTAATCCTAAACTAACTAGAAAATTAAATAATAATAATCTTAAACTAGAAAACATAATTATGAAAATAAATCTATCCAAATTCTAAACCAACTTGGAAATCAGATAATATAATAACTAAGATAAAGCCTAAAACTAAAAGTAAATAATAATTCTAATATAATTATAAAGATGATAAATAATAAATGCAATCCTCTCGGGAGTTGTTAGGACACACTCGCGACCCAACCTGGGGAAGAAATTGCGTAAATGATTGTTTTTCTATATCTAATGCAAATTTACAAGCTTCTCCCGAGTTCGTGTTCTACTCCTCCAATGACCTATGCAAACCCTTATTAACTTTCGAATTATCTCTGTATCATTTAATTATGCATCGCTACACATATTAAATATTATAATATAAAATACTAAATAATAATAAAAAAAAGATTGTATTTATCCTTAATCTTGACCGGTTCAAATTAGAAAAATAGATATCATGTATGAAATGAAAGTTTATATGTGAATTCAATTAAAAGAATCTAAAAAGAATCTATTTAATTATGACAGATTATTTATATTAGTTCAATTATGCATCTTCAAATTGGATTATGATTCATCATTCATATCCAAATTTTCTCTATTTATTTTATTTTAATACTTAGCCTTACAATGTAACTAGTTCATATATATACATAATATTTCTCCATATAAATGAAAAGGAAAATCTTTTATTATTTATAAAAAAACGAGCATATATATTCAGTCACATAATAATTCATATCTAATTGGATATTCAAATCAAAGAACTCTTTGTTTAATGATTTATTTTAACAAATATTCCCCTAACAAATAATTTGGCAAAAATGTAGGGAGAGGACCACAAAGTCAAAGAAATAGGCCAAATGGACAAGCTTTGCATGCTTGTAATTTTCATTTGCTCCTGCAAAGACTCCTCTATATAAAGAAGGTTAGATGCTTAGCATACTTGCTCATAAGTACAACCTTATAAAGCATACACATTATGGCAACCCACAAGCTACTTTCCCACCTTTGCTTCATCTTTCTCTTTTTCCTCCATCTCATTTCAGGTATTTCTATACTTTGTTTGGATACTATGTGTGGCATACATGTACTCAAAGTAGCGTTTCAAAAAGTTACTCAATATAGCGTTTCAAAAAAGCTACTCATGTTTAGATGGACTAGCTTATCAGCAAGCTTATTTTTGCCAAACGCAGAATAAGTAGTTGGTAGTTATAAGTAATGTTTATAATTGTATATTGCCTTTTGAAGGTAATGCTGAAATTCGGTTGAATTACTACTCGCAAAGTTGTCCAAATGCAGAAGCGATAGTGAAACAACAAGTTATAAATTTGTATAACGAACATGGAAACACAGCTGTTTCTTGGATTAGAACTCTCTTTCATGATTGCATGGTTAAGGTACAACCTCTTTATGCATTGTTAATATGTTATATATGATTTTCAAATTTTCATTGCATATAAACACTATCATTGTTTTGAAATTGAGAAGCTCCTTGCCATTTGTTGCATGGCTAAAAACTATGTACAATATATGATGCACAAGTTACAAGTCACCATATATTGCTAGCTATGTTGAAAATTTCTTTTCTTTTAAATGAAGTCATGTGATGCATCAATATTATTGGAGACCATCAATGGGATACAATCAGAAAAAACATCAACAAGAAATATTGGAATGAGAAATTTCAAGTACATCAACACAATCAAAGATGCTCTTGAGGCTTCATGCCCCATGACGGTTTCTTGTGCTGATATTGTTGCTCTTGCTGCTCGAGACGGAGTTGTTATGGTATGTAGTTATATTGCATTTTTTTATAAATACAGAGTACGTATGTAGAAATTTACTCTCTTTTTATATGAGCTCTTTTAGTAAAGAATTAAAAAAAGGTTACGTATATCCTAGGAGATTTAAAGTTTGTCTGTTGATTTGCTTGTGGTATGTAGTTAGGAGGACCTCGTATCGAGATGAAAACCGGGCGAAAAGATAGCAAGGGAAGTCATGCTGCAGAAATCGATTCTTTTATCCCGAACCATAACGATACCACATTGTTTGTCCTTTCGCGCTTTCAATCTATAGGGATTGATGTTGAAGGAACAGTTGCTCTCTTAGGTAAGAATAACATTATTATGTTTTTTATTTATATGTTCAAATAAAAAAAAGAACAAAAGTTTTGACTATGATTTTGAAATCATATAAAATACTTGAAAATATTTTAATAGATGGCAGTTGAAAATTGATAACCTATTGATTGTTACTACCGCTAAAGGTAGTTACTCAAATGATTCCCTAACTATTCGTAACAGAAGATTTCGATAAAAATCAAATATACTTGTTATTCAGTAGTTTGTTGTTCACACTGAATAATAAACATCACTTTTTATTCATACTCCATACAGGTGCTCACTCAGTTGGTAGGGTCCACTGCCTCAACATTGTTGATAGACTATATCCAACAGTTGATCCAACTTTGGACCCGAGTTATGCCGAGTATCTCAAGCGTCGTTGTCCCCATCGACAACCGGACCCAGACGCAGTGGAATACGCGAGGAACGACCTACAAACGCCAATGATCTTAGATAATATGTACTACAAGAACATCATGAACAATAAGGGACTCCTTCTAGTTGATCAACAACTTGTTTCAAACCCGGCCACATCTTCATTTGTCGAGAAAATGGCGGCCGATAACAGTTACTTCCATGATCAATTTGCTAAGGCTCTTCTCACTTTGTCAGAGAACAATCCTACAAGCGAAGAGGAAGGCGAGGTACGAAAAGATTGTCGGTTTGTGAACCGTAACTAAAACTCACCCGAAAATGTGTAATTTCTTGAGCTTTGTTCACTTTATAGGTGACATGTCTAAGGTTATGTCACTATTATAAAAGAATAAATTCTGTAACATTATGAACTATTGAATGGATAAGCATATGCTTTTGTAAAATATTTCTCAATAAATTCAAACGTTAATTTGTTTAAATAAATAAGTCATAAACAACATCAAATTTATTATCTTTATCGATAGATTTACTATCAATGAAATAAATCTATATACTGAATTTATTTTTAGATCGACCCTAAACATCATTGTAGTTAATTAATTTCTTTTTTATCTTAGAAGACATAGCGGTATCGAACCAACGAACGACTACCAAAAAACAAACACACGCACACGCCTCCTCGACGGTATTGGGCATCCAAGGGCAGCCCACTAATCCGCCTTGTCCCGGCCCAGCTTACGCTAGACCTAGAGCCCAACCACAGTCTTTGACTGAGAATAGACCGGACCAGCCTCCTCACGCCCTCAGATTGACCCCCCTTGAATTCGAACCCGGATAAATTGGGATACCATCCAAAGCCCCTCCGAGGATGTTACCGTTCTTAGGAAGACTAACTGAGCTAGACATGATTTGTAGTTTCGTTTTGATTAAAAAGTTAATTGACAAAATAACCAAAAATTGTCGACGTACAGTCTTACAGTTGTTCGAGGATTTCTTTATTTTAAACGCTATAAATTGGATCAATAATTATAAATAAAAAAAACGCTAAAAATTCAAAAATATCAACACCGACTAAAACTCGTTAATAAATGGGTTGGCTGAAATGAGTTTGCAAGAAAAAAATATATTTAGTTTGGAATTTAATATGTCGACGAGTTCAAACGATAATTTTGACTTTTGAATATAGAAATTTAAAACGAAAATAAAAACTTAAATTTTAATAATATTAAGAGTTAATTACATTTTTGGTCCCTGTGGTTTAGTGATTTTAACACTCTGAGTCCATTTTCAAAATAATTATGGATTTGGCACCTGTGGTATGCATTTTCTAACACTCTGGGTCCATAGCTTCAACGACGTTTGCTTTATCTCCGTTAGAGCCCCATGTGCACAGCACATGATGGGCATTTTAGTCTTTTAACTTACTTTTTTAATTTTTGATTAAAATTACAGGGACTAAAGATGTAAATTACTCTAATATATATTAATAAAAAAACAAAATTTTGTAATTTCATTCATCTTCTTAAACCAGACAATCCACTTTACAAAACCCTAGATCTCCACCATCAACCACTTGCCTCCACCATCAACCACCCACCTCCACCACTAGCCGCCTCCACCATCAACCACCCACCTCCACCATCAACCACCCACCTCCACCAGTAGCGGCCTCCACCGTCAACCACCCACCTCCACCAGTAGCGGCCTCCACCGTCAACCAATAAGTTCCACCAGTAGCGGCCTCCACCATCAACCATGCACCTCCACCACTAGCCGCCTCCACCGTCAACCACCTACCTCCACCACTAGCCGCCTCCACCGTCAACCACCCACCTCCACCAGTAGCCGCCTCCACCCTCAACCACCCACCTCCACCACTAGCCGCCTCCACCATCAACCATCGTCTTCACCACCACCGACCACCCATCTCCACCATCTTCTTCACCACCAGCCTATGACTTCACCTGTAGTCACCACAACAAGGTTTCAGATCTGGGTTTCTCCAATGAACATAACTCCTCCTCAAAGGTTTCAGATCTTGGTTCCAATTTGAAGGTTTTGATATAAAGATTGAAGGTTTTTTATTTTAAAATTTTCGATTTGAATGTTTTGATTCAAAGATTTGATGTCCTCAATAAAGACACAATTGTTCTCAATAATTTGTTCCAAATCTGTAAAAATAATTATTCTCCCCTTCTAACTCCGGCAACCCATGTCTAGGGTTTTGACGATGTTAAATCAAATCCTATTTTAGAGATTTAGTGGTTGTGGCTCTCTCTTGTTTTTGTTTTTTGAGTTTAGGAATTCTCTCTTGATTTTGGTGGTGGTGGAGTGGTAGGTGGTGGGTGGTGGTGGGGCGGTAATAGTGGTGGTGGAGGGTGGTGGTAGTGGATGGTGGGTTGTGATAATGGTGGATGGTGGTGGGTGCTGATAGATAGTGGTGGTGTATTGGAGAAATGAAAAATCAAACCCAATAAAAAGAATAATAGAAAATAAAAAACTATTGAAAGACCAAAATACCCCTACATTAAATCTAATTAACAGAGGAATTTAACGGAGTTAGAAACCATGGACTCAGAGCGTTATAAGGTTTGAAACCATGGACCCAGAGCGTTATAAAATGTAAACCACAGGTGCCAAATCCATAATTATTTTCAAAATGGACTCAGAGTGTTAAAATCACCAAACCACAGGGACCAAAAATGTAATTAACTCTAATATTAATTATCAATATATATATATATATATATATATATATATATATATATATATATATATTAGTACACTGTACACATGGTATATTTTATATAAATATACACTGATACAAATACATGTGGTTTTATAGTATACACACATTACTTTTTGGATATACACAGTACTGCACAAACTATTAAATAATTTTGTTA
Source organism: Centaurea solstitialis (assembly GCA_030169165.1). NCBI lineage: Eukaryota > Viridiplantae > Streptophyta > Magnoliopsida > Asterales > Asteraceae > Centaurea > Centaurea solstitialis. The sequence continues at coordinate 3,220,406 of CM058042.1, read as the reverse complement.
CATGCATCTGCAGATTGTTTTTATAATTCTAAAACATGGTATTCAAAAGCATACATACGATTCGTTTATAATAATTCTTTTGAAAATGTCTTAATTAGTATAGTCAAATATATATATATATATATATATTTCAAATATTTTAATTTTATTTTGATATCTTATTTTATAGAGTGTAAGAATATATATGAGTTAAATATTTATGTGAATGTTAGAGAAAGATCACTCAACCAATCAGAGTAACTGTAATGGTTTTTCAAGGTTTAAGGTTTTTTTTTTAGGAGTAGAGATTCATGACTTCATGTGTATTTTTATTTTCTTCAAACATAAATTTTAGATATTTATGAATTAATGAACTGTAGTAATTTTTCATTATTATTACAGTAAATTTTTTATAACATGTTACATTGTACAAGTACACAACTAATTAGTGATAACATAGACTAGAAGTAATACTTACAACGTCCTTAAAACCAATGTAATGCCGACATTTATCAGGTTTAATCAACGTGCTCTTGAAATAAATAATGGCTCTTATATGTAGTACATATAATGTGATACAACATCTCAAATCTAATGGTGACTTGTGAGAGTTCAGTCTAGTTGAAAAACTCAGCTAACCTATCTGATTTAAGATGTTTTCTTGACATCTACTTCTCCCTTGGACGAATTATGACACATGATAGCATTTGAAGAGAAGAGAATGAGATGTCAACTTTAATTTGGACTCGTGTATCACTTGGCTAGTTGGCTAAGGGTTTAATCCATTTTATGTTCAATCACATCATCAAATTGTACAATTGTAAACTTTTATTTCTTTTCATAGTTTGTAGATAACGAGATAGACTGATAGAGAAGGTGTAGAAGTTATAACCATCAATCCTTATATATTATACAAAGAAAATATCAACCAATCCATTTTGATTAATTGTAAAAATACAACCGTTTAGATGATGAGCTATTTGATATTGTGATTGATAACATAAACCAAACCAATTATCTTGAATCTAATTTAAGTTATTTCTGTTTTAAGAATAATTATAACTAAGAATAATTTGAGATAGTAATTTTGGTGGTTAGTCTAAAGTTTGATGATTAGCATATAATCAAGGAGACATTAAATATGATAAATCCAATAGGGTTAGAGTTATAGTTAGGTTAAAACTAACCGAAAGTGACATTTGATCATCCAACGCTACTTAATGCACATTTTAATCATATAACCATGGATTTCAAAATCATATCAAATCAGGCACCGTAGATATCAAAAGAAGGGTTTTTGATTTTGATGGATAGAAAAGAAAATTTGAAAAATTAGGATGCATAATTTAAAAAGTAGGAAGAGACGCATTTATCATAACGATAAAAAGGTTATAGGGTAATAGGGCAATTGTAAAAACTTAGATTTGGTCCTTAATTTTTGTCATTTTGGTCTTTCTATCTAACCGTCATTAACCTTTTTCTTTAAATTCATTTAAATGAGGGGTATTTTAGTCATTCTATTTTTTAATTTCTATACAGTTCTATGTTCGGTCTGTGATCTCTTCGATCCATGATCTCTTCGAAGGCGTCCCATATATTTTTTTTAGATTTCGATATCAAAAAATAAATTTAGAATATTTGAACTATTAGTTCATTGAGTAAAACATGCCTCCGATAATTGCGGATGAACAACCCGACCCTTGGAACATACTACAACCTAGGTGGCAAAGTGTGGATATTATAAATCAAATAGAAATAATGGAAAAAAGAAACTGCATCTGTTATTTTTACCCAAGGCATATAGATAAATAAAAAACATAACATATTTTAATTTTAATTGTGAAAAGATAAGAATAATCATACCATTTTGTTTTTTTATAATTTAAACTTAAAAATAAAATATGATGCTTCTATTTTCATAAAATGAAAAGAGTGAAAAAGAAAAAAAAAAACCCTTATTTAATTGGATTTAAAGAAGTCTTCTAGTGTTATGGCGGATTGGTTATTGATGAGGAGGTTTATAACGCCCTAATCGAGTTCGAGCCTTCTGTGCACATGCCTAGGAACATTTAAATGAGGCATGTTTAGCCCTCAAAATTGTCGGGAATTAGTCGGGCTTTGGTCCAAACACCCTTCCAAAAAAAAATTGGATTTAAAGAAAAACATTAGCAACCATTAGAAAAGGTGATCAAAACCATCAGATTAACAAAACGTGATAATCAAATTCAAGTTCATTAAGTTTAGAGACGATATATCTTATTTCACTAAGGGGGGACGAAGTGGGAACCCTACTTAGCAGGTAGAGGTCGACGTGGTAGAAGGGGGAACACCACTACCCACCGCTCTTGGGTTCCTATTTAGGACCCTGCCAGGTTGGCCACCTCGCGGGAAACTCCTTTTTTGTTACTCTTTCTCTCTCTCTCTCTCTTCACCCTAAACCCTAGACTTTGGAACCAAAATTAAACAATTGTTTGGTTAATCTCTTATTAAGTCTTGCTTGAATAAATTTGTTTACACAAATTATCTATCATTACGGATCCATAAATGTGGTTCATGAGAAGCTTTTTTTCATAGACGAAGTTGATATGTTTTCTAGTTTGAATTGGTTGATTTAGTTTTAAAAAAACTTGTCTTTATATATAAAGCTTTCTAAAAATCCTTATTGAATCACGAAATAAATTCTTAAATAAGTTTTGTTAAACTTGTTAAGTTACTATTATCATTTTATATAAACATGCTAAATAAATAAGACTTAGATTATATTTGGCAAAAATAAGCTAGTTTATAAGTTAATACATACTTGGATGTACCATAAGCCAACTTATAAGCCAGATTATTGAAACATTAGTTGGAGTAGCGTTTGAAAAGCTTTATATAGTTTTTTTTCTTCCAATTATACCCTTGATAATAAAAATATTAATATCTTAAGATATCATTTTTGGATCATTTTACATATTCATAAGTTAGGTTTTCTCAAACATAATTTATTCATAAACTAATACATCAACAACTAACTAATTTATTAATCAACGGTTAGTTTATCAACTACCAGCTAACTTATTAGCTAGTTTGCAAAAGATAGCCACCTTGGCTACGAGTAACACCCATTTGGGCTCGTCGGGCTTCTAAGGCGGTTTCAGCAGCCTCATGGCGGGCTGCGTTACAAGAGGGGTGGGATCGTAGCGGGCTTATGGAGTCGGTTTCCTAAACTATTCAAACCGATCCCCCTGTCTCTCTCTTACTCCTTTCTTTATATCTCTCTCTACACTCCTTCTCTCTTTTATTTCAAATATATACATAGAGATAGGTTCATACAAGTACCTACCCAATTTGAAGGAACAAAGGAACTATCTATAACCACATATTGATGTCGGTCCCATATAATGAAAAATCATATGATTCAGGTGGTGGGATCCACATCAATATATGGTTATATGACTTTTCATTATGTGGGACCCACATAGACTCGCATCATATCTGATATTGAAAAAGTTTGTTTGTCCTTGCAAATTTGATTTGTTATTGTTTGAGGTTACTTTTATTTGTTATATATAATTCTATATATATAGGGGTGGGTTCAAATGTGAACCACTTTTTGGTTGTGAACGTGAGGACAACCGAGAGCGCAGCACGTGGCAGATGACTAAGCGCGATTCAGGGGGGCTTGAATTAAAGAGGGGGACCACACTCAAAGCCGTCTTTATTGACTAGTCTCCGCCACGTATCGCGCCCTCGACTATCCTCACGTTCACAACCAAAAAGTGGTTCACATTTGAACTTTCCTATATACATGTGTGTATATAATACTCGGTTTTGTGGTTGTACTTGGTAGAGTTAGCTTATATAGATTTATGATAAAGCTAATACGACCCTAATACAGTAGAATAAGCTTGTCGATTGAGGGCTGTAGTAAGATAGCATTAGGATAACATTATCTAAAGCAAAGGCTTCAAGTTAAAAGTTAAATTTGTGGAAGAAAAAGTTTCATTTTACATATCATAACATCACCATTTGCTTGCCACGTGTCCTTTCAAACCACCCACTTGTCCTCCTTTGGATTCTATCTCTCTTTCATCACTCATCCAAACTATTCCTTGTTCTTTTCCATGCAAATCTCTCTCTCTTCCATCTCTCTCCACAATTTGGCTGATTGATTCAGCTCATCACTAATCCAATCTAACCTCCATGGCCACCACCATTCCTCAGATCTAGCACACCCCAAAAACCATGCCTCCTTTCCCTCTCTTATCTTTCATTCTGTTCCTCTCTTTTTCCGGCAATGTGGCCGCCGGAGCATTTCTTTCGACTTCCAAACACTCGCCTTAAGCAGCTTGAAGTTCTTGGGCGATGCCCATTTGTTCAACAACACCATTAGACTCACTCGTGATCTCCTCGTGCCCAACTCCGGCGCAGGCCGGGTTTTGTACAATAAGCCCATCAGATTCCGGCAGCCCGGGAACCCAGCTCCGGCGAGCTTTAGTACTTACTTTTCGTTCTCGATTGCCAATTTGAATCCGGACTCGATCGGGGGCGGGATGGCTTTTGTCATCTCGCCGGACGATGAGTCGGTCGGGGATGCCGGTGGGTTTCTTGGAATTCCGGCCGGGGGTGTGGGTGTTGAGTTTGATACGGTGATGGATGTTGAGTTTAGAGATGTTAATGGGAACCATGTGGGTTTGGATCTGGGGTCCGTGGTTTCGGCGGAAGTTGCCGATTTGGACTCGGTCGACGTCGACTTACGAAGCGGCGACCGAGTCAACTCGTGGGTCGACTACTCTGGGTCGACCCAGCAACTCAACGTCTCCGTCTCGTACGGAGACACGAAACCGAAATCGCCCGTTTTATCAATTACCATAAATCTCAATGAATATGTGGACGAGTTTATGTTTGTCGGGTTTTCCGGGTCGACTCAGGGGAGCACCGAGGTCCACTCGCTCGATTGGTGGAGCTTCGGGTCGTCTTTCGACGAACCCGATGCGAAACCCGGACCGAACCCGTTGCCTCCTCCGACGGCCGCGACGTTCATGAACCCGACCGCGAACGCGGCGAACTCGTCGTCGCAGCCGTCCACGTCGTCACCGCCGATCGAGTCGAACTCGACCGATCCGACGGCCCACACGACGCAAAAACAGAGCAAATGCCGTAACGGATTGTGCAAGAAAGGGGCCGGGGCGGTGGCGGGGGTGGTGACCGCAAGTGCATTCTTTTTAGCATTGTGTGCAATCTTGCTCATATGGGTTTACACCAAGAAATTCAAACAATCAAAAAACCCGATCTTTTCGCAACCGATGTCTTCAAAAACCCTAAAGAATTCTCGTACAAAGAGCTTAAATTAGCCACCAAAGGGTTCGACCCGACCCGGGTGATCGGGCATGGAGCATTTGGGACCGTTTACAAAGGGTATTGCCCGACACGGGTGACGTCGTGGCCGTGAAAAGATGTAGCCATAGTGGTGATCAAGGAAAAGCCGAGTTTTTATCGGAGTTATCGATCATCGGAACCCTAAGACATCGGAATCTTTTGAGGTTGCAAGGTTGGTGTCACGAAAAAGGCGAGATAATGCTTGTGTACGACTTAATGCCAAATGGGTCGCTAGATAAAGCGCTTTTCGAATCGAGACTCACGTTACAGTGGGCTCATAGACGAAAGATTTTAATGGGTTGTGGCCTCGGCTTTAGCTTATTTGCATCAAGAATGTGAGAACCAAGTGATTCATAGAGATGTGAAAGCTAGTAACATTATGTTGGATGAATCGTTCAATGCTAAATTGGGCGATTTCGGGTTGGCCCGACAAATCGACCAAAACAAGTCGCCCGATCCGACCGTGGCGGCCGGTACGATGGGGTACCTGGCGCCCGAGTACCTATTAACGGGTCGGGCTAGTGAGAAGACGGATGTTTATAGCTTCGGTGCGGTGGTGCTAGAGGTGGCGAGCGGTCGGCGCCCGATTGAGAAAGAGAGAATTGGGGTGGGCGTAAATGGGCTGAAAAGTAGTTTGGTGGATTGGGCCTGGGGTTTGCATAGGGACAACCGGCTGCTGGCCGTGGCCGACCCGGTTGTGCGGGGAGTTCGAGGAGGCGGAGATGCGGAAGGTGTTGTTGGTCGGGTTGGTGTGTTCGCACCCGGACCCGGCGGTTCGACCCACAATGCGGAATGTGGTTCAGATGCTTGTGGGCGAGGCTGCGGTGCCGGTGGTTCCGAGGGCAAAACCGTCATTAAGCTTCAGCACTTCAGATTTGCTGATGAACTTGCAAGATAGTGTGTCTGATTTGAATGAGATGGTCATAACCCTCTCAAGCTCTTCCTCATCAGAACATAGCTTCCATGGTGGTGGGTTGGACCTGGTTTGACCCGACCGACCGACAGTGGTGACCCATGTGGGTCTTAGTTTTGTATTCTAGTCCAATTCTATTGGAGAGTGTATTTACTTGATTTGTTGATTTTTATGATGTGATGGAACAGGTAATAATGGAGAGAAGTATAGGGGGGAGTGGGTCATTTTTGGGAATTAGTGGGGTCTCATCATAACTTGGTGCACTTTGGATAGGGACAAAGTGTGGAGGTCATTTTCATGGAAAATTTGTAGGTAGATGGTTTGTGAAGGAACCCAAAAGGTCAAAAAGGTAATAACAGTATGGGGAGTTTGAGTAGACCTATGGTAAAGTATACTACTATGAAGAAAAAAAGAATGATCATTTATTCATATTTAGCCCTTTGTGTTTTGTGCTTTTTCATTTCTATAACTTTATTGTATCCATGTTTCGAGTTGTGGACTTTGTGTCATGGTTTAACCCGATGACGGATAGCCATATGGTTCGCTTTCGGCTAGTTTCGAAGTTAACATCAAAAGTATGAATTATGGTTGATGACGTTGGCCTTAACTATGACCGATGCTAAAAGATCATTGGAGTTTCTTTCCAAAAATTAGGATCTCTACGTAAACCTTTTTGTATGGGAAATCTGTAACTGAACAAGTAAAAAGACGTAAAAAAAAGTGTCATAAGATTGTGTTCGAGTGGCTAAAAACCTTTATTGTGATGGCTACATATGCCTAATATTATGACTAATTGAAACGTTGGTTATCAATCTAATAGAGTAACTTGATAAGACCAATTGAAACATTTGTTATCAATCAAATAGAGTAACTTGATAAGACCGGTAAAGCTTACAAATCAAATAGAGTAACTTGATAAGACCGGTAAAGCTTACAAATGTGGTGGGTGTAACTACCTAACACTTACTGTCAAAACAAAGGGTGTTATTTCTTACAACCATGATATCTTATATTGCAAAAGCAGTGAATCAACGATTAGCCATAAACGTAAAGTCAAAAGAAACATGTATATCAGTATATACATGTCCTTAAAGACAAAACAAATAAAAGCAAGAAAGGTATATTGGACAGGGTTTGTATCAACGACTTTTATGATTGTTATAGAAGTTTTTTATCCATATCGTCCTTTTAGAGATATAGAAATGTGTATGTAAGTATACAGGTGGGCTCTAGAGTAGTCAGGTATGAAATTATACGAGGGGAAAATCAATAGACGGAACCCCTTGTTATATATAATTAAGCAAATTATGATTGATTAGAAGTAAAGTTTGGTCCAAAACATTAAAAGTCATAAAAAGATGAAGTTATATCTTAAAATGATTCTTCTTGTCCACTAAAATATTGCCACACGAAAAGAAGATTATCTCATAAAACTAAAAGGATGATACTCTAAAAAATTTGGCTTCAAAAGTTAGTCTTTTTTTCCCTTTCACGATACAGACTTAATTAGGATTTTTTTTTTTTTTGGCCTTAAATGAGTTTATTAGTTTTTTATTTTATTTTATATCTATAACTGTAACATTCCACCTACCTTAACAACAATAGTGTCCGTTTTACCCCACCGGCTCACGGATTTTTTTTTTGGCGACTTGGTGGGACTTCACAGGAGGTCACCCATCCTAGTACTACTCCCACCCTAGCACGCTTAACTACAGTTTTCAAGAACCTGTCGTGCATTAGGCCCCAAAACATATTATTATTAGGAAAAATTACTTATAACACAAGCATCACTCATGTACTCGGCGATATGAGATATATCTAAGATGTTACAATAACCATTAATTAGAACTCTTTAAACACAATTTTTATCAAATAAACTCACTCATAAAGATAGATACTATTTGTACTATAATTATTATTTTGAGCTGATAATTATTTCTGTGGGCACTTTCATCTCATAATATTATTATAATTATATTTGTTGCCAATTATTATTATTATTACTCTATTTATTTATTTATTTCAATTGGGGAGGCTTTACTTTTGAGACAATTCAACCCTCCTCTCATGATGAGGCACATGATGAACCTCATATATCTCAAAGTCAGAAAACCACAAGTTCAATATTCCTGTCATCTAATAATTTATTATTTAAATTATATTATATATATATATATAATATATGTATATATGTCTCTCTGTGTGTGTGAGAGAGAGACTGTGTACACACGGCTGCACATGTCCATAGCTGGATTTTATAACGCATGGATAATAAAACGTAAAATAAGATCCAATGGTTATTATTTTTAGGGGGGTATATAATATGAACAAAGCTTATTTAGGACTTAGAATTTTATAATATAAGTTAGGGAGGATGTTAATCCGATGGTCGATAAGTGTTTACAAAGTAAAAAATAATTATCGACAATTTATCTTAATGTTCAATCCCTGGGGGACGTATTTTGGAGGTACGGGGGCTTCGACCCCGGCTGCATGCTTTCGCAGTCGGGCTTTTGGCCATAATTGCTGAGGATTAGTCTGGGCCAAATGTGGTCTGGGATACCTCTTCTAAAAAAAAATTATCTTAATGTTCAAGAATGTTACCAACAAGGTAAGTGAATGGGTAAGTATTTTAGGCTATGTATGGATGAACCATAAGCTTGCTTATAAGCTAGTTTATTACAATACTAGTTGAAATAGCATTTCAGGAGTTTTTTTTATAGTTGAAATAATTGTTTAACGGAATATCTAATTGACTTAATGAGCGTAATAGTTTAATTAGTAATTAAACAATGTAGAGTCATCTGGTTACAACTTACAAATAAGCTATGATTTAATTCAACTAGCCATCCGAAGTAATTCTTATCCAATCGGCTAAGGCATTTTATAATAATAGAGAGCACATAAAAATAATCCAACCATCAAAAGTTGATTAATGAATTAGCAACAACACGTTAATAAAGAATATCAACAAAATCAGATAAAAGCCAAACAAAAGAGTACGTAATACGATGTATGAAAAAGATAACAAGCCTTACTATTATTTTATTCGAGTGATTGATTTTCGGTGACATTAGGGTATCAATTTTAGTAGCGTCGGTGAAATGTCATTGTACAAAAATGGTTTAATCTGACAAAATATTCTGTATGAGTTAATAGAAACAAAAACGTTTTACAAATATAATATGTGCCACATATTACCTGAAAATTGTTTACCATTAACTTATGAAAAATAGTAGTTGATTCAACGTATGGTGCACAAATATTCACACAAGTCCCACAAATATATATTCTTTTTGTCTCCATTGCCTAAAAGATGAAACATATATCTATTAACAAATAAACAAACAAACTGTAATTAATTTGTTGGTATTATAAAGTATAAATTGTACAGTTTTTATATAAAATTCGATGATTTTCGTTTGGCTTAATAATGTTTTTGTATTTGAATGTTATAATTTGAATTTCATCAATTATAGGACTTTAAAAAAAATTGTGTTATATTTTTTTATAATTATTATTTATCATAAAAGTTTTGAACATTTGTTTCCTTGGCCACTTGGATATACGTATATAAGTATGTAACTATTTTACAGATAATCAAAAGTTGAATACTGATCATTTTGTATTGAGACTTTGTACAATTGATTATTATATCAATTTTGTTGTTCAATGAAACAATCTTTTTTTAAAGGGTATTTGAGACTTTGTCTCGACTAATTCCTACAAGGTTCACCGACAACTAAAGCATGCTATCCTGAGTTAAACTTCAGTGGCCACAATCTGGAAACGCCTAGATTCGAACCTAGGGTAGAATGGTTAACTAGTCACTTCCCCTACAAGTTTAACCAGTACGCCACATTCTTGTGGTTTCAATGAAACAATCTTTTAAATCGTTGCACTCATTGTATCAGTTTGTGTTATGTCATGAAAGGAACATGTTATTATTAATCTAAACATTGAGATTGTTAAAAACCTAGACGTGGGACAAGAGACTTTAACTATATTAAATGAGTCATATCTTTGTCAACTTTTTTAATAATAGCACTATGGGGCCATTTAAACTAAAAAATGACAAAAATAATAAAATAATAATTTATACCATAGTTGATATAGGTCACTTATCATTAAGATGTTATAGCATTTCTGATAGATTCTTTAATATGAAAATGCGATTTTATTTTCTAAGTTGTTCCAATAGATTCTCTATATTGTTTCCTGAAACAGAAAAAACTAAAGAAATCTCTAAAACTTAATGTATAGAGAGAAATTGTCTTTTTCTGTATTACCACCAATATGCATGGTTGATTTATTATTTGGGTAAAAAGTTGATTACCAACAATTCTAAATGGCTCTACACGAAACTCGCCTCCAAGGGTAGCAACGTCAGGGAGCATTTTGAGGTTCACTAAGTGGCTTAGGCTAGCGGAAGACCTTGGTTTGATCCCAAGACCTATTATGTAGAAAGTATTACTACCATGTTCCTAACTGAGCTACATGTTAGAGGCTAATTTATTTGTAATAACCTTGGTCTTGAACTGAACTCCTAAAATGAATGTGTGACTTCCTTGAACCCAATTGTAAATTTTAGAAGGTATAAAAATTAGCGGAAAATCCTATTTGTTTCCCATTTTCACTTACAGTATTCGGCTAAGAGAGAGAGAGAGAGAGAGAGAGAGAGAGAGAGAGAGAGAGAGAGAGAGTTGAAGTATTTGTCTATTTAGAGAAGAGAGGTTGGTGCGGATTGGAGTTCTTAGAAACAACAGGAGATTAGCAAAGATCGTATTTCCAAAGGTAATTATTTTTCTTCTTCTTCTTCTTTCATAAGTGTTTCTTCATTCATGGAGTTTAAGATCACATTGGATTTAGGTTTAAGGGAAATGATTGATTAATGGCCCGAGATCTATTTGATCACGATATAGATGATTAGAATATGTTTGAGAATGTTACTATTATCGATTTTTCTATTGATGTACTCAAAATTGCTTATTTGATTGATTATCGGAATGTTGGGATTCCACGGTCCGAGCATCCAAACATCGCCGTGTCTAGATAATTTTGTTCGGATCGGATAGTAGCTCCTAGATAATGTTGTCCGGAAAATTTTCCACAACCAAACACACTCTAACTTTTTATTAATTTTCACTAATGAGATTGAATCATTCTTATGTTAAAAAGTGTATTAAGATGATAAATTATAAAATCTCAAAAATAAAAAATATCTTGGAGTTAAAAAATTTGTTAAAAATGCTCTAAAAACCTAAATTGCTAAAATCCTAGTCATACCAGCTCAAACAACTTTCTTATTTTTAAGATTTCGATATTAATTATATTACTACATAAAAGTTATGCCTATAAGTCCGTAGGTTTGAACTTTAAGGTAGAATGAAAAGAAGCCCAAAAAGGCCCAAAGTTGCTATAATCTATCTAGATTCTAGAAGACTATAAGCCACATAAAAGTTAAGCCTATTTGATGATCAGATTTAGAACCAGCCCATTTGGCTCATTATGAATTCAAGTTTATTTCACATCATCCATCAGGCCCATCTATTACCTTATTTTTTTTATTTTTTATTTTTTTTGGGGGGGGGAGGGGGGTCAGGATAGACCCAACGACAATTGTTATGATGAATTACGAATTCTCGAATTCTTCAAAAGATAATTTGTTATATTTGTTAGTCTTATGTAATCCAAAATTTCCTAGACATAAAAAAATTATTTAATTATTTTATATATCATATAATAATTATAATTAATACAAATAAATTAATTATATAATTTATAAGAATACAAATTTCATAAACATAAGCATACACATACACACATATGTATACATACAAAATTTGATTTAACTGATGTTGGTTGTTATGGTAGAGGTGGAGGTGGTGGCTAACAGTATTACTAGCAGTGAAGGTGGTGGTGGTGGTTGTGGCTGTAGAGAATATGAAGATGGTGGATATTGGTGGTGGTGGTTGACGGTAATATTAGTAGTGACCATTGTTGTGGTCGTGGTTGTAGAGAATATGAAGATGGTGGATATTGGTGGTGGTGGTGGTTGCGGTGGGCGATGGACAATTAGGCTACACGCACCCATACTCTCCAACCCTCTCAACCCACTCACTTTTTGAATGCCACATCAGCTTCCACATCAGCTTTTGGTCAACCCTCTCTTTACCCTCCCATAACCCTCTACAACACACACCCAACCCTCTCACTTTTCAATTTATTTTATTTATTTCATTTATTTTATTTAATTAAATAACATTGTTAAATAAATAATATTGTTAAAAATAATTTGAAAATTCTAATATTAATAAAACTTACATAACATTAATAAAAAAATTACATAACATTAATAAAAAAAATTACATAACATTAATAAAAAAAACTAAAAATCAATATCGAGGTTCCAAATATGTTCCACTAAATCCGCCCGAAGATTATGGTGAATAGTTGAGTTTCTCACTTGGAAAATATTCACCATACGTTGCTCCTCATTGAGTTGCGGGTTAGGTGGATCCGGAATATCGTTCGGCACAACACAAATGGCCTTGTTTTTGTTTTCGAGTATCATATTGTGTAATATGACACACGCGTACATAACGTTGCGCATCGTAGGTATCTCCATGAAGCGAGACGGTTGTTTGATTATATTCCAACGTTTACGGATAATGCCGAAAGCTCGTTCGATATCTTTACGTGCCGCTTCTTGCGCTCCCTTAAACTTAATTCGTTTATCGTCTTCCGGATAGGAAAACGCTTTGACAAAAGTAGCCCATTCCGGATATATCCCATCCCCGAGATAATATCCGTGCTTGTAGGTCGCCCCATTTACTTGAAAAGTTCGGTCGGGTGCGATTCCGTTATACACATCTTCGAAGATGGGCGAATGATTGAGCACGTTTAGGTCGTTCATGGCACCGGGACAACCAAAGAATGCGTGCCAAATCCATGCGTCTTGGGAGGCCGCCGCTTCTAAAATGATTGACGGATGCGGTTTATCGCCTCGATGGTATTGACCTTGCCATGCAACCGGACACATCGCCCATTCCCAATGCATGCAGTCAAGGCTACCGAGCATGCCGGGAAATCCGTGACGGTCATCGTGCGCGGCGTACAACTGCTGAATATCTTCGTAAGTCGGCTTGCGTAAATATACTTTTCCATACATTTGTATAATTCCCTGCACGAAGTGGTTTAGACAGTTGCGTGCCGTTGACTCTCCCATGCGGACGTAGTCATCAAATGCGTCACCGGTTATTCCATACGCCAGTTGCCGAATTGCCGCCGTACACTTTTGGTGTGTGGAAAAACCCGGCAACCCCGTAGCATCGTATTGTTGTTGGAAATATGGGTACCGTGTGTATAAATCATACACTATTCGTGTGAATAGATTTCTCGACATCCTAAAACGTCGCTTGAACGTCTTCTCCGGGTACGTCGGGTTATCGTCAAAGTAGTCCGCCATTAGCCTTGCGTTACCTTCTACCCGACCCCTGTCTATGTTAGGGGCCTTCGAACGAGGAATCGATGATGATGCGTTTGCTTGTTGGACAAGATGCGCAAACATTTGCGCATCTCGTTCCCAGTCTTCGTCGGTATCCGTGGATGATGAATCGTTGAAATAATCGGGTTATGCCATTGTGGATGTATGTAGAAGAGAGTAGTGGTGTAATAAGATATTTGGTTGGAGGATGAAGAAATTTGGTTGGAATAAGATATTTGGTATGTGTATATGTTGTGTATGGAGGGTATATATATATATATATATAGAGGGTATAAATGAAAAAGAAAAAAAAAAACAAATTTATCCGTTGGAGAGCCGTTTGCCAACGGCTCTCCCAACCCAAACAACTCCCAAGACGCCGGGTTCATCTACCCACGCACCGATGCTCTCCAAAGCCGGCGGGTAGCGCGGGTTTAGCCGCTGCGAAGCCAAAGGCCCGGTGCGAGCAGCCTTATAGAGGTGGTAGACGGTGGTGGTAGGTAATCGATGGTAGTTGTTAAGGTGATTAGGAGGAGGTGGAGGTGAATGATAATGGCTATCGCCCACGGCGGCGGGGATGATTAGTGGTGGTAAACACTAAAACAAATATCATATTAAAGTTATATATCAAGCAAGTGTTAATTAATAATATATTGGTTTCTGCCTCATTTCATTTCTATGTCGTTCCACCTATTTTGGCGGAACAAAAAAACCCATTTTTGTCCTATGTTGACTCACCTTGTTCCAGCTTCTATCCATATTCCATGTCGCACCAAACGTGCGACAGTGAATTCTTGTTCTGTCCCATATTGCACCAAGCACGAGACAATGAATTTTATCTGTCCGTCATGTCTGTGTACCAAACGCGGCTAATACGGTTCAAATAACTTGAGGGTGTTTGAGAAGTGTACACAAATTGGAAGGGTCAAAAGGGTTTAAGTCCATGTTGATATAGATAGATATATAGCTCACCTAGGACTCATCGTAACGCGCTTTCATAGATCCATAATCGCAATTTCTCTCCTCCAAATCCATTTTCATGGATTCCGATTCGGTTAGTTTTTCTCTTCTTTTCTTGTATTTTCTTCGATCTGAATTCATTTACCTCTTACTTTCTTTCAGATCTCGTAACTACTTTCTGTGTTTCAACATATATATATATATATGTATATATTCCGTTCAGATCTGCGTATGTTAGATTCCGTCTCTAGGTTTAGGGTTCTTATTCTGTCTCAATCGATACTTACATTCATGCACAACAGTAGCTTGTTTTTTGTCCGATTTGATTTAGTTAATTGATTATGTGGAAGTGTGATCTACTGATCTATGCTTGAAATTTGCATATGCTTGTTTTAAGCTATCTGGAAAAGTTCATAAGTAAGTGAATTTAAGAGTTCTATTTTGTTAAGAGAATTTGAATTGCTATATTATTTGATTGAAGCAATTGAAGAATGTTAAGGTACATGATTTACATTACAGATTGAACCTGATGATTGTTTTCTTGGTTTGAGTCTTAACAAATAAAGTCCTTTACTTTAGGTCTGTGTCATCAGCTGTTCAGCTTCAATTGAGCCCTCCTGTAGTGGATAGCAGCAGTCTCAATGCAACTGAAATTTATCAAGTACTAAGGCTGTGTTTGGCAAAAATAAGCTAAAGCTAGCTTATAAGGCGGTAGATGTTTGGATGGACCATAAGCTAGCTTATTGAAAGTTGAAACACAATTGGAGTAGTGTATTATGAGCTTTTTGTAGCTTTTTCCAATTATACCCTGGTTAATGTTAATTATTATACCCCAAGATACACTTTTTTTTGGTCATTTTACATACTCAGAAGCTAGTTTTTGCCAAACATAATTTATTCATAAGCTAGCTTATCAGCTACCAGCTAGCTTATTAGTCAACAGCTAGCTTCTCAGCTAGTTTGCCAAACACAGCCTACATGACATTAATCGGGTAGGTACTGAACATAGAAAGTAATGTTAAAATACAAAAAAAACAGGGAACTTCTGTACTTATGTGATGGTGGATTTTAAGATGCTGCTCTGAGCGAGTCCTATTTGTACGCTTCTTACTTCTCATTTTTTAATGGAACAATAAGTTATAAGTTGTTCCAAGGAAAACGTCCCCACTTTTGAACCCTGTCATAAGTTTTTTTTTTTTGTTGTCTTGATGATTTCTTTGAATGATAAAGATACCTTTCTATTTACAATGAGTCTGATACTTACTTTTGAGTAGAAGTGTTTGAATAAGTTTATCTAAAGTGGGCTAAGTTTCATAATCAAAGACTTTAGAAAGGATTCATGCTTTTGATAGGTTGACATGATTCATAGTCCTGCCTTCTGTGTGAACTCTGATTCAATGTTCAGGTATATAATTGATTGTGAAGTATGACAAACTCTGTCCCCTAATTAGCATCATGATCATCTTTGTATTGAATAAATACCCTTTGGGGCACAAGATAGAGAGGGTAATAGATATAAAGCACCCTCAACTTGGGTTATTGGAAATGGTAGTATGCAATATCCTTTTGAAAAGTAAAGGACTCTCTAATCTTGAGGGAAAGAAACCTTTCGTTCGTTGTTTGGAGGCATAAAGGATGTTTCTTTCTCTCTCAATCCCAGGAAAAAAAAACTCTACTTTTGATTTAGCACATAGTTAAATAGAAGTCCATGACCGATGATCAAATATTTAAAGTATCCTGTAAGAAGACAAAGCTGAGAAAACTTATGGATGGCAATCATTTTATTACTAATGGGCACATAGGTAAAATTGACAAGGGATCTTTCAAGAAAAAACAAACGTTGCATTCTTTATGGGATGACCCAAAATAGAAAGCTTTCTACTTTATTTTAATCTTAGGTGGTAGTTTTTGGTATTCTTCCTCCACCCTCTCAAAGTTCTCAATGTTCCACTCATTCCAATTGAAATTTCCTCTCAAAGTCTCTGGAGACTTACGACAACCATGTCTGGCATTGGTTGCATCTCTTGCATCCATATTTCATTTTGGCACCTCCAATCGACAATGTAAAGAAATTTTAGGGGTTGTATTTAGGATCTACCATTATGTTCTTTATCAATTAATAGCTTAACTCTGATCATATTAACTGTAACAACCCGTCCAAAGTAGAAGTTGTGAGCACCTTATAAGACTCAATTCATAGGCTACCAATAACTTCCACCATGGTTTTAAGTTGGACTCAAAGTTATTAGGCCAGCCTATTGCTTTGGGCTTTAGGGTGTTACATTAATGTTTTTCTACTTCTATTTCATATATGTGATTTAGTATGCTTTGAGAACTTGGATTTAGTGTTTTTGGTGTCTAATATTTTGAGGACGTGTGAAAGTTTCTTAAAGAGGCCTATCTATATCATATCTATCACTTTATCAATATACCATCATTGCATCATGAAGAAAAATAACATTTAAACAAAACTTTTACTTATTTACGTATTTACATAAGGCTCCCTTAAATCCATTCCCAGAGAGAGGTTTGGCAGATTAAAGAAACAAATGTTGAGTTTGTGTCTTTGTGATCATTCTTGTTCTGTTCCTGCTATTTTTTGAAGTGGCATGTTCTTCTGTGAATGCACTTTTTAAACTAGCCTTCTGAAACTACAGTTTTAATTGACCCTTATACATTATAACCCCATTTCTCTTTCTTCCTATTCTCTTTGATGCTTTGGTTTCTACATCAATTAGTCAAATTGAAAGTATACATGTACTTAAATTGTTTATCTACCTCTTCTAATAGAAATACCTAATCATTTAGGTGCAAAAATTGTTGTTATTTGAATATCTTCCCCTGTTGATGTATTCTGCTTGAGTGTGCATGTTAATCATTTTTCCTGAGGTTTGATGCATTGTGATATGAACTCACTCATAATTTATAACACTGGCAGCAAAATGCGAGCAAGGATGTGGAAATCAAAGGAATCAACCCGGGATTGATTGTTTTGCTGGTTGTTGGTGGACTACTGATAACATTCCTTGTTGGGAACTATGTACTTTACATGTATGCCCAGAAGACCCTGCCTCCTAGGAAAAAGAAGCCAGTCTCCAAGAAGAAGTTGAAGAGGGAGAAACTGAAGCAAGGTGTTGCAGTACCAGGAGAATAGAGGAGCATAAATTTGTTGTCACTGTCTACTACTGTCTAGTACTTGTTGTGAGATGATTTCTTAGTTTTTGTTTCTGTTTTTATCATCATCTAATATGGTGAAGTTGGATAGTTTAGACGTGACCCGTCATTGTGTTCTGGTAGCCTTAGCCAAGGGTCCGTCAACCATGATAATAATCAATCACCTTAGTTCGACTCTTTTTCTTAAAATCGTTGTCATTCGTATCATTTCAGCAGGTTCTTGAAAATGGTTTTTATCCAAGATGACTAAATTCTTAATTCAGTTAGAGACATTAAAACATAAATTTCTAACAAAAATGATCAAGTGAAACAAACTGTTAAGTTTATAAACATTTACAAGATATAAAACTCTCTCTAGCTTCTACTTCCATGTAACTGTCACCTTTATTGACATGAATTATTTAAAACACAAATCATCCTCCACACATATTAAAAAAAAATAAGTTCTTCAATCTCCTGGTGATTTATTTACACACACACATTACCAAACATACAAACAAAAACACTCCATAAAGTATTATATGAAAACAGATGTTTTGATTTCTTAAGCTCCATGACGAGCCATGGTCTGGTCCCCAGGAGGGATCATGACGAGCATTGGTTGGGTCCCAAACCCTGGATGAGGAAGTCTACGGCGGATCTCACGGCCTTCTTGGCAAAGAGCACAAGGGTGGCAGCAAACATGAGTTGCGAAATCACACGCCATCTCCGCCTGCTCCAGTTGTTCTTCATCCACGTTGCAGCATCCACCACACGATTTGCTCATCGACTCCCAGTTACCCTGTCAAACCCATAAAAATATAGTTAACTCCTCCAAATGAAGTAATGAACACATGTAACAAATCCCCTTATTTGGTACTTCAGGGATGCAGTCCCTTGGGAATCTTGTAAGGCAAACAGACCACATAAGTCCCATGCGGAGGTGGAACAGACTTAAACCAAACAGACCACATAAGTCCCATGCGGAGGTGGGGTCTGGTTGGGAAGAGGGGGTGGATGTGCGCAAGCCTGACCTCTACCTCAAAGAGTAGAGTGTTTGTTTCCAAGCAAACCCCCAAACTTGTGCAAAATGTGCGGGGAACAAAAGGTAAAATCTTGCTCCAAAAATTTATGGAGAAAGAACATGAGAAGAAAGACAATGCTAAAAATCGGAAATGAGTTGGAAGTAAGCAACAACAATCACAAGCAGGACAAGAAAACATTACCAAGGTAGGAATGCCTACCCATGCGTAGCCTAACCTACGACCCAGAAGATCTAACTGCTAGCCCTTAACCCCATTATCTATTTCTACATTCTATTGTAACTAAGATCCTCACCCAGAGTCTACTACCCTCATCTTGCGTCCAAGAACTCCTACTAGAACTTCTGTTGTTGGAAATGCCTCTTAAGTCGCTATGTCTAAAAACTCAGCTGCTCATCCCCAAAATGGTCCTCACTCTCTACCCTCCTATACCACCGCACTCTTCCCTCTCTCAACTTATTCATAACCTCCCCGCACCGCTCAGCAGACCTTTGTCAAACACTAGTCCATCTAAACATCCTCATTTCTTTCCAACTTCTTCTCGTGGGCTTTCTTTATTGTCCAACTTTCAGGCCCATACAATACAGCTGGTCTGTAGGCGCTCTGGTAAAATTTGCCTTCCAGTTGTAGCCAGACCTTGTCACCCCCATAGCACCCCTCCACTTTAGCAACCCCCGATGTGTTATGGATTTATGGGGGAATAAACTTTATCCTAGAATTCTTAACCATGGTAAGGTAAATAGACTGATTTTGGACGGGGTGATATTGATCTTTTCTTGGTACAATGAAAGAGAGGAAAATACTTAACTTACCTCACATAGTTTAAAAAAAACAAATATTCTGACCACTTTCATAAACTGAAGAGTGAAGATACCCTACAAGAAATACACTAAAAAATCTTGCAGAGCTAAATACTAGCACCGATTTATTTGCAATAATGATAACAAGCAAATAGGCATCTATGACATGAAAACTTCTAAAAAAAATTTTAGCAACTCTTATCGAACATTCTGAGAAGGAAACGGTTGTACTCTTCATTGGATGGGGAAGAACAAAATTAGAAACCAAGGCTAATGAAACAAAATATCCAAGTCTTAAGAACACTAAGCAAAAATATAAACATGATATATCTTAAACTTAAAGTTAAAGTTAAGTATGTTTTATGTTATATTATTTAATGTATGAATCATTAGATAATCTATTTTTTATGGGTCTGTCTTTGGCACATATATACAAATGCCCTACTGAATCCTCAATACTTTAATTTTTTGAATCTCTCTATCAATCTATCGAGCATCCTTCCCCTTACAACAAAAGACTTAAATCCAAAAGTCGCTAACGACAAGGAATAATCCAAAGTGAAAATTTGGGAAAACAGAAGGTTCATAAGCAAGATCCGGATTTGAAGGGAAAAAGGAACACAAGAGGCAATCAAAGAAAATAAAGTTGTTGCGCATGAAATGGCAGACAACGGGTTATTATCTGGCTATGGGAAGATAAGATAACATAATAACTGAACATAACCTAATCACATTACAGACTACACAACTAAAAAGTTAGCAGTTCAGGCATATGAAAGAGAGTTACCTCAAGGTTGAACTTCCTGCGAATTGTGGTACGGGTAGGATAAGAAAACCAAGGGGCCATGCAGTTCCATCCAAAAAAGGAGTTGCCAATCAAATATAAACCAGTGTAAGGCAAGCAATGATTTGCAAAAGTCCCTGGAGCAGATCCAAGTCTCTCAACATTGCTACCATAAACCACACAAGGGGCCACACTCCCAAGAAGACCTGCACAATTTCATAGCTATTAGCAAAAGAAGTAACCTCGAAACTCATATGCACACTCTGGAATAAGGCATATTGCTATGAAAATCATGGTAAATGCCTTTGGCATGTCAACTAAGACCGTAAAACTTTCTGCAACAAATGATGGTTTGCAGGACAATAGATGGAATGGATGTATTTATGCATCTCTTTTGTCATGTACCCACTTAGGGAAACCTCCTGAGTGTAGCTTATGGGCAAAATAATTCGGCTTAAAGTAATTGTACTCGTACTTATGAAGATGAGTTCTATTTAGCATTAAACTGGCATTTCTGAAGGATGGCCAATAGTAATTAACGTTGTAATTTTCATCATTTGAACACTTCAGAATCCAGCTTAAATCTGAGTAATGCATCTGTAACTCTAAATTATTCTATGTTTCCTGATTCTTGTTTCTGTTCTCCAGTTGAATCCCCTCTACGGGCGCCTTGATGTTTCTTTCTCCAATCTCTTTTTTTCCTTCTAAATCACACTTATAAGCCACATATCTCCAAAAGTACCCTCACAAATATTAGTCAAGTTTTTGATCAACCATACACAGGCATGGTGTCCACCCCAAACCCTGCTTCATGGGAAGTGATGAAGAGCTACAATAAGTCATAGAGCGTAGAGGCCAAAACTGTCATCCACCAATGACCTGAATAACAGAGTTTCTATTCCTTGCAAGCTACAATGCTACACAAGTCAATCTTTATACTCAGTGCCTCCAGCAGGGAAGAGAACAAAAAGGTAAAAAAGATGGTTTTGGGAGTCAGAGATAACTACATAATGTACATTCAATATGACTATATTTTTTTCAGTAATCTGATAGGAATAGAGGGATGAAATCATACTATTTATATGTTTTTACCAGTTGAAGAATTATCTTCATTTTTCTAATATTCATGTTGTCTTCTTCTCCCCTCTTCTTTTATAACTTTTAAACATTGGATCCTAACTTGAAAATCATACAAGTTCCTCACTGCAACTTAGGGCTGAATGTCATGCAACAGTCAGCCGATTAATTTGCAGTTCAAAACCTGTTCCATGAGCTTGTAACTTTGCATACATATATATTACTCACAGATATTCTCTTGAGATGCTTATTAAGACAATACTTTTCCAATTCACTCTAAAAGTATTGCTACCTTGTCTGCATGACTAATTACTTGACCCAACCATAGTCATAATTATGCACAAGAACACATCAAAATCTTAGGTTTTTATATTCTTTATGCAGACTGATTAATCCAAATAAGAGTTCCAGAAAGAAAATCCCCAAAAACTTATTAGGTTTTTATATTCTTTATGCAGACTTTTTAGATTCCTATAACTTCTTTAAAACCTACTACAATCTCCACACACATATCAATATCATCATCATCATCATCAAACAAGAACTCTAGACACAAGAACCAGGTAATCAATCAATCATCAAAAGCCCTAAATTAACAATAATTAAGAATACAGATTGCAACAAGAAATTGATTGATCTCAGACAATTGATCATAAGAAAGGGAAAGAAAAGACTCACAAACTTCAAGATCGCTGCTACAGAACTCATCGATTACGGCCGAGACAGGCGAATAGACCGGAGTCCCATTGAGCCCTAGGCAGGGGCTCCCCAATGACATTAGCACCGCCATTAGTCAATGGCAAGCCATCAGCAGTCCAACCATATGCAGCAGCAGCCTGATGATGATGATGACGAAACCCTGATGATGGTGGTGGAGGAGGAGTCTGCTTCAATGGCTTCTTCTCCATCTCCACAGCAGCAGGTGGTGTGTGTGAAGAATTGGGGGTTTTGGTTACATCTTCTGATTGAGGAGGAGATTGATTTGCTAAAAGAGGGCTTGATTCCTCCAAATTGGCCATAACTTTTGAGTTTGGAAATTAGGAATTTAGGGTTAGATCTGATCTGATCTGATGTGATGATAACAAGGTCAAGAAGATCAAGAAGAGGTTTCTTTCCTTTTTGGATTATTATATCAACATTCAAACAACACCCCAAGAATAGTAGCTTTGTTTTTATTAAAAAAAAAAAAAATCTGTTTTTCTTTTTTACAATTTTTTACTTTTGAGTAAAAGGGAAAATAGATATTATTTTTACAGATAAACTTTTTTGTTTATTTTATGGTCGATAACGATTGAGACGAAACTTTGGTTGAAAACCTATCTTTCGTTGTGATTTGTGAATGTGCGAACAATCAAGAGTGTGATACGTGTCTTGTTTAGTCTGAATAGTTCAAAATTATTCAGATGTATATTCATCATTAATAATGCATGAACATCATATGTCAATCACCTTTTTTTAGGTAAGGAAAGAAAGGAAAGGATTTGGAAGGAAAACAAGAAAACCGTGTTCTCGAGTTTCATTTAGCGAAGGAAAGGGAAGGGTTTGGAGGGGGAGTTTAGGCTTATTTTGCTTAAATCTTATCATCCCATTTTTTTGAGGATTTGGAAGGAAAGGAAAGGGTTCCCCTTCCCTCTCCTTCCATTTCTTTTACATCCCTTATTAAACTCGAGAATATGGAGGAAGAGTTGGATGTAACTATGGACAATATCTTACGCTTCCTCGTAACTATGGACAATATCAACAGCTTCCTCATTGCTTAGATGCTCCCATAGACCATCGGATGCAAATATGAGGAACTGATCCTTCGGGTTAAGTTTGTGTATAAAGATCGATGGCTCCAGATTAAGGATTTGCTTTGTAATGGGTTCGGGTAGCCTAAACTTTGCCAATAGAGGTTCTCTGTTGAACTCCGCCTTCTTTAGATACGCGCGTCTCCAATAGATCTTGAAATCTGAAAACCAAACTAGTTATTAACCCTCAAACAAGTAGTCATAAAGTAAGAGTTCATGGTTGACTTTTTCCTAGTCAAATGAGTTACATGTAACATAATTAGTGGGTAAGCATTTCTTACCTTGTAAGAGGTGGTCGACAACTAGTAATCAATCAGCACATAAGATTAGAAGACTTGGGTGTAAATTAATTACCTATATGATACCTTTAACATGCCAAACATTGTGTTTCGAGACCACAATCTTTGGATCATCGGGATGCATAGAATGAAACTCGTCTCTTACCGAAGCATAGCTTGTGTTATGCTCGGTTGATAACTATATCGCAGAGACTCCTCTAACACCCCTCTCGGTTCTCCCCAAAACCACTCGGGAATCGCCAGCATTTGCAACGTATACTAGCCCGTTGCAAATGACACCCACCAAACAAC
The DNA here is from genome assembly GCA_030169165.1 of Centaurea solstitialis. Classification (NCBI taxonomy): domain Eukaryota; kingdom Viridiplantae; phylum Streptophyta; class Magnoliopsida; order Asterales; family Asteraceae; genus Centaurea; species Centaurea solstitialis. Next base: position 3,196,470 of record CM058042.1, on the reverse strand, counting down.
ACGTCCCTACTGACGCTATTTGAGGGCAAATACGCCATTGATCTCTCACAACCGAAAGAAATTCCTCCTCCGTTGCCAAAAAAGCCTTCTTGATCACACTTGCCGACATTTCTTGATCTTCATACGCAAATTCTAAACAAAATCAAAAATCTGTGTTTAGTATACTTGCCTACATCGCTACACGGATTTATACCATTGAAAGCATGCCAAGAAGAGTTAGACTCAACAAGAAAAAAACGGTTTGAATCTAACAACTCGTCACACATGGATTAAAAAATAGAAAATTAGATCTGTAAGCTTCTTATAAAGCTTAAAGTTGTGGGCTACCAATAACTTCTCGATCTAGAATCATCATTTAGCATGTTTAATTTACTTCCTAAATTAAATAGATTGATTCCCAATTGATTAGAATTCCTAAAAAGTTAAAAAGAAAGTTGCAACCATAAGAATACAAAATGATCAGAATCAACATACATTAAACACTTATAATACTAAGATCACAATTGAATCAATTTCTTGAAATCAGGAACTTACTTTTAAGATTTGGGAACAAATTCTCGTTCATGAATCTTGATGTCTCTGGTCCACCATGTCCATCATAGACTCCGATAGACATTCCATGAGGCCCTGATTTCAACGAACTCAATGATCCTCTTTTAACTTGACTTTGATCCTCTAACTAATTGTTTACTTGAATCATTGCCAAAAAATATCCCCTACTTACAAGAGACCCCAAATCTTTGTGCCACAACAATCCATCAATTCTTCCATTTTGATCTCCATCTCTCCTTACACAACCTCCATCCCTTTCAACAAATAGCTTCCAATATGCATTGACCATATTCAAGTAATTAATATTAGGGATTACTTCTTCAAAATGTATCCAACTATCTCCAATATACTATTGTGTGTATCAACCTAAACAAATTCCTTTTGTATATATCAAACTTTTTTTTTGAGTTTATTATATGTATTTTTGAGTCTATTATGTGTATCCAACTATCCCCAATATACTATTCTGTGTATCAAAAATACACACAATAGACTAAAAAATAAAGTTTAATATATACAAAAGGAATTTTTTTTAGATGGATACATACAATAGTCTATTAGGGATAGTTGGATACATTTTGAAGAAGTAATCCCTTAATATTATTCCCCTATAACATAAACCTCACATATGGATCATCTACAATAGTCATCAAAACCAACTTAATTTCTCCAAATTAGCACCATCTACATCAATATATACTCATCAAAATCAAGATCAAGATCAAGAATCAAACCTTAACCAAACCTTGAAGTCTAATTCCTCCAATATTTGTTGAAATGATAGAATACCCAATAAAGAAGAAGGATAAATCAAGATCAAACATAACTCTAATTAGATCAAATGGGTATTTATCTTTCCAAATTGAGTTGATCTCTCTTTAATTGAATTTTGTTATCAACCCAATCACATCTCTTACATGTTTTATACTCTAATCTACTAAAAGTATGTCTTATTACTATTATTCTTCAATATCTCCAAAATTTCCTAAATGTTACATAGTTATTTTGGTTCATCATCAAACATTAATGCATTTTATGTATTTAAATCACATGAAGTAATGTTCAAACAATGACCAAAGACAGAAAAAAGTAAAGAGGTGTAAAATTAAATAAGAGAAAGTTTATTTATTTCTGTAATTTTATATAATTTGTTTAACAAAATCTTTGAAGAAGTATATAAAGCAAAACTCATGGTTCTAAGCATCTGGGCTTATCAAAAAGCCCAAAACCAACAACAACTTGTTTGCAACTTGTATATGTATTGTATGCCTCTTTTCTCAACATGGATGTTTACTTAAAAAAACAAGAAGATATACATTCTATTCATATTAAAATAATCTCAACTGTGTTAAAAAAAATACATGAAAAATTTATGTAACTTTCATCAAAATTAATTTTAAATCATGAAAAATAAAAATAAAAATAAAATATTATTTTTTATAAATTAAAAAGAAAAAAAAAACATGTTTTGCTGCATGTCGAGTAAACATGAAAAACAAACTCTGAACCCAACATTTAATTTGGTCCATCACTTTGAATACAACCCACAATTCAACCCATAACATGTAATCTTCATCAATTTCAGTGTCAATTTTTTTCTTTCTATTTTTCCCTATTTTACTCAAAATCAAAATCAAAAGACCATAACCAAAATCTATTAAAAGAAAATTTTTAATCCACCATGTAACTTGTGTAATGGTCCTTTTTACTTTTGAATCCTATATTTTGACTATTAATTTATTTACATATAAAATTTACTATCAATTAGAAAAAAATGTTTGATTCTTTAAACTATTTTCAAAAGAACTCCATTTTAGAACATGATGCCATCTTTTGTACAATTAATTAGATATACTAAACTTTTATAAACAAAAGTTTTGGTTGAGATGTCTTATCATAAACATCAATATAAGGTTTTGAAAATAGACTTTCAATATAAAACCTAAAATAGGATATGCACTCTTTTAATACTATTATCATATAATACAACATTATTTATATACAACTAATGGTTATAATAATATTAAGTGAGAGATTGGGGTTTTGAAAAGAAATGATTCATGTTTGGTGTTGGAGGTTGATATTAATTTCTTTAGGTTTATACCAAACTTTTAATACAAAATAAGTTTTTTTTATAGATGGCCAAACCATGGCATTTAACACATTCTTTTTCTTTTGTTAATAACATTATGATACATAGATGAACAAGTAATAATATTATGGTTGATAAATAGATGAACAAGTAATAATGCTATGTAAAATATTTACTACAAAACAAAAAGAAGCATCTAAAAAAAATACTATAATAGAACGAAAAACTAATTAACGAACTATCATTTATTTATCTATACATACTTCACTTCAAGAGAAAAAATTATTCTCAAAATAATATGGATGAATTCTTGATAATTAGAACCAACAACTATTGGTTTATAAATATAATCCATCTTATTAATATATATATATATATTATATTATGTGTATTTTAGATGGTTAATTAGGTTCAATATCTATGCTATTTACATGTTATGGGTTAATTTATTATGCAACCCACTAAGAGCATCTCCAACAGCATTGCTATAATAGAAAAAATTGAGTTTTTTTCTTCTAAAGTGCTCCAACAGCATTGCTAAACCAATTGCTAAAATAGAAAAACTTGAAGGTTTCTCTAAATATAGAGATTTCTCTAAAATCTCTATATGAAGAGAGAGAAATATTATTTTAATCTAATCCACCAATGGTATAATTAGTTATTTAAAAGTTTTTAAAAAGTTTATTGGGATAATAAATATAATGTATATTTTAATAATATAAGTGATGATAGATTCTCTAAAATAGAAAAGCTGTTGGAGATGGAAAAAAATGATTTTAGAAATTTTGAGCTTTTCTTCTCTATTTTAGAAGAATTATAGCAATGCTGTTGGAGATGCTCTAAAAGGTTACAACCACTACAACTTTCATATAAACCATTTATTTTAGCCCATTATTTATGATTAATTACTCGATTCATCAATGATTAGTAATTTCATGCAATAATATTACCTACAATGCATACCATTTTCATTAAAAGCATACTAGATCATTAAATGCATATTATATCATGAATGCATCATGAAAGTATCACTTTCATGTGATGCATCTCATAATTCGTCATGTACATCGATATTTGTTGCTGAAATTTGATGAAATCATGAAAATACATCTAGAGAACCGATGAGAATCTATATAAATGGGTTAAACGAATGATTTAGATGAAGGTTGTACGGGTTGTAACCTTTTACTGGGTTGCATAATAACTTTGGCCTACATTTATTTATTATATATACACATTATATATAATTAATGTTATATCTTTTTGATGACCTTTTATCCATTTTATGTAGATTTTACAGGTCAAAATCATGGTCCATAGTTTGGTTGTTAGTAGGGTGAAAGAGAAATTGAGAGATGGGTGATGGATGTGTAGGACCAATTATTTAACCACCATTTATTCCTCGTAATGAGCCTTTTATTTAATTTCTTCTAATAATCTGAATATTTCTTTATCAATTAAGCTAATAGTAATAGAGAGAAATTTTCCTGGAAAACCTTAAAAAAACGAAGAACTGTGAAATATCGTGATAGTCTTTCATTGGGATGATTATAATATATTCTTTAGCATACCAGTAATTTAACTCTTGTTTGATTTTTATGTGCACATGCATTATGCACATGTACATCTGATGTGCATGTTTTAAATTACCTAATGAAAGGCTACCAGGATATTTTCGAGTTTTTCATTTTTTGTAGGTTTTCCTCGAATCTGATGTTGTATATATATATATACAATATATCATATATTTGTTATTATAAAATTTGTTTGTTATGAAGCTAGTAATTGTTTCAATTGAGCATTTGAACAAATTTGTATGTTTATAAGATAAAAAATTATGTCGCATACAACGTGTTACACTAAACTGTTCAAGACAAAGTTGATAAAATTGACATGAGTAAGTTGTTTAAATGAACTTGGTCAACCAAATATGAATCGATAACTATATCATTGTATCAACATTCCATATGATACCAATATTGTACGAAATCAATAATAAAATTTAAAAGTTGTTGCGGTGACTTATATTGCACAATTCTCATTTTATGAAGGTTGAGACTACTCATGACAAAAATGTAATAGTGTGTTTTTTAGTTTCAACAAATCAAGAATTCAATTCATTTTAATACCAACATAACATTCAATTTGACATATAACCTTATAACATGTGTGTAACTTTAAACGAAAACATTTATTTTATGAAATTACAAGACGTCCTCATTGCATGTGATAATATTGTGTGTGGGGTTATGGTAGCGTGTAGGGAATTTGGCTTGCAACCAAGGTCATGTTAAAGATTACTTGCATGTGTTCTGATTTAGTATCACATGTGATTGACTATAATAAAATGGTGTTATGATGTTTTTTGTAAAATATGATGTATTGAGTGCTTACGCTTATATTTATGCGAAGCTGTAAAAACTAAATCTAAAAAAAGTCCTAAAAAGATTAAATATAAAACAATGTCTTGATATTACTAGTATTTAAAAAAATCAATGTATAAAAGTCTTCTAAAAGTTCAAATTGTGACCACTGAGGATTAACTCAGGGCAGCATGCTTTAGCTGTCGATAACCTTGTCGGGATTAGTGGGCAAACATCGAACCTTTCAAAAAAAAAAAGTCTTCTAAAAGTTTAATTTTAATGGTTATGAAGTTTACAAAATTAGTTTAGCGAATGAAACACGCATTAGATACCATACTTTTTTAAGATTGAGTTTTCCAACATAATAAAATACAATTTTTATGTACATTTCAAAAATCTTATATTATTTTGTTGAAGAATGGTCCTCTCAATTGTATATGTTCTGTACTAATAATAGATGAAAATTATGTTTATGTGACTAAAAGTACACATAAAAACAAGAAACATAAGTATCATCTATCTAACCATATTTTATTGGTGAAGGCCCACAAAGCTTATCTTAGACTTATTTAAATTTCAAAAATAAAATATTGGAGAAAGATATAAGAGTCTCAAGTGCATGCACTTGAAGCCAAATTTAATGACCATTAATTTCTTTTATTTAATTAAGATGTTTTTATATAATTTGTTAAAGAAGGTTGAAAGGAAAATCCTCTAGAATAGTATTTCAATTTCTATATATGCATATTACAACCTATAATGAGAGTTGGAGATGGGTTCTTATTGCAAGATTGCAACACATGACCCAACCAATGTAGCACTAGTACACCAAAGTATCAAATAAACAACTTCATTGAAGCTACAATAAAGAAAAAAAAACAAAAAGGTGCTAAATTGAGGCACCACAAACAAACATAAGATTACAAGATGTGAATAAAATAGAACATATATAAAAATAAAATATAAAATAGTGAAGATAGTATAATAGTTTTCTAATTATAGGTTGTTAGTTCCCCTAGCCCCTCTCAAAGAGAAAATAAGTACTTAAAATGGGAAGTTGCATTAATCAAGAGGCCACTAAAAGCTAATCTAGAAATAATGCAACTTGAAATTTAATAAAAGTAATCAAAATTCAAAATTGTTTATTGATACGTGGGGAGTTAATGGATGAAATTTTAGTTTAATTGAATCAAGTATTCAAAACATTTGAATGTTGAAAATCTCTTTGGATCATTTTTTTAAATGGATATGGGTTGTTATCATAATAACATAATTTTGTATATGCATATTTAAAAATATAGTTTTTATAAGATTAGAAAAACTTTTTTGGTACTTTATAACTGTTTTTTTGTGACTCTAAGTTATAAAAATCCATTTGAACCCAAATGCATTATCCAATGTTTGAGTCGTCATTTGACAACACTATCTACCCTAAGATTTTACAATCATATATATGAATTTAAACAAAATACAATTTTACCTTTTCATGTACAACTTGATAATATTTGGTAATAATGCAACCAAATTCAAAGAACTTGTATCCAATGCTTTTTAGTAGCCAATTGTCCACATGGGTTAAAAGTAATCAAGACATAGAAGTGTTGATATGAAGCTTCACCATGTCACTAAGCATTTCTTAATCATTATTATATGTTCAAATGGCATTTCTTTAATAACATAATGGTATCTTTATTTATGAATATAATCACTCATAACTTTAAAAATCAGATAATGTTTTTTAATAAGAATTTCAATGTGCCTGAAAAAGCCATCGTTGAGGCAAATGAATAAGGTTAGTAGATATGTAAATAGTTCAATCAATATAATGATAGAACATTATAAGATATTGTTTAAGTAAGTCAAATAGTGTTTTGGATTAATGTGCGTTTTACTGTCTCAATATTTTGTATATTAAAGAGTAAAATAAGTTAGATTGCAAACTACTAAAGAGATGTTGGATTTTCCATGTGAATTTAGCAAATAGTGTGACTTTTGAAATCCTTTTTTCCAAATAATGGTTTGACATTTGTGACACATAATAATCTCCAAAGAAGTCTGACCTTTTTGTTTTCATTTCGAATGAAATATGATTTTCTAAAGTGAAAATTATCCTTGTGAACAAGAACTAATCAAAAGGTATTTGCTAAAAGTTTGACTTTTTACATCTTGAAAACTTGTACAATTTTGAAAAAAAGATAATATGGATTTGAAATTTCTATAGAACATTTTTGAAGTAAATTATTCAAATTATATTTTATCTCAATTAATTGGTTTCTAAACAAAAATTTACCGAAATAATAACTCTAATTTCTTAACCCAAATTTGGATCTATGATGTTTTACTTCCAAATAAACAAAATGTTTGAGTTTCAAAGTGTTAAATGTTTTCCAAACTAATTCTATTTTTGCATAGTTTACATCTTTTTGATACAAATTACAAAAGACTAATTAAATTTTAAGATCAAAACATACATCAGGTTTTCATTTGACATACAAAATTTTCAGCCGTAGCAAATGAATGAAAATTGAATTTTGTATATACTTACAAGTTACACATACAGTATCTTTGATAAGACATTATATAAGGATAAATTAGCTATTATAATAATTTATCAAAATGCCACTTAATCAACATTTTAATATTCCACGATCCGTTACAAATTTTCTTATGCATAACTTACATGCCATTATATTACATAACATTTTACACTATTATTTTATCTTTTCATATTAATTAATGTCTACTTGTATTATTGTGTGTTTTCTTTATACAATTTTTGTAATTTTGTATTCTTTTATACTATCTTGTATTTTATCATACAATCTTGTACCTTTTTATTAGATAACTTATATTAACATACTCTTCACAGTGCCCACTAAAACGTATCAAAATGTGATTAGTCAAGCAGATAAACTTTTTAATGAAAAACATATTGCAATCGTCTCAAAATAAAAGTTCATGTCAATTTTGATAAAAAAAATGCATACGACTCGACATGTGTCTCAAAGTTATCCAACTAGTTTAAGTTTAATACGAAAAGATTTTAGTAATCTAAAATGATAATAATAAAATGCATAATCAGACACGATCGATATACTAATTCTGTAATTTTGTTGGGTTATATACTATATGCTAATAACAAATTTTTATCACATCATCAAAACAAAACTTTTAGAGTTTTAGTTGTGGAAGAATTGTAAAACATGTATATTTTCTTATTTAGTATAACTTTTTTTTTTGAAGTTTTTAAAAGTATATATTTGAAAATTAAGCGACCATTAAATAAAAAAACATTCTGTAAAAGAAAATAATATGATTCTTAACTTTTGTAGTGTATAACAATGAGATTTTGTTTTTTCTTTTATATGTTTAAAGTATAAAACTCAAAACCATCCAAACCAACCGTCAATGTGTTATGAGATCGTATAATTGCTTTCCTAATAAGAATATGTTAAGAATTCTTTAAAACATGTACATAAAACAAAAAAAAAATATATAAAAATTTCAGGATAAGATAAAAGTTACAATTCAAAACCATAAAAAATAATAAGACTTTGAGTTATGGTCTATCCAAGCCTCTTGGGTTCCATACGAGTTGCTCAGCTTAATTCGGGAACACCACCATTGCCAATTCGGGTAGGCAGTGTTTGGATCCTCCATCCCGATCGACAACAACACCCCCCCCCCCCCCCACCCCCAACTTCTTCCTCTCTCTTCTTTATCTCTATCGGTCTTTATCTATCTTTTTTTTTCTCTATTAATTATTTAATAAAATAAAAGTGTAAGTAAAATTGAGTTGGGTATAACACTTGTATCGGGTAATTCTAGGTAAGGAACGGAAAGCTAATGTGGCGCTGATGTGACATTGAGTAGTTTTTTTTGGGTAATTTAGGAAGTGTTCCCAAACATGAATTACTCTTCAAATTAACTAACAAAAACGAAAAACTAGAAATAACTTAAACACAATTTCTAAGTTTTAATAGTTAAACCCTTGGAGTTTTTTAAATAAATTCAAAAACCATGATAAACATGTAAAACAATAACAACAATTAGTTAATTAGAAAGAATTATAAGAACCTAAGAAACTTTCAAATTTCAAGTAATTAAATCTTAAAACAAAAATTAAATAGAGTAAAATACACTTTTGTTCTTAATGTTTTTAACTAATATCTATCATCCTTAAACTTCGAAAACTTAGATTTGAATATTTGATTTGTAATTTGATAACATTTTTGGTCCATTTAATGTTAAGATCATAGCCATTAGTTATAGTATAAATATTTTAGTCATTAAAAAAATTAAAAAATGATGAAAATAGCATTTGTTTAATTAGCCAAAGAGACTACAACCATTATGAAATGATAAATACAAGAAGGGTTTAGATCCAAGTTTTTAAAATTAAAAAAATGATATCTATTGAAATTTACAAAGGTTGATGATTAAAAGTAAAACTTTACTCTTAAATAATTAAATCTTTAAAATTTTAAAACATATAAAAGAGAGAAAATAAAGAGGAAAATTTAATTAAAGAGAAATTGAAAACCAAGACCTCTTGTCAGATAAGTTCTACACTTTCTTTTTCCTTTTTCCTTTTATCTTTTTTAAAAACTCTGAGATCCCAATCTGACACCAATTAAAAAGATCTCCTGCCCAAAAAATTCCAAAACCCTTATTATATTTTAGCCCTAATATTTTTCTTATTATCCATTGCCATCTTCCTCTGATCTATGAACAAACTCTGTCACAATCAAAATCTATATGGGCTTTTACAGCTAAGGCTGTTCTAAGAAGGTGACACACAAGGAAGGTCCACATGAATTCAAGAAGAGGTTCAAGGTATGCACACCTCCATATTCTCTGAACCCCCAAAATATATAAACTATAACTTTCCTGTCTTCTCAAAGGCCATTTCTTGCTAATCTTGACCCATACCCATTTCATCTTTTTGGAGTTCTGTTTCATCTTTATTGGGGGTATTCAATAATTTCAAGAAATCTTGAAGGAATTGTAGGAATTGGAGTTTAGGGTTTGGTTCTTGATCTTGATCTTGATCTTGATTTTGAAGAGTATATATATATATATATTGATGTAGATGGTGTGAATTTGGGGAAATTTGAGTTGGGGGTTTTGATGAATATTGTGGATGATTCATATGTGAAGGGATTATGTTATCTGGGAATAATAATAATAATAATAATAATAATAGTTACTTAAATATGGTCAACCCTTGTTGGAAGCCATCTGTTGAAGGAGATGGAGGTTGTGTAAGAAGAAGTGGAGAACAATATGGAAGAAGTGATGGATTGTTGTGGTACAAAGATTTGGGGTCTCATGTAAGTGGCGAATTTTCGATGGCAGTGATCCAAGCAAACAATTTGTTAGAGGATCAGAGCCAAGTTGAATCGGGATCATTGAGTTCTTTGAAATCGGGGCCTTATGGGACGTTTATCGGAGTCTATGATGGACATGGTGGACCGGAGACATCAAGATTCGTGAACGAGAATCTGTTCCCAAATCTTAAAAGTAAGTTCTTGATTTCAAGAAATTGATTCAATTGTGATCTTAGTATTATAAGTTTTAATGTATGTTGATTTTGATCATTTTGTATCCTTGTGGTTGCAACTTTCTTTTTACTTTTTAGGAATTCTTATCAATTGGGCATCAAACTATTTAGTTTAGGAAGTAAATCATTTGCTAAATGATGATCCTAGATCAAGAAGTTATTGATAGCTTACAACTTTAGGCTTTATAAGGAGCTCACAGATCTAATTTTCTAATTTTTTTAATCCATTACATTCAAACCCTTTTTTTCTATTGTCGAGTATAACTCTTTTTGCAGATTTATTGTCGTCGTGCTTTCAATGATTTAAAATCTGTATAGTGGTGTAGGCAAACCTGCTAAACACGGGTCTTTGATTTTGTTTAGAATTTGCGTCTGAAGATCAAGAAATGTCGGCAAGTGTGATCAAGAAGGCCTTTTTGGCAACGGAAGAGGAATTTCTTTCGGTTGTGAGAGATCAATGGCGTATTTGCCCTCAAATAGCGTCGTAGGGACGTGTTGTTTGGTGGGTGTCATTTGCAACGGGCTAGTATACGTTGCAAATGCTGGGGATTCCCGAGTGGTTTTGGGGAGAACCGAGAGGGGTGTTAGAGGAGTCTCTGCGATACAGTTGTCAACCGAGCATAACGCAAGCTATGCCTCTGTAAGAGACGAGCTTCATTCTATGCATCCCGATGATCCAAAGATTGTGGTCTTGAAACACAATGTTTGGCGTGTTAAAGGGATCATACAGGTAATTAATTTACACCCAACTCTTCTTATCTTATGGGCTGATTGATTACTAGTTGTCGACCACCTCTTACAAGGTAAGAAATGCTTACCCGGTAAGAGGTGACCGGCTCTCTTTATCGTCAGCACTTACCCAGATTGAACCTCTTACCCGATTAGAACTTACCCAATTTGTGCCGGTAAACTATGCTAATTCATTTGACTGGAAAAAAGTCAACCATGAACTCTTTCTTTATGACTACTTGTTTGAGGGTTAATAACTGGTTCCGGTTTTCAGATTTCAAGATCTATTGGAGACGCGTATCTAAAGAAGGCGGAGTTCAATAGAGAACCTCTGTTGGCGAAGTTTAGGCTAGCTGAACCCATTACAAAGCAAATCCTTAATCCGGAGCCATCAATCTTTATACACAAACTTAACCCGAAAGATCAGTTCCTCATATTTGCATCAGATGGTCTATGGGAGCATCTTAGCAACGAGGAAGCTGTTGATATTGTCCATAGTTACCCACGAAGCGTAAGTTCTTGATCTCTTTCTCGTCCTTTTTGTTGTCAAGAATGAGATTCATCAATGAATATAGAAGAATGTTAACAAGACTATTCTATAAATACTATTTGAGGTGGAGGACAAGTCTGCCTACATCCTATTTCAAAATAAAACATGTTGGGGTGTGTTTGGTTTTTTATCGATATCGTCAACCCTTGGTGTCGAATGCGCGAAATTGATCCGAATTGTTTTTTTTATTTATTTATGTAGGGGATCGCAAGACGACTTGTGAAGGCTGCACTTCAAATAGCAGCCAAGAAGAGGGAAATGAGATATTCGGATTTGAAGAAAATCGATAGAGGGGTTAGAAGACATTTCCACGATGATATAACGGTTGTCGTTGTGTTTCTAGACCCTCCATTGAACCGAACTTCAGGTCGTGGTGCGGGTTTGTCGATAAAAGGAGGGAGAGGGTTACCGCGCACCAAGCCGTCGTAGGTAATGTTTGTAAACTAAGAAAGAGGCATATGTATGTATGCCAAAGGGAAATCAAGTTTTAGAAATTGATGAGATGGAAAATGGAAGAACATTCTTTCCTATAAATTCTTAAAAGATAATCTTTGTTTGATATTTGTTCATTTGTTTTTGTGGGCGTGGATGAAGAAAGAAGGGTTTTTGCGTTAATCATTATGAATAACAAAGACGACATAACCAAAGAGTCATTGGTCCAACAGTACCTGGATTACTGGTAAATCCTTCCAGACTTGCCAACGATCAGTAGTGTATGTGAATTTTGTTGCGTATAGGTTTGTTTAACTTGTTTCAGTCGCTCGTTTTGAAAATTTCATGTGTTGGGTGTCATTTATTCCAAGAACACCTCAAAACCGAAGCCGGGATGTCAAGGGGTTAATAAAATCAACAAAACAGATCTTATCGCAATTATGGTCAAAATGCAACGCTCGATCGCAGGTCGAAGCTTGAGATAAATGACAAAGAGATGCTAGTTTTAACTCATTTGTATAAAATAAAGGTCATATCAGATAGTATTTTATTGATAAAGAGGTTAAACACAATTATTTAGGCTCTATGATTGAGAAGAATGGTGAGATCATGGAAGACATAGCACATCAAATAAATACATGATTCAGAAAGAAGGTGAGATAATGGAAGACATAGCACATCATATAAAAATGTCCTGACAAACTAACTACATAATATCTTTTATAAGGTAGCCATTAGACCAGTTATGTTGTGTGAATCGTAGTATTAGAGGAATTTGCATGTTGTATAAACGAGGATGTTAAGATAAATGGGTCTGAATGACGTCTTCCCATTGAAGTTGGAAGTTGCGTTCATCATGGATGAGTCGAGAGAGGGAAGGTTGCGATGGTTTGAACACATTCACAACAAAACCTTAGCGGCTTCGACCTATACTAGGCTTATTTCATTTGGTTTGAAAGTATCCATCCTCCAATTCACCAACTAATTATTCTTCGTCAATGGCTACGATCTTATGAACCTCAATACCTTCCATTTGTATATTTACACGATTACATTTAACAAGACCATCCTAATAAAAAATCTTAGTAGGTTGTAATGGAAACTCTACCTTGAACGACGATACACTGGAGAGGGGATACCACCATGCCAAGTTATCAACCGACTACTTGGTCAATAGCCAAGGTTATAAAGCTAAAAGTACAATTATCAACTAACATGTTCATCACAAAACAAGTCAAAGTTCTTGAACGTACCGAGTTAAGCTGATAATAATCTAGCAAGTCGAGCATTCTTCCTCTCATCCTTGTTAGTAGACATCAATTGGGTCTAAGTAACAAAAAAGATATGAACTCGAACATAATAATGACAATGATAAATAGAGCAAGCATATCTTTCAAGTTATGATAAATTTATACTTCAGCGGTCCCAAAATACATGTCCATAATGAAAAATAAACATTGTTATAGATATATGTAATTATTACACTATTTAATCAACTAAATGATAATTTAACCTTGATAATAAAGACACTAATAATATCTAAATCATGATTAAGCGTATTATTTGAAGGTAGACATTCACTTTTGTAAAGGCACACTTGTTATAAAACAAACTAAATTAGAAAATGTAAACTGGAAACAGAAGTAAAACTTATACACCAAAACATCTAAAGATAGAGACACAAAAGTGCATGCAACTATTTGTATAAGCTCGGTATAGAATTATATCCCGTTCATTTGGTATGTTGCCATTTGTTCTGTGAGTGTTTGTTCAAATTTGATGGTTTTGATATTTGGAACGTTTATAGGTTTTGACATTCTTGGTATTGATATTTTTATTTGGTATGGTTTGATTATGCATGTTAGTATCGATTTGTTCGACCTAACTTCTTTTTCTTATTCCTTTATATGCAAGTATTATCCAACTTTGTGGGCACTTTACGTGTAAACATAAATCCGGTGTTAAATGCACATTTATTGTGCAAATTCAAATATCTGTCATATTTGATTTGTTGTTTGATTAATTTGTTTAATATAGCTATGTTGTCAATTGTGTTGCTATGGTGGTGTTATCGCACCTTGTGGTCCTAATTAGGAGCAATCTATGGTGTTTCTATCAAAGAGGGCTAGCTCAGTTGGATAGGTAACATCCTTGAGGTGTGGGGTGAAAGCCACACTATCAGGTTTCGATTCCAACGGGCGACCCTTCCTAAGATATCCAGACTCTAGATCCGGTCATTTGGGGCCGGGTACAGGACGAGTTCGGGTTGGTCCATAGGACCCCTAAAAACCTGGCGGTTGGGTTAAGCTATAGGTTGGGCTGGATTGTAGCGAATTAGTAAGATTTCCTGAAAGGAGGCCCAATACCGTTGGAACATGTGTGTGCGTTAACTAGCCGTTATAAAAAATATCTAATGACGTTTCTGCATAAGCACTGCTATTAACTAAGTAGTTCCATAATTACTATTTGTAGATAGACTTTTTGATGTTAAATTGGTAAATTATGTGAGCTTTTATTTTGGATTTGCATTTAGTTTTAATTTACTCCGACAATATTAAGGCTTCATCATTCTTATTACATTGAACTTGACACCATCATTCTTATTTTATTTGGATTTGGACACCACCACTTTGACATTTGGTTTTGCTCAATTATTATTATTTGGATTTGGGACATAGTCACCTTGACCTCTTGTTTTGTTCAAGTATTTTTTTTTGGATTTTGGACACATTATTCTTATATATTTTGTATTGACTATGTATAATATTAATTTGTTAAGTTACATAAGCTAAGGGTTCAAACCAAAACACATTGGTTAAAACACCTTTTTACTGTAGTCAATCACATATGATATTATAGTCCATCGCATGTGATACATCTGTGGTACTAAAGCATGAGAAGTGGGCCAACTATAAACTAGCCGTATGCCACCATTTTGCTATGTGTATTGTCACATGTGCATGATAAGATGTTCTTGTAAAATGTGAGTGTTATTGTTTAAACC
Source organism: Centaurea solstitialis (assembly GCA_030169165.1). Classification (NCBI taxonomy): domain Eukaryota; kingdom Viridiplantae; phylum Streptophyta; class Magnoliopsida; order Asterales; family Asteraceae; genus Centaurea; species Centaurea solstitialis. Next base: position 3,181,185 of record CM058042.1, on the reverse strand, counting down.
CCCATTTGTTGAGTTATATATGCAGGGACAGGTTCAAACGAGAAGCTAAACATTTTGCGAGAAGACGAGGAGTGATTAATCATGATACACAAGTTTAATCATATATGATTATACACATGTTACATTGACAATACATAGACGCTTAATCATATATAACAAACACATCCAAATGGCATGCAATCATGTATGATATTATGACCTCTTGCATTCTAGCAAAATGTTTACCTTCTCGCATAAACCTCCCTCTATATATGTATTATGTAAACATATACATATAATATAGGGTCGGGTTCAGCGAATCAAAAGTTCAAAACACGAGAACAGTTGAATACCATGTGATTTTTACGCTAAAATTCAAGATCATTTCAATCTTTTAGGAGCCTTGTTACAAATTTACTAAGAGTGTCAAAAGGTTACAACATAAAGTAACAAAAGTTACTTAGAATTACAATATAACATACAAAATTTATGAGTTATTCACAATAAACTAACTTCTAGGCCCTAAAAAATGAAAATCAACTTAAATGACAATGTAACCTATGAAAATTATGCCACAGGCCCGGAAGCTCTTCTAAAAAAACATATAAAAATTATACTAAGAAGTCGTTTATTAAATATTTGCCCAATAAGCACTTACCGGTAGTACTTGCCTTTTGATCCTTACCGGTAGACTTTGGCTGGGAATAGGCCCAGTGTAAGCTGGGTCGGGACAAGGCGGACTAGGGGGATGCCATGCCCGATACCGCCCGGGAAGCGTGCGTGCGTGAGTGTGTTCGGTGGTAGTCGTTCAAGAGGTTCGGTATCGCCATGCCTTCCAAAAAAACAGTTGAACATGGGTACGACTCTACAGTTGAACATGGAAACAACCGGGAGTCGTACCCGATAGGAGCTATAACAAGGACAATGAAAACGACTCTTACCCAATAAGAACATATCGGGTTGAAGAGCCAACTATCGATTTTGATTGTTGCCACTCAAGGGCACAGCGAACCTTCTTCTAGTCGACGATCGCCATCGAGTGGATTCTCAATTCTAAAATGTAAAAATAAGACTATAAAAAGGCGCGCGAGATATATAAATTAAAGGTAATCGGGCTTGGGCCGATACATTTGGGCTGGGCCCAACTAATTGAATTGTCTAAGTTAACAATGGCAAAATAAATATTCTTTTATGCTTAATATATATGTTAAAGTAGTAAAGTAGGCTAATAAGAATAATGATAAATGAAATGTAATAAAATTGATACTTATAGCAAAAGAATATTAGAATTTATGAAAATAAATGGCTAAAACATGTAAAATTCATTTTTTTTATAAGGTTCACATGGGTTTGCTCAGACTACATCCTTGGCAATTTTTACCGAGAGCTAAGGCATGCTCCCCTGGGATTAATACTCAGTGGCCCCTAGTTGCTCACCCCCAGATTCGAACTTGGGTGGGTTTTTCCCCAACACCAAGCCTTAACCGGTAGGCTGCCCCATTGGGGTTAACATGTAGAATTCTTATAATGGATTTATGGTAAACTTGATGTAGGAGAGGGCTCAAAGGATTGTGCTATTAATAGCCTAAGAGAATCTACAATGTACAAGTTTTTCACTAATTTTTTTCTTATGTGTTATTTCTACTTCTACAACTTAAAAACCTCTACTTACCTTCACTATTTGCAAAACCTCATCTAAGCTTTTTCATAGCTTTTTAAACCTTTTACGGTCCACGTGGTGCTAAAAGTATGAAAAATAACTGTAATATCTATATAAAACTATGAAAAGTAAAATTAAAGAGTTAAGTTGAAAAAAGTTATAAAATAAATAGTTAATTCAATATTTTTATTATGTATAATAATATAATTTAAATACATAAACTTTACATATACTAAGGCTGTGTTTGACAAAAATAAGCTAGCTGATAGTCTAGCTTATAAGTTAGTCCATTCAAACATGTACAATAAGCTATTTTTTTGAAACGCAACTTTGAGTAGCTTTTTAAAAGTTTATTGTAGCTTTTTTCAATTATGCCTTTATTAATATTAATTATTAAATTAAAAGATATCTTTTTTCGTCATTTTACATACTCATAAGTTTTTGCCAAACATAATTTCTTCATAAGCTGGGTTTGACTGAGGCACAAACATCGTTAGAGTTGGATTTCTTGTTCTGGAGTCCCTTGGGTGGGTGAGGCTTAACTGACTTCTCCCGTTTTGCTATCTTATCAGCTACCAGCTAGCTTATCAGTAAAAACTAAAAAAGTGTACAGTTAGGAACGCAAAGTCAAAAAGCCATAAAAGATAAACCTCGTCACTGCGTTAAAAACTTTCAAACGATTTGCCATTTTTGAAAAAGCTCGTGAAAATCCATGGATCTAAGCCCCAACCCGATTTTGCAAGTTTTTCTCCCCAGATTTTAAAGCAGAACATCTGTAGGCTTGTACGAATCAGAGTTTAGATCTCATCGATCTCTGTAAGTCTTCTTCTTTTTCAGGTTTTCGATCATTTTTGTAACTTTCTAGGGTTCATATTTATTGATTATTGAAATCCTCACCTCCTAGTAATTTCGTATTGATTTTAGAGAGATTTAACCAATTGAGGTTTCGTTTGTTACTTTGTTTCAGATTTAATCAATTGAAACTTGTTCCAGAATTTCGTAACTATGAATTCGTTTGTTTCAATTCAGCTTAACCAGTTGATATTTGAGGTTATTGCTAATTGAGATATGGATCACCGTATAATTTAGGTTTTTTTGACCTAGGCTATGTTTGGCAAGCGTAGCTTATAAGCTAGCTGATAGCTGATAAGCTTGCTAGTAGCTGATAAGCTAGCTGTTGAACAAATTATGTTTGGCAAAAACTAGCCTATGAGTATGTAAAATGACCAAAAAGGGTATCTTTGAATTTAATAATTAATATTAATAAGGGTATAATTGGATAAAGCTACAATAAGCTTCTCATAAGCTACTCAAAGTAGCGTTTCAAAAAGCTAGCTTATAAGCTAGCTTCCTGGTACATGTTTGGATGGACCAGCTTATAAGCTAGCTTATCAGCTAGCTTATGCTTGCCAAACACAGCCCTAATTCTTTAGTAGTTCAGTTTCTGACCGGATTGATCATCAGATAAGTTTGTTGAATGATTTGCTTAAGCAGATGTCTCATAGCTGAACTCACTATTGAAAATTGGTGTTAACAGTTTCGCACAAAATGTGAATAATCCTTTTGTTAGGCAATCTTTTGAAAAAGTGTAGACATTACAAGTAATCGTTTTCACAGTTATGTACAAAATGGATTTAGTTGTGTAAATCATTCATCCATTGGTCTGTAGCCATTTCTGTGGCTCATAATCTGTAAAAATCGAGATAGTATGTAGACACTTGATGGAGGACAAATCTAAGGGGTTGTTTTGTTGGTTTTCCGTTAAGTCCTGTATAGATATAGCTATCTGTATGGATTAGGAAGATTTTTTGTTGGGAGAGTTTTTCTATAGATAGAACGAGCATGTTTTTTCTATTGGGAAAGATAAGTTTCAGAAAAGGTTGGCTTTTTGTATAAGCCACTTTCTATATGAGCAAGCCATTACCAAATAGACACTAAGGGATCGTTTGGTAGTTACTGAATGATTTAGTACTGAATGATTAAATGGCCAGTATGGTTAAGAACCTCTGTATGATTTAAATGTCAGATATAAAATGATTGTTTGGAAGGCGTTCTAAATCAGCTGTCTGAATAACACCAAATTACCATTTTACCCTCAGTCCTGTATGAAAAGATAATTAAAGTTTGACATAAGTTAAATAATAATCTAAAACAATACATGATATCAATCCAAATTAACAAACATTCCAATAGTTTTTTTTAACAGCAACCAAAATTTTTTTATTAAACCAAATACCAAAATACACCCCAAATTACACAAAACCTTTCCTGCATACACAGAGTCGCACACTGGGAAAAGAAAGCAAAGTATAGTAGCACATGGCCAACCAAACACACACCTACGGAATCACCAACTGAGAAACATGAACCAAGCCTAGAAAGAAAGACGCAGGCAGGCACACAGCTGACCATGAACCAAAGGAACTGTCTTCGACAGTCATAATTTGGGGCACCAGCCTGTTGCGACTGTCAATAGAGCAAACACCTAGAATCCCAACTCCCTGCAACCCGGCTTCTGAATCTGTAACGAAACAAACAAAACTGCAGCTCCATGAGAAACTTCTGATAAACGGTAAAATCGCAGCTCAATGAGAAACTTCTGATCAAACGGTAAAATCGCAGCTCAATGAGAAACTTCAGATCAAATGGTAACCCAGCTGTGTCTGTACATCGAAATTGTGCGGGAGCTCACAACCATGTATTTTTCCAATCCATCTTACGACCAGAACCCGTTTTGATATCCATTTGAATCTTTGTCGTTAAAATTCGAGAAACCTGTCTTGCACGTCGCTGGTCACTCCTTTGAAAATTGTTTGGTTCCGGTGTGACCAAATCACATAAAACAAAGCACCAAGCCATCTCCACCCGTAACCGTGATTGTGAATATGTGCCTTGGTCTTCCAATAATTGTTCAATCAAGAAGACATTTAAACTCACTAATGTTTTGCATAAAGAAACAAGATGATAGATACAATTGTGATGGAAAACTATAAACACAAACCCACATAAAAAAACACGATAATAGATACAAATTATGGTGGAAAACCATAACAATAATTGCTCCATATATATAATGTAAAACCTGCAGTGATGACTTACCATCACCACCACACTATCTATATATTGTATTCATATTAAAATCTACAATTATACAACATGTGCCAAATCAAGATGATACATACAAGATGTGGAAATCAAACAATTAATGGTCTTTGTATAACACAACAAACAGTGAATGAAATTCACACATGGAAAACCATAAAATAGCAAATTAATGGTCCAAAAGTGAATGAAATTCAAGATATGGATAGAAATCGGATGGTACCAAAGTGATTGATCTTCGTAAACCACAATAACCAATAAAATTGCAGATAGGGGTGAAGGAGGAGAAATCGGCGGTTACCTTCTTTCAATCGGCAAAGGTACAAAATCGATACTTGTGTACAAAATCGATGGTGATAATCTGATTGTGAAGCTTCTATACCGTTTTGAGGATAGAATCGATACTTGTGTGGAGTGAATCGAGGGATCTCTGATGATAATGAGTTGAGGCGTCTTTGAGAGAAGGGCAACGTGGGAAAAGTAGATGCTCTGAATCGGACGGGAATCGAATTGTGAATGAGCGACTCAGACATATTTGCACCATTCAGATCAGTTACAAATAGATGCCAAACAACCAAAACATCTGAGCGATTCAAAGATGGGCTCGGGATGGCATCATACAGACCCAAACAAACAGCCCCTAACTGAGGTAGCATATTAGAACGTATATAATATATTAGAATCCAAAACAAAAGAATGAGAGTTTCTAAATATATCCCAAATACGGCATAAGTAATATAAAGGTTTTAAACCAAGCAAAACAATGACGAAGATTGAAATAGAAGTACCATGATCTTGTGAGAAGGGGAAATAAAGGTATTGCCAATATTTTGGTGAGATGCCAAGAGAAAAAGTTTTTCTTTGATACACGGTCATGTGCGTTTAAGCCCAAAGCAAAGCATGGCAAACAAATAGATCGAACGGGGTTTATTTGTTTAGTGGTAACCTATGTCATGTTATTTAGTTAGTATGTTAAAATTTATTTGTATCATAACTGTGTGTGAAAATTTGTTAGTATTATTGTTGAGTGATTCACTTTGAGTTATAAAACCGGAGTTTTGTTGAAACATGAACTAATATGCATTTGTTAAAAATAAGTTTAGTTGGAGGTTTCTTTGACTTGTGCTATTTTGTCGTTTCAGAATATGGACTCGTGAACATTCTTAAAACAACGTTTTAGTGTTTACTAGAATAGTTTTGGCCCCAAGGTGCCTTTTATGTTAACTTATTCTTAAAATATCCTTCATACTTTTTTTTTTCCTTACAGAATGGGAACGCTAGCAGGTGAAAAGCATGCCAAGTACATCTTATTGGTGGAAAAGAAGAAAGATGATGTTGAGTCTGTTCTAATGGAGCATCTCCGAATTAACGGGGCATATTGGGGATTAACCACCCTTGACATCCTAGGCAAGCTCGAAGCTGTGGAACAAGAACAGGTTGTTTCATGGATTATAAGTTGCCAACATGAATCTGGTGGTTTTGGTGGTAATGAAGGGCATGATCCACATGTACTCTACACTCTTAGTGCCATCCAAATTTTGGCACTATTTGACAAGATAGACGTGCTAGATATCGAAAAAGTGTCGAGCTACGTAGCCAGCCTACAAAACGAAGATGGTTCCTTCTCAGGAGACATATGGGGCGAAATAGATACTAGATTCTCCTATGTTGCCATATGTTCTCTCGCACTACTTCAACGTTTGGATAAAATCAATGTAGAAAAGGCCGTAAAATACATTATAAGCTGCAAGAATCTTGATGGCGGGTTTGGGTGCACACCTGGCGCTGAATCTCACGCGGGTCAGATTTTTTGTTGCATAGGGGCACTTGCAATAACGGGTTCTTTACATTATGTCGATAAGGATCTTTTGGGATGGTGGTTGTGTGAAAGGCAAGTTAAATCCGGAGGCCTAAACGGGCGTCCTGAGAAGCTTCCGGATGTTTGCTATTCGTGGTGGGTCCTATCTAGCTTGATAATGATCGATAGGGTCCATTGGATCGACAAAGATAAGCTTGTCAAGTTTATCTTGGACTGTCAGGATATGGAGAACGGAGGAATTTCAGATAGGCCAGACGATGCTGTTGATGTTTTCCATACGTATTTTGGAGTTGCAGGTCTTTCGCTTCTTGAGTACCCAGGAGTAAAGGCCATTGATCCAGCTTATGCACTGCCCGTTGATGTCGTAAACAGGATTTTTCTTCGGTGATATTTTCTTTAACCTGTTAAAAGACGAAATCCTCTTTTTATCTGCTTGTTGATGTCGTCAACATGATTTTTTTAAATCTTTTTTCTTGCTAGCTTCTAATGCCTTGAACTAGTGCTACTTGTAGTACCAAAGGCATCTGAGCAAGTGTATTCGAATTGTCTATTGGATTGGACTGAATCGGACAGGACTACTGAGTTGATCGTGTTGTCTAGTGATAACTTACCGAGATGTAGGCTAGCGGTGGTCACCCTACCAAAGCCACTTATGGTGTAGGCTGTTTATGGCAGCTGTGGCCATATTTTAAGGGCACTGGTTAAGGGTGGGCTAGCCCTACCAACTAGGGGTGCCCTTTTTTCATGTCGACATAATGAATTAATTAGATGTAGTATGTATGTGCTTTTGGTCAATAAAAAGTGGTTTATACTTGAATATTCAACGAATGAAATGGTCAAGATTGGGTTTGGTTTTAATGAAAAGTCAGCTTAACATAAGAAGTATAAGAAGCGGCTATTGATGAGAAATGAATGGTTGTTAGGATGAGATATATCAGTTTAGTTTTCTTCTAAAGCTCAAATTACAGAGGTGCATGAGATTAGAAAAGATAAAAACCGTACAATCAAAAGTTTCAATTAAGAGGAAATACATAATCTAAAACAATCTAAATTCTAAAATGATGTGTGGTCTTTTGTATCAAGTCGTGACAAACGACATAAGTAATAACTCAAGCACGTCTAACGGAGGAACATGGCCTTTCTTAGAGGAGGGTGGCATGGAGTAAGGACGTGCGATCATTCGAGGGATTAGTCAGTGTTGATACGAAAATCTACAGTTATTCAGAAGTAACCTTAAGCATTTTTTTATATAAAGAAGAATAAGATTTATTTTGTATCAATTATTAGAATTTTCTTGTATTTAATTTTTTATTATCTATTGAATTTTCTTTTTATATGATTCCAAACTCAAAAGAATAAGTTATAAGAAGTTAATAAATAATCAATAATATATTTAATATTTTCATTTAATTGATGATGATAAATATATTCATAAAATATTATAAATGCAAATCACTACAAAATGCAAGTTATAAGACCATCCACAGCCGGTCAACCTGATGGCTTCGGCTTGCCATCGGATTCAGCGGCTACACCGCCACGATGGTATCGGGTTGAAGGGGATCGGCATCCACAAGCTAAGAGGTAATGCCCCCCACGCCATCCCACCCTCTCTCTCATTTCTTTTCATTTTTTTATTAATTATATAGATTGGATTGATTGAGGATGAATTGGGTTAGATTGGTTGGTTTGAGAATTTAGTGGAAAACTAATGTAACGATGTGGTAATTGGATTGATTAGATTCAGAGTCTATAGATGAGGATGGTCTAATTAGGGGTGTAAGCGAGTCGAGCTTTTAACGAGCTACTCGAGTTCGAGCTCGTTTATCTCGAGCTTGAGCTTAATAATACTCGAGCTCGAGTCGATCTCGAACACATAATCGAGCTTGTTTGAATTAACGAGCCGAGCTTTATAACACCAATGTTCGACTCGACTCGTTCGAAAACTCGATTGAATATTTCGAGCCGAGTTGAGTCGAGTCGAGCCATTCGAGCATACATTTTTTCGAGCCAAACATGTTTATATATATTTATTAATAATAGTATAAATATATAAAAATTATCGAGCTCAAGTAGATAAACGAGTTAATCGATCGCAAGTTCGAACCCATAAACGAGCTCGAGCTTGAGCTCGATAACTCAAAAAATATTCGAGCTCGAGCTCTACATTGAAAAAGTTAATCGAGCTCAAGTCCAACATTACTTTTTGAGCTCGACTCGATTAACCCACTACTCGACTCGGCTCAACTCGTTTACACCCCTAGGTCTAATATCTAGAATGTATCTGGACGGCTTTAATTTTCAAAATCTTCTTTTGTTTTTCTTCTTAAAATGTATTTGGACGGACTACCGGTTTGTGATTGCTCATCCACTGAAGCGTCAGTGGTGACGCATGCATACAATCACTTACTTACATATAATTACATTTTAACCCCTTAAAATGTAAAAGCTGAACCCAATACTCCTTCTATAAATACAATTGTTACTCCCTCCCCCTCGTTAACCATCGTCCTCAAAACTGCATTTCTCGAACCATCTGAAAATGGCAGCTGCGTAAGAACATCTTTACTCTCTCTATATATCTATATCTATATCTATATATATGATATATATAATATATATATGTGATTTTGTGTTTTGTGTAGTGTGAAAGAGGTTCTTCCAGCATCTCTAGATTCTACTTCTCAACCACCTCCTCTGTTTGATGGAACCACTAGGTATGTATGTATTAGTATTATAATTATATGATGACTAAAGTTTAATAAAATTGAAATTAATTTGTTATTTTGATTTTTGTAATTTTTGTTTATGGAAGGTTATACACGAGCTATCAATGCCCCTTTGCACAGCGTGTTTGGATCACCAGGAATTATAAGGTAGTTTCTTAACCTATTGAATTAATTATGATTTTAGTGATGAATTTGAGGTTTAGTAGGTGTTTTGTGCCAATTTTTTGAAGGTGATGATTGAATTGGTTAATTAAGTATAATAAAGTGGTTTAAAGTAGGAATAGTTTGTTAGTTAATTTTATATTCACAAGTGAATCATAGTTTGTTGCTGCTGCTTCTGATTATTTTATTCACAATCAGAAAGAAAGGTCAGGTATTAAGAGATGAATGAATAACAACTAAGCCTTATTTTAGGTATGTATGATTACTTAGATTATAATTAGGTATGAGAGTTGAGACCTTAGTTTTTCTTTCATTTGACTCTAGTTAAAAAAAATACCCAATACAAAACAAATCTATGGATTTTTCCAAGTTGCTGATAGAGATAAAAATTTACTTTTAAATTGAGTCAACTTTATGATTTGGAATTATATGAAGGAAAAGGTCTTATATAATATAGAAAGTTGCTATGAGTATTGTTTTTAAATGTTTAAAGTAAACACAAAAAAGCCTTATTAGATGCAGGTACTAGATAGTGGAAACATTTTTTAAACTTGACCAAGTTCATTAACTAATGAGGTGTGCTTAAAGACGAAATTTTAGAAGGAATTATGAAATGTCTATAATTTCTTGAATAATTGTTTGATCTAGTTGGAGACTTTTGGTTGATTATTTGCTATAATTTATTTTCAACCGAAATACCGACGATCCTTGCAAGTAACTTAGAAAAATGAAATTTGGATGGGGAGTTGTGTTTGAAAACAAGAATCGCCTTCTTAATTATCTGGATCTTGATATGTAGGGACTACAAGACAAGATCAAGCTTGTTCCCATAGACCTCGGTAATAGGCCCGCATGGTATAAGGAGAAAGTCTACCCTGAAAATAAGGTAACCCTTGTGATATGTTGTATACTGCTCTATTTTGGTTTGGCATTTAGAGAAAAAGATTTCAAGTTGTATGTCTTAATCTTGGTTAAATCAGTTTGTAACCATTTTGTGTTCTTTTTCAACTTTCTGATGTATTTTCATATCTCCAAAATGGTCTGTTTGAGGTGGTACTAGCTCCACCACATATATACATTGATACCAAATGTGAAATTAAATCGAGTCTTTTTGCATATCTCTATTGATGGTTCATACATGAAATCCATGAATACTGTTTGTTGATGGTATTTTCTTTCTTAAGGTGCCAGCTCTTGAACATGACAACAAAATCATTGGAGAGAGCTTAGATTTGGTGAAATATGTAGATGCTCACTTTGAAGGTCCCAAATTACTACCAGATGTAATTTAAGATCTCCATCTCTTTTCCCTTTCTTCTCCTCTTTTGAAATTTCAACAAGCAACAATATATACTAAAAAATTGCATGTGTAGGACCCTGCCAAAAGAGAGTTTGCTGAGGATCTATTGACATACACCAACACATTCAATGGAAAAGTGTACTCTTCGTTTAAAGGAGATACTGCGAAAGAAGCTGGTGTGACTTGAACTTAATTATCCTTGTTATCATATATATAGAACACATGAAACTTTCTTGCATCTAGAGCTGATTAGATCTGATACCTGAGCAGGTGTTGCTTTTGATTACTTGGAATCAGCTCTTGACAAGTTCGAGGGTCCGTTTTTCCTTGGACAAGTCAGTTTGGTGAGTACTTTCATCTCTACACTTAAACTTCCAAGATTCCTTAGACATATTGCTTTCAGTTAGCTGCATGTGAAGACTGACTAGTTATTGCTACAAACTTATGAATTGCAGGTGGACTTCGCTTATATTCCTTTTGTGGAAAGGCTTCAGGTATTCTTAAAAGAAGTATACAAGTATGATATTACTTCAGGCAGGCCGAAACTAGCAACTTGGATAGAGGTATGTAATTTGTCATTTGCTAATCTCCATTTTGGGTTTTTATACAAAGACAACATTCTTACTGAATTTGAAATTTGTACATATATGTGATTGCTTCTTTTGGGTGATGTAGAATACCTGACAATTGGGCATGAAACCATCTTTTTAGTTGTTAGGATTGGATGTTGTGAGTGCATAGGACTGTCCATTTGCATTCTTGTACTAACTATGAAGCACTTGCGTACAGGAACTGAACAAGATTGATGCCTACGTTCAGACAAAAGGTGATCCTGAAGACGTTGTTAAACTGTACAAAAAACGCTTTCTGGTAAGTAGCTTTCTTATTTCTCCATTTAAACGATCCATCATGCATTAGAAGTTTTTTGTAAAAAGTGGACTACAACTACACGCTCATTTTGGACCCAAATATCATTTGTAGTCCAAGTCGTGTTTGGAATGATATCTTTGGGTTTATAATCTCTTCCTTGTGAGCGTCGTTTTGATATATCACGGTTTTCTGGTGTTTTACTAACGAAGTTGTAAGATTGGGATCATCTCAAAAATGGGGGTTAACCTAAAAGAAATATTATTGCTCATATGATTATATTGTTACAGGGTGAGTGAAGCTGATGATATGCTTTGAGGGATATCGCAAGCAGGCATTATATATATAGAAGGTGAATAAAGTTGGTTGTTTCAAGAAGAAACTGTTGTAATGTTGTTGGGTGTCAATGTGTAGTAAAGATGGTCTTTAGGTAAACAAACCTCTTTGCTTGTTTGTTATGTATACCTTTGAAATATAATATAGTCTCTGTCCTTTTGTACTTGCAATGACTTCATCCTCAGCACTGGGTTTTACGGTCTAAAGGTTTTGCTGACAATCAATTTTTAACGGCTATGGTTTGATAATTCTCAACCCGTTAGCATAACCCAACTGAACCCAATCTGTGTGGGTTGGGTTGGTCAGGTTGTGACATTTGAGATCAGTTCTTGAAACACATCTGACCGTAAAAAATGATGCAACATCTTCACTTATGCTGGTAGCATTTGACATTCATCAACCATGCTCTAAGTAGCATTGGCACCATCATGCGAACTATATCGTACTAATGTCACAATCCTGTGGGGCACAATAGCCCGGACAACTATGCTCTTGATATCATCGACACGCTATCATGACAAATGGCATCATCACGTGAGCACTATAGCCCGACTCTAGAGTTGGTTTTTGTTAACTGGTTCAACACTTTCTTCATCTGATAGAAAATCAGATGTTAAAGATTATTGGTGGTTCTCCACATAACCATATTATTTGTTGACCTTACTTGCAATATGTTCTATAGTTTGTACACCTAGTGATTCTCCTAAAGCAGACTTCTTGGTATATCTTTGTTTTCTAACATTGCACATTAAAATGTCAGTTGGAATGATATCGTCTTTCCTGCTATCTATAGAAGATTGGATTTTGATAAGAAAGAAAGTTAAGGTGGGAAGGGTACGAAGGGATCTGGATTTTTAGATCAACTAGTGTCAGAACCGCGCGTTGCGCGGTAGCGCAACTAACTTTTTAATAATATGTAGATTGTAATCGTCGTTCGTTGCATTTGCTCAAAACCATTGTTACAAAATCGAAATGTTTTCATATAATATTGGTTTATATAAAACGAAAAAACTAAAATGTTTAAAAATTGCATGAAATATTTCTTTAAATAAATAAAACTTCCTATCCAACCCAAATGTTTAAGATGCATACAGAACTGCTATAGTGTCGTATTTTTTTAATAACTAACATTCTCATTTTTCCTCAATCCAATCCAATCAAGATCAACTTTCCTCCCTTCAAAAAATAGACAGAACAAAAGTCATGAAATTAGATGGTTATATATAAATATGATATAAAAAAGTAATTAAAATTAACATCATATACCATTTATTATCTAGCAAAGGTTTCGGCTTTGACTTTGTAATTTGGATTGGTTTAATTTTTCGCATGTTCACGAAAGATAAAATATACGAAGACACTATAATCATAAATAACGATAGCTACCTTAGTATGACAACAACAACAACAACTCAATTTTAGTAATTCTACAACTTTTTTAACCACATAACATGAAACATTTCTATGTATAAAAAACTCAAATAATTAAGCCAATATTTGATAAAAAAATATTTGATAAAAAACTCAAACAATTCTATGTATAGGAAACAACTCAATTTTACCTCTTCCATGTCTATTCCTCAAGTACCATCTTTTAAGAAGGTTTTGGAGGAATGAGCAAATAAATAGTCAGGTTAAACCCATAAATGAAATTACAAAAAAAAAAAAAAAAAAAAAAAAAAAAAAAAAAACTCACTCTTATATATCTTTCTTTTAGAGGTGCATAAGTCATTTACATATTAAACCTTTTAGAAGATCAAAATTTTGAGAAAATTCATACTCAGTTTTTAATACACTATAGTACACATTATTGGATGTGGTTGTTCCTCTCAATATATATATACAGAGATATATATATATGTGTATATATAATAGATAAAAAATATATTAATATGTATTCTTAAAAAATTGAGGAAAACACAAATAACTCATCTACTGAATAGGTCATATAAAGCATACTCAAAATTTGATTGTCGTAATCAATAAACAATTATTTTAAGAAACTATAATATTATAAGCAAAATGTAGTCGAACATAAGAAAAAAAATATTAGAGACATAATAAACAATACAAAAAAAACTTTATAATCTCAACAAAAGGTAAAAAAGATGCATACCTAAATTAATTTTTCCAAAGTTTTCTTGAAACAATACCTCAATCCATCATCAAAAAAAACAAAGAAGAAAAATATTAGAGACATAATGAACAAAAAAAAAACGTTATAATTGCAACAAAAGGTAAAAAAGATGCATACTTGAATTAGTTTTTCCAATCTTTTCTTGAAAAATGATAAAATGATAACCATGAAGAAAGAACATTGTGAATTGGTGATATTTATAGTGTGAGATGATTAGAAGGTGAAAAGTAGGTAGAGAAAATGAATAGATGGTTTTAAATACAAACATAAATAGCAATTAATTAATATTGATGAATAATTAGTGCTTGAAATTAAATTAGTGTTTGATTTAAAAAAATGAAAAAAAGAGAGAATGAATGAGAAAAAAAAAGATAAATATGTTTTTTAACTTTAGGAGGTGCCACCTAGGTGAATAACAATTATTTTGTAGATGTATTTATTTTATTTAAAAATAATAAAATGATGATTGGTTAAATGAAAAGATAAACTTATTTAGTGAAAAAAATATATATTTTAAAAAATTCAAAATTATGAGAAAAAGAAAAAAAAAATATGAATGAAGCATTCTCATTGTGTCACCTAAGTAATCTTAGACTTTTTAGTAAAATTTTGTTATTGATATTATTTAATAAACTTTGGGTTATGGGAAAAATAAATTTTTATTTAATAAAAACTATTAGATTAACAAAATAATCAAAATAATATAGAAAATGATAAATATACTCCTTTGATGCAACATTTTATTTAGAAAAATGCAAAATTTTAAGATGAAAAATGAAAGGTTTATAGAATAAAAATAAATTGAAATACTTATGTCTTAACCTCAATAAAAAAATTAAAAATTAAAATACTTATGTCTTAATAATGACCTCAATAACGTTAGTAAGATGAAAAGTTTTGAGTTTATTATAAAATAAGTTTTAACATTAAATTAAAAATTAAAAAATTAAAAAAAAGGAGAAAATGCCACGTGGCATTGCCATGATTCGGCTTTATATATATATAGATTCTAATTGAAGATTAACATGAATGAGATGCATCAAATCAATTCCCGTGAGTAGAGTAGGAGCCAGTATCCTCTAGGGGGATAGAGGATGTCAAATTAAATGATTTTAACTTGTCAATTTAAGATATTTAGAGAAAACGTTAATTGATGTTGGTTGTCGAAAATGTCACGAGACCTTGAAAAGAAATTAGAGATGCGATAAATACAATGGTAAAAAACCATGAATATATAGTCTTTAGTCTTTTGTTTTATATCTTGAAATTCAAAATATATATTTCATTTCATTCATAACCCCAATGGGGCAGCCTACCGGTTAAGGCTTGGTGTTGGGGAAAAACCCACCCAAGTTCGAATCCGGGGGTGAGCAACTAGGGGCCACTAAGTATTAATCCCAGGGAAGCATGCTTTAGCTCTCGGTAAAAATTGTTAAGGATGTAGTCTGGCCAAAGTCCAGGTGAACCTTCCCAAAAAAAAAAAAAAAAAAACTATAACACAAATAGCGTTAATATAAGTATTAATATAATAAATCATATACATGAGTGAGTTAACTCATCAACGGGAAATAACGTCGTAAAATTTCTATGGTAAAAGGTTGATGTTTATATAGGGAAATTCATTAATTAAGCCATTTAAAATTAGTAGTTTGGTTTTCTAGCATATTTAATGTAAAAGTTTACAAAATAGCCACCAGATTCGTCAAATGCAACTCTTTCATTGGCATACCCAACTAGAAGACAATTTTTTACAAATGTTACTCATGTCCGTCAAATAGAGGAGCTAGGTCCCTCAATGGAGGAACTAGGACAATATTTTTTTTACAAAATATTATCCATGGAGAAGTCAGATGTATATTTTATGAACTTTTACAAGAAAATTGCTAGAATAATGAATTTTCCTATTATATAAATCTTTATTTATGTATTTTTTAACTTTGGCTTGGTTTGGCAAGCATAAGCTAGCTTATAAGCTAGCTGATAAGCTAGTCCATCCAAACATGTACCAGGAAGCTAGCTTATCAGCTAGCTTATAAGCTAGCTTTTTGAAACGCTACTTTGAGTAGCTTATGAGAAGCTTATTGTAGCTTTTTCCAATTATACCCTTATTAATATTAATTATTAAATTCAAAGGTACCCTTTTTGGTCATTTTACATACTCATAAGCTAGTTTTTTGCCAAACATAATTTGTTCAACAGCTAGCTTATCAGCTACTAGCAAGCTTATCAATCAACAGCTAGCTTATCAGCTATCCGCTAGCTTATCAGCTACCAGCTAGCTTATAAGCTACGCTTGCCAAACATAGCCTTTATATAATAACATTGATATTGAATATCCAAATTAATTTATTTTGATTTTCAATGTAATAATGATTTTATATAATAAATCTTTATTTATGTATTTTTTAACTTTATATAATAACATTGATATTGATCAACTAAAATATAAAAATGATGATGTTTTTGTCTTCGGTTCAATACTAAAACACAGAAAAAATATACTAATATACATTCCACAACTTTTAAAATATACATCCAATCAATTGAATAATTCAAGTAGTGTGTCATAATTTTGGGTAAAGTATGGAATAATCCTCAAAGTTTTACTTGTGTTTTGATTTAACCCTCAAAGTTTAATTTTAAATGAAATAATCATAATGTCTTATTTAAATGATGTTTTAACCCTTAATTAAGTTTTTTGTTTTTCAAAAAGGGATTAAGTGACCTTCTACCTGCTTAGAAGGTTATCCCATTATTTTAACCCTAATTTTCATTCTGCTATTGTCGACAAAGGGAATTAAAGGGAGGTTCCATACAGCGGCACGATTGGAGTGATTCATCAATATACAACCATGATTCGAGTTAAGATATAACGCACAATGATTATTGGAGTGATCGATTATTTCTAATTCTCAACCGTAAGTATTCGATTTCCCCAATTTCTTAACATCCTTTTGTAATGGCTTCTAGTTCAAATACAAAGGATGCGGATAATTTTCAATCGACTGATGATGAAAGTGATGATATAACATACGAGATGAGTGTTGAAGGGTTTGATAGCGACAGTGAAAGTGACTTATTTGAGTATGTTGACAATGAAATGGAAGAAACATTACTGGTTGAATATGAACAAGATGGCCCTTTTTTGTATGAATTGTGTGAACCTCATATGATGATCAGTAAGATAGATGATAATGAAGAGGATCATGAAGCTATTAATATAGATGATATACTTGCAAGTGTTTGAGAATGACAATAATGATGTTGAAAATGCTTATCAAATACATGATCCAAAACAGAAATGGAAATTAATGTTGTTAAGCTGTTGATAAGCTCTTGATAAGCTATTACCATTAAGCAGCCTAATAAGCTGCCAATAAGCTGCCTACTAAGCTGCCTAATAAGCTACCCATAAGCTACCAAATAAGCTGATGTTGTTAACCAGATAATAAGTTGCTGTTAACCGGATAATAAGTTGTTGTTAAGTGGCCAATAAGCTGCTACTGTCATGCAGCTAATAAGTTGTTGTTAAGCTGCAAATAAGTTGTTGTTGTTAAGCTGCAATTAAGCTGTTGTTGTTAAGCTGCAATTAAGCTGTTGTTAAGCAGCTAATAAACTACTAATAAGCTGTTGTTAAGCAGCTAATAAGCTATTGTTAAGCTGCAATTAAGCAGCTGCTTAACGTTGCAATTAAGCTGCTAATAAGTTGTTGTTAAGCAGCTAATAAGTTGCAATTAAGTTGTTGTTGATAAGCTGTTGTTAAGATGCAATTAAGTGCAGATAAGGTGGTGTTAAGTTGGTAATAAGCTGATGTTAAGTTGCAGTTAGGCTGTTGTTAAGCTACTATTAAGCTGCACCTAATAAGCTTCTGTTAAGCATCTAATAAGCTCTTGTTAATCATTTTCTAATAGGTAAAAACTTGAGATAAGGGCTAAAGTAACAAGTTAACGAAACATTATGGTTATTCCATTTAAAAATAAACTTTAAGAGTTAAACCTTAACACAAGCAAAACTTTGAGGATTATTGTGTGTTTTGCCCTATAATTTTCTATATCTATATATAATAAAAGAGTAACTTATTGACACGTGTCGCGCTCTGAGTAACTCATTGACACGTGTCGCGCTCTGGTGAGCCATTGCCACATCATATGCATATGTGTCATGTGTGATATGTTGACACATGACACTGATTCCAAATTTAAAATTATTAAAAATTAATCCAAAATTATCTATTAAATATAACAAACTTTATCTCTATTATTGGTATGAAGTCATCTATATCTCTATCTCCCTCCCTAAATTGATATCTAAATACTAAGCATTAAATATAACAAACTTTATCTCTATCTATTGGTATCAAGTCATCTATATCTCTATTAAAAACCCTATAAACCTTACCTTTTCCATTTTAATTTTTCAAGTTCCTCCATTACTCTTTTTGCAAACGTCTTAGGTAAGTTCGTCAACCATTTTTTCGAAGAACATTCATGCATAATTTTCGCGCTCTGAGTAACTCATTGACACGTGTCGCGCTCTGGTGAGCCATTGCCACATCATATGCATATGTGTCATGTGTGATATGTTGACACATGACACTGATTCCAAATTTAAAATTATTAAAAATTAATCCAAAATTATCTATTAAATATAACAAACTTTATCTCTATTATTGGTATGAAGTCATCTATATCTCTATCTCCCTCCCTAAATTGATATCTAAATACTAAGCATTAAATATAACAAACTTTATCTCTATCTATTGGTATCAAGTCATCTATATCTCTATTAAAAACCCTATAAACCTTACCTTTTCCATTTTAATTTTTCAAGTTCCTCCATTACTCTTTTTGCAAACGTCTTAGGTAAGTTCGTCAACCATTTTTTCGAAGAACATTCATGCATAATTTTTTTTATTATTTGTTTTTTCAATTATTTGAAGAATGGTAAGAAAATTTGTGTCATTGTTTTCTTATGATGAACTAAATCATATGATTTGATTTTCTTCTGATTTTTTTTAAAGTTTTTTGATCTACATCAGTAGAAGCATAACTAAGTTTCTTCTCCACATTATATAATAATTTATATTTGTATTCATTTAACTAATTGATAAACGTTATTAAATAGAAAATAAATATTTCATTTTAAATATAATGAAGATAATCATTGAGTTTTAATATAATAGTTAATTAATATTTTTATAACAAATTATTGTTAAACGTATCTATTATTATATTTCAATCCAAGTACTTTTGTATATATACCTTTCTCTTTATATGTGAAGTATATTAATGTCATTTTAAAGTCAAAGATAGTTTATAGTTTGATCTATAAAATATCTTTGTTATATTTTCGTTGTTGATAATTTAAAATCAATTGAATTAAAATAAAAATAAATAAAGTTTGTACTTTTTTTTAATATAATTAATGTATTTAATAGAAAATAATATTGATGTTAAAAGATCAATAGCACAACAATTCATATTTGTAATATAAGGTTTTTGGCATGACTTAATTTCTTGAAATTATCCCGTTTATTACACGGGATCAAAACTAGTTATGTAATATATGAAGTTGGGGTTTGGGAGTCAACGACTTAGCGCAATCTAGCTTTCCTATTGCTTTCATCTTTGTTCGTAAAAATGAGTAATTTGTAAATAGACATCAGATTAAAAATAATTAAAAGCATCATATTCATTTTTATGCTTTTTACTGTAACTTTTTTTCTTACACAAATCTTGTTTCTATCTATAAATGCATCATCTACTTTTATATATTATGATATATCATATATATAATAATTTATACAAATAATATAGTATATACATTGTATTATATTAATGATATAATTTATAATTATAGAGTAAATTATGTTTTTTTTGTTCTTATGGTTTATTAAAAGTTATAAGCTTCGTTATTGTGGTTTTAGAATTTCGGTTTTCAACCTTATGGTTTGCAACTTTTTCGATTTTCATCCATCTTGTAAATTACTATTTTTAAGTATCAAGGGAAATAAAAATGAATTAGAGATTATAGGAACGAAAAAAGCAATTAAACTTACATCATAAGAACGAAAATAATAACAAATTACAAATCTTTAACCCGAAAACTGAAATTTCAAAACCACATGATCAAAAACAGAAATTTTTAACAAATCATAATAAAAACATCTTCAACATATTCTTCAAAATTTCTCTAAAATGAAAAACTAAAAATCAAAATCTTTAAAAAAAATAACTATCATCTCCAACAAATTCTCCATTTTGGGGATTTCAACATTGATTATAATATAAAAATATTCATTCATCTATTAAAGTTTATTTATCTGTAAATTTTTATTTTCAAAGTTTTCTATTAGTTTTCACATTTGGTAAAATTAGGTTTATCTTCATATTTGAAGAACAAAATTTTCTCACTCATACTTTGTTTATTTTAAAGACATGAAGCTATTGCAGCAAAATATTAGCTTTAGATCTCAATACCCTTAATTTTCTTCAATTTGGAAAAAACTATTAGAGTATATCTCTACCAGATTTTCTAATTTTTTTTAATGGATAACCAAATGTCATATTTTCCAAAAAAAATGCATTTATTTTGAATAGATTTCTTATTTTGAAGATTTCAATATTAGTTATAATATTAAAATAAAATATTATTTATTAAACTTTTTATTTTCAAAGTTTTTAATTGGTTCTCTTTCTTATTAATCATTTTGGAGTTACTTTTATATATGGAGAAAAAACTTTTCTCCCACTTATTCTTCATTTTAGAAAAGTGTTAAAACAAAATACTAGCTTAAAAGTTTTATATTTTTCACATTTTCTTCATTATATAAAAACTGTTAGAGATGCTCTAATTAATCTACTCTATAATATAATATGATCCAACTTTATATTTTAGTCATAACATATCATTATGAATTATTTATAAAATATGATATACTAATAGTATAAATTATTATATATCATATTAATACTATATGACTTATGTTCCCGTAAGATCTAATTGTTTTTGTGATACTGGTATAACAAATTTTATACATAAAAGTTCACAGCAAAACACTATAAAATTTTTAAAATTTTGAATATTTATAGTGAAAAACACTATCAAGGTAAAAAAATCCAAATTTTCACAAAAAAACAATATGAAGGTAAAAAAGATTGAACCTTTATATTGAAAATACCGTGAATGAAACATTTATAGTGTTTCTATGAAGGTTTGATTTTTTTTTACCTTTACAAAATTTTGCTATGAAATTTCATTAGTAAAGTACTGATCTTAATAATATACTTTAGTCTCACGTAAACCTGACCCAATAATATATTATATATAACTAACCATATATAATAAAATACATATCATTAATATAAATTACCATATTATATATGATATTATCAATATATTCTGTATAAATATATTCTAGAGTAAACTACAAATTTGGTATAACTATTACTTATAATATATAATATATAATATAGAGGGAAGTTCAAATGTGAACCACTTTTTAGTTGTGAACGTGAGGACAGCCGAGAACGCGACACGTAGCGACTTTGAGTGTAGTCCCTCTTTTTAATTCAATGTCATCCCATGAATCGTGTCTAGTCATCCGCCGTGGGTCTGACGTGGCGCCTAGTCATCCACCACGTGTCGCGTTCTCGGTTGTCCTCACGTTCACAACCAAAAAGTGGTTCGCATTTGAACGCATCCCATATAATATATTATTTTATATGTACAAACCGCACAAATTCCCACTATAAATAGACAATGTTCCCCTCTCAAATCCCTCTACCTTAATTTCCCATACTCAAAAACCCATCTTCAACTCTCTAACCATCTGCAAATGGCAGCTTCGTAAGAACACCTCTCTCTCTCTCTCTCTCTCTCTCTCTCTCTCTCTCTGTATATATATATATATATATAATGTGTGTATAATATATGTATCATTTTGAATTTGGTGCATGGTTAAATATTTGTAGAAATGTGAAAGAGGTTCTTCCACCAACTTTGGATTCTACTTCTTCTGAAGCACCTGCTGTGTTTGATGGAACCACTAGGTATAGTATATATATATATATATACCTCAAACTATTATATTATATCATATATAACATGAGTTTGATTTTGTATTCAGATCATAATTTTGGTTATCAGGATATATAAATCTTAAAAATTAGTTTGATTTTGTTTATGAAAGGTTATACCTCAACTATCAATGCCCCGTTGCACAACGTGCTTGGATTACCAGGAATTACAAGGTATATATAACTAATTATTTATCTAGAGGGACATTTAAGAGAAAACCATTTTATTAGTGAAAACTATGAGACCCGACTAAAAAATAATTTTTTTAAAGATTTTTTTCCATCAAATGTTAGAATTGATATATTGTGTCACATATATTTTTTTCATGAGATGAATATCATTCATGAATTTGTTTCATAATGTAAATACAAATGTTGTATATTTTCGATTCATAATATGAATAAAAATTTTATCTTTTCATAGATGATAATTACATTATGAAAAAAAAAATATGTGTAACAATAGTTAATATCATAGTATTTGATAAAAAAGATCGTAAAAAATTATTTTTTAGTTGGTTTTCACGGATTTTCACTAATAAAATAGTTTTTATTTGATTAACACTCTATTTATCTATGTATGTATGTATATATGCTTTAAAATTAGGTTCAAACAAGAATCAATGCATTTAGTGATGAGACCCACCTGAATCATATATGATTTATTTAATGGATGAGTCCTACATAAGACCACGTCACATGTGACTCAAATTCAGTTTTTTTGTTCCTACAAACAGGGGTGGTTCTTGTATGAACCTCCCTCATATGCTTTAATTATGATACATGGAGTTAATTCCTTTGTTGAATTAATTACAAAGTTAAGATTTTCAATGTGCTTAAAAACAATCACACGCAGAACTAGCACTTAGTTGATAAACTAGTTAATAGTTGATAAGTTAGTTACTAGTTGATAAACTGATTTAAAGCTATATATAACAATGAGGTTTAATTCATGTAGGGACTACAAGAGAAGATTAAGCTTGTCGGAATAGACCTTGCTAACAAGCCCACATGGTATAAGGAGAAAGTCTCCCCTGAAAATAAGGTAATATTACCCTCTCTTTTTTCATTTTGCAATTTAATAAATTTAGACACCCTTTTCATCTTTGGTAATTAATGTTTAAACTAAATTAATTAAAGGTACCAAGTCTTGAAGATGATAACAAAATCATTGTGGATAGCATAGATATGGTGAAATACATAGATTCTCACTTTGAAGGGCCTGCATTGCTACCACAAGTAAGATCTATATAGATCTTAATTATCTTCTATTGAATTAATTATCATATCTCTTAATTAATTATCTTCTTTTGAATTGAAAATATTATATACTAATTAAATTAATTTGCAAGTAGGAGGGTGCCAAAAGAGAGTTTGCTGAGGATCTATTGGCATACACCAACACTTTTATTGGTAAAGCCTATGCTTCCTTTAAAGGAGATACTGAGAAACAAGCTGGTACTCTCTCTCTCTCTCTCTCTCTATATATATATATAATATATATATATATATATATATATATATATAGGTTCAAATGAAAACTCAAATTTAATTGTAAACGCAAGGACAGCCGAGAGCAAGACATGTGTCCTATTCGGCTCCTATTATTGAGACTGAAAATGCCACACGTGATGTTCTGTCGATTGTGCTAAAGTTCACAATTTGTTTAGCATATGATTTAGAGCTGATATATAGATTTGGATATATATGATCAGGTGAGGCTTTTGACTACTTGGAATCAGCTCTTGAGAAGTTTGAAGGTCCATTTTTACTTGGAGATGGCATCAGTTTGGTGAGTGGTTAAATAATTAATTAATTCATCTCTACACTTTGCTTGTGTTTGACAAATAAACTGTGTTTGGCAAAAACTGCTTATAGTATGTATAAAATGACCAAAAAGGTATCTTGGGTATAATAGTTACTATAATTGGAAAAAGTTCATGAAACGACTACTTCAACTAGCATTCAATAAGTTAGCTTATGGTCCATCCGAATATATACTAGCTTATCAACTAGCTTACTTTTGCTAAACACGGCCTAAAACTAGTACATCTACAGATTATATATATAAATTCCTTAATTCTTTTAATTTGGCCCATCAACTATCTAGTGAATATTATATACTATAATATGATTGCTTAATTGCAGGTGGACATTGTGTATATCCCATTTGTGGAAAGGGTTGATATATTCTTAAAAGAGGTGTACAAGTATGATATTAGTTCAGGCAGGCCAAAGGTAGCAACATGGCTCCAGGAACTCAACAAGATTGATGCATATCTTGACACAAAAGTTGATCCTGATTTCGTCGTTCAGATGTACAAAAAGCGTTATCTCGTAAGTAATATATGTAATTAAGATTGAGATGATGTATATGTACAACATATGTTATTTGTGATTAACTGTTTCCTTATGATTGTTGCAGGGTGAGTGAGTGATGATGATATGCTTTGAGGGAAATGGCAGGCAGGCATTAAGGGTTATTTATTTGTGTCAACTTAGAAAGAAATAAATAAAGTTTGTTATGTTTCAAGAAGAAGATCTAAATTATATAATATCATGATTATAATAAGAAAATGTTGTTTTTGTCTATGTTATGTCCCTTAAACTAATAGAAATGTTAAATATATTCCTTGTTAGTTTACAACTTTAAAATTATGTGTATTTGCTTACACTAACTTACTTCACCTCATAAGATTTATAGTCCATAAAAAAAGAATTATATCCAATAATGTACTCAATAAGCATTTAGTATATTCATGATCAATAAGGTAATGCTATGTTTAAAATCTCATAAGTTTTACACTCTATTTTTAACAACTTTTCCATTTATAAAATTATGTAATTAATTATATTATTAAATATATCTTATACATGATACATGTGATAAAATATATTTATCTCTTCATATATACCATTTAATTTTAAGATATTTTATTTGCAAAATGTAATAGAAAATTAATATTTTCTCATTGTAATCATTGTTTAAAAATTCTCCATATTTTGAAAATTTTACATATTCTCTATTTACTTTCTCCATCTTTTTAGAATTTGTTGAAGCAATTTTTTCCATAATCCACATTTTCTTCAATTTAAAGTATTTGTTGGAGATACTCGTAGGTTCCATTTGGTTTACAAGATTTTGAGAAATTTCATTAATGAATTTCATAGGATTCAAAAACCCGCGATATCCCTAAATCCCACGAAAATGAGATTTTAGAAATTCCACGGGGACAATTAATATTTCGCATAAAATTTCATAGGGCGTGTTGATACTTGATAGTAATATTAATTGTTTTTATACTTTGCTTTTCATAAATTGTTCATGAAGATTATTATTTTATTCAATTCCAAATCCTACAAATCAAACACATTAAAAATTACAAATCATTTTATCAAATCCTAAAAATCAAATCACTCAAAAAC
This sequence comes from Centaurea solstitialis, assembly GCA_030169165.1. NCBI lineage: Eukaryota > Viridiplantae > Streptophyta > Magnoliopsida > Asterales > Asteraceae > Centaurea > Centaurea solstitialis. Next base: position 3,155,590 of record CM058042.1, on the reverse strand, counting down.
ATTCCATCAAAAGAAGCTTCCTTTAGGACTTAGGTCAAATAGTTTTTTTTTCTACTTGCTATATATATACCTCCTAATGGTCATAGGCTTTTGGTAGTTCCATCCCATTGAAGGTAAGCACACTAACCTTGAATAGTTATAGAATATAGGAATTTGATAAAGATAAATATAATATTGGGGAAAATGTGATGGTACTGTGACAAAGATACCAAGGTCTATTCAGTTTAAGAAGGAGAATAAAAGTTAAAGTAGTAAGAAATGAATTCTATTGTTAAATTTGGAATAAAAATACAGACTTTTTTTAAAAGGGTGTCCTGAGCAAAGCCCGACTAATCCCCGACAATTTTAGGGGCTAAACATGGCCCCACTTAAATGTCCCCAGGCATGCACACGGGAAGACTCGAACTTGGTTAGGACAGCACTGGAAGACTACAGACTTACAAGACATATAAATATAATATTATGTTTTTGCTTTCAATCTAGTTACTTACGAATTAATACTTTAATGTTCTAGTTATACACCCTCAAAAATACTTTTTGCTTCATGGATTCTTTTTTATATCTTTTAAATATGTTATAACCATGTTAAAGAACGTAATTAATATAAAAAAACAAGCAGCCGTTCTAGCTCAGTTGGTAGAGCGCGTGGCTTTTAACCACGTGGTCGTGGGTTCGAGTCCCACGGATGGCGTAATCTTTTTTTCAACACCCTTCTTATAAATCAATCTATTTAATAAGAGTTGTTTTTTTTTAATCATTTTAACACCCTTCTTTTAAATGTGGCAAAAGGAAATCTTCTAAGACATTTTTTATATTAGTTTGGTTGAGATTTAACGGGACCAATAGAGGTGCAAAATATTTATTCAAGTCGTTCGAAAGAAAACTGAAATCGTTTCAAAAAATGGTTTTTCTATAACAGGAGCGGCTTTTAAAGAAAAACGATCTTTTTAACTAGCCCGGTTTTTAATCTAATTACGCACCAGGTTTTTTAACGGATATTTACCAGGTTTTTTTACCGGATATCCAGGTTTTTTTTTCCTTAGCCGAATTAGTTCTACCGGATATGTTGAGAAACTATGAAGCAATAAGCACTTTAGCCAAACACTCCAAAACAACATATTGTTTTCCAATGAAGCTAATAAGTTAAAAGCACATTCAAATAAGCAAACAAGCACTCCCTGACTCCCAAACACCCCCCTTAGTACGAAATAACTCAACCTAAAGCAGTTTGGTGTCGGTATGAGTTGTAAACTCATCAAATCGGGTTGGAATTAGGTTGATTTGTAATCAAATAATTTCTTACTATGTTTTACATTGGGTTCTTAGAAACCCACCCAATCCAGCAGCACAATCCAATCCAATCCAATCGGGCCACGATCATATAAATTATGAAACCAGCCTAACCCAATATCATTTTATTTCTTAAATTTAATATAATATTAATCTCTAATGCTCCATTAATATGATTAGACAATTATGCTATCAATATCATGTAGAGAAATTAATTATTCTACCCTTTTGGAAAATACAAATTAATCTCCTACCCTCTCCCTCACCCTTTATCTCCGTTTACCCACCGATTCGCAAACCGGCCACCGCTAAGACCTTAAATGTACCGCTATCCGGCCAACCTGGTGACTAGGCAAAAAATTCATAGGTGCCGCTAACGGGACCCACCGCTAATAGCGGCACCGGGTACGTGGCGGCACCAGATTGGTTCCTCGAATCCACGTAGGCGCCACGTTAGAGGGTTTGACCAGCCACCTCACACGCCACACGGCTCTTTTTTATTGGACCGCACACGCCACTTCGACGCCACCTCACCTGCCACATCACCACCCACCGCTAACAACCGCCACCCCTATTAGCGGTACCCCCTTATGTGTCTCAACGTGATTCGTCCACGTGTCAGCCCCTAAGAAAACCCTAATTCCTCCCCTTTAAAAAATCAGCCGTCCCTTTCTTTCTTCCCCACAACTTCACTTTTCTTCTCTTCTCTTCTCTTCTCTTTTCTCTTCTGTTTAGTGTTCCTTAATTTTTTTAGAAATTGTGGGGACCAAGTCTTTATTAATTCAACATAAGGAAGTTGCTATCAATTATCACGTGGGGGTGTCTCGATTTGTTTATTGCGTTGGTTTCTCGGTTTGTCATCACGTGGGTTTGTCGGATTTTGATAATGGCGAATCAAGTAAGTGTTTACCCATGATATTTTATATATATATTGTTGTGTAGGTTTGTATATGTATTGTTAAGAAATTATTTAGAATGTTAATGATATGAATGTATGTATGTTGTTTTAAGGGTATGTATGTATGTTGTTATTCTCATGTATGTATTTATGTTGTTTTAACAATGCATGTATTTATGTTGTTTTAATTATATGTATTTATTTTCATCCATCCATTTGTAAAAAAAATTAGGGATAAGTTTGTTTATGATGTTTATGTTATGGATAAGTTTGTTTATGTATGTATGTATGTATGTATGTATGTATGTATGTACGTATGTATGTATGTATGTATGTACGTATGTATGTATGTATGTATGTATGTATGTATGTATGTATGTATTTTGGTATGTATGTATGTATGTATGGATGGATGGATAAGTTTGTCTATGTTTATGTATGTATGTATGGATAAGTTTTTTTATGTATGTATGTATGTATGGATAAGTTTTTTTATGTTTAAGTATTTATGTTATGTATGTATGTATGGATAAGTTTGTTTATGTTTAAGTATTTATGTTATGTATGTATGTATGTCATGTATTTGTAAAAAAAATTTAAAAATTCGGTAATTATGTGTATTTATTGAGAATAAATGTATTAAAAAAAAATCTTTTATTTATAAAAGAGTTTTAGGCCCCTTAACTTAATTTTATTTATAAAAATTATTTTATTGAGAATAAATGTATTTTTAAATTGTTTTATTTATAAATGAATTTTATAAAATAGTTTTATAAAATTATTTTATTTATTTGTAAGAATTTACATTTTTGGTCCCTTAACTTTAGGAATTGACAATATGATCCCTTAACTTTATGAAGTGACACTTTTGGCCCCTTGACTATAGGAAGTGACACTTTTGGCCCCTTGACTTTAGGAGATGACAATAATGGCCCCTTAAGTTTAGGAAATGACACTTTTGGCCCCTTAACTTTATAAAATGACACTTTTGGCCCTTTAACTTTAGGAAATGACACTTTTGGCCCCTTAACTTTAGGAAATGACACTTTTGGCCCCTTGAGTTTAGGAAATGACAATTTTGACCCATTAACTTTAGGAAGTGACACTTTTGGCCCCTTGAGTTTAGGAAATGACAATTTTGACCCATTAACTTTAGGAAGTGACACTTTTGGCCCCTTAACTTTACAAAATGACACTTTTGGCCCCTTAACTTTAGTAAATGACACATTTGGCCCCTTAACTTTACAAAATACAAATTTTAGCCCATTGCATTTAGGAAGTGACACTTTTGGCTCATTTAGTTAGCATGTGACCTCACGTGTTTAATTCGAATTATTATCATGTGTCCTCACATGATATATATATTTGGTTAACGTTAGTTAAATATATATGTAAAAAATTAAATTACGCATTGACAGTCAAATCCAGGGGTGTACTCGCTACAAGCACTTTAAGGGGGTTTAAGGAGGTTGCCTATAAAATGGTAACCGAATAAGTATGGTTTTTTAAATGCCAAGGCATTACCGTACTCACCGCCTCTTGTGTGGACTGGTGGAATTACCGAGAGGTTTGACTAGTTAATGTAACAAGTTATAGTATTAACACCAATTTACGTTGACTTATTAAATATGAATAACACACATAATATTAATCATGAATATAACAAGTTAAATTTATTAACTATGAATAACACACATAATATTTTATGTAGGGAGAGATTCTGAGGCCGTCTTTGACAGCAAGGAGTAAGGTGTCCTACTGTGCACTGATTAGGAATAGATTGACGGATCAGGCGCTACTTATATTTAGGAACACTCCATTTGGTCCTTGGCTCGACTTACAAATGGAGTATGGAGATGCGATGCTTGTGACCTGCTTTCTTCAGCAGGAGGTTTCCGTTGATGGTGCTGGACCTGAGGAGTTACACTATCTCGTTGGTGGTAATGTTCGACGTTTTGGCCGCGAGGAGTTCATGCTAATCACAGGACTCACTTTTGGCCTCCTCCCTAACCATAGCTATGTATATGGTAATGCCTTGATTTCAAGGTTATTCCCTAATTCTGTTCCAACCCGACGTTCACAAAGTCAGGTTTTCCGGGTTAAAATCAACGATGTTGTCAAGAAGTGGAACGATGAGTTTGACGACCTACCCCACATTGATAGAGTGCGCTTAGCACTTATTATCATGGTGGAGCTTGTTTTCCTCGGTCGTCAGCCGCATCAATATGTATCTCCTGAAGTAGTGAGGGCCGTAGAGGATCTGGATAGGTTTTCTGAGTATCCATGGGGATCCTTCGTATGGAGCTTTACATATGAGCATATGAGGGGCGTATTTAGGCGGCGGCAAGATATTGGCAACAAAATTTCAGTATCTGGATTTTTACTGGCTTTTAATGTAAGTTGCAGTTTATATTTATTTTAATAATTGTCCGTCTTACTTTTTTTTTATACTTAACCCTTGTGTTTTGTAAAACTACAGATTTGGATTTTAGAGATGTTCCCGGTGTCTAGTAGGTGTTATAGTAGGAAGGAAAGATATCCAAGGGGAATTCGTTGGGAAAGACGTATTAAGATGTTGCAAAAAGAAGATGTTGATAGGTTTTTAAGGGTTCCGAAGGTATGTATTTATGAATCTATCAATAATTACAGTTTATTTAAAGACAAATGTGTTAATGTTGCATTAAATGATATTCGATAATAGCGCCGGAGGGAACGCCCCCACGAGAGCCTCGTTGCGGATGCGTTCGAGATACAGCAGGATTGGTATATTACTAGCTTGGAGTGGCTTCAAAACCCGTTGAGTGTTCGACCGCCAAAGAAGGTTAAACGCAGTACTGTGGGAGGTGTGCCTTCTGATGATGATGATGATGATGATGATGATGATGATGATGATGATGATGACAGACCGGAGATTCGGCCCCAAGAGGGGCAACAGGGTGATGACGGGGCGGGACCCAGTCGTCATTACGCCGGCGATGATCCTACGGATCCGTACCGGCATCGATGGGAGGAGTTCGACAACGTAAAAACGGAGCAGAAGAAACAAAGGGAAGATATTGACAGGCTTACGAGAGAGGTCGAACAAATAAAGGTAAACGATTAAACAATTTATATTTAAATGGACATTTATTTGTTATTCACTGACACATGTTTTTTTAGATGTCTGGACGACATTCCTATTCTGCTCCTACGCATCCTCCTCCTTTCGTATATGGTTATGCACCTGTGCATTACTCGCCGCATGTAAGTTACCCTTACAAATATGATAGGTTAATTTATTTGTTAATAACATAATTGTATCTTATTATTATATAAATTCAATATTCAGGAGGTTGCGAGACGATCCTATTATGCACCCGAAGGGACGGGCAATGTGCCATTTTGGTCGTCGTTTTTCACTCCCCCCCCTACACAGGCATTGATGCCTCTTCTAGCCATGCGCCGACCCAGCCTCCACAGGTTGTAACACTAAATTTGTGTATCCTGTTTTTACTTTAAAGGTATTCTTGAATATATTTTCTGATTGGATCATGTTTAAATTTCAGGACGAGACTTGGGGTCCCTTCGTAAATGAGGTGGTGAATATTCTTCACTCTCCGGTGATTCCTAGTCGCTTATCATATGGGCAGCAGGAGATTCAGGACGCCCCGCAGGAGATTCAGGACGCCCAGCAGGAGATTCAGGACGCCCAGCGGGATATTCAAGAACGCCAGCCAGAGTTTGAGGATGACCAGGCGGACCTTGAGTCCAGTGCGTCGGAGTCTCATCACGTAGAGCCTGAGATTCAACATGCCTTACCCCAGAAGGACAAGGGAAAGGCAAAAAAGACTCCTCGTCCAACAAGGGAAAAACGGCCGGCTAAGTGGACCATCCCTTCTTATACCGGCATAAAAGGGGCTGGGATATGGAATTGGTTTACTAGCACTCATGCTACCACTACTAGTACTACCGTTGCTACTGGTGCCACTACAGATGCCCGTTCTTTAAGTAAGCGTGATTTTATATCGGCATCGGAGATTGTAGTATTATACCAAAAATACGGATTGCCGCGTATGTATTTATCATGCTACTTAGCGGCACCAGTAAACCGTACTTGGTGGGGAATCTTGCTAGGGGAAGAAGAGGATGGTTTTTTGATAGATGTGGTTAGTAATCAACCTTATATTTTTATTGTATACAATTATATTTAAGCATACCATTTGCATGTTCTGATTTAAAATTTTATCTTATTATTTCAGCACATCGACGCATGGATCAACATATTAATGGAAGCACGACCGAAATCAGCCTCGTGGACGATCATGAGTACTCAGTTCGAAGGAACTATGAGCACGACCGAAATCAGCCTCGGGTTGCCTATGTTTGCAGATATTCAGCTTGTACATCTTCTAGCTCTTTTATGTCACTGTGAAGTGACATTAAAAAATGTTGTGTAGTTAGGTTATCAATTGTATACATAAAACGACATAAATACGACTCTTCACGTAATAATTCATATTGTACCTCCTTTGGATGTAATGTAATGTCGTACATTTTTCACGTGATTGAAAAAGCCTTTCAGATAGTTCAGTATAGCTTTAATCAGTCGTCTGAAAAAGCCTTAATGAATCATGTGATTGAATAGTTAATAAAGACCCGTGAAGAAACAGTAACTGTTTCATCCCTTCACGTGATCCTTTCAGCCTTTTACAGACGTTTGAGGCTTTTACAGACGTTTCAGCCTGTAAAAAGCAAGTAGTAATTGTGGTTGAGTAGCTACAACTGGTTATAAATAGGAGGTAAGTCATTAACCAATACATCACAACTCACATAAACTTGTTTCATAATTTTTAGTTTACTTTCATTTCATCTTTAGACTTCCAACTGAAACTGAAATGGCTTCTTCTTCTACAAACCCCGTATACTTCACTGTTAAAAATGACAAACACATAAGTGACAATGGTGTTTTGGTAAGCATTTCTGAATCTTCATTCTTCTAAATCTTGCATGTTTTATTTACAATGTTGAACATTTGTTTTTCGGTTAAAAATATTACAGATCATCCCCGCTCCATTTGTGACCATGTGGAACTTAACGACACATTGTGACATACTAATCCGGAATGGGAATGTGTGTTTCAATATGACGATGATGCCCATTGCTCCCGGACATGTTATCATCTCTGGCAAGTTAGGACAAATGTTGCGCGAGTACAAGCTCGACAAGGCCGACTGGTTGAAGCTGACACTCGTTCATGATCGACCAACTTTTGGGCCGTTAAAGAAGTTCGAACATATGTTTGACATCGAGGAGATGTGATATGTTGTTGATCAAGGGGTTGATGAACAAGCACTTTGTAGTTTCCTGTTGTAGTTGTTTGATCTAATAACTGTTATTTCTTTTAAATTACTGTATCAACAATCTTATCATGCTTTCAATGAAATCATCCCCCTTTTATGTGTTCTAAACCCTAAAGATATAATTACATTATTAATTTGCCAAAAGACAAAGGTTATTGGATTCCTGACCATTCAAATAAAATAGACCATTGTAAATACGAAAATGTTACATTATTGGATTCCTGACCATTCTGAAAAAGTATAAGATTCCTGATCATTCTGAAAAAGTATAAGATTCCTGACCTTTCTGAAAAAGTATAAGATTCCTGACCACTCTGAAAAAGTATAAGATTTCTGACCACTCTGAAAAGCATTCTCTTATTACCGCTATCGTGGAGCATAATAGCGGCTCCGCATGTATATAAATAGGCTGGTTCATCCACATATACATCACAACTTACCATCTCTTCAACTATTTTCTTACTCATTTAATCTTCTTCGAATTTTTATTCCAAGTTCAAATGGCTGGAACTTCTGCTCCATCATCTTCTACAAACCCCCCAATCAGCTCACAAGAAATGCACAGGAAACTCGGAGCAGCAATACAAGAAGCTGAAGCTTACATCACAACCCTAAACCAGAACTTTAGGGCTAAGGAGGAAGAAAAACGTGCCCTCGAGGCATCCGTAGTTGAAAAAAAAGCGAGCGTTAGATCCACCAACAAAGAGATTAGGAAGGAAGAACGCAAGATCAACCTTATAAATGAAGAGGTTGCGGCCATCCAGGACGAACTGCGAGACCGATACTCTTTCGTTGCGGAACTTAAGGCGATCTTCAACAATTAGACTTAGAGACGTACGATGTAGTTCGTCTAAGGTTTCTGCGCGTTTACGCTTATGTTATTTTATGTCTACGTCTAAGTTGATGGTTTTTCTTTTTTATGTCTAGCTTCTTGGTTCTTACTTTTTTATGTCTATGTTGTATCAGCTCGTTATGTATTGGTTCACCGATCTCTATTATAGTACTCTATGTTTGTTTCCTTAATATTCAATGATTCACCACAAAGAAGCAACTCTTTATTAATACAATGAAACTAAAACAGTCGGATGGGTTACACATTAGACAGCTAATTGAACTGGACATTTTGATAAAGACTGTTAAGATCGATAGTTCCTATTGGCTCTAGCTGACTGCTTCCTCTAGCTGAAGACGGGATCAATGGACATTGAGTGCTCGTATGTCCGTATTCTTCACACCTAGGACACCTCTTCTGTGTACGACTTTCCCCACGAGATGGACGACGATTGTTGCCTTTGGGTCTCCCAGCTGCTCTCTTTATTACTAGCGGTGGATGAACTATGGGTAGAGGGTCTTCTGGATACTCCCATGTTTGTGAAGGGCCTACTGGATTAATTACCCCCTTGTATGTGGCCTTGTACAGTTCGGACATGAAATAAGGCTCGGTAATCAAATGAAAACAATCTTTTTCACCCAGTTTTTTGGCAACCGCGATGGCATGACCACAGGGCAACCCAGACACCTGCCATTTGAGACATGAGCAACTACGTATAGTCATATCAACCTCCGCACCCCTGTCCATATCGAGGACCTGCCATCTGCCGTAGCCAATTCCCCGAACAGTCCACATCGCAGACTTTCCAATCCTCTTCTGGATCTTCAATTGAGCCCATTCTGTTAGTGGGTGATTTAATTCCGCTACAAAAAAAAAACCAATCTATAATTATAGAATATCGCATACAGAAATAACAATCACACATAAAACTATCATATTTATATTTTATATACCTGCTTTATTTCGATGAAGAAAGTACCACTCTTGTTGAAATTCTCTAAAGTACTCAATGAGTCCGACAATAGGTAATCTACGTGCAAACCTTGACATTGCGTTGATCGATTCTGCACTGTTCGATGTCATAATATTGAAACGTTTCGCAGGAAAATAAGCTCTTGACCACCTATCCACCCCAACCTCTTCCATCAATTTAGCACCTTCTGGAACACCAACTCGCAGAATATTCATCATTCGGTCAAACACTCGCGTGGTGTAAGCCTTGCATGCCTTCCAGTATGCTATCCTATAAACTTTTATCCGTGGGTCCCTGGATCTCACATTCATGACCAAATGTCGACAACATAAGGCATGATGTGCACCTGGAAAAATTGCGGATATGGCAGCGTTTATAGAAGCAGCCCTATCCGACATAAACACCAACCCTCTTGGCTCACCGATGCATCCTTTCAACATGTTAAGAAACCATGTCCACTCGTCCGCTGTCTCGGACCTACCTACTCCGAAGGCAACGGGAACAATGTTGTTGTTTCCGTCCATAGCCACCACTAAAAACATAGTACCCAAATAAGCCCCCTTCAAGTGGGCAGCGTCTATTATAAGGACGGGCCGCAAGTTTTCCAAGAATGTTTGGATCTGCATAAAAAGTAGTTGTTTATAGCCAAAAAAATTAATTATTTATAAGTAATTAGTTAAACGTACCGATACTCCCAAGGCGACGAAACACTCTGCAAAACGACCGCTCGAGTCTGTCCTTATTGCCGTTCTAGTACCTGGATTTACACGCTTCAAGTTATACAAATACGTAGGGAGCCGGGTGAATGACTCTGCATGGCTGCCTCTAATTAGCTCCAGGGCCTTCCATCTAGCACGCCATGCGGTGGCATACGAGATTTCGAATCCATACATTTCCTGAACGTCTTGGACCATGTCCTTTGGAGTTAGTGCTCGCTTGATGTTTATAAATTTGTTTTTAAAAAGGTTACCCAATATTTTCTTATTGGCTTGACGATGGCCAGGGTTTAGTTGGGTCCTAGAACAAGTGTGTTTGTCAACCAATGTTCTTACCATAAACGCACCAGTTTCTCCAACGGACCTGGCTTTCATAAGCCAGTTACACTTATCTCGGACACATACAACCTCGTACCTTTCAGTGCAAGACCTGTTCGTCTTATGCTCAAAACCCTCTTCAAGAAATTTCTGCCCGACCGCTAAAATCATTTGCTCTTTCGTATCAAAAACTTGTCCGTCTTTAACCCTTTGACTACGCCTATAAGGTACGACTTCGTTGTTCTGCGACAAAAAATCTTCGCTTCGAAGGAGAGGAGGCATACCAAAATAATCATTTACGCCTTCTCGTAGCTTGAAAGGTTTTACCCCTTCTTCGTTTTCTTCATCTTCTTCTTCGTTTTCTTCATCTTCTTCTTCGTCTGTTAAACCTGTATGGTAAACATGAGATTCATCTTCTGCACATCCGGCAAACTTCCTACGCTCGTATTCTTCTTCGTCTTCTTCTTCTTGACCTTCTTGTTGTTGATGTTGCGTCTCTGGGACAACTTCAGTATAAGAAGTATCGTAAGACTGTTGTATTTGTGACTCGGTATAGACTTGATCACTATACATTGGTTCTTCATTTACAGCGTTCGAAGTACCACTGCCATCACCTCCACCGTCAAGAAATGCATCAACGTAAAGTATAGGAGCTTTAGTTGACTGTTTTGCGAATTGCAGAAACGCCGTAACATCTTCGTCGTCGGTGACCTGAAATATTTGGCGCTGGAACTTGTACGCCATATTCATTACTCCATTTGAACGGTCGATTTCGCATTTTCGACAACAGTAACGAACTAATTCTTTATATGTTGTGTTTAATTTCAGTCTAACACCTTTTGTCACCGTTTCTTCAGAAACGACGTAATCCCATCCCTCGACTCCTTCAGCCCAGAACCCACCAGAACGAAGATATACGTTTGCTTTTTCATCATCACAACTCATGATGAAAACACACGTAAGTTTGTAAGGAAATTGAAGTTCTCACCTTCCCTTCACTTATTTTTTTTCAAATTCACATCTTGTTCCTCAAGAACCACCAGTATAAATAAAATTGTTAGTTTTGTATTTTATAGAAAAAAACACAGTAAATTGTACAATGTCTTGGTTAAAATTATGTGTATTTTATAAAAAAAAAAACAGTAACTTGTACAATTCATATTAAAATTTTTTGTATGCTATGGAAAAAGTAGTGTCAATTGTACATCCTATTTACTTTCTCGTGAGTAAGCAGTGTCAATTGTACATCCTATTTACTTTCTCGTGAGTAAACAGTGTAACAAGTACCACTAATAATAGAATGGGATGAATCAGGGTTTTCTTAGGGGCTGACACGTGTACGAATGGGGCTGAGACAAAAAAGGGGGTACCGCTAATAGGGGTAGGGGTTATTAGCGGTGGGTGGTGATGTGGAAGGTGAGGTGGCATTAGGGGCTGACACGTGGACGAATCACGTTGAGACACATAAGGGGGTACCGCTAATAGGGGTGGCGGTTGTTAGCGGTGGGTGGTGATGTGGCAGGTGAGGTGGCGTCGACGTGGCGTGTGCGGTCCAATTAAAAGGAGCCGGGTGGCGCTGATGTGTCTGGTCAAACCCTCTAACGTGGCGCCTACGTGTTGTTGACGGACCAATAGGGTGCCGCCACGTACCCGGTGCCGCTATTAGCGGTGGGTCCCGTTAGCGGCACCTATGACTTTTTTGCCTAGTCACCGTTTTGGCCGGATAGCGGTACATTGGGTCTCTTAGCGGTGACCGGTTTGCGAATCGGTGGGTATTCGGTGAATTAGGGTGAGAGAGAGGGTAGGAGATGAATTTATTTTACGTGAGAGGGTATAATAATTAATTTCTCTGTTCTTCGTGGTACTCAGTAATGTTGAGCCCATGCCAAGCTACACTCTAACTATGCATACACTTTTTTTTTCATATATATATATTTTTTTTGCTTTTGCTGTTTATTGACGTATTTTTAGTTCAAATATTTAAAGCGCAAGTGGTGGTTATAAAATTTTCAAACAGAACGATTTAAGGTCAAGTGCCCAGATCAGTCGAACCGGACCACGGTTTAAACGGTTTGGTTCGACTGATTTAGCGGTTTAGGTCTTTTATGAGCTTTACAATTCAAAGTTAAAAGCATATATAATTTTGAACTTTAGATTATGTATTGATTTTAACAGAACCAAATATTCCAAAGTCTAGGCCTCCGTTCCTTCAGTCCGTTTGGTGTAAATGAAGTTTACAAAAACGTAAGGAAAATACCCCAACGAAAAATGAAAAAGAAAGTAAATGCTTATAGTGTGTGTGTACAAAACACGAACAGAAAAATGTATATGTATTTGGCGATCAATTTGATTCAAACCGTCCAAAAAAACCTCCAGACCATTGAACGGACCGGAGCGTTCCGTTTAATTGTTTTTCAACCCGACTTGACTTGGTTCGGCCGATTTGAGCTATCCAATAGTTTTTTGAACACCCCTACTTGTTATTTTATCGGGTGACACTTTCGGTCCTCAAAATGAATTGTGGTAAGCGTTTTTTTACTCTGTAAGCACTTATCGGGTGTGTGTTTGGTTTTTTACTCAAAATGGATTGGATATAGATTTGAAAGAATTTGGAATCCTTTTGTGTGTTTGGTTGGGGTATTTTCTTTACTTTTTTTGTAGATGTATCCCCAATTCCCCATTATGGGCCTAGGATATATACGAAAGCCCAATACCCACTGCTGATTAGCCCAAGAATTACACACGGTGTTTTCCTAAATCCAGCCCTAAATGCATTTTATCACCCTTTTGTCTTCTAATTTTGGTTTAAAATGTTATCACTATAAGTCTATTAAATAATGGTATACAGTTTTCACTTAAGCGTATCCCACAATGTATTTGTAACTATTGTTATTAGCATTTGCGTCGGGTCAATGATCAAAATGTCATCAATGGAATATCGAGATATATAACGTTAAATAAGATTTTAGCTAAATCTTTGACCTTTCTCATGAGTATAAAGCTATTTTTGTTTAAAGATAAATCGCAACACTTCAATCAAACTCAAAAGGCTTTGATGAATTTTGTATATAGACTTAACCATTATCGGCTTGGGGTGTTGCTCTTTTTTTTGTTCTTTGAATTGATTACAATGATAGGATTTTAGTGATTCTCGGGATGCTGATGATGCAAGATATTGCCATTTTGGCTTAATGGTAGACTTATAGTGGAATTCGATAAGTATTTGACTTATCTTTATACACTGCAAGAAATTTTAGTTTATAGTACGCCTAAACTAAATAAGCGTCATAATAGAGTGTTTTATAGGACAACGTTTATAAAATAAAAAATGTCATACTTAAAAGTCGTACAAAAATTTATAGGAAGCTTTTGGCCATCGTAACAAGTTTTTTAGGTCAATTTCTAAATAAAACGTTATATTAACTATTTTATATATAGGGGACCATCTGAAAAGTATATATCCTAAAAACACAAATGGTCTACAAAATGAGTTTGTAAGACACTTCTTAAAATCGTTCTATAAAATTAGCTAATATGACACTTCATATTTAAAAAAAAATTCAAATAATTTGTTACAGACTTACGGTGTCCTATGTCCAAAAGCGTCCTATCTACCTATTGTGATACTTTTAGCTATGAAGTTTTTTTAGCCATGTAAACTTATGTCCTATAAAACATCCTATTAAAACACTTATTTAATTTAGGCATCTTATAAACTCAAATTTTTATAAGGATATTACTATGGACATTTGCCACCAGTAGCAGATCTACAACATTTATAATGGGTCAGAATTCAAGTGTATAAATTTTTATGAGTCAAGAAGATATATTTATAAAAAATAAAAATGTGAGTTTATAAAATGCAACAAGACTCGAACTTGAGCTTTTATTATTGAAAATCAATAAACTAACCAATAGATCAATATGAATTTTGTGAAAATATTTTTAAATATGTTTTTTATAGTTAAATTGTGCCACCGTTTGAAAAAATTTCTAGGTCCGCCCCTGGGCCAATGTACCCTAAATTCTTATCCAAAAAGCATTAAATCCACCATTGTTTCCCATGTTTTTAAATTCATCTACTATTATAGTAAAAACAAACAAATTCGATAAGGCCATCCTTAACGGTCGGTATGGCAGTCGGTACCCCTCCGGTACGAGGGGTAACACCATTGTGGGTAAGGGGTAGGGGCATTGGTACCAAGTTAATCGGCATGGTGATGCCGGTTGAATTAAGCGACCCACCCCACCCACCCCCTACCCCCTCTCTCTATCTCTCTCTTCTTTCTCTCTCTATCTTTTTTTTTTCTTTTTTTTTTAATCAATTGATTAGAGAGGGTATGAGGGGTACGGTTAATGATGGTATGGTATGGTGTTGGTAAGGTGTTGGTAAAGCTGATGTGGCAACAGGTATGAGGGGTACGGTTAAGGATGACCTAAGTTTCAGACAGATTAATGCAGACCTTATTTGTATCATATTCATATCATTCGAGATCCACCTTACAATATGGGATAAAAAAACCAAAATAAGTGATTTTAGCCCTTATAAAAAAAACTGATTCTTGAACCCCTTTCACGCTCATGTCACGTCGAGATACTGCCGCCCTTATCTTACAAGGAAAGGGAAAAAATGACATTATATATATAACATAGTTAACATAGTTAAAGATAATTATAAACAAACCAAATCCTATTTATTTATTCTAATTAGAAATACAGTTCCAATAGG
Source organism: Centaurea solstitialis (assembly GCA_030169165.1). NCBI lineage: Eukaryota > Viridiplantae > Streptophyta > Magnoliopsida > Asterales > Asteraceae > Centaurea > Centaurea solstitialis. The sequence goes on along the minus strand of CM058042.1, from coordinate 3,140,495 downwards.
ATTTTAGGGAGAAGAAATAAACTAACCAAACCATGAATAAATCCAAGCGAACTTTTCTTAAATCCAAGCGATCTTTTCATAGGCGTTTGCCCCCGATCCTAGTAAAGATGTTTTTTTTTTCCGGTAAAACCTAACTTGTAAAAATGTTTTAGAAACAAAATATGAATATGCTAAGAAAATTTTGGTTCTAAAAGTCAAATAAAAGTTTGAAATGGAGAAAAAACCAAAAGGAAAATGGCAGAAAAAAACACATTAGGAAAGTTGTTTGGACAATTAATAAAGGCATATGAAACAAAGTAGATGTTGACATATTTACAACCCATCCATTTTGCACCTATATACTTTGTTCGCCATTAACCACAAATTCTTACACACAATCCATGTCTACAGTCTTGCATCTCCAAAAACGTTAAAAAGAAGTCAAGTCTTTTGAAATATCTATAACTGAAATGCCTAGTCTAAGTTCTTCTCACATCCATCCATCTTACCTCAGTTTATATGTGATAGGCACTATTTCTAACTCAATTCAAAAAAATTATTCAGGCTTAGTCTCAGACGACCGAATTTTTAGTTTTTGTTCTATCTTGCCAAGGATGTAGTCTAGGCAAAGCCTAGATGAACCTTATCAAATATAAGGGACAACATGCTTAACCGTGACTGATGTTAAATTAAATCCTTTCGACAACAAAATCAATAATCATTGTTAAGCCAAGACTCCATAAGTTACCTAGTGATTGGTTGTTTTATTGAGGATATGTGGAAAATTTTGTAAGCAATCCCACTTGTGGTGCATGTATACGTCTGCATGATTTATATAAGTTATTAATTGAACTTATACACGTTAAATCACCTTTTTTGCGAAAGTAGCATTAGTGTATGAATTAATTGGCGTTCACCATTATGGTTGTTTATTTACAATGTTATCCCATATAAAAGCACCCTTTAGTTGATGTTTATATCATGTTACTATTGATATATAATACAACTATTTGATCAATTAAAAAGATCTCCATATCATTTTCAACAAAGCAATGGGTATTTTTTGACCTCATTAGAATCTTTTAGAAACTTTATTCAATAATCAATGTGTAAAGTTTGTTTTTCAAAAAAGAGTAGCAAAAAAGCTTAAGTTTCCCCAAGAAAGCCACATCCACCATCGGTACTCCACAAGTGCCACAATTCACAAACACTCGATCTTTTAATTGATCCTTTATTTTTAGTGGTATTCACATGTGATGTTCATATGAGCATATCTTAAAATTCTTATGTTTAAATAATTTTATCTTTGCAAACAAATAAAACAAAATTTTAGTGTTATCTTATAAGGGTTTGGTCCTACTGACTTTCTTCCCACTTTTCTTTGTCTCTCGAGTAAAATTTCTAAGATTTTCAATTTCGATGTATAGAGAATGATCACTTGTCTATCATAAGCTTAAATGATAATACTACCGGTTTTATTCATTTATGTAACATTAACATTATTTTTAAAAGGTATTTTAATTTATTAAATATTTAATAGCTATAAATATATGAAATAACTCTATAACTATCTCATCATCTATCGTTCTTTTACCACAATAACTATATACATACATATATATAGAAAAGTTCAAACGTGAACTACTTTTTGGTTGTGAACGTGAGAACAGCCCAGAGCACGCCACGTAGCAATCTGAAATTTTCTCGACTTAGTGTTATTCATACTGCATAACGCTATCATTCAGACTGAATAAAACGTTATGCAGTATGCATAAAGCTTAGTCGCACTCTGACACGGGCGGGTTATCCGCGGGTCAAGACTTATTCAGTCTGCATAACGCTTTATTCAGTATGAATAACAGTAACCCGCAGGTTTATGCGGATTGAATAAACCTTGACCCACGTATGTCAGATTGCCACGTGTCGCGCTCTGGGCTGTATTCACGTTCACAGCCAAAAAGTGGTTCACATTTGAACCCACCCATATATATATATATATATATATAACGAATTAAAATGACTTGACATGTATGATTATGAGTTCATATTAAGTCAATTCAATAAGCTAATGCAATCAATTGAAGGCTTGCATACAATTATAGAAATAAATTGCAATAGGTTAATATAAACCAATTCTAATAGTATTTAAAATCTTTTGTTTACAATATAATAGTATATATTACCAGCTTTGGATAGAAAGATACTCCACCAGAAGATGTGGGCTACGTATCACCCACGTACCTCACACTTAGATTGCCACCTTTTCCTTTAAACCCTCCCCTGGTTCCGCCTTGCCTCACTATTTATATATTTCGTCATCTTCCTATATTTCTTAACTTTCTACATAACTTTATAATCACTCCTCATAATGTCTCATATATATATATATATATATATATATATATATAGGGGTGGGTTCAAATGTGAACCACTTTTTGGTTGTGAACGTGAGGACAACCGAGAGCGCGACACGTGGCGGATGACTAGGCGCCACGTCAGATCCACGGCGGATGACTAGGCGCCACGTAAGATCCGCGGCAGATGACTAGGTGCGATTCATGGGAGGGCATTGAATTAAAGAGGGGGACCACACTTAAAGTCGCCACGTGTCGCAATCTCAGTTGTCCTCACGTTCACAACCAAAAAGTGGTTCACATTTGAACTTTCCTCATATATATATATATATAGAGGAAAGTTCAAATGTGAACCACTTTTTGGTTGTGAACGTGAGGACAACCGAGATTGCGACACGTGGCGGATGACTAGGCGCCACGTCAGATCCACGGCGGATGACTAGGCGCCACGTAAGATCCGCGGCAGATGACTAGGTGCGATTCATGGGAGGGCATTGAATTAAAGAGGGGGACCACACTTAAAGTCGCCACGTGTCGCAATCTCAGTTGTCCTCACGTTCACAACCAAAAAGTGGTTCACATTTGAACTTTCCTCTATATAGAACCACTTTTTGGTTGTGAACGTGAGGACAACCGAGATTGCGACACGTGGCGACTTTAAGTGTGGTCCCCCTCTTTAATTCAATGCCCTCCCATGAATCGCACCTAGTCATCTGCCGCGGATCTTACGTGGCGCCTAGTCATCCGCCGTGGACTTGACGTGACGCCTAGTCATCCGCCACGTGTCGCGCTCTTGGTTGTCCTCACGTTCACAACCAAAAAGTGGTTCACATTTAAACCCACCCCTATATATATATATATAGAGTCAAGTTCATTTAGAAACCAAAAAAAGAGTAAAAACCGTAGAAACTCATGGTTTCATAGCTTAAATCAACAAAAACTTTTCGTAGAGGGAAGTTCATTTAGAAACCAAAAAAAGAGTAAAAACTTACAAACCGATGGTTTTTTGGTTTAAATCAACGAAAACTCTTCGTAAAGTTGTTTATTATGATGCAAGTGTTTCATATAATTTATTTTTTGATGCAATTGTTTCATATTTTGGTGTTTTTTATATAAAAATGAAAAAGTTTCATACATTTTTCCATGCTTATGAAACTGTTCTACGTATTTTCTATAATCCTATGAAACCTTGTTATTTTTACAAAAAAGAATATCAAAAAATGAATTATATGAAACATTTGCATCATATTAAACAACTCTACGAAAAGTTTTCGTTGATTTAAGCTATGAAACCATGAGTTTCTACGGTTTTTACTCTTTTTTTGGTTTCTAAATGAACTTGACTCTATATAGGGGTGGGTTCAAATGTGAACCACTTTTTGGTTGTGAACGTGAGGACAACCAAGAGCGCAACACGTGGCGGATGACTAAGCGTCACGTCAGATTCACGGCGGATGACTAGGCCGATTCATGGGAGGGCATTGAATTAAAGAGGGGGACCACACTCAAAGCCGCCACGTGTCGCGCTCTCGGCTGTCCTCACGTTCACAACCAAAAAGTGGTTCACATTTGAACTTTCTCTCTCTCTCTCTCTCTCTCTCTCTATATATATATATATATATAGGGGTGGGTTTAAATGTGAACCACGTTTTGGTTGTGAACGTGAGGACAACCGAGAGCGCGACACGTGGCAGATGACTAGGCGCCACGTCAAGTCCACGGCGGATGACTAGGCGCGATTCATGGGGAGGGCATTGAATTAAAGGGGGGACCACACTCAAAGCCGACGTGGCGCCTAGTCATCCGCCACGTTCGCGCTCTTGGTTGTCCTCACGTTCACAATAAAAAAGTGGTTCACATTTGAACTTTCCTATATATATACACACACATAGAATTGTGATCACTCGAGATACTCGTAAAACTATAAAATATATTAATTGACATGTTATAGTAAAACATTGTTAAATAAGAACAACACTATTTTTATGACATCTTGCAGTAAAGTTTTAGTACTATTTATATAGTTCAACGGCTCTTAATGAAAACAGTCTGATCTCATATAATTTGAAATATATAACCTTTTGATGGGTTATTTTAACCTTGGCATACTTAGGATCATGTGAGACCAAGCTGTTTCCATGAGATCGCGTGAGTCCAATATTTAACGTATGAAACTTCACAGAAAAACACCGTGAATGTACATAAAACTCGAATACGCAGACCAAAAAATCACTTTCGATGAAAAAAAATATTCAAAACAAGGTAAAAAACGAAACATTCACAGCTCAAATTTTGTGAAGGTTACATATATATAATGTGAACCTTCACAAAAGAAAATGTTGTGAAGGTTTCGTTTTTACCTCTTTTTGGATTATTTTTTTCGATAGTGTTTTTTAGCATGTTTTAACGATGAATGTTCAATTTTTTACCTTCACAAATGTTTTTCTGTGAAGTTTCATGTAAAATATGTTGGTCTCACCGGTCTCACGAAAAAGGCTTGGTCTCACGTGAATTTAACCCCATATATATAGAGAGAGAAAAGTTCAAATGTAAACTCATTTTTCATTGTGAATGTAAGGACCAACAAAATCGCGTCATATGACAATTTGAATCAGGCAGGAATATTTAGATTGAACATTGTCATGTGTCCCAATACTAATGGTCGCCACGTTCAAAATGAAAGATGGGTTCACATTTAAACCTGACCCAATATATATAGGGACGTGTTCAAATGAGAACTCAAATTTAATTGCGAACGTGAATCGAGAGGGACACGTGTCCTATTCGATCCGAATAATATGTAATTATTCAGACTGAATTTTATGCATTATTCATGGTGAATAATACAACATTCAGACCAAATAATATAACATTTAATATTATTCAGAATGTTGTATTATTGATCTTGAATAATGCATAATATCTCGGTCATTTATATTAATAATATGTATATGCCTGCGTGGACCTCACGTTTACAATCAAATTTCAGTTTTCATTTGAACATACATATATATATATATATATATATAAGAAGAGAGAAGAGAGAGAGAGAGAGGTGTAACCTGATGGAAGCATAACCATGGAGTGGGAGTGGCTGTTGGAGTTCTTAAAGGGATGGTGAAGCCGGCGGCAGCCACCGCGATCGTGCTGCTGGCGGCCGGGCTTTCATATTTTCAGAAGCTGAAACTAGAGGGGGAGATGATTTACGCCATTGTTAGAGCTTTCATTCAGCTCTCCATTATTGGCTTTGTGCTTCAAATTCATTTTCAACCGAAGCAACGCCTGGTGGATCATCCTTGCTTATCTCTTCATGGTATATTTATTTTGAACGACAGCTTAATTAGTTGTTACTATACACCTTAGTTGATTTGAAACGCCTATGCAGTTTGAACCTGGGACTTTTACTCCAACAGGATGACCCTCTACCAACCAAGCTAGCCCCAGTTGGCCTATACTTGTACTATTAATATTAATACTTCATTTTGGTGATGAATTTAAAAAGTGCAATCGTTTTTAATCTGGGATTAATTTGCAGGTTTCGGTCGCCGGGTACACCGCCGGCCAGCGAGCCAAACACGTACCCCATGGGAAATATATCGCCGGAGCTTCCATTTTGGTCGGAACGGCCATAACGATGTTTCTATTGGTCTTGCTAAATGTTTTTCCATTCACTCCGCAGTATATAATTCCGGTGGCCGGAATGATGGTTGGCAATGCCATGACGGTCACCGGAGTCACGATGAAAAGGCTTCGGGACGATATTCGGACCCAAATGAGTTTGGTAAGTCTCAACGAATAAAGATTTCTCTTTTATGTTACAAGACTTTTAATACATCTCCAACCTACCGTAAAACACACAATTTTAATGGTTTGGATTAGTGATGGCCAAACGAAACCGAATCGAACCGATGGGTTAGCTCGAACCCGACCCGTTGACCAACCCGACCTGACCCGAACCCGGTCAAACCCGGGCATCAGACCGCGGGCCGGAAACCGGTCCCGAACCCGGGCCGAACCGGCCCGAACCCGGACCCGATTCGACTCGGTTTTGGTCAAACCCGGGTTTGACCAACACTGTAGCAAACCGGGTTTTGGTCAAACCCGGCCCGAACCCGAAATTTGGCCAACACTAGTTGGGATGAACAATTTTAACGATAAAAATACCGCGGACGAGAAAGAAACGGCATATATGCAATGCTCAAAACTACATATATGCCATTTCGATGCTCCAAATTTGATATTTTATTGGTGTTGTGGTTGGAGATGGTCCAAAGAACCGAGTGCTAGTTGATCAAAGTTGAAAATAATGTTGATCAACCAACAATGCTAGGCATTAGGAGATTCTCCTTAGCCATCACTGTATCACTACTTCGAGTCTTGTAAGTCCACTGGGGATTTTTTGGCTGTTTTTTACAGTTCCAGGGGCTTTGGAATTAGGAAGCTGGTCTGAATATCCATGGTTAACCAAATAAAATTTTGTAACCTATAGTTGGGGATTATTTGACTCGATGGCTTTTGGTATCATTGTGTTAATTAATTATCTTTTCTTTTGCAAAGGTGGAGACGGCTCTAGCCCTGGGTGCCACACCACGACAAGCGACACTTGAACAAGTGAAAAGGTCGTTAGTCATCGCACTCTCACCTGTTATCGACAATACAAAAACCGTGGGGTTGATATCGCTTCCGGGAGCTATGACCGGACTTATAATGGGGGGAGCCTCTCCGGTGGAAGCCATTCAACTCCAAATAGTGGTGATGAATATGCTCATTGGGGCTTCAACTATGAGTAGCATTATGTCTACATACTTTTGTTGGCCTAATTTCTTTACCAAAGCTTACCAACTAGAAACAAAGGTCTTTTCAATCGAATGATTAAGTGTACGGTTTTTGTTTGTTTTAAACTCGTTTTTGGTACCGGGTTAGTTAGGTTCTGGTGGTAGAAGAAAACACTAATCAAGGACGATCAAGATTGTTATGATCAAAATGGTTCAATGAAACGAAACGACTCTTCACAGTTACATGTGTCTTAAATTAATTTGTCGTTTCTATTTTTTTGAACTGTAGAAGACTTCATTAAAGAGGGCGTTTTCTATTTAATATATGATTTCTTAGCTGTTACATGCATCTCAGTAAATGGTGCTTGTAACTTAACCTAGTCAATTATTTTGTAAAGGACATGATTTTTTCGGTCTCTAGAGTCTAGACATGGGTATGTAGGTTCTCATATTCGCGGACAACGTTTTCCTCGGATTCGAATCAATGCACTTTCACAGAAAATCCGGTTATCCGATTTTGTGCAAAAACTATCCGAATCCGGTTTTATAAAAACCGAATTTTTTTCAAACCGGATCGGATTTTTTTCAAACCGGAATTTTTTCAAACCGGATTTTAACCGGATTGGATCCGATCCGGTTTGACCGGATAACCGGTTTAAACCGAACCGGTTTCAAATCAAACCGGTAATGTCTATGTGAGGTTACTGCTGTTGGGCCTGAAATCCTAAAAGAATTCACGGCCCATAAAAAATACGGCCCACACCAATTCAGATTAGATTTCAATTGAATTTTCTAGCCCAAAAAAAGACCCAATAGAGGACCGGTTCCACCGGAAACCGGTTTCAATCCGATCCGAAACCGGTTCCATCGGATATGGATTTTTTCGAAAAACCGGTTGAAATCCGAACCGGTTTCTAACAAAACCGGTTTATGACAGATCCGAAAAAAACCGGTTTAGTATAAATCCGATCCGGATCGGATAAAAATCCGGTCATGTGCACCTCTATTGCCTGATAAATTGGAATTGCTCAGTGTAAATACACTAGTTCAAAATCTATAGTTACCACAAATAAGCCCCACTATCCATCAACAACAAATAAAATATAAATTGAATACAAATTATTTTGTTCTCTCACTTAATTTCAAGATAATATGTTACGAAAAATATGATAATTCATATTTATGGAACATTTATACATATTAAATGGATAATGGATAACTAGACATGTAATTAATGTTAATGGCAAATGATTGTATGAGATGTTGATTTAATGCAAGAAGAGTACAAAATGCATCAAACGACTAATAAACAATTTTCATGTTTCTCACATTAACTCAGTTTCTCATCATATAACCAACCCTTATCAAATGGTGTTGTTAAATTGAAAATAGAAATTCTACCTTCCAAAAAAAAAAAAGAATTCTAAAGCTTATGACTAATTATCTATGAAGAAAGTGATTCATATTGTTGCAATATGAAATAGTGAGGAATCCATAGGGAGAAATCCTCAAAATTTGGAAAACCAAGGAACAGTGTAGTGACACTTTATTTGGTCGGTATGCATTTGTATATACACGTAATCTAAGTTGTTTTTTGGTTTTTTTACATGTGTGCATTATATACATGTGTATGATACAAATTACTCGTATGCACTTGCATACTATCTAGATAAAGGATGTGTGGTCTGTGTTCTTCCTATTTGTTACTAATAAACCATACTCAACGAATTAGTTGGGTTCATAATATTGAAGATTAACACTAACAAGATGTACCAGATCTATAATCAAAAGAAACACAACTCATGAACTGATACGAGACTAAAAACGATCAAATGTTTCAAATCTCTTCTTATGTTTCTCATCTTAACCTTAACTCGTGAACGCATTACTACGCTAAGTAAAAACAAACCATCCCTAAACAATATGGGCCGGGCTAGCCCAACTCAAAATAGGCCCAATCTTAAGAAACAAATACGACGTCGTTTTGGTGTCGTCATCATCGGCTGCAAAACCTCCATAGCCAAAAACCTCGAAGGTCGAAGCAGCTGTTCCTTCTCCTTCTATCTAAACCTTGAAGATGAGTCTCCTCCAAAATGCACTCAGATCGTCTTCCAGTCGTTTGATCCAGAAACTTCATCCGAATCAAGGTCTCCGATCACTTCTCTCAACCACTCCGTCTCTCCTCCGTCAATTGTCGACGGAATCTGCATCGCCGGCCAGCCACTCCACCTCCACTAAACCGTTGTTTGAAACACCGTCATCAGGTATTGTAATAATACGTATAGTATACATTCACAATTTATTGAAAGAAATCCGCTTTGTTGTTTATGAACTCATCATTTTTCCTATATCGTTTCATGATTTTTGAAGTTTTATAGTGTTTTATTACTTATGAAGTTATGGTGAATCTGTGAAATGTGTACAGTGTAGTTTGTTGTTGGACACTGGTGTGAAATAGCTAGGGTTTGGTATGTAGATTGTTTATGATTTGGTTGGGTACTGGATGTTATAAGTTCATTAAAACCGGTCATAATTAGTGATTTGGCGAGTTCTTATTGGAACGATTTTCTATGGAAATTGGTTCATCAAGGCTGTGTTTGGCAAAAATAAGCTAGCTTATAAGCTGGTACATGTTTGGATGGACCATAGGCTTGCTTATTGAAGCGTTAGTTGGAGTAGCAGTAGCGTTTCAGGAGCTTTTTGTTGCTTTTTCCAATTATACCCTTGTTAGTATTAGTTATTATCCCAGGATACCATTTTTGGTCATTTTAAATACCATTTTTATTCATAAACTAGCTTATTAGCTACGAGTTATCTTATTAGTCAACAATTAGCTTGTCAGTCAACAACTAGCTAATCAGTAGCTAGCTTACGAGCTAGTTTTCCAAACACAGCGCAAGTGGCATCTCAGTAAAGAAAGTTCCATATGTGTAGAACTCCGCCAGATGTGTCAGTCATGAACTCAACTGTTTGTATATCTAAATGGCAGTGTACTGAAAATTACTTGCTGAAAGATGGTGTCATAATGGGATTACTTCTTATGTTTCATGTTAAAAACTATGCTAGCATCCAGCAGAGTCATTGTTTAGATAGTGAAGTTACTATGGATTTGATGCTTTGCTTTCTTTCATGACTTCATGTTACTCATAATCATGGTATGTAAGCCTTTCATTTTTCTCATCTGTTTGTGGATTTATGTCAGGTTTGGTCTATGGGAAATTGGTAGGCATTACGAAGAATACATTGAAGAGTGATATCCTCAGTTTGCTTGAAGAATGCAAATTAAGCGCTGATGATCTCAAAGTCGATTACAATCCGTTCTACGAACCAAATGGAATGTAATGTTTTCCATGTTATAGTTTGTGGATTTATTCACAATGCATCTTGGAGGGTGTATGTAATTCTAAGTGTGTGTGTGTGTGTGTGTGTTACTCTATAAGTGGTCATTCTGTTGCTCCCATTACAGATAAATTGAAACTTTCTTCTGATTAATTACATTGTCATCTTGGGGGTTGGTGAGCAGGATGGTTCAATTTGCTTCTCAGAGTGCCTATGATGCTGCTGTTAGGGTGGTCGGTAGGAAAGGCCGCTTGTATAGATTGGACAGGGTAATTTCTTTGCATATACTCTTACAAATTGCAAACAATATGATTTCTTTCAATGTAAACTAAGAAGATTTCTGATGATGGATGCCTTTGAATTCGAATACCAGGCTAACCGTGGAAACTGGGATAATGTCCAGCGGCTCCAGCTATATGGTGGAAAATCTGTAAGCACACATTCTTCTTCCATTAAGCTAAAAACATAGTTTTATATGAATCCTAATAATATTATTCAGAGTTTTGTTTTATCTTTCTTTTCATGTTTATAATCAAAGCCAACATAATCTATCTAAGGTAGGAAATTTATCCTTCATATTTTTTTGCTAATGTTGGGCATTTTAGTTCTTGCCCTTGATAACCATCTTCTTTTTTGTAAGTTGTAACACATGTAAGTGGATAGATAAAACTTGGGATGAGTTATCACTTCCATGTTTACAGGATTCTTTCCAAGATACGTTTGTTGTATTATATCATAAATTTTCATCTTGAAAGTAACAACAAAGTAAGGAAGCTAAAATTAGTACTAGGTCTGTCTCATCACTATGTTTAATGTTTAACACGTGATGATATTGGTCCCTTTTTTACCTTTTTAAGCTGTGATAGCTTAAGAATATATACACTAAGGACTTGAATTGATCATTGGATCTGCCTTAGGTGAGAGAGCAGGTATGAAAGTACCAAGTGTTAACACAATAGAGAGAAAACTTGGTGTGTACAAGTTTAAAGAAAGAGTTAAAGCCCCCCTTAGCATTAACCTTAAATGTTGTTTGGATGGTGCCAATGTTCCCCTTTAGGCTGCTATAAAACCTTAATAATATTCTTCAGAGTTTTGTTTCTTTCTTGCCTTATCCTTTGATATTTGTGTTGTACCCTGGTATTATTAGAGGTCGATTAGTCAAATATAGTGGGCTTTGATAGGAATGTACAAGTGTTTAATGCTATGGTACAAGTGGGGAGGTCAACCTATTAGTATAAGTTGGAGGGCTGGGTTTGTGAGAGGGCATCGATCATCTCAGTGTGTGTTTTGGGCGAGAGCCTTGGGAGACATCCGAAAGTCTCGAAGTGCCTGGAAACCTTTTCTTACAATTCATTCTATGTTCAGATTCGATAATAATTCATTTTGTGTTTCAATTTCACTGTGAATTGCCTCGGGGTACATCAATTTATTTCTACAATTTTACTGTTTTTAGTGATGTCCCTCTCTGAGTTTGTTCTTTGCCTTTTCAGTTCAAAGGTAATTTCCCTTATACACCTTAGTCTTAACTCTTAAGTTTCTTCTGTTATACTTATCATTAGGGTATAACGTATATGGGTGTGCCTCACTTTTAAGATGAAGTTGATTCTAAGTAGCCTGCAATTGAGGATATGCCTGGGTTTATCCTTTAATTTCTTTTTTTCAGGTTTAACTTATGAACTCTTGTGAAGCCTTTAGCAACCATGACTGATGTGAACATTTACTTAGATACCAACTGGATCTTTGGTGGGGGAGGTGCTAATAAGTAGAAAGGCTCAAATATCTAGGCATGAACCTGAACGTAAACTTCTTTTCAGGGAGGGTTTCTGTAGAATTTTTTTGTAGGAATCTCCCAGACTCCAGTACTCCACTGCTTAGGTTACAAGTTTTGGTTATCTCAACCTTTTCTCCATCTAGCTCATTCCTTTTTAGCGTCTTGGATATCTAGTTATATTACACACATATTGAAGCCTTTGTTGCCCTTGTTAGACTCAAGTTGGGGCCTAGTTCTTGGAGTGGCAATTGTCAATGACGTTAGGCCTTAGCCTTGCATTCTGAATCACCATTCCGTCCCTAAATCGCATATCACCCAGATTTTCTCACCAAGCAACTCCCTTTCGACCGGTATTTCCCTTTCACGTGTCCATTAGTGCCGTTTGCCATCACTTCAAATGTCCTCTAACATTCTGTTTCTGTCATTGGTCTAGCCTTTGTCACCGTCGCCCTAGATGAGGCCCCCAATCTCCTGACCACTCTTTGGCTGTTTCATGTGGTATTCCTCTCCTCATAGATGGCATAATGAAACCTCTTCTTCTTTGCAAATCTTTGCCCTCACCATTGCTTTCTACCACTTCTTGCTTTCCCTTGTCCGTCTTTGTGGTTGTCCATTGTCCAATGGAACCCAGTGGAACATGTTTCCCCATTTGTCAGTCCCCTTTCAAAACTTCTCTAGCTTGTTGGTTTTAGGTCTCGACAGTGATATATAGCAACCCCTTCATCAAAGCAAATCATTTGTACATTGCAGTGAACGGAGCCAATTTGATAGGAATCAGACGTGTTTATTGAATAGATCAACTAATAACATAAGAAAAAGGCTGGTCGACTTAAATAAAACCTAGAATCTTTTTAAATCAGGTCAAACATTATACTCGACTTCTAATGTTTATCTCATGAGTTGCTTGATTATGGAAATACAATTGTTGCCTATTTCCATCATGGAAGTACTATCCTCAACTATTTTACTAATTATCATAGTTGTAAACCTGCATGGGTCATTGGATAATACATTGTTATCGAAAGTGCACCTAGGCACAGTGCTAGGCACGAACGTAGGGCCTTCCCATGGCTGAGGTACAATTGTTTCAAAGAAGCAACAGGCAAGTGAAGGTGAGGGCTTTTCGCATGGCACATGAGGAATATAAGTTTACTAGGTGATTTTAGGGAACTTAGTCATAAGAAAGAGAATTAGAGAAACAAGAACTTACCAAAAAGCTTGGCTTCTCCAATTTATTCGTTGATTCTTTTTTCTTTTGATGCGTCTTCTTTTATGAAATGTTCTTCTAGACCATAAATCAAATAGAAACTCGCTAAAAATTGGAGACTGAAAATCAATTTCATATATATTATTTTGTTGGTGTTTCTTTCATAGGTGAAACAACACCTGAAAGTCAAACCTGGGAAATCAACCAAAAGCATCCATTAAGTTTGATCTTTAAGTTATAATTCATATTGTTTCACATGTTTAATTTGTTCTTCTGTGTGACTATGAGTGTGTGTTCCATCTACAAACGAATTTTTGTGCCTTTTTTCTTCTTCATGCGTAGACCATTCTGTGACATTTCATCTATGAAACAACATTGTATGAACACACTGGCTTTTACGGTTTCTAACTTTTAGCCATTTTGTATTTGATTCGGCCCCTATTCTTGTATATACACATACACCAACTTTTTTATTTCTTGCATGTATACATGCAAAAATAATTTGTTGTCGCGTTGTCGTAGCAATAAGTTTAATCCTTATAGGATTTCTGTGAGCGTTTGAGATGATTATATTAATGCATGACTTGTGGTTTGTTTGGTGCTTATGTATGCACACGGTAGACATTTTATTGAATCAGATAGAGATGAAAGATACACACTATGTGGTATTTTTTTTCTTTCAACAACAGATACACTCGCAATCCTAACCTAAAGGTTGTTAGGTTGTAGAGCCTCACTTAACCATATATAGTCCTTTTAGTATATACACAATATATATTTTTATTCAGTAATGAAATAAATTAGACACACAAAGCGTTAGATTTTGTTCAATGTTCACAGAGATCTGCAGCTCGTTTAAGACTTCAATTTTTTTTTCTCTTTTTTGGAACGGCAATTTATTCAAAACCGGGAAACTAGCAAGACGCTAGCCCAAACAAAACAAGCTCGTTTAAGACTTCAATTAATGTCATTTGTTTTTCTAATAGGGCTTTTTAATGGTTGCATTGCGTATTATTCCTATTGTATTTCAGAGCCTGTATTATGCCTAGTAATTGAAGTGATACATATAAAGTGTTTATGCATATAGAAATATATATACACTTACACATATTTCAAATTCACACTACACAGAATGTAATAGATGAGTTGGTTGTTGCAGGTTTTACTGCAGGGAATTCCTCCAAATGCAACCATAGAAGACATTGAGCGTTTCCTGGCTGGCTGCGAGTACGATTCATCCAATATTCGCATGGTTTTCAGGTAAACACCGAATAACCTTGGTCTCACCTTCCACCAATTGAATACCATTCCAATTGGTCCATGGTTTTAAATCTAATGAAATCTTTGGGTTATTATTACTCTGTTGCAGGCAGGGAGCTTCTGGATCCATGCGGATGGCGCTCGTTAATTTTCTCACCCCAACTGCAGCCATGAGTGCAATGATAACGAAAAACAGAGGCTTTTGTCATAATAACCAGATCTCAATGCATGTTCTCCAGTAACTCACAATCTGAGGTGAAGTATCTTGCAATTTCTTTTGGAAATCTCATTTGTTAAAACTAAACTAATTTGAGTCGCTCGACACCAAATCCATAATGTACGGTGTTTTAATCAGGTTTAATGCGATATTGATTTGTGTTGGTTTATATTTCAGCGAATTGGTAAATAGGTATTTGGATGAAAATTGGAACAGATACAACTCTATAGAAACCAAAAGTTTTCCAACATGCATAATTTAGAAAAAGAGTGAACTACAAATTTGGCTCATGTGGTTTGGTGTTTGTAACACTTTTGGTCCTATTAGAGACAGGAACCAAATCGGGTCGTTTTTGCATACCACATCGCAAAACTATGATTTTAAAACCGCAGGGACCAAAAATGTTACAAACACCAAATCACAAGGACCAAATTTGTAAGTCTTCGAAAAAAGCAAAAATGTTTATACCGATTTGAGCTAAGAGGAAAATATTATGGCATCACGAAGCTTAACCAATGAAAACTTGATAGAACTTAATAACCTTTTTTTTTTGGAAGAGGTATCCCATACCATATTGGGCCCAGACTAATCCTCGGCAATTTTGGGCCGAAGCCCGACTGCTAAAGCATGCAGCCCGGGGTCGAAGCCCCTGTAATGCGTCCCCCAGGGCTCGAACTCGGGTTCACCACTATGTAGTGCCCAAGCCTTACCACTAGGCTAACACTCCTTTGGTAACTTAGTAACAACTTGATAGCTATAAATTAAACCGAGTGTTTGAATGATTAGCAATATTTAAACAATCAAGAAGCCATAAATTACATGAAATGCTAAGTTCAAGATCAAGAACAAAGAGCAAACGCTCGTATTATTTTTAAGAATAATTTTACTTAATTGTGAAACCCAACATTAAGCAGCTATGATATCACTTAATTTTGTAGCTCTTGGATTGGATTAAGCAATAGGGACAATATACGAGATTTAGATATAGTTGGACGACCATGACCGTCGTCTCCTTCATCATACATGAACTGTGCCATTCTACCTAGATTTGTTGCACAGTCAACGAACTCTTGTAAATGTTGATAAGGTGCAACACTGGCTACTTCTTTGTTAAGTTTCTTCCATGTCTTGATGATTAACGATTGGATATAACTTCTAGCTTCATCTTCAGTAGCTCCACTCTCATTCATGTAACATTGAATTGATTTTGGATTATCCCCTCTTGCAATTTCGTCCTAAACATAAGAATTAATATTTAAGTTAATGTATTTATATATGCTTAGTATTGTAAACACCAATTTGTAAACTAATTTGATATAAAATATATTATGGTAAATTAAGAAAGCAATATCTTAAAACGTATAATTTATATAGTTACCGAGGATGTCCCCAAATCATCGGCAAGTCGTAATAATAACGATGAGTAGCGAACAATGTTGTCGGTTCTTTCCATGCATTGCAAAATCTCTTGGGTTGAAGTCATAGATGTTAGGAAGTTACAATGCATGAGTATTGCAGGAGCCGATATTGATATATAACCATTATCCAAGTACTCTTGAAGTGTTGGTGTATGTCCACTTTGGTACCACTTTGCTTCTACTAGGTATGACTTGCATAAATCTGTCCACTGTTAATTACCATTCCAATATAATTACAAAAAATTAGATTTGAAAATGATCACACATTAAGGAATTAAACATAATATTAGTTAATAGAGATGGATTAATTACTGCATTCTTTAGGTATGGAAGGATGTGTAATCCGGTGTTGGTCAAATTGTCATATGCGATCTCATTTATAGTGTTGTGAAATCCAAGGAAACATATCTTCATATAATCTGGGAGTTCTTCAATCTCATTGATATTCCATCTGTGCAACCATTTTTTTCTTCTAAACAGTTAGATCTCGTGATATTATATAGGAAAATGAAATACTAGTTGATCAATAAACATGTGAGCCAAATAGATGTAACATTAGTTAATTACCTGATGGTAACATCCGTAAATTTTTGAAGCTCATTCAATGTACCATACACATCATAGACATCATCAATAGTGGTAATTATGGCGTTAACCTTTGTTAGCGTTTTCCTTCCAAGGCTAAACTTAGGTAGGTAGTTAACACCAACTGTCCATAGAAAGTTCTCCACCAGCCGGTCTCGACAAAAGCTTAACTTCTTATCCCAACATGTATTTCTCCACCACCTACATATTCAATTCATAGCTATATATCATCGACCCGCTATATGTATAATAGATTAGTTTAATAGTTTTTCATGCATACCGTGAATGAATGGTTAGTAAGTTAACTCGACAGTAATTGAGAAAGAAACTAATGATACCTTGATGAGTATTTTAGATCTTGAAGGTAGATAGCTTGGACCATGTTAAAATCCAATATTGCAAGGTCCATCAATGTAGGATTGATTGTTTCCTTGTATGTTTCAATGAACCACTTGGCCTCTACCCTTGGTACTCTCCAATGCAATGGAAGCTCCAAAGCATGACTTACTAATGACCATAAATGACTCTTTCTATCAATCTTATCTACATTTTCTTTTAGAAATTTGGCTGTGAAGTCTCTAACACCATCCAAGATTATTTCATTCTCGAATGAAAGATAAGAAGCTTCGTACAAGTTCAACATGCCCACCACATCAATATCCCCTTGAACATTTTCAATCTTGTGCTTAACGTCGCCAAATATCTCTATATATATCACATAAAGAAAAGTATTAATATATACACACATATCTATAATGTGGAAATTAAACCTATTAAGGTTGTCTTTTATGAAATTTATTCCCTATTTTCGAATATAATCTTTAAATAGATTGATGAGATAAAAAGTTACTTAACTATCAACTTTAATCATTTGTACCTTGAGGAACATGATAACCACGTTTTCTAAGTAGTCGAAAGCCAAGGGCTTTAAGGTTCATATCCATTCCATTCCACTGCTCCCGAGTTTCGAAGTAATTACCGTAAATCATGTCTAAAACATGATTTATTTCTTCCTCAAAATGATATGATACTCCAAGTCTCTGCAAATTGTCAACCAACTCAAGGCAGTTCAATGGATTTGGCACTACTTTGGGTATCATCATCTTCACTGCTTTCTTCAAACTATATACTCTTGCCTTGTAATCTTCTCCCTACATGTGTAATTAAGTTATTATGTACATATTTATGTTATTATGTACATATTTATGAATATGAGCAAAATAATTCATGAACACTTAAGAAATACAGGAATGGAACATTTAAAGAGAATTGAAATGCATGCTAATCGATTAATCATACAGTGTATTTACTAGATAATGATTGAATATGATCAAACGACCATAATGAGGGCTCGTAGTTTGCTGAACGTCTAACAATGGGTTCAGCCGCATAGACTACCATTGATGTAGACTTTGATGAACTTAATGGCTTGAAGTCGTTGAAACCTTTGGTTGCGTTAACATGATTTTTGTGATGAATTATTGAACAGGGAAAGAAGCACATTGAAGCCATAAAGGTTGTTGGTATGTAAACGTGTCTACCTTCAAAAAATCCAATAGGATATATATAAGCTAAAAGTCACTAAGTGTGATACCAACATCTAAATTATATATGATTAAACACATATTGCAATAACCACTTGACCGACATATAGCGGCTGACCTTACTCGTAACCTTTGGTTGCCTTTACCACGTCATTCGCGTCTCCTTTGAACGTGTTTAATTGAATATGATTAAGGCCCGTATCACATGTAATCATATGTGAACTTGAAACTTCTCTCATTTTTTTGCAAATTAATCAACTTTTCTCGTATGATCCTTATGTGTGTGTGTGTGTATATATATATATAGATAAAGTAAGTTCAACAAGAACAAACCCAATTGCAATAACAAAGGAACTAATTGAATCACATATGATGTGAGCCCATGTGGGTCTCACATAATATAAAATCATATATGATTTAATGGTGTGGGACCCACCTAATTCATATATGATTTTATATTATGTGGACCCACATGGGCCCACCACCTCATATTATAGTGCCCGTTAATAAATTGTTCTTTGTTCATACAAAGAGGTATGGTTCTTGTATGAACACATACATACATACATACATACATCATACATACATACATACAAATACATACATACATACTCATACATACATACATACATACATACATACATACATACATAATAATATAGAGAGAGAGAGAAAGTTCAAATGTGAACCACTTTTTGGTTGTGAACGTGAGGACAACCGAAAGCGCGACACGTGGCAGAGACTAGTCAATAAATGGCGGCTTTGAGTGTGATCCCTCCCTTTTAATTCAATGCCCTCCCATGAATCGCGCCTAGTCATCCGCCTTGGACCTGACTTGGCCCTAGTCATCCGCCACGTGTCGCGCTCTCGACTGTCCTCACGTTCACAACCAAAAAGTGGTTCACATTTGAACATGCCCCATATATATATATTATATATATATTGGTTAGGTTCAAATGTGAACTCAATTTTGGTTGTGAACGTGAGGACGAATCTCAGTCAACCCATCTCCGGTTTCGTGGACGCGATCACGGAGGATTGACGCAATTCATGGGAGGGTGGATATTATTAAAGGAGGGGACCCGGTCAAAGCCGCCTTTATTGACCGAATGAGTGGCTGAGATTCGTCCTCCTGTTCACAATCGAAATTGAGTTCACATTTGAACTTTCTTTTCTCTCTCTCTCTCTCTACACACACACACACACTATACTATACTTGCATGAGATATCGCCAAAGTTTATTGAATATGAAATTGAGAACTCGAAAGAATAATTTTGTTTTATTCTACATCACCTTCTTTAGTAATCTCTACCCTCCCATGAATCGCTTCAATCCTCCGTGATCGTGTCCACCGTAACCGGTGAAAGCGTCTTTTTGACCGGATGAGTGTAGAGATCACTTCTCTACTTCTCATTTTTTAGCACTTCTCATTTGAACCTTTCTATCTCTCTCTCTCTCTCTCTCTCTTTATATTATATATATATATATATATTCGAATTTAACTAATAGACCATGATGATTGTTCATTAATAGCTCTATTATTTTCTAATATAATGGTTTGTATAGTTTGTAAAAATCTCATGGTTGTACGTACAACCCCTTTTATATAATATATAGTCCCCTTATTTTCACAAACTCACTATTTTGTATGAACCATGTTAACTCATCACAACATTGATCATTTTAATCAAATGCATGATTAGATGCCTATATTTAAGAATAATTGGTTATTTTCAAATTTAAAAAGGAATTAGAACACATGGGATAATTGGTTATTTCCCACCAAATCTCTGCATTCTGATTGGATGAAAATGGGTTAACACGGTTCACACAAAATAGTGAGTTTGTAAAATAAGGTAACTTATATATATATATATATATATAAGGGTGATGTAGCGTGTATGGGTGAAACAAGGCTCGAACACGTTGATTTATGAATGCGCGTTCAACCTCTTCTAAGGTTTGTTGATTCGTAGAATACCAAACCATAGCTTCAAAACCTGAACCCTAATGGAGAATTCAAGAATTGGGAGGAAAACGAAAATTCTTTAATTAATTAATGTCCATCCAAATCATAATATTAAAACCTAAATAAAAGGCCAAAATAAACCGGGTTGACAAAAGTAACAGGCTGAACACTAAAGCCCAAAAACAAAAGCCTAAAACGATAAAAAACACACAAAAATGTCTAAAACGTCACTTAAACAGTGTTTTTAGGGGTCGAAAAGTCCATAGGTCCCTACAATTCGATTCGACAGGTGGATCGTCCAAAAGGACAACTGGAGCGAAAGTTATACCCTTTTGAAGTTGGACCGATCATGGGCTTCCAGAAACGTCATAGGCCATCTCTTCACAACTCGGCCCGCATCATAGGGTTAGGGTCAAAATGTCAACTAATTTTGGTTGTGAACGTGACGAACACTAAAATCGCTATTCAGAGTGAATATTGCAACGTGATGCGATTTTAGTGGTCCTCATGTTCACAATGAAATATAAAATATAGTTTCACATTTGACATTTCTCTCTCTCTCTCTCTCTCTCTCTCTCTCTCTGTATATATATAGGGTTATGTTTAAACGAGAAAATATCTATTTAAAAGAATACGAAAACTAACAAAATCATATATTATTTATGTATAAAATCATATATGATTCACGTGACTTTGTAAGTCGCAAGCGAAGTTGCACGTGTGGCTTCTTTTCACCTTTAATGCAAAATCATATTTGATTTGTTGGTTCTCTTGTTCTTATATATATATATATATATCGTTCTATATGACGTTCTTTCTCTTTTTTTCTCTCACTTATATAAGGGGTTGGTTAAAAGAGGAGTGGGTAAAAAAATGTAAAGTGAAGAAATATCTTAGTATCTCGCATGATCATAGTGATTTGTAATTGAAAAAGCTTCTCGCATTCTCATAAATAGTTAGCATTTTGTATGAACCGTCTTTCTCTCTCATATACACACATGTACATAGACCATGCCTATTTTCAAGGATGAAGACAAAAATGGTGGGGGGGGGGGGGGGGGGGGGGGGGGGGGGGTGTTCGGTTGTTTGTAGAACTAAACATGATTTATGAAGGCTATTTGATTTATAAAATTGAATGGTCCAATTTAATCACGTGGATTAAAATTTGTGCTCCGAAACTTAACACATCAATCTTTTCAATGTTTAATCGTAACCGTATTGTAATGTTCATTTTCATATCAACAATATTTTATTTTACATAAGATTATCCATTGAGATGTGGTTGTGGTTTATTGACATATTATTTTTGCTTGAAAAATGAATTGGTAACTACAAGGCTTGTGATGTATTGGTTAAGGCTTGTGAAGGATGTGGCTCAACGATCCATCTACCCTAGGTTCGAATCAAGACATCAACGACTTGTGGCCACATAAAGAATTATTTTAGGATTGCACATTTAACAGTCAATAGTTGTTAGGAATTAGTCTGAACAAAATTTTTAGGGTAAAAAAAAGAATTGGTGGTTAGTTGCTTATTGAATCATGATCATAAGAAATTATGATTAAAGCAAATTCAAATTTACTTGTATGATATTAAAATTTCAAACCAAGTTGCAACATAAATATCAATATTTACGTTTAGCTAAACTAGGATGTTTACTTTTAAAATAAAATTTAACACAGCCCAATTAATAAATATTTACATAATTTATCGTATTATATTTACATAACTAGTTTTGATCCTGTGTAATACACGGGATAATTTCAAGAAATTAAGTCATGCCAAAAATCTTATATTACAAATATGAATTGTTGTGTTATTGATCTTTTAACATCAATATTATTTTCTATCAAATACATTAATTATATTAAAAAAAGTAAAAACTTTATTTATTTTTAATTTAATTCAATTGATATCAAATTATCAACAACGAAAATATAACAACGACATTTTATAGATCAAACTATAAACTATCTTTGACTTTAAAATGACGTCAATATACTTTCACATATAAAGAGAAAGGTATACATACAAAAGTGTACTTGGATTGAAATATAATAATGGATACGTTTAACAATAATTTGTTATAAAAATATTAATTAACTATTATATTAAAACTCAATGATTATCTTCATTATATTTAAAATGAAACATTTATTTTCTATTTGATGACGTTTATCAATTAGTTACATGAATACAAATATAAATTATTATATAATGTGGAGAAGAAAACTTAGTTATGCTTCTATTGATATAGATCAAAAAACTAAAAAAAAAAGTAAATCAGGAGAAAATCAAACCATATGATTTAATTCATCATAAGAAAACAATGACACAAATTTTCTTACCATTCTTCAAATAATTACAAAAACAAATAATAAAAAAAATTATGCATAAATGTTCTTCGAAAAAATGGTTGACGAACTTACCTAAGACGTTTGCAAAAAGAGTAATGGAGGAACTTGAAAAATTAAAATGGAAAAGGTAAGGTTTATACGGTTTTTGTTGAATCTGCTTACTATTTAAATATCAATTTAGGGAGAGAGATAGAGATATAGATGACTTCATACAAATAGATAGAGATAAAGTTTGTTATATTTAATGCTTAGTATTTAAATATCAATTTAGGAAGAGAGATAAAGATATAGATGACTTCATACCAATAGATAGAGATAAAGTTTGTTATATTTAATGCTTAGTATTTAAATATCAATTTAGAAAGAGAGATAAAGATATAGATGACTTCATACCAATAGATAGAGATAAAGTTTGTTATATTTAATAGATAATTTTGGATTAATTTTTAATAATTTTAAAATTTTGAATCAGTGCCATGTGTCAACATATGACACATGACACATATGCATATGATGTGGCAATGGCTCACAAGAGCGCGACATGTGTCAATGAGTTACTCAGAGCGCCACACGTGTCAATGAGTTACTCTTTTATTATATATAGATAGATAGATTACATTTAAGGGTTACTAATATTTAACTAAACTACTTTATTAGAGTACTTTCTATGGATTTTTTATTTTCCCAAAAAAAATTAACCAAAAGTTAATGAAAAGTTAAGAATTATAGTATGTATCTATGTTACTATATATAAGTAATATAACTTACCTCACTAAACTTAGATGAGACATTCATAGAGAAATGAGCAACTAAAATTAACAAGGATGGAGAACCATCAACATCCTCTTATTTTGGGCCACATATTGGAGGTTAAATATTATCCTTTTGGGATGGCTGCACGTTTGAAGCGGTTTCATCGTGTATATATATATATATATATATATATATATATATATGGGGTGGGTTCAAATGTGAACCACTTTTTGGTTGTGAACGTGAGGACAACCGAGAGCGCAACACGTGGCGGATGACTAGGCGCCACGTCAAGTCCACGGCGGATGACTAGGCGCGATTCATGGGAGGGCATTGAATTAAAGAGGGGGACCACACTCAAAGCCGCCACGTGTCGCGCTCTCGGTTGTCCTCACGTTCACAACCAAAAAGTGGTTCACATTTGAACTTTCCTCTATATATATATATATATATATATGGGTGGGTTCAAATGTGAACCACTTTTTGGTTGTGAACGTGAGGACAACCGAGAGCGCGACACGTGGCGGATGACTAGGCGCCACGTCAAGTCCACGGCGGATGACTAGGCGCGATTCATGGGGAGGGCATTGAATTAAAGGAGGGGACCACACTCAAAGACGACGTGGCGCCTAGTCATCCGCCACGTGTTGCGCTCTCGGCTGTCCTCACGTTCACAACCAAAAAGTAGTTCACATTTGAACTTTCCTATATATATATATATAGGGATGGGTTCAAATGTGAACCACTTTTTGGTTGTGAACGTGGGTTCAAATGTAAACCATTTTTTGATTAAGTCGAGCTCGGGAGTGTTGATACCTGCCACGAGCTCGAGCTCAAAAGGCTGAACTACCTACTACTCAAATGTGAACTCATCTTTTATTGTGAACGTGAGAACCAACAAATGGTGCCACGTGACAATCTCAAGCGGCGTCTAAACTTTATTCATATCAGACTGAATAAAACCACGTAGTGTGATAATAGTAATCCTCATGTTCACAATAAAAAATAAGTTCACATTTGATAATAGTAATCCTCATGTTCACAACGAAGGACTAAATTTTTTTTGGAAGGTATAGTGGCATCGAACCAACGAAAGACTATTACGAATATATATACACACGCATGCCTCCCCAACGATATTGGACATCCGAAAGCAGCCCACTAATCTGCTGCTGTCCCGGCCCAGATTACACTAAGCTAACATTAAATATTGAAAACATATGAATCTTTTTTGTCGAATTTTGCTATCATTCGTATCTTATTTTTCAAAAAAGTCAATGGGATGTGACAATATACCATGAGTTATTCACATGTTGTGGATCGATGATTGGACGGTCTCGATTTGAATGTTCTCAAAATTTTCTATTTGTTTTGTTTTTTTATTCCGTTTTTAAGGGTAAATTGCATGAAGTTGTTAAAAATATTAATTATTCTAACCATTTTGAAATATCAATTTTATGTTATAATCGGTTTCTCCTTAGTTTTATCAAACTAATCAAAGTTCCCGTTTAGAGATGTCTGCCAATAACGGACCTACACCTCCGCCAACAATAAGCCCGTCAATGGCGGAGGCAGTCCAAAATGTTTGACAAATTGTTTTAGTTAAAAAAATGTGTCTCCCAAATGGTGTATGTTTTGTGGCACGTGCCACCGTATTACTTCTCCGAGAAGGATAAAAAATATTAGTTTCGTGAATTTGCACTTGCTTTATTTTACGTGTGTCCTTAAATATTTTAAAACAAAACTTAAGACACAAATGTTCAATTGGTGGATTGGTTTGTGTAGATAGTGTTAACTGTTAAGGTTCCTTATCTGAGATAGATCCAAGATTTGAATCTAGTATACAATATGTTTTTATTTAAACTTTTTAGAAGAGTGGTTGGATTAATAAATAACCGAAAATTCTTTTAAAATTAATTAAGAAAAACTTGAAATTTTTCATGCATTAACTAAAGAACTTTAAAAAAATAATTCAAGATCAACCAAAAACTTAAAAAATGTTTCGAAATTAATAATAATATCCTCCAAAAACAAAATTCGGTTAAAAACATACCGTATTGTAGGATAAATGTGCCATC